>OX465292.1:129807651-132207651 GCA_949987695.1 Merzomyia westermanni | reverse complement strand
CGTGATGTATAGTTTTCATTCCTTCCCATCTATTCAGAAGGGAAAGGAGTCAACACTTGCCTCAGGGATGACCAGAAGTGGTTTCGCATTCTAGGGGAAGACGTCAACCTTCTTATGCCTATCCGCAGTTCGGAGAATAGATTACGACTTTAATCTGATTTAAACAGCTTAGTTAATTGGTCCAGTGCGAACAACATAGAACTCAACCTGAAAAAATGCGAGTCAATGTGCTTCACTAAAAAAGTTCTGCCGATACATAGTTCTATCATTGGTGACTACCTAATAGAGCGGACAAATAGCGTAATTTATATGGGAGTAACAATGAACCCTAAACTTGATTTTAAAACCCACATTGAAAGTTCTCTGAGCAGGGCCAAAGGGGTGTTGGTTTTTGTTACACGTTTGCCGAAGGAATTCAAGGGTCTTTACATTACTAAAACGCTTTTTACCTCGTTAGTAAGATCGATTTTGGAATATGCTTTATTTGTATGGAACCTGTTTCATCAGATAAATTTTGATAAATTGGAATCGGTAGAAAAAAAATGTACCTTTTTGCGTTGAGGAACTTATTGTGGGACCCAAAGAGGAATCGTCCTCCATACTGCAACAGTCTAAAACTTCTATTGCTACTTACATTACTCTGACTCGAATAACTGGAATATATAAGAGGGTGGCTTGACGACAGTCTCTCCAACCATCCAGTTGGTTCCACACAGCTTAAAGATTAGACTCGCAGACCCGGTAGGTTTTGTGCTACCCAAAATTTAACATGCCTACATTTAAACATTTGTAATCGTTTCCCTCTCCATTTTTCGCTTCTTCTACATTTATCCTTATCTCCTCTTTTTTCAACTTTTGCTTTTCCCCGTCCCCATACACCATTACTCTTCTTTACCCTCTTAATTTTCCTCTAACACCACCTCTATGTCTCAAATTTCTTTTCCTACTTCCTATCTTCTCCCATTTCCTCTGCGGGTACTGATATGTAAATACCTTAGAAGGTATATCGAATTAGCTTTTATTTTATCCTGATACCGCTTTCTGTTTCCAAGGTTTTTTGCTATATAAAACACATATGTACGAGGTGTGTTCAAAAAGTATCGCGAATTTTGTGTTTTTTCAAAAATTATTTATTTATTCATGAATATCTATTTTGTCCCCTTCAAACTAATCCCCATGAGATATTATACACTTGTGCGAACGGTTTTCCCAATCTTCGAAGCACTTCAAAAAATCATTTTTTTGTATCTTGTTCAGCTCCTCCTTCAATGCCGTCTTTATCTCGTCAAGAGAAGCGTAACGTCGTCCTTTCATGGGCCTCTTCAGTTTAGGGAACAAGAAAAAGTCACAGGGGGCCAGATCTGGGGAATACGGTGGCTGCGGCATCATTAGTGTGTTGTTTTCGGCCAAAAAGTCGCGCACAAGCAACGATGCGTGAGCAGGGACGTTATCGTGGTGCAAAAGCCAATTTTTGTTCTTCTTTGCACATCTTCTCGGCCTTCTGAGAACATTTTGTACCACCGATAAACGTTTCTTCGGTCCAAGGTAGCTTCTCCGTATGCCACAGTCAACATTCGGAATGCATCCGCGCACTTAATTTCGTTTTTCACACAAAATTTGATACAGGTTCTTTGATCCATTTTTTTGAATAGGTAAAAACCGAAGACGATCCAAAACACGTGCAAGCAAAGCAGCTGTCAACAATTAACTGAACATTCAAAATGGCCGAGCTTGTCGGCATAAGTGAGAGACATGAATACCAACATAACGCCATAAAAAATTCGAAATTCGAATATACGTAACCAGCGAAAATTCAAAATTCGCGATACTTTTTGAGCACAGCTCGTATATATAAAACATCAATAACTTGAACCAAGTAAATTCCTAGCTATTTCGAATTAAATAGCCTGGAGGATTTGCCAAAAACTAAATACGGCCTGTATCGTTTCACAAAGATCGACAAAAAATGTTGGACATTAATGAAGCACAAACAAAACACAAAAAATATTTCCAAAATTATGCAAGTCTTGACTAAAGGAGGCATAAATCCAAATATCATTAATTTGGACCAAATACGGTCAGAGTTATGACGAATTTAAATGTATATCCTGGGGGCGTGGCACCGCCTACTTATCTAAAACTATATATATCCTATGCCGTACCCAGCGAACTTCTGTACCTATCGTGAAAGTTTTATAGAGGTCGACTCTATACTTTGGACATTAATGAAGCACAAACAAAACACAACAAATGTGGGCGTGCCACACAAATATTTCCAAAATTATGTAAATCTTGACTAAAGGACACATATCATTGTTTTTCACCAAATAAGTTCAGAGTTATAACGAATTGAAATTTTATATAGCCTGGGGGCGTGGCACCATATATAGGCTATTACACAGGTCAGCAAAATAAGACTTTTGGTTTGGTGCAGCTCTACTTGTAACCAAATTTGGTAGTACTCGGTACCCTGATAAAAACTGTATACTTACTTTTTAATGCTACGTACAGTTTTCTAGATAGGGTCAAGAACCCCTTTTTAAGAGATTAAGGCATGTATGGCCCCATAAATTTGTTTCTGTTTATTCTATCAACACAGTTTTGATGGCGTTGAAAATAGTACATTTTGCCGCTTCTATACAAGTTGTTAATATATCTTCATAAACGTTAGAGAAATTGCAAAACTAATGTGAAAAATTCAATTTTTTGTAAAATTTTTTCATTTTTAATCACGGTTTTCTTGAATAATTTGTCAACCAGTCCATATGTAAATTAGAACGATCTTCTATTAATTCTGTTTTCAAAGACATATAACTTTTTTATATCCGCGTAGATCTTCCTTGGATTTTCTACTTTAGTACATTTCTACTGTGAAAAAAAAAATTCTATTTTATAAACATTTTTTCCGTCCCCTTTATTTTTTAAATTTTCTGTAATTAGTACTTTCGGGAGCGCGGTTTCAAGTGTTAGTGCCTTTCCATAAATAAATAAAAAAATTTCAATATCATTTCTTCATCACGAGGTGGTTGTGTCAATGACCCAAATGTGTTTTGCTACATTTGTGGGGAATACACAATCCAAAAATCCAGGAAAAGTATAACAGATTTTATAAAAAGTGCTTAGTTTATGTACTTTAAATTGCAAGTTGTAGACAAAAACAAGCCGTGGATACCTCGAATAGTTTGCAAAATGTGCTGTGAACACTGGAGACAGTGGGTCAATGGTAAAAGAAGCCATATGAGATTCGTGGTGCCTATGCAATGGAGAGAACAAACAAATCACTTCGATGACTGTTACTTCTGCTGTGTCGCTTTGTGTGGTGTTAATGTTACAAAAATGATATATCCAAACGTTCAATCCGCTAAGAGACCTTTACCACATTCAGAGGAAGCACCTGTTCCAACATTTTATTCTACCCGTGAATCACGAATAGTGAAGTGTCTAGCGATAGTGATATCGAAGAAATAGCGCCTACTGTGCCAACAACTTTTACCCAAGTAGAATTAAACGATGTAATAAGGGATCTTGAATTATCTAAGGAATCTGCAGAAGTGTTGGCTTCTAGATTAAAAGAAAAAAACTTGTTGGCTACAGGTACGAAAGTGACTCTGTACCGTACAAGAGAGCAAGACTCGCTGCCATTTTTTAATTCGGAAAATGATATAGTTTTGTGTTCAAATGTGCAACACCTCCTTCTCAAAATGGTTCTTTCAGAATACCACCCAAATGAATGGCGTCTCTTCATAGACAGCTCTAAACGCCACCTTAAGTGTGTTCTTTTACACAATGTCAACCAATATTGTTAAATTCCCATTGCTCATTCAACTAAATTAAAGGAAGAATATCAAAATATTGAACTTGTTTTAGACAAGTATAACGAACATAATTGGAGTATTTGTGTAGATCTAAAGATGGGTAACTTTTTGGTAGGACAACAAAGTGGATACACCAAATACCCATGTTTTTATTGCCTGTGGGATAGTCGTGCCAAGCACCAACACTGGACAGAAAGGGACTGGCCTGTACGTGAGATGTTGGAAATGGGAAAGCAGAATGTGATAAACCTACTTTTAGTTACAAGAGCTTCAATTATTTGGCCACCCTTGCACATTAAACTGGGTCTAATGAAACAATTTGTGAAGGCGTTAGATAAAAATGGACAATGTTTTCTTAACATAACGAGAAAGAAGCATAGAAAAAATAAAAGCGGGTATTTTTGATGGCCCACAGATAAGAATGTTGATAAAAGATACTGATTTTTCTAATTCAATGACCAGTTTGGAACTGCTTGCGTGGAATTCGTTTGTTGAAGTTACTAAGAACTTTCTGGGAAATCATAAGTCAAGTAACTACTCTGATATTGTTAACAACATGCTAGAGAATTACAAAAACTTAGGATGTATTTAACACGCCCATCAAAGTCCATTATCTCCACAGCCACCTTGACCAGTTTCCGGAAAATCTTGGTTCCTATAGCGAAGAAGAAGGCGAACGGTTTCACCAGGACCTAAAAACTATGGAAGATAGGTACCAAGGCCGATGGGATCAGCATATCATGGCTGACTACTGCTGGGGAATGCAACGTGATTGTCTTGCCATACCTCATTCACGAAAATCACGTGAAGGAAAGTTTTTATGTAAATTAAAAGTTAATAATAAAATAAATAACAAAAAACTTTTTTTCACAGTAAAAATTTACTAAAATAGAATATATTAGGAAGATCTACGCGGATATAAAACGGTTACATGTCTTTGAAAACAGAATTAATAGGAGATTGTTTTAAAATAATTTACATATGCACTGGTTGACAGATTATGCGAGAAAAACGTAATTAAAAATTTTAAAATTTAACAAAAAATTGAATTTTTCACATTATTTTTGCAATTTCTCTGACGTTTATGAGGATATATTAGCAATTATATACTGATAGAAGCGGCGATATGAACTCTTTTCAACGACATCAAAACTGTGTTGATAGAATAAACAGAAACAAAGTTATGGGGCCGTACATGCCTTAACCTCTTAAAAAGGGGTTATTGACCCTATCTAGAAAACTGTACATGCATTAAAAAAGTAAGTATATAGTTTTTATCAGGGTACCGAATATACTTGAAATCAGTTTTACTTTTAGCTGCACCAAAATCACTGTTGACCAGTGTTATTTAACCAGTGATCCCAAGAATATACTGTGATCGTTGAATATTTTGGAAGCCTATAAAGAACACACAGACCCAAAGACAAACATTCATTTTTATTTAAAAGATGTGTCATGCCTAGTCTGTAAGATGTGCTCAATGTGTAGACTTAATAATAATTTTATAGGTGAAAGTCCTTAACGTGGAGGCCTTTATCTGGAAGGGCCCGGCAAAGAACACATCAGTGGTGGCAAAGGGCGGTAGAAAAGGGCGTTCCTAGAGAGCACCTGCCATGACCTGAGTGCGGATATTTTGTTTGTGCATAGTGTAACTTTTACACATATACATACATGAATTTTTTGATTCTGAGCTGTTTGAGTAGGATGTAGAACTCTTGTAGGACCGTTAGCAACATGAGACGACGTGCGACATGTAGCAGTAAGAGATGGAAGAAGTTTACGTATACAGAAGCGAATAGGGACTTCTACGATATTATTATCGGATGTAAGAACTAGAAGTGTGCTCTTTTTATGCCCAGCGTGTACTAGTACACAGGGTATTACAATTTTGGTCATATAAAGGTGGTTTGTAACGGTACAAAATAATGGAGACAGATATAGAGTTCCATATGTCAAAGTTTTTAGAATGAACAGAGGAATCCATTAAGACACATGCGTTCGTCCGTACTTGGACAGGATAACTTGAATAAAAATTGAGATATTTTAATTAAAATTGGCACACGTGTTGCGTGCTGGACAAATTAGGTTGGTTTTCAAAATGGGCGAAAGCGAACCACAACCACGCCCCTTTTTCGATATCGTAAATTTCGAAAAACGTTTTAAATGAGATAATTCAATAACAATAATGAAATTTGGTAGATTTATTTAGTTGGTCTTGGTATCGAGGATTTTACCAAATTTTTGGAAATGGGGCCTGGCACTGCCGACATATAAGTGAACAAATTTTCAATTGTTAATAGGAACAGAACCTTTTATGCAGGATAAAGACATTTGGTAGGAGGTATACTACGGTTGTGGTACATACACCTATAGCAAATAAGCGAAATCGCTTTCGACCACGCCTACTTTTTATAAACGTTTTCTGAAAAGAAGGTAGAAATACTGAACTGCCCATATCTCATTGACTGGTACAGGTAGAAAGATATAATTTGGCAGTTACATAAGTTTTCTTATTCTTTATACGATTTTTGTAAAGTTTTGGAAAGTGGGAGTTGCACCACCCACTTATGAGCCCGGCAATTTTCAAATACGACTGTTAATTACTTTATAACCGTGTAAGGAGGAATTACGAAACTTCGCACGAGGTTTACTTTAGACATGTAGAGTACTCCCACTGGAAATAAGCAAAATCGAACACTTTTATACTAAAGCTTTCTAAAAGCGAAATAGGATCCCGGAACATGGCATGTCTCCTTTACTGGGGCAGATAGAATGCTATAATTTGGTTATTACAATGACCTGATGATTTTATAATTAATTGCTTAAAATTTTGGGAAATTGGCGTCGCACCCACAGATAAATGCATATTTAGTACGGCTCACTTTTTCCAAAGTTTGTTTTTTGATACATAGGAGACGTTTATGTAAAATATCATTATCTGGAATCAAATAAATTTGTAGTTATGCTGAATTCCAACTTTATAGAGTATCGCATGCATAGGCTTCCTGAACCCACTGTGAAAGTATCATAAATATCCACCGCCCAGTTTTCTAAAATTATGTAAATATTGATTAAAGACACATATATCCAAATATCATTAATATGGACCAGTTATGACGAATTGTAATTTTATACAGCATGGAGGCGTGGCACCGCCCAAAATTATATATAGGCTATGCTGTAACCAGTGAATCCAAGAATCTACTGTGAAAATTTAATAAAGATCGGTTGAGTATCTTGGATGCCTATAAAAGATTGAAATTTAAATATATGATTTTTTTTAAAAAATACATAATCGCCTGTTTTGATATATTGAAAGGTTCTGGCGACATAGCCAAAATAAGGATATTATAACAAATATAGATCCCTTATACTAAGTTCATTATATTTTCTTATAACAGGGGTTACAAAAGAATTACCTTAAGTGGCCTATCAGCCTCATACGTAGGTTTTTCATTCAGAGAAATTCGAATAATAAAGTCTTACTTCTGAAAGCCCATCAGGCTTATATAACTTAAACGATTTATTTTTATATGAACTTTATTAATTATACCGATTTTGGATGTTGTCCATCCGCTGGAGTCTTACGAACTGACATAACTTAATTTACCCTAACTGACACCTACCTCACGACGTTGCTCTGCGCTATTGGAGTTCTGCTTGCGCTGCTGATGTTCTGCCTGCGCTAATGGTGTTGACATCATATGGTGCAATTGCCAAAGTGCCGACGGTGGCATAATCTGTGGGAACTAGATCAGCTCATAATAGCTGTAGTATTTCTGATGAAATGCAAAATGTAGGTGGTAGTTTATTGAACCTTATTACCTTTTGTAATAGCCACAGCTTTCTGCTGAAGTAGCTAAGGTGCGGTTAGTGAACTATTCCGTCGTGGGAATATTATTGCGATAACTCTTCCCCCTCTAAGTGAGGGACGTCCGCGAGCCTCGTTGCCGCAGTTTTTATTGCTTTTTTAATAGATTTTGTTATGCAAATCTTCTTGCACACGAAAATATGCGTAAGCGAGCAGTCCTCTCGTCATTAGTGCCTCCAGGACGGTTATGCTCATTATGCGACCTTTCTTGATGGCGTGCTTTACGTGTTGGATGTGATCGAGATTCTTTTGATTTATGTGGTGAAGGTAGGGCGCGGTAAGTATTACCAGGTGTTCGGTAATGTTAATTGCGGGTGCCCATGGTGCTTCGGGTTTCAATGGTTTTATGGAGTTTTCGTTGTAAAATAAAGTTCCGTTAATTTTTACCTGCTTGCCGAATGCAACCAAATATGTACCGTTGACCGTGATCGGGACCTCGTTATTTTCTTCGATAATGGCCACTTCATCGTTAATAACAAAAATACCGTCGCCAATAGGTGCAATGGGTGCCAGGTTGTTAAATGTCGTACCGCAGTTGGCTGTATTTTGCGTCATTAATTGCAGTGCGCATGATGCGCTTGATGATGCCAGGCAGAATGTTGTGGTGGTGTTGCTGCAGTTCCTTACCGCTACTTTGTGGTTGTTGCATGTAGCTAGCGTGGCCTCTTGAACGTGTAAATTTGATGGTCGTGGGCTACCGGAATAAATATAAGTTTCTTACATCTAAACTTAGGTATTGGATATTTTATTAAAAAGTGTATTCCAATTTTAGCAAAAGTGATCGAGGTGACTAGGTTATCTAGTTCGCTTATTATCGCCCTATTCCTAGCCGTTAAAATATCGTAAAGATAGCCTGTATCTATTTCCTGACTTCAGGACCTTATTTATTGTATCGGTAAGACAGTTTATTTTTTTTTGGACTTCTATATTAATGATAAACTGTCTGTCTTGATATTCGCTCAATTTTTCGGCTGTATTAGATATTCTCTCGAAGTCGTCGTGGTCCGGAGTACCCGTAATATATTTCAGTAACATTCCAAGAGCATCTAGGCTCCTTTTCTGTCTTTTGTGTGCGCTTACCATTTTCAGAAGTCTATCCATCTGACCTATATCCGCGACTATCAACTTCTTCATGTGTGTTTCTGGGAAATGTTCTGTGGCGTTAAATGTCTCGTCTCTTATTCGTCCGTACAAAGTTAAATCGGTGACGTGTTTAATGTGGCCGAAGGTTTCCCAGATTATAACGTCTCCATCAGCCACTGGGATGTACCTTGCATTCGTATAGTCTATTACGCGTCCTGTCGAAGGGGGTGCTGACATTATCGCAATCACTGCCAGGATGATACTAGAATAGATGCATTTTTTTATTAGTCGGTATAAAGTTTTAGCGGAGGTTGTCCTTATGGACCCTCCTCCCTCTTATAAGCACCGTCGTGCCTAGATCTCCTTCAACTTCTGCTTCCGTATAGAGGGGCGTCAGTTTGTTTCCTAATCGTCTGTTGGTTTTCACAAGAACCTTATCTCCTACGTCAAATTCTCTATTCTGCTTATTTCTATTGTGCATGTTTAGCTCTTTATCCTGAGCCTCCTTCAGACGGAATGCTATTTGTTTCTCCGTTATTGTTGCCCGAAAAATAGTAACAGGCTTCCCTTCCAGTCACAGTATGAATACACTGGTTATATTGGATGGTAGCTAGAAGGAGTATCTCTTCTACGTCGTCCAGATTCTTCTCCAAGGCGGGGCGTTCGCAATGTCAATATCGAAATGGTTTTCGAGTGTAGCCTTAATGCTATGTGAATTTAGTGATTTTTAGCAATCGCAAAATATGGTCTTAGTACTAGGGAAGAAGTTCAGCAACTGTAGTAGTTGCGGCTTTACGCCCACAATCGATCTAGATTTTAATGACTGTACTATTGCAAATTTGGAAAACTTATCGACGCACGTCAGGAAATATTTTGAACCGGTGGAAATATTTTGAAATGTGGAGTACCTCTCCGCAGTATGTCGGTACGGATGTATGAGCAATAACGAATTGCGTAGTTTTTTTTTTTCTATTTTAGGAAAAAAATAATCTTCCAATATTTGTTTGACATTTTCCTGGGCTGCCCTATTTTGTTCTGCGCCGATAATCTCTTGCTGTTCGTTCGGGTCCGTTATATCGGTAACGCTCTCTGTATGCCTGAACTTCACTGTTGGGTAGAGTTCAATTAAGTCATGTTGAAATTGAGCCAATGTATGCAAGTTGCACTGGTCCGCATTTACTACGTCTACTTAAATGGCCTCTTGAAGGAGTCTGATTAAATCTGCCTTGGTTCGGGATGTAATTAGGTGCCTTGTCTTTTTTCCAAAAATTATAAACGTTCTTTTTTGCGGTTCTGCACCCTCCACCACCAGTATCTGGTTGCGGAAAAAATTCACCGGCTTATCAATTGTGTTGGTTGATGATTCTTCGCTGTGAATCGTCTCAACACTCATATTGTCCAGAGCGTTTATGTGGTGCCTGGACAATGCATCCGCAAACACATTCTCCTTGCCTGGTTTGTAGATTAGCTTTGCATTGCATTCGTCTATGAACGCTTTCCACCTTTTAATTTTAGAATTTGGGTTCCTGTCTGAAATCGCAAATGTAAGTGGTTGATGGTCTGTGAACACATTTAATTGTCGCACACCATAAAGGTAGTTCCAAGCGTTTTCAACGCCCAGACGATAGCCAGTAATTCTCTTTCGTTGGTCGCATAGTGCTCCTCGCTACCAGACAAGGTACGACATATCATAGTAATAGGTTTGCCATCCTGGGACAGAACGGCTCCTATGGCGTGTGAGGATGCGTCCGTAGTTAAGTCGAATGGCTTCGTGAAATCCGGATACGTTAGCGTTACGTCCTCGGAGGCCAGTATCTGCTTCAAGTGCTCGAATGTCTTTTTCTGCTCCTCAGTCAATTCTATTTTGATTTTTTTGGACTGCGTTGCAGTGACTCGGCCGTATTCTCCCCTTAAAATATTTGACAGCGGTTCAGCTATCCTCGAAAAATCCTTTATAAAGCAGCGTAATACCCTGCTAATCCCAAAAATTACCTCAGCCCTCTTAGGGTGCTGGGCTCGGCAAAATTTCGAATAGTGTCCACTTTCTCTGGGCACGTCCTAATTCCACCCTGTGAGACCATGAATCCCAGGTACTCGACCTCAGTTTTTAAAAACTTGGACTTTTCCGCGGAAACTCTCATATTGGCCTCGAACAAACTTCTCAACACTGACTCGATGTCTTTCAAGTGCTGCTGTTCATCCTTTGAAAAAATTATAACATCGTCCACATAGACGAAGCATATCTTCCCTATGTGCTCCCTTAGCACGTCATCTATTGCCCTCTGGAAGTTACTGGGTGCGTTTTTCAGGCCGAAGGATAACTTACAAAATTCATATTTCCCGTTTTTTACAGAGAAAGCAGTTTTTTCTCTATCTCGTTCCGCTAAGTTAATTTGACGGAAGCCCGATTTTAGATCCAATGTGGTAAAGAATCTGCTTCCGCCGAGATTGGACAAAATCACTGTGATGTCGGGAATAGGGTATTTATCACTTACGGTCTTTTCATTTAGTTTGCGAAAGTCCATCGCCAATCGCTGTTTTCCTGACCAGTTTCGTAGAAGCCTTTTTTTTTAACCACCCATATGGGATTATTATACGGGGACCTAGACGGTCGGATGATGCCGTTGGACAAAAGGTCCTGAATTTCCTTATTTACGAAGCCAGAAAGGGCCAGTGGGTACGAGTATAGCCTGGAGTATACCGGGTCCCCATTCTCGGTGCGTATAGATGCCACCACGTTTGTGTTGTAAGGAAGGGATCCGCGAAAACTCCATTTACGTCACGGATTAACCTCGAGAAATCTTTTTCCAGATTTTCTGGAACTGACCTAGGCTGTAATTCTAGATGGCCTATGTCCCTGCTTGTGATAAACAAAATCACCTCCCTACCAAAGTCGTGTGTAATCGTATTTGTTTTGAAATCGATAGAAGCGTGCACCTTGTTTAGCAAATCTAGGCCTATTACTCCATCAAATGATGTGAGATTGGGCAAAAGGAAAAACTCCGTTACAACGCCAAAAATATTGAATCTGCATTTTTGCTTAATTGGTGTAACCCCGTGAATTGATTTCACCAAAAATGGTATTCTAACTGGTTGTATTCCCACCAGACCGGGTAAGGGCTTGATGTAGCTCCTCGGCGCCCCAGTATCGGCAAGGAGTTTGACTTATTTCCCCCTATTGACTTCAAAACCCAAGGGAGGAGGGACTTTGCCCTAAAAAATTAATTTCATCATTTTCAATACTGTCTGCTGCTTGTTCGGCCTCGTTATCGTATTTTTCTTCGGTTGATTCATCCAGGACTTCGCCTAGGTGATTTACCCGTTGTATTTTGGGCCCAGTATAACTGCCTGAGTTCGGAGGGCGTTTTTGTGTATTTCCCTGCGACCTCCAATTTTGATCTTGGGTGGGACCTCCAGATGGGTGCCTAAACTGGAATATGGAAGGATCGACTTCCATCGGTTCGACGCGCCTCTGACCCGACTGGTTACCACTATTTAATGGCCTATGTTGGATAACGGGATTTTGTGTGGGCAGTTTGCTTTGTTTAGCGAACGAATAGTGCGGGTTCTTCTGGCTTATACCGATTTCAGAATTAACAGGTTTTTGGTTATTGGAATTAGGAGGTCCATTGGGATTCTTGTTGTGGGAGCCTTCATGCTACCTGTTAGCGAAATTGGTCGCGAAAATATAGCGCTCGTTATTTGCATCCACCTCTTGTGGCAAGGCTAAAGCAGATGGAACATCCGAAGGACGTGATGCGAACAGGATATCGCATGAAGGCTTTCTTAGGCCTGAAATGAAAACCCTAAGTGCGTCGGCCCTATCTTTTTCATTTATGGTGTCTGCCACACCGCTTTCATATGACATTATGGTCTTATTTGCTAAGAGTGTGAGCTTTTTCTCTACTTCATCGTAGAATTCCAAACACGTCAGGGAGCCTTGTCTTAGCGTATACAGCTCCTGTTCTATAAGATATATTTGGCGTTTATCTGCGTATGTAAAGTCCAAGCGGGATATAATTGCTTTAAGTTTAAAACTGTGTTAAAAGATGAGAGTACTGCATCGGCAGCCCCTCGAACCTTATTTCTGAGGATGGTGACCGCCTGGTAATGACGCTCACTTCCATCATATCTCTTAAAAAGTTCATAAGCATTATGCGTGGCTTCGCGCCAGGATACATATGTTTCTGGTTGCCCCAGAAATTCAGGTAGCGACTTTATCGCGTCAACCGTTATATCGCAAGTCACTGCGGTATTTATCGCCACTTTCTCGAACTTTTCTATCTTAGGCTTGGACAAAGCCACCTGATTCTGGATATTGGTAATCTGTCTATGAAATTCCTGTTTCTGAACGGCCAATGCCCTATCCACTTCAGCTCTTACTAACTCACTCATTTTCTGAGTGTTCATTGTTGTTGAGGTTTCTTCTACGCTTTTTAGATTCAATTTTTTGAATAGATCCTCTAGTACCTCCCCATTCATTTATTTGGACACAAAACAGAGAAGAAAAAAAATCTTGACTGAAGCACTTCAGATCCATGTTAAATCTGAAGAACTGCTTGCGTTTAGGTGTACCAATATAAGATATCCTTTTCTCTCTTCTTTGTTTTCTCTTTATTTATTTATGACAAAAGAGTTTTTTCTTCTTTGTTTATTTTGGTACACTTCTAACTATGCTTTAATTTCCAAAATTTTTCGTACTTTTTATTATTTTTTTTCCTTAAACACCTTAAACTAAATTCTTAATTCCTGATTTGGCTTGTCGTGATTGTTGAGATTCACTTGACTTGGCTTGTACTGTTACATCCAAACTCCTATGCTACCCGTGGGTTGCCGTTAATCAATTATCGTTCCGAAAAGAAAAAGTAAACTTGACTTTTATTTTTTTTACTGCCGCGGGCCCAGTTAAAGGTTGGGCGCCAGTTAAAGGATTTATTTTTATATGAACTTTATTAATTATACCGATTTTGGATGTTGTCCATCCGCTGGAGTCTTACGAACTGACTTAACTTATTTTACCCTAACTGACACCTAGCCCACGACGTTGCTCTGCGCTACTGGAGTTCTGCTTGCGCTGCTGATGTTCTGCCTGCGCTAACGGTGTTGACATCATATGGTGCAATTGCCAAAGTGCCGACGGTGGCATATTCTGTGGGAACTAAATCAGCTTATAATAGCTGTAGTGTTTCTGATGAAATGCAAAATGCAGGTGGTAGTTTATTGAACCTTATTACCTTTTGTAATAGCCACAGCTTTCTGCTGAAGTAGCTAAGGTGCGGTTAGTGAACTATTCCTTCGTGGGAATATTATTGCGATACCTTATACAAGGCTGTATTTCAGAGTGGAAGAAATACATCCTGTAAGCCGAATAGGGTTATCTTTCAGATATACCTTCAGACATAAGTACCGAAAAATAAGGCATGCCATTAGGAAAGTTGCATTCAACTGGATACCTTACAAATATATGTCTTTATGTTGTGAGCTATTTCTTCAAGTAAAATACCAAACAAGTAAGAAAACTAGAAAAAATGATCACAGCATTCTATGAATTGCGACGACGACGTCAGTTGAGGCACTTTATCGCACCTTGAAAGATATTCGTGGTTCTCACAGGAGACTTCCGTCAGACTTTGCCAGTTAAGAGCGGTTCGCAGATCACAAGTAATTGTTTAGGAAACATTTTGCCATTTTTCTTGAGTGAAAGATAGTTGTAAGGAAGTAATTTGGACGTATAAAAATCAATGGTGAATAGTGAAACAAGCCAGAAGAAGAGCACATAAAAAAAGAAAAGTAGCTAAAGTAAAGAATGATAATTGTTTCCTTCAGGAGACATGTTTTAAAACACTTCCAAACATGTCGGGAGAGGTATCAAAAGACAGTACCAATAATCCGAATGCGGATTACGGATTTATTTCAATGAAAAGTAATTGGCGAAAAACCAAACTTTCGCCCTCGCTTCAAAATAATAACTCTTATCCGGTTTTTTGCTGATAAATTTTCACTGAAACAAAAGTCCGCATTCGGATTATTGACACTGACGTCAAAGCGGGTATTTTGAAATAGCAGTAAAGTTTCGTATTAAATTTCTTGAGAACTGCGTACTCCTCCAGAAAATGTAACACAAGAAATTTTCTTGAGCATTTTTTATATGTAGTTTTTGCTTTTCTTGTGATCTGCGTACTAAAGTGCTGCACAAGCTGATTCACTTCGCTATGCACACACTGTGATTCGGTGTTATAGCTGATGTTTGCTCTGATTCGGTTTGCAAATGATCAACACTGACTCAACCGCAATCGTCAACAAGCAATGAGCGACAATGCAGCAGCTCTTCTCATGAACAGTTTGCACTGTTCCAATTTGTATTGCCTTTCGACTCACGAGCTAGTTAACAGTTACAACACCATTAAATGCTGTAAATAACTCTATTCATTCGAGAAATGCTACTGAATTGTTGTTTGGTTGCGTTCTACAAACTCGATTTATTTATAACCGTATTTAGCGCTTTGTCGAAATTGAGTCATACATTTAACACTTTGTAAAAAATTAGGAAATACAAGCACATATGTGTTTGTAGTTGAATATGATACTATTCCCTTTCGAATTCAATTGTCAATCGACTCAATTGTCAATCGATTTAGGCCCGGTTTTTCAGTCCTTGGTTAAGCTCAGTTTAAACTAAGTTTGCTTAAACTCGGCATACATTTAAACTCCAGTTAAACTGCAGAGGGGTTTTTCAGTGTGAGTTTAAGGCCGCTTTTAATATCTGCTTTTTATACGGCAACATTCGTTTTTTCTTTATCTAGATACGGCAACAGATAATATTTGTATACATATTCAACGCCATTGCTTCTCCTCAGTATTGTAATAGTTAGCATTTCGCCAATTTCTGCATCACTATAATCACTTTCGTCAGATGATATATCCAATATTTAATTAAATATAAAAATATCGTCCTTTCTTAATTGCGTTCAGCTCATTGTTTCACAACCAAAACCATCAAATATGCAAAACAGCTGACAGGTTAACTAGAGTTTAACCCTGCCGAATTGACCGCTTAAACTACGTTTAAACTTCGTTTAAAGTTGACTGAAAAACTGCGTAACAAGTTTAAGCTTAGTTTAACTGACAAATTGAGTTAAACTTGTACTGAAAAACCGGGCCTTAGTTGCCTTTCGAGTTAAGTGCATAATGTGCCACAAAAACAAACGCGCATTTGTCATCGCTGCAGTGCATTGAGATTCGCTTCGGTCGTTGCTTACAAGCTCTTCGGCTCATATGGCGAGTTATTGTTGTGTAGACTAGCAAGCAACGATTTTTGCGAGTGGCTTAAAACGCCGAATGGATGATTGGTTGCAGGTCTTTACTGCGTACCATGCTTTATTGATCATGCCTTAAAGCCTTATAGGTATGGCGAAATATAAACATTTTATGTCTTACAATTAATATGCTAGTTCAGTGGTATAACAAAGGGGAGTGTGCTACCTTTGCTCGGAACCTCCTTGTGATCTGCAAAGGTAGAAAGACAGCAGATGCTGATGGTCTAATAACGTTCAAGGACTTTTGTTTTTTTTTGTTTATTTTATTAGTGCTGGCGTAGCCTAGGGTAAAAGCTAGTTTATAATAAAAATGTATGTTGCTGCTTGCAGATTTTGAGGCAAATCTCATAGGAGGTGATTTATGCACTGTGTCAATGGAACGAAGCTTTTCCATTGATTTTATAAATTCCGTATCGCTGGTTCGTCTTTGTTGGGTCAAATAGTTTTCCACAAACTTTTACCCATGGACGGTAGGCAAGGAAGTCTGCCTAAATACCACTCTGACACCGAGCCTCGATATCCAAAAATTCAATAGTGTCTTGGTGATGGTTTCGGTAGCCATATCCGAAATGGGTACCATTGCCACCCAGCGTGTAAAACGGCCGCTGATAATGAGGCAGCACCGGTGTCCTTCATATAATGGAAACCGACACTGTGTGTCTATATTGATATAGGTAAGTTTTCCTGATAAAGATTCTGTACACGTGAGAAATTATACGCAGCGATGTTTGCTTTCTAGATATGTGATGCACATTTATTGTAAATTGCCCAATGTAGCCAAGTGGAAGTACCCAGGGAATATCAGTTTTTTCTGTCTTTTCCTTAAGTCACCGTCTCACCTTTCCAGTTTTTCATTACAAAATTCGTAACGTTTGAAGTAATGAAGATATTTTAAAGATTTAAGCTGCTCCTGAAGTTAATTTCTTGAATTTTTAATACATGAAAACACATAGTGTCACAGCAGCAGAGTGATTCACAATAATTCGTGAAAGTAAAAAAATTTTAGAAGGAAGCAAAAACCAAATTTTTGTTAGTAACAACTAAAGGGAAAAATTTAAATTTGGCTTGTTAAACTGTGTTTAAGAATAGACCCAAATAACTGATGATTTTTATGAAGGGACGTGGCACTGTGCACTTATGAAAAAATTTTTATCTCAGTAGCCCTGATTAATCTCTATTAAAATGGAGTGCAGCATTGCTTTTTTAAAGTGTAGTACTTTAATTAAAGTCAAATGTCTTTGCTTTGGAATAAATATATATACAGAGTGCCACAAAAACAGAGTGCTTTAAAATTGATCGCAAAAGTTAACATATTTTTGAAAGATTCAAAAACCAAATTTCTTAGGAATAACTGAAAAAAGTAATTAAAAGTTGTTCAATAAAGTTGTATGTGAACATAATATAAAACAACCAGGACCGTGCGCCCTCAAAAACACCCCCCTATTGAGGACATTTAAGCATACATTTATATTCCAAATGGCCAAATTCCATTTCAACTGATATACAGCCTTAGATAAGGTTCAAATTTTTTGGTGGGCATATGTATTCAAATTGTCATTTACCTTCGTGCATTCGCTTGTATGTGTAAAGCGGTTTGAATTTGCCATACTTATAACTGAACCGCAATGCGGGATTTTCTCTCCCTTTCGCACACATAAAAAACGAATTAGAAGCTTGTTATAACCACATAATAGCTATACTTATTTAATACATATGCAAATACTCCTTTCTGTTTAATGTTGTTCCCGCAATGCGTATTTAACCGGTTGGTTGTTCCGCGTATTCTATCATGTTATTAGAATGTTTGGCAATTCTTTGCCGCATACTTCATTATCATTCGTTGGCCAGAGAAAACTGGTGAGGCACACGGTAAGCTGAATATTATTAAATTATTTATATTATTATTACGAAAAGTAGCAAATTTCGTTTTATGATTGAAGAAAACTAGCACTTTTCGTTTGTGCCTGAAGAAAACTAGCACTTTCAATTTATGTCTGACGAAAACAAACAATTTCGTTTTATTGTTGACGAAAAGTAGCACCACATTTTTGTGTCTGACGAAAACTAGCAACTTCGATTTTTCACTGACGAAAAATAGCAAATTTCGTTTTATGATTGAAGAAAACTAGCACTTTCAATTTATGGCTGACGAAAACTAACAATTTCGTTTTATTGCTGACGAAAACTAACAATTTCGTTTGAATGCTGACGAAAAGTAACACTTTCAACTTCTGAATGTCGAAAACTAGCACTTAAATGGAGTTTGTTATTTTATTAAAGGGTTTGGCTCGGTAACAAAATTGTTGCTTATAATATATATTAAAATAGGAATTCGATACGTAGATGGATATTGAGCTTGTGAGGTAAATACGGCTTGAGCGTTTATGTGAACGAATCACGAACATGTGCTCACCGAAAATGTACGGCTTATTTGAAATGGCAGGGGTTGCATAATAATAAAGTGAGTATAATAAGTAAAAGTAAGGAAGTTTAAGTTCGGGTGGAACCGAACATTAAATACCCAGCTTTATAAAAGTGGTCGTGGTAAATTGTTATGGAGTTATGATCTGTACAGGGTGTAAACTTTTCTACTACCATGTAGGCAATATCAGGCTCATTCTGTTTAGCTAAATCTCAATCTTATAAATAAAAATGAACGTGTGTCTGTGTGTCTAGAGTCCACAGTACTCAACCGATCTTTATGAAATTTTCGGGTTCACCAGTTTTACAGTGGATTCGGAGGGACTCTGGGTGCGATGCTATATAAAGTTCGAATCCGGAATAACTACGAATTTATTATTCCAGATAATAATATTTTATATAAACGTGTCCCATATATCAAAAAAAGAAACGTTGGCAAAAGTGATCGGTACTAAATGTTCATTTATATGTGGGCGATGCCACACCCATTTCCCAAATTAAAAAAAATAATTAATAGGACTATCAGATAATTGTAACTACCAAATTCTAGCATTATGTCTGCATCAGTGCAGTAGATTTGGCATGTTTTGGTTTTCTACCTCTTTTTTAGAAAGCTTTAGCAAAAAATGGTCGTGGTAAGTCACCGATTTTGATTATTTTCCGTAGGCGTGCTCTACATGACCATAGTATACCTCGTACCAAAGAAAAAAAACCACCAAAGAGGTTTGGACCTAGCTTCTCTATCAGTTTTTGATTTGCTGCTTGAAGTTTTTATCAAACAAATTGGCGGGCCCTACATATTCTATGGCATTTACAAAAGCCAACGGGACGCTTTTTCATGGCATGAATACACTCGGAGGGTTGGCGATCTCCGGTGTGGTAGGCCAGCAAAACTACTACCACAGCACATCTCAATATATGTCGACTCTTTTTAATATTAAAAACCAAAACCTCTTAAACGAATCTAGACCCTGTAAATAAGCAGAAAAACAAAAACAAAGTGCTAGTTTTCATCAATCACAAAACGAAAGTAGTTTTTGTCAGCCAAAATTCGAAAGTGTTAGTTTTCGTACGAAATTTTGAAATAGTTGGTTTTCGTAAGTAATTTTTAAAGTGTTAGTTTTCGTATGCCACGTCGATATTATGTTATTTGGTTTCACAATATTGTCACGCGCGAGCCCTTTTTGGGTACCAAGGAGACTTTTGTCAGGCCCCCTTTTTATTTCGAGCGTAAAACTTTTGTCGCACGAGATATGTATAATCCTGTTACTCCACCGATAACAAATAAGGTCAGTAGCTTTCCAGTAGCAGACGATATTGACCAATTCATTTTTAAAATTGCAAACAAACAAAATTGTTGATATCCGGTCTAAATAGATTTACAAACTTACAGTTCTTGGAATTCTGCTATTTAACAAAATAAAAATCAGTATATTAATGTTTTTAGTTAATCCAGCTTAGTTATCAATAATGTTCAGTTAACAAATTGTACACAAGCCTCTTGGTTGAATTAAATAAACTGAAACTTTACAGTTTGGATCTGAGTGAAATCCAAAACAGTCGTGTTCGTTAAGCCCTAGTTTTATTCAGCCTCTTGGTGTTCACCTTTTTTAAAAATCCCAACCGTGATGGTTACAACGTGTTTGGCGCAGTCGAAAGCTTTTTTTTTTTGTTGATAAAGGATCGGTTCCGGAAAAAGTTGCCTTAAAATAAATAAAAATAAAACTGTATATAAGTATTGTAGTGAAGTGTTAAGTAACACCACCCACTAGATACTAACATAAGTGCCAGTGAAGTGAACGCAACAGGATTGCAGTACACCACCCACAAATATCGGGCGAATTAGCCAAAATTGAGGCAAGGCAAGGGGAATACGACCGAAAGAGGATGATGGCACAGGATCCAAATCAAATGTTGTAGAACTTAGTAGAGGAACTCGCTAGGAGGGAGCAGCAATTAGAGCAGCTAAAGCAAGCCTTTATGGAACTAGACCAACGACACGAGTAGCAACAACAACAACCACAGCGACAGCCATTGGACCAGCATAAAGTTGATATACCATTTAAATATAAACCAACTGCCGATATTTACTGCCCAAGGGGATGTAACTATCAATTCGTTTTTCTGCATTACATTTTATCTACCATCCAGGATGAAGTTCTTGAGGGAAGCGGTGCGAACAAGCTATTACAAAACGGTTCAAGGCGAGGCAAAAAATGTCATAATTAATATTCCGCAACCAGATAACTGGAACTTAATCAAGAAAACCTTTAAGATGAGGTTTAAACCCGACATAGAGCCACATGAAATTTACAGAAAAGTTACTTATTTGCGAGTAAATACGATAAGTGAACTTGCAATTGAAATACAAAAAAAAAAAACAAATATAAAGCAGATGAACTTATTGTACGAGTATACTATAGTGGAGGACAGGGCATAGATCTGACCAATATATGTAGATAGCTTACTTGTAAATACTACAAAAGAAATGACACAAGGGACACTACTACGAGAATAGATATACGAATGTATACACAGTTAGGGAAAATAATAAAAATACTGAACCATAGGAGGTTCGAAGACACTTGTATTAGACCAGAATATCGAAAAATAATTAAAAGAGATGAAAGGCCAATATAAGAATGGCCAAGGAGGAATTTTAATACGGAACGTTTCGACAACCAAACCCCACAATATTTTGATCAAAATACGAGAAATAATGATAGGTACTGGGGACAGATAAGACAAAACCAAAACCAAAATACGTATCACAAGCAGACTAGCTCAGGACAATTCAAGCAAGCCCAAGAACACCTCAACCAAAATAAGCACAATATGTCTTTCCAACGAAGGGGCCTTCAAATAATCCAAAATTAAGGGAATTCAGGTCAATTTCACAAGTCCCCAATGGTAGGAAACAACAGGGGAAATTCCGACCAAAATCGCTGCAATCAACCTAGGCAAGACCGAGAGGAACCAATAGAAATAGACAATATAAATAAAGAAAAACAAGAATTTGTAAAATTAAACTCGTATGAGTGATATAAAAATCATAATGATAGAACCTTAGTAGATGAAGATTAGCAGAATTTTTTCGAGGAACCAGCTCAACATAACTTTAACGTTTGAATCGAAAAAATATCTAGCTCTCGGAGAGCCTGGAGCAAGTATAAGCTTAATCGACAGTAATATAAATGAGTTTAAAAGAATCTTGTTAAAGAAACCAATTACATTTAGGACAATTACAAAAAATTATGTTATTAAATATGAAGTGCTTACAAATGCCCCTAAGGAATTTAATTTACCAAAATATGCAAAAATAAGGTGAAAAACGACTCAACTGAGAGGCCGAAAATATAATTTTATTATAATAATTATTATTGATTTACTTAACTGTTTCAATACTACAATAAATTTGGTAGATGGTTGTAAACGCTCAATAAAAGGACTAGTTATTTTGAAAGTAATCCATATGTTAATATAGAAATCCGTGCACTGGAAGCGAAGTATTTGATTGGAGTAGTGTTAATATGAATCATCTAAACAAAGAAGAAGTAATGAAAATAGTAAGAAGGTTTAAACATTTTTTGTTTAAGAAGGAGATCAATAAACTAGAACTACGAAGGAACTACACTAAATCAGGAGAACGGCAAATGAACAAATCAACAGTAAATTATATAGATATCCCCCACATGAACCAGAAGTAAGAAAAGAAATGGAAGAACAAGGAATTATTAGGAAAACTCTTCCTCGATATTCTAGCTCTTTAATTGTTGTACCTAAGAAAATCGACCACTCTGGGGAAAGAAAATATAGAATTTTGATAGACTACAGGAAATTGAACGAGGTGACAATAGATAACAAATTTCCTGTCAATTTTGGACAAATTATATAAAGCACAGTACTTTACGACACTGGACCTACATTCCCACAACAGCCGGTTCTATCGTACGGGAATGACTCGGAATTTTATATCCGACCAAGGGCTGTTATTTCGACATTACCCTGTCGAACTTGTCACTTTTCCCCATAACATTGTCATCCTCCGAGCAGCTCCTTGCAGCAAGGCTGCTCAAAACTCTCGTGCTCCGGGATGGTGTTGAATCCAACCCGGACCAAGAGAATGGGTCTGCTGGAAGAAGACCTACGTCAAACGTTCACACTCCATCCAATGAAATACTTGTAAAAGATGGTTGCACAAAACTAGGTGCTCCGGGCTAAGTCCCTCCACACATAGGCCCCCTAGTTTCTACAAAACTTGCTGTTCGCGCACCAGGGCGTCCCGTGGCCAACTTCGATCAAGTGTTGCACCGCCACAAGTTCCAGATACAGTCTCCACGACTTACAGCACTAATACTGCCCAGCAATTAGTGTGTAACTCCCGCTGCTGCTCACGCCCACCGGCGCCAACACCTCACACAGCTACTTTCTACGTAGCACTTCTCTTTTAGATGTGAGCAATGCTGAGCGACAGCCCACCTCCCTTCCACTTACAACTTCCCCTTCTTATTCCAGCACTAGCCACCAGCTCCTGGTCCCTTTCCCCATGTGCACTGTTTGTCGGTTGAGACTATATACACCTGCGACATCAGTCAAATGCAACTCTTGCCTTGGCCTATGCCACCTGCTTGTATGTTCTCAACTTGGTAACAGGAACTTATGGACTGATACGTACGTTGCGCAATGTTGTCGAGCTACGCAACCTACAACGTCGACCGATTCCTTCCGGTGGTTCGGATCCCTCGTCTTCTAGATTACGACACAGTGCGCGATCCAGCCTGCTTCCACCGAGGCACACGCACCAGTCCTTGACTCCCAGTGTGACTATTTCTCCTCCTTCGCACTTTCGTGTCCTACAGTTGAACTGCAACGGCTTAACCTGCAAGGTTGTTGAGATAGTGAATCTCACGAAGCGGCAAAATATCAAGATTGCTGCTATTCAAGAAACAAAGCTAGGCGCCCGATCGGATCTTCGGACCTGAGACGGCTGCAACATCCACCGGTGTGACCGTAAGAGAGGACTTGGGGGCGGACTTGCCTTCATCACTCATCAATCTGTGCAATATCGTATATTTGAGCCTGATGTCGACCCGAGGGAACGTCAGGGTATCGTTGTCCGGTCAGGTGATGTCGATCTTAAAATAATTAACATTT
This sequence comes from Merzomyia westermanni, assembly GCA_949987695.1. Classification (NCBI taxonomy): domain Eukaryota; kingdom Metazoa; phylum Arthropoda; class Insecta; order Diptera; family Tephritidae; genus Merzomyia; species Merzomyia westermanni. The sequence goes on along the minus strand of OX465292.1, from coordinate 132,183,991 downwards.
ATATACCTCCTGCTGTCCAAGGGCTTACCACCCTGACATCAGCGCGTTACTCAGAGGCGATAGTCGTGTAATTCTCGGAGACTTCAAGGCACATCACGACCTGTGGCTCTCAAGCCTACAGGTTGACGGTAGGGGACAGGAATTGGCTGAACAAATAGACGATTCAACGTTTTGCACTGGGATTGGGGATACCCCCACGAGAGTCGTGGTAAATTCTTCCAGTTCGCCAGACCTTACTATTGTCAGCGTTAGTCTCATAAACTGCGTCGACTGGCGACCAATGTTAACTCTCGCATCGGTTCATTCACCGATAGTCCTCTCAATCGATCGCCCCCAATGAAAGTCGCACTTTCATTCATTTCAGCAAAGCTGATTGGGTTGGTTTTCTTAAGTTCACCTCCAATCAATACATTCCGTCAGGTAGAATTAAGAGATACGTCCGTATTTCCCCGCAGTGGCAGCGGCCCTGGCAAATGAACGTAACCATGTGCGACGCTTGGACCCTACGGATCCCCAAATTCAAGATCTTAATGTGGAAATCAGACGACTGGTTGATCAACCCAAACGCGCCAAATGGGAGGAGCACCTAAGGTTCTGCAAGCTCTCTGCTGGTGTTGATAAACTATGGTCACTGTTAAGTCCTTGTCAAATCCGACCAAACCTAACGACAAAATATCCATCACCTTTGGTGATAAAGTACAGTCGAAACCGAAGAGATTCGCGAGCGCTTTCTGCCGGCAATTTGTATTGCATCCTTCCGTCGACAAGGAAGTTATACGAGCCAACAGGGAAGCACACAAACGGAAAAAAGCCAAGCGCCCGTTGCCGTCACCAACACGGAGGTTCGGGAGGCCATACGGGGGTCCAAAAGCTCCAAATCGATCGGTATATCCATGCTGATGCTAAAACATCTCGGAGAAGAGGGAGTAAGGTACCTAAAAACTGTCTTCAATCTGTCTATGACCACCTTTGTCATCCCAGAAAAATGGAAACAGGAAAAGGGGGTGCCACTACTAAAGCCAAGCAAGCCGGCCAACGAGGGGGAGTCTTCTCTACCGATATCACTACTCTCGCCAGTAGTGAAGACTTTGGAGACGGTCTTGCTCCCTTACTCCACCGCTAACTTGCGACTAGCCGAACATCAGCATGGATTCCGTAAAATGGATAGCACTACCACCGCGCTAAACGCCATCACCGCTCAGATAGGTGTCGGTCTCAACCAACCCCGTCCAAATGACAGGACCTTGCTAGTTGCGGTTGACCTGTCGAAAGGCTTCGACACTGTCAATCATGCGCAACTGATTAACGACCGGGGGTATTCAACTCTTCCCCCTGTCTAAAGCGTTGGACCGCCAACTATCTGAGTAGCCGGTAGTCATCGGTTGAATTTAAAGGGCGAAAGATCAAAGCCACGTATAACTAAACAAAGTATGCCACAGGGTGGTGCCGCTTTTGTTCAATTACTACATATCGAGTCTCCTTTCCCCACCAGAGGGTGTCTCGATCGTCTCCTATGCCGATGACTGCACGATCCTGGTGACGGTGCCCTCTGTAGGCGAGCTCTACTCAAGAGTTAACTCATACCTCCCATCCCTGTCCGGTTTTTTCGCTGGACGAAATCTGACACTGTCACCGACCAAGTCCTCGGCCACCTTATTTACGACGTGGACAGCACAGGTGAACATGGAATTAGACGTCTACGTCGATGGCATTAAGCTTCCGACTATCACACACGCCAAAATCTTAGGGGTCACGTTTGATACCATATTCAACTACGGTGCTCATGTAGCTGCGATTGCCACCAAACTACCAAGCCGCAACAAAATCCTCAAGTCACTAGCTGGCAGCACTTTGGGGAAAGATAAAGAAACGTTACTGGCAACGTACTAGGCAATCGGCCAGGCGGTTCTGAGCTATGCGATGCCTATATGGTCGCCGGGGCTAGCAGATACACATAAGGAGGTTGAAGGCCTGCCAAAACACCGCACCCAGAACTGCCACGGGGTACCTCCTTATGTGTCCTGAGCATCAGTTCTGGTCCGGTAAATGTAGATCTATAGGCACAAGCTCCACCTGTTGCCGATGACGAACGCGAACTGCCTTGGGAGGCAAGAGTCATGCTGGCCCAACTTCGTTCTGGATACTGTAACAGACTAAACTCTTACCTATCCAGACTGAACCCTGACATGCGAAATGTGAAAAAGAGGTGTGTGAAAGAGGTGATACTTTAGGCAGGTTAAGTAATCGCTAATACAACAACAACAACACTAGTTATCACCAAATTTTAATAAGAGAACAAGATAGATGGATAGTATAAATTTATTAAAATGCCATTTGGGTTGAAAAAAGCCCTGGCATCATTTCAACGTCTAATGAATGAAACACTACGAGATTTTTTCAATAAAACATGCGTGCTTTACCTTGATGACATTTTAATTTTTAATACATATCTTCCGGAGCATGTAGGTACGGACAATAAAATAAATTTTTAAAGTTTTAGAACAAGCAAATCTAAAAGTTCAAGTGGATAAGTGAAATTTTATAAAAAAAGAGACGGAATATTTAGGGTATATTTTGACGGAGGAAGGTTTAAAACCAAACCCAGATAAAATCAAGATAATAGAAGGGATACAGCTACCTAAAACAGAGAAACAAATAAAAAGTTTCCTAGGAGTGACAGGTTACTATCGAAAATTAATAAAAGACTGCGCACGAGTTGCACAACCTACAATAAAATATTTAAAGAAGAACGTAAATATTAATACTAAAGATCCAGTGTATATAGGAGCATTCGAAAAAATAAAAATATTAATTACTTCTCACCCAATTTTGAGATATCCAAATTTTGACAAGCCATTTACTCTAACTACTAGTAGTGGGACTATTTTCGAATAATAGCTGTGTTCGTTGACAAAACTTGCAAACACTTGCAAAGAACTGTCAGCAAAGTGAGAATGACGTAATACTCACGAATTGGTGCACTCTTTTATATATAATCAACTGGCGAATTGAACATAGCGATGTCCTAGGCAGTGGAAATTGTCCCCCGAACATTACCTTCTCGACAGTTCCGAACTAGTTAAAAATTCAACAGTTTGGATTTAACACGTTTATTGCTACCATTGCTCTAGTTCTAAACCATTTCCAAATTCTGCAGTTTGGAGGTGGTTAGTTAAAAATTAAAAAAAAAAAAGTTCAGAAGGCGCCTTCCATAGTATAAATACACTCAAAGAGTTTGCCAAATGACTGCCGACTCCCAGGTATCGAACCTTGGGCCTTCGGTGTGGGAATCCAGTAACACTACCTGCTGGTTACTTCATGCACTACTAACAATTTGAGCCAAATTTTAAACCATTAATTCATAATGTATGTAAATGTATACTTTTCTCAGACTACTGATGAGTGCACCGTAGCTCAGTGGGTAGAGCACTCGGCTATGATGCGGGGCGCGTCGGTTCGAGTCCTATTAAATGATACATTTTTTTGATTTATTTTGTTGTGTTGATCTTCCGACAGGGTAGTAAGTCAAGTTTGGTTTTGTGACAAACCGGTTTCGGCGTTCTGCCATTTTCAATTCCTCAGAACGAAGTTGATAATGTTCTTTAAAGAAATGACTAAATTTAAAACCATAAATAAAAAAGTTTATGATTTTTGTTGGAACGATTTTCCGTCATCCCTTGTCAAGTTTGGTTTTGTGACAAACCGGTTTCGGCGTTCTGCCATTTTCAATGCCTCAGAACGAAGTTAGGCAGAACGCCGAAACCGGTTTGTCACAAAACCAAACTTGACAAGGGATGACGGAAAATCGTTCCAACAAAAATCATACATTTTTTTATTTATGGTTTTAAATTTAGTCATTTCTTTAAAGAACATTATAAGAACAAAATATTTTTCCAAATGCGGACTAGTGAGAATCTATTTTCTATCGCACTAGTTCTTATTAGGCACTTTATCTCTAGTTCTGAACCATAAATTGTTCTCACTAGTTACTCACTTCCCACGAGGTACATTCATGTACATATGGATGTATGTTTACATGTGTAAATGTGGGCATAAGCTGTAGTGATATTTGTTTAACTTTTATTCAAAAAGCGGTTGCAGGGAATAAGGGAATCCCTACTTTCGTCTAAGCTTAAATGATCACGGCGGCTAAGCTCAAAAGTAAACTCGGGATTTAAGGTTTTGATTCGTCAGTTTTATTAGTCGCTGTACTAATGATCCAAATCTTGTTGGAGTACAGGTATTTATAGTCACACATAAAGCACACCGTATCTCAACACTATCTCATTTAAAATTATAACTACACAATCTTCCGCCGTTGATTCTCTCAAAGCGGCTGCACAAATCTTCTAAAACGAATATCCAACGGTTACCCTTGGCAGTGCCCTGTAAAGGACCAAACAAATCTATTGCAATAATTTCGAATCGTTGGTTGCTTGAAACTGTTTGAATCAGATCGGCTGGTTCAATATATGTTGATTTGTATTTCCTACATTCGACACATGATTTGACGTACTTGGTTACTCGTATACCAGGCCAAAATTAGTGTGGAGAAACACGACTACTAGTGCGATCTATACCGTAGTGCCCAGCAGTTGGATCCGAATGAAATTTTTACAAAATTGTTTTCCTTGAAGTTTTGGGCACGACTAGTTGACCATTTTCTGAGTCTATATAATACGCCGTTTAGCATCATGTATCCACGATTGGTATATCTCGTAACATTTTCGTGATCATTTTAAAAAGAGTTTATAATAGTTTTTAATTCGTCGTTTTGGAACTGCTCTTCTCTGAATTCTTCCGCTCCCTTGCGGGGAAAATCTATGAAAGGCATGGTGGCCTCGACAACATATCAGCAATAATATTATGTTTGCCTGCCTTGTAACAACGTTTGTAGTTGTAATGCCCACCTGGCAAGTCGTTTTTAAAGTAAATAGCCATGCAAGTGGTTGGTGATCCGTTAACATCATGAAACGGCGATACTACGAGCATGCTTGCAGAAATGATATAAGTTGCTTTAAGTTTTTCGGATTTAGACGCCTAGAATGGCGTCTGTTTTTTCGCTGTCCACTTTCAATCCTTTTTTAGTCAAAACGTGTCCAAGGTATTTTATTTCTTCTCGACAGAAGAAACACTTCGTTCTATTCAACTAAATACCGAAGTCCCTCAATCTTAAAGAAATTTGTTTTAAGTCTCGAATATGTGAATCGAAGTCATTTGAACGTATAATAATTTCATCTATATACGCTAGTATCAAAATATGTGGCAAACCGGATTTGCACCTATCAATTAGGCGTTGAAAAGTGACTGGTGCGTTCTTTAACCCGAACGGCATTCTGTTAAATACTAAGATTCCAAATGGTGTTGTAAAACAGTTTTTGGCTTATCTGCTGTCGCCATTTTAATTTGCCAATATCCAGTTTTTAAATCTATAGTCGACATGAAAGGTATCGCTTTTTCTGCATGCAGTAGGTTATCCATTCTAGGTAATGGGTATGGGTACGTGTTTGTGTCGTCAAAAATTATTTTGTGTTGTAACACGAGATTTTCAAAATTTGACTTCTATCTTTGGTTATAGACCAAATGCGATTGAGTTTATATGATTAGAGTTGCCTACTCTCCCTTCGGCTCTCTTCATTGGTGGAAATAAATTGTTTTCCTTGGGTTTATCAATATCTGTTGGGATACTGTCCATGAAAATATCATTAATACCTTTCGGAAAACCATTCACCCTATTACTTGCATCTTCGCATCATGACATGAACTCATGCATAGCCTTCAAATTTATGTTTTCTTGAATACTAGCTTCAGTTAATGAAACTTCATTTTCAATCTCAGCGTTTTGCATTTTAAATTCGAAAATTGTGTGCTGCTCGTCTTTTAAATTGGAATTTTCACGAATTTTGCGTACATTTTTAAAACTAAATTTATAGTTCTTGTAATAGACATTGACACATGCTTTTATACAGCCTTTGTTAAAATAATTTTATTGAGGCCAAAATTGGTTAAAATCGCCGAAAACTACCGTGCCAATACTTATGTTCACCACTGTATGTATGTTGTAGCTATATTTGCATGGCAGGTATTGTGTTAGAGTCTTAAGCAATTATTTTGCTAATTTATGTCTTAATACAAAAAGTCCACTTGCAATTGAAACTTCAGAAAATTCCTTATTTCACCATCGTACATGGGTACGCAAGTAGGTCATACTCGTATACATTTTCGAATTCTTTGGATTAAATGGCCTGGTTACGGACGATCAATAGTAGGTAGATTTTTCTTTATGTTTCTGCAACTGAGGAAATAGCGTAAATAGTAAGATATAAAGTATTCTTTTGTATATGTTGATTTATGTAATTTAAACTACATATCTACTTAGATACACATACAAACATATGAACATAAAAAATCAGCACGAAACAGCTCTTTGCCTGCCATAATAAACAGTATATGTGTATGCCCACAATGAACTTCTTTCCTGGCATTCCTTGCTAAAACCCTAGCACAAACCTGCCATGCAAATATAACTGTATATAAAGTAAATACCGATCTAGAGAACCATTTACACACAAGAAAGGTATTTAATTATTCGCAGAACACTATTCGAATAGTTATTTAATTATTCGAAAAAAAAAAACTATTCAACCCCCAATAAATGAAAACTATTTGAATAGTAAGTATTCGAGTAAACAAATGTAACTAATGCTTATACACACAATTTAACATACACTCAAACATATGAACAAACAACAAGCGCATGCAAGTTAACGACTTCCACTTAGCGGTACAATTGCATTTGTAAACAAAAAGTTATAGAATAAGAGTTGACAGTAAAAATAGCGGCTGCCTCCAGCCTTGGCATAATTGTAAACAAAAATCATCTTTTTACATGTTTATTCTTCTCACAATATTATGAAATATTTCTAAGATAACTAATTTGTAAACCTATAAATAAGAAGAAATTTATAAATAATGGGAGTTCTGAAAACATCGCAAACGAGTTAGCCAAAAGGATAAGCAATAGTTTGCATGTTAATATTTACTTTCAAGTGATGAATACACTGAATTTTGTATCCGAAATCTCTTGCTTTAAAATATAAAACAATACATTTTATTATGTAAAAGTAACTGCAATATTTCTATTAACGTACATCCATATACATATTTATACTAAATTTGGAGTAAATCTCGTATAAGAGTTTCGTGTAAGCACGTGAATAGTATTTAGTAAAGTATTCCATTCCATCCAATAGCTCAATACAACTATTCGAATAATACTATTCGAATAAAAGTATAAATTATTCGAATAAATATTATTATAATATAAATTCTAAAAGATCACGAGAGAAATTACTCTGCTACAGATAAGGAATTTCTAGCGATTTTATGGAGCTTTAACTATTTAAGACCATATCTGTGGGCAAGGAAATTTGAAATTTTCACAGACGATCAGCCAATAAAATACCTACACGCTAAATATAAAGGAAAGGGCGTGTCACCAAGGCATCACAAATGGCTTCTAAAATTAGGGGAGTACGACTTCAATATAGAGTACCTAAAAGGAAACGAAAACGAAGTAGCAGACTTTTAAGTAGAATAGACAATAAAGTGCAAGAAATGAAAATATGAAAGAAGTTAGTGAATTTGGTGAGTTACCAGAAAGAAAGGATAAGGGACAAAGTCTAGAAACTATAAATAATCTAGAAGAAAACGAAACTATGGCAACTATGAACTATGGCTGAAGAAAATCTTCAAGTAAATTTTTTTGTCAAAGAGGATATAGTAAATAAATATAAAACTCAAATAATTTTAACGAACAACCAAACTGAAGAATGAAACAATTGCATGGAAAAAGGATAATTTGTATAGCTGAATGCGACTTTGATACTGAAGGTACAGTAAGAATATAAACAGAACTTCCGGATTCAAAATTAAAACAAATGTTCTCTAATGATAGACAACTGAATTTTTATACATAAATGTACATTAATGTACATGCAGAAATCACACTACCACAATTAGAAAACCACAAAAGAAAGGTAAACCAGAAAAAATAGTTGCGGACAACGAGTTCAAAATATTTCTCGAACAAGAAACCAACAATCAATCAAATTATTCAAAAAGTAATAAGAACGTATAATGAAATACATCATTCAACAATAAAAATTGCCCCGGTAGACGTGCAAAGGTCAATAAGACATTATTTAATAGGCTGTATAAGTAATATCCTAATATTTTTTACCATGGATATTCGTCACTTTCGGTGTAAAAAAGACGAATCGAGAACGAAGATGTAAGTTTAACATAATCTTAAATACAGCGAAAATTCAGATTTGTACTAAGTGCATAATATTGTCATGTTAGCCGATATTTAGATGTCAATTAAATTCATATATTTATTTAGTTGTGAAATAAATGTTTACAGAGGATAGTTATTAAAATGTTATCGATTCTCCCTTGTTAAGTGCTCCGCGCTAGCTTCGATCGTCCGCTCAGGTTCCCGTTCAAACACTAACTGCCTTACAGCGGTGACTACTAATCGCCTACTTCGTATTGCTTCGGTGATTTGTGCCGCTTGTCATACCGTTCTTTCCATGCTTGTTCTGCTTTCTTCGTAGCCTTGTGCGCCTCTTCACGCCGGCACTGCACTCTACGTCCTCAGGATAGTTGTCCTCAACTTCAATGGCTTGAATTAGTCTGTGGATACTTCACGTGGACTGAAGTTGAAAACCAACTGATTTGGACTAAACCCGGTGGTTGCATTTGCTTGTGAGTTAATGTTTAATTGCAGAGTAGACAATGCTGCCAGGACTGTTTTATTAATGTGTTCCGCCTGGCCGTTGCTTTCGAACCGCAACCTTGACATGCTGATTGCCCTCGTCTGACATGAAACGTGTAAATTCAGCTGAAGTGATAACTTAACCTCGGTCCGTTGTAACTCTTCTCGGTTTCCCGTATGTGCGGAAAATCTACCGAAGGGCGATGACCACTAGTGTCGTCTTCGTGTTTCGTACGGCCTTCGTGGAAACCAAAAATGTTCTTGCATTCGTTTCATTGTTTTATCCAAAGCGAAGTGACCTGCATCGTCGTGGTAGGATTTGGATATGCGTCACCGCATTGCTCTTGGTACCACCAACTGCCGTCGCCCATCGACGTCTCTATATAATCGCCCTTTTTGAAGCGTACAGTCTTTGAACTCGTGCTGCTTTTTCTTTTCCTGGTCTCGTAAGCCCCAAATTACTTCTTTAAGTCGTTTATCGTGCCACTGCTTGGAGCCCAGCCAGTCATCGCCCCTTTCGAACACCTGCAAGACAAGATCAGCCACTGTATTAACTTTACCTGGTGCTCTGCTCATTCCATCTACGTGTCGCATTTTTGACCCTGCTCAACCACCATCCGGAAATACTGATTTTCCAGTTTCCGAAATACGCACTTAGATATATTTATTTATTTTGCATTGATTTTTTTATGGATCTTACAATCAACAATATGAAACACATTTATAATTTCCTGAAGGACGTTGGCCAGTCCGCCCAAAGCCTATGACGCTAGCACTGCGTTATTTCGTTTGTTATACCTAGTAGTGCTACGCACACAAGGTATATTAACTTAAGTCGCCTAACGGCAGTACGTAACGGCATAAACGGATAGAGATAGATATTGACTTATACATATCAAAATGTTCAGGACGAAAGGAGAAATTGATTAAGCCATGTCCGTCTGTCCGTTCGTCTGTGAACACGATAACTTCAGTAAATTTTAAGATACCTTAATGAAATTTGGTATGCGGGTTCCTTGGCACTCATCTCCAAGCGCTATTTGAAATGGGCGAAATCGGATGAATCGAAAACACAAAAAAAGTGATTACTCACTACATAATACACTTATAAGGATAGAATTTGGTGAATACATTGAGATTGAGGCACAAAATAAAATTTTCAAGAAATTTTGAAAATGGGAGTGCCACCTCCCACTTTTTATTAAGTCAAATTTAGAAATAATATTAATCATAAATTAAAAACCGTTCAACATACCGAAACGAAATTCAGCACGCACGTTTACAGTTATGCAAGAAATGTTCTAGGAAAACATGGCGGGATCGGTTAAGGTCTATGCCCACTTAGATATGAAAGATTTTGAAGAGGATCGCAGATATATTAAATAGGCAATAACTTTGCGTAAAATAGCTTTACATCATTACGCGGATGCGCCCCTCGCGCCGGTCGGGCGGGATATTAGAAATAATATTAATCATAAATTAAAAACCGTTCAACGTATCGAAACGAAATTCAGCACGCACGTTTACAGGGATGCAAGAAATGTTCTAGGAAAAAATGGGCGGGATCGGTTAAGGTCTATGCCCACTTTTATATGAAAGATTTTGAAGAGGATCGTAGATATATTAAATAGGCAATAACTTTGCGTAAAATACCTTTACATCATTTATATTTCCCTGTTAAAGTTTCCGTAAACAAAGAAATCCAAAAACTTTAAATTTGGAAAATGGGCATGGACCTGGCCCTTTTATAGTGGACTATTCCACAAAACTTTTTATGCCATAAAATTTATTTGTCGAAACGAAATTTCGGGAAAATGTTCTACATATATAAAGGTAACTGTTTTCTGTAAAAATGGGCGAAATCGGTTAATGTCCACGCCCAGTTTTTTAACATACATATAGTTCTTAAACATTTTTTTGGAAAATTTGAAAAGGAATATTTCGACAACTAAGCAAGTTATATCAATCAGATTTTGCACACATAATAAGCTTTTTAAAAAAACTCGGCCGCAGAAAAATTTTGTCACTTGCCGCTCACTTTTTAGCATTAAATTTCTGCTAATTTCAAAGGTAATAGCTTATAAATGAAAATGGAAATTGGAATGAAAATTGGTCAGGTGCTTCTCAGTAGTATGTATTATACTCCTGCCAAAAATTTGCCAAATCGGGAAACATACAAGCAAAATATTCGGGCACGCAGTTAATAGCCCACTGTTGTTGTTGTTGTTGTTAACAGTGCTTCGCCCTGCCCAATGGGCTCGATCACTCTAAATTGTCATCAGGCTCTTCTAACGGAAGTCCGAGCAACACGCAGTTTCCACAGGGTTGGACCAGAGTGATGTAGGTGTTAGAAGAGTGGGTTCAACTGAACAGGAGAAGAGATGCATGGTATCATGAGGGGTCATACCACATGCAGGGCATGTATTTGGTATGTTGGGGTTCAGTATGGATAAGTAAGAGTTTAACCTGTTACAATATCCAGAACGAAGTTGTGCCAGTATGACTCTAGTCTCCCTCGGAAGTACACGTTCCTCCTCAGCCAATTCAGGTGGTTAAGTATTAATAACGGGATTCACGGGCCGAGATCTGAGAGATCTGTCTACCGACTCGGTGTGGAGGTCATTTAGAGCCCGTCTATGGTTGCGCAGATCAAACGGCAAAGAGATATGATGCGGGATCTCATCGTAATGCTTACGGAGATGTCTCCTTATGTCTCTGGGGGGCGGTGCTACATCCAAAAGATGTCGGTTTGGATGACTAGCTTTATGACAGTTCAGAAGGAACTGTCTACTCAAGAGTTCCGCGTGCTCTTGAACATTGAGCAATTTTCCCTCTTGATGGAGGTGAGACTCAGATGACATAAGCAGGCATCCCGTAGCAGTTCTGATGGCGGTGTTTTGGCAGACTTGCAATTTCCTCCAGTTGGTGTCAGAAAGATTGGGCGACCATATAGGCGCAGCATAGTCAATAACGGGCCGGCCAATAGCCTTATATGTAGCAAGCAATGTTTCTTTGTCTTTTCCCCAAGTACTGCCGGCCAGTGAATTGAGGATCTTATTGCGGCTCTGTACTTTTGAGGCTATTGCGGCGGCATGACCAGCGAAGGTGAGGCCGTTGGCAAATGTCACACCCAAGATTTTTGGGTGGTTGACAGTAGGTAGAGGTACTCCGTCTACGTGGACATTTAACTCTTGCCCCATCTGCGCATTCCATGTAGTAAACAGGGTCGCCGTAGATTTAGTCCGAGACAGGGTCAGATTACGCTCGGTGAAGAAGCTGGAAAGGTCATGGAGGTAACTGTTGATTCTAATACAGAGTTCATCAACGGAGGGACCCTTGCCCGAGGCCATTACCGTGCCGTCGGCAGCGTAGGAAACAATGGAGACTCCCTCTGGTGGGGGGGGAAGTCTCGAAATATAGAAATTAAACAAAAGGGGAGAGAGAACACCACCTTGCGGCACCCCTTGTTTTATTCTTCGTGGTCTAGATTTCTTGTTCCTAAATTTGACTGTTGCCTGTCGACCATTGAGGTAATTAGCGGTCCACCTGTTAAGGCCGGCAGGGAGCGGTGTCTCATCCAGATCTCGGAGAAGTGTGGCGTCATTGACCGTGTCAAATGCATTTGACAAGTCAAGTGCCACGAGAACCGTTCTATGGTTTGGTGGATGTTGATTCAAACCGTTGTTAATCTGCGTTGTAATGGCGTTCAAAGCGGATGTCGTGCTATGATTTTTGCAGAAGCCATGTTGATGATCGGCCAATTTTAGATGGACTCTAGTAATTTCACTACCGGCGAAAGGAGGGATATCGGACGATACGACTCTCCTAGGTTCGCCGGCTTCCCTGGTTTTAATAGGGGAATTACAATCGCTTGTTTCCATATCTCAGGTATAACGAAGGTAGTTAGAGAGAGATTAAAGAGAGCCGCTAAATAACTCTGTCCTTCGTGGACAACGTGTTTGATCATCTTCATGGCGATTCCGTCGGGTCCGATGGATTTTGAGGGTTTGGCCTTCATTATGGCTTCCTTAACCTCTGCGACTGAGACGGCAATGGGCGCAGTAGAGTGTTTGTGTTTGCGCGCACGTCGGAAGGCTCTTCTCTTATTCCTATCCGCAGGCGGATGCATTATAAACAGCCGTCTTTGTGTTTGGTCGGATTGGATAGGGCCTTGACAGTCGAGCATAATTTGCCGACTCCGCCGGAGAGGTTGCATGCCTCGAGGTGTTGTTTCCACTTGGTCAGCTTGTGTTCGTTGACGATCCTACGAATTTCCGCATTGAGATCTTTTATTCTGGGATCTGCGGGATTGATGAGTCTCACTTGGTCACGTTCTCTTGCCATCGCGGCAGCTTCTGCCGGGAAATTCGGACGAATTTCTGGTTCTGCCAGCAGGAATAAAGCGGCATGAGGCTGAATCAATGATCTTGCGAAACTCTCTTTCGCCTTTGCGTACGTCCGTAGGAGTGGGTAAGGCAGCGAAGGAGCGCTCTGTATATTCAGTAAAGCGGTCCCAGTCCGCTTTGGTGAAGTTGATGTATGTTATTTTATCAGTCGTTATGAAGTCGGTCGGTCGTTCAACAGAGAGTAAGATGGGTAGGTGGTCTGAAGTTAATGTAAGCATCGGTCGCCAGATGACAAAGTTGATAAGGCCCGCGCTCGTTATGGAGATGTCTGGCGAACTGTGACAGTTACCTGCCACCCTGGTGGGGGCATCCCCATTGACTGCACAGAATGCTGAGTTATCTATTTGGTCTGCAATTGCGGGTCCTCTGCTGTCTGCTGGCAAGTTGGAGTGCCAGAGATCGTGATGCGCGTTGAAGTCGCGTAGGATTAGACGGTTATCGCCTCTGAGCAACGCACTAATGTCGGGATGATAATCTCTAGAACAACATGTGACAGGAGGAATATAGATGTTTATGATTTGCAGGTCCGCGTCTCCTGACCGGACTGCTATGCCTTGGCATTCTAAGGTAGAGTCCTTGGGGTCGACGTCAGGTGAAAATAGATTATATTGTACAGAGTGATGTGTAATAAACGCAAGGCCACCCCCAAGACCGCTGGGACGGTCGTTACGATGTACATTATACCCATCACAAGTTCGTAAGTCCGATCACGTGTTCAGTTTTGCCTCTTGTATCGCGGCGATTTTGATGTTGTGCGTCTTCATAAAGTCAGTTATCTCCGCGATCTTTCCAGATAATTCGTTACAGTTCAGCTGCAGAATTTTGAAGTGTGTAGGGGGGGAGACGGGGGACATACTAGGCGTGAGGGACGGATGCGTTTGCCTAGGTGGAGGTAGGCTAAGGCCTAAACTATGTCGCAGTCTAGAGTTGACAGCGCCAAGGCCGATGTTGTCTGGCGTGGAGGGCGGCTGTGTACTGCAACAGGGGGCTATGAACGAATCCGTCCAGAGGTCACCGTTTGCGAGCCCAGAGCACATAAGGGTGTGACACAGGCCAAGGCAATTGTTGCACTTGACCGATGTCGCAGGCGTATATAATCTTTGCCGACAAATGGTGCACGTGGTGAAAGGTACTAGGAGGTGGTGTTCCTGACCCACGTGCAGGCAGGAAGCAGGGGGGGACATTAGGGGCAGAGACAGAGGGGACTGACGCTCGGCGATGCTCATATCTGACCTATTCCGGAGGGGATAGGAGTGTTGAGCGGCCGTGTGAGATGGAGAGGCTGGTGTGCGTGAACGACAGTCGGGAGTGGGTGAGGCAGGGATGGCAGCGGTGCTGCCGGTCGTATAGACTGAGCCACTATTGTGACTATTGGAAGTAGGTAGAAGCGGTAAGGGAGTGCCCGAGCGGCGACTACCGCGGGACGTCCTTGGACGTGTACAGCAAGGTGCCTCAAAAGTACTAAAGAAAGTACGGAGTCTGTGAATGGCAGGGTTAAGCCCTGAACATCCAGATTTATGTAACCATAAATAATTACATTCATAGTGTAGTAATTCGCGAAATTGAAAAAAATCTATTAATTACAGATATCAATGATGGCAGTAACTCCAAAGGGCAGGCATTGAGTGAAGATTTTTTTGACTTCTACGGTAAATATCAATACATTTCACGAATTTAAATTACATCTACATAAGTATCAATCCTTTTTTACATCTCCAGAAATACCGAGTGATCCATCTGAAATAACCGATACTAATGGTTCAAACATAAAAGGCGAACAACTTTTCAGATATTTGAATGATGCGGATAATAGTTTTAAGTGTTTCGCACAACATCCTTTGCTAAAGAAGTCTTCCTTAAGGTTCAACACACCTCTTACTTCATCTGCACCTGTAGAAAGGTTATTCTCCCCGTCGCCATGCCCTTTCTGAATTCTCTTTTGAAAAACTAGTCTTGCTTAAGACCAATTTAGAATAAGGCTATACAATATAACTTTGAATTTCTAAAATTTGTCGATGATATTTGCGCAAAAATGTGAATATATTATATTCTTAATTCTTAGATTCTTTTTTATGACTCCTTTTAGGGTGCTCGCATAGGACGATTTTTCGCTCCTCCGAAAAGAGCTCATTTCTGAGGGTAAAGCTGCGAGAAAAGTACATATTTTATGGCTCCGAATATTTTTTTTTCCCACTGAAGATGGATGCTCTTTAAGTTTTAATCAAAGAAATCCAACTAAAGGCTTAACTCATATATTATTTCTTTTACCCAACAACTTATATGTATTTTTATTTACAAGTAAAGAATTTATCAAGAAAGCTAGCGAGATGAACTTCTATGTACACCGGCAATGGCTCGTGCTAATGAAGATAATAACAATCTTCGATGCCGGCAGGGAAAATCGAAGGTGAGAGATTGTAATAAATAAAGTTTAATCAAGCAAAACTCTGTTCTGAAGATTAAATTCAGTTGCGTGACGCCATAGTCGGTAACGTAGAGTCAACGAATGACATCAACAACATCGGTACAGCATACGAGGTGTGTTCAAAAAGTATCGCGAATTTTGTGTTTTCAAAAAATCATTTTTTTGTATCTTGTTCAGCTCCTCCTTCGATGCCGTCTTTATCTCGTCAAGAGAAGCGTCGTCCTTTCATGGGCCTCTTCAGTTAAGGGAACAAGAAAAAGTCACAGGGGGCCAGATCTGGGGAATACGGTGGCTGCGGCATCATTAGTGTGTTGTTTTTGGCCAAAAAGTCGCGCACAAGCAACGATGCGTGAGCAGGGGCGTTATCGTGGTGCAAAAGCCAATTTTTGTTCTTCTTTGCACATCTTCTCGGCCTTCTGAGAACATTTTGTACCACCGATAAACGTTGCTTCGGTCCAAGGTGGCTTCTCCGTATGCCACAGTCAACATTCGGAATGCATCCGCGCACTTAATTTCGTTTTTCACACAAAATTTGATACAGGTTCTTTGATCCATTTTCTTGAATAGGTAAAAATCGAAGACGATCCAAAACACGTGCAAGCAAAGCAGCTGTCAACAATTAACTGAACATTCAAAATGGCCGAGGTTGTCGGCATAAGTGAGAGACATGAGTACCAACATAACGCCACAAAAAATTCGAAATTCGAATATACGTAACCAGCGAAAATTCAAAATTCGCGATACTTTTTGAACACACCTCGTATATATATAAAATTCAAATTATGTATGTATATATATATATATGTATCTATAGATCGACTTGCGTCCTAAACGTATAAACCCATCGTAACCAAATTTGACACACGAACTGGATACCTTACCGGGATGGTCATGGCCTAAAAAATATTTTGATATATATAGGGGGCGTAGCGCACCTCATACAAATGGAATTTTTAACAGTCCGTATTTCTGGAAGTATTTACGTTAGACTACTGAAATTTGGTAAGGGGTTATATGACATTAATCCCTACCACATCCAGAAAAACTGCGGATAACGGAAAAAGGGGCGTGGCACCTCTCATACAACTGGAATTTTTTATAGTCCATATCTGTGGAAGTATTTGGGCTAGACAACTGTAATTTGGCATGAAAACTGGAGGTAACTAAAAAGGGGGCGTGGAACCTCCCATACAACTGCAATTTTTCAAGTCGGTCTATAGATACATACAGGGTGGCTGATGAATTTTGCTACATTAAGAAACTCAAATAATTTTTTTTTCAGTGTATGGAATTCATTTTTCTTTTATTCATGTTAAAGCTCATTAAATTTTATTAAATATAGCTTAATTAGTTTTAAAAATAATGGAATTTCAATGCCCCCCCTGCTCGTCGATGCATGTGCGGCATCTTACCAAAAAGTTGTTCATTACTGCTTGGAGAGTTGAGACAGGAATAGCCGCAATTGTTTCTCGAATGGATTGCCTTAGTTCATTCAAATTTGTTGGTTTTGCTTTGAAGATTTCCTGTTTGCAATAACCCCACAAGAAAAAGTCAGGTGCAGTAAGGTCAGGCGACCTGGGTGGCCAACGGAATGTGGAGTTTCTGGATATCAGCTTATTGGGAAATTTTCGTCGCGATTCTGTCATAACAGGTTGGGCTATATGAGGAGCTGCACCATCTTGCTGAAACCACACAGAGTTGAAAGAAATTCTCATTCGGCGTAATTCTGGATAGAAAAACTCTCTCAACATGCTCAAGTAACGGTCTCCAGTAACCGTAACGGTGTGACCGTTTTCTTCGAAGAAGTAGGGCCCGACAATGCAGCGTGATGAAACTGCACACCACACTGTGACACGAAGTGGATGCAATTGCGTCTCATGGAGTATCTGTGGGTTGGAAGCACTCCATATTCGACAATTTTGTTTGTTTATGTTGCCGTTTAAATCGAAATGGGCCTCGTCAGACATGAAAAGACAGTTCAACATGTTTCCATCCTCTTGCACCATTTGAAGCATCTTCTGGCAAAATTCCAAGCGAATCGGCAAGTCTGCAGCGTTCAGTTTGTTGGCCATTTGAATTTTATATGGGAATAAGTCCAAATCTTTGTGCATAATTGACTGTAATGACTGTCTGCTTACACCCATTTGAGCAGATAAGCTTCTTGTCGAAACACGTGGATTGTTTTGTATGGCAGCAGCTACAGCAGCGATTGTTTCCTCCGTTCGAACTGAAGGGTTTCGATGGTAAGGTCTTCTGTTGACTGTCCCATGCTCGGCAAAATTGTTTACAAGTCTTATTATGGTCCATCTGCTCGGAGGATTGCCGCCAAACGTGCGCCTATACTCTCTTTGAACCGAAACTACGGACTCCAGTGCGTGATAGCGGCGGACAATCCAAATTCTTGTTTCAGTGTCCCAGTTATCCATTTTTGTTAAATGTAAAAGTCAATCTGCAAAATAAAAAAAAAATTAACCAGATTCATTGAATAGAAAAAAAGTTATTTAATTTTTTTTTGGTAGCGGCTTTCATCAGCCACCCTGTACATAATTTGAATTTTATATATAGATAGAAATGTGGAGGGAAACCCACGGGTATAAGATAGTATATATATATACATGTGATCAGACAAAAGCTGAAATCTTTGATGAATTTGATTACACATCACTATTTATTTGTAGATTTCTCAGGGCAAAAACCAGGAATTGTTTTTTAATTGGTTCTAGGTTATCTACATTAACTTGAGTACCTGGCGATCGAGCTTTGCTCGGCATTCTCATAGGTTGCCATACAATTTAGTTTGCTTTAGATACTCATCATTAAAAAACGGCTGGTTGTTTGTCTGAATAATTTTACTTACCAGCAGTGGACCTTTTCAAAAAGAGATTTTAGAAACATATATTAATAATAGAAAGATGTTTAATATTTTGAATACACATAATTACTCCTTGTACTCGACAAGTCCTTAAAAGATTTATTGCTGAATTATATGGTTAGAGGCTGTCGATTGTTATAAAATAGTCTAGAAAGAATAAGGTCATATGGGTATATTTGTCGGCTAGTGCTCTATATATCGGTCAACATTCTTTGATTTATTCTTTATTTTTCTTTTCCTTATTTTTTATACTTAATACATATGAAATCTAAGGCAACACTTCCCTCCATATCATGTTCCAACGACGGAAGCATTACTTTTAACGTATTAGGTCGCTTAACTCTTGAAAATGCATTATATAACATACCATGCATGAAGATCGATTAATTTAGCTCCACTCCGACAAACTCAAGAAATTGTTCCCGTTGCTTTGGATGAATGCGATTCTAGGTATATTTACTTCTTTGCCGGATTTTTGTTGTCGAACAAGAGTGGCATCCCTACTTAGAAATGTTTTTTTTTTATTACGCAGGAAAATACCTTGCGTTTGATACCTATTGTGGAGGCTGACTGGTTCCGCACAAAAACAAAATACGACACGACTTTTAATTTAACAAATGTTTAATAACTGCAAACTGTATTACAAATATTGAATTAAATACAAATAACAGAAATATTATTCAAACTCGTTTTAATGTATTTGATGGTTCGTTAAAGGCTCCGTAAAATAAAATTTTGGTATCTTTTGCCGGTGATCCAATCAATTGTAAAAAATGTGCGAAGTTGGCTGCGGTAATTGATGATTTCTCTTCACCTCTTTCTTTGCTAGTGATGCCATACCATTCACTTTAGAGCTGGCAACAACATTCCACCTCCAGACGAATCATCTGGGGGTTCGCAAATGTTTAAGGCGGCTAGCCTACGTATTGGTCGTCGGATGCTCCCATGTGCTGTTTGAACTTTAGCACTACGCGATCTACCATCATTTCCCCTGATAATTTCAGTGATTCTACCCTTTTCCCAAAGACTTCGTGGCGCTAAAGGATCACAAATGATGACCAGTGTCCCTGGCTTGAGCGCTTCAGCCTCTTCTCTCCATTTGGAACGGCAGAGAAGGCGTGGAAGGTACTCAAAAGTCCACCTTTTCCAAGCCCGATATTTTAAGTTCTGGGCGATCTTCCATTGTTTTCGGGTGCATAGACGTTCTTCCTCTGGATGCGGTCCGTCCGTCCGTCCGTCCGTCTGTCCGTTAACATGATAACTTGAGCAAATATTGAGATACCTTCACCAAATTAGGTATGCGGGCTTATTTAGACCCATAATAGATTGGTATTGAAAATCGGAGGATAACCGCGCCCACTTTTCCTATATCGAAAATATCGAAAAATTTAAAAAATTAGATAGTTCGAAAACGAATACCACTAAATTAATGACATTTGGTATGTAGATTCATTTTATAACGCAAAATATAAGTTCAGTGCAACTTTGGAATATGGGCGTGGCAACGCCCACGTTTAGAAAGAGCAAACTCAGAAGTTTCACAAGCTGTAAATTAATAGCCGTTGGAGATATAACATTGAAATTTGGCATAGATATTTTTTTCGTAGCGACAACTGTTTGCTGTGAAAATGAGCGAAATCGGCTGAAAGCCACGCTTTCTTTTTATACCCAGCTGTACTTGACCACAGGGTATTATAACTTTGTTTGGATAACGGTTGGTTGTACAGGTATAAACGAATCGAGATAGATATAGACTTCCATATATCAAAATGACCAGGATCGAAAACAAATTTGATTGAGCATGTCCGTCCGTCCGTCTGTCCGTTAACACGATAACTTGAGCAAATATTGAGATACCTTCACCAATTCCGGTGTGCGGGCTTATTTAGATCCAGAATATATTGGTATTGAAAATGAGCGAAATCGGAGTATAACCACGCCCCCTTTTCCTATATCGAAAAATTGAAAAAATTAGATAATTCAAAACCGAATACCACTAAATTAATGACATTTGGTAGGTGGATTCATTTTATAACTCAAAGTACAAGTTCAGTAAAACTTTGGAATATGGGCGTGGCAACGCCCACATTTCTCTATCTCTATGGCGCGATATACAACAGGTATATCATCATAATCCTCCTAAGAGATTTTTGCGCCAAGCTTCTCTTCCAATTTGTGGTGTGCCGATTTGAATTTTCCCTACAAATTGGTGGGACCTACAGTTTTTTGCCGACTCTGAACGGCATCTACAAAGCAGACGAATTTTTTGCTGAGAAGCCTGTCATGGCAGAAATACACTCGGAGAGTTTGCCAAACCACTGCCGAGGGGCGACCCCGTTTTGAAAAAACTTTTTTCAAATCACTTTTGATGTTACCTGTACCAGGGCTCGAACCATGGACCTTCGGTGTAGTAGGCCGGCAACACTACCTTCACACCACGGCGGCCGCCCACATTTAGAAAGAGCAAATTCAGAAGTTTCACAAGCTGTAAATCAATAGCCGTTGGAGATATAACATTGAAATTTGGCATAGACATTTTTTTCGTAGCCACAACTGTTTGCTGTTAAAATGAGCGAAATCGAAATGCATACATCAAAATAACCAGGATCGAAAAAAAATTTGACTGAGCCATGTCCGTCCGTCTGTCCATCCGTCCGTCTGTCCGTTAACACGATAACATGAGCAAATATTGAGATACCTTCACCAAATTAGGTATGCGGGCTTATTTAGATCCAAAATAGATTGGTATTGAAAATGAGCGAAATCAGACGAAAACCACGCCCCTTGGTGGAGTTTAAACCACCAACTAAGAAATGGTTTGGCGTAAGAGGTTCGTCGTCTTCTAGCGAGATTGGTAGATCAGTCAATGGTGTGCTATTGACGATGTTTTCTAACTCGATAATGACGCTGCGCAACGTTTCCACCCTCAGAGCTTCTTCTTTCAATATTGTATGCAATAGTCGTTTAGTACATTGTATCAGACGTTCCAAACATCACCCACATTCAGGGTCTGCAGGACAGTTGAACACCCATTCAATCTTCTGTTTTGACATTTCACGTCCAATTGTATTAACATCAAACATTCTGTGGGCCTCTTTCATTTCCTTTTGCGCCACAACAAAATTAGTGCCATTATCGCTGCGAATACGGATGGGAACCCCACGTCGGTTCACGAAGTTACGTAAGCATATAATGAATGCATCGGTTGAAAGGCTCTCTGACAACTCCAGGTGCACTTCTCTCGTTGTCGTACACGTAAATAATGCAATCCACCGCTTTTCCCTTCTACGTCCAATAGCGACATGAAAAGGCCGACAATAATCGACTCCGCTGTACGCGAACGGTCGAACGTATGGTGTTGGGCGGTCTATTGGTAACTGACCCATCAACGGCGCGACTAGTTTTGCTCTATTATAAATGCATACTGGACAACTCCTCTTGACGTACTTCAATACGTTGCGAATGGCCGGAATCCAATATCGTTGGCGGATTTCATTAATTGTCAAACAATCATTTTGGTGGTGCCTCTTCTTATGGTGATCAGCTACTATTAATTTTGTAACGTGATTTGCTGGTGGTAGGATGATTTGACGGCGTGAGGACATGGGAAGGCAATAAGGCTGCGTCTATTCTTCCATATACTCGTAACAAACCCTTATCATATAAATACGGCATCAATGCATATAGGCTACTATTGTTTGGTATAGCAGATTTATTTTGTAGAGGTTTGCGGCCGCCGTGGTGTGAAGGTAGTGTTGCCGGCCTACCACACCGAAGGTCCATGGTTCGAGCCCTGGTACAGGTAACATCAAAAGTGATTTGAAAAAAAGTTTTTCAAAACGGGGTCGCCCCTCGGCAGTGGTTTGGCAAACTCTCCGAGTGTATTTCTGCCATGACAGGCTTCTCAGCAAAAATTCGTCTCCTTTGTAGATGCCATTCGGAGTCGGCAAAAAACTGTAGGTCCCACCAATTTGTAGGGAAAATTCAAATCGGCACACCACAAATTGGAAGAGAAGCTTGGCGCAAAAATCTCTTAGGAGGTTTATGATGATATACCTGTTGTATATCGCACCATAGAGATAGAGATAGATTTATTTTGTAATAGCTCAATTTCTCGTTGATAAACTTCATTTTGTACTATGCGACACAAAATATTTTCCGCAGTGGTGTTTCATCGGCTTGCAGCTCTTCTTCAATGTGCTTTCTATTTTTAGCATTGTTAGTAAAGCGCCATACCCAGGCGATCACTCTTACTAATGCAACAAAAGAGGAAAATTTAGAATAGCTGATAAGTTGCTCACCTGGTTTGCAAATAAGTAAATGCTGTTTCTTGATTTCTTCACTGCCACCATCATCAGATGACAATGTGATTTCTCGAGGCCAGCCTCCCTCGTCCTGGTTTAAAAATTCTGGTCCTGTGAACCAAAGTTCGTTTGTTGAAAATTTTTGTGAAGGTATCGCACGTGGTGCAGCATCTTCTACGTTCATGCTGGTAGGAACCCAACGCCACTCATTTGTTGTTGTTGTACTAAGAATTTCGGCAATATTATGCGCCACGAATGGCTTGTATGATCGTGTGTGTGACCGTATCCACAAAATAACAGTTTGTGAATCGCTCCAAAATACAGTTCTATCGATACGAATCTCTACACTTTCCACAATGAGTGACTTCAAGCGTTACTTTAAGTGGTGCACATACTGTTTTTGCACAAACTAACGCGACTTCTACTGCATCATTATTCTGCACTCTTAGGTATGCAGCTGCAGCATACGCACTCGTACTGGCATCAACGAAAATGTGTAACTGGATGTTAGTGGCGTCTGGAATTACCTTCGAATAGCAACGTGGAACGGATAACGACTTAACTGACTGGAATTTCAGCCACCAGGTCTTCCATTGTGCATCCAACTGAGGTGGGAGATTTTCATCCCAAACAAGACCTATTTTCCATAACGCTTGTAATAATAATTTGGCAAAAATTGTAACATTGGCAAGAAATCCGAAAGGATCGTAAATGGACATGACGATGCCTAACAACTCTCTTTTAGTTGGTGGTCGCTTACCACTCAAAATGTCGCTCGGTATTTTAAAAACCTTGAAGTGAAATTCGAAGGCGTCCGTTGCTGTGTTCCAAAACATACCAAGTATTTTTTCAACATCACCGTGTCGTTCTAAATTAATAATTGATGACTGCGAATTCGTGTTGTTTAAAGATTTTTCCAGCGCTTTGCAATGTGATACAAATTTTCTAAGCTTAAATCCAGCAGCTGCATTTATTTCGATGGCATCTTTTGTTGTCTGTTCGGCTTCTTTAACGTCGGAAAAACTGATTACTAGGTCACCTACGTAAGTTTTATTTACCACAGCGTCATAGCCCATAGGCTTTTCTGTACTAAACCTGGCGGCGTTGGTATTTTTTACGTATTCTGCACAGCATGGCGAACAACTGGCACCAAATATTAAAGATGTCGTAGAATAAGTACGGATTGGCTTATTAGGATCACCATTTCTCCATAAAAAATGCTGCGAGTTTTGATCCTCGGCTCAGATACCAACTTGGCAGAACATTTCTTCAATGTCTCCGGCGACAGCAATAGCTCCTTGACGAAATGTAAAGAGGATAGTTAACAATGATTGGGCCTTTTCCGGCCCTTTCATCATGGCTTGAATGAGTGACATTTTGTCTGTCACGGCGGCTGCATCGAACACGATGCAGCAATTTTTCCGGTTTGTGAGCGTTCACAACACCGAAGTGTGGCAGGTACCATGTTGTTGGCTGAACTAGATTAGCTTCTTCTGTGGATAGTTGTCTGGCGTATCCTTTTGCAACATATTTCTCCATTTCGGTTACATAATTTTGGGCAAATTGAGTATTTTGTTTCATTTGGGACTCGATGTTCAATAAACGTTTTTTTTGCCATACTATAGCTTGATGGAAACGCGATAATTTCGTTTTTCCACAACAAACACACCTCATAGCGGGTTCCAAGGCAAATAGTTTTCGCGGTCAAAATCTTCTTGGCCCTAATATCGTCGTCAGATTCCAATTTGTCATTGTAGGATAACTTCAACACCAATGTATCGCCTGTGATGTACTCTTCCACCATCTTGTGCAGCTGTTTCATTGTGGTTGGGTCCCTGACTAGCATAACTCGACCTTCTTCGTTGCCAGAATATTGCGATGGCCCATACGTCACCCAAGCCAACTTTATTTTGGCGGCAATGAGTTGGCTGGGTCCATTGCAGACTGTTTACTTCGCAACGCACAAGAACGAGTTGTCTAAACCTAAAAGCAAATCGGGCCTGGCTCCAGTGTAGCCTGGCGCTGACTTCAAACAATGAAATTTATTTTTATTAAAACTCTGCATTGGCAAATTTAAGATTATTTACTGGGTTGGAGCTTTGCGGCCGGTAAATTAGAAGGCAAAAACTAAATTTTCCTTTACCCTCCTACGCGTTTCGATGCTTCAGCATCTTCCTCAGGGAGTCTGAATTTTATTTAAAGAAACAGTTAATAAAAACAATTAATAAAAACAACCATAAATATCACACTCAATGGTAATAATTATACACTTACTTTATATGGTATGTATGCAAAACAAAAATACTAAATTTAAAGTAACACTCTATTTTGTTTTTGGTTTTATTGGCGCCCTGTATAATTTTGCTTCCTACTGTTTTTTCCACCATCACCGTACTGTATCACAGCTGTGTATGCGTTGTTTATTTTGTCCAAGTCTTCCTTAAAATTCATCACCCTGTGTAATTGTTGTTGTATACGAAGGCTTTCCATCGTCATTCTCTTGTTTGTTCTGTTTTCAATGTCTAATATTCTAGTGTTATCGAAATCAGCTGTATGATTTTTGTTGGTTAGATGTTGTGCTAGTGCTGTTGTTGTTTTTTTGTTTTTTGCATCAGCCATATGTTCGTTGACTCGTACTTGTAGACAGCGCTTGGTAGTGCCAATATAGCGCTGCTCGCAGATTTCATTCCCGTTCCCTTTACATCTAATTTCGTAGACCACATTATGTTGTTTTTCCTTTTTAATTGGGTCCTTTGTTTTTGTAAATATTCTGTTTAAGGTGTTTTGTGTTTTGTGTGCATATTTAATTTTATCAGTTTTTATAATTTTGCTGAGCGCCTGGTTATCGGTTAGGCCCGGTATATATTTTAACCCAATATATTTTTTATCCGGATTTTCTCTACTATTTAAATTATTTGGTTCCGTAGGCTTCATTTTTTCCAAAGCTTCTTTTATTATTGCATCAATTATTTGTGTTGGATAACTATTTTTTGTAAGTAAATTTTTGATTTTGAGTTTGTTATTTTCCATGAAAATATTATCACATAGTGAAAAAACTTTTCTTGCAAGACTGGTGGCAGTATTCTTCTTTTGATACCAAGGGTGGTTTGAGTGGTAGTTAATTATTCTACCAGAGGCAACTTCTTTTGCATACCAGTCAAATGATAAATTACTATTACGATTTTTATGTATTTCCTAGATTTAAAAATACATAAAAATCGTAATAGTAATTTATCATTTGACTGGTATGCAAAAGAAGTTACCTCTGGTAGAATAATTAACTACCACTCAAACCACCCTTGGTATCAAAAGAGGAATACTGCGACCAGTCTTGCAAGAAAAGTTTTTTCACTATGTGATAATATTTTCATGGAAAATAACAAACTCAAAATCAAAAATTTACTTACAAAAAATACTTATCCAACACAAATAATTGATGCAATAATAAAAGAAGCTTTGGAAAAAATGAAGCCTACGGAACCAAATAATTTAAATAGTAGAGAAAATCCGGATAAAAAATATATTGGGTTAAAATATATACCGGGCCTAACCGATAACCAGGCGCTCAGCAAAATTATAAAAACTGATAAAATTAAATATGCACACAAAACACAAAACACCTTAAACAGAATATTTACAAAAACAAAGGACCCAATTAAAAAGGAAAAACAACATAATGTGGTCTACGAAATTAGATGTAAAGGGAACGGGAATGAAATCTGCGAGCAGCGCTATATTGGCACTACCAAGCGCTGTCTACAAGTACGAGTCAACGAACATATGGCTGATGCAAAAAACAAAAAAACAACAACAGCACTAGCACAACATCTAACCAACAAAAATCATACAGCTGATTTCGATAACACTAGAATATTAGACATTGAAAACAGAACAAACAAGAGAATGACGATGAAAAGCCTTCGTATACAACAACAATTACACAGGGTGATGAATTTTAAGGAAGACTTGGACAAAATAAACAACGCATACACAGCTCTGATACAGTACGGTGATGGTGGAAAAAACAGTAGGAAGCAAAATTATACAGGGCGCCAATAAAATCAAAAACAAAATAGAATGTTACTTTAAATTTAGTATTTTTGTTTTGCATACATACCATATAAAGTAAGTGTATAATTATTACCATTGAGTGTGATATTTATGTTATTTATGGTTGTTTTTATTAATTGTTTTTATTAACTGTTTCTTTCAATAAAATTCAGACTCCCTGAGGAAGATGCTGAAGCATCGAAACGCGTAGGAGGGTAAAGGAAAATTTAGTTTTTGCCTTCTAATTTACCGGCCGCAAAGCTCCAACCCAGTAAACAATTTACTAGTACTTTTGGCCCAACAATTAAAACTATTTAAGATTATTAATAGTGCGCACATTCTTAATAAAAAATGTACACTGGCATCTGGTCCTCGAATTTCAAGTGAAATCTTGCGTGATTTTTACCACTGCAACGACAACAATGACGATTGTCCCCGTAGGCCTAGACTTGTAGCTACATTTTCATCGATTAGTGATATCGGAGAACCTTCGTCGAACATTGCGAACATGTCTATTTTACCTAGAGGTCCAATCATGGTTACTATCAAAATCTTAAATAATGTCCACTGCTCCTCTTGGCGGCAGTTGCATACAACTTCCACGTGCGAAGTGCTTGCTGCATTGTTGTCCATAGTTTGCGTGTGTAACATTTTGTGGTGGCTTGCGTTGACAACCACTGATACCACCAGTCGATTTTCGTTGGCAAGTCGATAAATCATGCCCTTTTGTGAGGCATCCAAAACAAAATTCATGCCGCTTCACTAGTGCCCACCTGTCGTCGCTGTGTGACGAGGACTGTGTACAATCTGCAAGTTTATGGTCTTTGTTACATTGTACGCACTTTTGTTGACGACGATCGTTTCGTACCTCGTTGTTGTATAGTAAACGCCGACTACCACCTCCTGGTATTGTTGACGAACGAGTGTTGCTTGACGATTGAGTAACAGGCCGCGGCGCTGAGGACAGTGTGTTTCTATCAGCTACTTTTGGCATAAGGGCAACTACTCTGGCTAAGTCACTAGCCAGTTGGCGAAGCATTCGATTGCTGGATACGAAGTTATTTCGGCAGCACGCTTACTCCACTCGAACTGCTTCGATGGAGGCAGCTTCGACACCAAAGAGTCTAATAAAGTTGGGTTCACGAGGTGGTGGTCACATTTCGCCGGCTTAAAGAATGCCACTATATTGCGTACTTTATACGAAAGATCCAATATCTGGTCAAGGCGGTTCTCTGCGATGTATGGATAATTCTGCACCTTATGCAACTAAGTGCGCACCAGCAACTAAGGACGACCGAAATTGAATTCCAGTTCATTGATGACACTGGGCACATTGTCGGGGTATATTAGAAGCAAAGTTACAGCGCGCCTTGCTTCCCCTTGCAATGCTTTCTGCAACAGTATGAGGTTTTGTCTATTAGTGTAATGAAATTCAGCAGTTGTATCACGGTAACAGGCGATAAATAGAGGCTAGTTAAATTATGTGGTACTTACTCTGAATGATGGTTTTTTTTTTGGGAATCTGCCAAGAATCAGCTTTTATAAATTGTCGTATTAATTTATGGCTTGTAGCAAACTTCAACTTTTATATTCAAGTTTAGTGAATATATTTATTAAATAGGGATTTTCGATAACCACTTATTTCTTATAAAGTGCACTAAAGACTCCACCCAGAAACAATCTGTCTAAATTGAAACTGTATCACTACTTTTGATAGAGTGAAATACGCTTTGCGTTAAATTATATAGATGTATCAGGTTTTTTCAGTGGTATTTTATATTTATTTCACAAATCTCTGATGCACTTTCACAGCGAGGTATAATATATGTCTTAAATTTTATTTGCAAGGGTTTTTTTTATTTGGATAAAGAAAACAAAGAGAAAAGCAGGTGTTTCTTAAAGGAAAAACAATGTTGTGGTGAGTAAATATAAGACACTATAATATAATATAATGTAACACATGCATTATAATGACGATTATGTACAATTCATGAGGAAATATATATAATGAGTATTACTTTATGAACAATTCATGAAATATGTATATAATGAATATCATGTTTTTGGGATTGGGACGTGTGGCTACCGATGTCGCGTAAACACTCTGCCTCCCCTAGGCGTACTAAGCGCCTAGTGTATGCTGCAACTCCTGCAAGGCACGAACGGTTTCTTGGATCAAGATCCTTTCCACCTTATTTTTGTAGGTGGGGGTGCGTAAGCCGGTTGCGGGGCATCGGATGGTGATGTCGCCGACGCTGGTTGGTCGCGATGGTTGACGTGCCCTTGGAGACCGACCATTAGCCCTGGGAGGCTGCGGCGACGATGAGCTGCGGCTCGACATCGTGGCTCCTGGCGGCGTGGTTTCGGAGGTATTTCCGGTACAGGTGGTGCGACGTACGCGGGTTGGCGACCTCCGATGTCCCGATGAAGAAATGTGTTATGGTGCTGCACGCAGACCCGGCAGCTTTCTGTGGAGGTGCACTGGTTGGTGCGATGGCACAGCGCTAAGCAGTTGATGCCATACTGATGTGCCCTAGCGACCAAGAAGCGCTGTTGCGGCTGCATGGCCGTGAACACGGGGCACATCAGCAGCGCGTGATGACGCATGTACAACTTACACTGTTGTGACCGGAGGGCGCTCACGATCCATGTGTTGAAAAGAGGGAGTAATATATGCATATTATATTATTTATACGCATATATTATATATACGCATAGGTTTGGGGAGTGCCTAAGTTGTTGCCTGAGTGTTAGCGATAGTACGAGCTTTGTGGACTGTACTAAGTTACGAGATGGGAGTAGGCACTGAGGGCCCTCGTCACTCTCAGATGACGATAGAAAGCACAGTTTAGTAAGAGGTCTTGTGAGAATAGCGTTCTGGGTGCGGACGTCTACGTCACGAATGTGTCCGTCTCGTCTTGGGTGTAGGCTTTCTAATCGACCTAGTCGCCACTTGGTGGGAGGTAAGTTGTCTTCTTTAATGATGACTAGGTCGCCAATTTTCGGGGGAGTTTGAGCATTTTTCCAACGGTAACGCTTTTGAAGGTCGGTGAGGTAATCAGTTTTCCAGCGTTTGCTGAACTGATGATTCAGAACTTTCAGTCGTTCCCACCTATTTATCAGAGAGAGATTTTCGTGATTCGGTTCGGGAAGCGAGAGCATTCGTGCTCCTCGAAGAAAATGACGTGGCGTGAGAGCGTTGAGGTCATTCGGGTCCTGAGAAAGCTGGGAGAGGGGACGAGAGTTAAGTACGGCTTCTATTCGAATTAATAAAGTTTAGAACTCCTCGAAGGTAAAGCTGTGGTTTCCACCGCCCTTTTTAAAGTGCGTTTTAAAGCTTTTGACAGCGCATTCCCATAATCCGCCCATGTGAGGTGCGCCAGGGGGTATAAACTTCCAGTTGATTCCTTGGGGGACGTACTTCTGTACGATATCCGGTGATACTTCTTTCAGGAATGATACGAATTCCAATTCGGTAGCCGATGAATGTTTGGCGTTGTCGCTCATCATCTGGTTCGGGTATCCTTGGCGTCCTACAAATCGGGCGAAGGTAGCAAGAAAAGCCTTGCTGGTGAGGTCTGAACATAATTCCAGGTGGACCGCTTTGCTGGTAAAACAGACAAAGACGGCCACGTAGCCCTTTACAAGGGTTTGAGATCGAAGCATGGATGCTTTCAATTGAAATGGGCCAGCGAAATCTACACCAGTCGTGGTGAAGGGTGGAGCGAATCTACAACGTTCGGGGGGCAAGGCTGCCATAATTTGTGATCGCGTTTGTTGTTTGTGAGTGGTGCAGACCTTGCACTGGAATACGAACCTTTTGATCAGTGGTTTGAGACGGGCAATAAAAATTCTTGCCTTAAGATTTGTTGCATGAGACGAGCTTCCGTATGTAGGAGCATTTCGTTAAGGAATCGTATATATAGAGTACAGAGCCTAGACTTTTCGGGTAGGATGATGGGATGACGCCCATTGTAAGTGAGGGTTGCATGTGCTATTCGGCCATTCACTCGGAGGACTCCGCTCTTGTCTAGGAATGGATTGAGTACTAGTAGGGAGATCCGTTTTCCAATTTCCGTTTTGAGTCTTCTAGACATGATCTTTCAAGAGCGAAGTATCGAGTTGGGGAAATTATGATTAGACGATGTTTCGATCTTTTGAGATCAGCATGAGTTAGAGAGGGGTCGGCTGGGTCATTAATACCGTTTACCGCGTCTTTTAGCCGACGTTCAAATTTTAGCACGTAAGCCATTACACGTAAAGCACGAGGGTAGGAAGAGGACCGATCTAAGAGATCCTTCGTCTCTTCAGTGGCATGTAGGGCTTCTACTTTTCGTGACTCTGGGGGGTTGACGTTGCGAACTGTTGGTTGAGGCCAATATTCGGGGGGTTTGGAAAGCCACTCTGGACCATTCCACCAGAGGGAAGAATTGGAGAGATCGACTGGCTTACAACCTCGGGTCCCCAGATCTGCGGGGTTAGCTTTACTTCGCACGTGTCGCCAAGGGACATTAACTACGAGGTCTATGATCTGGGCGGTTCGATTGGAGACATAGGTCTTCCATGAGTGAGGGGGCTTTTCGAGCCAGGCTAACACGATTTCGGAATCCGACCACATGGTCAAATTTCTTGTAGTGAGGCCGAGATGGGGTTGCACTACCGCGACTAGTTTGGCTAGTAAGAGAGCTCCGCATAGTTCCAGGCGTAGCGTACTTGTAGTTTTGAGAGGAGCCACTTTGCCTTTGGAGACTAGGAGGTGAGAGGAAACTTCAGTGTCGACAGTAGTTCGCACATAGAGAGTTGCGCAACAAGCCTTTTCAGAGGCGTCGCAAAAACCATGGAGCTCGATCAGATGGTCAGGGGCGAAGTTAATCGGGGTATTTGTATCGCTGAGATTGACTGCAGATTTCTGGAGAATTGCGTCCATTTCACGAGACGTATCGGTTTGACACGTTCTTCCCAATCAGTCCCGTCCAACCACAATTCCTGCATCAGGATTTTTGCCTGCATCATAACTGGCGTCAGCCACCCTGCGGGGTCGAAAAGTTTTGCGATTGAGGAGAGTATTTGCCGCTTGGTGGCTGCTGTTGAGGCTGGGTCTGAGTCCACAGTATATGAGAAGGTGTTCGAGAGCGCATTCCACTGAATTCCTAGGGTCTCGAACTCGAGGAAGTCTGTTTCAAGTAAGTCCGCCTTGGAAATTTGTCTGAGTCTGTCCGGATGGTTTGCCGTGATCTTTTTTAAAGGGAAGCCGGCTGAGTTGAGCATCAATAGTCTCTTTTAGGGATTGCTCGGCTGAGGCAAGATCATGACTTCCGGATAAGATATCGTCAACATACGTATCAGACTTTAATATTGGGGCTGCGCGTGGATAGGAGCTGGCTATATCTTTCGACAGCGTGCGAATAGCCAAAAAGGGACCGCAGTTCACCCCGAAGGTGACCGTTTTCAACTTGAAGTCCTTTATTGGACTGTCTTCGGGAGTTCGGAATATTATCCGTTGGTAGTCTCGGTCATCGGGGTGTAAGAGAATCTGGCGGTACATTTTCTCTACATCGCCATTAAACACATATTTATATGTCCGCCATTTTAACAACATAAGTCGGAGATCGGGTTGGAGGGTTGGTCCGGTACATAACACATCGTTAAGGGAGTGACCGAAACCTGACTTTTTGGAAGCATTGCATACAACTCTGCCTTTTTTTGTCTTTTTGTCTGGCCTTACGACGGCATGGTGAGGGAGATAGAAAGAGCAGTATTTTCCTTGGGATTCCAATTCATTTGGATTGCATTCTTCCATGTGGCCGAGGGACAGGTATTCTTCGAGTACCTGGTCATACTGCAGTACGGGATTGGCCTAGGTCGATATCGTTCGGGAATGATGATTTGAATGGGAGACGAACCATATATCGACCGTCATCCATTCGAGTGGTTGTGCGTTGATAGAGCTCTTCGCACATTTGATCTTCTGGGGTTTCCACTCGAGTCCTGGGTATCTCCTCGATTTCCCAGAACTGTCTCAGCTGTTCATTGAGCTGAATATTTGTGATTTCCCATGCTTGTGAGGAGTGTGCTCCAACCTTTTCGGGAGTTTGGCCGCTTATGATCCATCCAAAGATTGTATTTTGGGCTAGCAGGCTGGGAAAGGTCTTTTCTATGCCATTTAGCATTATTTGAGGGATAAGATCACTACCCAATACCAGATCGATTTGGGATGGGTTCTGGGAGTTCTGGTCTGCTAATTTCAGATGGGATCATTTGCGCCTTTCGCTGTCATTCAGCCTGAATGTTGGGAGCTGCCTAGTGAGGCGGGGAGGCACTCTTGCCTGGGCTTTTATTTTCACCTTATTGTTATTTGAGACTAGGGTCAACGAGCACAGCTTGTTTGATGTTTGTACCACTCCGCCTCCCATACCCGATATTTCAAACTGGGGGTGAGTATAGGGAAGCTCGAGTTTGGTCTGAGCTTTGGCGGATATGAAGCTTCTTTCGGAGCCTTGGTCCACTAAGGCTCAAAGCTTAAATAGATCCCCTCTATGTTCTACCAAGACTATTGCTGTAGGGAGTATGGTTTGGTTATCATTTTCAGCATGGAACGACTGTACTTGGGAACTGTTGGTTGTAGAGGGCTCTCCTTCCTGTGGTGCCGCCTGGCTGACGTCCTGGGATTGCTAGCTTCTATTGTGGCTACCTGGGATCGTGTCCTTTGAACTCCGGAACTGGTGCTGGGGGTTGCTGTGTCGTGAAGGGTGGTGTTATGCCGGCGTTGGCAGTGCATGCACGTTCTCGTGAGTTGACAGTCTTTTAGCACATGAGTTTGAGCTAAACAATTTTCGCAAATATTATTTTCTCTTACGAATTTTTTACGCTCGGAGATTGGCAACCTTTTATACCGCAAACGGCTTTGTAGAGTGTGGGTGGATTGTTTGCATAATTTGCAGGTATAAAATTTTTGGTGTTCTGTGGCGTGTGATTTGTTTTGCGTAAGGGAGTTGTTGCTGTGGTTTTGGGGTTGAGTCTGACTGAACTGGGGATTGTTCTGACTGGGGTAAGGCCTTGAGTAGTTTGTGGAGCGTGGATTATACCGGGGTTTGGCTGGTCGCCATTGATCCACCCTTTCCACTATCTCGCAGCGAGTGGTCAGAAACTGCTTTATTTGGGACCGGTTCGGGAGGTCTCTTCTGGAGCTTAATGATTGCTCCAACAGGGCAACTGTATTCTCTGGAAGTTTTGAGGTTACCAGATATATTAGTATGGGATCCCAACGGGAGGTTTCGACTTGTTGTCTCGCTTGGATTTGGAGACAGTTGTTTACTGAGGATTGCAACCTCTGGATCTCATCGCTGTTTTCCGATTGAATCGCTTTTAAATTCATGAGAATTCGGATTGGATTATCGACCAGGACTCTTTTGTTTTCGTAACGTGACTTGAGAGCTTCCCATGCTAGGGAAAAATTGTCGTCGCTTAGCGGGAATTGTTCCACTATTTGGCCTTTAGTCTTATGTCTGAGGTGATACAGTTTCTGGGCACTGGAGAGTTTCGAGTGGTTGATATAGACCGCCGTGAACATGTCTCGGAAGGACGGCCATTGATCATACCCTCCATAAAAAATTTCTTTATCACATGGGGGACTTTCAGGTTCATATGAGAGGATTCTTGGGGGGGTTGGGGTTGCTCTTGAGGCGCGGGGTTACTCAATGCTTTGAGTTGTAGTTGATCGCCTATTTGAGCTTTTGTTTCCTCATATGCGATTAGGCAGGCTCGGTATTTAACGAAAGCGGCGGACTTAAAGTCCTTGGGGAGGTCCTGGTCGTCTGTCCCTACTACCACGTCGTACGCGCTCTGTACTCTTGACCAAAAAACATCTTTCTTTTTGTCCTTTAATTTTAGGGCTGCCTCGGTATTGTCTCGAATCGGGGTTGAGCGGAACCGAGTGCAGTAATCTGTAAATTTATCGGTTTCGGAAATAAATCTATTTTCGGCTACGGTAGTCATCCTAAAAAGGGATTTGCTTAATTTAATGGTGGTAATTTTGGGAATTTTTCGGAGACTGCTGCTTATATTTAGGAAAAAATTTATTTGATGGGGGAGCTAGCAGTCTTGTACCACTGTTCAAGGGATAACTCTTTTTATATGGTTTAACTATTTTGTTTATATATATATATATATGTGTGCGTGTGTTAAGTCAGAGCAATAGTTTGGGGATAATTTAAAATTATTAGTTAATCCTACGGGAGTTACAACACTATTTATCGTGCTGCTTTATTTGGCTTTTATTTGAAATTGAGCTTGTCGTATTTGTTTATGGCTTGTAGCAAACTTCAACTTTTATATTCAAGTTTAATGAATATATTTATTAAATAGGGATTTTCGATAATCACTTATTTCCTATAAAGTGCACTAAAGACTCCACCCAGAAACAATCTGTCTAAATTGAAACTGTATCACTAGCTTTGATATAGTTAAATACGCTTTGCGTTAAATTATATAGATGTATCAGGTTTTTTCAGTGGTATTTTATATTTATTTCACAAATCTCTGATGCACTTTCACAGCGAGGTATAATATATGTATTAAATTTTATTTGCAAGGGTTTTTTTTTATTTGGATAAAGAAAACAACGAGAAAAGCCGGTGTTTCTTAAAGGAAAAACAATGATGATAATATGATGGCCGTCCAGCTCTCGGCTGTGCGGCCAATTGGTGTGGGGTGATTTTCGTGAGGTTTCCACACGTTCCAAATCGTTTCAATTTTAACACTTAAATCTAAAGGTGAGTTCATACGTTGTGGTGAGTAAATATAAGACACTATAATATAATATAATGTAACACATGCATTATAATGAAGATTATGTACAATTCATGAAGAAATATATATAATGAGTGCTACTAAATTGTCACTCGTTGTTGATGGTTGCAATGTAGTGCTGGCATAATCATATCGTCAACTCTGATTCTCCTTCGGATTCTCCTTGACGTTGATTCATTTTGCTACTTCTTGTTTCTACCATTAGTACCGCATGTACTCAGTGCTAACAAATTAGCCTCGTAACTGTGTAAAAAATATTGCAGGTGCTGAATGTACGAGTATATTAGTGCTTTCATATGTATATATTTGCGCGCTAATGTTTGGATGTGTGCGCGCTAATTTTACAATTTTGGGCGCTAATGTACGTGTATTTGCGTGCTTATAGTTGGTTGTGTGCGCGCTAATAATACTGCTGTAGACTTGTACTATATACCGATGTCTTATGTACTTGTATCGGCTATAACGGCTAACGGTTTCATCGGGTGATGATTATAAAGTTTTTTTGCTGATTTTATTTTTCACCTAACCTTAATTTTAATTATGCAGGGACAAATAGCAATTAGTAGAGCAGTAAATGTTTCAAATATTACCAAATACGTGACAAATATTTGACCGTTGATTAAATATATTTTGACGAAGTCCAAGTGGTGCGAAACACAAGATGGCTGTTTAAATTTATTGTAGGCGGCGGCAAATTTCCAACACACCTAGCAAAAGACAAAATTTTAAAAGTGTGTGGCGGCTGACTGGTTCCGCACAAAAACAAAATACGGCACGACTTTTAATTTAATAAATGTTTAATAGCTGAAAACTGTGTTACAAATATTGAATTAAATACAAATAACAGAAATATTATTGAAACTCGTTTTTATATATTTAATTGCTCGTTAATGGCTCCGTAAATAAAAATGTTGGTGTCTTTTGCCGGTGTTGAAGACATGGATGAAGATCTAATTCAATTTGATTAATACATTCTTACCTTCTAAAACTCATTTTTTATACATAAATACTTACCTGTTAATTGCATACTTAAATTGTTGAATTTACACTTAAATCTGAATTTTATACTTACCTTGTATACATACATACGAGTATACTTACCCTTTTGAATTGAATACTTACCTTAAACTCTACTTCCCATTTATATCCATACTTATCCTAAATTATTACCTTTGAATTTGAACAACCCTAATGCGAAACTCTAAAAACAAATTGGAAAACTACCGCTTCTTTAGGTATTTACCTTTATGTACTTATGTATGTATGCTCACTACACACTAAGTTAGTTGTCGTTGAGCGCGCGGTTACTTACCTACTCTTTTTACCAATCTAAAATCATCACCTCTTGTAATAAATAATTAAATTAAAAGTTTTGATATAAGTAAGACTGTGAACTAATAGTGAACCAAAGAAAAGAAACTACTGTAATAAGAACAGAAATTGTAAAATAAAGAAATTAAACTAGATTAAATTAATTATTAAATATTAAAACTAAAGCCAATAGTGTTCTTATTTCCAAAGGAAATAGTGTTAGTGCCAATTGTGAGTGCCCCTACCCCTCCATTAGTGAAAAAATTAAACATGGTCCTTCGAGCCGGATTAAACATGGTCGTCTCGGTGCCACGAAAGTGAACCAGCAAAAAGAAAAAAAAAGGTAATTTTCAAAGCAAAAGTGGTACAGTGCGCAAGTGCTTATATATAAAAAAAAAATATACGTATACATATTCTATTAGGGTGCTCCCAAAAACCTGAAAAGAAAAGAAATATTTTAATTATATTAAAAGTGCTGGAAAAAAAAAGAAAAAAGCATATACATATTCTGTGAGGGTGCTCCAAAAAACTTGAAAGGAAAGAAAAATATTAAATTGAAACATTTGGACAAAACCTGAAAGAAGAAAAGTTTGTTAGAAAACAAATAAAGGCAAAGAAAAGGTGCGACATTGCGGTAAAACAAAAGGGGGTGCTCCGAAAACCCTGAAAAAAATTAAAATTTTTAATAAAAGTGGCGAAGAAAAGTTTGAGTTGGAAATAAAAAAAAAACAACAAAACAAAAAATTAAATACTGAAAAGAAAGAAAATATTATATTAAATTGGTGAAAATAAAAATTCTGAAAAGAAAGAAAATATTATATTAAATTGGTGAAAATCAAAATACTGAGAAGAAAGAAAATATTCGATTAAATCGTTGGTGAAAAACAAAATCATGAAACGAAAAGAAAATACATTTTTGTTCCAAAAAGCTTGAAAAAGAAAGAAAGTTCAAAAGTGAAAAGCATTTAAGTGAAAAGGAAAAAAAAAATATATATACTTAAATAAAAAGTTAGTGACTTGAAAAGAAAGGAAAGTTTAAAGTCGGTAGCCTGGGGAAAAAAATTAAGGGAAATATACAATACAAAACAACAAAAAGTGCCAACGCTCAAGCAACATCAAAAAGTACAGTCACGCAAGACTGCGACATACAGCGACATCAGCCCGAAATCCAGCAAAGAATTCAGCCTTAGCAACCCGTTTCCCAAGGAGCGGTATCCACAACCCGTTGCAGTTCTCAAGGTATTCACCCGACCAAAGTAAGTGCCGTTAAATAATTTCCCTCATATACTCTGATTTATATATATTGTATATTTACACCTACATCCCATAAACTAACTGTTATATATAAAATATATACGTATATTTTCCTCACACACGTTCCGCTATAAGTTCACAAACCTCAGATAGGCATGTAAGAACCCCGCTATAAGCCGCCAATACAAGCTCAAAAAATTTAGAAACCGCTGAAAAAAAATGTGTTGCCTTACTCTCATAATCAAACGCTTTATTTTAACTTTCAATTTACCACTTCCACAAACAAATTACCTTGTACTCAGATGCGCTGAGACAAGTGCATAACTCCGCCCACAACAAATTCGAAATTTTCAACTCACATGTATACACATACTTGTACTCAGATGCGTTGAGACAAGTACATAATCTCACCCCGCTCAAAGCACAGCAAGTATACACACATATATACCCATTTCCAAAAGTGCTGCTACTTAAAAATAGTACAGTGGGCCACAGCCACTACAAGACGCTCTTGAAAATACAGTGAGGCAAACCCATTAAAATCTCCTCGTGTACTCCTTATACACATTTCGCAAAATATATTTCTGTGTACTCCTAATACACAGTATATTAATAACATCTTTTCGTGTACTTCTAATACACATTTACTCAAATATATTTTTGTGTACTTCTAATACACAGTATATTAATAACATCTTCTCGTGTACTTCTAATACACATTTACTCAATTATATTTTTTGTGTACTCCTATTACACACTCCCATAAAATAACCACGAAAGAATGGCTGAAGATAAGGTAGATAAACCATTCAATCTTCCACCTCCCCAAGGACCAAGAACACAGCCAAAATCTCAAGCTGAAGAGGAAGAATTGTCCCTAATGATGAAAAAATCCTTATTCGAATTGGCAAAACTGGAAAAGTTCTGCGAAAAATGGTGGAACATCTGTGAGACCGATCACACAAAACCCAGATTGCAGACTTATTTTTAGGAACTCAACAGACACATAGCAGCAGTAGAACGGGCATATGAAGCAGCGCACCTGAATCTCACGGAGGAACGGTCCCTGGCAGCAATAAACGAAAGGTACGACAACGCGATGGAGACAAATATGCAAACCAGGACTAGGATAAATGAGCTGCTCGCAAATCTGGAGCCGAATCCTATCACCCTAAGTCAACGACCGACGCCAGCACCCATGGCTAACTCCGAACCCTACCTCAAAGTTCCCGCATGCGACACAGAAGTTTTTCATGGAGGATATGATACGTGGCCGTCATTCAGAGATATGTTCACGGCAGTGTACATAAATCAACCCAAACTTTCTCAAGCACAAAAGCTCTACCACTTGAGACAAAAAACCCGTGGAAAAGCAGCCCTAGTTATTCAAAAATACGCCCTCAACGATCAAAATTTCGAATTGGCCTGGGGCGCACTCAAATCTAGGTACGAGAATCGTAGAATTCTCGTGGATAACCAGCTTAAAACTCTATTTAACATGCAACCCGTATTCTATGAAAGTGGGGAAAGAATTCAAGAAATTCAAAGCACTATAAATAACTGCCTCTCCACCCTTAACTCCAACAATCTACCTACTAGCAACTGGGATCCCATGCTTATATATTTATCCTCCTCAAAGCTTCCCGATGAGACTCTAGCGCTGTGGGAACAATCGCTGGAATCTAGAAAGGAATTACCCCTATTGTCGGAAATGGACAAATTCCTCACTACCAGATACGAAGTAGTGGAACGCCTAGGTACTTACAGACCAAGTAAACCACGCAACTCAAACTCGAGCTTCAATTCTCGATCGTCGACACCCCAAAATCAGACGAATAGCTTCAGACATAAATCCCACTCCTATCATAGCGAACAATCCCGGCAGGGTTCTTGCAAACTTTGCAACTCAAATCACTCGATGATGAATTGCGTGAAATTCAAAAATCTTAGTGCGCCGGAGAGAAACAAGTTCGTCGGAGACAATAG
Source organism: Merzomyia westermanni (assembly GCA_949987695.1). Lineage (NCBI taxonomy): Eukaryota > Metazoa > Arthropoda > Insecta > Diptera > Tephritidae > Merzomyia > Merzomyia westermanni. The sequence goes on along the minus strand of OX465292.1, from coordinate 132,143,796 downwards.
ATATTGCAAAAATTGCTTAGCATTTTCCCACTTGGAGTCCGAGTGTAGAAACAATTTCAAATGTGTATATTGTCAAAAGCGGCATCACTCTCTGCTGCATTATCAGACACCTCTGCCAGAAAACTCGCACACTTCTCGCCAAACGCAGAGAAGTAATCAGTCCAAAGTCACTCCCCAAATAATAAGTGACCAAGAAAAACCCTCAACATCAAAACAGGCAATGCAATCTAAAGAATCTAAAGAACAAACTACCAAATATTAGGCATGGGCGGGCGCATAGTCCAAAACTCCAATAAAACATGCGCTATAACAATTTGTTCTCTGGATTTAAAGACCCAAATCATTACCCAAGCCATAATATTACAACAATTAACACACTTTCTCCCCTCTTTCAAAATAGAAACGGAGGAACTTCAAAATTTCTCCTCCTTAACATTAGCAGATCCCACTTGTTTCTCTCCAGGTCGAATAGATATGGTAATAGGTAGTCATATACTCCCAAAAATTATCTTTCAAGGTCTCGAAACCATGTTGCTGGAAGCCTCATTGCTCAGAATACCATCTTTGGATGGATATTGAGCGGACCAGTAACTGAGCAAATTTCAACCTCCTCCACCCACATAGTGGAAAACCCCGATGACTCCCTAAATGAACTCCTTAAGAATTTTTGGGAGCAGGAAGAAGTTCATTCCACCACACCCATCACAGATGAAGATAAGTTCTGCGAAGAACTCTACACAAAGACCACCATTAGAAGACAAGATGGTCGCTACATGGTAAAGCTTCCATTTAAGGAAAGTTTTCCAGAAACTCTAGCCCTCGGTCACTCACGACCCGCTGCTCAGCAGCAGTATATAAGCATAAAAAGAAAAATATTCTGAAGTGTTGGAAGAATATTTAACTATGAATCAGATACTATTCCTTCTATTTACTCAATCACGCTGTTATAAAACCAGACAGCAAAACAACCAAGGTACGAGTGGTCTTCAATGCCTCCAAACTCTCCCACTCAGGTAGTTCATTGAATGACGTACTACATACTGGCCCAACTCTACAAAACGACTTAATGCTCATTATCCTAAAATGGCGCCCCTATAAGTTCGTTTTTAACGGCGACATCGAAAAGATGTACCGACAAATACTCACCTCTCGAGGATTTCAAACTAAAAACAGTCACCTTTGGTGTTAATTGTGCCCCATACCTAGCTATTCGCACCCTCCATCAGTTAGCAGCAGACACCAAAGACAAATTCCCAACCCCCAACAATGTTCTTCTGCATGAGACTTATGTAGACGACATCCTCTCTGGCGGACACGATATACAGTCCACACTCAACTCCATAAATGAAGTTATCGAAGCATTAAAGTCAGCCGGCTTCCCGCTGAAGAAAATAACGGGCAATCACTCAAGCATACTGCAGTCTATCCCAAAATCTGACCTCCTTGATGAAGATGTTCTCAAATTCCATGATGCAAGTTCAACAAAGACACTTGGAATAAAATGGAATGCCCTAAACGACTCGTTTTCATACTCATATGATCCTATACCCGCCGCTAACTCAAACACAAAGCGACAAATATTATCGGCAATTGCGAAATTGTTCGACCCGGCAGGATGGCTATCGCCAATAATGATTTTAGCGAAAGCCCTCCTCCAACAACTCTGGTTGGAAGGAACAGACTGGGATGAACATGTCAAACCCTCAGCCTTCCACAAATGAAACAATTTTCGGGAAAATCTCTCAGAAATAGCCTCCATACAAATCCCTCAATGGATTGGATTCTATCCCGACAAACCCTATCAAATTCACGCATTTTGCGCGTGCGTGTATTTACGCACGCAGAATGGTAAAAACGATGTTACCACTCACCTATTAGCTGCAAAAAGCAAGGTGGCTCCCTTAAAAACAGTAAGCCTTCCCCGACTAGAACTTTGTGGAGCAGTACTACTCTCCAAACTAGTCAAACAAATTTGCTCTCACCTCCATCTGTCCTCAAATGAGCTAATTCTCCTCCATATTCCTAGCATGGGTAGAAAAACCACCCCACACTTGGAAGACCTATGTAGCGAACCGCACTGCCGAAATTCTCCAAAGGGTCAGTAATGCTACCTGGCGTCATGTGGCAAGTGGTGATAATCCAGCAGATCTGGAAACCCGTGGATGTAAACCCCAAGAATTAGGGGAATGCTCCCTGTGGTGGAAAGGCCCCGAGTGGCTGTCTAAGACTCCCACTTTATGGCCAAAACCGATGCCTCAAAACCCCAGTCCACCAGAACAGAAGCGCTTTGAAGTATTACACACGGTGGATACCTCGGATCCATTAGAGCGCTTTTCCTCGTTCGCCAGAGCCCTTCGCGTCATTTCGTACGTCAGCTCGTTCTCTATCTCAAGAGGAGATTACATATTCGAAAGAACGCCTTATAATCCTAACCCAACAAATATATTATGCGGAAACAATTTCACTGCTTAAAGCCTCAAAACCAATTAGTAAAAAGAGCTCACTGCTACCACTCAGTCCGATGTTAGACGAAAAGGGGATATTACGTGTCAATGGTCGCCTCAGTTACGCCGCCCTCAGCTACAATGAACGTCACACTATTATAACTTCCGAACCCTCCAGATTCTGCTCGCTCTTTCTAGAGTTTATCCACACAATCTTACTGCATGCCGAAAAGCAGCTCATGATCAGGATGGTACACCAAGAGTATTATATCCCCCGCTTGAAGCAGAAAATAAAGGCTTGCATTTTTCATTGCAAGATCTGCACGATCCACAAACAAATGATGAATTCGCAGATCATGGCCGCATTACCCGCCGAAAGGTCGACATATACCCTTCCATTTCACAAAACAGGAGTCGACTTCGCGGCCCCATTTCTCGTAAAGATGTCAACTCTACGTCGCGCTCCCTACACCAAAGCTTATGTCTGCGTATTTGTTTGTTTCTCCACAAAAGCCATTCACCTGGAAGTTTGCTCGAACCTGACTACCGAAGCTTTTAGAGCCGCATTTGCGCGTTTTGCCGGCCGCCGCGGCATGCCTCATAAAATCATGGCCGACAACGGAAAAGCGTTTATCGGCCCACATAGAGCCATGAAAAAGGAAATCTCCCTTTTCCTCAAGGAAGCAGGCCAAGACATCGCCCAAAAGTATGCTCCCCAGGGCCTCTCGTGGCAATTCATCCCGCCATATGCTCCTCACATGGGTGGGCTTTGGGAAGCTGCAGTTAAAAGTTTCAAAACCCATTTGACAAAAGTCGCCGGTAATCATAAGTTCTCATTTGAAGAATTTACAACCCTAATCGTTCGCATCGAGGCAGTCCTCAACTCGATACCTATTTCTCCCATGTCCGAAGACCCGACAGATTTACTTGCGTTAACCCCAGGACACTTCCTGCGCGGGGCCCCACTGCTCTCTCTGCCTGAACCTAATGCAGAAAGTCTCAGCATCAACACAAATGGCAAATGCTGAAAGTCTTCCACCATCAATTCAGCAACCGCTGGAAGAATGAGTACCTGCAAGAACTACATAAACGTCAAAAATGGAAAACCCGACAAAGCAACCTCAAAGAAGGAGATCTGGTCGTCGTCAAGGATGATCTCCTACCTCCCAACGAATGGCGATTAGGGCGCATCTCCAAACTCCATGTAGGACCCGACGAGAATGTTCGTGTCGTAGACATATGCACTCAAAACGAACAATCACTCGTAATATCACTAAGATATGTTTATTGCCCCCCTCATAGTTCTCCTCCAACGTTTTCCTCATAATCCTCCAACCCTGCATTACAATCTCCGATTTAACATAATGCTTACTGCTCTCTTAACGTTTTCTCAACAGATCTCATCATGGAACTAGAAAAATGCCGCCTATGCTGCTGTTAACACTCGTAGCGTCATTGCAATGCATTTTTGGCTCTGAATCCGGCAGAGCGATACGAATCCGCCCGCGTCCATCGCTACTGCATAAATTGCCTGGCCACATCCCACACTGCCGGTGCATGCAACTCCACAGGTAGCTGCCGTCACTGCGGCAGAGCTCACCACACCCTTTTGCACCGTCCGACAATTTCATCGTCAACACGTGACCGGCGTCCAACACCTCCGCCACCGGTGCGCCATCGGCTCGAGGATCAACAAAGGCGAGTCACCCGTACCATCGAAAGATCAGCGCCCCTGGGGCGGAGCCGAAATGTCAATCAACGTAACATAAGGAAGTTGGGTAACCAAGCAAAAGGTCACTCTACAGAAATTGCAAGCGTTCCTAAATTTGTCAACTTCGTAGGGCGGCCGCCATGTTGAAGACATGGATGAAGATCTAATTCAATTTGATTAATACATTCTTACCTTCTAAAACTCATTTTTTATACATAAATACTTACCTGTTAAATTGCATACTTAAATTGTTGAATTTACACTTAAATCTGAATTTTATACTTACCTTGTATACATACATACTCGTATACTTACTCTTTTGAATTGAATACTTACCTTAAACTCTACTTCCCATTTATATCCATACTTATCCTAAATTATACTTACCTTTGAATTCGAACAACCCTAATGCGAAACTCTAAAAACAAATTGGAAAACTACCGCTTCTTTAGGTATTTACCTTTATGTACATATGTATGTATGCTCACTACACAGCTTAGCGGGCGGTCATCGGCGGCCGCTAAGTTAGTTGTCGTTGAGCGCGCGGTTACTTACCTACTCTTTTTATCAATCTAAAATCATCACCTCTTGTAATAAATAATTTAATTAAAAGTTTTGATATAATTAAGACTTTGAACTAATAGTGAACCAAAGAAAAAAAACTACTGTAATAAGAACAGAAATTGTAAAATAAAGAAATTAAACTAGATTAAATTAATTATTAAATATTAAAACTAAAGCCAATAGTGTTCTTATTTCCAAAGGAAATAGTGTTAGTGCCAATTGTGAGTGCCCCTACCCCTCCATTACTGAAAAACAGCCGGTGATCCAATCAATTGTCAATTGTTAAAAATGTGTTCAGTTGGCTGCGGTAATTGATGATTTCTCTTTGCCTCTTTCTTTGCTAGTGATGCCACATCATTCACTTTAGAGCTGGCGACAACACCTATATTGGCATATTTCCTTTCATTTCATGACAAACCTAGATAAAAATTTTTAGAATGTGGTACCCTATGCACATACTAAATTTCATCAAAATCGCTTCAGCTTTTGTCGAGCTAATCCGAATATAAAAATATAGAAGATTAGCTCGTTAAAAGTTATAAGATATAATTAGCCGAGGTGGCAACAATAAGTGGCAACCATATCTTTCGCTTGATCCCCATATTGCCCAATTTTCTGTCAAAAATTCAGATAGGGGGCAACCCCGTAAAACCATCCTATGTTGCAACACCTAGGTAAAAATTCTTAGAATGTAGTAAACTATGTACATACCAAATTCCATCCAAATCGCTTGAACGGTTTTCGAGATAGTCTAGATATACAAATATATAAGAATAGCTCGTTTAAAACTATAAGATAACGCGGACTCCAGACAATCGAACCATATTCCAATATGGGTCTAACTAATATAGTAAGAAGAGGCTAAGTACCATAAGGGTGGCTAAATTCTTTTGACCATCTTTTCACAAAAGCTAATACACCTCTACTCTCACCCCCATATTCGGTTGGTGGATAAAGCACGCCCAAAAGAAATTGACAAAAAATTTCAGCGGAAATTCCGGATCCCAATGTTAATAAAGAACTGTTTAATATTGTTACTATTAACATGAGCCATGGTCCATGTGGTAACATGAATATGTTGTCACCATTTTTTTCCAATACCCTTTGAAATTGATACTACTCGTATAATCCATATTGTGACGAATTCGATGATTCCTTGATTATCAATCCTGGGTTCGATCACTATAAAGACAAATAAACACACGCACAGATATTGTAACTAATAGCTAGTTTTATTATTTTAGTAATAACCGCAACACAAATTCCCGAGTTTGGTTACTCCACAGTAGTTCACTGTACAGTACTTGAATACAAACTGATCAACTTACCTTGCTTGGTCACTGCCTTATATAGTCCAACAGGGTGCTTGCCTACGCACCGAGAACTTTCTTGGTTATTCGCTCTTCGTGTTCTCGAAGGATCGGTGTTATTTATTGGCATCTCCGTTTTGCATCGTATTCGCAAACACTCAACGTTGATTCCTCTGCTTCCTTGTTATCCTTGAAATCTTCAGTATCTATTTAACAATCCCACTTCTGATATCAATTGTGGCGAATTCGATGATTCCTCGACTAATAATCCTGAGTTAAAGGCAAATAAACAAACGTACGTATAATGTGACAAACAGCTAGTTTTATTTACTAGTACAAATGCAAAACAAATTCCAGAGTTTGGTAACTGCACAGCAGTTCACTGTACAATACTTTCTGGGTATTGGTGGGAGTGTTATTGAGTTAGGGATGGTACATGCTTCAGAATATTCGCCACAATATTAACGCAGTGTAAATCCTTTTGATTTAATAGGAGTTCATATTAAACAACCTAAATTATACAATTAAAATAAATAAAATATGGGTAGCCCAAACAAGTTTACAAAGTTTATAGAGATTAAGTACTTAATCAACGAAAGCGAGCAATCCAGAAATAAAACTACTGATGTGAAACAAATAGTTGAGCAGATATTTGTCAATAAGTGCTCTCAATTAAAAAGCAATATCTTCACGGATTTTACCTCTTTTGGAGCACAAGAAGTAAAAATTAGACAAATGAAAACTGATATTATAAGGGATATATCTAGTGAATTTCAAAAGAGTAATGATTACCTTAGTAAATTACAAATAGACAACGATAAAAGTAACGGTACTATTAAAACGTTACCTTAACCTTTCTGTCATAAATGGCCTATTTACCTCCGGAGAAATAATGGGGAAAATTCAAGAAGTCTGCCCTCTCCATTTTTACGATTATAAAATTCGTTATACCAAACGAAGGTGCTCAAAATAAACAAATTCTAAAAGGGCATAAACGAGCACACAAGAATAGGGACGAAAATAAAAAGCAACTCATACAAAAATATTAGATATAAGGCAAAAATAGAAAATATAATTAAGCAGTGCAAAGTTTGTAAGGAAAATAAATACGATTCGGAAGTACCCTGGTGAAATAGTTCATATAGATATCTACACCACAGAAAAATATCTGGTCCTAATGGCATTAGACAAATTTTCAAAATACGCACAGGTTAAATTAAAAAGATCAAAGGTAATACATAGAAGACATAAGACTTTTCTTCCTTTCCATTCAATTCATGGTGGAAGATCAACTTGCAAATGAAATATTTAAAATACGCAAGCGTAGTCAACGGTCAAGTGGAAAGATTTCATTCTATCCTATCCGAGATTATGCGTTGTCATAAAACAGAACAAACTCATCGCTCATTCCAAGAACTTTTACATAGATCCACATTCGAATATAACTATTCCATATACTCCGCAACAGGAAAACGACCGACGGAGAAATTTTTCGGCAGATGAGTTTCAATAGTCCCCGAACAATACGAGAACTAAGGGAAAAACAAGCGAAAGGCTTAGAAACCCACAACAAAATAAGACATCCATGAAAACATATTCCCCTGGTAATATAATTTATGTCAGGATAAATAAAAGATTAGGATCTAAACTTACCGCTAGATGTAGGAAATAAGTTGTAAAAGAAGAAAAATCTAGCCTAGTAATCACCGAAAACGGACGAACAGTACATAAGAGTGACATCAAAACCTAGAAACATTACTAATACTTTTTCTTATATATTTCCTTTTTTCCTATTTTACAGACTTCTAGTACATTTGGTGCACGCAGAATTTAAAATGGTAGATTATACGAGACAGGACTGACGAAAATTCAAACTGGAACCTATAGAATAATACACAAAATAGATGCATGTCAGAGGACATTAAATGAAATAAACAGTACTATAAAACCCAAGATTACTAGAGAAACCCCCCTTTTACCCATCCTTATCGATGAATTAAAAATTTACCACAAACTTATTTAAATAGACTTAACCCCAAAAGATTTAGAAAGTCGATAGGCACAATGGGAAAAGTCTGGAAATGGCTCGTGGGAAATCCCGATCATGACGACTAGAGAGCCAAATAGATAACATAATAAACAAAACCGACAATCAAGTAACAATAAGTGAAATAATTTTTAATAGAATAAATAATATAACAGCCGTTTCAAACAAAATTTTGTTATCTGTTGAAACTAGTGAAGATATACAGCACAATTTTGCTATAGAATTAAAATACAAACTTAGAGTTATAAAGGAAGAAATTATCAATCGAGACTATGCGACTTTGCCGGAATTGTGAACTCATATATTTTATCAAATGAAAAATTAAAATCGTAAGAACTTGCAAATATAAAAATAGCTTCAAATAACACAATGTTATTTTACATAGTAGGTATACCATTAACAAATGAAGAAATTTCTGAATCAATTCTAATTAAACCAATAAAAAAAATATATACATAAGTTATGTTGCCTTATACCACTAAACTTCCGAATGCCGCACCATGTGATCACATTGCACTACACGTGACTTCATTGCTCCGGTTAAAGTTCACAGAAGAACTTTCGCTGACGCGACACATGCGCAAACGATCAATAACAATATCCAATGTTTGGGAATTGCAATGCAAGCATATTGGTCAACACGCGCAACCCAACCATTGCGAAATACCGGCAAGTGGTGGGAACTGCAACGTTAGCGATTAGCTTAGATTGAGAAGTAAGTTGGTAAGCAGTTTGAATTGTAAAAATCGTTTTGAATCCGAACCGCAATGAATGCGGAATAAATTAATAAACGACTAATCGTGTGTTTTAGTGATTTTTTAAGAATTTTAATGAGAAGTGTTTATTAACTAACAAAAAAACTAGACTGAAGCTGCACACAAACGCAGTGGGAAAAAAATTTAAAAAAAATTTTGCTACATAAATTAAAAATATAAACGGCGTATGAAAAATATCTTCTAAATAAATGGATATTTGCGTAAAAATATTTAAAGAAAAAAAACAATATTAAAAAAAACTAATAAAGTTTTCGTGTACATGTGACAAAAGCAATTAGAGAAATAAAAAATTTTTTACATGTCACAAAAGCAATTAGAGAAATAAAAAAAAAAAAATTGTTTATTCAAATTTGAATGCGTGGGAAAAAAATTTGGAAACATTTGGGTTTGGTCACGCCGTTTTTTCGAGAAGCCAATGAAATATTGGATCGTGTAAGTCTACCAATTTCTTAATCAAAATCTTCTATTTTCAGGAAAATGAACTCCGACGAGATTTCGAGGTCCCTCACGGAGATGAATGGCGCTGTGAATGCCATTCTTGCTAAGGTAAAGAAATTCGAGGAGCGCCTCAATAGGGTGGAAGCGACGAACAGAGATGACTCTTTGCAAGGCCTTACACAGGACCTGGAACGAATAGAGAGGGAAGTACCGGAGGTACGGAGGCAGCTCACGGGCACCAGGCTAGAACCAGTCGAGCCGCTAGTTACGCCTCGAACGGTAAAAGAACTACCTCAAGTGGCCAAGCTTCCCGACTGTGTCAAGGAGCTGCAGGTGTTCGATGGTTCACGGGAACACTACGGTTCCTGGGTGCATAGTGTAGAGTTGGTGATAAAGGATTACGAAATAGTGCGGCACAAGCCGATATACACTGCCATCCTAAGACATATTAGGGGAATAATTAGGGGGGCGGCGGATTCTGCGCTACTTGCGCACAACATCCACGATTCGGACTGGGTGAAGATTAAAGAAACCCTTTCTGCACTACGCAGACATTAGAGACATACAAACGTTGGAACAGCAACTGACGTTAATTTCGCAAAGGCGACAGAGATTGTCCGACTTCTAAAATACGCACATAAGGAAACGATTGAAGCGCTGACAGAAGCGCACCGTCGAAGAGCACTAGACGTGTTCATTAGGGGGCTTAGCGGGGATCTACCGGCATTGTTCCTCGTTCAAAATATTGAATCCTTGCCAGAGGCATACTCTGCTTGCCTGAAGATGCTGAATGCGGACCGCAGAAATGCATTCCACCGTCCATCCCTAGCAAACAGAGGTGACGGGAATATTTTTGATACCCCATCCTTCTCCCGTAACAGGAGGGATTACACTGGCTCAGGCCAAGGCTATTCAGACCAGCATCGTCCACGCAAGCCAAACAACAAACAATGTGGCAAGACGGCAACCGAGAAGTACCAAGACCGTCCTACTCAGGTTCGGGGCAACAGAGAACGCAAAATTGGCGGAGCACTTAGTCGGCGTTGGTAAAAGCGAATTACGAGCCATCTTCCCAGTCGCGAAACACTACATTTTCCGGGTATGACGGCGCAAAGAGGGGTGCAGGTTCCACGGGACACATGAACCAAACCCCTAGTAAACAAGAAAAGTTATTCCACCTGGTACCGGTAGATAAAGAAGAAATCCAGGATACATCAAACAAAGAACAACTCACGGGCGATCAGGTAAATTGTACCATGGGAGCCTCATGTCTGGCGTACCATATTTAGAATATGTTACGCATGATCAGGGTATGTTAGAGTTTCTAGTAGCCACGGGGCAAACACAAATTACTAAAGTGAACGCGTAGCACGCAACGCCATGCCAGTGGAAAAGCCATTCAAAGTAACCTCTGCGGGTGGCGACATAAAAGTAGACAAAAAAGTATGCGGATATTTTTTTAAGTTTGTGGGCAAGGACACTCCCACACCATTTTTCGTTCCTCCAGGACTCAAATCGTTCGACGGGATCATAGGCGACGACACGTTGACTGAAGTTAAAGCGGTAATAGATAGGGAACTCACTCGGCGGCCGCCGTGGTGTGAAGGTAGTGTTGCCGGCCTACCACACCGAAGGTCCATGGTTCGAGCCCTGGTACAGGTAACATCAAAAGTGATTTGAAAAAGTTTATCAAAACGGGGTCGCCCCTCGGCAGTGGTTTGGCAAACTCTACGAGTGTATTTCTGCCATGACAGGCTTCTCAGCAAAAATTCGTCTCCTTTGTAGATGCCGTTCGGAGTCGGCAAAAAACTGTAGGTCCCAGCAATTTGTAGGGAAAAATTCAAGTCGGCACACCACAAATTGGAAGAGAAGCTTGGCGCAAAAATCTCTTAGGAGGTTTATGATGATATACCTGTTGTATATCGCGCCATAGAGATAGATAGGGAACTCAACGTCCTTATGCTAAAACCGAATGTAGTATTGCCCCTTAAGCGAAAAATAGCACAACAAGTTAATAAAATAGAAACAAACATCCCGCTGGATCCCAATATTACTAACCTTACTAAAAATAGGCTCTAGCAAATATTAGATAAATACGAAACTTTGTTTTGTGCCGAAAAAATCCCAGTCTGATGGGGAAAAGAAATATCGAATGGTCATAGATTTTAAGCGGTTAAACGCCGTAACTGTCCCTGACACGTATCCTATACCTGACATTAATGGCAGCATCGCGAGTCTTGATAACGCTAAATATTTTACGACGCTTGACCTCACTGCGGGATTTCACCAATTCCAATGAAAGACAGCGACATCGCAAAAACGGCATTTTCCACAATGAATGGAAAATACGAATTTTTGCGGCTTCCTTTTGGTCTCAAAAATGCACCCTCTATTTTCCAACGAATCATAGACGACGTGCTCAAAGAATTCATAGGTCGTATATGTTTCGTATACATCGCTGACATCACAATTTTCAGTAAAGACCAGGATACTCATTTAAAGGACATCGAGACCATTCTCCAAAGGCTTCTGAACGCGGGTCTCAGAGTTAATCTAGAAAAAACACAGTTCCTTAAAACAAGCGTAGAGTTTCTAGGTTATATTGTGACCTCCGAAGGAATGCTCCCAGACCCAAAATAGGTAGATTCTATAAGAAAAATGCTAACCCCCTCCAGCTTAAAGGAGCTTAAAAGTTTCCTAGGCTTAACATTATATTATAGAAAATTCATCCAAGATTACGCAAAAATTGCAAAACCGCTAACCAACCTCACACGAGGAGAGCACGCACAGGTAAAGGCAACGCAATCCAAAAAGTACCGATAGGCTTGCACACAGAAGCGCTACAGGCATTCGTTAATCTCAAGGAGATACTGACGACATCGGAAGTCCTAACCTTCCCCAACTTCGACAAACCTTTTAACCTGACAACTGACGCCTCCGACTTCGCCATTGGTGCCGTGTTGTCACAAGATTACGATGGTAATGATAAACCAATAGCCTTTATATCAAGAAGCCTAAGTACTACGGAGGAAGCATATGCGCCCAACGAAAAGGAAATGCTCGCCATCATTTGGGCATTGGACAATCTCCGGAACTACCTATATGGCGCTAAGAAGATACGAATATTCACCAACCATCAACCACTAACATTTTCCCTCAACAACCGGAACTACAACGCAAAACTAAAGCGATGGAAGTCTAGGATCGAAGAATATAATTATGAAATAATATACAAACCAGGTAAATCAAACGTCGTGGCAGACGCTCTTTCTCGCTTAAAAGCTCAGGTGAATCCCCTTACAACGCCCATATCCGGGAATGCAAGGCACAATGCAACCCCAGGATCAGAATCGGACTCGGCGTCCACAGCGTAGAGCAACATAATTCAGAGGGAATTAGCGAAGCAAAGCTTATCGACGTCCTCAAGAAAAAACTAAGACAAAACGTAATCAATGGTATTAAGGGCAAGAAGCTCAATTATGACTACTCCAGAAGATATATTTAGAAAATTTTATGCAATATAAGATCCGGGTAGCTCAGACTATGGTAGAAGATTTTAGGGATCCGGATAGGACTTGTGAGATAATATGGAGAGAAAATAAAAGGGCTCACCCCAATGCCACAGAAAATAAGAAACAAATCCGAGAGAAATACTACTTTCCCAGAACGAACAGTATAATTAAAGGGTATGTCTCGTCCCGCGAAATATGTAAGGTCAGTAAATATGATAGACATCCGAATTCACCAGAGCTGCAAAAAACACCAATTCCATCACGTCCTTGTGAGATAATTAATTTGGACATTTTCGAAATTCAAGGGGAGAAATTCCTTAGTGTTATCGAAAAATTCTCAAAATTCGCGAGACTCTTACATTTAAGAAACAAGTCCACTTTGCACCTTAAGGACAAAATAATAAACTCCTACACTATTTCACAACACCTGATATTCTCGTGACCGACAATGAGCGCGGTTTAATTAGTCCAATAATCCAGAACCTGTTAGACTCTTTGGGAATAAAATTGTATCGCATACCATCCCAAAGAAGCGAAGTGAATGGTCAGGTAGAATGACTCCACTCCACCTTAATTGAAATAATGAGATGCCTGAAGATAGACAACCCAACTTTAAGGACAAAAGAATTAATTAACATAGCAGTAGGTCGATATAATAAGTTAATTCACTGGGTTACAAACCAAAAACCAAGTGAAATATTTTTTAATCGAGCTAAATCCTCTAACTATCAAGGAGAAAAACTAATAAATATTTGAAAGCCTTGCTGACAAAAAAGCAGCTAGACCAGATCAAACGTCACAATGAGAAAAGATCTCTACCGGAGCGTTATGACGAAAACGATGTCATATACGTGAAGGACAAGCAGATCAGGGGAAAGCCAAAACCCGTGTATAAGAAAGAAATCGTTGCAAAAGAAAACAAAGTATCAGTCACCACGCTAAATGGCAAAAAAATACATAAAACTCACATAAAAAATGTGAAACACAGGAATACATATCCTAACACATAAAACAAAAAAAAACACACATTAAAATAAAGTAAAAAATAAAAATAATAAAGAACAATACTGAATAAGAAATGAAAATACTACCGAAATAAACTAAAACAAGAAAGAGAACCTGGTACTAAGGGGTAGTTTATCTAACAAGAGCTGGCTTGTAAGTGGGACAAATAGTGCCTTAATCGGATAACACGATTCTCCATAGAAGTTGTGATGTGTAGCCACATTTCCAATTACAACCTTGCATGTCACCTTTCCAAGGACTGGCTTGCCATTACCAGTTACTGTCCTCAACTTAGCATTCTGCAATCGTGTCACCTTCCCGCTGACCAAGTCACTCCGAATGATGGAATATGATGCACCAGTATCCACAGTCAGCAAGCGCTCTTTCCCGTCCACGTAGCCTTCAACAGTAACATTACTCGCTTTCCGTCCGAGTTGTGACACAGAGATTATGGGGCAATCATCTTGATCATCTTCTCCAGCTTTGCGTTTACGTCCACCTGAATTGCTGGGGTTACTGGAGCAGTGCCGCAATAACGTGCTATGTGACCTGGTTTTCCGCACTTAAAGCATTTAATGGCACCATTACTTTTTTCTGTACTCCGTTCAACGCTTCCAGAATTGTGTCTACCAAGTCTGGCCGTTCTACCTCCACGCGGTGAGCTTACGTAATAGCGAGGCTGTTTCCTGCGTTAGAGCATGTGATACCGTCTCAGCGAATGATCTCGTGGGATTTGCATATGTGGCTCGCTTCATCTCCATGTCACGTATTCCATTTATAAAGCTTTGAATTTTTACCCTTTCTGTGTATTCTACGGGTGCGTCTGCATTTGCTAGATGGGCCAACCTCTCGATATCCGATGCAAATTCCTGCAAAGTCTTAATAGGTTTCTAGAAACGATTCTGTAGCTCTATTTGGTATATCTGTTTTCGGTGTTCGCTACCATAGCGTCTCTCAACTGCACCCGTCAATGCTTCATAATTATTGCGTTCACCATCGGGAATAGTCTGTAAGATTTCTGCTGCAGGACCCTTCAATGCCACGAACAGTGCAGCAACTTTGTCTTCAATGCCCCAATTGTTCACCACTGCCGTCTTCTCAAACTGTAGCTTAAATACCTGAAATGGAACAGAACCGTCAAAGGATGGGGTTTTTACCTTTGGAGCATTGTGGAGGCTGTTGGACGATTCAGTTGCAGCTCCTGGATACGACCTCTCAGTTCATCTACCTCAGCCGTTCTCTGAATAATTCCTGCACTTCAGTTATTTTTGCGTCCTGCATTCTTAGCTGTGATGCCATTCGTTCTTCCTGTGCCTCCAGCTGCAATGCCATGTGTGTCTTTTGTTCTTCCAACTGAGATGCCATGTATGTCTTTTGTTCTTCCAGCTGTGTTGAAATGCTAGATGACATCTGAGTCAATACAGTCAGCAACGCGTTAGTGTCCACACTTGCCACTGGATTCGGAGGCTCCTTTTTCTCTTCCATTTTCGTCGATGCGTCCTCCACAAGATGGAAAACATAATCATCAACGTTGATTCCTTCCGCTTCCATTGCCTCCCGTAGACGTGATTGTAGCTCGTATTTATTGGCTGTGGTGTTTAGTCCGCGTTGTTCCAACTCAGTTTTGAGTTGCTGAATCTTTAATTCATTCAACCTAGCCATGTCCTCGCTATCCTTGCAACCACTGGTATTTATTTAACAATACCGCTTCTGACACCAATTGTGACGACTTCGATGATTCCTTGATTATCAATCCTGGGTTCGATCACTATAAAGTCAAATAAACACACGCATAGATATTGTAACTAATAGCTAGTTTTATTTACTAATAATAACCGCAATACAAATTCCCGAGTTTGGTTACTCCTACGCACCGAGAACTTTCTTGGTC
This sequence comes from Merzomyia westermanni, assembly GCA_949987695.1. Lineage (NCBI taxonomy): Eukaryota > Metazoa > Arthropoda > Insecta > Diptera > Tephritidae > Merzomyia > Merzomyia westermanni. The sequence goes on along the minus strand of OX465292.1, from coordinate 132,128,098 downwards.
ATTCGCTCTTCGTGTTCTCGAAGGATCGGTGTCATTTATTGGCATCTCCGTTTTGCATCGTATTCGCAAACACTCGCGCAATCTCTCTTCCTCTTGCTTGGTACATACTTGCATGCATAAGCGAAGCCACCGTTATCTCTGTTGTGTTTAACTAGTGGTGGGAGCGTTATTGAGTTAGGGATGGTAAATGCTTGAGAGTAATCGCCACAATATTGATGGTTACCTAGCTTACCGTCGCACATTCGCGTATTTAATCGATCTGGCCGTAGTATGTAAGCTCTCTTCAAGAGATGGCATGCATTTGTGAGGGCAACGGTTGCTGCCTTCATAAACAAACTGCGAAAAGTTGATGCTAAAGCATTTTCTATAAAAAATAGAAGACTTAATCCTCAATCGAACCACAATACATACAATAAAATTTCATATGCAGGTACCTTGCCACTCATCTCCTTAGAATGGGCGAAATCGGATGATAGCCACGTCCACTTTTTACAAATACAAAAAAGTGATTATTCAGTACATAATACACTTATAAAGATACAATTTGGTGTGTACATTACAGTTAAGGTAGAAAATAAATTTTTAAAGAAATTTTTGAAAACGGGTGTGGCAACACCCACTTTTGATTAAGTCTAATTTAGAAATAATATTGATCATAAATCAAAAACCGTTCAAAATATCGAAACGAAACTCAGCACACATATTTATATTTATGTAGGATAGCCAGATGTAAATTAATGACGCTTCACTCGATTTTTTAGTTATACACGTTTATTCAAGTTTATTAAGATATAGTTAAGTTACACGTTTAATAATGTACATATAAGTATTGTAGAATATTATTTAAGTAGGATAGTATTTTAAGTAAAATAGTATTTAAGGTAATTAACCTGGACGTTCATCGTCTTAAGTACACTTATTTGGCTAAGTTTATGTTTTAGTTTAATAATAATGCAATTGTGATTATTTGACACATTTAAGGAGTATTTTAATACATTTGGTATTAAAATGGGTATCTAAATTCACGGTTTAATTATTTTATTATTATTTCACAACGAATAAGTATTCTTGCGCGCGCTTGGTGTAGCCTTAGGTTTTCAGCTAACTTCAAACTGTCGTCCGTTTCAAAATCTATGCGTCGCCTTCGTCAAGCTCGTTTAGGTCAAACCTACACGGTTGCACGAACAATGATTTTGCACCAAAGCTGATATATTTTTTTTCGTGCTCAAAGCATCGAAAAACATAGAAAAATGTGAAAAAAATGGGGGGTAAACCGGAGAAATTCTGAGATATTTCAATTTGACTGTTTTTTGAAAAATTTGCAAAATGTATCCCTGTTTTCTCACATTCAAACCTAATTATCTTCTTTGGTACATCTGCTATATCAACAATCTTTACTTTTCTTCAAAAGGGAAGATTTTACGCAAATTTTATGCTATCGCTCACTTTTTTTGACTTCCCCATTTAAAAGATATCGTCGAAAATGTCAACAATCAAATTTAACGAAAACTTCATTTTCGTTATATATACCGAACTTTGACGTCAGAAATCTATAGAACCGCTTAAGACACGACCAATTTTTTCCCTCCTATCTTGTAGGAAATTTTATAGCAAAAGTTTCGGTATATATAGATCTTGAAAAATAGCCGATCTAATTGGCAATTTCGGCCGTTACAAAAAAAGGGCAAGTTCAGAAAAAATGAGAGTTTTTTCTAAAATACAGTTTTATTGTCTTTTCACGTGGTATAACTTCGTTTCTTTCAAAAATGAATGGAAAATACGAATTTTTGCGGCTTCCTTTTGGTCTCAAAAATGCACCCTCTATTTTCCAACGAATCATAGACGACGTGCTCAAAGAATTCATAGGTCGTATATGTTTCGTATACATCGCTGACATCACAATTTTCAGTAAAGACCAGGATACTCATTTAAAGGACATCGAGACCATTCTCCAAAGGCTTCTGAACGCGGGTCTCAGAGTTAATCTAGAAAAAACACAGTTCCTTAAAACAAGCGTAGAGTTTCTAGGTTATATTGTGACCTCCGAAGGAATGCTCCCAGACCCAAAATAGGTAGATTCTATAAGAAAAATGCTAACCCCCTCCAGCTTAAAGGAGCTTAAAAGTTTCCTAGGCTTAACATTATATTATAGAAAATTCATCCAAGATTACGCAAAAATTGCAAAACCGCTAACCAACCTCACACGAGGAGAGCACGCACAGGTAAAGGCAACGCAATCCAAAAAGTACCGATAGGCTTGCACACAGAAGCGCTACAGGCATTCGTTAATCTCAAGGAGATACTGACGACATCGGAAGTCCTAACCTTCCCCAACTTCGACAAACCTTTTAACCTGACAACTGACGCCTCCGACTTCGCCATTGGTGCCGTGTTGTCACAAGATTACGATGGTAATGATAAACCAATAGCCTTTATATCAAGAAGCCTAAGTACTACGGAGGAAGCATATGCGCCCAACGAAAAGGAAATGCTCGCCATCATTTGGGCATTGGACAATCTCCGGAACTACCTATATGGCGCTAAGAAGATACGAATATTCACCAACCATCAACCACTAACATTTTCCCTCAACAACCGGAACTACAACGCAAAACTAAAGCGATGGAAGTCTAGGATCGAAGAATATAATTATGAAATAATATACAAACCAGGTAAATCAAACGTCGTGGCAGACGCTCTTTCTCGCTTAAAAGCTCAGGTGAATCCCCTTACAATGCCCATATCCGGGAATGCAAGGCACAATGCAACCCCAGGATCAGAATCGGACTCGGCGTCCACAGCGTAGAGCAACATAATTCAGAGGGAATTAGCGAAGCAAAGCTTATCGACGTCCTCAAGAAAAAACTAAGACAAAACGTAATCAATGGTATTAAGGGCAAGAAGCTCAATTAGGACTACTCCAGAAGATATATTTAGAAAATTTTATGCAATATAAGATCCGGGTAGCTCAGGCTATGGTAGAAGATTTTAGGGATCCGGATAGGACTTGTGAGATAATATGGAGAGAAAATAAAAGGGCTCACCCCAATGCCACAGAAAATAAGAAACAAATCCGAGAGAAATACTACTTTCCCAGAACGAACAGTATAATTAAAGGGTATGTCTCGTCCCCCGAAACATGTAAGGTCAGTAAATATGATAGACATCCGAATTCACCAGAGCTGCAAAAAACACCAATTCCATCACGTCCTTGTGAGATAATCCATTTGGACATTTTCGAAATTCAAGGGGAGAAATTCCTTAGTGTTATCGAAAAATTCTCAAAATTCGCGAGACTCTTACATTTAAGAAACAAGTCCACTTTGCACCTTAAGGACAAAATAATAAACTCCTACACTATTTCACAACACCTGATATTCTCGTGACCGACAATGAGCGCGGTTTAATTAGCCCAATAATCCAGAACCTGTTAGACTCTTTGGGAATAAAATTGTATCGCATACCATCCCAAAGAAGCGAAGTGAATGGTCAGGTAGAATGACTCCACTCCACCTTAATTGAAATAATGAGATGCCTGAAGATAGACAACCCAACTTTAAGGACAAAAGAATTAATTAACATAGCAGTAGGTCGATATAATAAGTTAATTCACTGGGTTACAAACCAAAAACCAAGTGAAATATTTTTTAATCGAGCTAAATCCTCTAACTATCAAAGAGAAAAACTAATAAATATTTGAAAGCCTTGCTGACAAAAAAGCAGCTAGACCAGATCAAACGTCACAATGAGAAAAGATCTCTACCGGAGCGTTATGACGAAAACGATGTCATATACGTGAAGGACAAGCAGATCAGGGGAAAGCCAAAACCCGTGTATAAGAAAGAAATCGTTGCAAAAGAAAACAAAGTATCAGTCACCACGCTAAGTGGCAAAAAAATACATAAAACTCACATAAAAAATGTGAAACACAGGAATACATATCCTAACACATAAAACAAAAAAAAACACACATTAAAATAAAGTAAAAAATAAAAATAATAAAGAACAATACTGAATAAGAAATGAAAAGACTACCGAAATAAACTAAAACAAGAAAGAGAACCTGGTACTAAGGGGTAGTTTATCTAACAAGAGCTGGCTTGTAAGTGGGACAAATAGTGCCTTAATCGGATAACACGATTCTCCATAGAAGTTGTGATGTGTAGCCACATTTCCAATTACAACCTTGCATGTCACCTTTCCAAGGACTGGCTTGCTATTACCAGTTACTGTCCTCAACTTAGCATTCTGCAATCGTGTCACCTTCCCGCTGACCAAGTCACTCCGAATGATGGAATATGATGCACCAGTATCCACAGTCAGCAAGCGCTCTTTCCCGTCCACGTAGCCTTCAACAGTAACATACTCGCTTTCCGTCCGAGTTGTGACACAGAGATTATGGGGCAATCATCTTGATCATCTTCTCCAGCTTTGCGTTTACGTCCACCTGAATTGCTGGGGTTACTGGAGCCAGTGCCGCAATAACGTGCTATGTGACCTGGTTTTCCGCACTTAAAGCATTTAATGGCACCATTACTTTTTTCTGTACTCCGTTCAACGCTTCCAGAATTGTGTCTACCAAGTCTGGCCGTTCTACCTCCACGCGGTGAGCTTACGTAATAGCGAGGCTGTTTCCTGCGTTAGAGCATGTGATACCGTCTCAGCGAATGATCTCGTGGGATTTGCATATGTGGCTCGCTTCATCTCCATGTCACGTATTCCATTTATAAAGCTTTGAATTTTTACCCTTTCTGTGTATTCTACGGGTGCGTCTGCATTTGCTAGATGGGCCAACCTCTCGATATCCGATGCAAATTCTTGCAAAGTCTTAATAGGTTTCTAGAAACGATTCTGTAGCTCTATTTGGTATATTGGTTTTCGGTGTTCGCTACCATAGCGTCTCTCAACTGCACCCGTCAATGCTTCATAATTATTGCGTTCACCATCGGGAATAGTCTGTAAGATTTCTGCTGCAGGACCCTTCAATGCCACGAACAGTGCAGCAACTTTGTCTTCAATGCCCCAATTGTTCACCACTGCCGTCTTCTCAAACTGTAGCTTAAATACCTGAAATGGAACAGAACCGTCAAAGGATGGGGTTTTTACCTTTGGAGCATTGTGGAGGCTGTTGGACGATTCAGTTGCAGCTCCTGGATACGACCTCTCAGTTCATCTACCTCAGCCTCAATTTTGTCCTGCCGTTCTCTGAATAATTCCTGCACTTCAGTTATTTTTGCGTCCTGCATTCTTAGCTGTGATGCCATTCGTTCTTCCTGTGCCTCCAGCTGCAATGCCATGTGTGTCTTTTGTTCTTCCCACTGAGATGCCATGTGTGTCTTTTGTTCTTCCAGCTGTGTTGAAATGCTCGATGACATCTGAGTCAATACAGTCAGCCACGCGTTAGTGTCCACACTTGCCACTGGATTCGGAGGCTCCTTTTTCTCTTCCATTTTCGTCGATGCCTCCTCCACAAGATGGAAAACATAATCATCAACGTTGATTCCTTCCGCTTCCATTGCCTCCCGTAGTCGTGATTGTAGCTCGTATTTATTGGCTGTGGTGTTTAGTCCGCGTTGTTCCAACTCAGTTTTGAGTTGCTGAATCTTTAATTCATTCACTCTAGCCATGTCCTCGCTATCCTTGCAACCACTGGTATTTATTTAACAATACCGCTTCTGACACCAATTGTGACGACTTCGATGATTCCTTGATTATCAATCCTGGGTTCGATCACTATAAAGTCAAATAAACACACGCATAGATATTGTAACTAATAGCTAGTTTTATTTACTAGTAATAACCGCAATACAAATTCCCGAGTTTGGTTACTCCTACGCACCGAGAACTTTCTTGGTCATTCGCTCTTCGTGTTCTCGAAGGATCGGTGTTATTTATTGGCATCTCCGTTTTGCATCGTATTCGCAAACACTCGCGCAATCTCTCTTCCTCTTGCTTGGTACATACTTGCATGCATAAGCGAAGCCATCGTTATCTCTGTTGTGTTTAACTAGTGGTGGGAGTGTTACTGAGTTAGGGATGGTACATGCTTGAGAGTAATCGCCACAATATTGATTATTACCTAGCTTACCGTCGCACATTCGCGTATTTAATCGATCTGGCCGTAGTATGTAAGCTCTCTTCAAGAGATGGCATGCATTTGTGAGGGCAACGGTTGCTGCCTTCATAAACAAACTGCGAAAAGTTGATGCTAAAGCATTTTCTATAAAAAATAGAAGACTTAATCCTCAATCGAACCACAATACATACAATAAAATTTCATATGCAGGTACCTTGCCACTCATCTCCTTAGAATGGGCGAAATCGGATGATAGCCACGTCCACTTTTTACAAATACAAAAAAGTGATTATTCAGTACATAATACACTTATAAAGATACAATTTGGTGTGTACATTACAGTTAAGGTAGAAAATAAATTTTTAAAGAAATTTTTGAAAACGGGTGTGGCAACACCCACTTTTGATTAAGTCTAATTTAGAAATAATATTGATCATAAATCAAAAACCGTTCAAAATATCGAAACGAAACTCAGCACACATATTTATATTTATGTAGGATAGCCAGATGTAAATTAATGACGCTTCACTCGATTTTTTAGTTATACACGTTTATTCAAGTTTATTAAGATATAGTTAAGTTACACGTTTAATAATGTACATATAAGTATTGTAGAATATTATTTAAGTAGGATAGTATTTTAAGTAAAATAGTATTTAAGGTAATTAACCTGGACGTTCATCGTCTTAAGTACACTTATTTGGCTAAGTTTATGTTTTAGTTTAATAATAATGCAATTGTGATTATTTGACACATTTAAGGAGTATTTTAATACATTTGGTATTAAAATGGGTATCTAAATTCACGGTTTAATTATTTTATTATTATTTCACAACGAATAAGTATTCTTGCGCGCGCTTGGTGTAGCCTTAGGTTTTCAGCTAACTTCAAACTGTCGTCCGTTTCAAAATCTATGCGTCGCCTTCGTCAAGTTCGTTTAGGTCAAACCTACACGGTTGCACGAACAAGTTCAAACTGTCAATTTGGCATTTAGTTAGAAATGTTGTCCGCTTCTGGTTACCCTTCCTACATTTATTAGGCACTAACTTTGCGTACAATAGCTTTATATCATTTCTATTTCACCTTCAGAGTGTCCGTGAACAAAGAAAGTCGAAAAATATTAATTTTCGAAAATGGGCCCCCCATTTTATAATGGATTATTCCACAAATATTATTATGCCATAACTCCGGAAAAAATTGATATATCGCAACGATATTTGCGAAAATGTTGAATATAGAAAGGTAACAGTTTGTTGTAAAAATGACCGAATGGTCTACGGCCACGCCCAGTTTTTTAACCTAGTTCTGAAAAAATTGTTTGTAAAATGTAAAAACCCGATATTTCTATAACATCGCCAGCTATATATCAATAAGATCTTGCACATATACTAAGCTTTTAAAGCAAAACTCGACTCGATTGTGGATTTTTGGGAAGTAGGCATGGCGCCGCCCACTTTTCAGCATATTTCAAAGGCGATTGCTTGTAATGTCAACTAGAAATTTCAATGAAAATTGGTCAGCTATTTCTCAATAGTATGAGTATACTGCTGCCAAAAATTGAGCAAGTCGGATAACACACAAGTAAAATATATGGGCAAGTTGTTAATACCCCACTGCAATAGGAAAGTTATATACCTTTTTTGATTTTCATACCTTCAATGAACATGAAATGTTTGTAAGTATGAAAAGGAGAAGAGATGGGCCCATCCGTAAGTACACTGAAATGATTAGGACGATGAGCTGAGTCGACTTAGCCATGTCCGTCTCTCCGCCAGTCTGTCTATTTGAACACACGGTTTTCAAAAATATGCATGTATAGGAATTTTGAAAAAATGTGGTAAGCAGCGATTGGTAGGGAGCCTATTTATATACAAATCAATTAATTTCGAAATCAGTGAAAAGAGCGATTGGCTCTCATTATAATGTGATAAGATATCAAGAAATTACTGGAAATACCACAACTAGAATATTCAAGAGGAGAGACAATATTTTCAAAAATATATAATATTTTATGCGCATGGAAACTTGACGAATTAGTGGATATTGTATCAGTTGAGCTGTAAATACCGGACTAAATAACGGAGCTGCATTCTTGCTTGAAAGAATGGGTCCCGCTTGACTTTTCCTCCCACGTCGTCTTCATGTTAGCGAGCTGATAGTAAAGGTAGTGTTTCAGTTACATTTTGGCCAATCATCAACACCGAAAGTTCACATTTTCAATCGTTTTATTTTTAAGAATTTCTGCTTAACTGCATTGAGCGACCACCACAATCATGCAGATTATAAAGAACAATTAGAACTATCGCTGCTCGTTGCTGAGGAATACGTACCCAAATTTTTACAAGCTCGGTTAGCTGGCGTAACTTCGCAAGCAATTTTTATGTCGAAGTGTTTATCTATACATACAAGGTGGCGCAAAAGTAAGCTTCCGATGTTCAGCATATCGGTTGTGGCACGTGCAGTGTGCTGTTGCACCGTCTTGTTGGAACCACATGTTTTCCAATCCCAATTCATCAAGTTGCGGCAAAAAGAACTCGTTGATCATTGCTCTGTAGCGCTCACCATTCACAGTAACCGTTTGGCCCCGACCGATTATTGGTCAAATAAATAGTCAGCAATATTCCGCGTTCTGGAGCAGTGTAGCATAACATTGTTTATTAACGTGTATTTCACATGTGTTTATTATACAAATGTCAAAACAGAACTGACTTTAGGGGCCAATCGCAAAATTTATAGCATTTTCTGATAGGAGGATTACTTTTGCGCAGTAACCGTTTTTCACCGACCGATTACTGGTCAAATAAATAGTCAGAAATATTCCGCGTTCTGGAGCAGTGTAGCGTAACATTGTTTATTAACGTGTATTTCACATGTGTTTATTACACAAATGTCAAAACAGAACTGACTTTAGGGGCCAATCGCAAAATTTATAGCATTTTCTGATAGGAGGATTACTTTTGCGCCACCTTGTATTATAAAAAGTAAACACTTTTTTTCGTGTCGCCACTTGACGCTCAAACGCGTGGACGGATTTTAACCAAACTTACGCACAGGACAGGTACATAGCCCGACAAGGTTCTTACGTACTTTTTTTTTGAAATCGGAAAAGGGGGCGTGGCACCTCCATTACAAATGGAAACTTTCATACTCAATATCTTTGGAGGGATTAATGCTAGACTACTAAATTTTGGTAAGGCGTTGTATAAAGTAAGTCCCTTTCCTGATACCTATCCCTTTTTGAAATCGTAAAAGGGGGCGTGGCCCCCCCCTACAAATGGGAAATTTCATACTCAATATCTTTGGAGGTATTAATGCTAGACTACTAAATTTTGGTAAGGCGTTGTATAAAGTAAGTCCCTTTCCTTGAACCTATTATCTTTTGAAATCGGAAGGGGGGCGTGGCACCTTCCATACAAATGGGAACTTTCATACTCAATATCTTTAGAGGTATTAATGCTAGATTACTAAATTTTGGTAAGGCGTTGTATAGAGTAAGTCCCTTTCCTAATACCTATCCGTTCTTGAAATCGTAAAAGGAAGCGGTGCACCTCCCATACAAATGAGATTTTTCATCTATACATAATCTATACATACATATTAGAAAAAGTAAACACTTTTTTCGTGTCGCCAATTGACGTTCAAACGCGTGGACGGATTTTAACCAAACTTACACACAGGTCAGGTACATAGCCCGGCGTGGTTCTTGCGTACTTTTTTTTGAAATCGTAAAAGGGGGCGTGGCACCTTCCATACAAATGGGAACTTTCATACTCAATATCTTTGGAGGGATTACTGCTAGACTACTAAATTTCGGTAAGGCGTTGTATAAAGTAAGTCCCTTTCCTAATATCTATCCCTTTTTGAAATCGTAAAAGGGGGCGTGGCACCTCCCATACAAATGGGAACTTTCATACTCAATATCTTTGGAGGGATTACTGCTAGACTACTAAATTTCGGTAAGGCGTTGTATAAAGTAAGTCCCTTTCCTAATACCTATCCCTTTTTGAAATCGTAAAAGGGGGCGTGGCACCTCCCATACAAATGGGTTCTTTCATACCCCTATCTATGCAACTATTATCGCTAGACTACTGACATTTGGTAAGACGTTGTATAAAGTAAGTTCCTTTCCTATTACCTATCACTTTACAAATGAGATTTTTCATCTATACATAATCTATACATATTATAAAAACTAAACACTTTTTTTCGTGTCGCCACTTGACGCTCCAACCCGTGGACGGATTTTAACCAAACTTACACACAGGTCAGGTACATAGCCGGGCATGGTCCTTACGTACTTTTTTTTGAAATCGGAAAAGGGGGCGTGGCACCTTCCATACAAATGAGAACTTTCATACTCATACTCCTTGGAGCTATTAATGCTAGACTACTAAATTTTGTTAAGACGTTGTATAAAGTAAATCCCTTTCCTAATACCTATTCCCTTTTCAAATCGGAAGGGGGGCGAGGCACCTCCCATACAAATGGGTTCTTTCATGCCCCCTATCTATGAAACTATTATCGCTAGACCACTGAAATTTGGTAAGACGTTCTATAAAGTAAGTCCCTTTCCTATTACCTATCACTTTTGGAAGTCGGAAAAGGGAGCGGTGCACCTCCTGTACAAATGAGATTTTTCATCTATACATATTATAAAAAGTAAACTCTTTTTTTCCTGTCGCCGTTTGATGCTGAAGCGCGTAGGGGAATTTTAACTAAACTTACACACAGGTCAAGTACATGGCCCCGCATGGTTCTGACGTCCTTTTTTTTGAAATCGGGAATGGGGGCGTGGCACCTCGCATGCAACTACAATCGCTAGACTACTGAAATTTGGTAAGGCGTTAAATCTCTAGCCTTATCTCTATCCATTTTTGAAATATGAAGGTAAGGCGTTATATAAGGTAAATCCCTATCGCTATCCATTTCCCTATTGAACAAACATATTCTGTTCCTCATGTTTTGTTTTTACTCCGTATATTTAATACTTAATTTACAATAAGAAATTTCTTACACATCACTTATGTATATAAAATATTTCAAATTTCAAAATTGTTTCCAAACAATTTTGTTGGATGAATATTATCGGTTCTACCTGTTGGGCAGGTATATTTAGCATGTTCACGTGTAGGTAAGCCATCAGCTCTTTTTATACACATCACAATTCAGGGCAAAACAAAAAATATTGTATACGAAAGAGCTCTTCAATAATAAGTTAAAACAAAATTAGCAAAGGTTTTAAAGTTGTTTCATTTATTTTCCATATTTTTATGGAAACGTGGGGTGAAACCCACGGGTATAAGCTAGTATTTCCATAAAATTTTTCCGTTTCGCGAACAATTTAAAATAACACCTTCAGAGATAAAGAGTCTACGAGGCATATGTATTTTTATAATCTGCATCTTCGTTATATATTGGTTTCGTTGTGTGGATCACATAGCTGCTTCACAAAACGACGTTAAGCTCATTCAAGAGTCGATTGCCTATTTCGATAAAAAAGTGTTCGTTGCTTTGTTAAGGCGTGGTTTCCTCGAAAGCGGTGCCGCTATATAGCGGCCGCCACATAGCGGTAGGGTAAAAAAATCCCCTCACATATTAAACAAAAAATAGTGGAAGCAATTAATACAAATAACTAAGAACATGCTGTTCCAAAAGGGCTTATCTTTCCTTACGGTCGCTACCACGACAGTCGGGCAGTACCGCAAAGGAGTACCGGAGCGTACCGGGTTCAAATCCGACCAAATACTGTTAATTCGACAGCACTCCCCTAACCTTCCGGGGAGTGTTTTTGTCGTTACCACAACAACAACAACAACGCTGCTGAGAGAGCATTGAACTTGATCAAAAACTTTAAGCGATCATTGACTTATAATGAAAAAGATAAGCAGTATTAGCTGTAAGTTATTGAGCAGTACAGGCAAAATTATTCATCTTGCATGAAATCATCTTTAAAAAAATAGGTAATCTAATCTTTGTTTCTATTAGAAATTGTGTTTTACACTGCACACTGATACAAAATAAATGTAGTTTTTCTACCACTTTTGGAACTTGAACATATGTTTTTTTAACCGCTTCATGACTTTGTAGGCTTGTTTTAAAGACAATTTTAAATAAAATTCGATTATAATGAACACTCAAGAACAAATATAACTTTTAAAACTAAAAATGTTTCAAATATATATTTTTTTTAAATGGTGATTATTTTTGAAGTTTTACGAACCCAAGGCACGTTAAGACACCATTGGATCGTGCTGAAAATATATAGCGTTTGTTTTGACTCCTAACCTCATGTTTTAAGACGCGAATATTTTGGGAATTCTAAAAAAAAATTACGGCCAGTCTATTGTGCATGCATGAATATTCGTGTTTTGTCTTTCGCATGTGTAGGTTCACCTTCCCTTAAAACCGGAAAATGATTTTTCGGGTCAACGGCTGGCTTCGATTTGACAACCGTCTACTTTTCCAGCAAGCGTCGACACAACCGAAGCAGCGCCAAAAGGGATTGTCAACCACGAAACCGCCCTTAACTCAAAAGGTGTAATAACTTTGTATTTCCACATTTTAATCAACAATAAACGGCCCATAATTATAACGAAAACTGTGGTTATCTTTATTTCTTAAAACAACCAAAGCACGGTGATATTTTTCAACTGAAGCACCTTTTCCTGCAGACCAACATTGTGAACAATTTATCAACAAAACACTGCAATTTTGAACATTTTGCCGATTCCAGCCATAGAAAAGCTGCCACATTCAACACTCTGCCACACATTAATTAGAACAGTTAACGCATTAGATGCTACCTCACATATATCAACATAACATACAACATTCTGCCAATCACCACATCAAAGCATGTAAATTTTATACAAGGTGGCGCAAAAGGTAAGCTTCCGATGTTCAGCATATCGGTTGTGGCACGTGCAGTGTGTGCTGTTGCACCGTCCAATCAAAATTCATCAAGTTGCAGCAAAAAGAACTCGTTGATCATTGCTCTGTAGCGCTCAACATTCACAGTAACCGTTTGGCCCCGACCGATTATTGGTCAAATAAATAGTCAGCAATATTCCGCGTTCTGGAGCAGTGTAGCATAACATTGTTTATTAACGTGTATTTCACATGTGTTTATTACACAAATGTCAAAACAGAACTGACTTTAGGGGCCAATCGCAAAATTTATAGCATTTTCTGATAGGAGGATTACTTTTGCGCCACCTTGTATTATAAAAAGTAAACACTTTTTTTCGTGTCGCCAATTGACGCTCAAACGCGTGGACGGATTTTAACCAAACTTACACACAGGTCAGGTACATAGCCGGGCATGGTCCTTACGTACTTTTTTTTGAAATCGGAAAAGGGGGCGTGGCACCTCCCATACAAATGAGAACTTTCATACCCAATATCTTTGGAAGCATTAATGATAGACTACTAAATTTTGGTAAGGCGTTGTAGGAAGTAAGTCCCTTTCCTAATGCCTATGCCTTTTTTAAATCGGAAAAGGGGGGGCACCTCCCATACAAATGGGAACTTTCATACCCAATATCTTTGGAAGCATTAATGCTAGACTAATAAATTTTGGTAAGGCGTTGTAGGAAGTAAGTCCCTTTCCTAATGCCTATGCCTTTTTGAAATCGTAAAAGAGGCGTGGGACCTCCCATACAAATGGGAACTTTCATACTCAATATCTTTGGAGGTATTAATGCTAGACTACTAAATAGTGGTAAGGCGTTGTATAAAGTAAGTCCCTTTCCTAATGCCTATCCCTTTTTGAAATCGGAAAAGGGGGCGTGGCACCTCCCATACAAATGAGAACTTTCATACTCAATATCCTTGGAGCTATTAATGCTAGACTACTAAATTTTGGTAAGGCGTTGTATAAAGTAAGTTCCTTTCCTATTACCTATCTCTTTTTGAAATCGTAAAAGGGGGCGTGGCACCTCCCATACAAATGGGAACTTTCATACCCAATATCTTTGGAAGCATTAATGATAGACTAATAAATTTTGGTAAGGCGTTGTAGGAAGTAAGTCCCTTTCCTAATGCCTATGCCTTTTTGAAATCGTAAAAGAGGCGTGGGACCTCCCATACAAATGGGAACTTTCATACTCAATATCTTTGGAGGTATTAATGCTAGACTACTAAATAGTGGTAAGGCGTTGTATAAAGTAAGTCCCTTTCCTAATGCCTATCCCTTTTTGAAATCGGAAAAGGGGGCGTGGGACCTTCCATACAAATGGGAACTTTCATACTCAATATCTTTGGAGGTATTAATGCTATACTACTAAATTTTGGTAAGGCGTTGTATAAAGTAAGTCCCTTTAATAATGCCTATCCCTTTTTGAAATCGTAAAAGGGGGCGTGGGACCTCCCATACAAATGGGAACTTTCATACCCAATATCTTTGGAAGCATTAATGCTAGAGTACTAAATTTTGGTAAGGCGTTGTATGAAGTAAGTCCCTTTCCTAATGCCTATGCCTTTTTTAAATCGGAAAAGGGGGCGGGGCACCTCCCATACAAATGGGAACTTTCATACCCAATATCTTTGGAAGCATTAATGATAGACTACTAAATTTTGGTAAGGCGTTGTAGGAAGTAAGTCCCTTTCCTAATGCCTATGCCTTTTTGAAATCGTAAAAGAGGCGTGGGACCTCCCATACAAATGGGAACTTTCATACTCAATATCTTTGGAGGTATTAATGCTAGACTACTAAATAGTGGTAAGGCGTTGTATAAAGTAAGTCCCTTTCCTAATACCTATCCCTTTTTGAAATCGGAAAAGGGGGCGTGGCACCTCCCATACAAATGAGAACTTTCATACTCAATATCCTTGGAGCTATTAATGCTAGACTACTAAATTTTGGTAAGGCGTTGTATAAAGTAAGTTCCTTTCCTATTACCTATCTCTTTTTGAAATCGTAAAAGGGGGCGTGGCACCTCCCATACAAATGGGAACTTTCATACCCAATATCTTTGGAAGCATTAATGATAGACTAATAAATTTTGGTAAGGCGTTGTAGGAAGTAAGTCCCTTTCCTTGTACCTATTCCCTTTTGAAATCGCAAGAGGGGCGTGGCACCTCCCATACAAATGGGTTCTTTCATGCTCCCTATCTGTGCAACTATTATCCCTAGACCACTGAAATTTGGTAAGACGTTCTATAAAGTAAGTCCCTTTCCTCTTACCTATCACTTTTGGAAGTCGGAAAAGGGAGCGGTGCACCTCCTGTACAAATGAGATTTTTCATCTATACATATTATAAAAAGTAAACTCTTTTTTTCCTGTCGCCGTTTGATGCTGAAGCGCGTAGGGGAATTTTAACTAAACTTACACACAGGTCAAGTACATGGCCCCGCATGGTTCTTGCGTACTTTTTTTTGAAATCGTAAAAGGGTTCGTGGCACCTCCCATACAAATGGGAACTTTCATACTCAATATCTTTGGAGGGATTACTGCTAGACTACTAAATTTCGGTAAGGCGTTGTATAAAGTAAGTCCCTTTCCTAATACCTATCCCTTTTTGAAATCGTAAAAGGGGGCGTGGCACCTCCCATACAAATGGGTTCTTTCATACCCCTATCTATGCAACTATTTTCGCTAGACTACTGACATTTGGTAAGACGTTGTATAAAGTAAGTTCCTTTCCTATTACCTATCACTTTTTGAAATCGGAAAATGGAGCGGTGCACCTCCTGTACAAATGAGATTTTTCATCTATACATATTATAAAAAGTAAACTCTTTTTTTCCTGTCGCCGTTTGATGCTATAGCGCGTAGGGGAATTTTAACTAAACTTACACACAGGTCAAGTACATGGCCCCGCATGGTTCTGACGTCCTTTTTTTTGAAATCGGGAATGGGGGCGTGGCACCTCGCATGCAACTACTATCGCTAGACTACTGAAATTTGGTAAGGCGTTAAATCTCTAGCCTTATCTCTATCCATTTTTGAAATATGAAGGTAAGGCGTTATATAAGGTAAATCCCTATCGCTATCCATTTCCCTATTGAACAAACATATTCTGCTCCGCACGTTTTGTTTTTACTCCGTATACTTAATACTTAATTTACATTAAGAAATTTCTTACACATCACTTATGTATATAAAATATTTCAAATTTCCAAATTGTTTCCAAACAATTTTGTTGGATGAATATTATCGGTTCTACCTGTTGGGCAGGTATATTTAGCATGTTCACGTGTAGGTAAGCCATCAGCTCTTTTTATACACATCACAATTCAGGGCAAAACAAAAAATATCGTATACGAAAGAGCTCTTCAATAATAAGTTAAAACAAAATTAGCAAAGGTTTTAAAGTTGTTTCATTTATTTTCCATATTTTTATGGAAACGTGGGGTGAAACCCACGGGTATAAGCTAGTATTTCCATAAAATTTTTCCGTTTCGCGAACAATTTAAAATAACACCTTCAGAGATAAAGAGTCTACGAGGCATATGTATTTTTATAATCTGCATCTTCGTTATATATTGGTTTCGTTGTGTGGATCACATAGCTGCTTCACAAAACGACGTTAAGCTCATTCAAGAGTCGATTGCCTATTTCGATAAAAAAGTGTTCGTTGCTTTGTTAAGGCGTGGTTTCCTCGAAAGCGGTGCCGCTATATAGCGGCCGCCACATAGCGGTAGGGTAAAAAAATCCCCTCACATATTAAACAAAAAATAGTGGAAGCAATTAATACAAATAACTAAGAACATGCTGTTCCAAAAGGGCTTATCTTTCCTTACGGTCGCTACCACGACAGTCGGGCAGTACCGCAAAGGAGTACCGGAGCGTACCGGGTTCAAATCCGACCAAATACTGTTAATTCGACAGCACTCCCCTAACCTTCCGGGGAGTGTTTTTGTCGTTACCACAACAACAACAACAACGCTGCTGAGAGAGCATTGAACTTGATCAAAAACTTTAAGCGATCATTGACTTATAATGAAAAAGATAAGCAGTATTAGCTGTAAGTTATTGAGCAGTACAGGCAAAATTATTCATCTTGCATGAAATCATCTTTAAAAAAATAGGTAATCTAATCTTTGTTTCTATTAGAAATTGTGTTTTACACTGCACACTGATACAAAATAAATGTAGTTTTTCTACCACTTTTGGAACTTGAACATATGTTTTTTTAACCGCTTCATGACTTTGTAGGCTTGTTTTAAAGACAATTTTAAATAAAATTCGATTATAATGAACACTCAAGAACAAATATAACTTTTAAAACTAAAAATGTTTCAAATATATATTTTTTTTAAATGGTGATTATTTTTGAAGTTTTACGAACCCAAGGCACGTTAAGACACCATTGGATCGTGCTGAAAATATATAGCGTTTGTTTTGACTCCTAACCTCATGTTTTAAGACGCGAATATTTTGGGAATTCTAAAAAAAAATTACGGCCAGTCTATTGTGCATGCATGAATATTCGTGTTTTGTCTTTCGCATGTGTAGGTTCACCTTCCCTTAAAACCGGAAAATGATTTTTCGGGTCAACGGCTGGCTTCGATTTGACAACCGTCTACTTTTCCAGCAAGCGTCGACACAACCGAAGCAGCGCCAAAAGGGATTGTCAACCACGAAACCGCCCTTAACTCAAAAGGTGTAATAACTTTGTATTTCCACATTTTAATCAACAATAAACGGCCCATAATTATAACGAAAACTGTGGTTATCTTTATTTCTTAAAACAACCAAAGCACGGTGATATTTTTCAACTGAAGCACCTTTTCCTGCAGACCAACATTGTGAACAATTTATCAACAAAACACTGCAATTTTGAACATTTTGCCGATTCCAGCCATAGAAAAGCTGCCACATTCAACACTCTGCCACACATTAATTAGAACAGTTAACGCATTAGATGCTACCTCACATATATCAACATAACATACAACATTCTGCCAATCACCACATCAAAGCATGTAAATTTTATACAAGGTGGCGCAAAAGTAAGCTTCCGATGTTCAGCATATCGGTTGTGGCACGTGCAGTGTGTGCTGTTGCACCGTCCAATCCCAATTCATCAAGTTGCAGCAAAAAGAACTCGTTGATCATTGCTCTGTAGCGCTCACCATTCACAGTAACCGTTTGGCCCCGACCGATTATTGGTCAAATAAATAGTCAGCAATATTCCGCGTTCTGGAGCAGTGTAGCATAACATTGTTTATTAACGTGTATTTCGCATGTGTTTACTACACAAATGTCAAAACAGAACTGACTTTAGGGGCCAATCGCAAAATTTGTAGCATCTTCTGATAGGAGGATTACTTTTGCGCCATCTTGTACTTCTTGCCACTTTTTTTTTTGTGTTGCAAATCATTTGTTTAAAAGTGCCGCTAATGTAATGGAAACACAACTGCAATAAGTGAGAAAATTAGAAAGTGAATTTATATTTAACTGCGTTAGTTTTTGTTTTATTTATTATAATTGCACGTTCTACAAGGTTACAGCGCAAGGCGAGCAGTAACATAACCTCATTTCGATTGTTAGTTTTGTTATTCTTTTTCCACTGTTTTTTTTGTAACAAACACTATTTAAATCGAAGGTTAAGTGATGAATTTCATCTCAATTTTATCCCAATTTTTATTTGTGTTTTGTTGCGACAAACACATATATATTTAAACAGAGGAATAACACATACGTGTGAGTGGCGAGTAAGCCCCACATCCTTGTGTTTGTGGTTGTTTAACAAATAAAATAGTCAGGCAAAACGGCCACGTCTGTGAAAATAGATAATAGATAGATAGTCGTTCCCTCAAATTCTGATGGACCCCTGTAGGAATTCTGCCTTCAGCCTTAATGCTAGCCACAAGACGCTAATTAATATCTTGCGAAGCAGTACGACGGGCTTACGAACAACAAAGAAGGGTGGAGGCGTAGCTATCTATTGCAAGTCGACTTTAAAAATCGGTGTTTTATAAGTATCAACCAACACTGATACGGAGTTCATTATAGCTGAAATATCTGACAACACAACAAAAGTATTAGTTTCCTGTGTGTACAACCCGCTTAAGAGTTACCTGTTAGATTCATTTTTTAAAGTGTTATCACTTTTTTGTACATTAGATGTAAAGCTCATTGTCATACTGATACTGTAAATGCTGTGTACCGTGATTTAAAGTCCTTGAATGTTGATGAGCTGTATGAACTTTACGCAGACGCCGACATAGCTCAGCGAATTAAACACAGCGGCTTCGCTGGCTAGGCCACGTAGTGCGAATGAGCGAAGATGCTCCAACCCAGAAGGTATTCTTAACGGCACCCGCCGGTGGAAGCAGAGGAAGAGGGAGACCACCACTCCAATGGAAGGACCAAGTGGATACCGATTTGCGATCCCGCGGTGTTTCCAATTGGCGCCAGTTGGCGCAACGAAGAAACGACTGACGAGCTATGTTGGACGGTCAAAATCGCCCGGGCGGTTAGATGACCATTTAAAGAAAAAAAAGAATAAAGAAGAATGTTGATGAGCTGTTCGTTGACCTGTCATGTCTTGATTGGTCGTTGCCTTGGTATAGTGCTAGTGTCAACGAGAAACTTACCTTATTAAACAAAACTTATGTGTACTATTTGACACCTGCCCTTAGTACAACCGCAGAGTCAGGTCTGCAATCAAATACCGTAATACAGGAAGTGGAAAAATACCAACACTGACATCGCGTGATCACAATACAAAATTGCTCGTAATAAAGCCACCACTATTACTAGGAAAGCCAAATAAATTTATTGTAACCACAAGTTAAATCTGTCACTTCCATCGAAAGACTTAGGGCGTAACATAAAAAATCTTAGCATACAAGGCAAGCAAAAGTAGTCCCTCATACATTGAATGATTATTTTAGTGGGACGAGTCTAAGCTCGGACGGATCAGCACCTTTAAATTTAGAAATCACCTTTGTCCCGGAGGAAAAATTTCAATTCAAGTCTGATGCCACTCGCGAGGATAGAATATCCTTGAAGTTTGTGAAAATTGTGTTTCCATTTATACTAGGAACTTTCATACACATAATCAATCACTGTTTTACAACATCTTGTTTCCCAATGGAGTGGAAAAAGGCCCTTATTATTTCTGTCGTTAAAAACAATATTGCATCTAAACCTTCTTATTATAGGTCTATCAGAATTATACCAGTATTTTCTAAATTGTACGAGTCCTTAATGGCAGCTCAAATCTCGTCACACGTTCAGGAGCATAAACTGTTAAGTTCACTACAATCAGGGTTCCGACCTAAGCACAGTTGCTCCACTGCTATGATTAAGATACTTGACGAAATAAGAATGAGTTTTGACAATGGTGACTTAACCCTTCTTTGCCTCTTAGATTTTTCCAAGGCATTTGACTCCGTTAGTCATAGTCTTCTATGTGAAAAGCTCAAATGCTATTTTGGATTATCTAATAGCTCTATTAAACTTATGGTCAGCTACCTAATAGAAAGAACCCAAAAAGTAGTATGTAAAGGTTCTGCATCCTCATCATGTATCTATATCTACTAGAGTTCGCCCAGTGGTTGAAATTCAACCTATAAACTTTATTTTATTTTATTTTTTTGCTGTAGGTATGTTTTATCCGCCTTTTTTTCTTCCTTTCTATGTCGTTCCTTTCCTCTAACATATTTTTATTTTCCTTGATTTCCTTTTTTACTCTCTTATTTTATTTTTTACTTTCCTCAAACTTCTTTTCCTTTCCCTTCCCTTCCTTTCGTTTTCTTACCTTCCCTTTAATTCCCTTTCCCTTCCCTTCCTTTCATTTCCTTACCATTCCTTTCTTTCCTTTAATTTTCCTTCCTTTCCTATCCTTTCCATTCTCTTCCCTTTCCTTCCTTTCCTTTTCCTTTTCTTTCCTTTCTTTCCTTTAATTTTCCTTCCTTTCAATTCTTTTCCTTTCCTCTATTTTCCTTTAATTTTCTTCGGTGTTTAATACTCTTTATGAATAATTATTTATTTTGTTTTTGTCATCCTGTTTGTAGGTATCAGCAATGAATTTTACATATTTGCTCATATTTTACATTGCTTGTTTAATGTATCCAACAAAGCAACTTTTCGTGCTCTCAGGAGAGCAGCTGACACTGACAATAACAACAACTAAAGCAAAAATGCATGACACAACAGAGTATCTATAGTGCGAATACTTATTTTTCATTGGTCCACTACCAACTCTTCGCACTCACAGTGAAAGCCGACCACACGAATAACACAAAAACATGCATGGCAAGTCTACTCACACTACTACGGCTCTTAATTTTTTCCTACAAAGCAACTCCTAGGCCATGCTCACGATTCAGCGTAGTACACAAAAAGCAAGTACACACACACAGCGTGTATATAGTGTGAATAAGTAAATGTGTAGTTGTGTGACTTTTATGTAAAATTTTTTATATTAAAATGATTTTTAAAATTTTTTTTTATTTACGGATAAAAGTACACCTCAAAATTTCTTATCTATACATATATAATTTGTATACCTTAGAATTATAGTTTAGCAGAAAACGGTTCTACATTGCATTCATCTTGTCTATTTATATATAAGATACTACTTATAAAATAAAGTCGCTAAAAAGCTATGTACGGAATTGGCTTCGCACAGAATGCTCCGATTTGAAAGCGGTTTTTTGCATTTGAGATGGACTTTTTCTTATATATTGTGAAGGAATATATAAAGGGGGCGTGGCAATCGGACAAAATGTGGTAAGAAACATAAATTTTTGGTTTACACAGCCATACATCATAACCTAATCAACCGATTATAATGAATCTTCCTTGAAGTTAAAGTTTGAAATATTTACTTTCGTTCTGCATCAAAAAAAATAGTTGATTTCTTTCTGATTTAACCAAACTTGTTTAAACAAAAGCAGCAAAATCTGTTTGTGTGTTTGTTCGCTGCCAACCGAATAAGTCAGCGTGCTTTAAGCGACAGCTGTGGTGAGCCATTCATTTGATGAATTCGCGAAAGAGCTCGGTAGCGCTACTTCACTTCCGACGTATGTATGTATGTATGTATGTATGTCACATAATTTCGCTTTTATTTCGGCTTCACATACATATTTATGCATGGTGCCAGATTAATGCAACAAAAAAGAAAAAGAAAATTTTTTTGTTCGGCAACCATGAACATCTTTCTTCGAAAAAGAACCATTGCTTTTCACGAATTATGTTATTAAAATTTATATGTTAGTTGCGGGAGTACATTAAAACGATCGCAGTTCATAAAGTTTTATTTTGAAGTGATATTTATTAATCAAAAGTGCAGATTTAATAAATAATTTGACTTTTGAGTGGTAAGTACATTACAGTGTAATTTTTTATACTATTTAGTGTAATTTTACAACCAGATTTTCCTTAGGGTCATTTTCACAGTTACGAGTTAACTTACATTCCACAGTTAACTATGAATTTTCGATTAAATTTTAGTAATTTAACTAAATATTCACTGCCCAATGTACGATAGACAACATTTTATTTCTAACAAGAGGTTAACTCACCAATATTGGGCAGTTAAACTTGAGATAAGTCGACATGAAAATCGAAAATCGAGAGTTAACTGTGGAATGTAAGCTAACTCGCCACTGTGAAAATGACCATTAGAAAAATAAGTGATTTCTATAAAACATAGTTGTTACTCAAAGCTTAAAATTTCTATAAAATTTATAAAAGTTCTCAAAATTAGAGAGAAATATAATTTCGTATTTTTTTACTATAAAAGTTCTCAAAATAAGAAAAAAATATTTGGTTTTTTATACGATATTTTAGTAAGTTCTTAAATATGCAATTGAAATAGATTATAAATTAGTAGCAAAAAGGGCAGGTGTTTTTCTTTTCAACCATTTTCTTCTCAGCTATGACATTTGACTAACTTTCCAGAGAAAAAAATATATATGTACATTAGATTGCTTCAAAAAAAATATTTGTTCCTTTTTTTAACACTTACCTTTGATGGAAAAAAATCCTCACCAAATATGGCGGCCGCCGTGGTATGGTGGTAGCGCGCTCCGCCTACCACACCAAAGGTCCTGGGTTCAAGCCCCATCAAAAATTTAGAAACAGTTTTTTCAATTAGAAAAAAATTTTCTAAGCGGGGTCACCCGCCGGCAGTGGTCTGGCAAACACTCCGAGTATGTTTCTGGCATGAAAATTCATATGCCTAGCAGATGCCGTTCGGAGTTGGCATAAAACATGTAGGGGACAAGCCAGTTTGTAGGAAAAATTAAAAAGGAGCACGACACAAGAGAAGTTCGGCCCAAATCTACTCGGAGTTGAATCTTGCCAAGTATTTATTTTATTTCAAAGATGGGTCCTATAGCTGAACTCATAGGGGTCGCTATTTTTTTTTTAGTTTCCCATGTAAAATTGGCTCTTTGATATGTAAACATCTTTGCTCACGGTATGGGGGAATACAAAATGAAAGATGTAAGATATGAAGTGTGAATTGCAAGGTACGGTGTGACGACTCTCCAATTTTTTACAAATTTCACTCTTAATAAAATCTCCATAACTGAATATGAATAATTAATATGTATGTACATAAATATATCTTCTAATTGGACTTTATTTATTTATGAAATTTTCTTTATTTATTAGGGTCATTATTCCGAAATATTACAAAGAATTACTTTTATTTTAATTATAAAGTTGTTTTAAACATTATCAACCTGTGTGAAACAAGGTACGGGTTCCTAGTTATCTTATAACTTTAAACGAGTTATTCTTGTATATTTGTACATTTGTATATCCACTACTATCTCAGGAACGACTTAGCCGATTTGGATGAAACTTGGTATATGGGTAGTATTCTTTGTTCGAAAATTTGGAACTTTGGTGTTGCCACTTGGGGTGGTTCACAGGGTTGCCACCTATATAAATATTTTTTAAATATTAAGCAATATATGGGAATGTGGGTATCAAATGAAAGGTATTTTAGGCCGTATACCAACAAAAGTATTTTTGAGTAGAGTTGCCACCTGCCCGCATTTTATTTATTCCTTCAGATATCGACCACTATCTCGGGAACGGCTAAACCGATTTCGATGAAATTTGGTAGATGGATAGTATGCTTCCTTCTAAGATTTTCTACTTGGATGTTGTCACTAAAGGAATCTTAGAGGGTTGCCACATTTCCGATTTTTTTTTCATATTAAGCAATATATGGCAATATGCGTATCAAACGGAAGGTATTTGAGGCCGTATACCAACCAGAATATTTTTAAGTAGGATTGCCACCGAGCAAGGCTCGGTCACCCAGGTACTTTCATCTGGTGTGCCGTAAGGTTCTGTACTTGGTTCTCTTCTATTCAGTCTTTTTGTCAACGATGTGTTCTGTGTATGTCAGTTTGTAAATGTACATGCTTACGCTGATGACATTCAACTGTATTTGTCTAGCCGTGTTGGCCTTGTTGATGATTTGTGCTTTAGAATAAATAGCGACTTGTCTGCAATTTCGAAATGGGCTTGCGGAAATCGTCTTTGCTTGAATGCTAACAAGTCCTATGTGTTGCCTGTTAGTAAGAGTGTTGTGTGTGTCGAAGATATTCCCAAGCCATTCATTGGTAACAGTGCTCCCTCGTTTACTGAAAAGATTAAAAATTTAGGCTTTGTGATAAATTCTAAGTTGAGCTGTGTCGACCATGTGAATAAAATTGAGAGTGATGCCTATTCTGTTTAGCGTAGGTTGAGAATGCATTCATCGTAAACGCCCATAAAAACAAGTAAAAAGCTAGCTATCGAACTGATAATACCACACATAACTTACTCAGAGGTCGTTTATAGTCCACTTGATGCTGCTTCGAATCACAAAATTGAGGTTGCTTTTAATGTTAATTGATATTAGAGGAAAAATTACAACGTTATGCACAGCGATGGTATGGGATGACATGTTTCGAAGTGCCCAGCTTCTCATCAGACCCCTTCTCGGACACTGAGGTACGAACCCAAGTGTCTGCACCAAAGCCGCTGTTAGAGTACTCTAACAACTAAGCTATGATGCCCTGTGTTGTTGGAGCAAAGCTCGAATTTTTATGTTTTGATTGTTAATTGATATTTAATAATACTACGCGTTATGTATATAACCTAAGAAGAGATGATCACATCCCTTTTTGGAAACGCAAGACCCTAGGATGCACTGTTTTTGAGTATATTGCGGCTCGGAACTGTATATTTATGCTTAAACTCATTGAATTCAAAGCACCGCACTATATCTATGATAAACTACAATTTTCAAGGAATAGTAGGCACCGAAATCTCTCTGTAATCAATTAAAAACTGATGATGTGCTTTAAAAGACTATGTCTTACAGTCACAACCACTTTACCAAATAAATTAATTATCAAAATAAGTTCAGTTTACGTTGAAAATTAGATTGATTGATTAGATTGGTTTTTGATTTTCCTTCTTCACTTTCTCCATTCTGCTTTTCTTTCGTACGATTTAGCATTTCATCGTACATTCAACACGGAACCTCCAATGATTTCAATAGAGTCTGAACCAATCGTTAGTAAGCTGTTTGTGGTCCCTCCCAAAAAATCTATTTTTGTGTCTAGGTTCCATCCAGACAGTACCGAGGATGATTTGATGTACCATATTTCTTCTAAAGTTAAAGATCAAAGCGTAACTGTTAGAAAATTTAATTTCACATATCAAAGAAGTATATCTTGGTTTAAGATTGATGTATCTGGGAAAGATTTCGATGCTCTTTTGGACAGCTCTTTTTGGCCTCCCGGGGCTCTTGTGCGGGAGTTTCAATACAGACCGAATAGGAATGTTCAAAATGTATCGAAAATTTCTCGTAATAACGTTGAGTCAAAAAACGGAGCACTAAATCCGTGAACATCTTTTATCAAAATGTCAGAGGTTTAAATACCAAATTAACTGATCTCTTTTTGAAATCTTTTCATTGTAAATATAAAGTAATTGCTTTTACCGAAACTTGGCTAAAACCTCATGTTTTCAATTCAGAATTTTTATGTAATAAATATAAAGTATATAGAAATGATCGCTTGAACAGAGTCGAAGGTGGTGTTCTTCTTGCCCTTCATTCCTCCATCCCTTCAGAAGAGGTTAATATACCTAACATCGACTTCATTGAGTTCAAATGCATCCGCATTCAGCTAGAGAACGTCTCTATGTACTCGTACTTATATGTTTGCTACATCCCTCCAGCATCAGATTTTTCAGTCTACATGCAACATGCCTCTCTGCTCAAAACTGTTAACTTTTTGACTAAAGCTTCAGATTCAATTATTGTTTTGGCTGATTTTAACTTACCTCATATTTACCAGGCCCTTACCAATTTGTTCAATCTATCACTAAGGTATGGTGTTTTTCCAACAGCGAGGAAAGAATCGTTTCTTCTACCGCTGCATAAAAGCGGGAGTGGGTCCACAGTTTACAAATCATATCTCAAATACCTTTAGAAAAAATCTGCATACCGACGTTATTTATACTGATTTCAGCAAAGCTTCTGACAAAGTGTGTCACTCATTACTTATTCGTGAACTCAATCAGTTGGTCTTCAAGCCGGGTCTCAATCGCTGGATCTCTTCTTACCTTAGTGTAGGACAGAAAGAATAGTTTTTAAAAATTTTGTATCCGATGTCATTTATGTCTCTTCAGGAGTTCCTCAAGGAAGCCATCTTTGCCCGATTCTGTTCTTGTTGTCTATAAATGATATTTCTATTTGTCATTTGAATATAGAAATAAGCTACAATCAGATACACTAGTTACTTGGTGCGATTTAAATTATATGCGACTTAATCTTAAAAAATGTAAATACACGCTTTGTCGCGTGGAGCTTTTCAGCCGGCTTCCAACAATTAGCAATTATAGTCTTGAGCAAGTGTATGGTTTTGTTGACCTTGGGGTTACTATGGATTACAAGCTCAGTTTTGATCGCCATATTAACGCAACAGTCAATAAGGCTAGAGGTGTTCCATCATTCGTTAAACGATGGCTTAAAGAATTTAGCGACCCTTATGTAACTAAAGCTATTTTTACATTAGTCAGACCGATACTAGAATACGGTTCTATTATTTGGAACCCGCATTACCAGGTCCATGTAGATCGCCTAGAATCAATTCATAAACAATTTTTACTATTTTCTTTAATCTTCACACAATTTGTAGTCGGAGGGAAATGCTTGGAACTGTTTTTAGGTTTAAATTACTAAATGGTTCACTCTCAAGCCCGTTTCTTCTGTGTGAAGTGAACTTCAAAGTACCCTCTCGCCCATGAAGGCATTTTCAACCACTTGCCTTGAAACAGTGCAGCACCAATTTTGAGTTGAATGAGCCTTTTCGTCAAGATTATAACTCTCATTCGAACCGTGTCTGGCTTTATAGGGAGTTCAACTTCAAAAAGGCAACAGGCGCAAAGTACGCGTAATGCCAACGAATCCCCTGAAAAAAGACTTGGAGGACTTGGTGCCACTCTCGACATCATACGCTCCTGCTTGCGGAGACTCTTCAGACGAAGACAACAACCATCCCCATTAGTATAATGCGGCTTCCACTTCTAAGCAGCCATAAGAGAGACGCGAAGCTGGGAAATCTAGCTCGGATGCAAACCGAAATGTAAAATCCGGATATGTCCATTCAGCGAAGGTGTGTTGCTCGAGTCACCATTCATCTTAATGGTACAGACGTACAGCAAGAGCACTGATTGATTCTGGTTCAGAGTACTCGTTTATGCCAGAAAGACTTAGTCGTAGAATAAATTTACCGGCAAAAAGGATGCATGCCCAAGTTTCGGGCTTTACTAATGCCGTGGCGGCTCAAGTCAAGGAGGCATCTATCATAGAACTCTGTTCGCTAGTGGACCCTTGTTTCAGCTTAACGACTTCAGTGCTAATTCTAGCCAAACTAACAAGAAATCTGCCATCCTGCCATATATACGACTATACAAACTTTCCCAGACTGAATTTTGGCATATCACAGATTCTACATCAACGAGCAAGTTAACCTCGTACTTTTCGGAGACGTATATCCGCAAATAATTCTGAGTAGGATGAACTAGAATGTGCTTACTACACTTTTGGCCTAAGAAGCCGTATTCGGTTGGATACTAACCGCTCGTATAGAAGCACCGAATCTGTCCAGGAATATAATGTCCTTTACAGCGCAGTTAGTTTGGACAAACAGCTTAAAGCATTCTGGGAGTTGGAAAATCTGTCCAAAAGTAAGACTCCAAACTCAGATGACCAGTACTGGGATGGATATGTAGTCGCGCTTCTATTCAGAGAGGAATAACCAAATATTATAAACATAGGAGTCTCTCTTAAGCGGGCGCATTCACAGTTCTTCCCAAATGAAACGACATTGTCTTGCCAGGCCCAGTACTTCAATCAGATCTTCCAGTACTTATACTTCGGTGGGGACTATAAGCTATGTAGAGGCAAATTTGGATGAGCGAGGATCACGTCAAATTTCAACGAATTGTCTACCGAACATCGCCTCAGGAACCCATAAGTCTCTACAATTTTAAAACTGTCACTTTCGGTGTTAACTGCGCCATATTTTGTAATTAGGACAGTTTTGCAACTAGCGAGTCGAAAGGTTTTAGCCAAAATATTGATGCAGCACAAACGGTTAGAGATTACTGATTGGGATGAGCCAGTCTCGTCCAATACATTTGAACGATGGAAGAACTTCAGACAGCATTATCACGAAATCGACAAGATTAGCATACCATGGCGGGTACATTTATCAACGGAAGATGAAGTCGAAATTCATGGATTCTGTGATGTTTCAGAAAAGACATACGCTGCAGCGGTATACATGTGCGTCAGAAGATATGAAGAAATCTTCGTGAATATACTCCTTTCCAAAACTAGACCCCACTAACATTCTCGGAGTGCTCATATTTTAGGAGACCGATATGAGTCCTTTCCAATTGGCGCCAGTTGGCGCAACGAAGAAACGACTGGCGAGCTATGTTGGACGGTCAAAATCGTTCAGGCGGTTAGATGACCATTTAAAGAAGAAGATATGAGTCCTTTGCGGATCAGTACCTTTAGCGGAGATTACGGGATATATTTTCCGTAACATTAAATAAGGAACAGTAAAACAACATTTTTGGATGGATTGCACCATCGTTTTAACATGGATGAGGAAACCACCCTGTTCCTGACCAACATTAGTCGCACACAGGATAACAAAGATAGTCGACCTGGTCGGCAACAAGGGCTTTCTTCATGTCAACTCGGAATCTATTCCAGAAGAATTAGGAAGCATACGACGAACATCATCGGATTTGGTCAAAAATTCGTGGTGGTGACAGGGACTTTCTTGGCTATAAGAAGACAAAGAAAGCGCAGACCTACGCAATATCCATCCATCAAGAAATCAATGTTTTCGCAACTTTTTCAGCATTCCAAGTTTCCACCACCCTTAAGGCATTGGGCATATGATAGAATGCCCACTCTGACCTATTTAACGTTAATGCAGGGCCACTGAAAGTAGTTGAAAAGCTGACGAAACGAGCAATCTCATCCACCATTCCCAAGCTCTTCGATCCTTTAGGATGGCTCGCACCAATGGTCATTGTGGCCAAAATATTGATGCAGAAGATTTGATGAAGTCAAAATTCATGGATTCTGTGCTGCTTCAGAAAAGGCATAAGCTGCAGCGGTCTGCATAAGCGTCAGAAGATATGATTAAATCTTCGTGAATCTACTTCTCGTCAAAACTAGAGTATTACCTGTGATGACCTATTCATTTCCACGCTTGGAACTTTGCGAATCAGTACTTTTAGCAGAAGTTATGGAATCTATCCGGAATATCAAATAAAGGCCAGTAAACAACAGTTGTGGACGGATTCTACCATCGTTTTAGCATATTTAAGGAAACTACCTTGTTCTTGGTCAACATTCGTCGCACACGGGATGACAAGGATCGTCGACCTGGTCGGCAACAACGACTGGCTTCATGTGAAGTCAGAATCGAGTCCGCCAGACTTATGAAGTAGAGGCCTACCCGCATCAGATTGGGCCAACAACTCTTTGTGGTGGCAGAGACGTTCTTGACTACAAAAAGAACACCCCCACTGACCAGTACATGAAAGCGGAGACCTATGCAATATCCAAGCAATAAAGAATCAATATCTGGACCGTTTTTCGGCTTTACCAAGGGCTTTAAGGGAACTATCATGTGTCGTGAGATCGTTTACAAATACCGAGGTGGACTTCGCCGGTCCCTTCGACATCAAAAGTTGCCGAGGGAGAGGGTGTCGACTGTCAAAAGGCTACGTTTGGCCTTTTCGTCTGATTTACAACCAGAGGGCTCCATGTGGCATCGACCAGAGATATTAGTATCCCATCCTTTCTAGGAGCCTTTTTGCGTTTTATTGCTAGATGAGGATGTCCGAAACATATTTACTCCGACAATGGTAGTAACTTTGTCGGAGCTTCACGATCTTTATAATCTGAATTCAAGGCGTTTATCTCGGAAGCCCGATATAAAACCATATCGAAATACAGCCACCTTTCCATGACATGGAATTTCATTCGGGCCGGTGCTCCACATATAAAGTGACTTTGGGAGGCGCGAGTGAAGACCTTCAAAAGCCTCGCTATTATGCCGGATTGAAGCATGCCTCAATTCGCGACCATTGAGTACAGCCTTAAATGAGCCCGCGGATCTAAAGCCGCTGACCCCTGGTCACTTCCTCACGGGAAGTCATCTCACAGATTCACCAGAGCCGGGCGTGAATGAGAGCCCTGCCTCCTTTATGAATAGATGGCAGAAGCTCAAAGCACTTCACCAAGCTTTCTGCAGTCGATTCTGTACAGCTGCCTCATCCTAACAATCCCCTCCATCTCCTGCCAACCTTTTTAAACATCTCATCAGAAAATCCCACCATTCACTCGGTATCTATAACGAGGACATCAGAGAAACCTAACGCAGAAGGGCGAACCGGTCTGCCATTGAAAAAACAAATGCACTCGATAACGAGATTTCAAAAACCTAACTTAGGGAGGCGAACCAATCTGCCACGAAAAATCTATCCATCTGCCACGACAAGTTGGTAGAAGATTGTCCCCCTCGTATACATACCCCCAAGCAAACATACTAATATTACAGCTAACAGAATAAATCGTAAACATCCAACAAACAAAGTAAACGAATATATAAACTTATAACAAAAATCCGCTTTTCGAAGGAAACCTTAACCTTGCTGCTGTTCGTTAATAACACGCGTGAAAGCAAGCGTTATATAATCGAAACGGCACGTTGATTAAACTATTAGGTATATAAACCTCTTAAACAACAAGTAAGGAAGTCTAAGTTCGGGTGGAACCGAACATTATATACCTAGTAGTGAGCTATTATGTCATCCCAATTTACGCAGATCTATTTTAATACTTTCAGTTCGTATTTGCGTTCAAATAAACAGACGGACGGACAGATAGACGTATCGAGAAACGGACATGGCTACATTGAATCAGCTCATCCTCCTGATCATTTCAGTATACTTTTTGATGGGACTATTTTTTTTTTCTTCTCATACGTATAACCATTTCATGTTAATGAAAGGTAAGAAAATCAAAAAGGCTATACAACTTCGCTTTTGCACTGGGGTATTAAATACTTGGCCGGATATTTTACTTTTCATCCTGAACGTTTTGATATACATTAATAAATATATATCTCGATTCGTTTATGCCGAATAAAGTAACATACCTTGTGTGCGTAACAAAAATAGATATAAAAAAAGGGTGTCTTTCATAGGCGCCAAAGAACTCAACCGATCTTTATGAAATTTTCACAATATATACTTTTGGTCTAAATTAATGAACTTAGTCAATATCTACATAATTTTTCAAAAGTGGGCTGTGATACGCCCACATATTTTGTGTTTTGCTTTGCTCTTGAACTTTCACGATAGATTCAGTAGTTCGCTGGGCGCAATACAGTCTGTATGTAGCTGATCGTGCTGATCAGTTTAGTGAACTTTTCTCTTCTTCTTCTCATACTTACATACATTTAATGTTTATGAAAAGTATGAAAATCAAGAACTATATATAACTTCGCTATTGCAGTGGGCTATTAACTACGTGCCCGAACATATTGCTTGTGTGTTTCCCGATTTGGGGAATTTTTGCCAGGAGTATAATACATACTTCTGAGATGCAGCTGACCAAATTTCAATAAAATATCAAGATTGAATTATAAGCGATTGCCTTTGAAAATAGCAGAAATTTTATCCTGAAAAGTGGGCGGCGGCACGCCTACTTCTTCAAAATTTACAAAATTCTTTTTCGACCGAGTTTTTCTTAAAAAGCTTATAATGTGTGCAAAATCTGATTGATATCACTTATTTTGTTGTAGAAATATCGCTTTTCAAATTTTCCAAAAAAATTTTTCAGAACTACGAGTATATATCAAAACTGGGCGTGGAGATTAACCGATTTCGCCCATTTTTACAGCAAACAGTTACCTTTATATACAGAACATTATCACCAAATTTCGTTTCGACAAATCAATTTTTGGCGGAGTTATAAAAAGTTTTGTGGAATAGTCCACTATAAAAGGGGCGGGCTACGCCCATTTTAGAAAATTTTCAGTTTTTGGATTTTTTTGTTTACGGAAACTTTAAAAGTGAAATATAAATGATGTACTGCTAGTTTATGCAAAGTTACTGCCTATTTAAAATATCTATGATCCTCTTCAAAATCTTTCATATAAAAGTGGGCGTAGACCTTAACCGATCCCGCCCATTTTTTCCTTGAACATTTCCTGCATACCTGGAAACCTGCGTGCTGAATTTCGTTTCGATATCTTGAACGGTTCTTGATTTATGATTAATAACTTTTCTAAATTTGACTTAATCAAAAGTGGGCGGTGCCACCCCCTTTTTCAAAAAATTTCTTTAAAAATTTATTTTATGCCTCAATCTCAATGTATTCAACAAATGTTATCCTTATAGGTGTATTATGTACTGAGTAATCACATTTTTTGTGTTTTCGAAAATATTCTATATATAAAAAGTGGGCGTGGCTATCTTCCGATTTCGCCCATTTTAAATAGCGCTCGGAGATGAGTGCCAAGGAACCTGCATACCAAATTTCATTAAGATATCTCAAAATTTACTCTAGTTTTCGTGTTCACAGACGGACGGACGGACGGACGGACATGGCTTAATCAAATTCTTTTTCGTCCTGAACATTTTGATATATATAAGTCCATATCTATCTCGATCCGTTTATGCCGTTACGTACTGCCGTTAGGCGACTAAAGTTAATGTACCTTGTGTGCGTAGCACTACTAGGTGTAAAAAATGTTTTCCAAAAAAGGTTTCTAAATATTTTTTCGAAGACTTTATTTAAACAATAACTACTATTCGAATAAACGAATAAAAATTATCGCTTCAAAAATTCGAATAGTATTTATCGACCTCTGAGCATGCATTCACGTTTTGTATGTATGTATGTATGTACAGGGTGGCGCAAAAGTAATCCTCCTATCAGAAAATGCTATAAATTTTGCGATTGGCCCCTAAAGTCAGTTCTGTTTTGACATTTGTGTAGTAAACACATGCGAAGTACACGTTAATAAACAATGTTACACTAGACTGCTCCAGAACGCGGAATATTGCTGACTATTTATTTGACCAATAATCGGTCGGGGCCAAACGGTTACTGCGAATGGTGAGCGCTACAGAGCAATGATCAACGAGTTCTTTTTGCCGCAACTTGATGAATTGGGATTGGAAAACATGCGGTTCCAACAAGACGGTGCAACAGCACACACTGCACGTGCCACAACCGATATGCTGAACATCGGAAGCTTACTTCTGCGCCACCTTGTATGTATGTTTGCGAGATACGTTCGCGGTCTTTAATGTACGCGATAGTATAAATAAAAAGTATTTTTGGGGTTTTCATATATTTTTATATAAAATTTATTTAACAATTTATTTTATCATAATCGTTTTCACATTTTTAATAATTACAGCATAACAACACTTATGAGGCGATGATATGACACGATCGAACACTAACTGACTTCGAGCTTTACATAAAGATGGCTTTATAGGCTTCTTGTGAATCCGTTAAGCATTCAGTCAAATAGATAAAAGTTTAGGGAATGAATCGAGTGTACTAGTAACTACATGTTGAGTGCAATATAGAGTTGATATAGTTCGGCAGTGAGATAATGGTGAGAAGAGAGTGGGTATACATAACTCGCCCACCGTAAAAGAAATTGGCGTCTCTGCGAATGACACGCCAATACGTCGAAATTTTAACTTGAAAATTACTAATTTTTGCATGTTTAATTTTTGTTTTATAGTTTATCTAACTATTTGACGAATTTTAATCCGAATAATGATATTGAAATTATACTGAAAATAATGGACAGACTAGAATTAAGGAAAGCGCGCCCTTGTTTTAAAAAGCTCAAAATATACTTAAATATAGTAAAATTTACTCAAAGTATGTAAAATTCCTTTAATTTGAGTAAGTCGTACCCTTCAATTTTAGGACGATCGTACTTAAAATAAGAAAATCGATGTCTTATTTTAAGTTCATGGCATTTTCCTATATTTTAGTAAAATTGTACTGAAAACAAGTCATTTTTAGACTTTATAAGTGAAATAAGTTCAATTTTACTTGGTTTAAGGACAATATTTACTTAAACTTTCAACAAGTAAAAATTTATTCAATTTAAGGATGACTCAACCTTATGCGAACCGACTATTTACTTAACTCAAGTTTTGATATAAGGTCATGCTTCCTTATTTTAAGTTCAAGCATACTCTCTTTACTCTAATGAAAGCAGACATGAATTCTCTCAAAATAATGCAGCGATAATCATATTTTATTGAACAGTGACAAGTGAGTGATGGCAAATACAAATATGGAAATTGTTCTCGAAGTGGACAAAGTGTACAAAATATTGGAATTATTTAATTTAATAGATTTGTACGATTTACTGAAAGGTAAGTGTGATAATAATATTGTGAAATAGATACAAGTTCAAACATGTGCCTTTTGAAAATGCATATGCATGTACATACAGGAAATTTTTGTGCAGCATTACCAAAGTTAACTGTTAACTGTACATGTGCATGTATGTACATATGTGTGTTTGAATATACAATATTTCACAAGAAAAGAGGCGCCGCGAACGTTTTTGCTTTGTATTAATTTTTGTTGTTTTTTTTAAGCACACAACATTACGGAGGAAAGTTTAAAGTTTATGCAGAGCAGCCACATTAATGAATTATTCCCCAAAGAACTTTTGGGACGCAAAATTATTTTTGAACAGAGATTGAAGGAGTGGCAAATAGAACAAGGAGTGGTAATTATTAAATGAAAATCTAAATAATGAAATAACTAATCAAAACAAATACAGCGCGTTGAAATTTTATCTTTTCCATCAGAAAGCACAACGCCCGGATCAGGATCAACAGAATCCATTTCTTCTAGTTTTCTGGGTGCGGTTAATGATTTAAATGAAGTAAGTATTATTTTGCGTTTCTGAGTACATTACAAAAATAGTTTAGTAGATTTCGTTATTAGGAATTTTAAAGTCTAACGTGTATGGAAATGCTGTTTTAAATTACTTTGAAAATAATCAAAGTTTATCAACCAAGACTCGGAAACTTTTATGTGCCTCGATCACGGAACACTTAATTTATAACAAAATTAAGCCAACAAGATTTTATTTTTCGAATTTAGCGGACAAAATTATACAACTTTTCCCAAAGCAATCTAAGGTAATGCATTAGATTAAAAAAAAAATGGATTTGATTTTAGGTTTGCTAATTAATTTACTGTTTACAGGATACTTACTACTTATACAAAAAGTGTAAAAAGCCAAGTGGCAATTTATACGCGCACTACCACAACAGCATTTACAAACTACGAAAAGCCAAAGTTTCTGTTAATCCTGAACCAGCGAATCTGCGTTCGTCTCTTTCGTTGAATTTAGATGAAAACCTTAATACAGATTTATATTCTAACGAAAACGAAGCGAAATATTGGCTTAAAAACAACATTGAACCGTACGATAAAGTGGTAGAATTCTGGAATGTTACATACGACACAAGACAAAAGTTCTTTAATTCAACAATTACAACAAACGATATTTTAATAGAGTGGCCTATTCTAAAGCAACAGTTTGGATATTGTTTGGTAAAAGGTTGTTTCGTCTATGTGATTATTTAATTACAAGAGATTTGTTTGTTTCATAGATCGAATTGGACTTTGAAAAAAAATATCCTCTAAATGGGACAATCTCGTAACCAAATTGATACCGCGTTTTAACAATTACGCCAAAGACAAATATGGTCTTCAATTATTGGAAAAATTAACAACCAATATTGATAAAAGTAAGCTTCAATTGTTTTACATTATTAAATGTATCAAGGAGTAATAATACTCTTATATTTGCTTAGTAGATGCACGTGATGTGATTGTTTCCTTGTTGCTTCATAGTATGTTAAAACCGACTCACCGCAAAAAGAACAAGAAAACAACTTTATTTGAGTCCAGAGAAGCATTTCTTATACATGCTGCTACCAGGCAAGAGCTTCAACATAAGATACTTGAAGGTATCAATAAGTGCAAAGCTGGAGAAACAGTTCAACCACATTTGTGCGGAATCGGTGAAGATGATATAAATTTGACGCAATTTTATATATTCTTCGCTAACAGCTATTACAAAGTAGGAAATTTTGTGAAAAGCATGGATGTCTGCTTAAAATTATTCGCAACGTTAGATTTAGAATACCCAGCAGAGTGCAAACAAGTGTGGGAGTTTTTGGCGAAATATTTCTTTAATTTGACACACGAAAACTTGAGCTGTGTTTCATCGCTTATTAGCGATCTCTCTTAATTTAAGAAATGGTAATCTGTTTTGTCTGTGGTGAAATATTTTTTCAATGTGAAAAGTTATTCACACATCTGCAGTATGTTCATCATAAAGGTGCTGTAGATTATTTCCAATGCTGTTTTCTAGAGTGTAAACATAAATTTGATGATTTTAAGTCATTTCGTCGCCATATGAGAAATGAGGAAAAAAAGCATGGACATACAGAAAGTGAAACTGCATTTAATATTTCTATTGAT
The DNA here is from genome assembly GCA_949987695.1 of Merzomyia westermanni. Taxonomy (NCBI): domain Eukaryota; kingdom Metazoa; phylum Arthropoda; class Insecta; order Diptera; family Tephritidae; genus Merzomyia; species Merzomyia westermanni. The sequence goes on along the minus strand of OX465292.1, from coordinate 132,090,960 downwards.
TCTGAAATCAATTCAATACATACAGAAAGTGAAACTGCATTTAATATTTCTATTGATTCCGAAATCAATTCAAGTCAAAAAAAAAAGAAAAATAGAAAACAGTACTGAAAAACCAACATCAAATGTAAACTTAAATTTGTTAAAAGAAAACTGTTTGAAATTTACATTGGAAAAATATTCCAGCAACTACTTGCACCGAAAGGAAGTAACGTTACTACAAAAAAATATAACAAATCTTATAACTTGTCCAATTAGTGGGGAATTGGAAAAAATTTTAAAAAAATTAGAGCCAGATCATAGCGAAGTTCGTGAGAATTTAAATGAGCTAATATCATTTTGTAAGGCACCATTCGCCTGTTTTTCTTCAGAGCATACATTTGTTAAAACGTTATTAGATTCAGATATGTACGAAAAACCTTCTGTAATCCAAATTGATAATTCACTTTCTAACTTGATTTCATGTAATTTCAAAGCAATAGACGAATCAATTGCAGCAGGTATTTTGTTCCCAATAAAATTCCAACTTAAAAAATATTTTGAATTACCGGAAGTGTATGAAAAATTTCAAAATAATAAAGCTATTTTATCAAGAAGTGTCTCACTTAAAAATTTTATAAATGGATCGCTTTGGAAGCGAAAATGCCAAAATTCTGAACGTATTATGTTTCCTATTTTCTTGTATTTCGACGATATAGAATTAAACAATCCCTTAAGTTCTCACACAGAGCCTATTCTAGCAGCTTATTATTCTTTGCCTTCAGCACCTACTTGTTTAAATCATAAATTAAAATTCATTTTTCCAGCAGCTTTATTTAAATCAAAAGACGTAAAAAAATTCGGTAATGATCGATGTTTATACAAATTAATTGAAATATTTAACGATTTAGAACAAAATGGATTGCAAATAAAAGTAAATAACCATGTTAAAACTATTTATTTTGCACTAGGCCTTGTTTTGGGTGACAACTTGGCTTTGAATTACATATTAGGTTTTTCACGATCTTTTTCTTCTAACTATTTTTGTAGATTCTGTAAAAAAAGCAAAACAGAATGCCAAAATGAAGCTCAAGAAGTTTCTGACAAGCTACGCAACAAAGAAAATTATAATTCTGACGTTCAAATTAGTAACGTACAACAAACAGGTGTCAGAGAAAATTCGATTTTCAATAAATTGCATAGTTTTCATGTTACTGAAAATTTCGCAGTCGACCTTCTGCATGATCTTTTTGAAGGCGTTCTCAATTATGATTTATGTCACATAATAATGTACTTTATTGAAAATAAGTTTTTTGATCTAGTCTTTTTGAACTGTCAAAAAGCTAATTTCGATTATGATTCACCTGAAAAAGGCAATAAGTCACCGCCACTCAAAGCAGAACACCTAAAGAACTTTAAGCTTAAAATGACCGGGAGAGAAATGATGTGCTTTATATACATTTTCCCATTACTCGTTGGTGAAAAAATACCTAAAAATAATAAAGTATGGTTATTTTTATTAAATTTGAGCGAACTGGTTGATTTAGTGCTTTTTTCAGAATTTTCTGAAATGGACATTCAAAGCCTCCAAGAGCACATCATGCTTCATAATGAACAATATATTCATTTATTTAAAGATACGTTGAAACCTAAACACCATTTTTTAATTCACTATTGTAAAATAATAAGAGAATCTGGACCATTGATAAATCTTTGGACGTTTTTGTTTGAGGGCAAACATAGACAATTAAAAACGTACGCAAAAAATACAACATCGAGAAAAAACATATTATTATCTTTGGCAAGGAAATTTACATTTTGTTTTTCTGAATTTATACAAAATTTTGAAATTTTAGAATATAACTGCAGCAACCGTCAATGCTCTTCGAAAACTTCAACATATTACAATGAATTTAAAAAGCACTTCACAACTGATATTACAGATGAAATAATTTGTTATTCATTTGTAAAGCGATATGGCACAATATTTAAAAAAGATTTTATAATATTTTTTTATAAACCCCAATTTACAGCGTACAAAATTTGTGAAGTCTTTAAACTAGAAAGTAGTGTAAATTTGCTATGCAATGAAATCAAAATTAATAAATTTGAGAGCCATTTTCAGTCCTATTTAACAGGAGGAGAATTGCAAAACTTTTATATATTTAATTTAAAAGATATTATTTTCCCTATTATTAAGTATTATAATGTAAATAATAATAAGTATTTAAAACCTAAGTTTAATTTTTAAGAACAATGAATTGAAATAAATGAAAAAAAATAAGTTTTTGCATTTTTATTTAAGACAATTCCATTAGTATTAAATGTAAAGACAGGGAGATTTAATTTTAAAGTCAAAGATCTTTTAACCTAAGAAAGAGGTTTTTATTTGATGGCCTTATATTAAGAACGTCTTTACTTTAAATTAAAGACAACAATGTTCTTCGTTTAAGAAAATCTCCTTTAATTGAAGGCAATATTTTCCTCTTTTTAAGGAAACCATATGTACTTAAAAGTAGAATCGTGTTTCCTTAACTTAAGAAAGACATGTCTTTAGTGCTACAACAATGTTCTTCGTTTAAGAAAATCTCCTTTAATTGAAGGCAATATTTTCCTCTTTTTAAGGAAACCATATGTACTTAAAAGTAGAATCGTGTTTCCTTAACTTAAGGAAGACATGTCTTTAGTGCTATTTCATTCCCATTTTTTCCTTAAAACAAGTAAATTTTCCATAGTTTTAGGACACATTTGTTTGAGTGTTATTATTATTGTTTTTTGTTTGCTGTTAGCTTTTAATAATTAATTAAAATGATTATTAATAAATAAAAACAATAATAATTTTCATAAAAATTCAAAAAAGTGAAAAATTATTATTCTTGGCCTTGAGCTCGTTTCATGAATACTTGAAAATGTACAGGCCGTAAATCAACAAAAAATTGTTGGTATAAAAAAGCAATAACAAAACCGAGAGCACACGGTAAGGCAGTTCTGATGATAAAACAGATCTGTCAAAAATCCGTCATGATCACACTACTAACTGTCAAATGGCGGAAGTGGTTCATGCATAAGGTGAAAAGAAGAATAGAACTAGGAGTTTAGATGACATCAAAACCAGCGTATTGTTAGCTTAATGGTTAGCAATGCGTGCCAAAATTTCTCTGATGAGTGAAGTCTAGCAGCTTCCGAAATGGATCTATAAGAAAAGCTATGGCAGTTGTCTCTAAACATTTTTCCTACTCTATTCAATCCAAAAACTTTAAATAATTAATTAAAATGATTATTAACAAACAAAAACAATAATAATTTTCATAAAAATTCAAAAAAGTGAAAAATTATTATTCTTGGCCTTGAGCTCGTTTCATTAATACTTGAAAATGTACAGGCCGTAAATCAACAAAAAATTGTTGGTATAAAAAAGCAATAACAAAACCGAGAGCACCCGGTGAGGCAGTTCTGATGATAAAACAGATCTGTCAAAAATCCATCATGATCACACTACTAACTGTCAAATGGCGGAAGTGGTTCATGCATATGGTAAAAAGAATAGAACTAAGAGTTTAGATGACATCAAAACCAGCGCATTGTTAGCTTAATGGTTAGCAATGCGTGCCAAAATTTCTCTGATGAGTGAAGTCTAGCAGCTTCCGAAATGGATCTATAAGAAAAGCTATGGCAGTTGTCTCTAAACATTTTTCCTACTCTATTCAATCCAAAAACTTTAAATAATTAATTAAAATGATTATTAATAAACAAAAACAATAATAATTTTCATAAAAATTCAAAAAAGTGAAAAATTATTATTCTTGGCCTTGACCTCGTTTCATGAATACTTGAAAATGTACAGGCCGTAAATCAACAAAAAATTGTTGGTATAAAAAAGCAATAACAAAACCGAGAGCACCCGGTGAGGCAGTTCTGATGATAAAACAGATCTGTCAAAAATCCATCATGATCACACTACTAACTGTCAAATGGCGGAAGTGGTTCATGCATATGGTAAAAAGAATAGAATTAAGAGTTTAGATGACATCAAAACCAGCGTATTGTTAGCTTAATGGTTAGCAATGCGTGCCAAAATTTCTCTGATGAGTGAAGTCTAGCAGCTTCCGAAATGGATCTATAAGAAAAGCTATGGCAGTTGTCTCTAAACATTTTTCCTACTCTATTCAATCCAAAAACTTTTAATAATTAATTAAAATGATTATTAATAAATAAAAACAATAATAATTTTCATAAAAATTCAAAAAAGTGAAAAATTATTATTCTTGGCCTTGAGCTCGTTTCATGAATACTTGAAAATGTACAGGCCGTAAATCAACAAAAAATTGTTGGTATAAAAAAGCAATAACAAAACCGAGAGCACACGGTAAGGCAGTTCTGATGATATTTAAAACAGATCTGTCAAAAATCCATCATGATGACACTACTAACTGTCAAATGGCGGAAGTGGTTCATGCATATGGTAAAAAGAAGAATAGAACTAGGAGTTTAGATGACAACAAAACCAGCGTATTGTTAGCTTAATGGTTTGCAATGCGTGCCAAAATTTCTCTGAGTGAAGTCTAGCAGCTTCCGAAATGGATCTATAAGAAAAGCTATGGCAGTTGTCTCTAAACATTTTTCCTACTCTATTCAATCCAAAAACTTTAAATAATTAATTAAAATGATTATTAACAAACAAAAACAATAATAATTTTCATAAAAATTCAAAAAAGTGAAAAATTATTATTCTTGGCGTTGAGCTCGTTTCATGAATACTTGAAAATGTACAGGCCGTAAATCAACAAAAAATTGTTGGTATAAAAAAGCAATAACAAAACCGAGAGCACCCGGTGAGGCAGTTCTGATGATAAAACAGATCTGTCAAAAATCCATCATGATCACACTACTAACTGTCAAATGGCGGAAGTGGTTCATGCATATGGTAAAAAGAATAGAACTAAGAGTTTAGATGACATCAAAACCAGCGTATTGTTAGCTTAATGGTTAGCAATGCGTGCCAAAATTTCTCTGATGAGTGAAGTCTAGCAGCTTCCGAAATGGATCTATAAGAAAAGCTATGGCAGTTGTCGCTAAACATTTTTCCTACTCTATTCAATCCAAAAACTTTTAATAATTAATTAAAATGATTATTAATAAATAAAAACAATAATAGTTTTCATAAAAATTCAAAAAATTGAAAAATTATTATTCTTGGCCTGAGCTCGTTTCATGAATACTTGAAAATGTACAGGCCGTAAATCAACAAAAAATTGTTGGTATAAAAAAGCAATAACAAAACCGAGAGCACACGGTAAGGCAGTTCTGATGATAAAACAGATCTGTCAAAAATCCGTCATGATCACACTACGAACTGTCAAATGGCGGAAGTGGTTCATGCATATGGTAAAAAGAAGAATAGAACTAGGAGTTTAGATGACATCAAAACCAGCGTATTGTTAGCTTAATGGTTAGCAATACGTGCCAAAATTTCTCTGATGAGTGAAGTCTAGCAGCTTCCGAAATGGATCTATAAGGAAAGCTATGGCAGTTGTCTCTAAACATTTTTCCTACTCTATTCAATCCAAAAACTTTTAATAATTAATTAAAATGATTATTAATAAATAAAAACAATAATAATTTTCATAAAAATTCAAAAATGTGAAAAATTATTATTCTTGGCCGTAAATCAACAAAAAATTGTTGGTATAAAAAAGCAATAACAAAACCGAAAGCACACGGTAAGGCAGTTCGGATGATAAAACAGATCTGTCAAAAATCCATCATGATCACACTACTAACTGTCAAATGGCGGAAGTGGTTCATGCATATGGTAAAAAGAAGAATAGAACTAGGAGTTTAGATGACAACAAAACCAGCGTATTGTTAGCTTAATGGTTTGCAATGCGTGCCAAAATTTCTCTGATGAGTGAAGTCTAGCAGCTTCCGAAATGGATCTATAAGAAAAGCTATGGCAGTTGTCTCTAAACATTTTTCCTACTCTATTCAATCCAAAAACTTTAAATAATTAATTAAAATGATTATTAACAAACAAAAACAATAATAATTTTCATAAAAATTCAAAAAAGTGAAAAATTATTATTCTTGGCCTTGAGCTCGTTTCATGAATACTTGAAAATGTACAGGCCGTAAATCAACAAAAAATTGTTGGTATAAAAAAGCAATAACAAAACCGAGAGCACACGGTAAGGCAGTTCTGATGATAAAACAGATCTGTCAAAAATCCGTCATGATCACACTACTAACTGTCAAATATCGGAAGTGGTTCATGCATATGGTGAAAAGAAGAATAGAACTAGGAGTTTAGATGACATCAAAACCAGCGTATTGTTAGCTTAATGGTTAGCAATGCGTGCCAAAATTTCTCTGATGAGTGAAGTCTAGCAGCTTCCGAAATGGATCTATAAGAAAAGCTATGCCAGTTGTCTCTACACATTTTTCCTACTCTATTCAATCCAAAAACTTTTAGTAATTAATTAAAATAATTATTAATAAATAAAAACAATAATAATTTTCATAAAAATTCAAAAAAGTGAAAAATTATTTTTTTGGCCTTGAGCTCGTTTCATGAATACTTGAAAATGTACAGGCCGTAAATCAACAAAAAATTGTTGGTATAAAAAAGCAATAATAAAACCGAGAGCACACGGTAAGGCAGTTCGGATGATAAAACAGATCTGTCAAAAATCCATCATGATCACACTACTAACTGTCAAATGGCGGAAGTGGTTCATGCATATGGTAAAAAGTATAGAACTAGGAGTTTAGATGACATCAAAACCAGCGTATTGTTAGCTTAATGGTTAGCAATGCGTGCCAAAATTTCTCTGATGAGTGAAGTCTAGCAGCTTCCGAAATGGATCTATAAGAAAAGCTATGGCAGTTGTCTCTAAACATTTTTCCTACTCTATTCAATCCAAAAACTTTTAATAATTAATTAAAATGATTATTAATAAATAAAAACAATAATAATTTTCATAAAAATTCAAAATAGTGAAAAATTATTATTTTTGGCCTTGAGCTCGTTTCATGAATACTTGAAAATGTACAGGCCGTAAATCAATAAAAAATTGTTGGTATAAAAAAGCAATAATAAAACCGAGAGCACACGGTAAGGCAGTTCGGATGATAAAACAGATCTGTCAAAAATCCATCATGATCACACTACTAACTGTCAAATGGCGGAAGTGGTTCATGCATATGGTAAAAAGAAGAATAGAACTAGGAGTTTAGATGACAACAAAACCAGCGTATTGTTAGCTTAGTGGTTTGCAATGCGTGCCAAAATTTCTCTGATGAGTGAAGTCTAGCAGCTTCCGAAATGGATCTATAAGAAAAGCTATGGCAGTTGTCTCTAAACATTTTTCCTACTCTATTCAATCCAAAAACTTTTAATAATTAATTTAAATGATTATTAATAAATAAAAACAATAATAATTTTCATAAAAATTCAAAAAAGTGAAAAATTATTATTCTTGGCCTTGAGCTCGTTTCATGAATACTTGAAAATGTACCGGCCGTAAATCAACAAAAAATTGTTGGTATAAAAAAGCAATAACAAAACCGAGAGCACACGGTAAGGCAGTTCTGATGATAAAACAGATCTGTCAAAAATCCATCATGATCACACTACTAACTGTCAAATGGCGGAAGTGGTTCATGCATATGGTAAAAAGAATAGAACTAGGAGTTTAGATGACATCAAAACCAGCGTATTGTTAGCTTAATGGTTAGCAATGCGTGCCAAAATTTCTCTGATGAGTGAAGTCTAGCAGCTTCCGAAATGGATCTATAAGAAAAGCTATGGCAGTTGTCTCTAAACATTTTTCCTACTCTATTCAATCCAAAAACTTTTAATAATTAATTAAAATGATTATTAATAAATAAAAACAATAATAATTTTCATAAAAATTCAAAATAGTGAAAAATTATTATTTTTGGCCTTGAGCTCGTTTCATGAATACTTGAAAATGTACAGGCCGTAAATCAATAAAAAATTGTTGGTATAAAAAAGCAATAATAAAACCGAGAGCACACGGTAAGGCAGTTCGGATGATAAAACAGATCTGTCAAAAATCCATCATGATCACACTACTAACTGTCAAATGGCGGAAGTGGTTCATGCATATGGTAAAAAGAAGAATAGAACTAGGAGTTTAGATGACAACAAAACCAGCGTATTGTTAGCTTAGTGGTTTGCAATGCGTGCCAAAATTTCTCTGATGAGTGAAGTCTAGCAGCTTCCGAAATGGATCTATAAGAAAAGCTATGGCAGTTGTCTCTAAACATTTTTCCTACTCTATTCAATCCAAAAACTTTTAATAATTAATTTAAATGATTATTAATAAATAAAAACAATAATAATTTTCATAAAAATTCAAAAAAGTGAAAAATTATTATTCTTGGCCTTGAGCTCGTTTCATGAATACTTGAAAATGTACCGGCCGTAAATCAACAAAAAATTGTTGGTATAAAAAAGCAATAACAAAACCGAGAGCACACGGTAAGGCAGTTCTGATGATAAAACAGATCTGTCAAAAATCCATCATGATCACACTACTAACTGTCAAATGGCGGAAGTGGTTCATGCATATGGTAAAAAGAATAGAACTAGGAGTTTAGATGACATCAAAACCAGCGTATTGTTAGCTTAATGGTTAGCAATGCGTGCCAAAATTTCTCTGATGAGTGAAGTCTAGCAGCTTCCGAAATGGATCTATAAGAAAAGCTATGGCAGTTGTCTCTAAACATTTTTCCTACTCTATTCAATCCAAAAACTTTTAATAATTAATTAAAATGATTTTTAATAAATAAAAACAATAATAATTTTCATAAAAATTCAAAATAGTGAAAAATTATTATTTTTGGCCTTGAGCTCGTTTCATGAATACTTGAAAATGTACAGGCCGTAAATCAACAAAAAATTGTTGGTATAAAAAAGCAATAATAAAACCGAGAGCACACGGTAAGGCAGTTCGGATGATAAAACAGATCTGTCAAAAATCCATCATGATCACACTACTAACTGTCAAATGGCGGAAGTGGTTCATGCATATGGTAAAAAGAAGAATAGAACTAGGAGTTTAGATGACAACAAAACCAGCGTATTGTTAGCTTAGTGGTTTGCAATGCGTGCCAAAATTTCTCTGATGAGTGAAGTCTAGCAGCTTCCGAAATGGATCTATAAGAAAAGCTATGGCAGTTGTCTCTAAACATTTTTCCTACTCTATTCAATCCAAAAACTTTAAATAATTAATTAAAATGATTATTAACAAACAAAAACAATAATAATTTTCATAACAATTCAAAAAAGTGAAAAGTTATTATTCTTGGCCTTGAGCTCGTTTCATGAATACTTGAAAATGTACAGGCCGTAAATCAACAAAAAATTGTTGGTATAAAAAAGCAATAACAAAACCGAGAGCACACGGTAAGGCAGTTCTGATGATAAAACAGATCTGTCAAAAAGAAGAATAGAACTAGGAGTTTAGATGACATCAAAACCAGCGTATTGTTAGCTTAATGGTTAGCAATGCGTGCCAAAATTTCTCTGATGAGTGAAGTCTAGCAGCTTCCGAAATGGATCTATAAGAAAAGCTATGGCAGTTGTCTCTAAACATTTTTCCTACTCTATTCAATCCAAAAACTTTTAATAATTAATTAAAATGATTATTAATAAATAAAAACAATATTATTTTTCATAAAAATTCAAAAAAGTGAAAAATTATTATTCTTGGCCTTGAGCTCGTTTCATGAATACTTGAAAATGTACCGGCCGTAAATCAACAAAAAATTGTTGGTATAAAAAAGCAATAACAAAACCGAAAGCACACGGTAAGGCAGTTCTGATGATAAAACAGATCTGTCAAAAATCCATCATGATCACACTACTAACTGTCAAATGGCGGAAGTGGTTCATGCATATGGTAAAAAGAATAGAACTAGGAGTTTAGATGACATCAAAACCAGCGTATTGTTAGCTTAATGGTTAGCAATACGTGCCAAAATTTCTCTGATGAGTGAAGTCTAGCAGCTTCCGAAATGGATCTATAAGAAAAGCTATGGCAGTTGTCTCTAAACATTTTTCCTACTCTATTCAATCCAAAAACTTTTAATAATTAATTAAAATGATTATTAATAAATAAAAACAATAATAGTTTTCATAAAAATTCAAAAAAGTGAAAAATTATTATTCTTGGCCTTAAGCTCGTTTCATGAATACTTGAAAATGTACAGGCCGTAAATCAACAAAAAATTGTTGGTATAAAAAAGCAATAACAAAACCGAGAGCACACGGTAAGGCAGTTCTGATGATAAAACAGATCTGTCAAAAATCCATCATGATCACACTACTAACTGCCAAATGGCGGAAGTGGTTCATGCATATGGTAAAAAGAAGAATAGAACTAGGAGTTCAGATGTTATCAAAACCAGCGTATTGTTAGCTTAATGGTTAGCAATACGTGCCAAAATTTCTCTGATGAGTGAAGTCTAGCAGCTTCCGAAATGGATCTAAAAGAAAAGCTATGGCAGTTGTCTCTAAACATTTTTCCTACTCTATTCAATCCAAAAACTTTTAATAATTAATTAAAATGATTATTAATAAATAAAAACAATAATAATTTTCATAAAAATTCAAAAAAATTAAAAATTATTATTCTTGGCCTTGAGCTCGTTTCATGAATACTTGAAAATGTACAGGCCGTAAATCAACAAAAAATTTTTGGTATAAAAAAGCGATAACAAAACCGAGAGCACACGGTAAGGCAGTTCTGATGATAAAACAGATCTGTCAAAAATCCATCATGATCACACTACTAACTGCCAAATGGCGGAAGTGGTTCATGCATATGGTAAAAAGAAGAATAGAACTAGAAGTTTAGGTGACAACAAAACCAGCGTATTGTTAGCTTAGTGGTTTGCAATGCGTGCCAAAATATCTCTGATGAGTGAAGTCTAGCAGCTATGGCAGTTGTCTCTAAACATTTTTCCTACTCTATTCAATCCAAAAACTTTTAATAATTAATTAAAATGATTATTAATAAATAAAAACAATAATAATTTTCATAAAAATTCAAAAAAGTGAAAAATTATTATTCTTGGCCTTGAGCTCGTTTCATGAATACTTGAAAATGTACAGGCCGTAAATCAACAAAAAATTGTTGGTATAAAAAAGCAATAACAAAACCGAGAGCACTCGGTAAGGCAGTTCTGATGATAAAACAGATCTGTCAAAAATCCATCATGATCACACTACTAACTGTCAAATGGCGGAAGTGGTTCATGCATATGGTAAAAAGAAGAATAGAACTAGGAGTTTAGATGACATCAAAACCAGCGTATTGTTAGCTTAATGGTTAGCAATGCGTGCCAAAATTTCTCTGATGAGTGAAGTCTAGCAGCTTCCGAAATGGATCTATAAGAAAAGCTATGGCAGTTGTCTCTAAACATTTTTCCTACTCTATTCAATCCAAAAACTTTTAATAATTAATTAAAATGATTATTATTATTATATTCTGATGATAAAACAGATCTGTCAAAAATCCGTCATGATCACACTACTAACTGTCAAATGGCGGAAGTGGTTCATGCATATGGTGAAAAGAAGAATAGAACTAGGAGTTTAGATGACATCAAAACCAGCGTATTGTTAGCTTAATGGTTTGCAATGCGTGCCAAAATTTCTCTGATGAGTGAAGTCTAGCAGCTTCCGAAATGGATCTATAAGAAAAGCTATGGCAGTTGTCTCTACACATTTTTCCTACTCTATTCAATCCAAAAACTTTTAGTAATTAATTAAAATAATTATTAATAAATAAAAACAATAATAATTTTCATAAAAATTCAAAAAAGTGAAAAATTATTATTCTTGGCCTTGAGCTCGTTTCATGAATACCTGAAAATGTACAGGCCGTAAATCAACAAAAAATTGTTGGTATAAAAAAGCAATAACAAAACCGAGAGCACACGGTGAGGCAGTTCTGATGATAAAACAGATCTGTCAAAAATCCATCATGATCACACTACTAACTGTCAAATGGCGGAAGTGATTCATGCATATGGTAAAAAGAAGAATAGAACTAGGAGTTTAGATGACATCAAAACCAGCGTATTGTTAGCTTAATGGTTAGCAATGCGTGCCAAAATTTCTCTGATGAGTGAAGTCTAGCAGCTTCCGAAATGGATCTATAAGAAAAGCTATGGCAGTTGTCTCTAAACATTTTTCCTATTCTATTCAATCCAAAAACTGTTAATAATTAATTAAAATGATTATTAATAAATAAAAACAATAATAATTTTCATAAAAATTCAAAAAAGTGAAAAATTATTATTCTTGGCCTTGAGCTCGTTTCATGAATACTTGAAAATGTACCGGCCGTAAATCAACAAAAAATTGTTGGTATAAAAAAGCAATAACAAAACCGAGAGCACACGGTAAGGCAGTTCTGATGATAAGACAGATTTGTCAAAAATCCATCATGATCACACTACTAACTGTCAAATGGCGGAAGTGGTTCATGCATATGGTAAAAAGAAGAATAGAACTAGGAATTTAGATGACATCAAAACCAGCGTATTGTCAGCTTAATGGTTAGCAATGCGTGCCAAAATTTCTCTGATGAGTGAAGTCTAGCAGCTTCCGAAATGGATCTATAAGAAAAGCTATTGCAGTTGTCTCTAAACATTTTTCCTACTCTATTCAATCCAAAAACTTTTAATAATTAATTAAAATGATTATTAATAAATAAAAACAATAATAATTTTCATAAAAATTCAAGAAAGTGAAAAATTATTATTCTTGGCCTTGAGCTCGTTTCATGAATACTTGAAAATGTACCGGCCGTAAATCAACAAAAAATTGTTGGTATAAAAAAGCATTAACAAAACCGAGAGCACACGGTAAGGCAGTTCTGATGATAAAACAGATCTGTCAAAAATCCATCATGATCACACTACTAACTGTCAAATGGCGGAAGTGGTTCATGCATATGGTAAAAAGAATAGAACTAGGAGTTTAGATGACATCAAAACCAGCGTATTGTTAGCTTAATGGTTAGCAATGCGTCCCAAAATTTCTCTGATGAGTGAAGTCTAGCAGCTTCCGAAATGGATCTATAAGAAAAGCTATGGCAGTTGTCTCTAAACATTTTTCCTACTCTATTCAATCCAAAAACTTTTAATAATTAATTGAAATGATTATTAATAAATAAAAACAATAATAATTTTCATAAAAATTCAAAATAGTGAAAAATTATTATTTTTGGCCTTGAGCTCGTTTCATGAATACTTGAAAATGTACAAGCCGTAAATCAACAAAAAATTGTTGGTATAAAAAAGCAATAATAAAACCGAGAGCACACGGTAAGGCAGTTCGGATGATAAAACAGATCTGTCAAAAATCCATCATGATCACACTACTAACTGTCAAATGGCGGAAGTGGTTCATGCATATGGTAAAAAGAAGAATAGAACTAGGAGTTTAGATGACAACAAAACCAGCGTATTGTTAGCTTAGTGGTTTGCAATGCGTGCCAAAATTTCTCTGATGAGTGAAGTCTAGCAGCTTCCGAAATGGATCTATAAGAAAAGCTATGACAGTTGTCTCTAAACATTTTTCCTACTCTATTCAATCCAAAAACTTTAAATAATTAATTAAAATGATTATTAACAAACAAAAACAATAATAATTTTCATAACAATTCAAAAAAGTGAAAAGTTATTATTCTTGGCCTTGAGCTCGTTTCATGAATACTTGAAAATGTACAGGCCGTAAATCAACAAAAAATTGTTGGTATAAAAAAGCAATAACAAAACCGAGAGCACACGGTAAGGCAGTTCTGATGATAAAACAGATTTGTCAAAAATCCATCATGATCACACTACTAACTGTCAAATGGCGGAAGTGGTTCATGCATATGGTAAAAAGAAGAATAGAACTAGAAGTTTAGATGACATCAAAACCAGCGTATTGTTAGCTTAATGGTTAGCAATGCGTGCCAAAATTTCTCTGATGAGTGAAGTCTAGCAGCTTCCGAAATGGATCTATAAGAAAAGCTATGGCAGTTGTCTCTAAACATTTTTCCTACTCTATTCAATCCAAAAACTTTTAATAATTAATTAAAATGATTATTAATAAATAAAAACAATAATAATTTTCATAAAAATTCAAAAAAGTTAAAAATTATTATTCTTGGCCTTGAGCTCGTTTCATGAATACTTGAAAATGTACCGGCCGTAAATCAACAAAAAATTGTTGGTATAAAAAAGCAATAACAAAACCGAGAGCACACGGTAAGGCAGTTCTGATGATAAAACAGATCTGTCAAAAATCCATCATGATCACACTACTAACTGTCAAATGGCGGAAGTGGTTCATGCATATGGTAAAAAGAATAGAACTAGGAGTTTAGATGACATCAAAACCAGCGTATTGTTAGCTTAATGGTTAGCAATGCGTGCCAAAATTTCTCTGATGAGTGAAGTCTAGCAGCTTCCGAAATGGATCTATAAGAAAAGCTATGGCAGTTGTCTCTAAACATTTTTCCTACTCTATTCAATCCAAAAACTTTTAATAATTAATTAAAATGATTATTAATAAATAAAAACAATAATAATTTTCATAAAAATTCAAAAAAGTGAAAAATTATTATTCTTGGCCTTGAGCCAGTTTCATGAATACTTGAAAATGTACAGGCCGTAAATCAACAAAAAATTTTTGGTATAAAAAAGCAATAACAAAACCGAGAGCACACGGTAAGGCAGTTCTGATGATAAAACAGATCTGTCAAAACTCCGTCATGATCACACTACTAACTGTCAAATGGCGGAAGTGGTTCATGCATATGGTAAAAAGAAGAATAGAACTAGGAGTTTAGATGACATCAAAACCAGCGTATTGTTAGCTTAATGGTTAGCAATGCGTGCCAAAATTTTTCTGATGAGTGAAGTCTAGCAGCTTCCAAAATGGATCTATACGAAAAGCTATGGCAGTTGTCTCTAAACATTTTTCCTACTCTATTTAATCCAAAAACTTTTAATAATTAATTAAAATGATTATTAATAAATAAAAACAATAATAATTTTCATAAAAATTCGAAAAAGTGAAAAATTATTATTCTTGGCCTTGAGCCAGTTTCATGAATACTTGAAAATGTACAGGCCGTAAATCAACAAAAAATTTTTGGTATAAAAAAGCGATAACAAAACCGAGAGCACACGGTAAGGCAGTTCTGATGAT
Organism: Merzomyia westermanni; assembly: GCA_949987695.1. Classification (NCBI taxonomy): domain Eukaryota; kingdom Metazoa; phylum Arthropoda; class Insecta; order Diptera; family Tephritidae; genus Merzomyia; species Merzomyia westermanni. The sequence goes on along the minus strand of OX465292.1, from coordinate 132,075,746 downwards.
AAAACAGATCTGTCAAAACTCCGTCATGATCACACTACTAACTGTCAAATGGCGGAAGTGGTTCATGCATATGGTAAAAAGAAGAATAGAACTAGGAGTTTAGATGACATCAAAACCAGCGTATTGTTAGCTTAATGGTTAGCAATGCGTGCCAAAATTTCTCTGATGCGTGAAGTCTAGCAGCTTCCGAAATGGATCTATAAGAAAAGCTATGGCAGTTGTCTCTACACATTTTACCTACTCTATTCAATCCAAAAACTTTTAATAATTAATTAAAATGATTATTAATAAATAAAAACAATATTAATTTTCATAAAAATTCAAAAAAGTGAAAAATTATTATTCTTGGCCTTGAGCTCGTTTCATGAATACTTGAAAATGTACCGGCCGTAAATCAACAAAAAATTGTTGGTATAAAAAAGCAATAACAAAACCGAGAGCACACGGTAAGGCAGTTCTGATGATAAAACAGATCTGTCAAAAATCTATCATGATCACACTACTAACTGTCAAATGGCGGAAGTGGTTCATGCATATGGTAAAAAGAATAGAACTAGGAGTTTAGATGACATCAAAACCAGCGTATTGTTAGCTTAATGGTTAGCAATGCGTGCCAAAATTTCTCTGATGAGTGAAGTCTAGCAGCTTCCGAAATGGATCTATAAGAAAAGCTATGGCAGTTGTCTCTAAACATTTTTCCTACTCTATTCAATTAAAAAACTTTTAATAATTAATTAAAATGATTATTAATAAATAAAAACAATAATAGTTTTCATAAAAATTCAAAAAAGTGAAAAATTATTATTCTTGGCCTTGAGCTCGTTTCATGAATACTTGAAAATGTACAGGCCGTAAATCAACAAAAAATTGTTGGTATAAAAAAGCAATAACAAAACCGAGAGCACCCGGTAAGGCAATTCTGATGATAAAACAGATCTGTCAAAAATCCATCATGATCACACTACTAACTGTCAAATGGCGGAAGTGGTTCATGCATATGGTAAAAAGAAGAATAGAACTAGGAGTTTAGATGACATCAAAACCAGCGTATTGTTAGCTTAATGGTTAGCAATACGTGCCAAAATTTTTCTGATGAGTGAAGTCTAGCAGCTTCCAAAATGGATCTATACGAAAAGCTATGGCAGTTGTCTCTAAACATTTTTCCTACTCTATTTAATCCAAAAACTTTTAATAATTAATTAAAAAGATTATTAATAAATAAAAACAATAATAATTTTCATAAAAATTCGAAAAAGTGAAAAATTATTATTCTTGGCCTTGAGCCAGTTTCATGAATACTTGAGAATGTACAGGCCGTAAATCAACAAAAAATGTTTGGTATAAAAAAGCGATAACAAAACCGAGAGCACACGGTAAGGCAGTTCTGATGATAAAACAGATCTGTCAAAACTCCGTCATGATCACACTACTAACTGTCAAATGGCGGAAGTGGTTCATGCATATGGTAAAAAGAAGAATAGAACTAGGAGTTCAGATGACATCAAAACCAGCGTATTGTTAGCTTAATGGTTAGCAATACGTGCCAAAACTTCTCTGATGAGTGAAGTCTAGCAGCTTCCGAAATGGATCTATAAGAAAAGCTATGGCAGTTGTCTCTAAACATTTTTCCTACTCTATTCAATCCAAAAACTTTTAATAATTAATTAAAATGATTATTAATAAATAAAAACAATAATAATTTTCATAAAAATTCAAAAAAGTGAAAAATTATTATTCTTGGCCTTGAGCTCGTTTCATGAATACTTGAAAATGTACAGGCCGTAAATCAACAAAAAATTGTTGGTATAAAAAAGCAATAGCAAAACCGAGAGCACTCGGTAAGGCAGTTCTGATGATAAAACAGATCTGTCAAAAATCCATCATGATCACACTTCTAACTGTCAAATGGCGGAAGTGGTTCATGCATATGGTAAAAAGAAGAATAGAACTAGGAGTTTAGATGACATCAAAACCAGCGTATTGTTAGCTTAATGGTTAGCAATGCGTGCCAAAATATCTCTGATGAGTGAAGTCTAGCAGCTTCCGAAATGGATCTATAAGAAAAGCTATGGCAGTAGTCTCTAAACATTTTTCCTACTCTATTCAATCCAAAAATTTTAATAATTAATTAAAATGATTATTAATAAATAAAAACAATAATAATTTTCATAAAAATTCAAAAAAGTGAAAAATTATTATTCTTGGCCTTGAGCTCGTTTCATGAATACTTGAAAATGTACAGGCCGTAAATCAACAAAAAATTGTTGGTATAAAAAAGCAATAGCAAAACCGAGAGCACTCGGTAAGGCAGTTCTGATGATAAAACAGATCTGTCAAAAATCCATCATGATCACACTACTAACTGTCAAATGGCGGAAGTGGTTCATGCATATGGTAAAAAGAAGAATAGAACTAGGAGTTTAGATGACATCAAAACCAGCGTATTGTTAGCTTAATGGTTAGCAATGCGTGCCAAAATATCTCTGATGAGTGAAGTCTAGCAGCTTCCGAAATGGATCTATAAGAAAAGCTATGGCAGTAGTCTCTAAACATTTTTCCTACTCTATTCAATCCAAAAATTTTAATAATTAATTAAAATGATTATTAATAAATAAAAACAATAATAATTTTCATAAAAATTCAAAAAAGTGAAAAATTATTATTCTTGGCCTTGAGCTCGTTTCATGAATACTTGAAAATGTACAGGCCGTAAATCAACAAAAAATTGTTGGTATAAAAAAGCAATAGCAAAACCGAGAGCACTCGGTAAGGCAGTTCTGATGATAAAACAGATCTGTCAAAAATCCATCATGATCACACTACTAACTGTCAAATGGCGGAAGTGGTTCATGCATATGGTAAAAAGAAGAATAGAACTAGGAGTTTAGATGACATCAAAACCAGCGTATTGTTAGCTTAATGGTTAGCAATGCGTGCCAAAATATCTCTGATGAGTGAAGTCTAGCAGCTTCCGAAATGGATCTATAAGAAAAGCTATGGCAGTTGTCTCTAAACATTTTTCCTACTCTATTCAATCCAAAAACTTTTAATAATTAATTAAAATGATTATTAATAAATAAAAACAACAATAATTTTCATAAAAATTCAAAAAAGTGAAAAATTATTATTCTTGGCCTTGAGCTCGTTTCATGAATACTTGAAAATGTACAGGCCGTAAATCAACAAAAAATTGTTGGTATAAAAAAGCAATAGCAAAACCGAGAGCACTCGGTAAGGCAGTTCTGATGATAAAACAGATCTGTCAAAAATCCATCATGATCACACTACTAACTGTCAAATGGCGGAAGTGGTTCATGCATATGGTACAAAGAAGAATAGAACTAGGAGTTTAGATGACATCAAAACCAGCGTATTGTTAGCTTAATGGTTAGCAATGCGTGCCAAAATATCTCTGATGAGTGAAGTCTAGCAGCTTCCGAAATGGATCTATAAGAAAAGCTATGGCAGTTGTCTCTAAACATTTTTCCTACTCTATTCAATTCAAAAACTTTTAATAATTAATTAAAATGATTATTAATAAATAAAAACAACAATAATTTTCATAAAAATTCAAAAAAGTGAAAAATTATTATTCTTGGCCTTGAGCTCGTTTCATGAATACTTGAAAATGTACAGGCCGTAAATCAACAAAAAATTGTTGGTATAAAAAAGCAATAGCAAAACCGAGAGCACTCGGTAAGGCAGTTCTGATGATAAAACAGATCTGTCAAAAATCCATCATGATCACACTACTAACTGTCAAATGGCGGAAGTGGTTCATGCATATGGTAAAAAGAAGAATAGAACTAGGAGTTTAGATGACATCAAAACCAGCGTATTGTTAGCTTAATGGTTAGCAATGCGTGCCAAAATATCTCTGATGAGTGAAGTCTAGCAGCTTCCGAAATGGATCTATAAGAAAAGCTATGGCAGTTGTCTCTAAACATTTTTCCTACTCTATTCAATCCAAAAACTTTTAATAATTAATTAAAATGATTATTAATAAATAAAAACAACAATAATTTTCATAAAAATTCAAAAAAGTGAAAAATTATTATTCTTGGCCTTGAGCTCGTTTCATTAATACTTGAAAATGTACCGGCCGTAAATCAACAAAATATTGTTGGTATAAAAAAGCAATAACAAAACCGAGAGCACACGGTAAGGCAGTTCTGATGATAAAACAGATCTGTCAAAAATCCATCATGATCACACTACTAACTGTCAAATGGCGGAAGTGGTTCATGCATATGGTAAAAAGAAGAATAGAACTAGGAGTTTAGATGACATCAAAACCAGCGTATTGTTAGCTTAATGGTTAGCAATGCGTGCCAAAATATCTCTGATGAGTGAAGTCTAGCAGCTTCCGAAATGGATCTATAAGAAAAGCTATGGCAGTTGTCTCTAAACATTTTTCCTACTCTATTCAATCCAAAAACTTTTAATAATTAATTAAAATGATTATTAATAAATAAAAACAACAATAATTTTCATAAAAATTCAAAAAAGTGAAAAATTATTATTCTTGGCCTTGAGCTCGTTTCATGAATACTTGAAAATGTACAGGCCGTAAATCAACAAAAAATTGTTGGTATAAAAAAGCAATAGCAAAACCGAGAGCACTCGGTAAGGCAGTTCTGATGATAAAACAGATCTGTCAAAAATCCATCATGATCACACTACTAACTGTCAACTGACAGGCCGTAAATCAACAAAAAATTGTTGGTATAAAAAAGCAATAGCAAAACCGAGAGCACTCGGTAAGGCAGTTCTGATGATAAAACAGATCTGTCAAAAATCCATCATGATCACACTACTAACTGTCAAATGGCGGAAGTGGTTCATGCATATGGTAAAAAGAAGAATAGAACTAGGAGTTTAGATGACATCAAAACCAGCGTATTGTTAGCTTAATGGTTAGCAATGCGTGCCAAAATATCTCTGATGAGTGAAGTCTAGCAGCTTCCGAAATGGATCTATAAGAAAAGCTATGGCAGTTGTCTCTAAACATTTTTCCTACTCTATTCAATCCAAAAACTTTTAATAATTAATTAAAATGATTATTAATAAATAAAAACAACAATAATTTTCATAAAAATTCAAAAAAGTGAAAAATTATTATTCTTGGCCTTGAGCTCGTTTCATGAATACTTGAAAATGTACCGGCCGTAAATCAACAAAATATTGTTGGTATAAAAAAGCAATAACAAAACCGAGAGCACACGGTAAGGCAGTTCTGATGATAAAACAGATCTGTCAAAAATCCATCATGATCACACTACTAACTGTCAAATGGCGGAAGTGGTTCATGTATATGGTAAAAAGAAGAATAGAACTAGGAGTTTATATGACATCAAAACCAGCGTATTGTTAGCTTAATGGTTAGCAATGCGTGCCAAAATATCTCTGATGAGTGAAGTCTAGCAGCTTCCGAAATGGATCTATAAGAAAAGCTATGGCAGTTGTCTCTAAACATTTTTCCTACTCTATTCAATCCAAAAACTTTTAATAATTAATTAAAATGATTATTAATAAATAAAAACAATAATAATTTTCATAAAAATTCAAAAAAGTGAAAAATTATTATTCTTGGCCTTGAGCTCGTTTCATGAATACTTGAAAATGTACAGGCCGTAAATCAACAAAAAATTGTTGGTATAAAAAAGCAATAGCAAAACCGAGAGCACTCGGTAAGGCAGTTCTGATGATAAAACAGATCTGTCAAAAATCCATCATGATCACACTACTAACTGTCAACTGACAGGCCGTAAATCAACAAAAAATTGTTGGAATAAAAAAGCAATAACAAAACCGAGAGCACACGGTAAGGCAGTTCTGATGATAAAACAGATCTGTCAAAAATCCATTATGATCACACTACTTACTGTCAAATGGCGGAAGTGGTTCATGCATATGGTAAAAAGAAGAATAGAACTAGGAGTTTAGATGACATCAAAACCAGCGTATTGTTAGCTTAATGGTTAGCAATGCGTGCCAAAATATCTCTGATGAGTGAAGTCTAGCAGCTTCCGAAATGGATCTATAAGAAAAGCTATGGCAGTTGTCTCTAAACATTTTTCCTACTCTATTCAATCCAAAAACTTTTATTAATTAATTAAAATGATTATTATCAAATAAAAACAATAATAATTTTCATAAAAATTCAAAAAAGTTAAAAATTATTATTCTTGGCCTTGAGCTCGTTTCATGAATACTTGAAAATGTACAGGCCGTAAATCAACAAAATATTGTTGGTATAAAAAAGCAATAACAAAACCGAGAGCACACGGTAAGGCAGTTCTGATGATAAAACAGATCTGTCAAAAATCCATCATGATCACACTACTAACTGTCAAATGGCGGAAGTGGTTCATGCATATGGTAAAAAGAAGAATAGAACTAGGAGTTTAGATGACATCAAAACCAGCGTATTGTTAGCTTAATGGTTAGCAATGCGTGCCAAAATATCTCTGATGAGTGAAGTCTAGCAGCTTCCGAAATGGATCTATAAGAAAAGCTATGGCAGTTGTCTCTAAACATTTTTCCTACTCTATTCAATCCAAAAACTTTTAATAATTAATTAAAATGATTATTACTAAATAAAAACAATAATAATTTTCATAAAAATTCAAAAAAGTGAAAAATTATTATTCTTGGCCTTGAGCTCGTTTCATGAATACTTGAAAATGAACAGGCCGTAAATCAACAAAAAATTGTTGGAATAAAAAAGCAATAACAAAACCGAGAGCACTCGGTAAGGCAGTTCTGATGATAAAACAGATCTGTCAAAAATCCATCATGATCACACTACTAACTGTCAAATGGCGGAAGTGGTTCATGCATATGGTAAAAAGAAGAATAGAACTAGGAGTTTAGATGACATCAAAACAAGCGTATTGTTAGCTTAATGGTTAGCAATGCGTGCCAAAATATCTCTGATGAGTGAAGTCTAGCAGCTTCCGAAATGGATCTATAAGAAAAGCTATGGCAGTTGTCTCTAAACATTTTTCCTACTCTATTCAATCCAAAAACTTTTAATAATTAATTAAAATGATTATTATCAAATAAAAACAATAATAATTTTCATAAAAATTCAAAAAAGTTAAAAATTATTATTCTTGGCCTTGAGCTCGTTTCATGAATACTTGAAAATGTACAGGCCGTAAATCAACAAAAAATTGTTGGTATAAAAAAGCAATAACAAAACCGAGAGCACTCGGTAAGGCAGTTCTGATGATAAAACAGATCTGTCAAAAATCCATCATGATCACACTACTAACTGTCAAATGGCGGAAGTGGTTCATGCATATGGTAAAAAGAAGAATATAACTAGGAGTTTAGATGACATCAAAACCAGCGTATTGTTAGCTTAATGGTTAGCAACGCGTGCCAAAATTTCTCTGATGAGTGAAGTCTAGCAGCTTCCGAAATGGATCTATAAGAAAAGCTATGGCAGTTGTCTCTAAACATTTTTCCTACTCTATTCAATCCAAAAACTTTTAATAATTAATTAAAATGATTATTAATAAATAAAAACAATGTGAAAAATTATTATTCTTGGCCTTGAGCTCACTTCATGAATACTTGAAAATGTACAGGCCGTAAATCAACAAAAAATTGTTGGTATAAAAAAGCAATAACAAAACCGAGAGCACACGGTAAGGCAGTCCTGATGATAAAACAGATCTGTCAAAAATCCATCATGATCACACTACTAACTGTCAAATGGCGGAAGTGGTTCATGCATATGGTAAAAAGAAGAATAGAACTAGGAGTTTAGATGACATCAAAACCAGCGTATTGTTAGCTTAATGGTTAGCAATGCGTGCCAAAATATCTCTGATGAGTGAAGTCTAGCAGCTTCCGAAATGGATCTATAAGAAAAGCTATGGCAGTTGTCTCTAAACATTTTTCCTACTCTATTCAATCCAAAAACTTTTAATAATTAATTAAAATGATTATTAATAAATAAAAACAATAATAATTTTCATAAAAATTCAAAAAAGTGAAAAATTATTATTCTTGGCCTTGAGCTCGTTTCATGAATACTTGAAAATGTACAGGCCGTAAATCAACAAAAAATTGTTGGAATAAAAAAGCAATAACAAAACCGAGAGCACACGGTAAGGCAGTTCTGATGATAAAACAGATCTGTCAAAAATCCATTATGATCACACTACTTACTGTCAAATGGCGGAAGTGGTTCATGCATATGGTAAAAAGAAGAATAGAACTAGGAGTTTAGATGACATCAAAACCAGCGTATTGTTAGCTTAATGGTTAGCAATGCGTGCCAAAATATCTCTGATGAGTGAAGTCTAGCAGCTTCCGAAATGGATCTATAAGAAAAGCTATGGCAGTTGTCTCTAAACATTTTTCCTACTCTATTCAATCCAAAAACTTTTATTAATTAATTAAAATGATTATTATCAAATAAAAACAATAATAATTTTCATAAAAATTCAAAAAAGTTAAAAATTATTATTCTTGGCCTTGAGCTCGTTTCATGAATACTTGAAAATGTACAGGCCGTAAATCAACAAAATATTGTTGGTATAAAAAAGCAATAACAAAACCGAGAGCACACGGTAAGGCAGTTCTGATGATAAAACAGATCTGTCAAAAATCCATCATGATCACACTACTAACTGTCAAATGGCGGAAGTGGTTCATGCATATGGTAAAAAGAAGAATAGAACTAGGAGTTTAGATGACATCAAAACCAGCGTATTGTTAGCTTAATGGTTAGCAATGCGTGCCAAAATATCTCTGATGAGTGAAGTCTAGCAGCTTCCGAAATGGATCTATAAGAAAAGCTATGGCAGTTGTCTCTAAACATTTTTCCTACTCTATTCAATCCAAAAACTTTTAATAATTAATTAAAATGATTATTACTAAATAAAAACAATAATAATTTTCATAAAAATTCAAAAAAGTGAAAAATTATTATTCTTGGCCTTGAGCTCGTTTCATGAATACTTGAAAATGAACAGGCCGTAAATCAACAAAAAATTGTTGGAATAAAAAAGCAATAACAAAACCGAGAGCACTCGGTAAGGCAGTTCTGATGATAAAACAGATCTGTCAAAAATCCATCATGATCACACTACTAACTGTCAAATGGCGGAAGTGGTTCATGCATATGGTAAAAAGAAGAATAGAACTAGGAGTTTAGATGACATCAAAACCAGCGTATTGTTAGCTTAATGGTTAGCAATGCGTGCCAAAATTTCTCTGATGAGTGAAGTCTAGCAGCTTCCGAAATGGATCTATAAGAAAAGCTATGGCAGTTGTCTCTAAACATTTTTCCTACTCTATTCAATCCAAAAACTTTTAATAATTAATTAAAATGATTATTAATAAATAAAAACAATAATAATTTTCATAAAAATTCAAAAAAGTGAAAAATTATTATTCTTGGCCTTGAGCTCGTTTCATGAATACTTGAAAATGTACCGGCCGTAAATCAACAAAAAATTGTTGGTATAAAAAAGCAATAACAAAACCGAGAGCACACGGTAAGGCAGTTCTGATGATAAAACAGATCTGTCAAAAATCCATTATGATCACACTACTAACTGTCAAATGGCGGAAGTGGTTCATGCATATGGTAAAAAGAAGAATAGAACTAGGAGTTTAGATGACATCAAAACCAGCGTATTGTTAGCTTAATGGTTAGCAATGCGTGCCAAAATATCTCTGATGAGTGAAGTCTAGCAGCTTCCGAAATGGATCTATAAGAAAAGCTATGGCAGTTGTCTCTAAACATTTTTCCTACTCTATTCAATCCAAAAACTTTTAATAATTAATTAAAATGATTATTATCAAATAAAAACAATAATAATTTTCATAAAAATTCAAAAAAGTTAAAAATTATTATTCTTGGCCTTGAGCTCGTTTCATGAATACTTGAAAATGTACAGGCCGTAAATCAACAAAAAATTGTTGGTATAAAAAAGCAATAACAAAACCGAGAGCACTCGGTAAGGCAGTTCTGATGATAAAACAGATCTGTCAAAAATCCATCATGATCACACTACTAACTGTCAAATGGCGGAAGTGGTTCATGCATATGGTAAAAAGAAGAATATAACTAGGAGTTTAGATGACATCAAAACCAGCGTATTGTTAGCTTAATGGTTAGCAACGCGTGCCAAAATTTCTCTGATGAGTGAAGTCTAGCAGCTTCCGAAATGGATCTATAAGAAAAGCTATGGCAGTTGTCTCTAAACATTTTTCCTACTCTATTCAATCCAAAAACTTTTAATAATTAATTAAAATGATTATTAATAAATAAAAACAATGTGAAAAATTATTATTCTTGGCCTTGAGCTCACTTCATGAATACTTGAAAATGTACAGGCCGTAAATCAACAAAAAATTGTTGGTATAAAAAAGCAATAACAAAACCGAGAGCACACGGTAAGGCAGTCCTGATGATAAAACAGATCTGTCAAAAATCCATCATGATCACACTACTAACTGTCAAATGGCGGAAGTGGTTCATGCATATGGTAAAAAGAAGAATAGAACTAGGAGTTTAGATGACATCAAAACCAGCGTATTGTTAGCTTAATGGTTAGCAATGCGTGCCAAAATTTCTCTGATAAGTGAAGTCTAGCAGCTTCCGAAATGGATCTATAAGAAAAGCTATGGCAGTTGTCTCTAAACATTTTTCCTACTCTATTCAATCCAAAAACTTTTAATAATTAATTAAAATGATTATTAATAAATAAAAACAATATTAATTTTCATAAAAATGTAAAAAAGTGAAAAATTATTATTCTTGGCCTTGAGCTCGTTTCATGAATACTTGAAAATGTACAGGCCGTAAATCAACAAAAGTTGTTGGTATAAAAAAGCAATAACAAAACCGAGAGCACACGGTAAGGCAGTTCTGATGATAAAACAGATCTGTCAAAATCCATCATGATCACACTACTAACTGTCAAATTGCGGAAGTGGTTCATGGATATGGTAAAAAGAAGAATAGAACTAGGAGTTTAGATGACATCAAAACCAGCGTATTGTTAGCTTAATGGTTAGCAATGCGTGCCAAAATTTTTCTGATGAGTGAAGTCTAGCAGCTTCCGAAATGGATCTATAAGAAAAGCTATGGCAGTTGTCTCTAAACATTTTTCCTACTCTATTCAATCCAAACACTTTTAATAATTAATTAAAATGATTATTAATAAATAAAAACAATATTATTTTTCATAAAAATTGACAAAAGTGAAAAATTATTATTCTTGGCCTTGAGCTCGTTTCATGAATACTTGAAAATGTACAGGCCGTAAATCAACAAAAAATTGTTGGTATAAAAAAGCAATAACAAAACCGAGAGCACACGGTAAGGCAGTTCTGATGATAAAACAGATCTGTCAAAAATCCATCATGATCACACTACTAACTGTCAAATGGCGGAAGTGGTTCATGCATATAGTAAAAAGAAGAATAGAACTAGGAGTTTAGATGACATCAAAACCAGCGTATTGTTAGCTTAATGGTTAGCAATGCGTGCCAAAATTTTTCTGATGAGGGAAGTCTAGCAGCTTCCGGAATGGATCTATAAGAAAAGCTATGGCAGTTGTCTCTAAACATTTGTCCTACTGTATTCAATCCAAAAACTTTTAATAATTAATTAAAATGATTATTAATAAATAAAAACAATAATAATTTTCATAAAAATTCAAAAAAGTGAAAAATTATTATTCTTGGCCTTGAGCTCGTTTCATGAATACTTGAAAATGTACAGGAAGTAAATCAACAAAAAATCGTTGGTATAAAAAAGCAATAACAAAACCGAGAGCACACGGTAAGGCATTTCTGATGATAAAACAGATCTGTCAAAAATCTATCGTGATCACACTACTAACTGTCAAATGGCGGAAGCGGTTCATGCATGTGGTAAAAAGAAGAATAGAACTAGGAGTTTAGATGACATCAAAACCAGCGTATTGTTAGCTTAATGGTAAGCAATGCGTGCCAAAATTTTTCTGATGAGTGAAGTCTAGCAGCTTCCGAAATGGATCTATAAGAAAAGCTATGGCAGTTGTCTCTAAACATTTTTCCTACTCTATTCAATCCAAAAACTTTTAATAATTAATTAAAATGATTATAATAAATAAAAACAATAATAATTTTCATAAAAATTCAAAAAAGTGAAAAATTATTATTCTTGGCCTTGAGCTCGTTTCATGAATACTTGAAAATGTACAGGCCGTAAATCAACAAAAAATTGTTGGAATAAAAAAGCAATAACAAAACCGAGAGCACACGGTAAGGCAGTTCTGATGATAAAACAGATCTGTCAAAAATCCATCATGATCACACTACTAACTGTCAAATGGCGGAAGTGGTTCATGCATGTGGTAAAAAGAAGAATAGAACTAGGAGTTTAGATGGCATCAAAACCAGCGTATTGTTAGCTTAATAGTAAGCAATGCGTGCCAAAATTTTTCTGATGAGTGAAGTCTAGCAGCTTCCGAAATGGATCTATAAGAAAAGCTATGGCAGTTGTCTCTAAACATTTTTCCTACTCTATTCAATCCAAAAACTTTTAATAATTAATTAAAATGATTATTAATAAATAAAAACAATAATAATTTTCATAAAAATTCAAAAACGTGAAAAATTATTATTCTTGGCCTTGAGCTCGTTTCATGAATACATTAAATTAAAAAAAAAAATAATTTTGCATGACTATTTTTTTGGTAAGTAAGTCTGGGTTAGATTTAACATATCATTTCTTTGGATTTAGATTTCTCTTTGTCAATGCATACATAAGTTTACATAGTCGCATATATATTTTTAACTTTTTGTATTTGATATTAAAATACAGTGGTGACTATTATTAGAAAACATGCATACTCATATATACATTTATACAGTGGTAATATAATATTTACAAAGTTTTGTGAGGCCTGACAGTATGTCGAACGAGTAAGACGTGTTTTATGCGGTGCGCTAAAGAATTGTGTTTTCCTACGTATAAAAATTGCCACATAAATAGTTACTAAACTAAGGCGCGCTTTTGGTCGTTCACGCTTTTAACCAAGATTCTCTGAGTCATCTGTAAGTCTACCTATCACCCGCTCATCATATGAACAAATTAAATAAGCAAGCTTGCATGCCAACCACACGGAGTAATCTCGCCACGACGCCTCTCACCCCTCTACCTGCTATGAGCAATAAGTGGGAAAAGAGACTAGAGGAACTGAGAGTCTCTATAATCGAACATGTGTCAAAATCTGAAGAGCGGTTAATGCAAAAAATGGGTGAGTTGGCTGCTGAAGCAACAAATATTAAGAAGTCCATGGAAGTACTGGAGAAAAGAGTTACTGCAGTTGAAAGCACAAGCGCTGAAGTACGCACTCTTTGCAGTGAACTTATTGCTGCTCAGACTCAGCTCATAACTGATGTTATTATGAGCGGCATTCCTCAAGATACTGGTGAGTGTTTGATCGAGCTCTTTGCTAAGGTGTGTGGTGCGGTGCAGCTTTTCGGCTGAGTCATGCAAAAGGTAGTGGGCAAGCTTGCAACAACTCTTGCCCTATTGTCTTAAAGCATAGGTCGGCAAAGGTACCCCATCTGGGTATTACGCTCTTCACACGTATTCTTATGCTCTTCATTTCAGTTGCCGTTGAGAGCGAAAAATCAATTGCGCCAAAGTGGTGTTAGAACAGAATTTTCATGCCAGTCGTGTTGCAGACAGCAAAGGGCTGACACGTGTCGTCGCTTTGTTCATATTTTTTATGCAATAGCAATAAATTATAGAAATGCGGAAACCGCGTTAAACAGAATCTGTCAAGCTGAGTTAGTTAAGCAATGTTAGGCAAAGAAACATTTTTTCAAAAAAAGCGTATAGGGAGCTATGGAGTTTTTCTAAAATTTGTAGAACAATTTCTTTAATAAAAACGCCTTCTGAAAAAGGTCTTCCCTTCCTAAGTATGCTTGTGCTTATAAAGGTTGACAGATCCCTTTTTAACATGGTTTCCGCATTTCTGCAATTTTCATTATCATTTTGGGAAACCCATTTCTTATACTTTCGCAAAAGTATCTTTTTCCCCTCCCAAAAAATATTGTCTCTTTCCAGGCCCTCATATTTATCAAAATCTTTATGAAAAGAATTATAATGTCTCTTGATATTATATCCCCGGTTCCAAATAGAAGCGTGACATAAGAGACATTGGATTTTCCCAAAGGGATCAGTCATTTTTAGGTCGCGCATAAATATTATCATACAATTTTTGCGCTAAAGCGACCACGTTGTTACTTTTTGCTGTCGGTTAAGCAACTGACGCGAACATTTTGTTCTTAGCGCCACTGTAGCGAAGTTACTCTCGCATTCGCCAATACAGCCTCACAAAAAAAAAATGCCGACCTATGGCTTAAAGCTATATTCCGAGCATGACCGAAATCAGCTCTTAAAATCAATCGCTGTATTGAGAAGAGCGAAAAAGAGGTCGCTATCGCTACGTGATGTTGATATACCAGGTTACGGAGCAATATATATGCATGAGAGTCTGCCAAAGAGCCTGCGTGAAGTGATGTCGTGTGCTGCGGAACTCAGGAGAAAAAAACAGCTTGTCTCGGCGTTTTATTTTCGTGGGAAAATTTATGTGCGAGTTGAGACGAATGAAGAGTCCAAAATCGTAGCCACTAGATCGGAGATAAATACTCTTATTAATTAATTAGAATTTAAGCTAGTCCCTGCGCTCTACCCACTCTTTTCTATATGTTTACTTTGCTGTTCTTACTTCACTATACTCCTCCTTATACCTCTAATCATTGCAATTATGTTCCTATACTGTAATAGACTTTTTTTATTATTGCACCTCTCTGCATCTTCACTCTATCTTTCTTTGTGTTATGGATGCTTCTCCACTCTCCTATTTATCTCTAACTAGTGTGTTTTCATACATACATTTATATTTTAAAGTATTTTGTGTGTTAATGCGCTTTGTAATTGTCACCTTATTAGCTCTGTATGATTGATTCAAACCCCAGTAGGAAATCAGACCACAGCATTGGCGTAAATCATAAAACATTAATAAATATTTTTTGCAAAAGGCAAAGTGGGCTTAATGTAGTCCACTTTAATGCTCGTAGTCTCAGTAGTGACAAACTGGATTATATTAAGGATATTTTTGGAGGATCGGAAGTTGATGTTATATGTGTGTCTGAAACTTGGTTCACTCCAAGTACCTCTGACTATTACTACAACATCGCCTTTTCAATCTGGCTTTAGGCCTAATCATAGTTGCTCCACGGCTATGTTGAAAATACAAGATGACATAAGGATACAGTTTGACAAAGGCGATCTAACTCTTCTTTGCCTCTTGGATTTTTCTAAAGCATTTGATTTAGTAAGCCATAGTATCCTCTGCAAGAAGCTCGATTATCTTTTTGGATTTTCCAGTAGTTCAATTAAGCTCATGACTAGCTACCTATCATGCAGAAGTTAGAAGGTGAAGAGTAAGAGTACATCATATGTGCCTAGGACTGTAGCCTCTGGTGTGCCACAGGGCTCTATCTTTGGCCCCCTTTTGTTCAGTCTTTTTGTCAACGATGTATTCGCTGTGTGTCAGTATGTTAATGTCCATGCCTATGCCGACGATATTCAGTTGTACTTATCGAGTCGTGTTGGTCTTGTCGAGGATTTGTGTTTCAAAATCAATAGTGATCTATCTTCAATTTCTCAATGGGCTCGTAAAAATTGTCTTTGTCTAAATGTAAACAAATCATTTGTGTTACCCATCAGCAATAGTGTTGTACAAGAGGAAGATATTCCCGAACTCTTAATTGATAATAGTGCTGTTAAATTTACTAACAAAATAAAAAACTTGGGTTTTATCATTAATTCGTCTTTGACCTGTTCCGACCATGTAAATAGTCGTTAGTAATGTATATGTGATCTTACGTAAATTAAAACTGTCTGCCTCGTTTACACCTCTTGAGGTAAGAAAGAAGCTAGCCATGCAATTAATCATGCCCCAAATAACCTATTCTGAACTAGTATATAGCAGACTTGACTCAAGTTCTTCTCACAAAATCGAAGTAGTTTTTAATAACGTTACGCGCTATGTATATGGGCTCAAAAGATATGACCACATAACTCCATGGAGAGACAAAATTCTGGGATGCAATATTGTTGATTACCTTTTAGCTAGAAATTGTATTTATATTTATAAGCTATTTGAACGAAAAACTCCTCAATACCTATACGAGAAATTGAGACAAACAAGATCAAATAGACATCGTTGCCTGATCATCCCGAAATATTCCTACATGACCACATCTAGGCTTTTTTTCGTAAATGCAGTGAGGCTCTGGAACGCAATACCTGAATCTATCAAGGGTGCGATGAATAGGACAAATTGTAAGGTGGTAATACATAATTACTTTAATTCTCATTATTAAATGTGACTGTAATGCGACTGTTTCTGATTTCTTTCCCTACAACTTTCCTCCTTTCACTTCTCTACTACTTAGGCTTACTGTATCTGTTTAATTTTTATTTCTCAGCCCGTTATTAAAATTATGATTGTATTATCCCACTTTATGTTATTAGGGTTTTATATGTAATACCACCAATTGATGTATATAAAAGACATTGAAGTCTTAAAGATTCAACCAGATATTCTTGAATAAATTGAAATTTTAATCTGAGCTATGTCAATTTTATTTGGGTAACTAAAGGGGTAACTTTATAAATCTTTTGGCAGTTTTATTTCTGTTAGCAAGAGGGTTTTTCATAAGTACTTTGTCGTTGTTTAAACTCGGGATTTTTCCCCTTTTTGAGTTAATTTTGTCTATAACTTGTTTTTTCTTTTCATAAGTATAATTTTTTATTTTCTCGAAATCTAAATCATTTCTGTTAATAAAATCTATAGGTTTTACATTAGTTGAACTGTGTACTGAATTATTATAAAATCCGACAGCTTTAATCATAATTTTCTCTACTTCCAATGTGTTTTGTGTATTTTTTAGAATGCGTATGTGTTCTAGGTAACTTTATAACGTGGAATGCAGTCTTTCTACGTCTGCATTACCAGTGTGACTATTTGCGGTAGTAAAATGGGGAATAATATAATTTTCTCGGCAAAATAATCGTATGGATGCGTTGTTAAATTCATTGTCCATTATTAATTTTTTGGGTTTTCCTAACCAAGCAACCCTTTCCTGTAGTTTGATTCTAATAATGACCATGTTTCTGTCTGGTAATTTATTTGCAGAGGCTAACTTGGTGAATCTATCAATCGTGGTCAAAAACATGAACGCAAACAATAGAACACGTCGGTATGTACTATTTCGTTGGGACTACTAGGCGTCTCTGTATGATTAAATAACTTTTTCAATGGTTTTCTAGCATTTTAATTCTCATAACATACATCGCACCTGTTGATAAATCTGTTTATTGTCTTTTTGAGATTCGGGTAAAAATAGTCTAGCCTCATTTCCTCATAATTTTCCAAGATACTTCTATGGCTGCTTTCAATGTGAACTTTATCCACTTTACCCAGGATTTCTTCGTCACTCCTAATTTCTAGAGCTTTATAACTGCACTTAGTAAATTTAATATTACCGTCATTTGAAAATAAAGTTATTAATTTTTCTTGAACTACGTTGTAAAGGTTATCAGGTAATTCTGAATGAATTCCTATTGTTCCTTTCTTTATGTGCTTTCTAAATAAATCACATAAATAAATGTGGTTGCTTACATCGCGTTCCTCTATATATATTATAAGGTATTTATTATATAACATTTCGCTTACAGTGTTTTTGTTTTGGACAAGTCGAATTTGGGTAGTATATTTATTCACAATTGAGTCAGAAATAAGAAAATGGTTATTTTGATTTTCGTGTGCTGAATGCACCGTATCTATAGAGTTCTCAAACAAAGACTTTATGTCTAGGTTTTCTACATTACCTATTTGTTGTCGACTAAGAAAATCGGCTACATTATTTTCCTTCCCTTTAAGATATTCGACTTCAAACTCGTATTCGCTGAGCAAAGTTTTCCAACGTAGAACGCTTTCGCTTGGATCTTTCATGGAGTACAGCTTATGATCCGTTTGTACAAGGAATGACCGCCCGAACAAATATGGCCTGAAATGTTTCACCGCCCACACTATAGCTAGTAACTCTTTTTCCAGGGTATGATAGCGTTTTTCGAAACCTTTGTTTGGTTTCGGGTTTACAGTCCAATAAATTAGAAAAACGCCTTTTTTATTTTTTCGCCAACGTTTCGACCTTTTATTTGTGGTCTTCTTCAGGGCTCAAAATTACTGCGTTCTTCTTTGTCTTGTTGTTTTGGATAAAATTTGTGTTTTCTGCATCCTACTAGGTGCAGAAGTAGTCATTAATAAGTGTTTAATTAATAGGGTTTGAAAATTTACAATTTAAGTTTGAATTATAAAATGTAAGGAACACACAATATGATAAAATAAAAGGTCGAAACGTTGGCGAAAAAATAAAAAAAGGCGTTTTTGTGATTTATTGGACTGTAAACCCGAAACCAAACAAAGTTTTTCGAAACCGTTTAATGTGCGACTAGCAAAAGAGATTGGTTTGTTACTTTGGCTAAGGACCGCGCCTATCGCAACATTGCTGGCGTCCGTTGTCACTACAAATTTTTTTGAAAAATCAGGAAATGCCAAAAGTGGGGGTGAGGTCATTATAAGTTTTAACTTATCAAAAGATTCAATACATTTAATATCTTTTGTATTAATCTTTTCGTTTTTTTCAAATATTTTATTATAGGGGCGGCTATCATAGAGTAATTTTTTGATCGATTTTCGATAATACCCAGTCAGACCTAAAAAGGACTGAATTTCTTTGACAGTTCGTGGTAACTTTATTCTTTGAATAGCATCTATTTTTTCGGTATTAGGTTTAATACTATCGGAAGTAACGATATGTCCTAGAAATTCTGTATATCTTGAGAGAAAGTTACACTTTTCAGATTGTTTTCTGTCAACCTATTAAATATTTTGGTCAAACTTTCAAAATGCTCTTTTATGGAGGTAGAGAATATCAATATATCATCCATATAAATAATGCATAAAATTGTATTCATCATACGCTGGAAA
This sequence comes from Merzomyia westermanni, assembly GCA_949987695.1. NCBI lineage: Eukaryota > Metazoa > Arthropoda > Insecta > Diptera > Tephritidae > Merzomyia > Merzomyia westermanni. The sequence continues at coordinate 132,056,652 of OX465292.1, read as the reverse complement.
GTAGCAGGCGCATTTAAGCTAAATGGCATACGGGTAAATTCATAATGTCCGTTGTGGCCTGAAAAAGCTGTTTTTCTAATATCGTTTTCGCTTATCAGAATTTGGTGGAATCCCTTAGCCAAGTCGATGGTTGAAAAATATTGTGCTCTCCCTAACTTTTCAAAAAGTGATTTTACGTTTAGTATGGGGAACTTATCATCGATTGTAAGACTATTTAGTTTCCGAAAATCTACTACCAAGCGCCATTTCTTTTTGCTGCCAGTGTTGCATTTTTTCTCTACAATCCATGATGGTGCGTTATATGGGGACTTGCTTGGCCTAATGATTCCGTTTATTAACATAGATTCTAATTGGCAGTTTATTTCTTCTTCCATCGCATAAGGATACCTATAATTTTTTACATAAATAGGGGCATGTGGCTTCGTTATAATCTGATGTCTGCCTGTTTCTGAGGCTGGTAAATATTGACCATCTTGGAAGAATATGTTTTTATATTTTAAAATAAATTGCCTTAAGGACCTCTGATCTTCACCATTCAAATCTTTTTTAATTAAGACATCAATATTAAAGCTACCTTTATCTAATGTAAGGTTATCAGGGTAAGTGTCTGTCTGAGAGCAATAAGCATAGAATTCCTTATCATTGGCTAAGTCTGTATTAAGGCGATTATCGACGAAAGGTATTATTCTATTGTTAACGTTAATGACTTTTAGTGAAAATTCAATTTTAATTTTAAGAGGGATTATGATATTTAAGCCAAGTATGCACTGGAAAAGTTTATTAGTAAATGTTAATAATTTAATGGACACTGTCTCTTCCTTCTTAATGGCGAACTCTGTAGGAACATTGACGATAACTTCTTCTACTATTATACCAGATGCAAAAACAGTTTTTACTAGGATAGGTTTTTCTAAGGTTCTGCGATGACGAAAGTTGCAATGTGGTTGCTGAGCCAGTATCTACTAAACACCGAATCACAGCATTATTAATTGTTAAATCTATTAGGGGTAAATGGGTTTCAGAGGAGAAAGCTGAACATTTTCATATTTTTCAATGTTGTCCACTTCTATTGGCGCAGCAGGGGATTGTTGTTTATGTCTCGCATTACTATTGAACCTACCAGAACTATTTGCGTTTCTATAAGTTCTTTGGTTATTAGATTGGCGAGTATTTCCACTAGCGTAACCACTGTAACCATTACTATCAAAATGAGCATTAGTTTGTACATACTTACCATAACCATTACTAAAGTTTCCAGAATGTGGTTTATAATTGCCAAAGCTATTTGAGTGGCCTCTATTAAAATGAATATTATTCCGATCATTGCTATGTGGGTTTCTATATCGGTCAAACACATTGGAATTATTAGAAAAATTATGTGAAAAGCTATGCTGATATTTATTATTTTTCGTGTATTCAGCCGTGTTAATCACACTGTTATTTATTTTAAAATCTTGTAACATATTAATTTCTAAATAATATGTATATGCTTTTTCCATCTTAGTAATTTGATTTTGCAACAACAAAGTTGTTACATTGAAGGGTAAAAATTGTAGATAAATATCGAATATTAGTTTTGAATTATTATTTGGTGTATACAAAATATCAATTTCTCCTTCTAAATAATATTTAGTGTTCATTTTCAATAAAACAGCTCCAAGCTTGCTATGTAAATCCTTAACATCTGTGGCCCTAATATTCATCGCCTCATTTCTTAAATTTAAAAAGGTTGTTTTTACACCAAATTCTTCTTTCAATTTGTTTAGGATGTCCTCAAAACTCGGCTCATAAAGTTGTTGGATTACGTGCAGTGCTCGGCCTTTCAGTTTGTTGCACAAAACTTTGGATATAATGGGGTTTTTCATCGCCATTTGTTAGCGATAGTATTGTTGCAACGTCTTTCAGATAGTATGTTAGTGTATACTCACTTTTTCCGGGAAAAAATGGTATACTTCTAGCTTCCCTTAACGCCTCTGCTAAGCTTAATGCCACCTTATGATTTTTACTTAGTTCGTGTGTTAGTTTGCTTGATTTTATTTAAGTCTTTATTGTGTAAGATGGTTTTTATTAACTTTCCTTTGAACGGTTAATTGTGTCTTTCAAATTAATTTTTTTTTTAAATTCTCAAATCAAATGTTTTCTTTTATTTCTCTTATTAGCCAAGATTTAAAATGCTCGTTGGTGGTTAAAACAAGAAAAACAAAGCAACACACAAAGTATAGCAACATAAAAATTGTTTAGACAACATAATATTTAACACGGCTTGTTTCTGTTATGTTAACAGCTCAAGTTTAGCAGCAACAATGTTTAGATACATGTACATATGTTAAGGAAGTGCAATAGGGGGCATATTTTCAGCAACAGTTGCACGGTTTTTGGAACAGTTGGGTTAAACATTCACATATTCGAGATCAGGTTTTTCTCAGTTTTGATGATCAGGTTTCTGTATAACACTTTTCGGTATTGAAAGTTTCCGAAGTTCGTCGTACGGAATGTATACCTAACAATCCATCTTATTGTAGACAAAATGCACTTTTTAAGCAATTTTTTGTTTTTGTATTTTTTTTTAATCTTGTCTCCGATAATTTTAGCCGTAATATATATATATATGTATGTAAATTGTACAGTCGCAATAATTTGGGTAAAACTTGTAGATATGACACTTTTAAGTAATGCAAAATTTTAGAACTTTTAAATTTGAATATTTATCACCTTTTGGGAAATTTTCTATACTCTTATTTGAGTTTGGAAAAAGTTAATTTTATGTTTTTAAATTAAAAATTTGAGTGTTTTCCATCAAATCATTTGAAAAATCACAGCTCATATGTATAAACGTCATGCAACAATAACAGTTTTGCTTTTTTTATGTTTTTGAACTTTTGGAAATTCGGAACAGAAGTTTTAATATAAAATGTTTCCCAAATTTTTCACGTTTTATCCTCGTCGCCAGATACGTTCGCGGTCTTTAATGTACGCGATAGCATAAATAAAAAGTATTTTTGGGGTTTTTATATATTTTTATATAAAATTTATTTAACAATTTATTTTATCATAATCGTTTTCACATAACTAATTACAGCATAACAACATTTATGAGGCGATGATATGACACGATCGAACACTAACTGACTTCGAACTTCGCATAAAGATCGCTTTATAGGCTTCTTGTGAATCCGTTAAGCATTCAGTCAAATAGATTAAAGTTTAGGGAATGAATCGAGTGTACTAATAAGTACATGTTAAGTGCAATATAGAATTGATATAGTTCGGGAGTGAGCTTATGGTGAGATGAGAGTGGGTATACATAACTTGCGTGTAGAAACGTGTGCATAAGCTGTAGTGAAAGTTGGTTAACTATTCGAATACCTATTATTCGAATGGTTCTAATTTTTTCGAACAAAAGTATAAATTGTTCGAATAAATATTATTCGAATTTTTAATAAATAGCTTTCGAATAAATGGATTTTTTGTTCGAATAGCCCCATACCTAGCCTTCGCCCAATTCCAATCTGTTGACTCCTGAGACGTGGAGCACGAATTGTGCAAAGAACACAGTTATCACTTTAGCCGCCACCAGCGCAACATCGCAATTGCTTATATAACTGAAAGTAGGACAGCTATTTATATATGCTAAGGGGTGTATATATAAAATAAATAGATTTTCGATGTATTGAAAGAAAGATGGGATGAACACTTATACCGATAAAGCGTGGTACCGCATTCAAGTAGTAATTCAATTCCAAGTAATGGACTTCGAGACTGTTCGGACGACATTTATGTATTACAGCCAACAGTTTGGTCCATCATTGGCCATTTAATTTGGTTGTGCGTGACCCCACTACTGCTAGTGTCGAATGCAGTAGATAACCGACTTCTAAGCGATTTTCGATTAGAAAGCCACAACACCACTGCTGCAGGCGGGAATTTGTGTGGATGAGTAATTACCCTAGATAACAATATTTTTAACCGCATTTATTGGCAAACCTAATTTGGCAACAATTTGTGCAGAAACACGATTTGGATCCAAGCGTGTCAAGACTGAAATTTTCACATGGTGTCGATGGTGCATAATGTGAATATGCAAGTGCATTAGTATTAGCTGTATTGCTCACAACTAAGACCTTGCGTGCACTTTGATTGATGGCCTGACCTTGTGCTTTTAAAATTTTCACATTGGCTGAGAGTAGATCCTAATGCTCCATACCCTCCTTGCGAGGCATGACACCAACAACAGCTGGTTCTGCTGCTGGTATAACTTGACACAGAAGAGGTAAAGCGCAATCGGTCAATTCCCTAACAACAACCTCTAGTAAACGGTGTTTTTTTAGGGGTATAGAACTTCGAATTGAAATAAAACACAAGAAAATCGTTTTAAGGTCCATCAATTTAACTTTATTGGAAGGATAATTTTATGCCATTAATGTTTAAATATGATTTCGGGCATGTGGCCGCCGCGGCTGGCTCGAATAAAGCCAATTCTACAGGTCCAATTTTCAACCACTTTTTCGAGCATATGGGGCCGTATGTCGGCAATAACGCCACGAATGGTGGCTTCCAATTCCCCTAACGTTTCTGGTTTGTTGGTGTAGACGAGCGACTTCACATATCCCCAAAGAAAATAATCCAATGGTGTCAAATCACACGACCGTGGTGGCCAATTGACAGGTCCATTCCGCGAAATTATGCGCTCATCGAATGTTTCCTTCAATAAATCGATTGTGACGTGCGCTGTGTGGCATGTAGCGCCGTCTTGTTGGAACCACAACTCATCCACATTCATGCCATCCAATTCGGGAACAAAATAGTAGGTTATCATGGCTCTATACCGGTCTGCATTAACGGTAGCTGCCTCTCCAGCATTATTGCGGAAGAAGTATGGCCCAATGACTCCACCAGCCCATAGAGCACACCAAACAGTCAGTTTTTGTGGATGTAATGGCGTTTCAAGGGTCTCATGTGGATTCTCTTCACTCCAAATGCGGCAATTTTGCTTGTTGACGTAGCCATTCAACCAAAAATGAGCCTCATCACTGAACAAAATTTTGCGATGAAAATCAGCATCGAAATCAATCTCATTTTCGGCCCATACACCAAAATCACGACGCATTGCATGGTCTCGCGACTTTAATTCTTGCACAAGCTGGATCTGGTAAGGTCGCAAGCCAAGATCTTTGCGCAAAATCTTCCATAAAGTTGATGGACAAAGCTCCAATTGCTGTGCACGGTGGCGAATCGATTCATTCGGGTCCTCTTCAACACTTTGCTCTACAGCGGCAATTGTTTCTTCGGTGCGCACTGTTCGACGTCTCTGCGGATGCGTATTATCACATAGAGTAAACGTAGTGCGAAAACGATCCATGGTTAACCGAATTAATTGCTCTGATGGACGATTATGTCGACCATAAAATGGACGGAGCTCACGGTAAACTTCGCGAACTGAACCATTATTTTCTAAATAAATTTGCACGATTTGCAAGCGTTGTTCTTTTGTCAACCTGTTCATGATGAAATGGCAAACCAAACTGAACATAAATGACATTAGAGTTGCCAGATTTGACCACAAAATGCCAGTTTTATCTCTATTCGAAAAACAAACCTGTAAAAAAAACACCCTGTACATCCCTCATTGGTGGAATATCGAGAAAATTCAAAATTATAGGGTGATCTTTACCGAGTAATTCTCCGCGATCCTGTATGGCAACGAGGAAGCAATCTGACCGGCAGTACCAGTAACAGCGACACTAATTAGCTCTGCCATCTTTTGTATCTGTATTATAAGGCATAAATAGAAAAAAGTTATTTGGATGCTCATTCAGTTTCAAACCAAGTGGACCAAACAAGCGCAGTTTTGGTATGAGAGATGCGATGTGGTCATTAGGTATTCATGATCTGTTATGTAAAAAAGAAGCAAAAAAATGTATCCCCTGCAATATTTTAGTTGCGTTTTCCTGACTTACGATAGCTACGCCACTCCAAATAGTGTTCCAAGTTTTTCGCCGCATTGGCTAGAGGGCACGACCGCCAAGTAGCAAGAAAATTGCATGCGTTACACAATTGGTCAGAAAGAACAGTAACTTTTCCAAAATATTAACAAAATTATGTTTATATAGATTGCTTGTTAGGTTTTGGCGATGATTTTCACTCAACAACCTACACAGCATACTAACATCATCAGCACCCTGATAATCCTATTCGGCGTTGCGGCAATGATAACCTCCACTCGACTCGTCATATTCATCGTTATGACTGTGATTGGTACCTCTTCTGTTGAAGTAGATGCATCATTTTTGGCACATCATAAAGGAAGATATTGGATTGTGTGGTATTTGTTGGTTTCGGGAAGCGCTAGTGCATATTACCAAACTTACATTTATGCGTAGGCGATCCCACTCCTTGGCTTCAGCTCCATTCAAATCTCCATCCAAATAAAGAAAACCTTCAAAGAAAACCATAATTAATGAAGGTTATGTCTTGGTTTACTGATAAAATAAAACAATACATTTTTTTGCAACCATCTCCGAGTGCGTAAAATGGGAAGTGGAGAAAAGAAATTCGAATAATCATTGTCTATGTTTCTCTATTGGGTTTAATTACCTGAACCATGACTTTCTTCTCCGCTTCTCCACCCGTTCAATATCATTTACTCGCAAAAGTGCACAAATCAACCACTACTACGCTAGTGTTGCGTTGTTTTTCAAGAATAGGTACCAAAAATCCGATGTGACAAAATCGGTACCGCGTAGCTCCCGGCTAAATATGGGTTATGACATGTGCCTTTGTTATACACGTTCGGTCAAAATTATAGCAAATAGACCAAAAATAAAAAAGAATAATACACTTTTTTTCGTCTCAAGGACAAAAATACATTTTTTTGTTCGCCTTTACAAAAAAATCTTTTATTGATTATCATTTTTTTTCGTTTGGATTTTTTGTTAGAAGAGGCAGGACTGTTCTGCCCACTAAACCAAAAATACTCACCACTCATACACATTCTCTACCCAGCTCGGTATCGAAAACCGAGTACTAAAAAATCTAAAATTTATCTTTGTTTACAGCACTAACGCCACTCTTGACGGCGACCAGGTCAGTGAGCAAGAGAAAAATCTTTATACAACCACAAGTAGCAAAACGAATTACAGGGTGATCCGATACCTGGGTTTTTAGCGAAAGCAAATTATGGGCGTCATGCAGTGCGGCATTCAATCGTTGCCGTCCACACTTGCTGATAGGGGTATGTGCAAATGCTCGCATAGAGGTAGGAACAAAAATAAAACATCGATATCGAGTACATACAGTTGAAAAATCGTTAAGAATAAAAATTAAATAATAATTGGATAACATTTATTACGGAAGCAGCTTGAGCTCATCAAACTTACAAAATATATCGTAAAAACATCGATATCCTTTATATGCAGTAAGAATATATCTATGCCAACAAGAGGAAACTATCTATCTATCTATGGCGCGATATAAAGGGTGTTTTTTTACAGGTTTGTTTTTCGAATAGAGATAAAACTGGCATTTTGTGGTCAAATCTGGCAACTCTAATGTCATTTATGTTCAGTTTGGTTTGCCATTTCATCGTGAACAGGTTGACAAAAGAACAACGCTTGCAAATCGTGCAAATTTATTTCGAAAATAATGGTTCAGTTCGCGAAGTTTACCGTGAGCTCCGTCCATTTTATGGTCGACATAATCGTCCATCAGAGCAATTAATTCGGTTAACCATGGATCGTTTTCGCACTACGTTTACTCTATGTGATAATACGCATCCGCAGAGACGTCGAACAGTGCGCACCGAAGAAACAATTGCCGCTGTAGAGCAAAGTGTTGAAGAGGACCCGAATGAATCGATTCGCCACCGTGCACAGCAATTGGAGCTTTGTCCATCAACTTTATGGAAGATTTTGCGCAAAGATCTTGGCTTGCGACCTTACAAGATCCAGCTTGTGCAAGAATTAAAGCCGCGAGACCATGCAATGCGTCGTGATTTTGGTGTATGGGCCGAAAATGAGATTGATTTCGATGCTGATTTTCATCGCAAAATTTTGTTCAGTGATGAGGCTCATTTTTGGTTGAATGGCTACGTCAACAAGCAAAATTGCCGCATTTGGAGTGAAGAGAATCCACATGAGACCCTTGAAACGCCATTACATCCACAAAAACTGACTGTTTGGTGTGCTCTATGGGCTGGTGGAGTCATTGGGCCATACTTCTTCCGCAATAATGCTGGAGAGGCAGCTACCGTTAATGGAGACCGGTATAGAGCCATGATAACCGACTATTTTGTTCCCGAATTGGATGGCATGAATGTGGATGAGTTGTGGTTCCAACAAGACGGCGCTACATGCCACACAGCGCACGTCACAATCGATTTATTGAAGGAAACATTCGATGAGCGCATAATTTCGCGGAATGGACCTGTCAATTGGCCACCAAGGTCGTGTGATTTGACACCATTGGATTATTTTCTTTGGGGATATGTGAAGTCGCTCGTCTACATCAACAAACCAGAAACGTTAGGGGAATTGGAAGCCAACATTCGTGGCGTTATTGCCGACATACGGCCCCATATGCTCGAAAAAGTGGTTGAAAATTGGACCTGTAGAATTGGCTTTATTCGAGCCAGCCGCGGCGGCCACATGCCCGAAATCATATTTAAACATTAATGGCATAAAATTATCCTTAAAATAAAGCCAAATTGATGGACCTTAAAACGATTTTCTTGTGTTTTATTTCAATTCGAAGTTCTATACCCCTAAAAAAACCACCCTTTACAACAGGTATATCATCATAAACCTCTTAAGAGATTTTTGCGCCAAGCTTCTCTTCCAATTTGTGGTGTGCCGATTTGAATTTTTCCCTACAAATTGGTGGGACCTACAGTTTTTTGCCGACTCCGAACGGCATCTACAAAGGAGACGAATTTTTTGCTGAGAAGGGTGTCATGGCAGAAATACACTCGGAGAGTTTGCCAAACCACTGCCGAGGAGCGACCCCGTTTTGAAAAACTTTTTTTTTCAAATCACTTTTGATGTTACCTGTACCAGGGCTCGAACCATGGACCTTCGGTGTGGTAGGCCGGCAACACTACCTTCACACCACGGAGGAAACTACCAAAGTAATTTTTTGAATTTTTCAGTAGAGCGCTTTGAAAGTTGAAACTGTAGAATAAATGTATGGGGTTGAGATATGGTTTTTTGTCCATGAAATCCACAATTTTTGAGCTACATCTGTGATTATAGATCTTAACACAGATAACACAATGGTGGTACTATTTCGTTTTCCACCAAACTTGAGTTTGGCTTTTGTCGCTTATTGCCACAGATATGGTAATATGACAGACTTCGGGGCCACTCGCCACCCAATTACCACACATATGGGCGTCAGTATCCACAATACCCACTTCCAACCAATTTTTCTTTCCTTTTTCGGTCACTCCTAGTTTTAAAACCATAGATTAAGAGAGGGCGTGATTGGGAATCAATGGACGGGACAAGACGTTGCGTATCGGGTGGGGCCGGCATGTTCAGGGTAGAGTTTTACATAGTTACTATAAATAGTTAAACTTTTCAACTTTAATGTAAAAAATTAAATCCTCTCTCGACGAACCAAGAGCACGCTCTCATAAATACGTCATCATACCTGTGATGATGTAAGGCTTGGAATCATGGACAGTGTCTACAGAAGAAGAGGTGTCCCTTGGAGTGTTCGAGGCAAAAGTCTTGGGGAAGATTTATGGCCTTTTCCATTAATGTAATGGCGAGTACCGAATTAAATTTAACGATGGTTTAAAAATGCAATGAATTAAAGCCCAAGGGCTCCACTGACTGGGTCGTGTTATGCGTATGAACCAAGAACACTGAATTCGGCAACAGAGGAAGAGGTAGGCCTCGACTGAGATGAAAAAAGGGGGAAGAGGATGAACGGCAAAAATCACCGCCTCTAATAAAATTAAATAATGTTTATTGCAGTTTGAAAGCAGTTTGTTTTTTGCAGCTCTTTGAGATCCTAGGCTATCAAGCATTGCCATCTTGTTGGGAGCGAGTTTTTAATAGTGACATTAACATTGCGGATATTTCTATATGTTTCCAAAGGAATGTCATCTAGTTGACCCATGCAGCGTCTTCAGAAGGAAGGGGTTCCTCCAAATTATAAATTTTTGATAAAATTAAAAGGAATATAAGGAATAAAAATAATAGCACGCCGAAAGAAAAGGAGAAATCTTGGACTATACTAACATACACGGGGAAAAGATCGTACAAATTAACAAAGGTATTTCAAAAGCACAACATCCGGACTGCTTTCAAAACGAGGAAGAACGTACGAAAAATTTTAAACAATGGCACAAACTAGGAAGACCCATTAGACAAACAGGGTGTATATAAGTTAACATGCGAATGCGAACAAAGCTACATAGGGCAAACGGGACGGAAAATTAGAACTAGATTCCGGGAACATATAAGAGATTTCAGTAAGAAAACACAAAAACCCAAATAGCAACGGAAATCAAACTTCGCAACCACATGTTCACAAACAAATGAAAACAGACGCAGATCAAAAACACAGCCAAGCTTCTCCATACAGAACATAAATGTCGACGTTTAAACATATTGGAGAACATGGAAATATATATACAAAAAACATTTCAAGGGAATATAATTAACGAACAAAGAAACACCGTTTCAGACGCATTATTCGAACCTCTGAAATTGATATACAGAAAAAAGAATGTAACACAGGCAATTGATGCGAGAACAAAAACACGCAATCAACCCTCAGAGGGTATACAAATCAGAATTACAGGCTTCTACATGCCAACAAACCAAACAATCACTTAACGAGCGCATGCATACATATACACGAACTACCTGCTGCCTGCAACACATACTAAATAAACGACACAGCAGAACGAAGGACTACCAACCGAACACTAACTTAACGATCGCAATCGTACACACACACAAACTACCAGCCGCACATACAAAACGTATCTAATAAACAGCACAGCGAAGAACTATAACATAACATCCACAAAGCCCTTTCTAGCAGCCATTTAGATTCGGGCTCTTTCTTCTTTAAATGGTCATCTAACCGCCTGGGCGATTTTGACCGTCCAACATAGCTCGCCAGTCGTTTCTTCGTTGCGCCAACTGGCGCCAATTGGAAACACCGCGGGATCGCAAATCGGTCTCCACTTGGTCCTTCCATCGGAGTGGTGGTCTCCCACTTCCTCTGCTTCCACCGGCGGGTGCCGATAAGAATACCTTCTGGGCTGGAGCATCTTCGCTCATTCGCACTACGTGGCCCAGCCAGCGAAGCCGCTGTGTTTTAATTCGCTGAACTATTTCGGCGTCTGCGTAAAGTTCATACAGCTCATCATTAAATCTTCTTCGGTACTCGCCGTCGCCAACGCGTAGAGGTCCACAAATCTTTCGAAGAACCTTTCTCTCGAATACTCCCAGAGCCGCCTCATTAGATGTTGTTAGTGTCCACGCTTCTGCACCATATAGCAGGACGGGTGCGATGAGTGACTTGTAGAGTGTTATTTCGTTCGTCGAGAGAGGACTTTACTTTTCAATTGCCTACTCAGTCCGAAGAAGCATTTGTTTGCAAAAGTAATTCTTCGTCGGATTTCTAGGCTAACATTATTGTTGGTGTTAATGCTGGTTCCCAGGTAAACGAAGTCCTTTACTATTTCGAAATTATTGCTGCCAACAGCGGCTTGGTTGCCAAGGCGCTAATGCGCTGACTCTTTGCATGATGACAGAAGGTACTTCGTTTTACCCTCGTTCACCACCAATCCCATTTTCTCCGCTTCTTTTTCTAATTTGGAGTAAGCAGAAGTTAGGGCGCGGTTGTTAAGGCCTATGATATCAATATCGTCAGCATATGCCAACAGTTGCACGCTTTTATAAATTATTGTTCCAGCGCGGTTAAGTTCTGCAGCTTGTATTATTTTCTCCAGCATTAAATTAAAGAAATCGCACGATAGGGGGTCACCCTGTCTGAAACCTCGTTTAGTTTCGAACGGCTCGGAGAGGTACTTCCCAATTCTGACCGAGCTGGCGGTGTTGCTCAAGGTCATTTTGCATAGCCGTATAAGTTTTGCGGGGAAACCAAATTCAGACATAGCGGCATATAGGCAGCTCCTTTTCGTGCTATCGAAAGCGGCTTTAAAATCAACAAAGAGATGATGTGTGTCGATTCTCTTTTCACGGGTTTTTTTCCAAGATTTGGCGTATTGTAAAAATTTGGTCGATGGTAGATTTACCAGGTCTGAAGCCACACTGATAAGGTCCAATCAGTCTGTTCACATCAGGCTTCAGTCTTTCGCACAATACGCTTGATAGGACCTTATATGCGATATTCAAAAGGCTGATTCTGCGATAGTTGGCGCAGTTTGCAGGATCGCCCTTCTTGTGGGTTGGGCAGAGAACACTTAGATTCCAATCTTCAGGCATGCATTCATCCGACCATATTCTGCATAGAAGCTGATGCATGAGCCTTACCAGCTCCTCGCCTCCGTGTTTGAATAGCTCAGCAGGCAAACCATCAGCGCCAGCTGCTTTATTGTTTTTCAATCGGGATATTGCTATTCGCACCTCATTATAGTCGGGTTGTGGAACGTCAATTCCATCATCATCTCTTAATAGCTGTTTGTTTAACCATCTAAACGATTTTGATCTTCCAACAAAGCCCGTCCATGCTTCTGCTCCATATTGCAGGACGGGTATTATGAGCGACTAGTAGAGCGTCATTTTTGTTCGTCGAGAGAGGACTTTGCTTCTCAATTGCCTACTCAGTCCATAGTGACATTTATTGGCAAGGGTAATTCTTCGCTGGATTTCTAAGCTGACATTATTGTTGGTGTTAATGCTGGTTCCCAGGTAAACGAAGTCTTTCACTATTTCCAACTTATGGCTGCCAACAGAGGCGTGGGTGCCAAGGCGCCAATGCGCTGACTCTTTGCATGATGATAGAAGGTACTTCGTTTTGCCCTTGTTCACCTCCAAACCTACTTTTTTTATATGCGATATTAAGCAGGCTGATTCCGCGATAATTGGAGCAGATTGTAGGATCTACTTTTTTGTGGATTGGGCAGAGGAGACTTAGATTCCAATCGCCAGGCATGCATTCTTCCAACCATTTCTGCATGGCACCGCCCGCGGCTTTGTTGTTTTTTAATCGCGATATTGCTACTTATATCTCGTTATGATCGGGTGGGGCAACACTAATTCTATCATCTTCGGTTGTGGGGTCGGGTTCTTCTCTATGTAATTGCTCGGATTTTCCATTTAGCAGGGTAGAGAAGTGCTCCCTCCATAATCTAAGCACTCTCTGTACATTGCTCAGTAGGTCGCCATTTTTGTCCTTGCTACTAGTTAACGATGACTTAATTGAGGAACATAATTGGATACAGGCGTACTACCATACTTGTGGGTGCCTAAGTTGCCTTAGCTGCTAATTTGTATGTGAGAATAATTGATAGTTATCTGTATATATTAATGTATGGCTCTCCTCATCGTCACTCTAGGTCTTGTCGACATCTACAGCGCGCCATGAACTTAGCCACCACTTCACAAAGCCAACCATAACAAATTACCAACGACATCAGCTTTACTAACTGTGTTAGGATTACTGCCATATCCGTTTATGGCTAAGTTACCTTAGGTGTTAGTTTGTATGTGAGTACAATTGGTAATCATCTATATCTTTACGAATATACTAGGTATGTACTATATATCGATAAGAAGGTGCCGTTTTACAAGCCCTAACCAGTCCAACAATGACTACGCCATCCCTAGGTTTTCGGCGCAGAACTCATTCTGGACTCATCGAAACACCCTTTATGTTGTACTAGAGGGACCGGCAGGCTTAATCCTGCCCAGATATTTTCCTGAATGAATCTAGAAATATTTGTTTTTCCTTTCCCTATCATTATCTCTATCATTATCCCTATCACTATCCCCATTCCTATCCCTATATCCCTATAGATGTAACTATTTCACACACGCACACAATTCCACTTCACCATCGATCGATCCATTATTGAGCTCTTCTAACAAAATTCGCACAATACAAAATGTATGGGAGAATAAAATTTCTTTTTCAGGAATTTTTCGGAAATTTTATAAGGTATTCTCCTATTCTGGTCAGAGAACAATCTAAATTAGTGTCAATTATCTAAATAGGTGCAGGCGTTCTTAAGTTATGAGCGTCGGAACTAACTTCACTTTCTTTCATATATATAGATTACAACGATCACACCAACATTTGCAATTATGCTAGCAAATATCACTTAATAGAAATAAAATAAATTTATTTCCGCCTTCGGATTATTGATACCGGTGTTAAGACGCCATATCGGTTATTTTTGATGAAAATTAGGCATTGGAACTTCTTGTAACAAGTCATTTTTCACATATGTATTCCCTGTAGGGAAATTAGTCAACTTTAAGTCGAATATTAATTCACTATTTGGCAGCCATAAGTTGGAAATAGTAAAGGACTTCGTTTACCTGGGAACCAGCATTAACACCAACAATAATGTCAGCTTAGAAATCCAGCGAAGAATAAATGTCACTTTGGACTGAGTAGGCAATTGAGAAGCAAAGTCCTCTCTCGACGCACAAAAATCACGCTCTACTAGTCGCTCATAATGCCCGTCCTGCAATATGGAGTAGAAGCATGGACGATGACAGCCGCAGATGAGTATTTCAAAGAAAGGTTTTTCGAAGGATTATTGGAACCCTACGCGATACCGACGGTGTTTATCGAAGACATCGACACTGTCCAAAGGCTCAAAACCCAGCGGCTACGTTGGCTTGGCCATGTAATGGAAGAAGATTCTCCGGCCCGGAAGGTATTCTTGTCGGGGCCCACCTATGGAAGCAGGGGTAGAGGGAGGCCCCCACTCTCTTGGAAAGACCAAGTGGAGAACAATCTGCGATCCCTTGGCGTTTCTAATTGGCAAAGGATAGAGTCAGTTGGCGTTTGTTGGAAGATCAAAATCGTTTAGACGGTTAAACAAACAGCTATTAAGAGCTGTTGACCTATATATGTATGTAACTAGTAGCGCATCTAGTGCGTTTCCAACCACAAGTAGTTAGCCTTCAATCTCTTTCACATGCAATCAACTGGCGCATTTAACATAGCGATGTCCTAGGTGGTAGAAATTGTCCCCCGCTGCATTACCTTTTCGACAGTTCCGAACTAGTTAAAAATCTCTAGTTTCTTGCTCAGTTTCTCCATTTAAAATGGCAGAGAAGTGATCCCTCCATATTCTGAGTGCTCTCTGAACATCGGCCACCAGGTCGCCGTTCTCATTCTTACAGGAGTTTGCCCCTTCTGTCATTCGCCGAATTTTTTGATAGAATTTTCAGGCATTATTCCCTTTGGCCAGCATCTCAAGCTCCTTTATTTCACGCTTTTCTGCCTCTCTTTTTTTCGCCCGGAAAAGCCGCCTCGCTTCCCTCTTCAACTCGCGGTAGTGTTCACACACACTCCTCGTTGCATTCGATCTCAGCGTTGCCTTGTAGGCTTCGTCCTTTCTTTTCGTTGCAGCGCGGCACTCTTCATCATCATACCAGTTGTTTCTTCGTGTTCGCCGGAATCCAATTACTTCTTCGGCTGCGGTACGGAGTGCTCCTGAGATATGATCCCACTGCTCATGCATTCCACTAGGTTGAATAGTGCTCTCGGAGAGCAGGTGTGGGAGGCGATCTGCGAAATAATTGGCGGTCTGTTGCGGTTGCAGCTTTTCGTCGTCCTGTTTTCCTTACGTTTTTGTTGCACCTGTTTTGTCGTACAGAGGCGGGTACGAATCTTGGCTGCTACTAGGTAGTGATCAGAGTCGATGTTAGGTCCTCGTATTGTGCGAACATCTAAAACGCTGGAAGCATGCCGTCCGTCTATCACAACGTGGTCGATCTGGTTGCTTGTTTTTCGATCGGGGGACAGCCATGTAGTTCGATGGATCTTCTTGTGCATAAACCTAGTGCTGGATATGACCATGTTTCGGGCACCGGCGAAGTCGATGAGCCTGAATCCATTTGGCGAAGTCTGATCGTGAAGACTGAACTTCCCGACAGTGGGGCCGAATACACCCTCCTTACCCACCCTGGCGTTAAAGTCGCCAAGCACGACTTTGATATCATGACGGGGGCAGCGCTCGTATGCTTCTTCCAGGAGCTCGTAGAATGCATCCTTTTCCACGTCGTCCTTCTCTTCCGTCGGTGCATGAGCGCAGATAAACGATATGGTGAAAAATCGTACTTTTATGCGGATTGCAGCGAGACGCTCGTTCACGGGTGTGAACGACAGTACTCGGTGACGGAGTCTCTCTCCCACCACAAATCCCACGCCGAATCTGCGCTTGTCTTTGTGCCCACTCCAGTAGATGTTACAAGGTGTTCTGATCGTATTTCCTCGCCCCGTCCATCGCATCTCTTGTATGGCGGTGATGCCAGCTTTTGCTTTCCTCAGGACCTCAACCAGCCGGGCAGCGGCACCTTCCCCATTAAGGGACCGGACATTCCAGGTACATGCCCTTATTTCATAATCCTTATTTCGTTTGCGGGTGTTGTCATCTAAAAAAGGGGTTCTCATATCCGAGGCTTTGTTGTTGGATTTCATTGGAACGTTGTTTTATGTGGTGGGTCCCAAACCCAACGCACAACCCGTTTCACGGGAGGTTGAATTCTATTACACGTTTGTATAGCGAGCCGCTTGATCCAAGACAGACGCCCGCTTGCAGCCGCACCACATGGTGATCAGACGCTGCTGTTTGAACCCCCCAGCAAACCCTTAAACCGATTATGTCGGAGTGGCCTTACCAGGTTGTCGCCTTCTCACGTTTAGCTCACCACCAAACGGGTGTTCGGTGGTTACCCAGAGGATACTTGGGCGCAAAGCCCGGAAGTAGTGAGCTGCTTGAACCGCATGCAAAAGAATCGCTCTGGCCATTCCCAGGTGAATGGCGATCAGAAACTTTCCCCACTTGCGTGGACTTCTGCACACGGCCCCATCCTACTTAGATTCGGGTTCAGAACTTCGAAATACATGTCATTAGGTAAGTCTGGTGAAATGTGCAAGTAAAATTTCGCTATTTCCTTGAAATTTTGGCTTTACATTGCCCAGACCTTGGATTCGGATTCAGCATTTTCCCAACACTTGAAATCGCCATTTTTTAAAATGCGGAAATAAACGGGACCAATATTTCCAATACTCAAAAAAAAAAAAAAAACAGGAGAATTAGAATCAATGCCACGCAATGCACTACATTAATGGACTAAGCCAGCAAATTGAAGCACTCACGAAGAAATGTAATCAGAACCAAGGAAGGTCACAATATCTAGAGGCAACTGGCTCGGAGCTCTCCGTTTATCCGCGTGGTTTGTTAAAGACAACCTCTTGCGACCGCAACTAATGGAACGCTTATCCATATCTATAAGTTAATCTAACCATTTTATGGTTTAGACGAGACTTTACTTGGCGATTTATTGTCTCCGATGTTACCAATCCCATCATCGGTGGTGACTTTCTAAGTAATTTTACTTGCAAGTCGGTCTTAAGCAAGAAGATCATGCTAATAAACACCAAATTAACCGAGTCCATTAAAGCTATTCGGAGGGATTTTGCATACATAAAAAAACTGCGTTATGTCACTCGACCCGATAGTACCAATTCTAGGACCTAAAAGACGTCACGATTCATCACATCAAGACGGCCAACGATCCCCATTAAGAGCAAAGCTCGTCGTCTTTGTCCCCAAAAAGTCAAAATACGAATTTAAGAAAATTATAGAATTAAGTATCCAGATAATTTCTAGTCTTCCCCAATCCACATAGAACTGCGATCATTACGGCTTTTGTACTATAAAGTCTTTGTATAAGTTATTGTCTGGGATTATAAACAGACAAAAAAAAATATTTTTTCTGTGGTCGGAAGAACTTTATTCAATGAAAACACTATCACTAAATACCTTAGCCTACTTATCTACTACTTAATGTAACTTGTTCGGAAAACCTTTATTCACTAAAGTCACTATTACTACTCAAGTTAATCTTTTTGTTTACCTCTTAACATAACAAAATTTAACTTGTGCCACTAGAATCGGCGATTTCCGTTGGTTTGGCGCATGCCTGAATCAGCGTCTGGGTTATTTCCCAATTCTTATTATTTATTGGCGTTCTGACTTTTTGTTAGATTTATTGCAAAACTTGGCGTAATTGCTGCTAATTCGCTCTTCCGGCGCCAAAAACGAACGTCCCCGATTTTTCAAACTAGCTGACTAGGGTTAAAGGCTCTGTGAAAGTGGATGTTTTGGGTGTTGTGACTTCTTTAGCGTCGGCCACGTTGCCTTTCACTCTGAAGCTGGTGCTCTACTGGTTTTGTTTTAAAATTCTTATCTTCTTTGATTAATCTGATAACCAGCCCTGCTAGGAAGATAATGCTAACGATTGTTATCGAGAAATTTGTTATTAGGGCTGCTGCGTGGGTTGTTTGCAATACGTTTAACTGCTTTGTGTTATTGATATGAAGTTCTTTCATCATCTTCGAACTTAGGGTTTCTTCTTCCCTATAATATCTGGTTAGTATCTCGGTAAAAAAGTATATTTTGACTGTCGTACAGTGGTCTAGCGCGAATTAAATCACTAGCTTTAATAAAGTTAATGTTTTGTAGGAATACCTATTAATATATTGTGTAGAAATGCATTCTGCATAAAATTAATAAGACGTCAATGGTTCTTATTAAAATTCGTAGAAGAAATTTGTAACATAGGGTGGGTCAAAAAAAATTTTTTTTTTTTAATTCAAAATATTGTTAAGTACGCCGAAAATTTGAGCAGTAGAACGCCCAGCTATTAATTTTAATACTAAGAGGAGTGTCACGCTGTGGTCAACGATGCGGGAGAGGCACAAATTAAACCCCAATATTTACTATAATTACTTTTTGTAGCAGTACTTACCAATTATTTGTATTGAAATTTATAACAGAGATATGTATGTCAACTGTACAAGATTATTGAGTGTGATCTCAACACCTGTATCTTCTATCGTAGATGCATCGTGCTCTACATAACATTCAGCTTTCGCTGCTAGGACTTTTTCATTAGATGGATATACTCGTACATAAGAACCGCAACGTTTAGCAGCCTTTCTGTATAATAGATATGCCGATTTACTAGATTTCGTATTAATAATCAACTACAGAGCTTCTTCTGGATTTATAACGTTTCGATAATTTTGTGGGGAATTAGTAGCAATAACTTTTCCAACAATTGTGACTGCATTTCCTTGTCCTCCTTTTCTTTTGTAAGCTCGCTTGCACAGCGAAAGAAAGTTCTTGAGTAGTACAGGCTGAAGTGAGCGCTCTTGCTTGTTTGTTTTTCTTCGCCCTAGCTCCAGTTTCACTAAAATTTTCGTAGGTCTTCAATGCTTTGAAGACCCAGGCTGAAATTCCTCACTTTCTAAAAGAAATCAATTGTTAAACACTAACGTAATAAACTGGTTTTTGCGCTTTGCCACACTTTTAACAAAAATCTCTAATATTTTCTCACAGTTATTTAGATTTACATTGTGCTTAGCAGAAACATTTTAAGACACTACAGCAGTCTTTTCTAGTAAAATTTTTAGCATTCAGCCACTCATCAAACAGTTCCATACGGGTGATTGCCTGAGGGCACCCTGAAAAATAAATTTTTAAAATTATAGAAAGTTGAAGAAAGTTTTCAACCATGTTGATAAGTATAGATAAAAGGTTAAGTTATTATTTTTTACCATTTCCCAAAATTTTGGGAAACTTACCTTAAAGTTGATCGTTTATTATTTATTCTATTTGTTATAAACTTACAAAACTTACGTTTTAATGATTTTTCCATGAAGTACACTTCAAAATATACAGTTATATAAGAAAAGCACGATTGCAATCAATACATAAACTACGCGCCCGGCGACTTTACAGGTACACACTTTTTGAGCACGATTTTTATTCAGATAAAAACACTTATTGCATAAAATTGTTTGTGATTTATATTGCGTACCCTTTCGACTATAAGTGGAGTTGAAAAAAAATTAAAATACCATTAGTCTATTTTTGATTAAATTCGCGCTAGATGTGCACTTCAGACCACGGTGTGTCGATTTGGATTGTGCTGTTGCACTGGTTTAATAGAATTATGCCGGGTGGGATGTTTTCCACCGAAGGGATGTACTTGTTGTTAACTAATGTGCATTCTACTAATGTCTATGAAATTCTTATAATTGCCTACACTAGTTTCCGGACAGCGCTAGTGTCCGGACACTATGTCAATGTTTTGGGAGCAATAGGCAAATCACTGATAAATAGTCTCAAATAACAACACAAATAGAAATATACATGTTTTCTGAGTGTACCTGGAAAATTGAGTTGAATCAAAAGCATAGTTTAAAAGTTACACGTAATTTAAGGTCAGAAGTCTGAGAATACGGCAAAATTGCAGGTTTTTGTAAAAAAAAATGTGGGAGCATTTTAGAAAAGTAAGGGACTAAACAAGTATTTATTAACATATTCCAATAAAAGTTAATAATACATGTTTAAAATATAAAAAACTTCCATTTTATAAATAAAAACTAAATTTATTTAAATTTTCTGCCTAAATTATTACTGTCCGGATACCAGTACCAAGATTTTAGAGGATTTTCAGTTTCCGAACGGGTTGTAGGAATCTAATTTCTATAATAACAACGCAACTCCTATTTCAGGTGCAGTTACATAGATAATGAACTAAGCAGGTTTTACTCCAATTTATTTTTATACCTTATATATGTATGTAGGTATGTATATAAAATAAAAAAATTGTATTTAATGAACTTTTATAATTTTCAGAAAAGGGCCGCAGGTGAAAATTTGATATAAAAAATTGCGCCATTTCATATTCCAAATTTTCGTTTTATACCTTATATATGTATATATATGATATAAAAAACTTTTATTAAATGAATTTTGATAATTTTCAGAAAAGCGTAGCAGGCGAAAATTTCGTTTACCTGCGGCGCTTTTCTGAAAATTATTAAAATTCATTTAATACAAATTTTTAATTTCATATACACACATATATGAGGTGTGAAAATTTGGAATATAAATTTGCGCAATTTCTTATTCCAAATTTTCGCCTCCGGCCCATTTCTCACAATTATCTAATAAACAATTTTTTTCATATTCAAGTTAACAGTACACCACCCACAGTGCCCTTATGGCAATTATAAACAAGTATTTAATTTCTCATGCCACTGGCATTTCATTAGCAAAACGGACGCAATGCCAAGAGCAAAATGTTTATAAACAATATTCCATTCCCCACGCATCAGTATTTCAGTAGCGATAATGTCCAGTTATTGTAAACATTAAAGTAAGTTAGGTAAGCTACCATTAAGTTATAAATAAGAGTAACTTAAATGAATAAAGTTAGTTTTGAGCCAGCCGTGACAATCGTCAACGAACTCGTCGAAATATTTTATTTCTTTTTAAAAACCTTCTCTAAAAGGGTAAAGAGTTAATTGGCGCCCAACGTGGGGCACGCGTTGGAAAAAAAAACTAAAAGTTTCCTCATCGTAGGGGGAAACAATTGTAAAAAAGTATCCTCACCAGAGGAGAAAGAAAAATGTAAAAACAAGTATCCTCACCTGAGGGGAAAACCCTAAAATACCTAAACTAAAAACTATTGCCGATTGCCTCAACAAAGTTGCTACAGGCAGACTTATTTGAAAATAAAACATTGTGCAAAAGTATTAAGACAATTTGTGTAATTCACATAAAGGTGAAATTTTTGCAAGAGACAGAAGTCATGACTTTTGGATGTAGTTACTATTTTATTGGAGAAAAACACGTGAAACACAAAGTGAAACATTTTATACTCCGCCAATTATTGAATGCAATAAGTAGCACAAAAGAAAGTTTTGAATAAAGAACTCTTTGAACGCGTGTTAAAGATTTTGCAACGCTGGCTAAGGCGAAAATATAGTGAAAAGACAACACTGATTGGAATTAGCAGCTGAGGCAACAACCGCACTTGGAGCTGTTAGAAACCTAACAAAATTAAAGATACAATCGGTTCCAGCTATCTTAGAATTGCATGTGAGCAGCAGTGGACGAAACCGGATAACGTGAATAACAAGGCAGTAAAGTGAGACTAATTTTTATATTTACTGATTTTAGTGGCTAAGGATTAACTGTTAAACTTACCCTATTTAAAATAATTGTTGCCTGGATTCATTGATACACGTTTTTGGGAAAATGTCGTTGGAAAATGAAAATGACGCCACAGTGGCTAGATTAATAGCCGCAGTTCAGAAGGAACGGTCTACTCAAGAGTTCCGCGTGCTCTTGAATATTGAGCAATTTTACCTCTTGATGGAGTTGAGGCTCAGATGTCATAAACAGACACCCCGTAACAGTTCTGGTGGCCGTGTTTTGGCAGACTTGCAATTTCCTCCAATTGGAGTGTGGCGTGGTTGACCGTATCAAATGCATTTGATAGGTCAAGTGCCACGAGAACCGTCTTATGGCTTGGTGGGTGTTGATTCAAACCATAGTTTATCTGCGTTGTAATGGCATTCAAAGCGGATCTAGTGCTGTGAGATTTGCGGAAACCATGCTAGTGATCGTCCAATTTCAGATTTGCAATAAAGTTAGGGAGCAGAATAGTCTCTAGTAGTTTCGGAACCTTCGAAAGGAGGGATATCGGACGATAAGAATCTCTTTGGTTCGCCGGCTCCCCTGGTTTTAGTAGGGGAGCTACAATCGCCTGTTTCCATATCTCAGGTATGACGAAAGTAGCTAGAGAGAGGTTAAAAAGAGCCGCTAAATAACTCTGCCCCTCGTGGCCTAGGTGTTTGATCATCTTCATGGCGTTTCCGTCGGGTCCGATGGATTTTGAGGGGTTGGCCTTTATTATAGCTTCCTTGACCTTTGCGACTGCGACGGCAATAGGCGCAGTGGAGTTTTTCTGTTTGTGCGCTTGTCGGAAGACTCTTCTCTTAGTCCTATCCGCAGGTGGGTGCATTATAAGCAGCCGGCAAAAGAAGCTCGCGCATTTCCTGGCGTCCGACTTGACACTGTCGCCGAATGCAATGGCGACCTTGTCATTGTATTTGGTCGGATTGGATAGGGCCTGGATAGTCGACCATAATTTGCCGACTCTGCCGGAGAGGTTGCATGCCTCGAGGTGTTGTTTCCACTTGTGTTCGTTGAATATCCTACGAATTTCCGCATTGAGATCTTTGATTCTGGGATCTGCGGGATTGATGAATCTCACTTGGTCACGTTCTCTTGCCAGACGAATTTCTGGTTTTCTACCAGCAGGAATAAAGTGGCCTGAGGCTAAATCAATGACCTTGCGAAACTCTCTTTCACCTTTGCGTACGTCTGTCGGAGTGGGTAAGGCAGCGAAGGAGCGCTCTGTTTAGTCCGTAAAGCGGTCCGAGTCCACTTTGGTGAAGTACATTACCAAAGTTTATCAGTCGTTATGAAGTCGGTCGGCCGTTTAACGGAGAGTAGGATGGGTAGGTGGTATGAAGCTACTGTGAGCATCGGTCGCCAGATGACAAAGTTAATTAGGCCCGCGCTCTTTATGGAAATGTCTGCCGAACTGTGGCAGTTGCCTGCCACCTTGGTGGGGGCACCTCCATTGACTGTACAGAATGCTGAGTTGTCTATTTGGTCTGCAATTGCGTGTCTTCTGCTGTCTGCTGGCAAGTTGGAGTGCCAGAGAGCGTGATGTGCGTTGAGGTCGCCTAGGATTAGACGGTTATCTCCCGTTAGCAACGCACTAATGTCGGGATGATAATCTCTAGGATTACACGTGGCAGGGGCAATGTAGATGTTTATGATTTGCAGGTCGACGTCGCCTAACCCGAATACTATGCCTTGTCATTCTAAGGTAGAGTCCCTGGGGTCGAAGTCGGGAGAATATAAATTATATTGTACAGACTGATGTGTAATGAACACAAGGCCACCCCCATGACCGCTGGGACGGTCTTTTCGATGTACATTATACCCATCACAAGTTCGTAAGTCCGATATTGTGTTCAGCTTTGTCTCTTGTATCGCGGCGATTTTGATGTTTTGTGACTTCATAAAGTCAGTAATTTCGCGATCTTTCCAGCTAATCCGTAGTTTGAAGCGTGTAGCAGGGACATGCTAGGCGTGAGGGACGGATGCGCTTGCCTAGGTGGAGGTAGGCTAAGGCCTAAACTATGTCGCAGTCTAGAGTTAATAGCGCCATATCGTGGAAGGTGGCTGTGTAATGCAACAGGGGGCTATCAACGTATCCGTCCATGGGTACACATAAAGGTGTGACACAGGCCAAGGCAATTGTTGCACTTGACCGATGCCGCAGGCGTATTAATCTTTTCCGACAAACGGTGCACGTAGTGAAAGGTACGAGGAGGTGGTGGTCGTGGCCCACGTGCAGGCTGGAAGCAGGGGGGCATTGGGGGTAGGGAAAAGGGGGACTGATGCTCGGCGATGCTCATATCTGGCCTATTCCGGAGGAGATAGGAGTGTTGAGCGGTCGTGCGAGATGGAGACGCTGGTGAGCGTGAGCGACAGTCGGGAGTGGGTGAGGCGGGAATGGCACCAGTGCAGAATTAGTTGGAGGGAGTTCGCTAGTAACACAATGAGTCTTTACGTTAGAGGTAGCCGTAGGTGGTTTGCTGCGCTAACGACATTGAGAACTAAGATCACCCAGGAAGCCAATTATTTGTTGTTAAATCATGGCAAAGTTCTTAATTTTGGTGCCATTTTAGCACGATTAGACTTCGCCTGCTCACATCATTGAGCAGGGAATGAGCGTACTGAGACAAGGTTTTAACTCAATAATTTACTATTATAATAAGGTTAACGAAAAGTTGACCTTTCTAATTAATAGAACTTAATGTTAAAAATGGGCGAGATGCCTTACGCATATTCATAAGCGGTCTGAATGGGAATTTACCAAATCTCTTGTTTTCCTTGTCACCAAGCGACTTGCTGAACGCTCTGGCTAAGGCCCAAGAGCTGGAGTCTAATAATATGCGAGCGAATTTTCCATTGCAGTTCAATAGATCAACGTATTTTTCGTCTTTGGCAAATACAAGTCAAAATAATTATAACCACAAAAATAACTTTAATAATAATAATTTGAGGTTCGCACAAACACGGCCTCAAAGGAATTTTAACCAAAGAGTTGAAAGAGTACAACCCCGACCGACTCCAATGGATGTTGACTCCAGCATCAGGGTACAAAATCGGCCGGCGCACAAACATTGTTATAAAAACCAAAATAATAACAATCGAAATAGTAACATAGAAAGTAGTAATATAGAAAAAATACCACATGGTAGCACCCAGCAGACCTCGCAACCGCCGAACAAAACATTGTGTATTAATATAAAGAAGTACCATTTTTTAGATCAAAATTAGCTTTGCCATACATTTTCTTGTATGATAGGGCAATAGGGAAAATTTTAAAATCTTTATTTATACAGGAGCAATTAGCTGCTATATAAAGTCAGGTATTTACGAGAATAGAAATGAATTGGCTATACAAAAAAGAGTTCAAACAATTAATGGTTATTCAATAATACGTCACTACCAGTTCATAACGTTGTTTGGTAAAAAGCAAATTTTTTATGCAATTGGAAATTTAGAAGCAGATTTATTAATTGGATATAAGTTTTTGAGAGATATAAAAGCATTCATTAATCTTGAAAGGAATAAGTTGGTAGTAAATAACGATAAAGAAGAAGAAATATTCAGGTTGGGAAGTGAATCCTAGCGACAGGAAGGTTAAGAAAATGAAAATACTTTGAGAGCAAAGGCTCCTAAAGCGCCAGCCGATGGTAATACTGGCAAAAGAAAGAAAACTAAAGGGAAAGAAGACACAATTCTGGACGAGGAAATCCTGAACCGCCAGCCGACGGAAATTCCGGCAAGTTATAAAGGAAAACACGTTAATAGAAACAATTTGAATACAACAATTTCGGGGGAAGCTCCTGAAACGAAAGTCGTTGAATTATCCGACAGGATAAATAGTGGAAAAGGGGTATTGAATATAATTACTTTAGAGGAAGAATCCTCTGAAGGGCCAGCCGACGTATGTTCTGGCAATACAGAAAATAATTACGAACCTTGTATATAGTAGGAAAGAGTCAGATGGATTTGTTGTGAGGGAAAAGAAAATAATAGAGGAGATTAAGAAAATTGATTCTGGAATAGATATCAATTTACCGTTCAGGACAGATGTTAAAGCAGAGAGTGAACAATGTCAATATCCGCTAGCTGCAAATAGCTTTGTGAATGATGAGATCAGGGCTTTGTTGCAAAATGGTGTAGTTCGTCCAAGTAAAAGCCCATACAATTCACTTATCTGGGTTGTACCAAAAAAAGGTATAAATGAGGATGATACACAAAAGTTGAGGATGGTAGTGGCCTCAAAAAAATTTAACGATCTAACAGTTTCGGATAAATATCCAATTCCCCACAGCAATATCATACTATCTAATTTGGGGGGTTCAGAATACACTTGACTTTGAGTCGGGATTTCACCAAATTTTTATGAAGGATAGTGATGTGGAAAAGAATTTCTGAGAATGCCATTTGAAACGAAAAACGCATCTATCGGGGAAAAATGGACTTGTGTTACAGTAAATGTCTAAAAAAATTGAGGTTAGACTGGAACAGGACGCCGGATTTTATGCTTCAAATGACGCATTGGGAGGAGTATTAAGTTAGGAAGGAAAGCCCATAACTTTATGTATCAAAAACATTTAATTCGGCAGAAAAAAATTATGCAACAAACGAAAAGGCGCTTCATGTCATAGTTTGGGCATTGAAAACTTTAAGAAATTAGAAGAGATTCACACAGATCATCAGCCACTATCTCTTTCGGTTTTTCCAAGAAAGCATTCTGCGGAAAGCTCAGATGGGGTGGAAGTTCTGGAGATAAAGAAACCTTTGAATCAGTTTAAACAGCAGATATTGCTGAGTAAAGGACGTTTTACCATACACGAGTCTGATACGGTGGAAAATTTGATAACAATTTTAAAAGAATTTATACAACCAAAACTTGTGACTGCAACTCACTGTACACCAGAGGATCTCTATGCGGTTAAAACTAAATTAATTGAAACGTTTACAAATAAATTTTTGTGCGCCACAAATTTTCCTATAGATGTAACAAATAGGGAGGACCAGGGTGCGATATCAGACATAGTAAACTACACACGGGAGGAGTATATACCAATAGAGGATGGTGATCTTGCCTTATACCGCAATTTTGGAACAATTTTTCACATAGCCAATTTAACTTATTTTGAAAATCTTTTAATGGCAGATAAAAAATTGTGCAATGAAAGATTTGAATATAATAAGTTACAAGAAACCGCTGAAGCGCCAGATATTAGAAATTCAGACTTAGAATTTGAAACTGACTTAATAGAAACTTTATTGGGGCAACAAAGAAAGAATGGAAGAAATAAAAGGGGTATTAATGAATTAGGGACAATATGGAAATGGATAGCAGGATCACCAGACCATGATGATTTGGTGTTGGTAAATAATAAATTGACCGAACTAGCTGAAAATAATAATAAACAGTACACTACAAACTCGGATATTTTTAAAGAAATTTATTGGTTAACCGAAACAATAAAAAGTTTAATTGCGGATGAACACGCTAAATTACTTATAAAACGAAGAAATGAATTTTAAATGTCAGAATTGCAAAATCTTGTTAATAGAATAGCAATGGCAAAAGGAGGAATTTTAAATCCAGGAAATTTACATTTCGATGAAATAAAAAATATAACAGAAGATGAACGCGGACGAATGTCTATATCAGATTTAATAGACATATCTACCTTTAAAATATTGCATGCAGATTACATTGTAGCAATAGCAGAAAATAATGTACTGGACAACAACCTGTGCATTTTAGGAGATTTTAATTTAAATAACATAAGCGGGACTGCCAATGCTTCTAACTCCTGCCTTATGCCATCTGATGTAACAGCTTCTCACGAATCTTATTTTATTGACTGTACTCTTAGTTTAAATTTGCAGCAAATCAACCTGTTTTCAACGAGCTAAGTAGGATCTTCTAATTTCGCGATAATATTAATTATTATGTTTTGGAATGCATGTCGCCAATTAGTCAGTGCGATAGACATCATAAGGCCTAAATATACGCGTTGACTGTTTTTCTAGTTTCAAATCATAAATGCGCGAGTTCTGTCTGGAAAACATAACCGTTAAAAGGGAGCGACCTCATAAAATCCTATGTACACTATAGTATTAAAAAAGCTAAAAAATTCTCGAAATAGATTTCATAAAAGATTTCCGCTCACTAAAAGTATTTATTTTTATAAGAAATAAAAGTAATTTGCTGTTGAATTTAATCGCTTTAAGTATCTATATAGGAAATTCAGCCGCGGTGCCGAGTGGATCATTAAAAGTAACCCAAATTATTTTCGGACTTTTATCAAATCCAGAAGATCACGAGTCAATTTTTTCTTGATGAGAAATTTGCTGAAGGGCCTAAAGATGTAGGTAATATTTTTCTGATTTCTTTAAGTCAAACTTTGCTACCGACAATGATGCTTCCTCGACAAACTTTCCCTCTAGTTTAAATTTTGAAAGTATTACCTTATCTTCTGAAGCCATTTCTAAGGGATTGCCCTCACTCAAGTCCTCATATAAAACTGATGTTGATGGCCTCTCGCCCCTCCTTTTAAAAAAATGGTTGCTCTCATTGAACCTTTGAAATAAATTTTTAATAGAGCTCTCGCTACAGGAACTTTCGTTGATGATTGCAAAGAAGTTTTCATAGTTCCTATCTTACAATCTGGTAGGAAAACCCATATCCGGAACTATAGGCCCATATCGAAGCTCTCTTCTATTTCTAAGCTCTTTGAGTGCATTGTAAAACAAAATATCTACAGGCACGAATTTAGCTGTGCTCACAGACTACTGCAATTCTGCCTTCTCGGCTGGATACCAGGTGGACTGTGGATATACAGAGTTCCCGAAAGCCTTTAATAAAGTTTGTCATAAGGTTCTATTCGAAAAACTAGAACGCCTGGGCTTCCATTCCTGTTTTCTGGAGTGGATGAAATCGTACCTATCTAATAGATCTTGTGTTGTTACTATCGATGGTATGTTCTCAGAACCCTTCATTGTTTCATCTGGTATTCCGCAAGACAGTGTCTTTGGCCCTCTATTATTTGTCCTCTTTATCAATGATATAAGTAGCTGATTTTTTCCGCAAATTTTTTAATGTACACAGATGATCTTAAAATATTCGCAATAATCAAAGACGAATCTGATGAAGTTACGCTTCAACGGGACTTACACGCGGTTCATACTTGGTGTGTACGTTCCCACCTCTCTTTAAATATTAAAAAATGTTTTAAAATTACATTTGTTAAAATCCTGAATTTTCGCAATACTTGGTATCACATTTCGAATACAACGCTGCAAAATGTTGCTGAAGTGAAAGGTCTAAGGGTTATTTTTGATCCAAAGCTGTCCTTTAACAGTCATGTTGACTTCACCATTGCCAAGTCTTACTCGGTACTTGGTTTTGTCCTTCGGAATTCCACCAAGTTTTGACACACTTAGGGCCGTTTTCTCGAGGATTATCCAACCGGCGGATAAATTTGTCGGCAAGATAAATTCTGCTTCATTTTCTCAACCTCCTGTTAAATACTTGTAAAAAATTTCGAAAAGATAGCAGCACTGCGAAAGAAAGGAAAGGGAATGTCAAAACAGCTGTAAAAATACAAAAGTTTAACATAATTTGGGCAATTTTATTCGGAACGTAATGTGTTAAAATTTGTGTTTGTATTCTTAAAAGTAATAGGAGCGGTTGCGAAAAGTCCTATTGGCTATACTGCGCTAACTGATTTCATCAAATTCTTCTTCCAGTGCAAACGCACTTACATTTTTCCTAGGAATCGTTAATTTTTCTTTTCCTTATATCTTTTTTGCCGCAATAATTTCAATTGACAATCGAGACCCTGATACTCTAAAAATTTTACATATCCAAAATGTATTCATGATTGATAGTTAAATATGATTATCTTGTAAGGAACTACTATGTCAACCGAATGTAAACAAATGGATTAACCCTTTGAGGTGCATATAGCTTTCCACCTCTCATCTATAAGTTTTGCTTTTTATATTTTTTATTTTTATTTTACATATAAAAATCTTCGTATGAGCCTGCCTCTACTAATTTAAATATTAAAATTTTATTATTCTAGATATATTTCGCCATAAACTTTCACAAAACTACTTCAATAATAGCCAACGATATCACTGGCATAGTCGATTGATATACGAGGTGTGTTCAAAACGTATCGCGAATTTTGAATTTTCGCTGGTTACGTATATTCGAATTTCGAAATTTTTGTGGCGTTATGTTGGTACGCATGTCTCTCACTTATGCCGACAAGCTCGGTCATTTTGAATGTTCAGTTAATTGTTGACAGCTGCTTTGCTTGCACGTGTTTTGGATCGTCTTCGATTTTTACCTATTCAAAAAAATGGATCAAAGAACCTGTATCAAATTTTGTGTGAAAAACGAAATTAAGTGCGCGGATGCATTCCGAATGTTGACTGTGGCATACGGAGAAGCTACCTTGGACCGAAGCAACGTTTATCGGTGGTACAAAATGTTCTCAGAAGGCCGAGAAGATGTGCAAAGAAGAACAAAAATTGGCTTTTGCACCACGATAACGCCCCTGCTCACGCATCGTTGCTTGTGCGCGACTTTTTGGCCAAAAACAACACACTAATGATGCCGCAGCCACCTTATTCCCCAGATCTGGCCCCCTGTGACTTTTTCTTGTTCCCTAAACTGAAGAGGCCCATGAAAGGACGACGTTACGCTTCTCTTGACGAGATAAAGACGGCATCGAAGGAGGAGCTGAACAAGATACAAAAAAATGATTTTTTGAAGTGCTTTGAAGATTGGAAAAACCGTCGGCACAAGTGTATAATATCTCATGGGGATTACTTTGAAGGGGACAAAATAGATATTCATGAATAAATAAATAATTTTTGAAAAAACACAAAATTCGCGATACTTTTTGAACACACCTCGTATATATGGCTGGCGGCTGCACATTTACGCGATGCCCAAATATTGCATACAGGTCATTATAAAAGGGACAACATTTTTTTATGTATTCTTCAACACTTTTTACATCGCCACTTTCGAGCAATCCTGCACCTGTTTCACCACTCCATTTCTGTTCACCCCTCCATTTTTGAGCAGTTGGTTTCTGCAACAAGTTCACTAATGTTAAACTAAGCCACTTATTGGAATTAGTAAAAATATTACCTCGAAGTTTTCCGGATGTGCTGTAATACAAGGTGGCGCAAAAGTAATCCTCCTATCAGAAAATGCTATAAATTTTGCGATTGGCCCCTAAGGTCCGTTCTGTTTTTATATTTGTGTAGTAAACACATGCGAAATACACGTTAATAAACAATGTTACGCTACACTGCTCCAGAACGCGGAATATTGCTGACTATTTATTTGACCAATAATCGGTCGGTGAAAAACGGTTACTGCGCAAAAGTAATCCTCCTATCGGAAAATGCTATAAATTTTCCGATTGGCCCCTAAAGTCAGTTCTGTTTTGACATTTGTGTAGTAAACACATGCGAAATACACGTTAATAAACAATGTTACGCTACACTGCTCCAGAAGGCGGAATATTGCTGACTATTTATTTGACCAATAATCGGTCGGGGCCAAACGGTTACTGTGAATGGTGAGCGCTACAGAGCAATGATCAACGAGTTCTTTTTGCCGCAACTTGATGAATTGGGATTGGAAAACATGTGGTTTCAAAGACGGTGCAACAGCACACACTGCACGTTCCACAACCGATATGCTGAACATAGGAAGCTTACTTTTGCGCCACCTTGTATTTTCCACCATCTCTCTATCTATCTCTATGGCGCGATATACAACAGGTATATCATCATAAACCTCCTAAGAGATTTTTGCGCCAAGCTTCTCTTCCAATTTGTGGTGTGCCGATTTGAATTTTCCCTACAAATTGGTGGGACCTACAGTTTTTTGCCGACTCCGAACGGCATCTACAAAGGAGACGAATTTTTGCTGAGTAGCCTGTCATGGCAGAAATACACTCGGAGAGTTTGCCAAACCACTGCCGAGGGGCGACCCCGTTTTGAAAAACTTTTTTCAAATCACTTTTGATGTTACCTGTACCAGGGCTCGAACCATGGACCTTCGGTGTGGTAGGCCGGCAACACTACCTTCACACCACGGCGGCCTTCCACCATAGTGGTCAGTAAATCTTTAGTTTGTTGATCTGTCCACCGAAAAGCTCCATTTATCTGCGCACGTTTTCTCTGTATAAACATTTACATATATTACACAGACAATTGTTATTAACAGAAAAATAATAGTGCATAAAGAATAAAATAACATTTCGCGGTTTTCTTCGAGCTGTTTTGATGATCAGCTGATATTGGTTTGCGACAAATTAGCATTGATGCCACTGAGAATAGTATCGCATAGTTGCCCTTATGTCGCGAACTAAATTTTATACTAGCTGGACCCGTACGCTCCTTGCGCAAAAAAAAAAATAAACCAAAATGGTTTGAAACCTTTTGTTAGTCCAGGTCCAGGATTTTTCAAACCTTTTTCTCAAATTATAAAAAAAGATTTTCAGCTACACTTGTTGTGAGACCACAAAAAATGGTAATTCTATACGACAGCACCTAACTGCTAATATAGGTCCAAAAATCTCGGGAAAGGTACAAACGACGCGTTTTGATCTCTGTATCAATAATCCGAAAGCGGAAATTAAATAATTTGTTTCAGTGAAAAGTTATTAGTAAAAAACCCAAAAATTGCCTAGGTCCGATCCCAAATAGGGGGCTTGATCCAAGGTATTTATGTGCACAACACCTTTCTGCGTAGGCTTCAAAAAAATAACCTTAGCTGGTCCAACACCGGCTACGCGGTCCACAATATTTCTGCACAGAACACATTTCTGCACTTTTCGGTACACCCTAATCTGTGATTACAACAACCACATGAAAATGACAGAAAAATTTCAACTTTAATTGCAAATATCTCTGAACAGACATAAAATATCGAATTTCCGCTTTCGGATTATTGATACGAAGGTTAAAACCCGTCGTTTGATACCTTTCCCGATATTTTTGGACTTATATTAGCAGTTACGTGCTGTCGTATAGAATTACCCAAAAAATTATACAAATATTCGCAAACAGCTTTTTGAAATTCCACCACTTATATTACGTTCACATTGAGCCATAAACTTGAGTTGATTGCCAACATCAATATGAAATAACTCAAAAAATGTCCCTTTAACTCGAGTTTATGACCCAGTGTGAACGCAGTCTTATTCACTTATTTTAGCAATGTTCAAGGCATATGAATGTCACAGTCACAATAGCGTTGCAGTACAAATTGATTTTTTTGTGCATTCACAATCGTTTATTTTAAAGAATTTATTTTTATAAAATACGCTTAAACAAAAGCACTCCGCTAATTAAAACATGGTTTCGCATGTAGAGCTAACCCCCACCTTTAAAACGATACCTTATTTATTAATATTGGTTTCAAATGAGAGCAGAAAATTAGGAAATAACACAAAAAGACCTTACAGAAATAATATATGTATATGATAAAAACTAGCAACCCGCACCTTGTTTCACACAGGTTGATAATGTTTAAAACAACTTTATAATTAACATTACATACATACATACATACGTCCGAAGTGAAGTAACGCTACCGAGCTCTTTCGCGAATTCATCAAATGACACACCACAGCTGTCGCTTAAAGCACGCTGACTTATTCGGTTGGTAGCGAACAAACAAACAAACAGATTTTTTTTGGAAAAAGCGCTGCTTTTGTTTAAACAATTTTGGTTAAATTAGAAAGAAATCAACTATTTTTGTTGATGCAGAACGAAAGTAAATATTTCAAAGTTTAACTTCAAGGAAGATTCATTCTAATCGGTTGATTAGGTTATGATGTATGGCTGTGTAAACCAAAAATTTATGTTTTTTTACCACATTTTGTCCGATTGTCACGCCCCCTTTATATATTCCTTCACATTATATAAAAAAAAAAGTCCATCTCAAACAGCTAAGCTTTAAAATGCAAAAACCCGCTTTCAAATCGGAGCATTCTGTGCGAAGCCAATTCCGTACATAGCTTTTTAGCGACTTTATTTTATAAGTAGTATAGATTGACAGATGAGTTGCGACAAATGCGATAAGCTTGCTACATCAAATGAGTACCATTATTGTATTTGTTTATTTTATTCAATTAATATTTTTAAACTCAAAAAATAATTGATTCTGTTCTTCCCCCTTGATAAATTAAATTAATTTACATAAGCCGGTCAAGTCCATTACTTTTATCCTCAAAACTCAGTTATTTATTAATTTTTTAAATAGATTATTTTACAAAATAGTATAGCAGTATTATGTGCAAATAACACACGATACGAAAATTTACTTTACGTAATAATTTTAAACTGTTTTTTTGCAACGTGAATAGTAAATAGCTAAAACAGCTGACAATTGCGATCATTCTTTGTAATTGTTTGGCAAGTGTAACATATGGATATAAGAAAGTTTTTTTGTGCTTCTGGGTGTAAGTATATTTTTATTAGTTATATGTGTAATTATAAGCCCATAACCCTTATGCCTTAATAACGCTTTAAAAAGAAGACATAGCACAACTAGTACTGATGAGAGTGTGGAATGTCCCACGGAATCACCTGTGGCAAGCAATATTGGAGGTGAAGAATATCATCACAATGACATTGGGGAATGGGTCTATGCCCAAAGCACAATGACTTCCTCCCAAAAAAGGGAACTCCTTCTAAAGTGTTAAGTACAACCGGCGCCCTATGATTTTTCGAAGCTGAGCATTTAAAACGAAAGTTTAATCACAATTGACCCGAAATGTATAAGCTCTAAATGGTTTATTCAAGCAAGCTAAAAGGCGCTTTTTGTTTGTATTGGGTTTTATTCAAACCGAAAAAAATACGTGGGATTGTAAGTTCCTTTGTGATTCAACCTTGCGTAAAGTATAAGAATATACATGAATATAGCAAGAGCCACGCCAGTCAAATGTACATAAGGCAACAACACAGTCAGCAAACTTATTTCTACATCAACAGGTACAGGGTGGCTAATGAAAGCCGCTACCAAAAAAAAATTAAATAACTTTTTTTCTATTTAATGAATCTGGTTAATTTTTTTTTTATTTTGCAGATTGACTTTTACATTTAACAAAAATGGATAACTGGGACACTGAAACAAGAATTTGGATTGTCCGCCGCTATCACGCACTGGAGTCCGTAGTTTCGGTTCAAAGAGAGTATAGGCGCACGTTTGCCGGCAATCCTCCGAGCAGATGGACCATAATAAGACTTGTAAACAATTTTGCCGAGCATGGGGCAGTCAACAGAAGACCTTACCATTGAAACCCTTCAGTTCGAACGGAGGAAACAATCGCTGCTGTAGCTGCTGCCATACAAAACAATCCACGTGTTTCGACAAGAAGCTTATCTGCTCAAATGGGTGTAAGCAGACAGTCATTACAGTCAATTATGCACAAAGATTTGGACTTATTCCCATATTAAATTCAAATGGCCAACAAACTGAACGCTGCAGACTTGCCGATTCGCTTGGAATTTTGCCAGAAGATGCTTCAAATGGTGGAAGAGGATGGAAACATGTTGAACTGTCTTTTCATGTCTGACGAGGCCCATTTCGATTTAAACGGCAACATAAACAAACAAAATTGTCGAATATGGAGTGCTTCCAACACACAGATACTCCATGAGACGGAATTGCATCCACTTCGTGTCACAGTGTGGTGTGCAGTTTCATCACGCTGCATTGTCGGGCCCTACTTCTTCGAAGAAAACGGTCACACCGTTACGGTTACTGGAGACCGTTACTTGAGCATGTTGAGAGAGTTTTTCTATCCAGAATTACGCCGAATGAGAATTTCTTTCAACTCTGTGTGGTTTCAGCAAGATGGTGCAGCTCCTCATATAGCCCAACCTGTTATGACAGAATTGCGACGAAAATTTCCCAATAAGCTGATATCCAGAAACTCCACATTCCGTTGGCCACCCAGGTCGCCTGACCTTACTGCACCTGACTTTTTCTTGTGGGGTTATTGCAAACAGGAAGTCTTCAAAGCAAAACCAACAAATTTGAATGAACTAAGGCAATCCATTCGAGAAACAATTGCGGCTATTCCTGTCTCAACTCTCCAAGCAGTAATGAACAACTTTTTTTTAAGATGCCGCACATGCATCGACGAGCAGGAGGGGCATTTAAATTCCATTATTTTTAAAACTAAAATTTAATGAGCTTTAACATGAATAAAAGAAAAATAAATTCCATACACTAAAAAAAAAATTATTTGAGTTTCTTAATGTAGCAAAATTCATCAGCCACCCTGTAGTTAATGCACATGAATATAGCAAGAGCCACGGCGCGTCAAATGTACATAAGGAAGCAACACAGCCAGCAAACTTACGAGTATTTCTACATAAACAGCTAGTTGATATAAAACAGCCGGTTCTATCGCACCGGAATGACCCGGGTTTTTTCACCCGGCCAAGGGCTGTTATTTCAGTGTAACCCTGTCCAATCTGGGGCAGGGCGAAGCACTGTTAACAACAACAACGATAAAATTGTGGCGAAAAACAGACAATTTTTAAAATCTATTTTGTCTGCAATACAAATTGTGGTACACATGATCTTCCACTACGAAAATTAAATGATGAAGGTAATTTTACATATACATATGTATAAAACTGCCGATACGTTATGTATCAATTCAATACGGGGGAATTGGATGCATCGGTTCGTATTACCAAAAAAAATTTGTTTCTCAATCCGTTAATATACATACCGCACTCTGAATGCAAGACCATCATAACTCAAAAAAACTCGATTTATTTTTTAACTTCACAATTTCATGAACTTTCTTGGTGTATTCACGATACATGTTGTTGTAAACAAAGTGTTTATTTTGAACTAAAAAACGGGATGTCCTTTTTCCAGGCATATTACACGACTTATTGATACTGAAAATGGAATCTGGAAATGAATACTTAAAAGCAAAGATTGAAGGTAACAAAAATGTTACATATACGTCTCCAAGAATCCAAAATGAGCTTTTAGAAATTTTCTCGAAAGCGTTAAAGTCATATCTTTTCAAAGATATAAAAGAAGCAACGGTGTACTCGTACAGGGTATTGGCGGACGAAACAGCGGATATGGCAAGAAAAGAGCAACTTTCTATAGGGATTCGTTTTTTTAATCAGCGACAAATGCTTATTAAGGAAAAATTTATGGGATTTGTAGAATTCAAGTCCATGAAGGCAGTAATAGCTGATGATATATGGAATTTGTTTCTACATTAAACCTTGACCCTCTAAGACGCGTGTTATTTGGCTTTGACGGATGTGCTACCATGGCGGGTAAAATCAATAGTGTCCAACAAATTTTAAAGAAGTCTTTCCCAAAAATCCTTTATTTTCATTGTGCAAGTCATAGACTTAATTTTGTAATCAATGACTTGAACAAGGTGGCCGAAATAAGAAATACAATTAAAGACATAATCGTTTTCTTTAAAAAATCACCTATACGCAAACTGTACATGCCCAGTATCCATTCGTTTTGTGAAGCGCGATGGTCAGAAAAATATGCCAGTGTAAGCGATTTTAAAAAAAACATTTGTTCAAATAGTTTCGGCTCTTGAATAACTAAGTATAGAGGGAAATGCAACCACTAGAAAGTACGCGATCAGTTGCACACCGCGTCGTGTAAATCTGCTTTATTTTATGTCGTTGCGTAATTTCCAAATATTATGTTATTATTGATCCGGTAGAGAATAAAATGCAATTGAAGGAAAATACCATTATAAAATGCGCCCATCACATAACTCAAATTTTGGAACTAGTGCAAGCGTATAGGTCGACCGCTGATATTGTTTTCAATAGCATATTCAAAGATGCTTACGAGTTAACTGAAGGTGCTTTCATTGAAATGAGCATGCCGAGAGTTGTTGAAAGGCAAAAAAATAGATCGAACGTTCCTTTTATATCTATATCGTAGGATTACCAGCGAGCAGTTTTTATACCTTACCTAGACTCCCTAATATGTTCCCTTAATGAGAGGTTACCGCAAAATAATCCTGCCTTTTCATTGGCTGCGTGGCATCCAAATATTCTAAAAAATATAGGTATTGAAGACATTAACAGCAAACTTGTGGATGCCAAAGTTTTTTATTAATAACATCGCATCGAGAAGACAGGATTTCATCCAAAAGCAAACGAAGCTTTTGGAATACTGCTTGAAATTCCCTGCTCAACCAAAACGGTGCAGCGCTCCTTTAGCAATCATAATATCCTGCTGGGTCTATACCGTAAAGCTCAAAACATTGGTGTAATTGGCGTATCGCTATAGTCGTATCCTTAACGTAAGAGAAACACCAAAATGCAATTGGTCGGTAAGGTTATGATACGAATAGGGAATCACGACACAGCACCAATAATCGATTGCATTGTTTCTCATAAGTTAAGTTAAAACAGTTTATAAGGTTACCGATAACGCACAAATATTTTGAGGTTAAGGTTTCGCTCTAACCTAGACTTCCTTATTTATTTATACTTATAACTAATCAGAAATTGAAAAAAAAAATTGCCCTTCCCCCTTTGTGAAGAACTGGGAACGACTTTGACCGATATATTCCGAAACATTTCAAACAAGGGCTCCCTTCTTTTATTTAACCTTTCTGTAAAAGTCTAAAAGATTTGCTGGAAATAAGTATTTCGTGGTACTTCGGGAAAGAATTTTCCTTAAATTTAATCAAAGGAAATCAGGAAATGATGTTTCAAAATGTTTTCACATTTTTCATGCCGTATTTAGCCTACTACAAACGTTTTTCCATTTAACTGGCTCCCTTAGCACTGTATAGGGAGGCGCTAGTGCACGAAAACGAACAAGAAGTTTTTTAAAAGAATTTGCGATATCCACTTCCTACAGGAGCATTTAAAGAAGTGCTCTTTAAGGCCGATTACTTCACTTCTGATCTTTGAAACCCCTTTGATTCCAGATAGAAGATAAGAAAGGGTTCTCAAGATTCCACCTAAATTATAGTACAATACGACAAGGGATCTTGATTTCTGTCAAATAAAGATTTTCTAAAATATTAGGACGCTCTGAAGCTTGTTCCGGGGCCTAAGGAACAACGCTTCCTTACTTTAACTATACTTTTTGATCGATGAAACACTGTTGAGGCAGTGTAGGGTTTGTATACGTTTCTCCGGGCATGGAGTGTGTCCAATTCATACGATTGGCTGGGATTGGATTTTTTTATATAAGAAGACATTCACAAAATATTCATTCTATTTCTTGAAGGGGAAGGAATGCCATTAAGGTGGATCTATCAGGTAAACATTATGCAGAAACGTGTAGTGATTTGCTTCAAAAAAGAATTTAGGGCGAATAATGTTGACATATTGGCGTTCCCCATGCTATTCAACCAAACAGAGAATCTGTAGAAAATGATCCTAAAAATCCGGAGGAAAATGGTAGCAATGAAGAGTCTATTCGGACCAGTTGAGCAGGCGTCGAAAATTATTCCGAAGATATTTTACTTAAATAGTATACTCAATGCCAACACGACGTGTACCTGCCATAAAGAGCCATGGATATGCCACGAAATAATGTGAAAAACGGGATTGTCCCATAGATATTTGATGGTGCTTTGGTTTTGTCGCTCCTTTTTTGAGTTTATCGGACTCTTTGTGCAACATTTTTTGGATGAGCTGGTAAACTACTTTGATTTATTAAAATTTATAATACCTAATATTTATTCCTCCTGAATAAAACGGATTAAACATTATTGAACTTGAGCTTACGATTTTTTTGAGTTAAATGTTTAAAAGAAACTTTCGGTGCTTCAGTTTTGTCGCATCCTGTAGGTACATCACTTATAGTCTCATATGTCATGTTATCGCATGTTTTGCTTGAGTTATATATGTAGTACCATAGACTCGGAGTATGTTTTTCAATTTTTTACAGCGGTTTAGGCTGAAAGCTTAAACATAAAAACAAAAATAGATAATAACTATATGATTTAAATTTTCTCACTTTAGAGTTACAAGAATTTGTATTATACACTTTTTGCACATCTTTAAGAATTTAAATTCTCATTGTGCAATAGTTATGACACGCATCATATTTTAGATATTACTTCATAAGATTTATTTAAGATATATTTTAGCTATCACAATTTAGACCATCTATAAATATATTTTCTTTGCATTCCAGTTCAATGGCGTCTATGTCATCATTCACTCATCCTTCCGTTTCACCAGTGTCTCAACAACGTGAACTATCACCTTCTTTGTACCAGTGTCACATGTCGCTGCGCGCTCCATTTCCACCGCCATCTCATCACCATGCTATGATTGCTAGTTTTGGAATACCGACCACAGTCGGATCAAATGACAGAAGTAGTATCATGGGCCATAGATGTGAATCAAAAGGCACTGAAATCTCCAACCATCAAATTTACAGCGGCTACGATACTTCTCTGAGTAACCATAGTCACACGGTTGGAGTGCAACCCCCGCCATTATCATTACCTCTACTTCGGCAACAGTCTACAAGTAATGTTGCTACATTTATCTCGGATATTGGAAACTTGAGAAGTTTAACGGATCGCAACTCTCCACATAGCTCAACGCCTCATAATTTGGTTAGCTCGATTGATATAAATGGGTGCGGTACTATGGAGTCCAATGCTATGGATTGTTACTCACAAACGAGATATGACAATACTACCGCAACTGCATCGGAAGAAACATTGACATGCAGCAATAATAACACCGGTGTAACAACTATGACTTCTGTCCCTTTAATGAACTCAAAAAACGAAGAAGGTAAGCAGCAGCATTTCTTCGCATCTTGCTTTTATTCTCCATGGGTTTAAGTTACTGCTTTCATAATTCTATTAGTTAATTCAGCCACAGTTAAGTATATTCTAAAGAATAAATAATGTGTACCCTGTTAAATAAAGACTTATTTAATTACTAAAAACATTGTTACATATACGCTATGTGCAATTTTTTAAAATTATTTTCTACTGACAATGGCACTGCCTGTAAAGGTAAGTAAATGTAAAGTTGAAGAACATCACTTGAAACACTCCTGTCCTGTAGTGCGAACATAACAATTAACATTTTTGTGTAGTATACTTCTCAAACTAGATTTCAATATAAAATAGAAAAAAAAATTAAATACAAAAACATTATGTATCGAATTGTGAGATATTGTGACATCACACTAAAAACAAATAATAATTTAGAGCCATATACCTCCGAGGATGTGAAAGTCAAGCCTCTCTTTCAGTTTTGAAGTGTGTTGCTCCTACAAATGGTAGAGACTTTCACGTTTTATGCCTGCTCTTGCTAAAAAGAGTTTTCATGACAGAGATACAGCAATGCAGTCAATTCTATTAATTTGGTACTAGCCAAACACTAGCTTGCCAAACGGGCTCAACTAGTTCGAGTTCTGTAACTTTATTTATTAGCAACTGGTATTTTTACACGGCGATGCCCTACGAGATGGCAATTATCCGCATCTGTATCAACACAATACCAATTGGCATACTAGTCAGTCTCTGCGTCAGCAATATACCAGTTGACATACTAGGCATCATATAAATCAATATCATACCATTCAAAATACTAGTCATCATACATCAGGATCATACTAGTAAGCCTATGCATCAGTATCATACCAGTTACTGTACCACTTCATAGTAGGCTAGCTCATTTTTGGCTTAAAAATACACGAGAATTGCAAAATTATATCACAAACCACTTTATTGAAAATTCAATCATCAGATATAAAATGTATGTCATAAGATATAAATGTATATCTTTCATTATATTAAACAAATGAAACCAATTTCGATAAAATAATAGTCGCTATAGCAATTTTAACCTAA
The DNA here is from genome assembly GCA_949987695.1 of Merzomyia westermanni. Lineage (NCBI taxonomy): Eukaryota > Metazoa > Arthropoda > Insecta > Diptera > Tephritidae > Merzomyia > Merzomyia westermanni. The sequence goes on along the minus strand of OX465292.1, from coordinate 132,014,553 downwards.
GAAAACACATCTAGAAATTAATTTTCTTCTGTTTTAATAATTTCAATTTTTTGGTTGAATTTTAAAATTGATTTCACAGATATAAATCTAAAACTCTAAATTGAAAATTCTAAAATTTAAATATTAATCTCAGATAGGATCTAATCCATACTTGTAAAAATAAATTTAATTAAGGAAATTCAAGGAAGATTAGCTTTTTATGGTGAAAATTTTAAGTTTGGGAGTTCTTTGCAAATAACCAAGCAGGTAACTCACTTATGAAATTCTAGTACCTAATGTGCAAGGTCTTAGTAACAAAATTTTTTAAGAAGTGCTATTTTAACCACCTTGTTATTGTCTGTGGCTCTGCTCGCCAATTTCGTTATTGTAGCTTTTAAGCCGTTTCGTTTCAGATTCATTGTTATTTTGTTTATGGAAACTGCATTTCACAACGACAATAAATCAACCCTAAAAAAAACAACACTTCAATATTTGAAAACTTTTTTTTTAGAAAAAGGTTGCTAAAATTATTCCCGTTATTGGAGTAGCGACGTGGCAAAAATAAGGGCGATTTTGCTGACATGCACGTACACACATGATTTACAACCCAAATGTACTATTTAAACCACGAAATTGTCAAAATGATTATGCTTTTACTATCGGAACTATTATTTACAAGAAAGTTTTAAGTTTAGTTAAATTAAATGAATATTAAATATGAATAGAAAACTAAAATGTAGAATGGCGTTATTAACTGAACGATTGGGGCACGAATACTGAGTTGTTTTGTTTTTCGCTCATGTATGCATGTATCGACATTTTTTGAGGGTGCTTGCTGCTTATCATAGCGGAAACGACACAGTCGCTCAAACTGGTATGAATAAGCCCACGAAATTCTAGTTAATGAATTCGAATGTTTACTAACCAGTTTGACAGTTGACTGCACGGAGATAGACGGTTATTGGTCACTGCCGGGAGCATTTAGAAAACACTTTTTAATATTTTGATGTTGCCTGACCTTGGGCATTCGGTGTGGTAGTCTTGCACAACATTCTACTTATAATCTATACTATTATATTCTATTATTTTCAAGAGACTCTGTGTGAATTTTGGTAAGGGTCTGGCGGTGCACTTTTGAAAACAATATTGTCATGTGGCCTGAGGGCATCATTGCCGACCCCCAACATGCAAATCGTTCTCCTGTCAATACCAGATCGAGGTTGAGGTAGTTTCAAAGCCTCGTGACCGGCAACCCAGATAAATGCTGATATGCCACCTCTAATAAGGTATGCACAGCCATCAACACACCTAACACAAATGGTTTGGAATTTGGCATTTGTTTTGCTGATTTATTACATTATTATTCGCTTGCTATAACTGGTTTATTTTTTTGTTTTCTTTTGTATGGTGAAATTACAATGCTTCGCCCTGCCTGGTCGTTACTTTCCTTACCTAGCAGGCTTTCGATTAATATTTTGTCGTTACGCTTACTCGAATTGGACCAGGATTTGACAGGAGACCTTAATTTGCCAACACCAGCAGAGAGATTGCAAGACCTTAGGCGCTCCTGCCACATGCCGCGTTTCTGTTGACCAACCGTAGGGCCCTAGCGTCGCACATCGTCATCGTTTGCAGGGCCACATTTCTGACGGAATGTATTCGGTTGATGCTAAATCTGTGACAATGCGAACCGCTTTTTCTTCTTCTCATACATTAGACGAAATGGAAAGAGCAGCGAAGGAATTTTGCGAAATCCGACCCGTCAGCTCTGTTGCAGTTAGTGCAGCAGAAAAGAGCGATCGATTGAGAGGACAATCTGAAGCAAGACCCACCATCGGTCGTCAGTTAACTAGTTTTATGACGCCTGCGCGACTCTTGTGGAGGTAAGCTGGTCACTTTCAAAAACGTCGATTAGTCTACTTGCTCAGCCAGCTCCTGTTCCCTACCATGGACCTGTAGGCTTGAGCGCCAGAGGTCGTAGTGAGCTTTAAAATCCTATCTTTGATGAATTTCGTATCAAAAGCGGTATGCATTGAACTCGACCCTTTCAGATTTTGATCAAATTTTGCATACATTTGGAGACATAACATTAACATGAGCTTTCGAAAACATACACCGCAAGAATTTTATATTACACTGAATTTTTGGTAAAAGTAAAACTTTAAGCTGGGAAAACACTTCAAATGGCAAGTGTTTTTTTTTTTTTTTGAATTTGTTTTAAAGAGGTCGTTTTTTCCTTTTTTTTAGCAAATGCATCTCTTGATAGCTTCCTTCTATTTTGATATCATTATGTGACGAAAAATAATAGAGTAGCTATACTTTGAAAGTTATAGAAAATTTGTTATAATTATAACAAAGAACAAGAACCTTATTATCGAAGTTTCCAGACACTCCCAAAATATGGACTTACCCTTGAAAAGGTATATTTTTATTTCTATTTTTTTAGATTTAATATACAATTTTGCGGAGCTCATACAGCTGACTTTCGATGTGATTTACAAGAAACAGAGCAATCCCAAAGATACAACAGCAAAGATACAACACACAAAATAAACCAAATGGAAAAAATCAGCGATTTCTACCTGCCTCAACCCATCATTTAGCTAACGATCGTGTAAAAACGACCCATTTAGACACATGATAATATACGAACGCATGTTGACCATACCTGCTACACCGTATGCACACACATATTAACATTACCTGTTACATCATCCACAGACTATAAATACGAGTGCATGGCTATGGATAGACGAAACTAGACATTGAGGATGGCGGAATTAACTCATATGTACAGATGAGTGCATTTAAAAAAAAATGTTCCTCTCAGAAGCAGCGCTGATATCTGAATATTTTCCAGCACCTGCGAACATTAATGATAAGCAGCCGTTTACTGAAACGGAAAGTGAAGAAGCGCAGGAAATACGTAATGAAATCCTAAGAGATGATGTACATGATCTGACTAACGGTGAATTTTGTGAAGAATATAATAAAGTTCCAACATGCAGCAGCCGTCTGTATATTTCAAAAATGATTAATTTTGTTGAGACCAATATAAGCAATTCAATTACAAAAGAAATCTACGTGTCAGATGAAGCAGGAGCACAAGACCAAAACAAATACAACTTAATTTATTTATGTAATCATAAAATTGTTTTCGATATATTTGCTAAGTGGCACTTTTACGCAACCAGCCATGGAAAATCTGCATGTGATGGTATAAGTGGGACGTTAAAAAGAGGCGCTCGGAATTATAGCATGGCAAATAAAAACCAAATTCAAACGGCGAAATACTATTATCATTGGGCTTCACATACTTATAAGACATTCATAGAAGTTGCTTATGCAAATGCTGACGACTACAACTAAACAAATGATGAGCTATTTTCAAGGTATAAAAATACTAAAACTGTTACAGGAATTCAAAGCTTCCATTCTTTTATACCTTTAGATGAAACTTCACTAGAAGTTAGCAAATATTCCCAAAGTCAACAGTGTGAGCTGGGCAAAATTGTATATTTAATCTGAAAAAATTAAAAAAAATAACTTTATCAAGGGTAAATCCATATTTTGGGGGTGTCAAATTTTGATAATACGATTATTGTTGTAATCTATTGGAGTTACAAAAAATTTGTATAACTTCCAAAGTATAGGTACTTTAAAAGGAAAACACGCCATTTTAGTTTTTAGATATGGTATACATATTAAATAGACCTCTCTAAAAAAAATTAAAAATCAAAAACACTTGGCCTTTTAAGTGTTTTCCTAGTTTAGGTTTTATTTTTGCCAAACAAATTTTTAGAGTGTAATATACAATTTTCACAGTCTATTTTTTTGGAAGCTTATTTTAATTCGTCCGTAGTAATCACAGCTTAAAAGTACTTATTACAGTAATTTTTCAAATATTTCGATACCTTGCCACGCCCACAATTTTTTAAAACTGCAATTTCTAAAAATGATGTGTTTGTGCAGGAAAAGTGTACCTCTATTCAAAATTTGTAATTTGTAATTTATTAACTTCATAAGTACAAAGTCTGAGAGGGTCGGGTTCAAAATGTGCCTATTTGATAGGTTTTAATATGGTTGGCGGCCGCCGTGGTGTGAAGGTAGTGTTGCCGGCCTACCACACCGAAGGTCCATGGTTCGAGCCCTGGTACAGGTAACATCAAAAGTGATTTGAAAAAAGTTTTTCAAAACGGGGTCGCCCCTCGGCAGTGGTTTGGCAAACTCTCCGAGTGTATTTCTGCCATGACAGGCTTCTCAGCAAAAATTCGTCTCCTTTGTAGATGCCGTTCGGAGCCGGCAAAAAACTGTAGGTCTCACCAATTTGTAGGGAAAATTCAAATCGGCACACCACAAATTGGAAGAGAAGCTTGGCGCAAAAATCTCTTAGGAGGTTTATGATGATATACCTGTTGTATATCGCGCCATAGAGAGAGAGAATATGAAATTCATCATATATAAGAACTACAGCAAATAATGTAATAAAATAGGGTTAGTATTATTTAGTGTAAAATAACTGTCCGCCTGCGTGCGGACAAATATAACAGAGCGAAAATTTCGCCTAGTCAGATGATAAGTTACTCCTGGTGTTTGCTAGCTCACGAAATTCATAGTTTATACAAAGTGGGAGCTTCTCCAACTCCGCTGTCTGGAAGGCTAGGGGTTATTCTCTAAGTTTTTCTAACTCCGCTGTGGTGGTTTTCTACCTACGCGACATTTATTTCAGCAGGGCATTACTAAGTTCTTTACGGTGGGGTCTTCCTAACCACACCGTTTGGAAGATTTTGTCGTGCTTGAATTAATAACAAGTAATTATTTACATATCAATTATTTTGCTAAGTAAGTTATTATTTATTTGATAATTTATGTCTTAGTACAAAAGGTCCTGTTAGAAATTTGTTTCAGTTAATAGGTGTATGCAAGTCTTATTCCATAACATTACAGCACTTGCAATTGAAACTGAAGAAAATTCTTCATTTCACCATCTGCTACTTTTGCCTTGAATTTCTATTGTAGTATCCAAACTTAGCAAAAATAATGAGCAGGTAGTGTTATTTTGTGTATGTTGTCTATGCAATTTAAACCAGCTCTTTGCCTGCCATAATAAGCAGTGCCCACAATGCTGTCTAACTGTGCATACCTTGCTTAAAACCCTAGCACAAAACCTGGCATGCAAATATAACTGCAATAAACATACAAATGTATTAATAGACATATATTTATAGTAATTTTCAGGTAAATATCTATCTAGAAATTCATTTACACACAAGAATGATATTTATTTATTCCCAGGACACTATTCGATTAGTTATTTAATTATTCGAATAATAAAAAAAAACTATTCAAACCCCATTTGCGGAATAAAGAACTATTCCAATAAATGACAACTATTCGAATAAAAAAATTTAACTTCTGCTTATGCACACAATTGTATACACATCCAAACATATGTACAAACATATATCGCAATCCATGCTCAAGCGATGAATACACGGAACTTTGCACCCAAATCTCTTGATTTAACATCTAGCGCAATACAGATTCTTCTTTTTTAAATGGTCATCTAACCGCCTGGGCGATTTTGACCTTTCAACATAGCTCTCGCCAATTGGAAACAGCGCGGGATCGCAAATCGGTCTCCACTTGGTCCTTCCATCGGAGTGGTGGTCTCCCTCTTCCTCGGCTTCCACCGGCGGGTGTCGATAAGAATACCTTCTGGGATGGAGCATCTTCGCTCGTTCGCACAACGTAGCCTAGCCAGCGACGCCGCTATGTTTTAATTCGCTAAACTATGTCGGCATCTCCGTAAAGCTCATACAGCTCATCATTAAATCTTCTTCGGTACTCGCCGTTTCCAACTCGTAAGGGTCCATAAATCTTTCGAAGAACCTTTCTCTCGAATACTCCCAGATCCGCCTCATCAGATGTTGTTAATGTTCACGAGTCTGCATCATATAGCAGGACAGGTGCGATGAGTGACTCATAGAGTGTTATTTTCATTCGCTGAGAGAGGACTTTACTTTTCAATTGCCTACGCGGTCCGAAGTATCATTTGTTTGCAAGAGTAATTCTTCGACGGATTTCTAGGCTAAAATTTTTGATGGTGTTAATGCTGGTTCCCAGGTAAACGAAATCCTTTACTATTTCGAAAATTCGAAATTATTGCTGCCAGCAGTGGCATAGTTGCCAAGACGCAATCGCACTGACTCTTTGTATGATGACAAGATGTATTTCGTTTTGCCATCGTTCATCACCAAATTGTAGTAAGCAGAAGTTACGGCGCTGTTGTTATGGCCAATGATATTAATATCGTCTGCATACGCCAACAGGTGCACGCTTTTATAAAATATTGCTCCAGCGTGGTTAAGTTCTGCAGCTTGTATTATTTTCTTCAGCATCAAATTAAAGAAATCGCACGATAGGGGGTCACCTTGTCTGAAACCTCGTTTAGTTTCGACCGGCTCGGAGAGGTCCTTCCCAATTCTGACCGAGCTGGTGGTGTTGCTCAAGGTATTTTTGCATAGCCATATAAGTTTTTGCGGGAAACCCAATTCATATATAGCGGCATATAGGCAGCTCCTTTTCGTGCTATCGAAAGCGGCTTTAAAATCAACAAAGATGATGTGTGCCGATTCTGATAAGGTCCAATCAGTCTGCTCACGTCAGGAAAATCCGCCTCGCTTCCCTCTTCAACTCGCGGTACTGTTCACACAAACTCTTCGTTGCATTCCATTTCAAGGTTGCTTGGTAGGCTTCGTCCTTACTTTTCGTTGCAGCGCGGCAATCCTCATCATCATACGAGTTGTTTCTCCGGCTGCGGTGCTGGGTGCTCCTAAGATATGATCCCAATTCTCATACATTCCACTAGGTTGAATTCTGCTCTCCGAGAGCAGGTGTGAGAGGCGATCTGAGAAATAATTAGCGGTCTATTACGATTGCAGCTTTTCGACGTCCAGCTTTCCATGCGTTGTTTGTTGCGCCTGTTTCGTCGTACAGAGGGAGTTACGAATATTGGCTGCGACTAGGTAGTGATCACCGGGCGGCCGCCGTGGTGTGAAGGTAGTGTTGCCGGCCTACCACACCGAAGGTCCATGGTTCGAGCCCTGGTACAGGTAACATCAAAAGTGATTTGAAAAAAGTTTTTCAAAACGGGGTCGCCCCTCGGCAGTGGTTTGGCAAACTCTCCGAGTGTATTTCTGCCATGACAGGCTTCTCAGCAAAAATTCGTCTCCTTTGTAGATGCCGTTCGGAGTCGGCAAAAAACTGTAGGTCCCACCAATTTGTAGGGAAAATTCAAAAATCGGCACACCACAAATTGGAAGAGAAGCTTGGCGCAAAAAATCTCTTAGGAGGTTTATGATGATATACCTGTTGTATATCGCGCCATAGAGAGAGAGGTAGTGATCAGATTCTATGTTAGGTCCTCGTATTGTGCGAACATCTAAAACGCTGGAAGCATGCTGTCCGTCTGTCACAGCGTGGTCGATCTGGGCCGAATTACGTTTTACGTTCCATGATCGAAAGCGAATTTTTAAGTCACAATAGCTCGAAGCCCACAATCCAGAATGACGGCATACGTGAGCAATTGGCTGGAAGTACCGGTCGGTTCAATTATGCATTATTACTCTTTTAAAAAATTTGACAGTTTTAACGCTATTGTGACTTAAAAAACTGATTACGATCACGGAACGTATGTCGTAATTCCGCCCCTGGTTGCGTATTTTTCGATCGAGGACAGACTTATGTCGGGCACCGGCGAAATCGATCAGCCAGTAATAATTTGGCGAAGTCTGATCGTGGAGACTGAACTTCCCGACAGTGGGGCCAAATACACCCTCCTTACCCACCCAGACGTTAAAGTCGCCAAGCACGACATTTGCTATCATGACGAGGGAAGCGCACGGATGCTACTTCCGGCCGCTCGTAGAATGAATCCTTTTCAACGTCCTTTTTCTCTTCCGTCGGTGCATTGAACTATCGGACATTCCAGGTGCATCCCCTTATCTCGTAATCCTTATTTCGTTCACGGGCGTTGTCATCAAAAAACGGGTTCTCATATCCGAGGCTTCGGTGTTGAATTTCATTGGAACGTGGTTTTATGTGTTGGATTCAATTACACGTCTGTATAGAGAGCCGCTTGATACAAGACAGACGCCCGATTACAGCTGAGCACCGCATGGTGATCATACGCTGCTGTTTGAATCCCCCCCAGCAAGCCCCTAAACCGATTATGTCAGAGTGGCCTTACCAGGTTATCGCCTTCTGATGTTTAGCTCACCACCAAACGGGTGTTCGGTGGTTACTCAGAGGATACTTAGACGCAAGTGCCCGCTGTGGTGAGCTGCTTGAACCGCAAAGAATCGCTATGGTCATTCCCAGGTGAATGGCGGTCAGAAACTTTCGCCACTTATATGAACTTCTACACACAGGCCCACCCTCCGATACAGATTATTATGTAAAAATAACTGAAATATTTGTATTAACATACACACACATACATATTTATACTAAATTTAGTGTAAAACTCCTGTTAGAGTTTCTTTTATGCACGTGAATAGTAGGTAGTTATTAGCACTATTCGAATGATACTATTCGAAAAAGTTTTTAATTATTTGAATAAATATTATTCAAATTATTTATATCCTTCGAATAAATGGATTTTTTATTCGAATAATTTTTATTCGAATAGTGCCATGCCTAGTATGCTCATCACACAAACATGCATTGTTTTGGTTAGTTGGTTGCCTATTAGTTTTTGACAGTTTTAGTTTGCTTAACTCCTCATATTCAAGGCCAATAAGTCATTTAACTTACCATTGAATTAGGTTACATACTTTGTCTGCCTTTCTTTAGGCTGTTGATTGGTGCAGCGAAAAAACACACAAACATGCAGTGTATCATAGATTAACGAATAATCACATAAGCTATAGAATTGAATACTTGGTATTAACAACGAAAATATTAGCATTTTGAATTCCTTAAAGTTTTTAGAATTGCAAATAGTATATAAGAGATAACTTGTGATAGAAAGCTTAGACTTTTACCGACCATCAACTTGCTGACATCTTACTAAGACCCTTTTGCAGCGAAAACCATTCGATTTCTCTATTCCTGGAAAAAGTTTTGGGATCATCCACAACCCATCTATTAGAACTGTTTCAACAACTTAGACGAGAAAACCTGAAGATCAGTCCGGTCAAATTTTAATTTTTTAAGAAAAGTGTTAAACATCTAATTCACGTCGTCAGGGATTCTTACGGACCCTGACAAAATAGCAGCTAGCGTTGGGGCGATTTCTGGGTGTAATTTCGTGTTAAGGAAGGTTCGTACCCGATTTTTTGCAGTTTGCACATTCTCTGACGTCGACACTAAAGAAGGTAAGAAGGTGAAAATAGTGCGAGGAACAACAGGCGGCATTCGATGACGATAGTGATAAGTAGGCGAGCCGTCGGCTGAATAAAGCCGAAACAAAGTACTAATCAATGAAGCCATCGTTTGGACACTCAGAAAGATGATACTATATTTGGGGAGCTAGAATTTTGCAGTAATCACCGATCACTGGGCTTTGAAATAGTTGAACGGGCTCGAGAGTCGATCAGGTTGTATCGCTAGATAGGTCGAAAAAGCACCTTTGCTATAGCCGCTGGAACAATAACTGGACAGCATTACGATACAGAAAAAGATATTGGTGGCAAATGGCACAAGGCGAAAAGTGCCGACTTAGCAAGGAAGGACGACTATACAGACGAATAGCCAACCAAACGCCCGGCGAAGACACATTCTAACAACATCCGGTTCTATCGTACCAGAATGACGGGATTTTTTAACCGGCCAAAGGCTTTGTAACCCTGTCTAATCTGTGATGTCCCACCCTCAAATTGTCATCCTCGTAGCAAACCCTTGCAGCGAGGTTGCTCCATTTTCTCTTGTTACGGGCTGGGTTCGAACGCAAACCCGGACAAAGAGATTGGATCTGCTGCGTCTGGTGGAAGAAAATCTATGTTGAACGTTCGCATTATGTTCAATTCGTCAAGTGTAAGAAGTGGCTTCACAAATCTGGATGCTCAGTGCTTAAACCTACCATTCACAGACCCCGTACTTTCTATAGTACCTTCGAGGCACTTTGTTGTTCACGCCATAGGGCGTCCCGCGGTACACGTTGCTCTAGCGCACCCCCACTGCCAGTACTATCCTCAAGTGACCATAATGATGGCTCAGTCTCCACCACTAGCAGTTCTGCTGCAATGCCCGCCTCACCTACTCCAGACTTCCGCTCGCGCTCAACAGCGTTTCATATCGCACAGCCGCTCATCACTCCTATACCCTCCGGAATAGATCAATGAGCATTTCTGACCGTCAGCCCCTCTGCCGCTGCCCCCAAAGTTCCCCTGTACTTCTAGCATGCATATTGGTCAGGACCACGACCTCCTTCCACCATTGCCTTTCACAACCTTGCTGAAACACGCCGCAGCCTTCCACGCCAAATAATCTGGCCCATCTAATTTGCAAGGCTCATTCCCTTCTAGACTGTGACACTGCTTAGCCCTCAGCCTATCACCACTTAGGCATACGCTTTTGTCTCTTACCCCTCGGGCGCACTTAAAAATTGTACAGCTAAATTCTAACGGATTAACTGAAAAGATCGCGGAGATAACTGAATTTATGAAGCTAACCAACATCAAAATCGCTGCGATTCAAGAGACCAAACTTAACACAAGATAACACTTACGAACTTGTGATGGGTATAATGTACATCGAAGAGATCATCCCAGCGGTATAGGGGATGGTCCCACATTCATAGCACATCACACTATATAAAGTAATCTATTTGTTCCCGACATCGACCCAACGGACTTTGCTTTAAAATGCCAAGATATCGTGGCCCGGTCAGGCGATGTCGATCTGCAAATTGTCAACATCTACATAACCCCTGTAACATGTTGCCCGAGGGACTATCACCCTGATATAAGTGCGTTCCTAAGAGGTGACAACCGTTTAATGTTCGGCAACTTCAATACCAATAGACAGCAGAAGGGATGCACTTGAGGAGCAAAAAGATGCCTCGACATTCTGCACAGTGATCGGAAATTCCCCTAACAGAATGGCAGGAGACTGTCACATCTCAATCGTAAGCGCAGGACTCATAAACTGCGTCAACTTACGACCGATTCTGACACTGGATACGATCACCTGCCAATTATACTCTCACTCAAGCGACAGACGGACTTCATAACCTCAGAACGACGCACTTTCATGAATTTTAGCAAATCGGACTGGGACCGTGTTGCGGACCATACAAAGCGCTCCTCCGCTAGAACACCCATGCCTACAGACGTTCACCAAAGTTAACGAGAGGTTCGCAAGGTTATCGATTCCGCCTCTAGCCGCTTCATTCCCGCCGGAAGAATACCGGAAATTCGCTTGAATTTCCCTGCGGAAGCAGGGAATCTGGCAAGAGAACGTGACCGTGTGAGAATTCTCAGTCCCGCAGACCCAAAGCGCAAATCCTACGGACGGTCAAAGACTACAAGTTTAAAGTGGTCAACAGGCAAGATCCTATCAAACCCGAACAAATACATTTGGTAACAGCGTCAAATCGGACCCCAGGCGATGCGCGAGCTATTTCTGCCTACAGTTTATAATGCATCGACCTGTTGACAGGGCCAAGAAACGAGCTATCCGTCTCCCGCATAAACACAAACACAACACAGTGTCCATTGCCGTCTCCGTTGCCGAGTTCAAGGAAGCCATAATGAAGTCCAAGCCCTCGAGATCAATCGGAGCCGACGGTATTGCCATGAAGATGATGAAACACCTAGGCCACGATGGACAGAGTGACTTGGCGGCTCTCATTAACCTATCGCTAACCACTTTCGTCATTTCAGAGGTTTGCAAACAAGCGTCTGTAGTCCGGCTGCTAACACCAGGGAAGCCGGAGAACCAAACAGAATTACATAAAGGGTGTGTTACGCTGCGCGGCTTCACGGAATTGCGCTGATACCTTTATTACTGATTCCGTAACGCCATGACGCCAGTAGCGCCAGAAACACTAAACTACTACAAAACACCGCTGTACTAGAGTGGCGCTACTGTTGATTTTGAGTTTAAGGTGTTTCTGGCGCTGCCGTCGCCATTGAGTTTATGTTTAGCTATGGTCTCGCTACACTGAAGTGGCGCCATTGAGTTGAAAGTGCTTCTGGCGCTGCTGGCGTTATGGCGTTATGGTATCACAAAAAAGGTTGAATAATTTGCCTTTTGTTCATTACTTCTAAACGGGTAAAAAAAGTTACACTCGGTCTTCGGATTCTTCACCAAGGCATAGATACGTGGGTGTAGATACCCCATCGGACCGTTTTCGTCAGTGCTCGATGGTGTCTCCTAAGCTACAAGGTGGCGCAAAAGTAATCCTCCTACCAGAAAATGCTATACATTTTGCGATTGGCGCCTAAAGTCAGTTCTGTTTTGACATTTGTGTAGCAAACACATGCGAAATACACGTTAATAAACAATGTTACGCTACACTGCTCTAGAACGCGGAATATTGCTGACTATTTATTTGACCAATAATCGGTCGGTGAAAAACGGTTACTGCGCAAAAGTAATCCTCCTATCAGAAAATGCTATAAATTTTGCGATTGGCCCCTAGAGTCAGTTCTGTTTTGACATTTGTGTAGTAAACACATGCCAAACAATGTTACGCTACACTGCTCCAGAACGCGGAATATTGCTGACTATTTATTTGACCAATAATCGGTCGGGGCCAAACGGTTACTGTGAATGGTGAGCGCTACAGAGCAATGATCAACGAGTTCTTTTTGCCGCAACTTGATGAATTGGGATTGGAAAACCTGTGGTTCCAACAAGACGGTGCAACAGCACACACTGCACGTGCCACAACCGATATGCTGAACATCGGAAGCTTACTTTTGCGCCACCTTGTATATTATTACCGGAACAAACTATTTTTGCTCATTATTTTTGAACGGGTAAAAACTGTTAGACTCCGCCTTTGGATTCCTTATCCTGCCATGAATACGTGTCTCTAGATACCCCCTCCAAACGCTTTGTATTAGTTTTCGGTGATGTCTCACAAACTGCGCCCCTAGCAATATGGTATCATTGCGCCAAAAAAGCACTTCACGCAATTGCGTTAACGCACTGCGCTGATACCGGCAATGGCGCTGGCTTCAAGGTATCAACGCCAAAAAATTGGCGCCACGACCCAGCCTTGAATCACATCGTTCGAGATCTCTAATTTCGCCAGTTGCAAAGCTATTGTAGATCATTCTGCTCCCGTATTACACTGCAAACCTGCCCTTGGCCGGGCACTGACATTGTTTCCGGAAGTCACACAGCACTACTCTTACTTTCAACATCATAACGTCGCAGATAAACTATGGTTTGAATCAACATCCGCCAAACCATAGGACGGCGCTTGTGGCACTTGATCTTTCTAAAGCTGTCGCCACGGTCAACCATGCCACACTCCTAGGAGACCTGGAAGAGGCACCGCTCCCTGCCAACCTAAAAAGGAGGACCGCTAACTACTTCAACGGTTTTCAGCGGTTTTCAGCGGTTTTCAAATTTAGGAGCAAGATATCTAGACCACGAAGAATCATACAAGGGGTGCAGCAGGACGGTACCTCATCCTCCCTTTTGTTTGATTTCTATATTTCGCGGCTTCCTCCCCCACCAGACGGAATCTCCATTGCTGCATGATTGTGGCTTCGGGTAAGAGCCTCCAATGACCACCTCTGTACGAGGATTAACTCTTACTTGTGAGACCTTTCCAACTTCTTCATCGAGCGAAATCTGACCCTGTCTCCGACTTGAGTTAAATGTCCACGTTGACGGATTAGCTCTACCTGCTGTCAACTACCCTAAAATCCTGGGTGTGACGTTCGACAAAAGCCTCACCTTCGCTAGTCATGCCACCCCAATTGCCACAATGGTACAGAGCCGCAACAAGATCTTGAAGTTGCTTCGGGAAAAAGTTAAAGAAAGCTATATACAAGGTCATCCGAGTCTCATCTTTACCAAGAGGCTAAAATGCTCAATGTACGCGAGCATTCGGAACTGTTGAGCAAACAGTTTTTACTGAACTGCCACAAACCTAGTCATGCTGTTTGTTAACAGTGCTTCGCCCTGCCCAATGGGACCGATCACTCTAAATTGTCATCAGGCTCTTCTAACGGAAGTCCGAGGAAACGCGCAGTTTCCACAGGGTTGGACAAGAGTGATGTAGGTGTTAAAAGAGTAGGCTCGACTGAACAGAAAAAGAGATGTTTGGTATTACGAGGGGACATACCACATGCAGGACATGTGTTTGGTATGTTGGGGTTCAGTCTGCATAAGTAAGAGTTTAACTTATAACAATATCCAGAGCGAAGTTGTGCTAGCATGACTCTAGTCTCCCTCGGAAGTACACGTGCCTCTTCAGCCAATTCTGAGGGGGATCTGTCCACCGATTCAGTGTGGTGGACATTTAGAGCACGCCTATGGTTCCGTAGATCAAACGGCAAAGAGATGTGGTGCCGGATCTCATCGTAGTGCTTACGAAGATGTCTCCTTATGTCTCTGGGGGGCGGGGCTACATCCAATAGATGTCGATTTGGATGACTGGGTTTATGACAGTTCAGAAGGAACTGTATACTCAAGAGTTCAGCGTGCTATAAGCAGCCGGCAAAAGAAGCTCGCGCATTTCCTGGCGTCCGACTTGACACTGTCGCCGAATGCAATGGCGACCTTGTCATTGTATTTGGTCGGATTGGATAGGGCCTGGATAGTCGACCATAATTTGCCGACTCTGCCGGAGAGGTTGCATGCCTCGGGGGGTTGTTTCCACTTGTGTTCGTTGACTATCCTACGAATTTCCGCATTGAGATCTTTGATTCTGGGATCTGCGGGATTGATGAATCTCACTTGGTCACGTTCTCTTGCCAGACGAATTTCTGGTATTCTACCAGCAGGAATAAAGTGGCCTGAGGTTAAATCAATGACCTTGCGAAACTCTCTTTCACCTTTGCGTACATCTGTCGGAGTGGGTAAGGCAGCGAAGGAGCGCTCTGTATAGTCCGTAAAGCGGTCCGAGTCCGCTTTGGTGAAGTACATTACCAAAGTTTATGAGTCGTTATGAAGTCGGTCGGCCGTTTAACGGAGAGTAGGATAGGTAGGTGGTATGAAGCTAATGTGAGCATCGGTCGCCAGATGACAAAGTTAATTAGGCCCGCCCTCTTTATGGAAATGTCTGCCGAACTGTGGCGGTTGAATGCCACCCTGGTGGGGGCACCTCCATTGACTGTACAGAATGCTGAGTTGTCTATTTGGTCTGCAATTGCGTGTCTTCTGCTGTCTGCTGGCAAGTTGGAGTTCCAGAGAGCGTGATGTGCGTTGAAGTCGCCTAGGATTAGACGGTTATCTCCCCTTAGGAACGCACTAATGTCGGCATGATAGTCTCTAGGATTACACGTGGCAGGGGGAATGTAGATGTTTATACTTTGCAAGTCGACGTCGCCTGACCGGACTACTATGCCTTGTCATTTTAAGGTAGAGTCCCTGGGGTCGAAGTCAGGAGAATATAGATTATATTGTACAGACTGATGTGTAATGAACGCAAGGCCACCCCCATCACCGCTGGGACGGTCTTTTCGATGTACATTATACCCATCACAATGATGTTTTGTGACTTCATAAAGTCAGTTATTTCTGCGATCTTTCCAGCTAATCTGTAGTTTGAAGCATGTAGAAGGGACATGCTAGGCGTGCGGGAAGGATGCGATTGCCTAGGGGGAGGTCTGTTGTCTGTCTTGTTGTCTGGTGTGGAAGGCGGCTGGGTATTGTAACAAGGGGCTATGAACGTGTCGGTCCAAGGGTTACCGTTTGCGAGTCCAGAGCACATGAAGGGTGACACAGGCCAAGAAAATTTTTGCACTTGACCGATGTCGCAGGCGTATGGAGGGGCATGCTAGGCATGAGGGACGGATGCGCTTGCCTAGGTGGAGGTAGACTAAGGCCTAAACTATGTCGCTGTCTAACAATTGTTGCACTTGACCGATGCCGGAGGCGTATATAATCTTTGCCGACAAACGGTGCACGTAGTGAAAGGTACGAGGAGATGGTGGTCCTGGCCCACCTGCAGGCTGGAAGCTGGGGGCATTGGGGGCAGGGAAAGGGGGAACTGATGCTCTGGCCTGTTCCGGAGGGGATAGGAGTGTTGAGCGGCCGTGCGAGATGGAGACGCTGGTGAGCGTCAGCGACAGTTGGGAGTGGGTGAGGCGGGAATGGCAGCAGTGCAGCCAGTCGTGTAGACAGAGCCACCATTGTGGCTACTTGAAGTTGGTAGGGGCGGTAGGGGAGCGCCAGAGCGACGAGTACTGCGAGGTCTGTGGATAGCCGGGTTAAGCCCTGAGCATCCATATTTATGTAGCCATCTCTTACACTTGGCACATTGAACCGAATGCGACCGTTTAATGAACATTTTCTTCCAGCAAACGCAGCAGATCCAATCTCTTGGTCCAGGGTTGGGTTCGACCCCAGCCTGTAACAAGAGACAATGGAGCAACCCAGATGCCAGGGTTTGCTCCCAGGATGACAATTTAAGGGTGGGACGGGACAGATTGGACAGGGTTATACTGAAATAACAACCCTTGGCCGGGTAAAAAAACCCGTCATCCAAACCGTCATCTATTGGATGAAGCTCCGCCCCTAGAGACATAAGGAAACATCTCCCTAACTTACTATGATGAAATCCGGCACCACATTACCTTGCCGTTTTATCTGCGTAAGCATAGACGGGCTCTAAAGGACCTCCATATCAAGCCGGTAGACAGATCCCTTAGATATCGGGTTGTGAACCCCGTAATTGATGGAAACTAGAGTCATGATAGCACAACTTACAATTAGTACAAACTCTGCAAAACTGTTAATTTAAAGATACATATCCCAACCCCCATTTATTGGAACAATCGATTGTATGGGAGCTATATGTTATGTTGGTCCGATCTGGGTGATTTTCACTACACACATCAATACATATCTAAAAGGTATCAAACCAGCAAAATTTTTACTTTCCTAGCTTTTTAATTGCAAAATTTATAGAACAAAACCCATTTATCGAAACTATCTATTATAAGGGAGCCATATGTTATGTTGGTTCGATCTTGATGATTTTCACTACACACATTACATATACAATATGTAACAAACTTGCATAATGTTACGCTCCTAGCTTTTTAATTGCAATAGTTATAGGCCAAACCCCGTTTTTCGGAACAATCGATTGTATGATTACTGTTTTACATGACGGCCACTTTGCAAATTTCAGAGAGATATCTCAAAAACTGAGGGAATAGTTTGCGTTCAAACAAACAGGCAGACGGGCATGACTAAATCGACTCACCTCATCGCTATACTTATTGGTGGATCTATCTTTTCTTCTCCTCATACTTACAAACATCGGACCAAAGTTATAATACCATTTCATGTTCATGAAAGGTATAAAAACGATTGCAATAACCACTAGTTCCCCGACTGGAGTTGGAAGTAAATGTGGCAAATATATTGAATATTATAGTACCACAGATGATGTGCCTGCATTAACCACAACCACCACTTCCAGCTATAACCACCACATCAGGAGTAAGCGTAAGTAGGTTAAAGTATACCCAACCGTCATTACTTTTTTTTGAAAGTTTTTAACAAAAGTATTCGAATATCATCGATAAATATTAATGATTCCTATTTTTTTTTAACATATTTGATACGATTCTAGAACTAAAACGAATACAATTTTGATAAAATTTTAAATTGTTCCGGCAAGCCTTGTAACATTTTTTTTTCACGTTTGATATAACTTCGTAAGGACAGTAAATTAGTTTTTTTTAATCCTAACGACATGCTTAATTAAAATTAGACAAAGTTTTCGAACGAAGGATGGTCATGGTCATATTAAAAAGTATTTATTTAAATTTTTTTTGGGACTAACTCGGGGCTAAATAGTGGTTTGAAGAATATTAAAATTGGTTAGAAGTATTGAGGAAGTTATTACGTTGAGACATTTTCTATGAACAGATTGCTCAACGACAGCTCAAAAGATTTTTCTTTAATGTTTTAGTTTTTCTGAATCTCATGATGCGATAAAATAGAGCAAATAGAAAAAAAAAACTTTTATCAATTTTTTTTTGTAAATTATGATTTTAAAATATATTTTATTCAAATTAATAACGTCATAAGTATTTAGTCACCAGTAGTGATCAAATAAAGTTCGAAAAGTGAGAGGAGAATGATTTTTTTTGTTTTTAAGTGTACATATTTGTACCGCTTCTATTCAATTAAAACTCAGTATTAAGTATCCAAAAATAATCAAAATACAATCAAGTGCCTATATTTTCAAAACGTATGCATCCATATGATGTGTCGGTAATTTCAAGAAGTAAAATAAACGCAAAGTAAATTGTTAAGAGTTTATCGCAATAAATATTAAGCTAACAAATCGCTGATACTCCATTTATATAGGATTTGAAAGTAAGCTTAACATAATCGAAATAAAACTTGGGATTGGGGTCAAACACAAAACTTATTTTAACCCTTTCATTTTTTTACCACGGGATCAACAAGCGCAAGAACGCGACTCATTGGGCGCAACAACGCGCAGCGCTAACAACGCCCTGTTACAGGCCCGCTGAACTAACAACACCAGAAACAACAAAACCCGCCACAACAACTAGCAGTGAGGCCTTCATACATATTATACGCCCGCTGCACTAACAATAGCAAAACCGATAACGACAACAGCTGAGGCTCACCTAATAAAGACCCGCTGCTATAACCAGAAATAACATTAAAAAACAGCACCAGCAACAGTAGCGCCATACTAACGGCATACTACAACCGGGTCTGTCCTATTTGATTTAGATCTACTTTTTTTTATATACATATCAAAATGAAATGTTATAACCCATTTATACTGATCTATAACGCGTGGTTTCAGACCAGCAATTCGACTTTGTTTATATGGACTTTGATTGCGTTCGTTCCTTTGTTATGGTAGTATCAATCAAACAAGTTTAAAGCGTAGTACATATAACCTAGATTAAAACACAGAGAAGAAAAATGCTTACGACATAAGGGCATCTTAAAGGAACACAAACTTTAAGATTAGAACTTAGAAAAAAAATAAAATTCCGAAAACTAGGTTTGAAACAAAATTTATTAAACATAGAATCAGTAATTTACGTTAGTGGGTGTTATAAATAAAATAACATAAAAGTTTGAGAATAAGAACGAAGCAAATAAATAAATCAATAACAATAACTAAATACATACAACTAATACACAAGTAAAGAAATAAATCAATACTACTTTACCAATAAAAAAACTATAGAATATTATTTACTTAAACTGTGTTAGTTTTAAGAAAGGGTTAGTAAATAAATTTGTTAAAAATGCAAATGTTGACTTCCGTTATTCAGAAGGCATGTAGGATTCTCCGGTAAGGGGCCATCGAAATATAGGTGCGTGGATGGTCATGGATGAAGGTGGGCCCAGCACCGGGCGCCGCAACCTTGTATTGTTTGGCCCTTTTTGTTGTATTTTTATCTTTCAGCCGTTGTAACCGGTCGCTTCCGGTTCGTTTTTCATTTTCGGTTTTTTCCGGATTTAATTTTAATTGTCCTTTTTTTGCCGTTTGTTTATTTCAGTTTTGCTTTGATTCCCTTAATTGGCCAGCCGGTTCTGAGCTACGCATCGCCAATATGGTCGCCGGGGCTAGCAGATATACACTGATTGAGGTTTCAGGCCTGTCAAAACACCACACTCAGAACTGCCTCACCTGAGCACCACCTTCACAGCGAGGCAAAAATGTTCGGAGTTAAAGAGCATAGTGAGACACTAACCATGTATTTATCTGTTCAAATAAGCCGACTGTTCTTAGACCAATTTCCCTCTGGTCCAACCTCTTTGAAGCCGGACGTATTCTGGGACTTCCGTTTGAAAAGCTTGAAGCAACGCGAACATTTGTTGCAACGCATGTTAACAAAATTTGTCAGTAGCTACCAAACATTCACGCATTGTCATTCAGAGGTACAGAAAATCATACGAGCTACCCCACTTTAACATCAACAGGTGACGGGAGAGGTGAGGGCACAAACCACCGGTTTTGGACCCACATTATGCAGGCATAACATACCTAGTTATTATAATGAATAACTATTAAGCATTAATTTGTTTATATTTAACACCAGCAGACCAGGCAGACGTTAACCTGCCGAAAATTTGATTTGCCTACATTTAACTAATTTTTTTTCTACTTTTGCTTTCCCCACTCCCAATCACCGTTACTCTTCTTTACCTCTTCATTTTCCTCTAACCTATATTTTCTACTAACCTTCTTCTCCCATTTCCTCTGATGTGCACACAGTTTCGAAGATATAGCGAATTAACTTTTATTTGATCCTGGTATCCTGGTGGTTTCGCATGTCCGCTTCATGCTCCTTTAGTCGGACTCCAAGTGCGCGTGTTGTGGGCCCAATGTATACCCCGTTACAGTAATCATTTTCTTTGCCTTGGCACGTAATTTCGTATATTACGTTGTTTTGTTGTAGCTTTTCAATGGGACTTTTCGTTACTGTAAATATATTGGCTAATGTTTCGTTGGACTTGTATGCCAATGTTATATTTTCTTTGTTGTTGGTTATTGTTTTCCTGAGGTTTTCGGTGAGTTTTGGAATGTAGGTTAGGCCAAAATATTGTTTAGTTTCGGTTTCTTTTCACGATGTTGTTTCATTTTGGTTGTTGTTTATTTCCCTTACTTTCTGTTCGGTTAGATTTTTTATCAAGGTGTGCGGACCTGTGATGGCTACAACATCCACTGGCGTGACCGTGAGAAAGGACTTGGGGGCGGATTTTGCCTTCATCAATTATCAATCTGTGCAATATCGTATATTTGAGACTGATGTCGACCCGAGGGATAACACCTTACAACTTCAAGGTATGGTTGCCCTTCAGGCGATGTTGATGAAGCTTGGATCAAGATCTCAATGCGGAAATCAGACGACTGGTTGATCAGCGCAAACGCGCCAAATGGAAGGAGCACCTAAGGTCCTGCAACCTCTCTGCTGGTGTTGGCAAACTATGGTCCACTGTTAAATTCTTGGCAAATCCGACCAAACCTAACGACAAAATATCCAGCACCTTTGGTGAACCGAAGAGATGCGCGAGCGCTTTTTGCCGGCAATTTGTACTGCATCCTCCGGTCGACAAGGAAATTAGATGAGCCATCAGGGAAGCGCACAAACGAAAAAATAGCCTAGCACCCATTGCCTTCACCACTACGGAGGTTCCAATCGAAATGCACAGACGTTTTATCCATGCTGATGCTAAAACATCTCGGAGAAGAGGGAGTAAGGTACCTAGCAACTGTCTTCAATCTGTCTATGACCACCCTTGTCATTCCAGAAAAATGGAAACAGGCAAAGGTGGTGCCACTACTAAAGCCCGGCAAGCCGGCCAACGAGGGGGTCTTATCGACCGATATCACTCCACACGCCAGTAGTGAAGACCTTGGAGACGGTCTTGCTCCCTTACTACACCGCTAACTTGCGACTAGCCGAACATCAGCATGGATTTCGTAATTTGCATAGCACTACCACCGCGCTGAACGCCATCACCACTCAGATAACACAACTCTCTCAACCAACATCGTCCAAATGACAGGGCAGTGGCAGTTGCTCTTGACCTGTCAAAAGCATTGTTGTTGTTGTTGTGGTAACGACAAAAACACTCCCGGAAGGTCAGTCAAGTCATTAATGACCTGGAGGATTATACTCTTCACCCCTGTCTAAAGCGTTGGACCGCCAACTATCTGAGTGACCGGCAGTCATCGGTTGAATTTAAAGGCGAAAGATCAAAAGCACGTACAATTAAACAATGGGTGCCACAGGGTGGTGTCCTATCCCTGCTTTTGTTTAATTACTACATATCGAGGCCCCATTGCAAACCAAAGAGTGTCTCGATGGTCTCTTCCGCCGATGACTGCACGATCCTGGTGACGGACGCCTCTGTAGACGAGCTCTGCTCAAGAGTTAGCTCATACCTCCCATACCTGTTCGGTTTTTTCGCTGGACAAAATCCGACACTGTCATCGACCACGTCCTCGGCCACCTTATTTACGAAGTGGACAGCGCAGGTGAACATTGAATAAGACTTCTACGTCGATGGCATTAAGCTTCCGACTGTCATACCCCAAAATCTTAGAGGTCACGTTTGGTAACATGTTCAACTACGGTGCTCTGTAGTCGCGATTGCCACCAAAGTACAAAGCCGCAACAAAACCCTCAAGTCACTAGATGGCAGCACTTGGGATAAAGATAAAAAAACGTTACTGCCAACGTACAAGGCAATCAGCCAGCCGGTTCTGAGCTACGCCATGCCTATATGGTCGCCGGGGCTAGCAGATACACACTGGAGGAGATTGCAGGCCTGCCGAAACACCAGAATCAGAACTCCACCGGGATGCCTCCTTATGTCTCCTCAGCGTCACCTTCACAGTGAGGCTAAAATGCTCTCTGTAAAAGAGCATAGCGAGATGTTGACCAGGCAATTGCTGTTCAACTGCTATAAGCCACAGCATCCGAATAGAAACCTGCTCAACGAAAATCCGCCTACCAGGAGAGTAAGGAGTCATCTCCGTAAGCAGAAGGAAAATCGAAACAGATGATGGCACAACGCGTTTCAAAATCAAATTTGACAAGGGATGATGTAAAATCGTTCCAATATCCATCATTATGACGAATACCTGTCATCACATATTCTCGCTGTTTGATCCAAAGGGGCATCGGCGGGCCATCAATCTCATCCACACAGAGTCGGTAAACTTCTTTGTCCTGTTCTCGTCCGGTGAATGCAGTCCTGCAGGCACAAGCTCCACCTGTTGAAGCCGATGAGGAACGCGAACTGCCTTGGGAGACAACAGTCATGCTGGCCCAACTTCGTTCTGGATATTGTAACAGGCTAAACTCTTACCTATCCGGACTGAACCCTGACATGCCAAATGTCTGCCCGGCATGCGGCGTATTTCCCCACGATACTAACCATTTGTTCATCTGCTCAACCGATCCTACTCTTCTAACAGGAATTTCACCCTGGTCCACCCCTATTGAAGCCGCGAGGTTTCTGGGACTTCCGTTAGAAGAGCCTGATGACAATGTTGGTTAAGAGGTGATACTTTAGGCAGCTTAAATAGTCGCTAATACAACAATAACATCAGGGTGTGCGGGTAGCAGTTGTTCCTTTGAATTTTATTTGTTGTTTGTAGGTTCGTGTTCCAAAATTCTTTGTCGCTTGTGGTAGGTACTTTGTGAATAAGATTTTTTGCGAAGTTAATTTTGTATTCAAAGGGTTGCAATGAATATAAGTTTGTTAGGTGTCCAGAGGATGAGGGTTTTGTGTACCAGTCAAATGATAGGCTTCCATTATTTTTGTCTTTTCTATTTTACTATAAATTTTATGTCAGTGTCATGCTTTTTCTTTAATTCGTCAATGGCGCTGTCAAGTGGGTCATCTAGAATTACTCGTATGGGAAGTGGCTTGCCCATTTGCATACCGAAGGTCTGTGTATATACTTCGTTGTCGTTGATGAAATAATTGTTGTCACGTAAACAGAATCTAAGTATTTCATTAAATTTGCATTGGGGTAAATTTGTTCCTGATTTTATCTTTTCGCATTTTGTTATTATTATTTTTATGGCGAGATTAATCCGAATGTTTGTAAATAGCTGTGCGACGTCAAAAGACACTAGAACTTCTTCTCTATCGATCCGTACATCTCTCAATACCTCTTTTAGTGTTATCACATTTTTAATATTATACTCTTCCGAAGTTATGTTTCTTAATATGGTTCCTATATATTTGGATAATTGGTAGCAGGGTACGTTCACGGATGATGCGATTGGTCGCAAGGGTGTGTTAGGCTTGTGTATTTTTGGCAGCCCGTATAGTGTGGGCGCAGTTCCTGCTGAGCACGATACCTTAAGTTTTGCTTTGGTGTTTATGTGTTTTTGTTTGTAAAGTTCTCTATTTTTGTTTTCGGTTGTTATGGTCTGTGCATTTTTACATATTTTTGTAAGTTTAACGAGCTCAAGACCAGTTGATAATAATTCTTAGTTAATTATTATTATTTTTGATTAAGGGAAAAATTGAAAGCAACAAATATATACAGGCTATAGTTATAGTAATATTTCAAAAACAGCCACGATTTCTTGTCAGACTTATTCGTATAGTTTTGCTATTTTCAGAGGATCTTGTTTTGTTTGTCTATAAGTTTGTTGTTTTTCTTTTGAAGTATAAGTGTTGGGTCCGCTCTCAGTTTTCTGTATGTGTTTCTGTCTTTAAATAGTTCTCCTGTTTTCTCTTTATAGTCTTTTTTGTATAAGATCACAGTTTTGTTTTCCTTGTCCGCATCTGTTATAATAATATTGATTTTGTGTAGGTTAAGAAATACTTTGCTTTGGTTATATATTGCTGATATAAACTTTTCGGTTGAATTGTTTTTTATGTTTCTTTTATGTTGAAGAATGCTGGTACTGACTTTGTTCCTCGGATTTCTTTGGAATAATCATCGGTTAATGCTTGAATTGCCTGTTCAATTTCTGCAATAGTGTGTATTGTTGTTGGTAGAGTGAATTTTCTCCCTAGCGACAGAAGCCACTTCACCTCTTTTGGAAAGTTTATGTTAGTATTTTTTAGGAACCAGTCATTGTCTGTTTTTATTCACAATTTTCGTAGTTGTAGCTCTTTTAAGTTATTTAGTTTTGTTTCGTGTACTTCTTTTGTTCCGTTCGCTATTCTCCGACCATAGTGGCATTGTTTATTTTTAAAATTTGCGAGTTAATTATCACTTAGGTCTCTTTTAAGGTCCTTTTCGTGTTTGTTGATTTAAAAGCCGCTTTCGATAGCACGAAAAGGAGCTGCCTATATGCCGTTATGTCTGAATTTGGTTTCCCCGCAAAACTTATACGGCTATGCAAAATGACATTGAGCAACACCGCCAGCTCGGTCAGAATTGGGAAGGACCTCTCCGAGCCGGTCGAAACTAAACGAGGTTTCAGACAGGGTTACCCCCTATCGTCCGATTTATTTAATTTAATGCTGGAGAAAACAATACGAGCTGCAGAACTTAATTGCCCTGGAACAATATTTTATAAAAGCGTGCAACTGTTGGCATATGCTGACGATATTGATATCATTGGCCTTAATGGGATTGGTGGTGAACGAGGGCAAAACGAAGAACCTTCTGTCATTATGCAAAGAGTCAGCGCATTCGCGCCTTGGCAACCAATCCACTGTTGGCAGCAATAATTTCGAGATAGTCAAGGACTTCGTTTACCTGGGAAGCAGCATTAACACCAACAATAATATTAGCCTAGAAATCCGACGAAGAATTACTCTTGCAAACAAATCCTACTTCGGACTGAGTAGGCAATTGAAAAGTAAAGTCCTCTCTCGACGAACGAAAATAACACTCTACAAGTCACTCATCGCCCCCCAGCCCCCCTGCTATATGGTGCAGAAGCGTGGACACTAACAACATCTGATGAGGCGGCTCTGGGAGTATTCGAGAGAAAGGTTCTTCGCAAGATTTGTGGACCTCTACGCGTTGGCGACGGCGAGTACCGACGAAGATTTAATGATGAGCTGTATGAATTAAAACACAGCGGCTTCGCTAGCTAGGCCACGTAGTGCGAATGAGCGAAGATGCTCCAGCCCAGATCGGCACTCGCCGTTGGAAGCGGAGGAAGAGGGAGACCACCACTCCGATGGAAAGACCAAGTGGAGACCGATTTGCGATCCTGCGGTGTTTCCAATTGGCGCCAGTTGGCGCAACGAAGAAAGGACTGGCGAGCTATATTGGACGGTCAAAATCGCCCGGGCGGTTAGATGACCATTTAAAGAAGAAGAAAGGTATGTGGTTTTTTATGGTCTTTATTTCTGAATTTGTTTGTGTTATTCCCATGTTTATAACTTTTCGCAAAAAATGAAATTTGGTTTTATTAAGTTGTTGCACTATCACAACACGTCACAACAAGTGGACACTCTGCAAACATAAAGAACATAAAGATCATAGACAGAAACAATATAAGGAGAGCCAGATATGCGTTGGAGAGTTTAAGATGATTAGAGAAAAGGGAAAACACTGTCAATAAAAAAGAAGACACACAAGACGTAGCTTTTATGTCGTTTGTTTATGTTTGTAGGTACCTCTTTGTATTTGCATATATGTATGTATAAAGAATTTAGTATTAAAACTATATATATCACACGATGTTAATATACATATGTTTTGTTGTTTGAAAATAAAACAAGATCACCCCTGAAGATGCTGGGATGTTGGGTGGGAAAAGTGAAATAAACTTCTTTATTTTGCACTTTTAAACAAATGGTCAAAAAAGCCTAAAATCAACCACAATTTTTAGCTATGCCGAATTGTAACTTTATGTAACCTGAAGGCTTTTTTAAAAACTCTATATAGCCTGTGTTGTTTCACAGATATCCACAATAAATTTCTGACCTGAATGAAGGACAAACAACACACAAAAATGTGGGGGTGTGGCACCGTCCACTTCTCGAAAAAATATATATAGCCTGTGTCGCACCCAACCAACTCCTAAACCAGTCGTGAAAGCTTTATAGAGATCGACAGTAAACTTTGGACGTTAATGAAGCACAAACAAAACAAAAAAACAGTAAGGAAGTCTAAGTTCGAGTGGAACGGAACATTATATACTTACTAGTGATCTATGAAGGCATACCAATTTACGAAGGTCTGTTTTAATACACTTCAGTTCGTATTATAAGGCCAGATGATTGTTTTCAATAAAAAAATTTGTAATTAGTTTTGAGGGGAAAATTAATTTAAAAAAAAAAATATAAATGTATGGCGCGATATACAACAGGTACATCATCATAAACCTCCTAAGAGATTTTTGCGCCGAGCTTCCCTTCCAATTTGTGGTGTGCTGTTTTGAATTTTTCCTACAAATTGGCGGGACCTACAGATTTTTGCCGACTTCGAACGGCATCTGAAAAGGAGATGCATTTTTGTTCAGAAGCCTTCCATAGCGAAAAGACACTCGTAGAGTTTGCTAAAACATTTCCGTGGGGCGACCCCGTTTTGAAAAACTTTTTCAAACCACTTTTGATGTTACAAGTCCCAGGACTCGAACCTTGGACCTTCAGTGGGGCAGGCCGCCAACACTACCGCCACACCACGGCGGCCGCCTTTAATTTATTTGTATATAGATAGCTATTCTACCAAAAACTGCTAACCACATTTTTTCAAAATACCAATATATGCACATTTTATGTTTGAAAAATTTGCGTTCAAATAGGCGGACATTGCTAAATCGACTAGCTCGCTCATCGTCTTCTTCTCATACTTACAGACATTTCATGTTCATTAAAGGCATGAAAATCAAAAAAGGTTATGGGTGATTCTCCGCAAACTCTCAGTTTTGTGTCGCTTGACGATTTCTAATACACATCAAGCATTATCAATGAATTATGCCCACTAAATGTTCGAAAGTGACTTTCTTCAAATAGTTCCGGATTAGTTATTGCATTATATGATCATTTTTATCAAGATTTCGTTGACAACACAGTACGAATGTCACAACCGTGGCATGTCGCCAACCTCAATTCTTGATAAATTTCATCTGTTTCAGACTCAAATCGCTATTAATGGGAATAACCGATTATATTTATATTAAATACGTTCTTCACCGGTACTGTTTTTTCAACACGTTCGCTAACATAAACCCAAAAACGAATCTTCTAGCTTAAATTGGCTGTTTGTAATGTACAATTACACTGTGGAACAAATTCAGGTTAGCAAAAGTTAGGTCGATTCTGAGAGTGAGGGGTAAAAATAGAGGCTAAATTAGAAGACCCGTATCGCGGCGTTTGTTTATGTTAGTTCGAATTTTTTTTAATCAACTTTCGAACTTTGCAGTCAAATGTCGATTTTCAGCATATTGTTTGTATTGTTTTTTGGCTATAACTCGTCGACTAATTGATATTTTTTCAATTTGTTAAAACCAAATTATTGCTAGAGACCTGGGCAACAATTAAAATTTAAAAAAAAAGTTGATTTATAAAATTTTTGTATTGCTTATAAGCAAAATGTTGAACATTTTTTTTTCATGTTTCTTGAACATATTTTCCACAAAACTAAGTCCTTTTTCTTTCTGTTTGATCTATAACATGCTTCTCAATTTTTTCAGTGTTGGTGTTGAAGAAACATTGAAAAAGAAATTATAAAAATTCGGAAAAAATATAATTTTGAAATGTTAGTTATGAAAAGTTATAGGTAAGTAAAAAAAGTAAATAAATTAAATTCATGATTGGGCCAGTTGCCGTTTAGCAGGCGGCTGTGGATCAA
The DNA here is from genome assembly GCA_949987695.1 of Merzomyia westermanni. Lineage (NCBI taxonomy): Eukaryota > Metazoa > Arthropoda > Insecta > Diptera > Tephritidae > Merzomyia > Merzomyia westermanni. The sequence goes on along the minus strand of OX465292.1, from coordinate 131,986,139 downwards.
CATCACTGCTCTCTCTAATAACTTGGTCACCGTCATCAACATCAGAAAGGTCGATAAATTCGCCCAACTGATATTCTGGAACTTATCGGATTTATCGACCTTTCTGATGATGGTTTAAAGGAAGATCCAGTCTTATACATATAATGATTACCTTCGCAAGGAAAAGGAAAGGACTCAGAAACGCAAAGAAGCTAATAAAAGAAAACTGGTTAGTCAATTGGCAGACAGAGAAAAGAGGATCAGAAGAAAATATCAAAATGAACGCAAACGAAAATCGCGACTTCAACAAAAAAGGATGCATGATCATGGAAAATCTCCCGAAAAACATAGTTCAAATCCGACATCGAAAAAGAAGAAAGCTGAGAAATAGTCAAGAAAAAAAACATCATGCAAAAAAATATTATTGAACTCACTAAGAAAAATAAAAAGTTAGTGAAGTGAATTCTCACTTAGTATAAAAGAATTCTCAAAAAGAATCGAACGATCTAAACGAGGCAGTGACATGTCCGCTTCTCCAAGATCAGCAGTCAGGAAATTTCTTAAAGGGCGATTCGTACAACATGACGTAAAACAAAGAGTAATATCTAGTGAGATACTTATCCAACAATTGAAAGAATCTTATAGTGAGAGAAACAGTTGCAAAACCAAACAAATCTTAGGCAGAATTCTTTGTGGGAAAATCATCAAAAAATATCGAAAAATCGTGTTCATCAAAAATTATATTGCACCTATATATTCATCTCAAAATATTCCCCAAGCGAAACACGCTTTGACCTATTGTAAAATACAAAATTCCTCTCTTATTTGTTTATGAAAAGTCAAGTTCAAAAATTTTTCGAGGAAAACAGTCGAATGTCTCCATCAAATAAATCTTGCAAACTGTGAATGGGCAAAAAATCTCGAAACGATATATGGATGCTAGTATCATTGATCTCTACTCCACGTTTGAATTATTCAACATTCGCTAAACTTCGACCAGCACATTGCGTTGCCCCAAAATACCTACTTTTGTAGGCACCATGAGAGAACACCAATATACGAGTACATAGTCAAAAAATAAACCCAACATCGTTTCCTTCAACTCTCTAAGTTGTTCTGAGTGCGCCATTGGTACAGAGTGCGAGCACTATTTCATGGGAAAATTATTAGTCAGCTCACACGCAAAAAAAGGAAAACACAAAAAAATATGCCACAGAGAAAGAGTAATTCATATCCAAAGCCAGTGAAAAATAAAAACTATTCAAAACTGGCCTTTTGTAATAATAATAATAATTTAACTAAGTGCATTAATGAATGGAAAAAGTTTCATTTTATAAGTTCATTTAATACTTTCAAAAGATTGATTAAAATAAGTGTTCACGATGACCAATTTCCATATGAGTTGGAGACAAAAATGATGTCCATTTGACCTCTTAATTTTTCTAATGCGTAATAATTTGATTAACATTAAGTTAGAAGAATGACTTGATTGTGGTTGAATATTTTTAAACTTTTATAGAAAATAAAGTGAAGAATGTTTTCCGTATTATCTTATGTATTATTTGGCTTTAACAAGGTTTTATAATTATCACAAGCGTGGCAATCCGGTCACAAGCGTGGCAACGATTTTCAGTGATTTACAAGCCAATTCTACAAGTTTGTACTTGCAGCGTGGCCACTTCCACAGTTAGTTTGACACGTAAAAATACAAAAAAATATTCGAAACTCGTACCTTTTTTTTCTTATTTTACGCTTCCAAAATTGAGAGTTTGTGGAGAATCATAACTTCCCTACTGCAGTCGGGTATTACAAATTGTCCGAATATTTTACTTGTGTTTTATCCGATTTACTTAATTTTTGGCAGGAGTATAATACATACTACTAAAAAGCAGCTGACCAATTTTCAATGAAATATCAAGATTGAATTATAAGCGATTGCCTTTAAAAGTAGAAGAAATTGTATGCAGAAAAGTGGGCAGCGCCACTTCCCCAAAATTCACAAAATTTTTTTTGCGGTTGAGTTTTGCTTAAAAAGCTTATTATGTGTGCAGGATCTTATTGATATAGCTTGCATGGTTATAAAAATATCGAGTTTTACATTTTACAAATAAATTTTTCAGAACTATGTTAAAAAACTGGGCGTGGGCGTTTACCGATTTTGCCCATTTTTATAAAAAGCATTTACCTTTATACGCACAACATTTTCGCCAAATATCGTTCCGAGAAATCAATTTTTGCCGGAGTTGTGGCATTCAAAGGTTTGTGGAATAAGCTACTATAAAAGGGGTAAGGATCGGACACTTAAAACCGTGATGCGTATTCATGAAAGGTATAAAGTCTTCGGAAAAGTCGAAGGGCTGTCTTCGTTACTTGTTATTTATAAGAAGATAGCAGATGCGGCGGATGTTGTGCTGCCTAAATGGTTAAATGAGCACCAATTATAGATGTTGCAGCGTATATAGATGTGATGCGTATTCATGAAAGGTATATAGTCTTCGGAAAAGTCGAAGACAGCCCTTTCCTTACTTTTTATTTATAAGAAGATAGCAGACCCGGCGGATGTTGTGCTGCCTAAATAGTTAAATCAGCTCCAATTATAGATGTTGCAGCAATCATTGAGCACTATTAAAGCAAAGTAACTCCGTGATCCTGATTGGGAAAGTTAACGCGTAAGTGCATTGAGAGCCCTTAGCCCTGCTGAGGATACCCTGAAAGGATGCGCGTGTGTGAATGCCCCCAAACCCCATATATCCCACTTTAAGCATGGTCCTTTGTCGCTTAAAAGAAAGGATCCTGTGAAATTGGAAAAAATTATTAAATATACAGTCCGCTGAAAAGGACAAAACGAGTGCACAAATATTTGAAAATTAACGCACATAGTAGATGCACATGTACGAGGTGTGTTCAAAACGTATCGCGAATTTTGAATTTTCGCTGGTTACGTATATTCGAATTTCGAATTTTTTGTGGCGTTATGTTGGTACTCATGTCTCTCACTTATGCCGACAAGCTCGGCCATTTTGAATGTTCAGTTAATTGTTGACAGCTGCTTTGCTTGCACGTGTTTTGGATCGTCTTCGATTTTTACCTATTCAAAAAAATGGATCACAGAACCTGTATCAAATTTTGTGTGAAAAACGAAATTAAGTGCGCGGATGCATTCCGAATGTTGACTGTGGCATACGGAGAAGCTACCTTGGACCGAAGCAACGTTTATCGGTGGTATAAAATGTTCTCAGAAGGCCGAGAAGATGTGCAAAGAAGAACAAAAATTGGCTTTTGCACCACGATAACGCCCCTGCTCACGCATTGTTGCTTGTGCGCGACTTTTTGGCCAAAAACAACACACTAATGATGCCGCAGCCACCGTATTCCCCAGATCTGGCCCCCTGTGACTTTTTCTTGTTCCCTAAACTGAAGAGGGCCATAAAAGGACGACGTTACGCTTCTCTTGACGAGATAAAGACGGCATCGAAGGAGGAGCTGAACAAGAAACAAAAAAATGATTTTTTGAAGTGCTTCGAAGATTGGAAAAACCGTTGGCACAAGTGTATAATATCTCATGGGCATTACTTTGAAGGGGACAAAATAGATATTCATGAATAAATAAATAATTTTTGAAAATACACAAAATTCGCGATAGTTTTTGAACACACCTCGTACATATAAAAAGCAAAAAATAAAAATATAAAATTATTGTAGATAAATACAATGATACCAGCACAAGCGAGTGTATTACTGATGCTCAAGAATATGCTCCCCAACTTCAAGATGAACAGAAAAGATAGAACCAAATATGCGCATCTGAAGATGGCAGACCCTAACTGCCATACCCCCGCTCAAATAGATATACTATTAGGCAGCTACTTCATACCCCAGATAATACTAGATGGTATTGCGAAAATATCAAATACATTGTTAGCCCAAAATACCATCTTTGGATGGATCCTGAGTGGTAAAATGATAGAGCAAATATTCGCCTTCACAACCCAAGTAGAAGATATATCAAACGAATATCTTACTCCTAGCTCAAACAATTTTGAGAGTTGGAAGAACTTCTCCCTCTACAAGTCACTACCCTAGAATATGCCCGAGGTAGGCATACCGGTTGTAACAGGCGACTAATATGCACAAAGGTAATTACGTGCATCTCGATGGTTGATCTAAGGATATGTTGCCTCTCCCCTTTCATTACCCATCTCTCCTTCCTTATGGAAGGAGGGGTGACATGGCCTAGAAGGTTCCACTGGTCATACCAAATCGCTACCACGACAGTCGTTTAGTACCGAAAGGGAGTAACGGAGCGTACCGGATTCATATCCGGCCAAGGACTGCCAGTTCGACAGCGCTTCCCAAAACCTTCGGGGAGTGTTTTTGTCATTACAACAACAACTAAATTTGCGAAGACTGCCACTCAGCGACAAAACCGGATTAAGAAAATGGTCGATACATCATACGTTTCCTCTCAAACCCGAATTCAAAGACACTCTAGAATAAGGTCGCTTCCGAACCGCTGCGTTTCAGCAGTTTTTACGTATGGAAAACAACCTATTAAAAAGGTGAATTGAAATCAGCATATGATTGTGTCCTGGAAGAATATCTAGAATTAGATCATATGGAAAGGGTAAATCCATAAAAGAAAATAACCAGAGGAAAACATTACTCATTTTACCTTCCCCATCACGCGGCGGTAAAACCAGACAAAAAAACCACAAAGGTAAGAGTAGTCTTCAACGCTACGAAAACCACGAGCTCAGCAAATTCTCTAAACGATGTGCTATACACTGGACCCACACTACAACCCGATTTAGTGCTCCTCATACTAAATTAGCGTATCTATACATATTATAAAAAGTAAACACTTTTTTTCGTGTCGCTACTCGACGCTCAAACACGTGGACGGATTTTAACCAAACTTACACACAGGTCAGGCATGGTTCTTACGTACTTTTTTTTAAATCGGAAAAGCGGGCGGGGCACCTCCCATACAAATGGGAACTTTCATACCCAATATCTTTGGAACCATTATTGATAGACTACTAAATTTTGGTAAGGCGTTATATGAAGTCAGTCCGTTTCCTAATGCCTATGCCTTTTTGAAATCGTAAAAGAGGCGTGGGTCCTCCCATACAAATGGGAACTTTCATACTCAATATCTTTGGAGGTATTATTGCTAGACTACTAAATTTTGGTAAGGCGTTGTATAAAGTAAGTCCCTTTCCTAATACCTATCCCTTTTTGAAATCGTAACAGGGGGCGTGGTACCTCCTATACAAATGGGAAATTTCATACTCAATATCTTTTGAGGTATTAATGCTAGACTACTAAATTTTGGTAAGACGTTGTATAAAGTAAGTCCCTTTCCTAATGCCTATCCCTTTTTGAAATCGTAAAAGGAGGCGTGGCACCTCCCATACAAATGAGAACTTTCATACTCAATATCTTTGGAGGTATTATTGCTAGACTACTAAATTTTGGTAAGGCGTTGTATAAAGTAAGTCCCTTTAGTAATACTTATCCCGTTTTGAAATCGTAAAAGAGGGCGTGACACCTCCCATACAAATTTGAAATTTCATACTCAATATCTTTGGAGGTATTAATGCTATACTACAAAATTTTGGTAAGGCGTTGTATAAAGTTGGTCCCTTTAATAATGCCTATCCCTTTTTGAAATCGTAAAAGGGGGCGTGGGACCTCCCATACAAATGGGAACTTTCATACTCAATATCTTTGGAGGTATTAATGCTAGACTGCTCCATTGTGGTAAGGCGTTGAATAAAGTAAGTCCCTTTCCTAATGCCTATCCCTGTTTGAAATCGTAAAAGGGGGCGTGGGACCTCCCATACAAATGGGAACTTTCATACTCAATATCTTTGGAGGTATTAATGCTAGACTACTAAATTGTGGTAAGGCGTTGAATAAAGTAAGTCCCTTTCCTAATGCCTATCCCTGTTTGAAATCGTAAAAGGGGGCGTGGGACCTCCCATACAAATGGGAACTTTCATACTCAATATCTTTGGAGGTATTAATGCTAGACTACTAAATTGTGGTAAGGCGTTGAATAAAGTAAGTCCCTTTCCTAATACCTATTCCTTTTTGAAATCAGAAAAGGGTGAGATTTTTCATCTATACACATATTATAAAAAGTAAACACTTTTTTTCGTGTCGCTACTCGACGCTCAAACACGTGGACGGTTTTTAACCAAACTTACACACAGGTCAGGTACATAGCCCGGCATGGTTCTTACTTACTTTTTTTTAAATCGGAAAAGGGGGCGGGGTACCTCCCATACAAATGGGAACTTTCATACCCAATATCTTTGGAAGCATTAATGATAGACTACTAAATTTTGGTAAGGCGTTATATGAAGTCAGTCCGTTTCCTAATGCCTATCCCTTTTTGAAATCGTAAAAGGGGGCGTGGCACCTCCCATAGGTAGGTAGGTAGGTAAAATGGCTGCGACAAAAGTCGCCCAAGTAGCTTTAAAAGCCGTTTTGATGCCATAAAACTCGTAGAGACCTACAACTAATTATTATGCTACAACCAACCAGAGTTGTTTATAAATTCCAGGATGCTTGGAATCCCTAATTCAGATACCTTCCCTAGGTTTTCCAGAAAAGGGGTCCCAAACACTCTTAGTCGTGTTCTGGCTAGAGCCGGGCACTTACACAGGAAGTGCTCAACGGTCTCCTTCATATCGATGTCTTTACAGCTTCTGCAGTGGTCGTTGTGCGGCAAGCCCAGTTTTTCCGCATGCGTACCTATCGTCCAGTGACCCGTGCAGACTGCTACAAGCTTGTAGGTGTCTACTCTGGACCTGCTTAGGAGACTCCTTGTCCTATTCTCGCTGTAGTTCGGCCAGGTGGCTCTTGATACTGCACAGGTAGTAGTACCTTTCCACTTCCGTTGTGCTTCATTAAAATAATATTTTTGAATGTTCCCCTTGGCCACTGCCAGGGGTACACCAATCTCGAGGCTGGGTACCTCTTCATTTTCTACTGATGAGCCCGCCCGTGCTAGCTCATCAGCCCTCTCATTACCCTCGATCCCTTTATGACCCGGGACCCAGATAATGGATATTTCTAGGACTTCAGCTAAAGTAGCCAAGGTCTGCTTACATGCATGCACTGCACTAGAGCTGGTGTGTGGCGATGCGATTGCCTTTATCGCTGCCTGGCTATCGGTGAAGATAGTCACTTTCCCAGTGATGTTCCTTTGTTCAAGCGATTTGCACGCCTGAGCAATTGCGAGAACCTCTGCTTGGAACACACTGCAATACGACGGGAGTCTGAATGCTGCCGAGATATCCAGACTTTCCGAGAATACGCCGGCTCCTACCCCTGAGTCCATCTTGGAGCCGTCCGTGTAAACTTCAATATTGTTATTTGTTGTAATCCTGCCCCTTTTCCACTCATTCCTGCTTGGAATGACTGTAGTGGCATTGCTCTCAAACTTCAGTTTGTGAGGATAATAATCTATTACGCTATTAATTATCCCCTCTGGGAGCGTGTTAAGGATACTACTATGCCCATGGTGAGTATCCTTCCAGCACCCGGACTCCCTGAGCCTTAGTGCGGCTTGTGCCGATGTACAAAGTATATATAAATCAATTGGAAGCAGGTTCAAAATAGGATCCAAAGCCGCAGTGGGGCAGGTGCGCAAGGCCCCGGTGGTGCCAACGCACGCGTTGCGCTGCACCTTCTGCAGGTTGGTGAGAATGTAGTTCTTGCGAACAGCTTCCCACCACACCACCGAGCCGTAGGTCAGCACAGGCCGGACCACCGCCTCGTACAGCCACAACACCATCTTCGGCTTGAGACCCCATTTCTTACCAAACATCGATTTGCAAGCGTAGAAGGCGATACATGCCTTCCGCACCCGCTCCTCGATGCACTCTTTCCAATTTAATTTGCAATCAATAATCAGCCCCAGATACTTGGTGCTGGTAGATAAGGTTAACTGCTGGCCATTCAGCATCGGTAATTCGAAGATAGGTGGCTTATATTTCCTCGTGAAGAGAAGAAGTTCCGTTTTGTCCGGATTCAGCCCTAGGCCACACTCTTGTGCCCACCTACTTAGTTTTGCCAACGTTCTTTCCATGATCTCGCTCATCACGGAAGGGAAGGGACCCGAAACAAGGATCGCCACGTCGTCTGCGTACGCCACAATCTTTACTCCATTAGTGTTGAGTTTTAATAGGATATTGTTCATAGTAAGGAGCCATAACAGTGGCGAGAGGACACCCCCCTGTGGTGTTCCTCTACATATCTGTTTGCTAGCTTTTGCTCCCCCTAGCTCTGCCACCCCTACCCCAACAAGCGCTGATGATATTGCGTCAGCTTTCACGTTGTTAAAGGCACCTTCCACATCAACAAACGCAGCTAGTGTAAATTCTTTATACTGGAGGGACTTCTCCACTGTTCGCACTACTTCGTGTAGCGCAGTCTCTGTGGATTTCCCCCTTAGGTATGCATGCTGTGCGCCGGACAGAGGGGAACCCTCCAGGAGTTCCCGTATATGTATGTCCAGCAACCTCTCAAACGTTTTTAGCACGAAGGAAGTGAGGCTTATTGGCCGGAAATCTTTGGCCACCTCGTGCCCTCTTCTTCCTGACTTTGGGATGAAAACCACTCTCGTTTTCCTCCATGTGTCCGGAATATGACTATAGAAAATGCAAGCCGCGAAGATCTCCTTTAACTCCCTAACCAGAGGTATCTGAGTCTTCTGCAGCATGATAGGGAGTATACCATCTACTCCCGGTGACTTATATGGTGAGAAGCTATTTATTGCCCAGGCAATTTTGTCTTCTGCTAAGAGTTTGTTTATTAACTCACTAGGTGCTCCCCTTTGCACCATTTCTCCTCTTTGCTCCGCCCCTTCAGGGTCGTCCGGGAAGTGAGCTTCAATCAAAATATCTAGGGTTTCCGCTGGTGACCCCGCCCATGTGCCATCAGCGCGCTTTACAAAGGTTTTATTAGAGTGTTCCCTGGCGAGTATTTTCCCGAGCCTTGCTGAATCCTTCGTGGCCTCGATAGATTCGCAATGCTCCTGCCAGGACTTCGCCCTTGCGACTCGTACGGCTTTTTTATATTCCCTCCGGGAGTCCCTGTACTCCTGGAAGTCTTTCTTGGCGTAGCAATCATTGAAGACTTTCCTCATCTTTGATCTCAGCTCGCTAAGATCTTTGTCCCACCATGGGGGGAAGGTCTTCTTGCTTCTAGATATTGGACAGGAGGCCTTATAGGCAACCTGGAAACTTTTTTCCAGAGACCGAACTCGGTCGTCCAGAGATTCTGCTGATTGTATCGGTGTCTTCTTCCTACTGAGCCTATCACTGACTATCTTTTCAAATAGACCCCACGAGGTTCGTTTAGGATTTTTATGCGGTTTTAGTATCTCTCTCTCCCAGTCTATATCAAAAAGGATCATCCGATGATCCGACATGGAGGTCTTTTGCGAAACTTCCCAGTTCCTTATCGAAGGTTCCTGGGAGTCAGATGCGATTGTAATATCAAGGACTTCCTCCCACCCACCGAAGTTCTCAGAACCCGGAAAAACAAAGGTGGGAGAGCTGCCCCTGTTACATATACATAGCTTATTTGATAGTAGAAATTCAAAAAGAGACTCACCCCGTTCGTTTATTTCACTGCTGCCCCACAACACATGCCTTGCATTGGCGTCGCAGCCTACTAGGATCCTCTCGTTTGTATGTTTTATGAGCAGCTGTACCTCTTCCGGAGGTGCGGGCCGATCGTGAGCCATATACGCCGAGGCGATCGCTAAACTGCGTCCGCTTCGTGACTCAATCCTGACCACTGCCAAATCGAATGTGCTGAAATTAGGTAAAAAGAAAGCATTAATAGTATCCCTAACAAGGATGCACGCTCTCGGTTTACCTTCTCCAAGAGTGTAGAATAAGTTGTAGCCTCTGATACTTAGGCCCCTGACCTTGGAGCGCCATATCCAAGGCTCCTGCACCAAACAGATATCGATGTTCTCCTCCCTTAGGAGAACCAGCAGGTTATCTGAGGCGCATTTTGCGTGCTGCAGGTTAATTTGCGCCACCCTAATCATTAGATCGGGGGGACGCATCTGACTTCTTGTCGAGGTCTGACGATGCATCAGCCCCGGCTGGTGCTGCCAGTCTAAGCTCATCTAGGAGCCTATTGGCATCGTCAACCTCCTCTAGGTTGTTGTCTGGTGCTACTGCCGCCGGGAAAACTTTTATTTTGGCGTGCCTGACGCCATAAACTAGCTTGTTCCCCCTCTTTTCGAGTTCCCCTAGGCACTCGTTGTTTATGAGCAGTAGCACAGGGTGGCTGTACTTTTGCTTTTCCTCGATTTTCAGCAGCTCCCAGTCATCCATCGGGACGCCCGGATTCTGCTTTTTAATGCACTGGATGACGTTCTTCTCATCCAGTTTCATATTTGGCATGAGTGGCAACCAAACACGCGCCCGAGGCCTCCGAGGAATATCCGAGGCATTGATGATCCTCAACGTAAGACCATGAAAAGCGTTGCTAATCTTAGCAACGCATTTCCCGAGAAACTCCCTGGAGAATCCGTCCGCGCACTTGATCACCCTGCAGCCCCGGCATATCTCCTCGCAGTTGAAGGCGGGGACTGGGGTCCGATTCTCCATGAGGTATTCGACTACCATCTCAGATAGTCGTTCCTCTATGGAGTTCCAGACCGCCAGTACTCGCCTCCCATTAGTCCCGTAAGCGTCGACCAGGGCAACCTGGAGGTGATCTCTGACCACCTCACTATAGGTGTGCCTGGCCAGCGCTGCAGCACTAGTGGAAGGGCCATCAAACCTGCCCCTCTTGCCGTTATCATCGGTCACTTCGTGTGACCGATTGCGCTTTGACCGCGACTTTGATTTTTTCTGCTGTGGCTGTACAGCGGGCTTGTTAGCGAGGGTAGTCTCGTACTCCTTGACTACCGCCTCGCACCAGACCCTGTCCACAGCGTCTCGCTCATGGACCTTGCCACTCTCTTCGTTTTTCCTTATTTTATCGAGGATGTACTGAGCCCTAAGGTATCTAGCTTTCTGTAGACACCCTGAGGACTTCTTCGACTTTTTCTTGGGGCCCACTTTGGCTGGTGCGCCCCCATTTCTTTTTTGCTGTTGGTTCGGAGCGACCGGGGTACTATGGCTGGTACCCTTGTCGTCCTGTGTTTGGGCGCTCCCCTGGCTGCTGGCCAGGAGCTCGTCCTCAGAAAGCGATCCCAGATCGCTCTCTTCTCCACTCTTCCTTTTATTATTTTTATTTTTACAATCCATAAATGTTCCCACGAGTAAACTGGAAGGGGTTGGTCCACCCCGGCAGAGCCAGTGTACCGGGGTAAGGCACTCATACAACCGACCTTGCCCGGGCATCGGAGGGGACCGTAAGCGATCAGCTATTCAATATACACCCGCTGACCATTCAGCCATCGGCACGGTGCCTACACACCTTGGCTTAGGGTGGGGGCACCTCCCATACAAATGAGAACTTTCATACTCAATATCTTTGGAGGTATTAATGCTAGACTACTAAATTGTGGTAAGGCGTTGAATAAAGTAAGTCCCTTTCCTAATGCCTATCCCTTTTTGAAATCGTAAAAGGGGGCGTGGCACCTCCTATACAAATGAGAACTTTCATACTCAATATCTTTGGAGGTATTAATGCTAGACTACTAAATTGTGGTAAGGCGTTGTATAAAGTAAGTCCCTTTCCTAATGCCTATCCCTTTTTGAAATCGTAAAAGGGGGCGTGGGACCTCCCATACAAATGGGAAGTTTCATACTCAATATCTTTGGAGGTATTAATGCTAGACTACTAAATTGTGGTAAGGCGTTGTATAAAGTAAGTCCCTTTCCTAATACCTAGACTATTAAATTTTGGTAAGGCGTTGAATAAAGTAAGTCCCTTTCCTAATGCCTATCCCTGTTTGAAATCGTAAAAGGGGGCGTGGGACCTCCCATACAAATGGGAACTTTCATACTTAATATCTTTGGAGGTATTAATGCTAGACTACTAAATTGTGGTAAGGCGTTGAATAAAGTAAGTCCCTTTCCTAATACCTATTCCTGTTTGAAATCAGAAAAGGGTGAGATTTTTCATCTATACACATATTATAAAAAGTAAACACTTTATTTCGTGTCGCTACTCGACGCTCAAACACGTGGACGGCTTTTAACCAAACTTACACACAGGTCAGGTACATAGCCCGGCATGGTTCTTACGTACTTTTTTTTAAATCGCAAAAGGGGGCGGGGCACCTCCCATACAAATGGGAACTTTCATACCCAATATCTTTGGAAGCATTAATGATAGACTACTAAATTTTGGTAAGGCGTTGTATGAAGTCAGTCCGTTTCCTAATGCCTATGCCTTTTTGAAATCGTAAAATGGGGCGTGGGACCTCCCATACAAATGGGAACTTTCATACTCAATATCTTTGGAGGTATTAATGGTAGACTACTAAATTTTGGTAAGACGTTGTATAAAGTAAGTCCCTTTCCTAATGCCTATCCCTTTTTGAAATCGGAAAAGGGGGCGTGGCACCTCCCATACAAATGGGATCTTTTATACCCCCTATCTATGCAACCATTATCTCTAGACCACTGAAATTTGGTAACACGTTCTATAAAGTAAGTCCCTTTCCTAATGCCTATCCCTTTTTGAAATCGTAAAAGGGGGCGTGGCACCTCCCATACAAATGAGAACTTTCATACTCAATATCTTTGGAGGTATTATTGCTAGACTACTAAACTTTGGTAAGGCGTTGGATAAAGTAAGTCCCTTTAGTAATACTTATCCCTTTTTGAAATCGTAAAAGAGGGCGTGACACCTCCCATACAAATTTGAACTTTCATACTCAATATCGTTGGAGGTATTAATGCTATACTACTAAATTTTGGTAAGGCGTTGTATAAAGTAAGTCCCTTTAATAATGCCTATCCCTTTTTGAAATCGTAAAAGGGGGCGTGGGACCTCCAATACAAATGGGAACTTTCATACCCAATATCTTTGGAAGCATTAATGCTAGACTACTAAATTTTGGTAGGGCGTTGTATGAAGTAAGTCTCTTTCCTAATGCCTATGCCTTTTTGAAATCGTAAAATGGGGCGTGGGACCTCCCATACAAATGGGAATTTTCATACTCAATATCTTTGGAGGTATTAATGCTAGACTACTAAATTTTGGTAAGGCGTTGTATAAAGTAAGTCCCTTTAATAATGCCTATCCCTTTTTGAAATCGTAAAAGGGGGCGTGGGACCTCCCATACAAATGGGAACTTTCATACCCAATATCTTTGGAAGCATTAATGCTAGACTACTAAATTTTGGTAAGGCGTTGTATGAAGTCAGTCCCTTTCCTAATGCCTATGCCTTTTTGAAATCGTAAAAGAGGCGTGGGTCCTCCCATACAAATGGGAACTTTCATACACAATATCTTTGGAGGTATTAATGCTAGACTACAAAATTTTGGTAAGGCGTTGTATAAAGTAAGTCCCTTTCCTAATACCTATTCCTTTTTGAAATCAGAAAAGGGTGAGATTTTTCATCTATACACATACTATAAAAACTAAACACTTTTTTTCGTGTCGCTACTCGACGCTCAAACACGTGGACGGATTTTAACCAAACTTACACACAGGTCAGGTACATAGCCCGGCATGGTTCTTACGTACTTTTTTTTAAATCGGAAAAGGGGGCGGGGCACCTCCCATACAAATGGGAACTTTCATACCCAATATCTTTGGAAGCATTAATTATAGACTACTAAATTTTGGTAAGGCGTTATATGAAGTCAGTCCGTTTCCTAATGCCTATGCCTTTTTGAAATCGTAAAAGAGGCGTGGGTCCTCCCATACAAATGGGAACTTTCATACTCAATATCTTTGGAGGTATTATTGCTAGACTACTAAATTTTGGTAAGGCGTTGTATAAAGTTGGTCCCTTTAATAATGCCTATCCCTTTTTGAAATCGTAAAAGGGGGCGTGGGACCTCCCATACAAATGGGAACTTTCATACTCAATATCTTTGGAGGTGTTAATGCTATACTACTAAATTTTGGTAAGTCGTTGTATAAAGTTGGTCCCTTTAATAATGCCTATCCCTTTTTGAAATCGTAAAAGGGGGCGTGGGACCTCCCATACAAATGGGAACTTTCATACTCAATATCTTTGGAGGTATTAATGCTAGACTACTAAATTGTGGTAAGGCGTTGAATAAAGTAAGTCCCTTTCCTAATGCCTATCCCTTTTTGAAATCGTAAAAGGGGGCGTGGGACCTCCCATACAAATGGGAACTTTCATACTCAATATCTTTGGAGGTATTAATGCTAGACTACTAAATTGTGGTAAGGCGTTGAATAAAGTAAGTCCCTTTCCTAATGCCTATCCCTGTTTGAAATCGTAAAAGGGGGCGTGGGACCTCCCATACAAATGGGAACTTTCATACTCAATATCTTTGGAGGTATTAATGCTAGACTACTAAATTGTGGTAAGGCGTTGAATAAAGTAAGTCCCTTTCCTAATACCTATTCCTTTTTGAAATCAGAAAAGGGTGAGATTTTTCATCTATACACATATTATAAAAAGTAAACACTTTTTTTCGTGTCGCTACTCGACGCTCAAACACGTGGACGGCTTTTAACCAAACTTACAAACAGGTCAGGTACATAGCCCGGCATGGTTCTTACTTACTTTTTTTAAATCGGAAAAGGGGGCGGGGTACCTCCCATACAAATGGGAACTTTCATACCCAATATCTTTGGAAGCATTAATGATAGACTACTAAATTTTGGTAAGGCGTTATATGAAGTCAGTCCGTTTCCTAATGCCTATCCCTTTTTGAAATCGTAAAAGGGGGCGTGGCACCTCCCATACAAATGAGAACTTTCATACTCAATATCTTTGGAGGTATTAATGCTAGACTACTAAATTGTGGTAAGGCGTTGAATAAAGTAAGTCCCTTTCCTAATGCCTATCCCTTTTTGAAATCGTAAAAGGGGGCGTGGCACCTCCTATACAAATGAGAACTTTCATACTCAATATCTTTGGAGGTATTAATGCTAGACTACTAAATTGTGGTAAGGCGTTGTATAAAGTAAGTCCCTTTCCTAATGCCTATCCCTTTTTGAAATCGTAAAAGGGGGCGTGGGACCTCCCATACAAATGGGAAGTTTCATACTCAATATCTTTGGAGGTATTAATGCTAGACTACTAAATTGTGGTAAGGCGTTGTATAAAGTAAGTCCCTTTCCTAATACCTAGACTACTAAATTTTGGTAAGGCGTTGAATAAAGTAAGTCCCTTTCCTAATGCCTATCCCTGTTTGAAATCGTAAAAGGGGGCGTGGGACCTCCCATACAAATGGGAACTTTCATACTTAATATCTTTGGAGGTATTAATGCTAGACTACTAAATTGTGGTAAGGCGTTGAATAAAGTAAGTCCCTTTCCTAATACCTATTCCTTTTTGAAATCAGAAAAGGGTGAGATTTTTCATCTATACACATATTATAAAAAGTAAACACTTTATTTCGTGTCGCTACTCGACGCTCAAACACGTGGACGGCTTTTAACCAAACTTACACACAGGTCAGGTACATAGCCCGGCATGGTTCTTACGTACTTTTTTTTAAATCGGAAAAGGGGGCGGGGCACCTCCCATACAAATGGGAACTTTCATACCCAATATCTTTGGAAGCATTAATGATAGACTACTAAATTTTGGTAAGGCGTTGTATGAAGTCAGTCCGTTTCCTAATGCCTATGCCTTTTTGAAATCGTAAAATGGGCCGTGGGACCTCCCATACATATGGGAACTTTCATACTCAATATCTTTGGAGGTATTAATGGTAGACTACTAAATTTTGGTAAGACGTTGTATAAAGTAAGTCCCTTTCCTAATGCCTATCCCTTTTTGAAATCGGAAAAGGGGGCGTGGCACCTCCCATACAAATGGGATCTTTTATACCCCCTATCTATGCAACCATTATCTCTAGACCACTGAAATTTGGTAAGACGTTCTATAAAGTAAGTCCCTTTCCTAATGCCTATCCCTTTTTGAAATCGTAAAAGGGGGCGTGGAACCTCCCATACAAATGAGAACTTTCATACTCAATATCTTTGGAGGTATTATTGCTAGATTACTAAACTTTGGTAAGGCGTTGGATAAAGTAAGTCCCTTTAGTAATACTTATCCCTTTTTGAAATCGTAAAAGAGGGCGTGACACCTCCCATACAAATTTGAACTTTCATACTCAATATCGTTGGAGGTATTAATGCTATACTACTAAATTTTGGTAAGGCGTTGTATAAAGTAAGTCCCTTTTATAATGCCTATCCCTTTTTGAAATCGTAAAAGGGGGCGTGGGACCTCCAATACAAATGGGAACTTTCATACCCAATATATTTGGAAGCATTAATGCTAGACTACTAAATTTTGGTAGGGCGTTGTATGAAGTAAGTCTCTTTCCTAATGCCTATGCCTTTTTGAAATCGTAAAATGGGGCGTGGGACCTCCCATACAAATGGGAATTTTCATACTCAATATCTTTGGAGGTATTATTGCTAGACTACTAAATTTTGGTAAGGCGTTGTATAAAGTAAGTCCCTTTAATAATGCCTATCCCTTTTTGAAATCGTAAAAGGGGGCGTGGGACCTCCCATACAAATGGGAACTTTCATACCCAATATCTTTGGAAGCATTAATGCTAGACTACTAAATTTTGGTAAGGCGTTGTATGAAGTCAGTCCCTTTCCTAATGCCTATGCCTTTTTGAAATCGTAAAAGAGGCGTGGGTCCTCCCATACAAATGGGAACTTTCATACACAATATCTTTGGAGGTATTAATGCTAGACTACAAAATTTTGGTAAGGCGTTGTATAAAGTAAGTCCCTTTCCTAATACCTATTCCTTTTTGAAATCAGAAAAGGGTGAGATTTTTCATCTATACACATATTATAAAAACTAAACACTTTTTTTCGTGTCGCTACTCGACGCTCAAACACGTGGACGGATTTTAACCAAACTTACACACAGGTCAGGTACATAGCCCGGCATGGTTCTTACGTACTTTTTTTTAAATCGGAAAAGGGGCCGGGGCACCTCCCATACAAATGGGAACTTTCATACCCAATATCTTTGGAAGCATTAATGATAGACTACTAAATTTTGGTAAGGCGTTATATGAAGTCAGTCCGTTTCCTAATGCCTATGCCTTTTTGAAATCGTAAAAGAGGCGTGGGTCCTCCCATACAAATGGGAACTTTCATACTCAATATCTTTGGAGGTATTATTGCTAGACTACTAAATTTTGGTAACGCGTTGTATAAAGTAAGTCCCTTTCCTAATGCCTATCCCTTTTTGAAATCGTAAAAGGGGGCGTGGGACCTCCCATACAAATGGGAACTTTCATACTCAATATCTTTGGAGGTATTAATGGTAGACTACTAAATTGTTGTAAGGCGTTGTATAAAGTAAGTCCCTTTCCTAATGCCTATCCCTTTTTGAAATCGTAAAAGGTGGAGTGGGACCTCCCATACAAATGGGAACTTTCATATTCAATATCTTTGGAGGTATTAATGCTAGACTACTAAATTGTGGTAAGGCGTTGTATAAAGTAAGTCCCTTTCCTAATACCTATCCCTTTCGAGATCGTGACAGGTGGCACGGTACCTCCCATACAAATGAGAACTTTCATACTCAATATCTTTGGAGGTATTATTGCAAGACTAATAAATTTTGGTAAGGCGTTGTATAAAGTAAGTCCCTTTCCTTATACATATCCCTTTTTGAAATCGTAAAAGAGGGTGTGACACCTCCCATACAAATTTGAACTTTCATACTCAATATCTTTGGAGGTATTAATGCTAGACTACTAAATTGTGGTAAGGCGTTGTATACAGTAAGTCCCTTTCCTAATGCCTATCCCTTTTTGAAATCGTAAAAGGGGGCGTGGGACCTCCCATACAAATGGGAACTTTCATACTCAATATCTTTGGAGGTATTAATGCTAGACTACTAAATTTTGGCTAGACGTTGTATAAAGTAAGTCCCTTTCCTAATACCTATCCCTTTTTGAAATTGGAAAAGGGGGCGTGGCACCTCCTATACAAATGGGATCTTTCATACCCCCTATCTATGCAGCTATTATCGCTAGACCACTGATTTTTGGTAAGACGTTGTATAAAGTAAGTCCCTTTCCTATTACCTATCGCCTTTTGAAATCGGAAAAGGGAGCAGTGCCCCTCCTATACAAATGAGATTTTTCATCCATACTTAATCTATACATATTATAAAAAGTAAAGACTTTTTTTCGTGTCGCCACTTGACGCTCAAACGCGTGAACGGATTTTAACCAAACTTACACACAGGTCAGGTACATAGCCCGGCATGGTTCTTACGTACTTTTTTTTAAATCGGAAAAGGGGGCGGAGCACCTCCCATACAAATGGGAACTTTCATACCCAATATCTTTGGAGCATTAATGAAAGACTACTAAATTTTGGTAAGGCGTTGTAGGAAGTAAGTCCCTTTCCTAATGCCTATGCCTTTTTGAAATCGTAAAAGAGGCGTGGGACCTCCCATACAAATGGGAACTTTCATACTCAATATCTTTGGAGGTATTAATGCTAGACTACTAAATAGTGGTAAGGCGTTGTATAAAGTAAGTCCCTTTCCTAATACCTCTCCCTTTTTGAAATCGGAAAAGGAGGCGTGGCACCTCCCATACAAATGGGATCTTTCATACCCCCTATCTATGCAACCATTATCTCTAGACCACTGAAATTTGGTAAGACGTTGTATAAAGTAAGTCCCTTTCCTATTTTACATATTACTTTTTGAAATCGGAAAAGGGGGCGTGGCACTTCCCATACAAATAGGATCTTTCATACCCCCTATCTATGCAGCTATTATCGCTAGACCACTGATCTTTGGTAAGACGTTGTATAAAGTAAGTCCCTTTCCTATTACCTCTCGCCTTTTGAAATCGGAAAAGGAAGCAGTGCCCCTCCTATACAAATGAGATTTTTCATCCATACATAATCTATACATATTATAAAAAGTAAAGACTTTTTTTCGTGTCGCCACTTGACGCTCAAACGCGTGGACGGATTTTAACCAAACGTACACACAGGTCAGGTACATAGCTAGGCATGGTTCTTACGTACTTTTTTTTAAATCGGAAAAGGGGGCGGGGCACCTCCCATACAAATGGGAACTTTCATACCCAATATCTTTGGAAGCATTAATGATAGACTACTAAATTTTGGTAAGGCGTTGTAGGAAGTAAGTCCCTTTCCTAATGCCTATGCCTTTTTGAAATCGTAAAAGAGGCGTGGGACCTCCCATACAATTGGGAAGTTTCATACTCAATATCTTTGGTATAAAGTAAGTCCCTTTCCTAATACCTATCCCTTTTTGAAATCGGAAAAGGGGGCGTGGGACCTCCCATACAAATGGGAACTTTCATACTCAATATCTTTGGAGGTATTAATGCTATACTACTAAATTTTGGTAAGGCGTTGTATAAAGTAAGTCCCTTTAATAATGCCTATCCCTTTTTGAAATTGTAAAAGGGGGCGTGGGGCCTCCCATACAAATGGGAACTTTTATACCCAATATCTTTGGAAGCATTAATGCTAGACTACTAAATTTTGGTAAGGCGTTGTATGAAGTAAGTCTTTTTTCTAATACCTATCCCTTTTTGAAATCGTAAAAGGGGGCGTGGGACCTCCCATACAAATGGGAACTTTCATACTCAATATCTTTGGAGGTATTAATGCTATACTACTAAATTTTGGTAAGGCGTTGTATAAAGTAAGTCCCTTTAATAATGCCTATCCCTTTTTGAAATTGTAAAAGGGGGCGTGGGACCTCCCATACAAATGGGAACTTTTATACCCAATATCTTTGGAAGCATTAATGCTAGACTACTAAATTTTGGTAAGGCGCAAAAGTAAGTCCCTTTCCTAATACCTATCCCTTTTTGAAATCGTAAAAGGGGGCGTGGGACCTCCCATACAAATGGGAACTTTCATACTCAATATCTTTGGAGGTATTAATGCTAGACTACTAAATTTTGGTAAGGCGTTGTATAGAGTAAGTCCCTTTAATAATGCTTATCCGTTTTTGAAATCGTAGAAGGGGGCGTGGCAACACCCATACAAATGAGAACTTTCATACTCAATATCTTTGGAGGTATTAATGCTAGACTACTAAATTTTGGTAAGGCGTTTTATAAAGTAAGTCCCTTTAATAATGCTTATCCGTTTTTGAAATCGTAGAAGGGGGCGTGGCACCTCCCATACAAATGGGAACTTTTATACCCAATATCTTTGGAAGCATTAATGCTAGACTACTAAATTTTGGTAAGGCGTTGTATAAAGTAAGTCCCTTTCCTAATACCTATCCCTTTTTGAAATCGTAAAAGGGGGCGTGGGACCTCCCATACAAATGGGAACTTTCATACTCAATATCTTTGGAGGTATTAATGCTAGACTACTAAATTTTGGTAAGGCGTTGTATAAAGTAAGTCTCTTTCCTAATGCCTATCCCTTTTTGAAATCGTAAAAGGGGGCGTGGGACCTCCCATACAAATGGGAACTTTCATATTCAATATCTTTGGAGGTATTAATGCTAGACTACTAAATTGTTGTAAGGCGTTGTATACAGTAAGTCCCTTTACTAATGCCTATCCCTTTTTGAAATCGTAAAAGGGGGCGTGGCACCTCCTATACAAATGAGAACTTTCATACTCAATATCTTTAGAGGTATTAATGCTAGACTACTAAATTGTGGTAAGGCGTTGTATAAAGTAAGTCCCTTTCCTAATGCCTATCCCTTTTTGAAATCGTAAAAGGGGGCGTGGGACCTCCCATACAAATGGGAACTTTCATACTCAATATCTTTGGAGGTATTAATGCTAGACTTCTAAATTGTGGTAAGGCGTTGTATAAAGTAAGTCCCTTTCCTAATACCTATCCCTTTCGAGATCGTAACAGGGGGCGTGGTACCTCCCATACAAATGAGAACTTTCATACTCAATATCTTTGGAGGTATTATTGCAAGACTACTAAATTTTGGTAAGGCGTTGTATAAAGCAAGTCCCTCTCCTTATACCTATCCCATTTTGAAATCGTAAAAGAGGTTGTGACACCTCCCATACAAACTTGAACTTTCATACTCAATATCTTTGGAGGTATTAATGCTAGACTACTAAATTGTGGTAAGGCGTTGTATAAAGTAAGTCCCTTTCCTAATGCCTATCCCTTTTTGAAATCGTAAAAGGGGGCGTGGGACCTCCCATACAAATGGGAACTTTCATACTCAATATCTTTGGAGGTATTAATGCTAGACTACTAAATTGTGGTAAGGCGTTGTATAAAGTAAGTCCCTTTCCTAATGCCTATCCCTTTTTGAAATCGTAAAAGAGGGCGTGGGACCTCCCATACAAATGGGAATTTTCATACTCAATATCTTTGGAGGTATTAATGCTAGACTACTAAATTGTGGTGAGGCGTTGTATAAAGTAAGTCCCTTTCCTAATACCTATCCCTTTTTGAAATCGTAAAAGGGGGCGTGGCACCTCCCATTCAAATGAGAAATTTAATACTCAATATCTTTGGAGGTATTAATGCTAGACTACTAAATTGTGGTAAGGCGTTGTATAAAGTAAGTCCCTTTCCTAATGCCTATCCCTTTTTGAAATCGTAAAAGGGGGCGTGGGACCTCCCATACAAATGGGAACTTTCATACTCAATATCTTTGGAGGTATTAATGCTAGACTACTAAATTGTGGTAAGGCGTTGTATAAAGTAAGTCCCTTTCCTAATGCCTATCCCTTTTTGAAATCGTAAAAGAGGTCGTGGGACCTCCCATACAAATGGGAATTTTCATACTCAATATCTTTGGAGGTATTAATGCTAGACTACTAAATTGTGGTAAGGCGTTGTATAAAGTAAGTCCCTTTCCTAATACCTATCCCTTTCGAGATCGTAACAGGGGGCGTGGTACCTCCCATACAAATGAGAACTTTCATACTCAATATCTTTGGAGGTATTATTGCAAGACTACTAAATTTTGGTAAGGCGTTGTATAAAGTAAGTCCCTCTCCTTATACCTATCCCTTTTTGAAATCGTAAAAGAGGGTGTGACACCTCCCATACAAATTTGAACTTTCATACTCAATATCTTTGGAGGTATTAATGCTAGACTACTAAATTTTGGCAAGACGTTGTATACAGTAAGTCCCTTTCCTAATGCCTTTCCCTTTTTGAAATCGTAAAAGGGGACGTGGCACCTCCTATACAAATGAGAACTTTCATACTCAATATCTTTGGAGGTATTAATGCTAGACTACTAAATTGTGGTAAGGCGTTGTACAAAATAAGTCCCTTTCCTAATGCCTATCCCTTTTTGAAATCGTAAAAGGGGGCGTGGGACCTCCCATACAAATGGGAACTTTCATACTCAATATCTTTGGAGGTATTAATGCTAGACTACTAAATTGTGGTAAGGCGTTGTATAAAGTAAGTCCCTTTCCTAATACCTATCCCTTTCGAGATCGTAACAGGGGGCGTGGTACCTCCCATACAAATGAGAACTTTCATACTCAATATCTTTGGAGGTATTATTGCAAGCCTACTAAATTTTGGTAAGGCGTTGTATAAAGTAAGTCCCTCTCCTTATACCTATCCCTTTTTGAAATCGTAAAAGAGGGTGTGACACCTCCCATACAAATTCGAACTTTCATACTCAATATCTTTGGAGGTATTAATGCTAGACTACTAAATTGTGGTAAGGCGTTGTATAAAGTAAGTCCCTTTCCTAATACCTATCCCTTTTTGAAATCGTAAAAGGGGGCGTGGCACCTCCCATTCAAATGAGAAATTTCATACTCAATATCTTTGGAGGTATTAATGCTAGACTACTAAATTGTGGTAAGGCGTTGTATAAAGTAAGTCCCTTTCCTAATGCCTATCCCTTTTTGAAATCGTAAAAGGGGGCGTGGGACCTCCCATACAAATGGGAACTTTCATACTCAACATCTTTGGAGGTATTAATGCTAGACTACTAAATTGTGGTAAGGCGTTGTATAAAGTAAGTCCCTTTCCTAATGCCTATCCCTTTTTGAAATCGTAAAAGAGGGCGTGGGACCTCCCATACAAATGGGAATTTTCATACTCAATATCTTTGGAGGTATTAATGCTAGACTACTAAATTGTGCTAAGGCGTTGTATAAAGTAAGTCCCTTTCCTAATACCTATCCCTTTCGAGATCGTAACAGGGGGCGTGGTACCTCCCATACAAATGAGAACTTTCATACTCAATATCTTTGGAGGTATTATTGCAAGACTACTAAATTTTGGTAAGGCGTTGTATAAAGTAAGTCCCTCTCCTTATACCTATCCCTTTTTGAAATCGTAAAAGAGGGTGTGACACCTCCCATACAAATTTGAACTTTCATACTCAATATCTTTGGAGGTATTAATGCTAGACTACTAAATTTTGGCAAGACGTTGTATACAGTAAGTCCCTTTCCTAATGCCTTTCCCTTTTTGAAATCGTAAAAGGGGGCGTGGCACCTCCTATACAAATGAGAACTTTCATACTCAATATCTTTGGAGGTATTAATGCTAGACTACTAAATTGTGGTAAGGCGTTGTACAAAATAAGTCCCTTTCCTAATGCCTATCCCTTTTTGAAATCGTAAAAGGGGGCGTGGGACCTCCCATACAAATGGGAACTTTCATACTCAATATCTTTGGAGGTATTAATGCTAGACTACTAAATTGTGGTAAGGCGTTGTATAAAGTAAGTCCCTTTCCTAATACCTATCCCTTTCGAGATCGTAACAGGGGGCGTGGTACCTCCCATACAAATGAGAACTTTTATACTCAATATCTTTGGAGGTATTATTGCAAGACTACTAAATTTTGGTAAGGCGTTGTATAAAGTAGTCTCTTTCCCATTACCTATCGCCTTTTGAAATCGGAAAAGGGAGCAGTGCCCCTCCTATACAAATGAGATTTTTCATCCATACATAATCTATACATATTATAAAAACTAAAGACTTTTTTTCGTGTCGCCACTTGACGCTCAAACGCGTGGACGGATTTTAACCAAACTTACACACAGGTCAGGTAGATAGCCCGGCATGGTTCTTACGTACTTTTTTTTAAATCGAAAAAGGGGGGGGGGGCACCTCCCATACAAATGGGAACTTTCATACCCAATATCTTTGGAAGCATTAATGATAGACTACTAAATTTTGGTAAGGCGTTGTAGGAAGTAAGTCCCTTTCCTAATGCCTATGCCTTTTTGAAATCGTAAAAGAGGCGTGGGACCTCCCATACAATTGGGAAGTTTCATACTCAATATCTTTGGTATAAAGTAAGTCCCTTTCCTAATACCTATCCCTTTTTGAAATCGGAAAAGGGGGCGTGGGACCTCCCATACAAATGGGAACTTTCATACTCAATATCTTTGGAGGTATTAATGCTATACTACTAAATTTTGGTAAGGCGTTGTATAAAGTAAGTCCCTTTAATAATGCCTATCCCTTTTTGAAATTGTAAAAGGGGGCGTGGGACCTCCCATACAAATGGGAACTTTTATACCCAATATCTTTGGAAGCATTAATGCTAGACTACTAAATTTTGGTAAGGCGTTGTATGAAGTAAGTCCCTTTCCTAATACCTATCCCTTTTTGAAATCGTAAAAGGGGGCGTGGGACCTCCCATACAAATGGGAACTTTCATACTCAATATCTTTGGAGGTATTAATGCTATACTACTAAATTTTGGTAAGGCGTTGTATAAAGTAAGTCCCTTTAATAATGCCTATCCCTTTTTGAAATTGTAAAAGGGGGCGTGGGACCTCCCATACAAATGGGAACTTTTATACCCAATATCTTTGGAAGCATTAATGCTAGACTACTAAATTTTGGTAAGGCGTTGTATAAAGTAAGTCCCTTTCCTAATACCTATCCCTTTTTGAAATCGTAAAAGGGGGCGTGGGACCTCCCATACAAATGGGAACTTTCATACTCAATATCTTTGGAGGTATTAATGCTAGACTACTAAATTTTGGTAAGGCGTTGTATAGAGTAAGTCCCTTTAATAATGCTTATCCGTTTTTGAAATCGTAAAAGGGGGCGTGGCACCTCCCATACAAATGAGAACTTTCATACTCAATATCTTTGGAGGTATTAATGCTAGACTACTAAATTGTGGTAAGGCGTTGTATAAAGTAAGTCCCTTTCCTAATGCCTATCCCTTTTTGAAATCGTAAAAGGGGGCGTGGGACCTCCCATACAAATGGGAACTTTCATATTCAATATCTTTGGAGGTATTAATGCTAGACTACTAAATTGTTGTAAGGCGTTGTATACAGTAAGTCCCTTTCCTAATGCCTATCCCTTTTTGAAATCGTAAAAGGGGGCGTGGGACCTCCCATACAAATGGGAACTTTCATATTCAATATCTTTGGAGGTATTAATGCTAGACTACTAAATTGTGGTAAGGCGTTGTATAAAGTAAGTCCCTTTCCTAATGCCTATCCCTTTTTGAAATCGTAAAAGGGGGCGTGGGACCTCCCATACAAATGGGAACTTTCATATTCAATATCTTTGGAGGTATTAATGCTAGACTTCTAAATTGTGGTAAGGCGTTGTATAAAGTAAGTCCCTTTTCTAATGCCTATCCCTTTTTGAAATCGTAAAAGGGGGCGTGGGACCTCCCATACAAATGGGAACTTTCATATTCAATATCTTTGGAGGTATTAATGCTAGACTACTAAATTGTGGTAAGGCGTTGTATAAAGTAAGTCCCTTTCCTAATGCCTATCCCTTTTTGAAATCGTAAAAGGGGGCGTGGGACCTCCCATACAAATGGGAACTTTCATATTCAATATCTTTGGAGGTATTAATGCTAGACTACTAAATTGTTGTAAGGCGTTGTATACAGTAAGTCCCTTTACTAATGCCTATCCCTTTTTGAAATCGTAAAAGGGGGCGTGGGACCTCCCATACAAATGGGAACTTTCATACTCAATATCTTTGGAGGTATTAATGCTAGACTTCTAAATTGTGGTAAGGCGTTGTATAAAGTAAGTCCCTTTCCTAATGCCTATCCCTTTTTGAAATCGTAAAAGGGGGCGTGGGACCTCCCATACAAATGGGAACTTTCATACTCAATATCTTTGGAGGTATTAATGCTAGACTACTAAATTGTGGTAAGGCGTTGTACAAAATAAGTCCCTTTCCTAATGCCTATCCCTTTTTGAAATCGTAAAAGGGGGCGTGGGACCTCCCATACAAATGGGAACTTTCATACTCAATATCTTTGGAGGTATTAATGCTAGACTTCTAAATTGTGGTAAGGCGTTGTATAAAGTAAGTCCCTTTCCTAATGCCTATCCCTTTTTGAAATCGTAAAAGGGGGCGTGGCACCTCCTATACAAATGAGAACTTTCATACTCAATATCTTTAGAGGTATTAATGCTAGACTACTAAATTGTGGTAAGGCGTTGTATAAAGCAAGTCCCTTTCCTAATGCCTATCCCTTTTTGAAATCGTAAAAGGGGGCGTGGGGCCTCCCATACAAATGGGAACTTTCATACTCAATATCTTTGGAGGTATTAATGCTAGACTTCTAAATTGTGGTAAGGCGTTGTATAAAGTAAGTCCCTTTCCTAATGCCTATCCCTTTTTGAAATCGTAAAAGGGGGCGTGGGACCTCCCATACAAATGGGAACTTTCATATTCAATATCTTTGGAGGTATTAATGCTAGACTACTAAATTGTGGTAAGGCGTTGTATAAAGTAAGTCCCTTTCCTAATGCCTATCCCTTTTTGAAATCGTAAAAGGGGGCGTGGGACCTCCCATACAAATGGGAACTTTCATATTCAATATCTTTGGAGGTATTAATGCTAGACTACTAAATTGTTGTAAGGCGTTGTATACAGTAAGTCCCTTTACTAATGCCTATCCCTTTTTGAAATCGTAAAAGGGGGCGTGGGACCTCCCATACAAATGGGAACTTTCATACTCAATATCTTTAGAGGTATTAATGCTAGACTACTAAATTGTGGTAAGGCGTTGTATAAAGTAAGTCCCTTTCCTAATGCCTATCCCTTTTTGAAATCGTAAAAGGGGGCGTGGGACCTCCCATACAAATGGGAACTTTCATACTCAATATCTTTGGAGGTATTAATGCTAGACTACTAAATTGTGGTAAGGCGTTGTATAAAGTAAGTCCCTTTCCTAATACCTATCCCTTTCGAGATCGTAACAGGGGGCGTGGTACCTCCCATACAAATGAGAACTTTCATACTCAATATCTTTGGAGGTATTATTGCAAGACTACTAAATTTTGGTAAGGCGTTGTATAAAGTAAGTCTCTTTCCCATTACCTATCGCCTTTTGAAATCGGAAAAGGGAGCAGTGCCCCTCCTATACAAATGAGATTTTTCATCCATACATAATCTATACATATTATAAAAACTAAAGACTTTTTTTCGTGTCGCCACTTGACGCTCAAACGCGTGGACGGATTTTAACCAAACTTACACACAGGTCAGGTAGATAGCCCATGGTATGGTTCTTACGTACTTTTTTTTAAATCGAAAAAGGGGGGGGGGGGGCACCTCCCATACAAACTTGAACTTTCATACTCAATATCTTTGGAGGTATTAATGCTAGACTACTAAATTGTGGTAAGGCGTTGAATAAAGTAAGTCCCTTTCCTAATGCCTATCCCTGTTTGAAATCGTAAAAGGGGGCGTGGGACCTCCCATACAAATGGGAACTTTCATACTCAATATCTTTGGAGGTATTAATGCTAGACTACTAAATTTTGGTAAGGCGTTGTAGGAAGTAAGTCCCTTTCCTAATGCCTATGCCTTTTTGAAATCGTAAAAGAGGCGTGGGACCTCCCATACAATTGGGAAGTTTCATACTCAATATCTTTGGTATAAAGTAAGTCCCTTTCCTAATACCTATCCCTTTTTGAAATCGGAAAAGGGGGCGTGGGACCTCCCATACAAATGGGAACTTTCATACTCAATATCTTTGGAGGTATTAATGCTATACTACTAAATTTTGGTAAGGCGTTGTATAAAGTAAGTCCCTTTAATAATGCCTATCCCTTTTTGAAATTGTAAAAGGGGGCGTGGGACCTCCCATACAAATGGGAACTTTTATACCCAATATCTTTGGAAGCATTAATGCTAGACTACTAAATTTTGGTAAGGCGTTGTATGAAGTAAGTCCCTTTCCTAATACCTATCCCTTTTTGAAATCGTAAAAGGGGGCGTGGGACCTCCCATACAAATGGGAACTTTCATACTCAATATCTTTGGAGGTATTAATGCTATACTACTAAATTTTGGTAAGGCGTTGTATAAAGTAAGTCCCTTTAATAATGCCTATCCCTTTTTGAAATTGTAAAAGGGGGCGTGGGACCTCCCATACAAATGGGAACTTTTATACCCAATATCTTTGGAAGCATTAATGCTAGACTACTAAATTTTGGTAAGGCGTTGTATAAAGTAAGTCCCTTTCCTAATACCTATCCCTTTTTGAAATCGTAAAAGGGGGCGTGGGACCTCCCATACAAATGGGAACTTTCATACTCAATATCTTTGGAGGTATTAATGCTAGACTACTAAATTTTGGTAAGGCGTTGTATAGAGTAAGTCCCTTTAATAATGCTTATCCGTTTTTGAAATCGTAAAAGGGGGCGTGGCACCTCCCATACAAATGAGAACTTTCATACTCAATATCTTTGGAGGTATTAATGCTAGACTACTAAATTGTGGTAAGGCGTTGTATAAAGTAAGTCCCTTTCCTAATGCCTATCCCTTTTTGAAATCGTAAAAGGGGGCGTGGGACCTCCCATACAAATGGGAACTTTCATATTCAATATCTTTGGAGGTATTAATGCTAGACTACTAAATTGTTGTAAGGCGTTGTATACAGTAAGTCCCTTTACTAATGCCTATCCCTTTTTGAAATCGTAAAAGGGGGCGTGGCACCTCCTATACAAATGAGAACTTTCATACTCAATATCTTTAGAGGTATTAATGCTAGACTACTAAATTGTGGTAAGGCGTTGTATAAAGTAAGTCCCTTTCCTAATGCCTATCCCTTTTTGAAATCGTAAAAGGGGGCGTGGGACCTCCCATACAAATGGGAACTTTCATACTCAATATCTTTGGAGGTATTAATGCTAGACTTCTAAATTGTGGTAAAGCATTGTATAAAGTAAGTCCCTTTCCTAATGCCTATCCCTTTTTGAAATCGTAAAAGGGGGCGTGGGACCTCCCATACAAATGGGAACTTTCATATTCAATATCTTTGGAGGTATTAATGCTAGACTACTAAATTGTGGTAAGGCGTTGTACAAAGTAAGTCCCTTTCCTAATGCCTATCCCTTTTTGAAATCGTAAAAGGGGGCGTGGGACCTCCCATACAAATGGGAACTTTCATATTCAATATCTTTGGAGGTATTAATGCTAGACTACTAAATTGTGGTAAGGCGTTGTATAAAGTAAGTCCCTTTCCTAATGCCTATCCCTTTTTGAAATCGTAAAAGGGGGCGTGGGACCTCCCATACAAATGGGAACTTTCATACTCAATATCTTTAGAGGTATTAATGCTAGACTACTAAATTGTGGTAAGGCGTTGTATAAAGTAAGTCCCTTTCCTAATGCCTATCCCTTTTTGAAATCGTAAAAGGGGGCGTGGGACCTCCCATACAAATGGGAACTTTCATACTCAATATCTTTGGAGGTATTAATGCTAGACTTCTAAATTGTGGTAAGGCATTGTATAAAGTAAGTCCCTTTCCTAATGCCTATCCCTTTTTGAAATCGTAAAAGGGGGCGTGGGACCTCCCATACAAATGGGAACTTTCATATTCAATATCTTTGGAGGTATTAATGCTAGACTACTAAATTGTGGTAAGGCGTTGTACAAAGTAAGTCCCTTTCCTAATGCCTATCCCTTTTTGAAATCGTAAAAGGGGGCGTGGGACCTCCCATACAAATGGGAACTTTCATATTCAATATCTTTGGAGGTATTAATGCTAGACTACTAAATTGTGGTAAGGCGTTGTATAAAGTAAGTCCCTTTCCTAATGCCTATCCCTTTTTGAAATCGTAAAAGGGGGCGTGGGACCTCCCATACAAATGGGAACTTTCATATTCAATATCTTTGGAGGTATTAATGCTAGACTACTAAATTTTGGTAAGGCGTTGTACAAAGTAAGTCCCTTTCCTAATGCCTATCCCTTTTTGAAATCGTAAAAGGGGGCGTGGGACCTCCCATACAAATGGGAACTTTCATATTCAATATCTTTGGAGGTATTAATGCTAGACTACTAAATTGTGGTAAGGCGTTGTATAAAGTAAGTCCCTTTCCTAATGCCTATCCCTTTTTGAAATCGTAAAAGGGGGCGTGGGACCTCCCATACAAATGGGAACTTTCATACTCAATATCTTTAGAGGTATTAATGCTAGACTACTAAATTGTGGTAAGGCGTTGTATAAAGTAAGTCCCTTTCCTAATGCCTATCCCTTTTTGAAATCGTAAAAGGGGGCGTGGGACCTCCCAAACAAATGGGAACTTTCATACTCAATAACTTTGGAGGTATTAATGCTAGACTTCTAAATTGTGGTAAGGCGTTGTATAAAGTAAGTCAATTTCCTAATACCTATCCCTTTCGAGATCGTAACAGGGGGCGTGGTACCTCCCATACAAATGAGAACTTTCATACTCAATATCTTTGGAGGTATTATTGCAAGACTACTAAATTTTGGTAAGGCGTTGTATAAAGTAAGTCCCTCTCCTTATACCTATCCCATTTTGAAATCGTAAAAGAGGTTGTGACACCTCCCATACAAACTTGAACTTTCATACTCAATATCTTTGGAGGTATTAATGCTAGACTACTAAATTGTGGTAAGGCGTTGTATAAAGTAAGTCCCTTTCCTAATGCCTATCCCTTTTTGAAATCGTAAAAGGGGGCGTGGGACCTCCCATACAAATGGGAACTTTCATACTCAATATCTTTGGAGGTATTAATGCTAGACTACTAAATTGTGGTAAGGCGTTGTATAAAGTAAGTCCCTTTCCTAATGCCTATCCCTTTTTGAAATCGTAAAAGAGGGCGTGGGACCTCCCATACAAATGGGAATTTTCATACTCAATATCTTTGGAGGTATTAATGCTAGACTACTAAATTGTGGTAAGGCGTTGTATAAAGTAAGTCCCTTTCCTAATACCTATCCCTTTTTGAAATCGTAAAAGGGGGCGTGGCACCTCCCATTCAAATGAGAAATTTAATACTCAATATCTTTGGAGGTATTAATGCTAGACTACTAAATTGTGGTAAGGCGTTGTATAAAGTAAGTCCCTTTCCTAATGCCTATCCCTTTTTGAAATCGTAAAAGGGGGCGTGGGACCTCCCATACAAATGGGAACTTTCATACTCAATATCTTTGGAGGTATTAATGCTAGACTACTAAATTGTGGTAAGGCGTTGTATAAAGTAAGTCCCTTTCCTAATGCCTATCCCTTTTTGAAATCGTAAAAGAGGGCGTGGGACCTCCCATACAAATGGGAATTTTCATACTCAATATCTTTGGAGGTATTAATGCTAGACTACTAAATTGTGGTAAGGCGTTGTATAAAGTAAGTCCCTTTCCTAATACCTATCCCTTTCGAGATCGTAACAGGGGGCGTGGTACCTCCCATACAAATGAGAACTTTCATACTCAATATCTTTGGAGGTATTATTGCAAGACTACTAAATTTTGGTAAGGCGTTGTATAAAGTAAGTCCCTCTCCTTATACCTATCCCTTTTTGAAATCGTAAAAGAGGGTGTGACACCTCCCATACAAATTTGAACTTTCATACTCAATATCTTTGGAGGTATTAATGCTAGACTACTAAATTTTGGCAAGACGTTGTATACAGTAAGTCCCTTTCCTAATGCCTTTCCCTTTTTGAAATCGTAAAAGGGGACGTGGCACCTCCTATACAAATGAGAACTTTCATACTCAATATCTTTGGAGGTATTAATGCTAGACTACTAAATTGTGGTAAGGCGTTGTACAAAATAAGTCCCTTTCCTAATGCCTATCCCTTTTTGAAATCGTAAAAGGGGACGTGGCACCTCCCATACAAATGGGAACTTTCATACTCAATATCTTTGGAGGTATTAATGCTAGACTACTAAATTGTGGTAAGGCGTTGTACAAAATAAGTCCCTTTCCTAATGCCTATCCCTTTTTGAAATCGTAAAAGGGGGCGTGGGACCTCCTATACAAATGAGAACTTTCATACTCAATATCTTTGGAGGTATTAATGCTAGACTACTAAATTGTGGTAAGGCGTTGTACAAAATAAGTCCCTTTCCTAATGCCTATCCCTTTTTGAAATCGTAAAAGAGGGCGTGGGACCTCCCATACAAATGGGAATTTTCATACTCAATATCTTTGGAGGTATTAATGCTAGACTACTAAATTGTGGTAAGGCGTTGTATAAAGTAAGTCCCTTTCCTAATACCTATCCCTTTCGAGATCGTAACAGGGGGCGTGGTACCTCCCATACAAATGAGAACTTTCATACTCAATATCTTTGGAGGTATTATTGCAAGACTACTAAATTGTGGTAAGGCGTTGTATAAAGTAAGTCCCTTTCCTAATACCTATCCCTTTCGAGATCGTAACAGGGGGCGTGGTACCTCCCATACAAATGAGAACTTTCATACTCAATATCTTTGGAGGTATTATTGCAAGACTACTAAATTTTGGTAAGGCGTTGTATAAAGTAAGTCCCTCTCCTTATACCTATCCCTTTTTGAAATCGTAAAAGAGGGTGTGACACCTCCCATACAAATTTGAACTTTCATACTCAATATCTTTGGAGGTATTAATGCTAGACTACTAAATTTTGGCAAGACGTTGTATACAGTAAGTCCCTTTCCTAATGCCTTTCCCTTTTTGAAATCGTAAAAGGGGACGTGGCACCTCCTATACAAATGAGAACTTTCATACTCAATATCTTTGGAGGTATTAATGCTAGACTACTAAATTGTGGTAAGGCGTTGTACAAAATAAGTCCCTTTCCTAATGCCTATCCCTTTTTGAAATCGTAAAAGGGGGCGTGGGACCTCCCATACAAATGGGAACTTTCATACTCAATATCTTTGGAGGTATTAATGCTAGACTACTAAATTTTGGCAAGACGTTGTATACAGTAAGTCCCTTTCCTAATGCCTTTCCCTTTTTGAAATCGTAAAAGGGGACGTGGCACCTCCTATACAAATGAGAACTTTCATACTCAATATCTTTGGAGGTATTATTGCAAGACTACTAAATTTTGGTAAGGCGTTGTATAAAGTAAGTCCCTCTCCTTATACCTATCCCTTTTTGAAATCGTAAAAGAGGGTGTGACACCTCCCATACAAATTCGAACTTTCATACTCAATATCTTTGGAGGTATTAATGCTAGACTACTAAATTGTGGTAAGGCGTTGTATAAAGTAAGTCCCTTTCCTAATACCTATCCCTTTTTGAAATCGTAAAAGGGGGCGTGGCACCTCCCATTCAAATGAGAAATTTCATACTCAATATCTTTGGAGGTATTAATGCTAGACTACTAAATTGTGGTAAGGCGTTGTATAAAGTAAGTCCCTTTCCTAATGCCTATCCCTTTTTGAAATCGTAAAAGGGGGCGTGGGACCTCCCATACAAATGGGAACTTTCATACTCAATATCTTTGGAGGTATTAATGCTAGACTACTAAATTGTGGTAAGGCGTTGTATAAAGTAAGTCCCTTTCCTAATACCTATCCCTTTCGAGATCGTAACAGGGGGCGTGGTACCTCCCATACAAATGAGAACTTTCATACTCAATATCTTTGGAGGTATTATTGCAAGACTACTAAATTTTGGTAAGGCGTTGTATAGAGTAAGTCCCTTTCCTAATACCTATCCCTTTCGAGATCGTAACAGGGGGCGTGGTACCTCCCATACAAATGGGAATTTTCATACTCAATATCTTTGGAGGTATTATTGCAAGACTACTAAATTTTGGTAAGGCGTTGTATAAAGTAAGTCCCTCTCCTTATACCTATCCCTTTTTGAAATCGTAAAAGGGGGTGTGACACCTCCCATACAAATTTGAACTTTCATACTCAATATCTTTGGAGGTATTAATGCTAGACTACTAAATTTTGGCAAGACGTTGTATACAGTAAGTCCCTTTCCTAATGCCTTTCCCTTTTTGAAATCGTAAAAGGGGACGTGGCACCTCCTATACAAATGAGAACTTTCATACTCAATATCTTTGGAGGTATTATTGCAAGACTACTAAATTTTGGTAAGGCGTTGTATAAAGTAAGTCCCTCTCCTTATACCTATCCCTTTTTGAAATCGTAAAAGAGGGTGTGACACCTCCCATACAAATTCGAACTTTCATACTCAATATCTTTGGAGGTATTAATGCTAGACTACTAAATTGTGGTAAGGCGTTGTATAAAGTAAGTCCCTTTCCTAATACCTATCCCTTTTTGAAATCGTAAAAGGGGGCGTGGCACCTCCCATTCAAATGAGAAATTTCATACTCAATATCTTTGGAGGTATTAATGCTAGACTACTAAATTTTGGCAAGACGTTGTATACAGTAAGTCCCTTTCCTAATGCCTTTCCCTTTTTGAAATCGTAAAAGGGGACGTGGCACCTCCTATACAAATGAGAACTTTCATACTCAATATCTTTGGAGGTATTATTGCAAGACTACTAAATTTTGGTAAGGCGTTGTATAAAGTAAGTCCCTCTCCTTATACCTATCCCTTTTTGAAATCGTAAAAGAGGGTGTGACACCTCCCATACAAATTCGAACTTTCATACTCAATATCTTTGGAGGTATTAATGCTAGACTACTAAATTGTGGTAAGGCGTTGTACAAAATAAGTCCCTTTCCTAATGCCTATCCCTTTTTGAAATCGTAAAAGGGGGCGTGGGACCTCCCATACAAATGGGAACTTTCATACTCAATATCTTTGGAGGTATTAATGCTAGACTACTAAATTTTGGCAAGACGTTGTATACAGTAAGTCCCTTTCCTAATGCCTTTCCCTTTTTGAAATCGTAAAAGGGGACGTGGCACCTCCTATACAAATGAGAACTTTCATACTCAATATCTTTGGAGGTATTATTGCAAGACTACTAAATTTTGGTAAGGCGTTGTATAAAGTAAGTCCCTCTCCTTATACCTATCCCTTTTTGAAATCGTAAAAGAGGGTGTGACACCTCCCATACAAATTCGAACTTTCATACTCAATATCTTTGGAGGTATTAATGCTAGACTACTAAATTGTGGTAAGGCGTTGTATAAAGTAAGTCCCTTTCCTAATACCTATCCCTTTTTGAAATCGTAAAAGGGGGCGTGGCACCTCCCATTCAAATGAGAAATTTCATACTCAATATCTTTGGAGGTATTAATGCTAGACTACTAAATTGTGGTAAGGCGTTGTATAAAGTAAGTCCCTTTCCTAATGCCTATCCCTTTTTGAAATCGTAAAAGGGGGCGTGGGACCTCCCATACAAATGGGAACTTTCATACTCAATATCTTTGGAGGTATTAATGCTAGACTACTAAATTGTGGTAAGGCGTTGTATAAAGTAAGTCCCTTTCCTAATGCCTATCCCTTTTTGAAATCGTAAAAGGGGGCGTGGGACCTCCCATACAAATGGGAACTTTCATACTCAATATCTTTGGAGGTATTAATGCTAGACTACTAAATTGTGGTAAGGCGTTGTATAAAGTAAGTCCCTTTCCTAATACCTATCCCTTTCGAGATCGTAACAGGGGGCGTGGTACCTCCCATACAAATGGGAATTTTCATACTCAATATCTTTGGAGGTATTAATGCTAGACTACTAAATTGTGGTAAGGCGTTGTATAAAGTAAGTCCCTCTCCTTATACCTATCCCTTTTTGAAATCGTAAAAGGGGGTGTGACACCTCCCATACAAATTTGAACTTTCATACTCAATATCTTTGGAGGTATTAATGCTAGACTACTAAATTTTGGCAAGACGTTGTATAAAGTAAGTCCCTTTCCTAATACCTATCCCTTTCGAGATCGTAACAGGGGGCGTGGTACCTCCCATACAAATGGGAATTTTCATACTCAATATCTTTGGAGGTATTATTGCAAGACTACTAAATTTTGGTAAGGCGTTGTATAAAGTAAGTCCCTCTCCTTATACCTATCCCTTTTTGAAATCGTAAAAGGGGGTGTGACACCTCCCATACAAATTTGAACTTTCATACTCAATATCTTTGGAGGTATTAATGCTAGACTACTAAATTTTGGCAAGACGTTGTATACAGTAAGTCCCTTTCCTAATGCCTTTCCCTTTTTGAAATCGTAAAAGGGGGCGTGGCACCTCCCATTCAAATGAGAAATTTCATACTCAATATCTTTGGAGGTATTAATGCTAGACTACTAAATTGTGGTAAGGCGTTGTATAAAGTAAGTCCCTTTCCTAATGCCTATCCCTTTTTGAAATCGTAAAAGGGGGCGTGGGACCTCCCATACAAATGGGAACTTTCATACTCAATATCTTTGGAGGTATTAATGCTAGACTACTAAATTGTGGTAAGGCGTTGTATAAAGTAAGTCCCTTTCCTAATACCTATCCCTTTCGAGATCGTAACAGGGGGCGTGGTACCTCCCATACAAATGGGAATTTTCATACTCAATATCTTTGGAGGTATTAATGCTAGACTACTAAATTGTGGTAAGGCGTTGTATAAAGTAAGTCCCTTTCCTAATACCTATCCCTTTCGAGATCGTAACAGGGGGCGTGGTACCTCCCATACAAATGAGAACTTTCATACTCAATATCTTTGGAGGTATTATTGCAAGACTACTAAATTTTGGTAAGGCGTTGTATAGAGTAAGTCCCTCTCCTTATACCTATCCCTTTTTGAAATCGTAAAAGGGGGCGTGGCACCTCCTATACAAATGAGAACTTTCATACTCAATATCTTTGGAGGTATTAATGCTAGACTACTAAATTGTGGTAAGGCGTTGTATAAAGTAAGTCCCTTTCCTAATACCTATCCCTTTCGAGATCGTAACAGGGAGCGTGGTACCTCCCATACAAATGAGAACTTTCATACTCAATATCTTTGGAGGTATTATTGCAAGACAACTAAATTTTGGTAAGGCTTTGTATAAAGTAAGTCTCTTTCCTATTACCTATCGCCTTTTGAAATCGGAAAAGGGAGCAGTGCCCCTCCTATACAAATGAGATTTTTCATCCATACATAATCTATACATATTATAAAAACTAAAGACTTTTTTTCGTGTCGCCACTTGACGCTCAAACGCGTGGACGGATTTTAACCAAACTTACACACAGGTCAGGTAGATAGCCCGGCATGGTTCTTACGTACTTTTTTTTAAATCGAAAAAGGGGGGGGGGCACCTCCCATACAAATGGGAACTTTCATACCCAATATCTTTGGAAGCATTAATGATAGACTACTAAATTTTGGTAAGGCGTTGTAGGAAGTAAGTCCCTTTCCTAATGCCTATGCCTTTTTGAAATCGTAAAAGATGCGTGGGACCTCCCATACAAATGGGAACTTTCATACTCAATATCTTTGGAGGTATTAATGCTAGACTACTAACTAGAGGTAAGGCGTTGTATAAAGTAAGTCCCTTTCCTAATACCTATCCCTTTTTGAAATCGGAAAGGGGGCGTGGCACCTCCCATACAAATGGGATCTTTCATACCCCCTATCTATGCAACCATTATCTCTAGACCACTGAAATTTGGTAAGACGTTGTAAATATAAAGTAAGTCCCTTTCCTATTTTACATATCACTTTTTGAAATCGGAAAAGGGGGCGTGGCACTTCCCATACAAATGGGATCTTCCATACCCCCTATCTATGCAGCTATTATCGCTAGACAACTGATTTTTGGTAAGACGTTGTATAAAGTAAGTCCCTTTCCTATTACCTATCGCCTTTTGAAATCGGAAAAGGGAGCAGTGCCCCTCCTATACAAATGAGATTTTTCATCCATACATAATCTATACATATTATAAAAAGTAAAGACTTTTTTTCGTGTCGCCACTTGACGCTCAAACGCGTGGACGGATTTTAACCAAACTTACACACAGGTCAGGTAGATAGCCCGGCATGGTTCTTACGTACTTTTTTTTAAATCGGAAAAGGGGGCGGGGCACCTCCCATACAAATGGGAACTTTCATACCCAATATTTTTGGAAGCATTAATGATAGACTACTAAATTTTGGTAAGGCGTTATATGAAGTCAGTCCGTTTCCTAATGCCTATCCCTTTTTGAAATCGTAAAAGAGGCGTGGGACCTCCCATACAAATGGGAACTTTCATACTCAATATCTTTGGAGGTATTAATGCTAGACTACTAAATAGTGGTAAGGCGTTGTATAAAGTAAGTCCCTTTCCTAGTACCTATCCCTTTTTGAAATCGGAAAAGGTGGCGTGGGACCTTCCATACAAATGGGAACTTTCATACTCAATATCTTTGGAGGTATTAATGCTATACTACTAAATTTTGGTAAGGCGTTGTATAAAGTAAGTGCCTTTAATAATGCCTATCCCTTTTTGAAATCGTAAAAGGGGGCGTGGGACCTCCCATACAAATGGGAACTTTCATACCCAATATCTTCGGAGGTATTAATGGTAGACTACTAAATTGTGGTAAGGCGTTGTATAAAGTAAGTCCCTTTCCTAGTACCTATCCCTTTTTGAAATCGGAAAAGGGGGCGTGGCACCTCCCATACAAATGAGAACTTTCATACTCAATATCTTTGGAGATATTATTGCTAGACGACTAAATTTTGGTAAGGCGTTGTATAAAGTAAGTCCCTTTAGTAATACTTATCCCTTTTTGAAATCGTAAAAGAGGGCGTGACACCTCCCATACAAATTTGAACTTTCATACTCAATATCTTTGGAGGTATTAATGCTATACTACTAAATTTTGGTAAGGCGTTGTATAAAGTAAGTCCCTTTAATAATGCCTATCCCTTTATGAAATCGTAAAAGGGGGCGTGGGACCTCCCATACAAATGGAAACTTTCATACTCAATATCTTTGGAGGTATTAATGCTAGACTACTAAATTGTGGTAGGGCGTTGAATAAAGTAAATCCCTTTCCTAATGCCTATCCCTGTTTGAAATCGTAAAAGGTGGCGTGGGACCTCCCATACAAATGGGAACTTTCATACTCAATATCTTTGGAGGTATTAATGCTAGACTACTAAATTGTGGTAAGGCGTTGAATAAAGTCAGTCCCTTTCCTAATGCCTATGCCTTTTTGAAATCGTAAAAGAGGCGTGGGTCCTCCCATACAACTGAGAACTTTCATACTCAATATCTTTGGAGGTATTAATGCTAGACTACAAAATTTTGGTAAGGCGTTGTATAAAGTAAGTCCCTTTCCTAATACCTATTCCTTTTTGAAATCAGAAAAGGGTGAGATTTTTCATCTATACACATATTATAAAAAGTAAACACTTTTTTTCGTGTCGCTACTCGACGCTCAAACACGTGGACGGATTTTAACCAAACTTACACACAGGTCAGGTACATAGCCCGGCATGGTTCTTACGTCCTTTTTTTTAAATCGGAAAAGGGGGCGGGGCACCTCCCATACAAATGGGAACTTTCATACCCAATATTTTTGGAAGCATTAATGATAGACTACTAAATTTTGGTAAGGCGTTATATGAAGTCAGTCCGTTTCCTAATGCCTATCCCTTTTTGAAATCGTAAAAGGGGGCGTGGCACCTCCCATACAAATGAGAACTTTCATACTCAATATCTTTGGAGGTATTAATGCTAGACTACTAAATTGTGGTAAGGCGTTGAATAAAGTAAGTCCCTTTCCTAATGCCTATCCCTTTTTGAAATCGTAAAAGGGGGCGTGGCACCTCCTATACAAATGAGAATTTTCATACTCAATATCTTTGGAGGTATTAATGCTAGACTACTAAATTGTGGTAAGGCGTTGTAGGAAGTAAGTCCCTTTCCTAATGCCTATGCCTTTTTGAAATCGTAAAAGGGGGCGTGGGACCTCCCATACAAATGGGAACTTTCATACTCAATATCTTTGGAGGTATTAATGCTAGACTACTAAATTGTGGTAAGGCGTTGTATACAGTAAGTCCCTTTCCTAATGCCTATCCCTTTTTGAAATCGTAAAAGAGGGCGTGACACCTCCC
Source organism: Merzomyia westermanni (assembly GCA_949987695.1). Classification (NCBI taxonomy): domain Eukaryota; kingdom Metazoa; phylum Arthropoda; class Insecta; order Diptera; family Tephritidae; genus Merzomyia; species Merzomyia westermanni. Next base: position 131,945,848 of record OX465292.1, on the reverse strand, counting down.
ATACAAATTTGAACTTTCATACTCAATATCTTTGGAGGTATTAATGCTAGACAACTAAATTTTGGTAAGGCGTTGTATAAAGTAAGTCCCTTTCCTAATGCCTATCCGTTTTTGAAATCGTAAAAGGGGGCGTGGCACCTCCTATACAAATGAGAACTTTCATACTCAATATCTTTGGAGGTATTAATGCTAGACTACTAAATTGTGGTAAGGCGTTGAATAAAGTAAGTCCCTTTCCTAATGCCTATCCCTTTTTGAAATCGTAAAAGGGGGCGTGGGACCTCCCATACAAATGGGAACTTTCATACTCAATATCTTTGGAGGTAATAATGCTAGACTACTAAATTGTGGTAAGGCGTTGTATAAAGTAAGTCCCTTTCCTAATACCTAGACTACTAAATTTTGGTAAGGCGTTGTATAAAGTAAGTCCCTTTCCTAATACCTATCCCTTTTTGAAATCGTAACAGGGGGCGTGGTACCTCCTATACAAATGGGAACTTTCATACTCAATATCTTTTGACTAGACTACTTCTAAATTTTGGTAAGGCGTTCTATAAAGTAAGTCCCTTTCCTAATGCCTATCCCTTTTTGAAATTGTAAAAGGGGGCGTGGCACCTCCCATACAAATGAGAACTTTCATACTCAATATCTTTGGAGGTATTAATGCTAGACTACTAAATTTTGGTAAGGCGTTGTATAAAGTAAGTCCCTTTCGTAATGCCTATCAATTTTTGAAATCGTAAAAGGGGGCGTGGCACCTCCCATACAAATGAGAACTTTCATACTCAATATCTTTGGAGGTATTATTGCTAGACTACTAAATTTTGGTAAGGCGTTGTATAAAGTAAGTCCCGTTAATAATGCCTATCCCTTTTTGAAATCGTAAAAGGGGGCGTGGGACCTCCCATACAAATGGGAACTTTCATACCCAATATCTCTGGAGGTATTAATGCTATACTACTAAATTTTGGTAAGGCGTTGTATAAAGTAAGTCCCGTTAATAATGCCTATCCCTTTTTGAAATCGTAAAAGGGGGCGTGGGACCTCCCATACAAATGGGAACTTTCATACCCAATATCTTTGGAAGCATTAATGATAGACTACTAAATTTTGGTAAGGCGTTGTAGGAAGTAAGTCCCTTTCCTAATGCCTATGCCTTTTTGAAATCGTAAAAAAAACGTGGGACCTCCCATACAAATGGGAACTTTCATACTCAATATCTTTGGAGGTATTAATGCTAGACTACTAAATAGTGGTAAGGCGTTGTGTAAAGTAAGTCCCTTTCCTAATACCGGTCCCTTTTTGAAATCGGAAAAGGGGGCGTGGCACCTCCCATACAAATGAGAACTTTCATACTCAATATCTTTGGAGGTATTAATGCTAGACTACTAAATTGTGGTAAGGCGTTGTATAAAGTAAGTCCCTTTCCTAATACCTAGACTACTAAATTTTGGTAAGGCGTTGTATAAAGTAAGTCCCTTTCCTAATACCTATCCCTTTTTGAAATCGTAACAGGGGGCGTGGTACCTCCCATACAAATTTGAACTTTCATACTCAATATCTTTGGAGGTATTAATGCTATACTACTAAATTTTGGTAAGGCGTTGTATAAAGTAAGTCCCGTTAATAATGCCTATCCCTTTTTGAAATCGTAAAAGGGGGCGTGGGACCTCCCATACAAATGGGAACTTTCATACCCAATATCTCTGGAAGCATTAATGCTAGACTACTAAATTTTGGTAAGGCGTTGTATGAAGTAAGTCCCTTTCCTAATGCCTATGCCTTTTTGAAATCGTAAAAGGGGGCGTGGGACCTCCCATACAAATGGGAAGTTTCATACTCAATATCTTTGGAGGTATTAATGCTAAACTACTAAATTGTGGTAAGGCGTTGTATACAGTAAGTCCCTTTCCTAATGCCTATCCCTTTTTGAAATCGTAAAAGGGGGCGTGGGACCTCCCATACAAATGGGAAATTTCATACCCAATATCTCTGGAAGCATTAATGCTAGACTACTAAATTTTGGTAAGGCGTTGTTTGAAGTAAGTCCCTTTCCTAATGCCTATGCCTTTTTGAAATCGTAAAAGGGGGCGTGGGACCTCCCATACAAATGGGAACTTTCATACTCAATATCTTTGGAGGTATTAATGCTAGACTACTAAATTGTGGTAAGGCGTTGTATACAGTAAGTCCCTTTCCTAATGCCTATCCCTTTTTGAAATCGTAAAAGGGGGCGTGGGACCTCCCATACAAATGGGAACTTTCATACTCAATATCTTTGGAGGTATTAATGCTAGACTACTAAATTTTGGTAAGGCGTTGTATAAAGTAAGTCCCTTTAGTAATACTTATCCCTTTTTGAAATCGTAAAAGAGGGCGTGACACCTCCCATACAAATTTGAACTTTCATACTCAATATCTTTGGAGGTATTAATGCTAGACTACTAAATTTTGGTAAGGCGTTGTATAAAGTAAGTCCTTTTCCTAATGCCTATCCGTTTTTGAAATCGTAAAAGGGGGCGTGGCACCTTCTATACAAATGAGAACTTTCATACTCAATATCTTTGGAGGTATTAATGCTAGACTACTAAATTGTGGTAAGGCGTTGTATAAAGTAAGTCCCTTTCCTAATGCCTATCCCTTTTTGAAATCGTAAAAGGTGGAGTGGGACCTCCCATACAAATGGGAACTTTCATATTCAATATCTTTGGAGGTATTAATGCTAGACTACTAAATTGTTGTAAGGGGTTGTATACAGTAAGTCCCTTTCCTAATGCCTATCCCTTTTGGAAATCGTAAAAGGCGGCGTGGCACCTCCCATACAAATGGGAACTTTCATACCCAATATCTTTGGAAGCATTAATGCTAGACTACTAAATTTTGGTAAGGCGTTGTATGAAGTAAGTCCCTTTCCTAATGCCTATGCCTTTTTGAAATCGTAAAAGGGGGCGTGGGACCTCCCATACAAATGAGAACTTTCATACTCAATATCTTTGGAGGTATTAATGCTAGACTACTAAATTTTGGTAAGGCGTTGTATGAAGTAAGTCCCTTTCCTAATGCCTATGCCTTTTTGAAATCGTAAAAGGGGGCGTGGGACCTCCCATACAAATGAGAACTTTCATACTCAATATCTTTGGAGGTATTAATGCTAGACTACTAAATTTTGGTAAGGCGTTGTATAAAGTAAGTCCCGTTAATAATGCCTATCCCTTTTTGAAATCGTAAAAGGTGGAGTGGGACCTCCCATACAAATGGGAACTTTCATATTCAATATCTTTGGAGGTATTAATGCTAGACTACTAAATTGTTGTAAGGCGTTGTATACAGTAAGTCCCTTTCCTAATGCCTATCCCTTTTTGTAATCATAAAAGGCGGCGTGGCACCTCCCATACAAATGGGAACTTTCATACCCAATATCTTTGGAAGCATTTTACGCAGACGCCGACATAGTTCAGCGAATTAAAACACAGCGGCTTCGCTGGCTAGGCCACGTAGTGCGAATGAGCGAAGATGCTCCAGCCCAGAAGGTATTCTTATTGGCACCCGCCGGTGGAAGCAGAGGAAGAGGGAGACCACCACTCCGATGGAAGGACCAAGTGGAGACCGATTTGCGATCCCGCGGTGTTTCCAATTGGCGCCAGTTGGCGCAACGAAGAAACGACTGGCGAGCTATGTTGGACGGTCAAAGTCGCGCAGGCGGTTAGATGACCATTTAAAGAAGAAAGAAGAAAAGGGGGCGTGGGACCTCCCATACAAATGAGAACTTTCATACTCAATATCTTTGGAGGTATTAATGCTAGACTACTAAATGGCGTGGCACCTCCCATACAAATGGGAACTTTCATACCCAATATCTTTGGAAGCATTAATGCTAGACTACTAAATTTTGGTAAGGCGTTGTATGAAGTAAGTCCCTTTCCTAATGCCTATGCCTTTTTGAAATCGTAAAAGGGGGCGTGGCACCTCCTATACAAATGGGAACTTTCATACTCAATATCTTTGGAGGTATTAATGCTAGACTACTAAATTGTGGTAAGGCGTTGTATAAAGTAAGTCCCTTTCCTAATACCTATCCCTTTCGAGATCGTAACAGGGAGCGTGGTACCTCCCATACAAATGAGAACTTTCATACTCAATATCTTTGGAGGTATTATTGCAAGACTACTAAATTTTGGTAAGGCGTTGTATAAAGTAAGTCTCTTTCCTATTACCTATCGCCTTTTGAAATCGGAAAAGGGAGCAGTGCCCCTCCTATACAAATGAGATTTTTCATCCATACATAATCTATACATATTATAAAAACTAAAGACTTTTTTTCGTGTCGCCACTTGACGCTCAAACGCGTGGACGGATTTTAACCAAACTTACACACAGGTCAGGTAGATAGCCCGGCATGGTTCTTACGTACTTTTTTTTAAATCGAAAAAGGGGGGGGGCACCTCCCATACAAATGGGAACTTTCATACCCAATATCTTTGGAAGCATTAATGATAGACTACTAAATTTTGGTAAGGCGTTGTATACAGTAAGTCCCTTTCCTAATGCCTATCCCTTTTTGTAATCATAAAAGGCGGCGTGGCACCTCCCATACAAATGGGAACTTTCATACCCAATATCTTTGGAAGCATTTTACGCAGACGCCGACATAGTTCAGCGAATTAAAACACAGCGGCTTCGCTGGCTAGGCCACGTAGTGCGAATGAGCGAAGATGCTCCAGCCCAGAAGGTATTCTTATTGGCACCCGCCGGTGGAAGCAGAGGAAGAGGGAGACCACCACTCCGATGGAAGGACCAAGTGGAGACCGATTTGCGATCCCGCGGTGTTTCCAATTGGCGCCAGTTGGCGCAACGAAGAAACGACTGGCGAGCTATGTTGGACGGTCAAAGTCGCCCAGGCGGTTAGATGACCATTTAAAGAAGAAAGAAGAAAAGGGGGCGTGGGACCTCCTATACAAATGAGAACTTTCATACTCAATATCTTTGGAGGTATTAATGCTAGACTACTAAATTGTGGTAAGGCGTTGTACAAAATAAGTCCCTTTCCTAATGCCTATCCCTTTTTGAAATCGTAAAAGGGGGCGTGGCACCTCCTATACAAATGGGAACTTTCATACTCAATATCTTTGGAGGTATTAATGCTAGACTACTAAATTGTGGTAAGGCGTTGTATAAAGTAAGTCCCTTTCCTAATACCTATCCCTTTCGAGATCGTAACAGGGAGCGTGGTACCTCCCATACAAATGAGAACTTTCATACTCAATATCTTTGGAGGTATTATTGCAAGACTACTAAATTTTGGTAAGGCGTTGTATAAAGTAAGTCTCTTTCCTATTACCTATCGCCTTTTGAAATCGGAAAAGGGAGCAGTGCCCCTCCTATACAAATGAGATTTTTCATCCATACATAATCTATACATATTATAAAAACTAAAGACTTTTTTTCGTGTCGCCACTTGACGCTCAAACGCGTGGACGGATTTTAACCAAACTTACACACAGGTCAGGTAGATAGCCCGGCATGGTTCTTACGTACTTTTTTTTAAATCGAAAAAGGGGGGGGGCACCTCCCATACAAATGGGAACTTTCATACCCAATATCTTTGGAAGCATTAATGATAGACTACTAAATTTTGGTAAGGCGTTGTAGGAAGTAAGTCCCTTTCCTAATGCCTATGCCTTTTTGAAATCGTAAAAGATGCGTGGGACCTCCCATACAAATGGGAACTTTCATACTCAATATCTTTGGAGGTATTAATGCTAGACTACTAACTAGCGGTAAGGCGTTGTATAAAGTAAGTCCCTTTCCTAATACCTATCCCTTTTTGAAATCGGAAAGGGGGCGTGGCACCTCCCATACAAATGGGATCTTTCATACCCCCTATCTATGCAACCATTATCTCTAGACCACTGAAATTTGGTAAGACGTTGTAAATATAAAGTAAGTCCCTTTCCTATTTTACATATCACTTTTTGAAATCGGAAAAGGGGGCGTGGCACTTCCCATACAAATGGGATCTTCCATACCCCCTATCTATGCAGCTATTATCGCTAGACAACTGATTTTTGGTAAGACGTTGTATAAAGTAAGTCCCTTTCCTATTACCTATCGCCTTTTGAAATCGGAAAAGGGAGCAGTGCCCCTCCTATACAAATGAGATTTTTCATCCATACATAATCTATACATATTATAAAAAGTAAAGACTTTTTTTCGTGTCGCCACTTGACGCTCAAACGCGTGGACGGATTTTAACCAAACTTACACACAGGTCAGGTAGATAGCCCGGCATGGTTCTTACGTACTTTTTTTTAAATCGGAAAAGGGGGCGGGGCACCTCCCATACAAATGGGAACTTTCATACCCAATATTTTTGGAAGCATTAATGATAGACTACTAAATTTTGGTAAGGCGTTATATGAAGTCAGTCCGTTTCCTAATGCCTATCCCTTTTTGAAATCGTAAAAGAGGCGTGGGACCTCCCATACAAATGGGAACTTTCATACTCAATATCTTTGGAGGTATTAATGCTAGACTACTAAATAGTGGTAAGGCGTTGTATAAAGTAAGTCCCTTTCCTAGTACCTATCCCTTTTTGAAATCGGAAAAGGTGGCGTGGGACCTTCCATACAAATGGGAACTTTCATACTCAATATCTTTGGAGGTATTAATGCTATACTACTAAATTTTGGTAAGGCGTTGTATAAAGTAAGTGCCTTTAATAATGCCTATCCCTTTTTGAAATCGTAAAAGGGGGCGTGGGACCTCCCATACAAATGGGAACTTTCATACCCAATATCTTCGGAGGTATTAATGGTAGACTACTAAATTGTGGTAAGGCGTTGTATAAAGTAAGTCCCTTTCCTAGTACCTATCCCTTTTTGAAATCGGAAAAGGGGGCGTGGCACCTCCCATACAAATGAGAACTTTCATACTCAATATCTTTGGAGATATTATTGCTAGACGACTAAATTTTGGTAAGGCGTTGTATAAAGTAAGTCCCTTTAGTAATACTTATCCCTTTTTGAAATCGTAAAAGAGGGCGTGACACCTCCCATACAAATTTGAACTTTCATACTCAATATCTTTGGAGGTATTAATGCTATACTACTAAATTTTGGTAAGGCGTTGTATAAAGTAAGTCCCTTTAATAATGCCTATCCCTTTTTGAAATCGTAAAAGGGGGCGTGGGACCTCCCATACAAATGGAAACTTTCATACTCAATATCTTTGGAGGTATTAATGCTAGACTACTAAATTGTGGTAAGGCGTTGAATAAAGTAAATCCCTTTCCTAATGCCTATCCCTGTTTGAAATCGTAAAAGGTGGCGTGGGACCTCCCATACAAATGGGAACTTTCATACTCAATATCTTTGGAGGTATTAATGCTAGACTACTAAATTGTGGTAAGGCGTTGAATAAAGTCAGTCCCTTTCCTAATGCCTATGCCTTTTTGAAATCGTAAAAGAGGCGTGGGTCCTCCCATACAACTGAGAACTTTCATACTCAATATCTTTGGAGGTATTAATGCTAGACTACAAAATTTTGGTAAGGCGTTGTATAAAGTAAGTCCCTTTCCTAATACCTATTCCTTTTTGAAATCAGAAAAGGGTGAGATTTTTCATCTATACACATATTATAAAAAGTAAACACTTTTTTTCGTGTCGCTACTCGACGCTCAAACACGTGGACGGATTTTAACCAAACTTACACACAGGTCAGGTACATAGCCCGGCATGGTTCTTACGTCCTTTTTTTTAAATCGGAAAAGGGGGCGGGGCACCTCCCATACAAATGGGAACTTTCATACCCAATATTTTTGGAAGCATTAATGATAGACTACTAAATTTTGGTAAGGCGTTATATGAAGTCAGTCCGTTTCCTAATGCCTATCCCTTTTTGAAATCGTAAAAGGGGGCGTGGCACCTCCCATACAAATGAGAACTTTCATACTCAATATCTTTGGAGGTATTAATGCTAGACTACTAAATTGTGGTAAGGCGTTGAATAAAGTAAGTCCCTTTCCTAATGCCTATCCCTTTTTGAAATCGTAAAAGGGGGCGTGGCACCTCCTATACAAATGAGAATTTTCATACTCAATATCTTTGGAGGTATTAATGCTAGACTACTAAATTGTGGTAAGGCGTTGTAGGAAGTAAGTCCCTTTCCTAATGCCTATGCCTTTTTGAAATCGTAAAAGGGGGCGTGGGACCTCCCATACAAATGGGAACTTTCATACTCAATATCTTTGGAGGTATTAATGCTAGACTACTAAATTGTGGTAAGGCGTTGTATACAGTAAGTCCCTTTCCTAATGCCTATCCCTTTTTGAAATCGTAAAAGAGGGCGTGACACCTCCCATACAAATTTGAACTTTCATACTCAATATCTTTGGAGGTATTAATGCTAGACAACTAAATTTTGGTAAGGCGTTGTATAAAGTAAGTCCCTTTCCTAATGCCTATCCCTTTTTGAAATCGTAAAAGGGGGCGTGGGACCTCCCATACAAATGGGAACTTTCATACTCAATATCTTTGGAGGTAATAATGCTAGACTACTAAATTGTGGTAAGGCGTTGTATAAAGTAAGTCCCTTTCCTAATACCTAGACTACTAAATTTTGGTAAGGCGTTGTATAAAGTAAGTCCCTTTCCTAATACCTATCCCTTTTTGAAATCGTAACAGGGGGCGTGGTACCTCCTATACAAATGGGAACTTTCATACTCAATATCTTTTGACTAGACTACTTCTAAATTTTGGTAAGGCGTTCTATAAAGTAAGTCCCTTTCCTAATGCCTATCCCTTTTTGAAATTGTAAAAGGGGGCGTGGCACCTCCCATACAAATGAGAACTTTCATACTCAATATCTTTGGAGGTATTAATGCTAGACTACTAAATTTTGGTAAGGCGTTGTATAAAGTAAGTCCCTTTCGTAATGCCTATCAATTTTTGAAATCGTAAAAGGGGGCGTGGCACCTCCCATACAAATGAGAACTTTCATACTCAATATCTTTGGAGGTATTAATGCTAGACTACTAAATTGTGGTAAGGCGTTGAATAAAGTAAGTCCCTTTCCTAATGCCTATCCCTTTTTGAAATCGTAAAAGGGGGCGTGGGACCTCCCATACAAATGGGAACTTTCATACTCAATATCTTTGGAGGTAATAATGCTAGACTACTAAATTGTGGTAAGGCGTTGTATAAAGTAAGTCCCTTTCCTAATACCTAGACTACTAAATTTTGGTAAGGCGTTGTATAAAGTAAGTCCCTTTCCTAATACCTATCCCTTTTTGAAATCGTAACAGGGGGCGTGGTACCTCCTATACAAATGGGAACTTTCATACTCAATATCTTTTGACTAGACTACTTCTAAATTTTGGTAAGGCGTTCTATAAAGTAAGTCCCTTTCCTAATGCCTATCCCTTTTTGAAATTGTAAAAGGGGGCGTGGCACCTCCCATACAAATGAGAACTTTCATACTCAATATCTTTGGAGGTATTAATGCTAGACTACTAAATTTTGGTAAGGCGTTGTATAAAGTAAGTCCCTTTCGTAATGCCTATCAATTTTTGAAATCGTAAAAGGGGGCGTGGCACCTCCTATACAAATGAGAACTTTCATACTCAATATCTTTGGAGGTATTAATGCTAGACTACTAAATTGTGGTAAGGCGTTGAATAAAGTAAGTCCCTTTCCTAATGCCTATCCCTTTTTGAAATCGTAAAAGGGGGCGTGGGACCTCCCATACAAATGGGAACTTTCATACTCAATATCTTTGGAGGTAATAATGCTAGACTACTAAATTGTGGTAAGGCGTTGTATAAAGTAAGTCCCTTTCCTAATACCTAGACTACTAAATTTTGGTAAGGCGTTGTATAAAGTAAGTCCCTTTCCTAATACCTATCCCTTTTTGAAATCGTAACAGGGGGCGTGGTACCTCCTATACAAATGGGAACTTTCATACTCAATATCTTTTGACTAGACTACTTCTAAATTTTGGTAAGGCGTTCTATAAAGTAAGTCCCTTTCCTAATGCCTATCCCTTTTTGAAATTGTAAAAGGGGGCGTGGCACCTCCCATACAAATGAGAACTTTCATACTCAATATCTTTGGAGGTATTAATGCTAGACTACTAAATTTTGGTAAGGCGTTGTATAAAGTAAGTCCCTTTCGTAATGCCTATCAATTTTTGAAATCGTAAAAGGGGGCGTGGCACCTCCCATACAAATGAGAACTTTCATACTCAATATCTTTGGAGGTATTATGGCTAGACTACTAAATTTTGGTAAGGCGTTGTATAAAGTAAGTCCCGTTAATAATGCCTATCCCTTTTTGAAATCGTAAAAGGGGGCGTGGGACCTCCCATACAAATGGGAACTTTCATACCCAATATCTCTGGAGGTATTAATGCTATACTACTAAATTTTGGTAAGGCGTTGTATAAAGTAAGTCCCGTTAATAATGCCTATCCCTTTTTGAAATCGTAAAAGGGGGCGTGGGACCTCCCATACAAATGGGAACTTTCATACCCAATATCTTTGGAAGCATTAATGATAGACTACTAAATTTTGGTAAGGCGTTGTAGGAAGTAAGTCCCTTTCCTAATGCCTATGCCTTTTTTAAATCGTAAAAAAAACGTGGGACCTCCCATACAAATGGGAACTTTCATACTCAATATCTTTGGAGGTATTAATGCTAGACTACTAAATAGTGGTAAGGCGTTGTGTAAAGTAAGTCCCTTTCCTAATACCGGTCCCTTTTTGAAATCGGAAAAGGGGGCGTGGCACCTCCCATACAAATGAGAACTTTCATACTCAATATCTTTGGAGGTATTAATGCTAGACTACTAAATTGTGGTAAGGCGTTGTATAAAGTAAGTCCCTTTCCTAATACCTAGACTACTAAATTTTGGTAAGGCGTTGTATAAAGTAAGTCCCTTTCCTAATACCTATCCCTTTTTGAAATCGTAACAGGGGGCGTGGTACCTCCCATACAAATTTGAACTTTCATACTCAATATCTTTGGAGGTATTAATGCTATACTACTAAATTTTGGTAAGGCGTTGTATAAAGTAAGTCCCGTTAATAATGCCTATCCCTTTTTGAAATCGTAAAAGGGGGCGTGGGACCTCCCATACAAATGGGAACTTTCATACCCAATATCTCTGGAAGCATTAATGCTAGACTACTAAATTTTGGTAAGGCGTTGTATGAAGTAAGTCCCTTTCCTAATGCCTATGCCTTTTTGAAATCGTAAAAGGGGGCGTGGGACCTCCCATACAAATGGGAACTTTCATACTCAATATCTTTGGAGGTATTAATGCTAAACTACTAAATTGTGGTAAGGCGTTGTATACAGTAAGTCCCTTTCGTAATGCCTATCAATTTTTGAAATCGTAAAAGGGGGCGTGGCACCTCCCATACAAATGAGAACTTTCATACTCAATATCTTTGGAGGTATTAATGCTAAACTACTAAATTTTGGTAAGGCGTTGTATGAAGTAAGTCCCTTTCCTAATGCCTATCCCTTTTTGAAGTTGTAAAAGGGGGCGTGGCACCTCCCATACAAATGAGAACTTTCATACTCAATATCTTTGGAGGTATTAATGCTAGACTACTAAATTTTGGTAAGGCGTTGTATAAAGTAAGTCCCTTTCGTAATGCCTATCAATTTTTGAAATCGTAAAAGGGGGCGTGGCACCTCCCATACAAATGAGAACTTTCATACTCAATATCTTTGGAGGTATTAATGCTAGACTACTAAATTTTGGTAAGGCGTTGTATAAAGTAAGTCCCTTTCGTAATGCCTATCAATTTTTGAAATCGTAAAAGGGGGCGTGGCACCTCCCATACAAATGGGAACTTTCATACTCAATATCTTTGGAGGTATTAATGCTAAACTACTAAATTTTGGTAAGGCGTTGTATGAAGTAAGTCTCTTTCCTAATGCCTATCCCTTTTTGAAATTGTAAAAGGGGGCGTGGCACCTCCCATACAAATGAGAACTTTCATACTCAATATCTTTGGAGGTATTAATGCTAGACTACTAAATTTTGGTAAGGCGTTGTATAAAGTAAGTCCCTTTCGTAATGCCTATCAATTTTTGAAATCGTAAAAGGGGGCGTGGCACCTCCCATACAAATGAGAACTTTCATACTCAATATCTTTGGAGGTATTATGGCTAGACTACTAAATTTTGGTAAGGCGTTGTATAAAGTAAGTCCCGTTAATAATGCCTATCCCTTTTTGAAATCGTAAAAGGGGGCGTGGGACCTCCCATACAAATGGGAACTTTCATACTCAATATCTTTGGAGGTATTAATGCTAAACTACTAAATTGTGGTAAGGCGTTGTATACAGTAAGTCCCTTTCCTAATGCCTATCCCTTTTTGAAATCGTAAAAGGGGGCGTGGGACCTCCCATACAAATGGGAACTTTCATACCCAATATCTCTGGAAGCATTAATGCTATACTACTAAATTTTGGTAAGGCGTTGTATGAAGTAAGTCCCTTTCCTAATGCCTATGCCTTTTTGAAATCGTAAAAGGGGGCGTGGGACCTCCCATACAAATGGGAACTTTCATACTCAATATCCTTGGAGGTATTAATGCTAGACTACTAAATTGTGGTAAGGCGTTGTATACAGTAAGTCCCTTTCCTAATGCCTATCCCTTTTTGAAATCGTAAAAGGGGGCGTGGGACCTCCCATACAAATGGGAACTTTCATACTCAATATCTTTGGAGGTATTAATGCTAGACTACTAAATTTTGGTAAGGCGTTGTATAAAGTAAGTCCCTTTAGTAATACTTATCCCTTTTTGAAATCGTAAAAGAGGGCGTGACACCTCCCATACAAATTTGAACTTTCATACTCAATATCTTTGGAGGTATTAATGCTAGACTACTAAATTTTGGTAAGGCGTTGTATAAAGTAAGTCCTTTTCCTAATGCCTATCCGTTTTTGAAATCGTAAAAGGGGGCGTGGCACCTCCTATACAAATGAGAACTTTCATACTCAATATCTTTGGAGGTATTAATGCTAGACTACTAAATTGTGGTAAGGCGTTGTATAAAGTAAGTCCCTTTCCTTTGGAAGCATTTTACGCAGACGCCGACATAGTTCAGCGAATTAAAACACAGCGGCTTCGCTGGCTAGGCCACGTAGTGCGAATGAGCGAAGATGCTCCAGCCCAGAAGGTATTCTTATCGGCACCCGCCGGTGGAAGCAGAGGAAGAGGGAGACCACCACTCCGATGGAAGGACCAAGTGGAGACCGATTTGCGATCCCGCGGTGTTTCCAATTGGCGCCAGTTGGCGCAACGAAGAAACGACTGGCGAGCTATGTTGGACGGTCAAAGTCGCCCAGGCGGTTAGATGACCATTTAAAGAAGAAAGAAGAAAAGGGGGCGTGGGACCTCCCATACAAATGAGAACTTTCATACTCAATATCTTTGGAGGTATTAATGCTAGACTACTAAATTTTGGTAAGGCGTTGTATAAAGTAAGTCCCGTTAATAATGCCTATCCCTTTTTGAAATCGTAAAAGGTGGAGTGGGACCTCCCATACAAATGGGAACTTTCATATTCAATATCTTTGGAGGTATTAATGCTAGACTACTAAATTGTTGTAAGGCGTTGCATACAGAAAGTCCCTTTCCTAATGCCTATCCCTTTTTGAAATCGTAAAAGCCGGCGTGGCACCTCCCATACAAATGGGAACTTTCATACCCAATATCTTTGGAAGCATTAATGCTAGACTACTAAATTTTGGTAAGGCGTTGTATGAAGTAAGTCCCTTTCCTAATGCCTATGCCCATACAAATGGGAACTTTCATACTCAATATCTTTGGAGGTATTAATGCTAGACTACTAAATAGTGGTAAGGCGTTGTATAAAGTAAGTCCCTTTCCTAATACCGATCCCTTTTTACAATCGGAAAAGGGGGCGTGGCACCTCCCATACAAATGAGAACTTTCATACTCAATATCTTTGGAGGTATTAATGCTAGACTGCTAAATTTTGGTAAGGCGTTGTATAAAGTAAGTCCCTTTCCTAATGCCTATCCCTTTTTGAAATCGTAAAAGGGGGCGTGGACCTCCCATACAAATGGGAACTTTCATACTCAATATCTTTGGAGGTAATAATGCTAGACTACTAAATTGTGGTAAGGCGTTGTATAAAGTAAGTCCCTTTCCTAATACCTAGACTACTAAATTTTGGTAAGGCGTTGTATAAAGTAAGTCCCTTTCCTAATACCTATCCCTTTTTGAAATCGTAACAGGGGGCGTGGTACCTCCTATACAAATGGGAACTTTCATTCCAACGCCTTACGTTGTATAAAGTAAGTCCCTTTCCTAATGCCTATCCCTTTTTGAAATCGTAAAAGGGGGCGTGGCACCTCCTATACAAATGAGAACTTTCATACTCAATATCTTTGGAGGTATTAATGCTAGACTACTAAATTGTGGTAAGGCGTTGTATAAAGTAAGTCCCTTTCCTAATGCCTATCCCTTTTTGAAATCGTAAAAGGTGGAGTGGGACCTCCCATACAAATGGGAACTTTCATATTCAATATCTTTGGAGGTATTAATGCTAGACTACTAAATTGTTGTAAGGGGTTGTATACAGTAAGTCCCTTTCCTAATGCCTATCCCTTTTGGAAATCGTAAAAGGCGGCGTGGCACCTCCCATACAAATGGGAACTTTCATACCCAATATCTTTGGAAGCATTAATGCTAGACTACTAAATTTTGGTAAGGCGTTGTATGAAGTAAGTCCCTTTCCTAATGCCTATGCCTTTTTGAAATCGTAAAAGGGGGCGTGGGACCTCCCATACAAATGAGAACTTTCATACTCAATATCTTTGGAGGTATTAATGCTAGACTACTAAATTTTGGTAAGGCGTTGTATGAAGTAAGTCCCTTTCCTAATGCCTATGCCTTTTTGAAATCGTAAAAGGGGGCGTGGGACCTCCCATACAAATGAGAACTTTCATACTCAATATCTTTGGAGGTATTAATGCTAGACTACTAAATTTTGGTAAGGCGTTGTATAAAGTAAGTCCCGTTAATAATGCCTATCCCTTTTTGAAATCGTAAAAGGTGGAGTGGGACCTCCCATACAAATGGGAACTTTCATATTCAATATCTTTGGAGGTATTAATGCTAGACTACTAAATTTTGGTAAGGCGTTGTATAAAGTAAGTCCCTTTAGTAATACTTATCCCTTTTTGAAATCGTAAAAGAGGGCGTGACACCTCCCATACAAATTTGAACTTTCATACTCAATATCTTTGGAGGTATTAATGCTAGACTACTAAATTTTGGTAAGGCGTTGTATAAAGTAAGTCCTTTTCCTAATGCCTATCCGTTTTTGAAATCGTAAAAGGGGGCGTGGCACCTCCTATACAAATGAGAACTTTCATACTCAATATCTTTGGAGGTATTAATGCTAGACTACTAAATTGTGGTAAGGCGTTGTATAAAGTAAGTCCCTTTCCTAATGCCTATCCCTTTTTGAAATCGTAAAAGGTGGAGTGGGACCTCCCATACAAATGGGAACTTTCATATTCAATATCTTTGGAGGTATTAATGCTAGACTACTAAATTGTTGTAAGGGGTTGTATACAGTAAGTCCCTTTCCTAATGCCTATCCCTTTTGGAAATCGTAAAAGGCGGCGTGGCACCTCCCATACAAATGGGAACTTTCATACCCAATATCTTTGGAAGCATTAATGCTAGACTACTAAATTTTGGTAAGGCGTTGTATGAAGTAAGTCCCTTTCCTAATGCCTATGCCTTTTTGAAATCGTAAAAGGGGGCGTGGGACCTCCCATACAAATGAGAACTTTCATACTCAATATCTTTGGAGGTATTAATGCTAGACTACTAAATTTTGGTAAGGCGTTGTATGAAGTAAGTCCCTTTCCTAATGCCTATGCCTTTTTGAAATCGTAAAAGGGGGCGTGGGACCTCCCATACAAATGAGAACTTTCATACTCAATATCTTTGGAGGTATTAATGCTAGACTACTAAATTTTGGTAAGGCGTTGTATAAAGTAAGTCCCGTTAATAATGCCTATCCCTTTTTGAAATCGTAAAAGGTGGAGTGGGACCTCCCATACAAATGGGAACTTTCATATTCAATATCTTTGGAGGTATTAATGCTAGACTACTAAATTGTTGTAAGGCGTTGTATACAGTAAGTCCCTTTCCTAATGCCTATCCCTTTTTGTAATCATAAAAGGCGGCGTGGCACCTCCCATACAAATGGGAACTTTCATACCCAATATCTTTGGAAGCATTTTACGCAGACGCCGACATAGTTCAGCGAATTAAAACACAGCGGCTTCGCTGGCTAGGCCACGTAGTGCGAATGAGCGAAGATGCTCCAGCCCAGAAGGTATTCTTATTGGCACCCGCCGGTGGAAGCAGAGGAAGAGGGAGACCACCACTCCGATGGAAGGACCAAGTGGAGACCGATTTGCGATCCCGCGGTGTTTCCAATTGGCGCCAGTTGGCGCAACGAAGAAACGACTGGCGAGCTATGTTGGACGGTCAAAGTCGCCCAGGCGGTTAGATGACCATTTAAAGAAGAAAGAAGAAAAGGGGGCGTGGGACCTCCCATACAAATGAGAACTTTCATACTCAATATCTTTGGAGGTATTAATGCTAGACTACTAAATGGCGTGGCACCTCCCATACAAATGGGAACTTTCATACCCAATATCTTTGGAAGCATTAATGCTAGACTACTAAATTTTGGTAAGGCGTTGTATGAAGTAAGTCCCTTTCCTAATGCCTATGCCTTTTTGAAATCGTAAAAGGGGCGTGGGACCTCCCATACAAATGAGAACTTTCATACTCAATATCTTTGGAGGTATTAATGCTAGACTACTAAATTTTGGTAAGGCGTTGTATGAAGTAAGTCCCTTTCCTAATGCCTATGCCTTTTTGAAATCGTAAAAGGGGGCGTGGGACCTCCCATACAAATGAGAACTTTCATACTCAATATCTTTGGAGGTATTAATGCTAGACTACTAAATTTTGGTAAGGCGTTGTATAAAGTAAGTCCCGTTAATAATGCCTATCCCTTTTTGAAATCGTAAAAGGTGGAGTGGGACCTCCCATACAAATGGGAACTTTCATATTCAATATCTTTGGAGGTATTAATGCTAGACTACTAAATTGTTGTAAGGCGTTGTATACAGTAAGTCCCTTTCCTAATGCCTATCCCTTTTTGTAATCATAAAAGGCGGCGTGGCACCTCCCATACAAATGGGAACTTTCATACCCAATATCTTTGGAAGCATTTTACGCAGACGCCGACATAGTTCAGCGAATTAAAACACAGCGGCTTCGCTGGCTAGGCCACGTAGTGCGAATGAGCGAAGATGCTCCAGCCCAGAAGGTATTCTTATCGGCACCCGCCGGTGGAAGCAGAGGAAGAGGGAGACCACCACTCCGATGGAAGGACCAAGTGGAGACCGATTTGCGATCCCGCGGTGTTTCCAATTGGCGCCAGTTGGCGCAACGAAGAAACGACTGGCGAGCTATGTTGGACGGTCAAAGTCGCCCAGGCGGTTAGATGACCATTTAAAGAAGAAAGAAGAAAAGGGGGCGTGGGACCTCCCATACAAATGAGAACTTTCATACTCAATATCTTTGGAGGTATTAATGCTAGACTACTAAATTTTGGTAAGGCGTTGTATAAAGTAAGTCCCGTTAATAATGCCTATCCCTTTTTGAAATCGTAAAAGGTGGAGTGGGACCTCCCATACAAATGGGAACTTTCATATTCAATATCTTTGGAGGTATTAATGCTAGACTACTAAATTGTTGTAAGGCGTTGCATACAGAAAGTCCCTTTCCTAATGCCTATCCCTTTTTGAAATCGTAAAAGCCGGCGTGGCACCTCCCATACAAATGGGAACTTTCATACCCAATATCTTTGGAAGCATTAATGCTAGACTACTAAATTTTGGTAAGGCGTTGTATGAAGTAAGTCCCTTTCCTAATGCCTATGCCCATGCAAATGGGAACTTTCATACTCAATATCTTTGGAGGTATTAATGCTAGACTACTAAATAGTGGTAAGGCGTTGTATAAAGTAAGTCCCTTTCCTAATACCGATCCCTTTTTACAATCGGAAAAGGGGGCGTGGCACCTCCCATACAAATGAGAACTTTCATACTCAATATCTTTGGAGGTATTAATGCTAGACTACTAAATTGTGGTAAGGCGTTGTATAAAGTAAGTCCCTTTCCTAATACCTAGACTACTAAACTTTGGTAAGGCGTTGTATAAAGTAAGTCCCTTTCCTAATACCTATCCCTTTTTGAAATCGGAAAAGGGGGCGTGGGACCTCCCATACAAATGGGAACTGTCATACTCAATATCTTTGGAGGTATTAATGCTAGACTACTAAATTTTGGTAAGGCGTTGTATAAAGTAAGTCCCTTTAGTAATACTTATCCCTTTTTGAAATCGTAAAAGAGGGCGTGACACCTCCCATACAAATTTGAACTTTCATACTCAATATCTTTGGAGGTATTAATGCTAGACTTCTAAATTTTGGTAAGGCGTTGTATAAAGTAAGTCCCTTTCCTAATGCCTATCCCTTTTTGAAATCGTAAAAGGGGGCGTGGACCTCCCATACAAATGGGAACTTTCATACTCAATATCTTTGGAGGTAATAATGCTAGACTACTAAATTGTGGTAAGGCGTTGTATAAAGTAAGTCCCTTTCCTAATACCTAGACTACTAAATTTTGGTAAGGCGTTGTATAAAGTAAGTCCCTTTCCTAATACCTATCCCTTTTTGAAATCGTAACAGGGGGCGTGGTACCTCCTATACAAATGGGAACTTTCATTCCAACGCCTTACGTTGTATAAAGTAAGTCCCTTTCCTAATGCCTATCCCTTTTTGAAATCGTAAAAGGGGGCGTGGCACCTCCCAGACAAATGAGAACTTTCATACTCAATATCTTTGGAATTATTATTGCTAGACTACTAAATTTTGGTAAGGCGTTGTATAAAGTAAGTCCCGTTAATAATGCCTATCCCTTTTTGAAATCGTAAAAGGGGGCGTGGGACCTCCCATACAAATGGGAACTTTCATACCCAATATCTCTGGAGGTATTAATGATATACTACTAAATTTTGGTAAGGCGTTGTATAAAGTAAGTCCCGTTAATAATGCCTATCCCTTTTTGAAATCGTAAAAGGGGGCGTGGGACCTCCCATACAAATGGGAACTTTCATACCCAATATCTTTGGAAGCATTAATGGTAGACTACTAAATTTTGGTAAGGCGTTGTAGGAAGAAAGTCCCTTTCCTAATGCCTATGCCTTTTTGAAATCGTAAAAAAAAACGTGGGACCTCCCATACAAATGGGAACTTTCATACTCAATATCTTTGGAGGTATTAATGCTAGACTACTAAATAGTGGTAAGGCGTTGTGTGAAGTAAGTCCCTTTCCTAATACCGATCCCTTTTTGAAATCGGAAAAGGGGGCGTGGCACCTCCCATACAAATGAGAACTTTCATACTCAATATCTTTGGAGGTATTAATGCTAGACTACTAAATTGTGGTAAGGCGTTGTATAAAGTAAGTCCCTTTCCTAATACCTAGACTACTAAACTTTGGTAAGGCGTTGTATAAAGTAAGTCCCTTTCCTAATACCTATGCCTTTTTGAAATCGGAAAAGGGGGCGTGGGACCTCCCATACAAATGGGAACTTTCATACTCAATATCTTTGGAGGTATTAATGCTAGACTACTAAATTTTGGTAAGGCGTTGTATAAAGTAAGTCCCTTTAGTAATACTTATCCCTTTTTGAAATCGTAAAAGAGGGCGTGACACCTCCCATACAAATTTGAACTTTCATACTCAATATCTTTGGAGGTATTAATGCTAGACTGCTAAATTTTGGTAAGGCGTTGTATAAAGTAAGTCCCTTTCCTAATGCCTATCCCTTTTTGAAATCGTAAAAGGGGGCGTGGACCTCCCATACAAATGGGAACTTTCATACTCAATATCTTTGGAGGTAATAATGCTAGACTACTAAATTGTGGTAAGGCGTTGTATAAAGTAAGTCCCTTTCCTAATACCTAGACTACTAAATTTTGGTAAGGCGTTGTATAAAGTAAGTCCCTTTCCTAATACCTATCCCTTTTTGAAATCGTAACAGGGGGCGTGGTACCTCCTATACAAATGGGAACTTTCATTCCAACGCCTTACGTTGTATAAAGTAAGTCCCTTTCCTAATGCCTATCCCTTTTTGAAATCGTAAAAGGGGGCGTGGCACCTCCCATACAAATGAGAACTTTCATACTCAATATCTTTGGAATTATTATTGCTAGACTACTAAATTTTGGTAAGGCGTTGTATAAAGTAAGTCCCGTTAATAATGCCTATCCCTTTTTGAAATCGTAAAAGGGGGCGTGGGACCTCCCATACAAATGGGAACTTTCATACCCAATATCTCTGGAGGTATTAATGCTATACTACTAAATTTTGGTAAGGCGTTGTATAAAGTAAGTCCCGTTAATAATGCCTATCCCTTTTTGAAATCGTAAAAGGGGGCGTGGGACCTCCCATACAAATGGGAACTTTCATACCCAATATCTTTGGAAGCATTAATGATAGACTACTAAATTTTGGTAAGGCGTTGTAGGAAGAAAGTCCCTTTCCTAATGCCTATGCCTTTTTGAAATCGTAAAAAAAACGTGGGACCTCCCATACAAATGGGAACTTTCATACTCAATATCTTTGGAGGTATTAATGCTAGACTACTAAATAGTGGTAAGGCGTTGTGTGAAGTAAGTCCCTTTCCTAATACCGATCCCTTTTTGAAATCGGAAAAGGGGGCGTGGCACCTCCCATACAAATGAGAACTTTCATACTCAATATCTTTGGAGGTATTAATGCTAGACTACTAAATTGTGGTAAGGCGTTATATAAAGTAAGTCCCTTTCCTAATACCTAGACTACTAAATTTTGGTAAGGCGTTGTATAAAGTAAGTCCCTTTCCTAATACCTATCCCTTTTTGAAATCGTAACAGGGGGCGTGGTACCTCCCATACAAATTTGAACTTTCATACTCAATATCTTTGGAGGTATTAATGCTATACTACTAAATTTTGGTAAGGCGTTGTATAAAGTAAGTCCCGTTAATAATGCCTATCCCTTTCTGAAATCGTAAAAGGGGGCGTGGGACCTCCCATACAAATGGGAACTTTCATACCCAATATCTCTGGAAGCATTAATGCTAGACTACTAAATTTTGGTAAGGCGTTGTATGAAGTAAGTCCCTTTCCTAATGCCTATGCCTTTTTGAAATCGTAAAAGGGGGCGTGGGACCTCCCATACAAATGGGAACTTTCATACTCAATATCTTTGGAGGTATTAATGCTAGACTACTAAATTGTGGTAAGGCGTTGTATACAGTAAGTCCCTTTCCTAATGCCTATCCCTTTTTGAAATCGTAAAAGGGGGCGTGGGACCTCCCATACAAATGGGAAATTTCATACCCAATATCTCTGGAAGCATTAATGCTAGACTACTAAATTTTGGTAAGGTGTTGTTTGAAGTAAGTCCCTTTCCTAATGCCTATGCCTTTTTGAAATCGTAAAAGGGGGCGTGGGACCTCCCATACAAATGGGAACTTTCATACTCAATATCTTTGGAGGTATTAATGCTAGACTACTAAATTGTGGTAAGGCGTTGTATACAGTAAGTCCCTTTCCTAATGCCTATCCCTTTTTGAAATCGTAAAGGGGGGCGTGGGACCTCCCATACAAATGGGAACTTTCATACTCAATATCTTTGGAGGTATTAATGCTAGACTACTAAATTTTGGTAAGGCGTTGTATAAAGTAAGTCCCTTTAGTAATACTTATCCCTTTTTGAAATCGTAAAAGAGGGCGTGATACTTCCCATACAAATTTGAACTTTCATACTCAATATCTTTGGAGGTATTAATGCTAGACTACTAAATTTTGGTAAGGCGTTGTATAAAGTAAGTCCCTTTCCTAATGCCTATCCGTTTTTGAAATCGTAAAAGGGGGCGTGGCACCTCCTATACAAATGAGAACTTTCATACTCAATATCTTTGGAGGTATTAATGCTAGACTACTAAATTGTGGTAAGGCGTTGTATAAAGTAAGTCCCTTTCCTAATGCCTATCCCTTTTTGAAATCGTAAAAGGTGGAGTGGGACCTCCCATACAAATGGGAACTTTCATATTCAATATCTTTGGAGGTATTAATGCTAGACTACTAAATTGTTGTAAGGGGTTGTATACAGTAAGTCCCTTTCCTAATGCCTATCCCTTTTTGTAATCGTAAAAGGCGGCGTGGCACCTCCCATACAAATGGGAACTTTCATACCCAATATCTTTGGAAGCATTAATGCTAGACTACTAAATTTTGGTAAGGCGTTGTATGAAGTAAGTCCCTTTCCTAATGCCTATGCCTTTTTGAAAACGTAAAAGGGGGCGTGGGACCTCCCATACAAATGAGAACTTTCATACTCAATATCTTTGGAGGTACTAATGCTAGACTACTAAATTTTGGTAAGGCGTTGTATAAAGTAAGTCCCGTTAATAATGCCTATCCCTTTTTGAAATCGTAAAAGGTGGAGTGGGACCTCCCATACAAATAGGAACTTTCATATTCAATATCTTTGGAGGTATTAATGCTAGACTACTAAATTGTTGTAAGGTGTTGTATACAGTAAGTCCCTTTCCTAATGCCTATCCCTTTTTGTAATCGTAAAAGGCGGCGTGGCACCTCCCATACAAATGGGAACTTTCATACCCAATATCTTTGGAAGCATTAATGCTAGACTACTAAATTTTGGTAAGGCGTTGTATGAAGTAAGGCCCTTTCCTAATGCCTATGCCTTTTTGAAAACGTAAAAGGGGGCGTGGGACCTCCCATACAAATGAGAACTTTCATACTCAATATCTTTGGAGGTATTAATGCTAGACTACTAAATTTTGGTAAGGCGTTGTATAAAGTAAGTCCCGTTAATAATGCCTATCCCTTTTTGAAATCGTAAAAGGTGGAGTGGGACCTCCCATACAAATGAGAACTTTCATACTCAATATCTTTGGAGGTATTAATGCTAGACTACTAAATTGTTGTAAGGTGTTGTATACAGTAAGTCCCTTTCCTAATGCCTATCCCTTTTTGTAATCGTAAAAGGCGGCGTGGCACCTCCCATACAAATAGGAACTTTCATACCCAATATCTTTGGAAGCATTAATGCTAGACTACTAAATTTTGGTAAGGCGTTGTATGAAGTAAGTCCCTTTCCTAATGCCTATGCCTTTTTGAAAACGTAAAAGGGGGCGTGGGACCTCCCATACAAATGAGAAATTTCATACTCAATATCTTTGGAGGTATTAATGCTAGACTACTAAATTTTGGTAAGGCGTTGTATAAAGTAAGTCCCGTTAATAATGCCTATCCCTTTTTGAAATCGTAAAAGGTGGAGTGGGACCTCCCATACAAATGGGAACTTTCATATTCAATATCTTTGGAGGTATTAATGCTAGACTACTAAATTGTTGTAAGGCGTTGTATACAGTAAGTCCCTTTCCTAATGCCTATCCCTTTTTGAAATCGTAAAAGCCGGCGTGGCACCTCCCATACAAATGGGAACTTTCATACCCAATATCTTTGGAAGCATTAATGCTAGACTACTAAATTTTGGTAAGGCGTTGTATGAAGTAAGTCCCTTTCCTAATGCCTATGCCTTTTTGAAATCGTAAAAGGGGGCGTGGGACCTCCCATACAAATGAGAACTTTCATACTCAATATCTTTGGAGGTATTATTGCTAGACTACTAAATTTTGGTAAGGCGTTGTATAAAGTAAGTCCCGTTAATAATGCCTATCCCTTTTTGAAATCGTAAAAGGGGGCGTGGGAACTCCCATATAAATGGGAACTTTCATACTCAATATCTTTGGAGGTATTAATGCTAGACTACTAAATAGTGGTAAGGCGTTGTATAAAGTAAGTCCCTTTCCTAATACCGATCCCTTTTTGAAATCGGAAAAGGGGGCGTGGGACCTCCCATACAAATGGGAACTTTCATATTCAATATCTTTGGAGGTATTAATGCTAGACTACTAAATTGTGGTAAGGCGTTGTATAAAGGAAGTCCCTTTCCTAATACCTAGACTACTAAATTTTGGTAAGGCGTTGTATAAAGTAAGTCCCTTTCCTAATACCTATCCCTTTTTGAAATCGCAAAAGGGGGCGTGGGACCTCCCATACAAATGGGAACTTTCATACTCAATATCTTTGGAGGTATTAATGCTATACTACTAAATTTTGGTAAGGCGTTGTATAAAGTAAGTCCCTTTCCTAATACCTATCCCTTTTTGAAATCGGAAAAGGGGGCGTGGGACCTCCCATACAAATGGGAACTTTCATATTCAATATCTTTGGAGGTATTAATGCTAGACTACTAAATTGTTGTAAGGCGTTGTATGAAGTAAGTCCCTTCCCTAATACCTATCCCTTTTTGAAATCGGAAAAGGGGGCGTGGGACCTCCCATACAAATGGGAACTTTCATACTCAATATCTTTGGAGGTATTATTGCTAGACTACTAAATTTTGGTAAGGCGTTGTATAAAGTAAGTCCCGTTAATAATGCCTATCCCTTTTTGAAATCGTAAAAGGTGGAGTGGGACCTCCCATACAAATGAGAACTTTCATACTCAATATCTTTGGAGGTATTAATGCTAGACTACTAAATTGTGGTAAGGCGTTGTATAAAGGAAGTCCCTTTCCTAATACCTATGCCTTTTTGAAATCGTAAAAGGGGGCGTGGGACCTCCCATACAAATGAGAACTTTCATACTCAATATCTTTGGAGGTATTATTGCTAGACTACTAAATTTTGGTAAGGCGTTGTATAAAGTAAGTCCCGTTAATAATGCCTATCCCTTTTTGAAATCGTAAAAGGTGGAGTGGGACCTCCCATACAAATGAGAACTTTCATACTCAATATCTTTGGAGGTATTAATGCTAGACTACTAAATTGTGGTAAGGCGTTGTATAAAGGAAGTCCCTTTCCTAATACCTAGACTACTAAATTTTGGTAAGGCGTTGTATAAAGTAAGTCCCTTTCCTAATACCTATCCCTTTTTGAAATCGGAAAAGGGGGCGTGGGACCTCCCATACAAATGGGAACTTTCATACTCAATATCTTTGGAGGTATTAATGCTATACTACTAAATTTTGGTAAGGCGTTGTATAAAGTAAGTCCCTTTCCTAATACCTATCCCTTTTTGAAATCGGAAAAGGGGGCGTGGGACCTCCCATACAAATGGGAACTTTCATATTCAATATCTTTGGAGGTATTAATGCTAGACTACTAAATTGTTGTAAGGCGTTGTATACAGTAAGTCCCTTTCCTAATACCTATCCCTTTTTGAAATCGGAAAAGGGGGCGTGGGACCTCCCATACAAATGGGAACTTTCATACTCAATATCTTTGGAGGTATTAATGCTAGACTACTAAATTTTGGTAAGGCGTTGTATAGAGTAAGTCCCTTTAATAATGCCTATCCGTTTTTGAAATCGTAAAAGGGGGCGTGGCACCTCCCATACAAATGAGAACTTTCATACTCAATATCTTTGTAGGTATTAATGCTAGACTACTAAATTGTGGTAAGGCGTTGTATAAAGTAAGTCCCTTTCCTAATACCTAGACTACTAAATTTTGGTAAGGCGTTGTATAAAGTAAGTCCCTTTCCTAATACCTATCCCTTTTTGAAATCGGAAAAGGGGGCGTGGGACCTCCCATACAAATGGGAACTTTCATATTCAATATCTTTGGAGGTATTATTGCTAGACTACTAAATTTTGGTAAGGCTTGTATAAAGTAAGTCCCGTTAATAATGCCTATCCGTTTTTGAAATCGTAAAAGGGGGCGTGGCACCTCCCATACAAATGAGAACTTTCATACTCAATATCTTTGGAGGTATTAATGCTAGACTACTAAATTGTGGTAAGGCGTTGTATAAAGTAAGTCCCTTTCCTAATACCTAGACTACTAAATTTTGGTAAGGCGTTGTATAAAGTAAGTCCCTTTCCTAATACCTATCCCTTTTTGAAATCGGAAAAGGGGGCGTGGGACCTCCCATACAAATGGGAACTTTCATACCCAATATCTTTGGAAGCATTAATGCTAGACTACTAAATTTTGGTAAGGCGTTGTATGAAGTAAGTCCCTTTCCTAACGCCTATGCCTTTTTATAATCGTAAAAGGGGGCGTGGGACCTCCCATACAAATGAGAACTTTCATACTCAATATCTTTGGAGGTATTATTGCTAGACTACTAAATTTTGGTAAGGCGTTGTATAAAGTAAGTCCCGTTAATAATGCCTATCCCTTTTTGAAATCGTAAAAGGTGGAGTGGGACCTCCCACACAAATGAGAACTTTCATACTCAATATCTTGGAGGTATTAATGCTAGACTACTAAATTGTGGTAAGGCGTTGTATAAAGGAAGTCCCTTTCCTAATACCTAGACTACTAAATTTTGGTAAGGCGTTGTATAAAGTAAGTCCCTTTCCTAATACCTATCCCTTTTTGAAATCGGAAAAGGGGGCGTGGGACCTCCCATACAAATGGGAACTTTCATATTCAATATCTTTGGAGGTATTAATGCTAGACTACTAAATTGTTGTAAGGCGTTGTATACAGTAAGTCCCTTTCCTAATACCTATCCCTTTTTGAAATCGGAAAAGGGGGCGTGGGACCTCCCATACAAATGGGAACTTTCATACTCAATATCTTTGGAGGTATTAATGCTAGACTACTAAATTTTGGTAAGGCGTTGTATAGAGTAAGTCCCTTTAATAATGCCTATCCGTTTTTGAAATCGTAAAAGGGGGCGTGGCACCTCCCATACAAATGAGAACTTTCATACTCAATATCTTTGGAGGTATTAATGCTAGACTACTAAATTGTGGTAAGGCGTTGTATAAAGTAAGTCCCTTTCCTAATACCTAGACTACTAAATTTTGGTAAGGCGTTGTATAAAGTAAGTCCCTTTCCTAATACCTATCCCTTTTTGAAATCGGAAAAGGGGGCGTGGGACCTCCCATACAAATGGGAACTTTCATATTCAATATCTTTGGAGGTATTAATGCTAGACTACTAAATTGTTGTAAGGCGTTGTATACAGTAAGTCCCTTTCCTAATACCTATCCCTTTTTGAAATCGGAAAAGGGGGCGTGGGACCTCCCATACAAATGGGAACTTTCATACTCAATATCTTTGGAGGTATTAATGCTAGACTACTAAATTTTGGTAAGGCGTTGTATAGAGTAAGTCCCTTTAATAATGCCTATCCGTTTTTGAAATCGTAAAAGGGGGCGTGGCACCTCCCATACAAATGAGAACTTTCATACTCAATATCTTTGGAGGTATTAATGCTAGACTACTAAATTGTGGTAAGGCGTTGTATAAAGTAAGTCCCTTTCCTAATACCTAGACTACTAAATTTTGGTAAGGCGTTGTATAAAGTAAGTCCCTTTCCTAATACCTATCCCTTTTTGAAATCGTAACAGGGGGCGTGGTACCTCCCATACAAATTTGAACTTTCATACTCAATATCTTTGGAGGTATTAATGCTATACTACTAAATTTTGGTAAGGCGTTGTATAAAGTAAGTCCCGTTAATAATGCCTATCCCTTTTTGAAATCGTAAAAGGGGGCGTGGGACCTCCCATACCAATGGGAACTTTCATACCCAATATCTCTGGAAGCATTAATGCTAGACTACTAAATTTTGGTAAGGCGTTGTATGAAGTAAGTCCCTTTCCTAATGCCTATGCCTTTTTGAAATCGTAAAAGAGGGCGTGGGACCTCCCATACAAATGGGAACTTTCATACTCAATATCTTTGGAGGTATTAATGCTAGACTACTAAATTGTGGTAAGGCGTTGTATACAGTAAGTCCCTTTCCTAATGCCTTTCCCTTTTTGAAATCGTAAAAGGGGGCGTGGGACCTCCCATACAAATGGGAAATTTCATACCCAATATCTCTGGAAGCATTAATGCTAGACTACTAAATTTTGGTAAGGCGTTGTATGAAGTAAGTCCCTTTCCTAATGCCTATGCCTTTTTGAAATCGTAAAAGGGGGCGTGGGACCTCCCATACAAATGGGAACTTTCATACTCAATATCTTTGGAGGTATTAATGCTAGACTACTAAATTGTTGTAAGGCGTTGTATGAAGTAAGTCCCTTTCCTAATACCTATCCCTTTTTGAAATCGGAAAAGGGGGCGTGGGACCTCCCATACAAATGGGAACTTTCATACTCAATATCTTTGGAGGTATTAATGCTAGACTACTAAATAGTGGTAAGGCGTTGTATAAAGTAAGTCCCTTTCCTAATACCGATCCCTTTTTGAAATCGGAAAAGGGGGCGTGGCACCTCCCATACAAATGGGAACTTTCATACTCAATATCTTTGGAGGTATTAATGCTAGACTACTAAATTGTGGTAAGGCGTTGTATAAAGTAAGTCCCTTTCCTAATGCCTATCCCTTTTTGAAATCGTAAAAGGTGGAGTGGGCCCTCCCATACAAATGGGAACTTTCATACTCAATATTTTTGGAGGTATTAATGCTAGACTACTAAATTGTTGTAAGGCGTTGTATACAGTAAGCCCCTTTCCTAATACCTATCCCTTTTTGAAATCGGAAAAGGGGGTGTGGGAGCTCCCATACAAATGAGAACTTTCATACTCAATATCTTTGGAGGTATTATTGCTAGACTACTAAATTTTGGTAAGGCGTTGTATAAAGTAAGTCCCGTTAATAATGCCTATCCCTTTTTGAAATCGTAAAAGGGGGCGTGGGACCTCCCATACAAATGGGAACTTTCATACTCAATATCTTTGGAGGTATTAATGCTAGACTACTAAATAGTGGCAAGGCGTTGTATAAAGTAAGTCCCTTTCCTAATACCGATCCCTTTTTGAAATCGGAAAAGGGGGCGTGGCACCTCCCATACAAATGAGAACTTTCATACTCAATATCTTTGGAGGTATTAATGCTAGACTACTAAATTGTGGTAAGGCGTTGTATAAGGTAAGTCCCTTTCCTAATACCTAGACTACTAAATTTTGGTAAGGCGTTGTATAAAGTAAGTCCCTTTCCTAATACCTATCCCTTTTTGAAATCGGAAAAGGGGGCGTGGGACCTCCCATACAAATGGGAACTTTCATACTCAATATCTTTGGAGGTATTAATGCTATACTACTAAATTTTGGTAAGGCGTTGTATAAAGTAAGTCCCTTTCCTAATACCTATCCCTTTTTGAAATCGGAAAAGGGGGCGTGAGACCTCCCATACAAATGGGAACTTTCATATTCAATATCTTTGGAGGTATTAATGCTAGACTACTAAATTGTTGTAAGGCGTTGTATACAGTAAGTCCCTTTCCTAATACCTATCCCTTTTTGAAATCGGAAAAGGGGGCGTGGGACCTCCCATACAAATGGGAACTTTCATACTCAATATCTTTGGAGGTATTAATGCTATACTACTAAATTTTGGTAAGGCGTTGTATAAAGTAAGTCCCTTTAATAATGCCTATCCCTTTTTGAAATTGTAAAAGGGGGCGTGGGACCTCCCATACAAATGGGAACTTTTATACCCAATATCTTTGGAAGCATTAATGCTAGACTACCAAATTTTGGTAAGGCGTTGTATGAAGTAAGTCCCTTTCCTAATGCCTATGCCTTTTTGAAATCGTAAAAGGGGGCGTGGGACCTCCCATACAAATGGGAACTTTCATACTCAATATCTTTGGAGGTATTAATGCTAGACTACTAAATTTTGGTAAGGCGTTGTATAGAGTAAGTCCCTTTAATAATGCCTATCCGTTTTTGAAATCGTAAAAGGGGGCGTGGCACCTCCCATACAAATGAGAACTTTCATACTCAATATCTTTGGAGGTATTAATGCTAGACTACTAAATTGTGGTAAGGCGTTGTATAAAGTAAGTCCCTTTCCTAATCCCTAGACTACTAAATTTTTGTAAGGCGTTGTATAAAGTAAGTCCCTTTCCTAATACCTATCCCTTTTTGAAATCGTAACAGGGGGCGTGGTACCTCCCATACAAATTTGAACTTTCATACTCAATATCTTTGGAAGCATTAATGCTAGACTACTAAATTTTGGTAAGGCGTTGTATGAAGTAAGTCCCTTTCCTAATGCCTATGCCTTTTTGAAATCGTAAAAGAGGGCGTGGGACCTCCCTAACAAATGGGAACTTTCATACTCAATATCTTTGGAGGTATTAATGCTAGACTACTAAATTGTGGTAAGGCGTTGTATAAAGTAAGTCCCTTTCCTAATCCCTAGACTACTAAATTTTTGTAAGGCGTTGTATAAAGTAAGTCCCTTTCCTAATACCTATCCCTTTTTGAAATCGTAAAAGGGGGCGTGGGACCTCCCATACAAATGGGAACTTTCATACCCAATATCTCTGGAAGCATTAATGCTAGACTACTAAATTTTGGTAAGGCGTTGTATGAAGTAAGTCCCTTTCCTAATGCCTATGCCTTTTTGAAATCGTAAAAGAGGGCGTGGGACCTCCCTAACAAATGGGAACTTTCATACTCAATATCTTTGGAGGTATTAATGCTAGACTACTAAATTGTGGTAAGGCGTTGTATACAGTAAGTCCCTTTCCTAATGCCTTTCCCTTTTTGAAATCGTAAAAGGGGGCGTGGGACCTCCCATACAAATGGGAAATTTCATACCCAATATCTCTGGAAGCATTAATGCTAGACTACTAAATTTTGGTAAGGCGTTGTATGAAGTAAGTCCCTTTCCTAATGCCTATGCCTTTTTGAAATCGTAAAAGGGGGCGTGGGACCTCCCATACAAATGGGAACTTTCATACTCAATATCTTTGGAGGTATTAATGCTAGACTACTAAATTGTGGTAAGGCGTTGTATACAGTAAGTCCCTTTCCTAATGCCTATCCCTTTTTGAAATCGTAAAAGGAGGCGTGGGACCCCCATACAAATGGGAACTTTCATACTCAATATCTTTGGAGGTATTAATGCTAAATTTTGGTAAGGCGTTGTATAAAGTAAGTCCCTTTAGTAATACTTATCCCTTTTTGAAATCGTAAAAGAGGGCGTGACACCTCCCATACAAATTTGAACTTTCATACTCAATATCTTTGGAGGTATTAATGCTAGACTACTAAATTTTGGTAAGGCGTTGTATAAAGTAAGTCCCTTTCCTAATGCCTATCCGTTTTTGAAATCGTAAAAGGGGGCGTGGCACCTCCTATACAAATGAGAACTTTCATACTCAATATCTTTGGAGGTATTAATGCTAAATTTTGGTAAGGCGTTGTATAAAGTAAGTCCCTTTAGTAATACGTATCCCTTTTTGAAATCGTAAAAGAGGGCGTGACACCTCCCATACAAATTTGAACTTTCATACTCAATATCTTTGGAGGTATTAATGCTAGACTACTAAATTTTGGTAAAGCGTTGTATAAAGTAAGTCCCTTTCCTAATGCCTATCCCTTTTTGAAATCGTAAAAGGTGGAGTGGGCCCTCCCATACAAATGGGAACTTTCATATTCAATATCTTTGGAGGTATTAATGCTAGACTACTAAATTGTTGTAAGGCGTTGTATACAGTAAGTCCCTTTCCTAATGCCTATCCCTTTTTGAAATCGTAAAAGGCGGCGTGGCACCTCTCATACAAATGGGAACTTTCATACCCAATATCTTTGGAAGCATTAATGCTAGACTACTAAATTTTGGTAAGGCGTTGTATGAAGTTAGTCCCTTTCCTAATACCTATGCCTTTTTGAAATCGTAAAAGGGGGCGTGGGACCTCCCATACAAATGGGAACTTTCATACTCAATATCTTTGGAGGTATTAATGCTAGACTACTAAATTGTGGTAAGGCGTTGTATAAAGTAAGTCCCTTTCCTAATGCCTATCCCTTTTTGAAATCGTAAAAGGTGGAGTGGGCCCTCCCATACAAATGGGAACTTTCATATTCAATATCTTTGGAGGTATTAATGCTAGACTACTAAATTGTTGTAAGGCGTTGTATACAGTAAGTCCCTTTCCTAATGCCTATCCCTTTTTGAAATCGTAAAAGGCGGCGTGGCACCTCTCATACAAATGGGAACTTTCATACCCAATATCTTTGGAAGCATTAATGCTAGACTACTAAATTTTGGTAAGGCGTTGTATGAAGTAAGTCCCTTTCCTAATGCCTATGCCTTTTTGAAATCGTAAAAGGGGGCGTGGGACCTCCCATACAAATGGGAACTTTCATACTCAATATCTTTAGAGGTATTAATGCTAGACTACTAAATTGTGGTAAGGCGTTGTATAAAGTAAGTCCCTTTCCTAATACCAATCCCTTTCGAGATCGTAACAGGGGGCGTGGTACCGCCCATACAAATGAGAACTTTCATACTCAATATCTTTGGAGGTATTATTGCAAGACTACTAAATTTTGGTAAGGCGTTGTATAAAGTAAGTCCCTTTCCTTATACATATCCCTTTTTGAAATCGTAACAGAGGGTGTGACACCTCCCATACAAATGGGAACTTTCATACCCAATATCTTTGGAATCATTAATGCTAGACTACTAAATTGTTGTAAGGCGTTGTATACAGTAAGTCCCTTTCCTAATGCCTATCCCTTTTTGAAATCGTAAAAGGGGGCGTGGGACCTCCCATACAAATGGGAACTTTCATACTCAATATCTTTGGAGGTATTAATGCTAGACTACTAAATTTTGGCAAGACGTTGTATAAAGTAAGTCCCTTTAATAATGCCTATCCCTTTTTGAAATTGTAAAAGGGGGCGTGGGACCTCCCATACAAATGGGAACTTTTATACCCAATATCTTTGGAAGCATTAATGCTAGACTACTAAATTTTGGTACAAATGAGAACTTTCATACTCAATATCTTTGGAGGTATTAATGCTAGACTACTAAATTGTGCTAAGGCGTTGTATAAAGTAAGTCCCTTTCCTAATACCTAGACTACTAAATTTTGGTAAGGCGTTGTATAAAGTAAGTCCCTTTCCTAATACCTATCCCTTTTTGAAATCGGAAAAGGGGGCGTGGGACCTCCCATACAAATGGGAACTTTCATACTCAATATCTTTGGAGGTATTAATGCTATACTACTAAATTTTGGTAAGGCGTTGTATAAAGTAAGTCCCTTTCCTAATACCTATCCCTTTTTGAAATCGGAAAAGGGGGCGTGGGACCTCCCATACAAATAGGAACTTTCATACTCAATATCTTTGGAGGTATTAATGCTATACTACTAAATTTTGGTAAGGCGTTTTATAAAGTAAGTCCCGTTAATAATGCCTATCCCTTTTTGAAATCGTAAAAGGGGGCGTGGGACCTCCCATACAAATGGGAACTTTCATACCCAATATCTCTGGAAGCATTAATGCTAGACTACTAAATTTTGGTAAGGCGTTGTATGAAGTAAGTCCCTTTCCTAATGCCTATGCCTTTTTGAAATCGTAAAAGAGGGCGTGGGACCTCCCATACAAATGGGAACTTTCATACTCAATATCTTTGGAGGTATTAATGCTAGACTACTAAATTGTGGTAAGGCGTTGTATACAGTAAGTCCCTTTCCTAATGCCTTTCCTTTTTTGAAATCGTAAAAGGGGGCGTGGGACCTCCCATACAAATGGGAAATTTCATACCCAATATCTCTGGAAGCATTAATGCTAGACTACTAAATTTTGGTAAGGCGTTGTATGAAGTAAGTCCCTTTCCTAATGCCTATGCCTTTTTGAAATCGTAAAAGGGGGCGTGGGACCTCCCATACAAATGGGAACTTTCATACTCAATATCTTTGGAGGTATTAATGCTAGACTACTAAATTGTGGTAAGGCGTTGTATACAGTAAGTCCCTTTCCTAATGCCTATCCCTTTTTGAAATCGTAAAAGGGGGCGTGGGACCTCCCATACAAATGGGAACTTTCATACTCAATATCTTTGGAGGTATTAATGCTAAATTTTGGTAAGGCGTTGTATAAAGTAAGTCCCTTTAGTAATACTTATCCCTTTTTGAAATCGTAAAAGAGGGCGTGACACCTCCCATACAAATTTGAACTTTCATACTCAATATCTTTGGAGGTATTAATGCTAGACTACTAAATTTTGGTAAGGCGTTGTATAAAGTAAGTCCCTTTCCTAATGCCTATCCGTTTTTGAAATCGTAAAAGGGGGCGTGGCACCTCCTATACAAATGAGAACTTTCATACTCAATATCTTTGGAGGTATTAATGCTAAATTTTGGTAAGGCGTTGTATAAAGTAAGTCCCTTTAGTAATACTTATCCCTTTTTGAAATCGTAAAAGAGGGCGTGACACCTCCCATACAAATTTGAACTTTCATACTCAATATCTTTGGAGGTATTAATGCTAGACTACTAAATTTTGGTAAGGCGTTGTATAAAGTAAGTCCCTTTCCTAATGCCTATCCCTTTTTGAAATCGTAAAAGGTGGAGTGGGCCCTCCCATACAAATGGGAACTTTCATATTCAATATCTTTGGAGGTATTAATGCTAGACTACTAAATTGTTGTAAGGCGTTGTATACAGTAAGTCCCTTTCCTAATGCCTATCCCTTTTTGAAATCGTAAAAGGCGGCGTGGCACCTCTCATACAAATGGGAACTTTCATACCCAATATCTTTGGAAGCATTAATGCTAGACTACTAAATTTTGGTAAGGCGTTGTATGAAGTAAGTCCCTTTCCTAATACCTATGCCTTTTTGAAATCGTAAAAGGGGGCGTGGGACCTCCCATACAAATGGGAACTTTCATACTCAATATCTTTGGAGGTATTAATGCTAGACTACTAAATTGTGGTAAGGCGTTGTATAAAGTAAGTCCCTTTCCTAATGCCTATCCCTTTTTGAAATCGTAAAAGGTGGAGTGGGCCCTCCCATACAAATGGGAACTTTCATATTCAATATCTTTGGAGGTATTAATGCTAGACTACTAAATTGTTGTAAGGCGTTGTATACAGTAAGTCCCTTTCCTAATGCCTATCCCTTTTTGAAATCGTAAAAGGCGGCGTGGCACCTCTCATACAAATGGGAACTTTCATACCCAATATCTTTGGAAGCATTAATGCTAGACTACTAAATTTTGGTAAGGCGTTGTATGAAGTAAGTCCCTTTCCTAATGCCTATGCCTTTTTGAAATCGTAAAAGGGGGCGTGGGACCTCCCATACAAATGGGAACTTTCGTACTCAATATCTTTGGAGGTATTAATGCTAGACTACTAAATTGTGGTAAGGCGTTGTATAAAGTTAGTCCCTTTCCTAATACCTATCCCTTTCGAGATCGCAACAGGGGCGTGGTACCTCCCATACAAATGAGAACTTTCATACTCAATATCTTTGGAGGTATTATTGCAAGACTACTAAATTTTGGTAAGGCGTTGTATAAAGTAAGTCCCTTTCCTTATACATATCCCTTTTTGAAATCGTAACAGAGGGTGTGACACCTCCCATACAAATGGGAACTTTCATACCCAATATCTTTGGAATCATTAATGCCAGACTACTAAATTGTTGTAAGGCGTTGTATACAGTAAGTCCCTTTCCTAATGCCTATCCCTTTTTGAAATCGTAAAAGGGGGCGTGGGACCTCCCATACAATGGGAACTTTCATACTCAATATCTTTGGAGGTATTAATGCTAGACTGCTAAGTAGTGGTAAGGCGTTGTATAAAGTAAGTCCCTTTCTTAATACCTATCCCTTTTTGAAATTGGAAAAGGGGGCGTGGCACCTCCCATACAAATGGGATCTTTCATACCCCCTATCTATGCAGCTATTATCGCTAGACCACTGATTTTTGGTAAGACGTTGTATAAAGTAATCCCTTTCCTATTACCTATCGCCTTTTGAAATCGGAAAAGGAAGCAGTGCCCCTCCTATACAAATGAGATTTTTCATCCATACATAATCTATACATATTATAAAAAGTAAAGACTTTTTTTCGTGTCGCCACTTGACGCTCAAACGCGTGGACGGATTTTAACCAAACTTACACACAGGTCAGGTACATAGCCCGGCATGGTTCTTACGTACTTTTTTTTAAATCGGAAAAGGGGGCGTGGCACCTCCCATACAAATGGGATCTTTCATACCCCCTATCTATGCAACTATTATCGCCAGACCACTGAAATTTGGTAAGACGTTGTATAAAGTAAGTCCCTTTCCTTATACTTATCCCTTTTTGAAATCGTAAAAGGGGGCGTGGCACCTCCCATACTAATGGGAACTTTCATACTCAATATCTGTGGCACCTCCCATACAAATGGGAACTTTCATACTTAATATCTTTGGAGGTATTAATGCTAGACTACTAAATTTTTGTAAGGCGTTGTATAAAGTAAGTACCTTTCCTAATACCTATCGTTTTTGAAATCGTAAAAGGGGGCGTGGCACCTCCCATACAAATGAGAACTTTCATACTCAATATCTTTGGAGATATTAATGCTAGACTACTAAATTTTGGTAAAGCGTTGTATAAAGTAAGTCCCTTTCCTAGTACCTATCCGTTTTTGAAATCGTAAAAGGGGGCGTGGCACCTCCCATACAAATGAGAACTTTCATACTCAATATCTTTGGAGATATTAATGCTAGACTCCTAATTTTGGTAAAGCGTTGTATAAAGTAAGTCCCTTTCCTAGTACCTATCCGTTTTTGAAATCGTAAAAGGGGGCGTGGCACCTCCCATACAAATGAGAACTTTCATACTCAATATCTTTGGAGGTATTAATGCTCGACTACTAAATTGTGGTAAGACGTTGTATAAAGTAAGTACCTTTCCTAATACCTATCACTTTTTGAAATCGTAAAAGGGGGCGTGGCACCTCCAATACAAATGGGAATTTTCATACTCAATATCTTTGGAGGTATTAACGCTAGACTACTAAATTTTGGTAAGGCGTTGTATAAAGGACGTCCCTTTCATAGTACCTATCCGTTTTTGAAATCGTAAAAGGGGGCGTGGCACCTCCCATACAAATGGGAATTTTCATACTCAATATCTTTGGAGGTATTAATGCTAGACTACTAAATTTTGGTAAGGCGTTGTATAAAGTAAGTCCCTTTCATAGTACCTATCCGTTTTTGAAATCGTAAAAGGGGGCGTGGCACCTCCCATACAAATGAGAACTTTCATACTCAATATCTTTGGAGGTATTAATGCTCGACTACTAAATTGTGGTAAGACGTTGTATAAAGTAAGTCCCTTTCCTAATGCCTATCCGTTTTTGAAATCGTAAAAGGGGGCGTGGCACCTCCCATACAAATGAGAACTTTCATACTCAATATCTTTGGAGATATTAATGCTAGACTACTAAATTGTGGTAAGACGTTGTATAAAGTAAGTCCCTTTCCTAATGCCTATCCGTTTTTGAAATCGTAAAAGGGGGCGTGGCACCTCCCATACAAATGAGAACTTTCATACTCAATATCTTTATAGATATTAATTCTAGACTACTAAATTTTGGTAAGGCGTTGTATAAAGTAAGTCCCTTTCATAGTACCTATCCGTTTTTGAAATCGTAAAAGGGGGCGTGGCACCTCCCATACAAATGAGAACTTTCATACTCAATATCTTTGGAGGTATTAATGCTCGACTACTAAATTGTGGTAAGACGTTGTATAAAGTAAGTCCCTTTCCTAATGCCTATCCGTTTTTGAAATCGTAAAAGGGGGCGTGGCACCTTTCATACAAATGAGAACTTTCATACTCAATATCTTTGGAGATATTAATGCTAGACTACTAAATTGTGGTAAGACGTTGTATAAAGTAAGTCCCTTTCATAATATTTGTCCGTTTTTGAAATCGTAAAAGGGGGCGTGGCACCTCCCATACAAATGAGAACTATCATACTCAATATCTTTGGAGGTATTAATCTAGACTACTAAATGTTTGTAAGGCGTTGTAAAAAGTAAGTCCCTTTCCTAATACCTATCCCTTTTTGAAATCGGAAAAGGGGGCGTGGCACCTCCCATACAAATGGGATCTTTCATACCCCCTATCTATGCAACCATTATCTCTAGACCACTGAAATTTGGTAAGACGTTGTATAAAGTAAGTCCCTTTCCTATTTTACATATCCCTTTTTGAAATCGTAAAAGGGGGCATGGCACCTCCCATACAAATGGGAACTTTCATACTCAATATCTTTGGAGGTATTAATGCTAGACTACTAAATGTTTGTAAGGCGTCGTGAAAAGTAAGTCCCTTTGCAATACCTATCCCTTTTTGAAATCGTAAAAGGGGGCATGGCACCTCCCATACAAATGGGAACTTTCATACTCAATATCTTTGGAGGTATTAATGCTAGACTACTAAATTTTGGTAAGGCGTTGTATAAAGTCCCTTTCATAGTACCTATCCGTTTTTGAAATCGTAAAAGGGGGCGTGGCACCCTCATACAAATGGGAATTTTCATACTCAATATCTTTGGAGGTATTAATGCTAGACTACTAAATTTTGGTAAGGCGTTGTATAAAGTAAGTCCCTTTCATAGTACCTATCCGTTTTTGAAATCGTAAAAGGGGGCGTGGCACCTCCCATACAAATGGGAATTTTCATACTCAATATCTTTGGAGGTATTAATGCTAGACTACTAAATTTTGGTAAGGCGTTGTATAAAGTAAGTTCCTTTCATAGTACCTATCCGTTTTTGAAATCGTAAAAGGGGGCGTGGCACCTCCCATACAAATGAGAACTTTCATACTCAATATCTTTGGAGGTATTAATGCTCGACTACTAAATTGTGGTAAGACGTTGTATAAAGTAAGTCCCTTTCCTAATGCCTCTCCGTTTTTGAAATCGTAAAAGGGGGCGTGGCACCTCCCATACAAATGAGAACTTTCATACTCAATATCTTTGGAGATATTAATGCTAGACTACTAAATTTTGGTAAGGCGTTGTATAAAGTAAGTCCCTTTCCTAATACCTATCCGTTTTTGAAATCGTAAAAGGGGGCGTGGCACCTCCCATACAAATGGGATTTTCATACCCCCCATCTATGCAACCATTATCTCTAGACCACTGAAATTTAGTAAGACGTTGTATAAAGTAATCCCTTTCCTATTACCTATCGCCTTTTGAAATCGGAAAAGGAAGCAGTGCCCCTCCTATACAAATGAGATTTTTCATCCATACATAATCTATACATATTATAAAAAGTAAAGACTTTTTTTCGTGTCGCCACTTGACGCTCAAACGCGTGGACGGATTTTAACCAAACTTACACACAGGTCAGGTACATAGCCCGGCATGGTTCTTACGTACTTTTTTTTAAATCGGAAAAGGGGGCGTGGCCCCTCCCATACAAATGGGATCTTTCATACTCAATATCTTTGGAGGTATTAATGCTAGACTGCTAAGTAGTGGTAAGGCGTTGTATAAAGTAAGTCCCTTTCCTAATACCTATCCCTTTTTGAAATTGGAAAAGGGGGCGTGGCACCTCCCATACAAATGGGATCTTTCATACCCCCTATCTATGCAGCTATTATCGCTAGACCACTGATTTTTGGTAAGACGTTGTATAAAGTAGTCCCTTTCCTATTACCTATCGCCTTTTGAAATCGGAAAAGGAAGCAGTGCCCCTCCTATACAAATGAGATTTTTCATCCATACATAATCTATACATATTATAAAAAGTAAAGACTTTTTTTCGTGTCGCCACTTGACGCTCAAACGCGTGGACGGATTTTAACCAAACTTACACACAGGTCAGGTACATAGCCCGGCATGGTTCTTACGTACTTTTTTTTAAATCGGAAAAGGGGGCGTGGCACCTCCCATACAAATGGGATCTTTCATACCCCCTATCTATGCAACTATTATCGCCAGACCACTGAAATTTGGTAAGACGTTGTATAAAGTAAGTCCCTTTCCTTATACTTATCCCTTTTTGAAATCGTAAAAGGGGGCGTGGCACCTCCCATACTAATGGGAACTTTCATACTCAATATCTGTGGCACCTCCCATACAAATGAGAACTTTCATACTTAATATCTTTGGAGGTATTAATGCTAGACTACTAAATTTTTGTAAGGCGTTGTATAAAGTAAGTACCTTTCCTAATACCTATCGTTTTTGAAATCGTAAAAGGGGGCGTGGCACCTCCCATACAAATGAGAACTTTCATACTCAATATCTTTGGAGATATTAATGCTAGACTACTAAATTTTGGTAAAGCGTTGTATAAAGTAAGTCCCTTTCCTAGTACCTATCCGTTTTTGAAATCGTAAAAGGGGGCGTGGCACCTCCCATACAAATGAGAACTTTCATACTCAATATCTTTGGAGATATTAATGCTAGACTCCTAATTTTGGTAAAGCGTTGTATAAAGTAAGTCCCTTTCCTAGTACCTATCCGTTTTTGAAATCGTAAAAGGGGGCGTGGCACCTCCCATACAAATGAGAACTTTCATACTCAATATCTTTGGAGGTATTAATGCTCGACTACTAAATTGTGGTAAGACGTTGTATAAAGTAAGTACCTTTCCTAATACCTATCACTTTTTGAAATCGTAAAAGGGGGCGTGGCACCTCCAATACAAATGGGAATTTTCATACTCAATATCTTTGGAGGTATTAACGCTAGACTACTAAATTTTGGTAAGGCGTTGTATAAAGGACGTCCCTTTCATAGTACCTATCCGTTTTTGAAATCGTAAAAGGGGGCGTGGCACCTCCCATACAAATGGGAATTTTCATACTCAATATCTTTGGAGGTATTAATGCTAGACTACTAAATTTTGGTAAGGCGTTGTATAAAGTAAGTCCCTTTCATAGTACCTATCCGTTTTTGAAATCGTAAAAGGGGGCGTGGCACCTCCCATACAAATGAGAACTTTCATACTCAATATCTTTGGAGGTATTAATTAATGCTCGACTACTAAATTGTGGTAAGACGTTGTATAAAGTAAGTCCCTTTCCTAATGCCTATCCGTTTTTGAAATCGTAAAAGGGGGCGTGGCACCTCCCATACAAATGAGAACTTTCATACTCAATATCTTTGGAGATATTAATGCTAGACTACTAAATTGTGGTAAGACGTTGTATAAAGTAAGTCCCTTTCCTAATGCCTATCCGTTTTTGAAATCGTAAAAGGGGGCGTGGCACCTCCCATACAAATGAGAACTTTCATACTCAATATCTTTATAGATATTAATTCTAGACTACTAAATTTTGGTAAGGCGTTGTATAAAGTAAGTCCCTTTCATAGTACCTATCCGTTTTTGAAATCGTAAAAGGGGGCGTGGCACCTCCCATACAAATGAGAACTTTCATACTCAATATCTTTGGAGGTATTAATGCTCGACTACTAAATTGTGGTAAGACGTTGTATAAAGTAAGTCCCTTTCCTAATGCCTATCCGTTTTTGAAATCGTAAAAGGGGGCGTGGCACCTCCCATACAAATGAGAACTTTCATACTCAATATCTTTGGAGATATTAATGCTAGACTACTAAATTGTGGTAAGACGTTGTATAAAGTAAGTCCCTTTCATAATACTTATCCGTTTTTGAAATCGTAAAAGGGGGCGTGGCACCTCCCATACAAATGAGAACTATCATACTCAATATCTTTGGAGGTATTAATCTAGACTACTAAATGTTTGTAAGGCGTTGTAAAAAGTAAGTCCCTTTCCTAATACCTATCCCTTTTTGAAATCGGAAAAGGGGGCGTGGCACCTCCCATACAAATGGGATCTTTCATACCCCCTATCTATGCAACCATTATCTCTAGACCACTGAAATTTGGTAAGACGTTGTATAAAGTAAGTCCCTTTCCTATTTTACATATCCCTTTTTGAAATCGTAAAAGGGGGCATGGCACCTCCCATACAAATGGGAACTTTCATACTCAATATCTTTGGAGGTATTAATGCTAGACTACTAAATTTTGGTAAGGCGTTGTATAAAGTCCCTTTCATAGTACCTATCCGTTTTTGAAATCGTAAAAGGGGGCGTGGCACCCTCATACAAATGGGAATTTTCATACTCAATATCTTTGGAGGTATTAATGCTAGACTACTAAATTTTGGTAAGGCGTTGTATAAAGTAAGTCCCTTTCATAGTACCTATCCGTTTTTGAAATCGTAAAAGGGGGCGTGGCACCTCCCATACAAATGGGAATTTTCATACTCAATATCTTTGGAGGTATTAATGCTAGACTATTAAATTTTGGTAAGGCGTTGTATAAAGTAAGTTCCTTTCATAGTACCTATCCGTTTTTGAAATCGTAAAAGGGGGCGTGGCACCTCCCATACAAATGAGAACTTTCATACTCAATATCTTTGGAGGTATTAATGCTCGACTACTAAATTGTGGTAAGACGTTGTATAAAGTAAGTCCCTTTCCTAATGCCTATCCGTTTTTGAAATCGTAAAAGGGGGCGTGGCACCTCCCATACAAATGAGAACTTTCATACTCAATATCTTTGGAGATATTAATGCTAGACTACTAAATTTTGGTAAGGCGTTGTATAAAGTAAGTCCCTTTCCTAATACCTATCCGTTTTTGAAATCGTAAAAGGGGGCGTGGCACCTCCCATACAAATGGGATTTTCATACCCCCCATCTATGCAACCATTATCTCTAGACCACTGAAATTTGGTAAGACGTTGTATAAAGTAAGTCCCTTTCCTATTTTACATATCACTTTTTGAAATCGGAAAAGAGGGCGTGGCACTTCCCATACAAATGGGATCTTTCATACCCCCTATCTATGCAGCTATTATCGCTAGACCACTGATTTTTGGTAAGACGTTGTATAAAGTAAGTCCCTTTCCTATTACCTATCGCTTTTTGAAATCGGAAAAGGGAGCAGTGCCCCTCCTATACAAATGAGATTTTTCATCCATACATAATCTATACATATTATAAAAAGTAAAGACTTTTTTTCGTGTCGCCACTTGACGCTCAAACGCGTGGACGGATTTTAACCAAACTTACACACAGGTCAGGTACATAGCCCGGCATGGTTCTTACGTACTTTTTTTTAAATCGGAAAAGGGGGCGGGGCGGGGCACCTCCCATACAAATGGGAACCTTTATACCCAATATCTTTGGAAGCATTAATGATAGACTACTAAATTTTGGTAAGGCGTTGTAGGAAGTAAGTCCCTTTCCTAATGCCTATGGCTTTTTGAAATCGTAAAAGAGGCGTGGGACCTCCCATACAAATGGGAACTTTCATACTCAATATCTTTGGAGGTATTATTGCTAGACTACTAAATTGTGGTAAGGCGTTGTATAAAGTAAGTCCCTTTCCTAATACCTATCACTTTTTGAAATCGTAACAGGGGGCGTGGTACCTCCTATACAAATGTGAACTTTCATACTCAATATCTTTGGAGGTATTAATGCTAGACTACTAAATTGTGGTAAGGCGTTGTATAAAGTAAGTCCCTTTCCTAATGCCTATCCCTTTTTGAAATCGTAAAAGGGGGCGTGGGACATCCCATACAAATGGGAACTTCCATACCCAATATCTTTGGAAGCATTAATGATAGACTACTAAATTTTGGTAAGGCGTTGTAGGAAGTAAGTCCCTTTCCTAATGCCTATACCTTTTTGAAATCGTAAAAGGGGGCGTGGCACCTCCCATACAAATGGGAACTTTCATTCTCAATATCTTTGGAGGTATTAATGCTAGACTACTAAATTTTTGTAAGGCGTTG
Source organism: Merzomyia westermanni (assembly GCA_949987695.1). Classification (NCBI taxonomy): domain Eukaryota; kingdom Metazoa; phylum Arthropoda; class Insecta; order Diptera; family Tephritidae; genus Merzomyia; species Merzomyia westermanni. The sequence goes on along the minus strand of OX465292.1, from coordinate 131,902,055 downwards.
TATAAAGTAAGTCCCTTTCCTAGCACCTATCCCTTTTTGAAATCGTAAAAGGGGGCGTGGCACCTCCCATACAAATGGGAACTTTCATACTCAATATCTTTGGAGGTATTAATGTTAGACTACTAAATTTTGGTAAGGCGTTGTAAAAAGTAAGTCCCTTTCCTAACACCTATCCCTTTTTGAAATCGTAAAAGGGGGCGTGGCACCTCCCATACAAATGGGAACTTTCATACTCAATATCTTTGGAGGTATTATTGCTAGACTACTAAATTGTGGTAAGGCGTTGTATAAAGTAAGTCTCTTTCCTAATGCCTATCCCTTTTTGAAATCGTAAAAGGGGGCGTGGCACCTCCCATACAAATGGGAACTTTCATACTCAATATCTTTGGAGGTATTAATGCTAGACTACTAAATTTTGGTAAGGCGTTGTAAAAAGTAAGTCCCTTTCCTAACACCTATCCCTTTTTGAAATCGTAAAAGGGGGCGTGGCACCTCCCATACAAATGGGAACTTTCATTCTCAATATCTTTGGAGGTATTAATGCTAGACTACTAAATTTTGGTAAGGCGTTGTATAAAGTAGGTCCCTTTCATAGTACCTATTCGTTTTTGAAATCGTAAAAGGGGGCGTGGCACCTCCCATACAAATGAGAACTTTCATACTCAATATCTTTGGAGATATTAATGCTAGACTACTAAATGTTTGTAAGGCGTTGTAAAAAGTAAGTCCCTTTCCTAATACCTATCCCTTTTTGAAATCGTAAAAGGGGGCGTGGCACCTCCCATACAAATGGGAACTTTCATACTCAATATCTTTGGAGGTATTAATTCTAGACCACTAAATAGTGGTAAGGCGTTGTATAAAGTAAGTCCCTTTCCTAATACCTATCCCTTTTTGAAATCGTTAAAGGGTGCGTGGCACCTCCCATACAAATGGGAACTTTCATACTCAATATCTTTGGGGGTATTATTGCTAGACTACTAAATTTTGGTAAGGCGTCGTATAAAGTAAGTCCCTTTCCTAATACCTATCCCTTTTTGAAATCGTGAAAGGGGGCGTAGCACCTCCCATACAAATGGGAACTTTCATTCTCAATATCTTTGGAGGTATTAATGCTAGACTACTAAATTTTTGTAAGGCGTTGTATAAAGTAAGTCCCTTTCCTAATACCTATCCCTTTTTGAAATCGTAAAAGGGGGCGTGGCACCTCCCATACAAATGGGAACTTTCATACTCAATATCTTTGGAGGTATTAATGTTAGACTACTAAATTTTGGTAAGGCGTCGTATAAAGTAAGTCTCTTTCCTAATACCTATCCGTTTTTGAAATCGTAAAAGGGGGCGTGGCACCTCCCATACAAATGGGAACTTTCATTCTCAATATCTTTGGAGGTATTAATACTAGACTACTAAATTTTGGTAAGGCGTCGTATAAACTAACTCCCTTTCCTAATACCTATCCCTTTTTGAAATCGTAAAAGAGGGCGTGGCACCTCCCATACAAATTTGAACTTTCATACTCAATATCTTTGGAGGTACTAATGCTAGACTAGTAAATTTTGGTAAGGCGTTGTAAAAAGTAAGTCCCTTTCCTTATACTTATCCCATTTTGAAATCGTAAAAGGGGGCGTGGGACCTCCCATACAAATGGGAACTTTCTTACTCAATATCTTTGGAGGTATTAATGCTAGACTACTAAATTTTGGTAAAGCGCTGTATAGAGTAAGTCCCTTTCCTAATACCCATCCCTTTTTGAAATCGTAAAAGGGGGCGTGGCACCTCCCATACAAATGGGAACTTTCATACTCAATATCTTTGGAGGTATTAATGCTAGACTACTAAATTTTTGTAAGGCGTTGTATAAAGTAAGTCCCTTTCCTAATACCCATCCCTTTTTGAAATCGTAAAAGGGGGCTAGGCACCTCCCATACAAATGGGAACTTTCATACTCAATATCTTTGGAGGTATTAATGCTAGACTACTAAATTTTGGTAAGGCATCGTATAAACTAAGTCCCTTTCCTAATACCTATCCCTTTTTGAAATCGTAAAAGAGGGCGTGGCACCTCCCATACAAATTTGAACTTTCATACTCAATATCTTTGGAGGTACTAATGCTAGACTACTAAATTTTTGTAAGGCGTTGTAAAAAGTAAGTCCCTTTTATAATACCCATCCCTTTTTGAAATCGTAAAAGGGGGCGTGGCACCTCCCATACAAATGGGAAATTTCATACTCAATATCTTTGGAGGTATTAATGCTAGACTACTAAATTTTTGTAAGGCGTTGTATAAAGTAAGTCCCTTTCCTAATACCCATCCCTTTTTGAAATCGTAAAAGGGGGCGTGGCACCTCCCATACAAATGGGAACTTTCATACTCAATATCTTTGGAGGTATTAATGCTAGACTACTAAATTTTGTAAGGCGTTGTCTAAAGTAAGTCCCTTTCCTAATACCCATTCCTTTTTGAAATCGTAAAAGGGGGCTTGGCACCTCCCATACAAATGGGAACTTTCATACTCAATATCATTGGAGGTATTAATGCTAGACTACTAAATTTTTGTAAGGCGTTGTATAAAGTAAGTCCCAGACCACTGAAATTTCGTAAGACGTTGTATAAAGTAAGTCCCTTTCCTTATACTTATCCCTTTTTGAAATCGTAAAAGGGGGCGTGGCACCTCCCATACAAATGGGAACTTTCATACTCAATATCTTTGGAGGTATTAATGCTAGACTACTAAATTTTTGTAAGGCGTTGTATAAAGTAAGTCCCAGACCACTGAAATTTCGTAAGACGTTGTATAAAGTAAGTCCCTTTCCTTATACTTATCCCTTTTTGAAATCGTAAAAGGGGGCGTGGCACCTCCCATACAAATGGGAACTTTCATACTCAATATCTTTGGAGGTATTAATGCTAGACTACTAAATTTTTGTAAGGCGTTGTATAAAGTAAGTCCCAGACCACTGAAATTTCGTAAGACGTTGTATAAAGTAAGTCCCTTTCCTTATACTTATCCCTTTTTGAAATCGTAAAAGGGGGCGTGGCACCTTCCATACAAATGGGAACTTTCATACTCAATATCATTGGAGGTATTAATGCTAGACTACTAAATTTTTGTAAGGCGTTGTATAAAGTAAGTCCCAGACCACTGAAATTTCGTAAGACGTTGTATAAAGTAAGTCCCTTTCCTTATACTTATCCCTTTTTGAAATCGTAAAAGGGGGCGTGGCACCTCCCATACAAATGGGAACTTTCATACTCAATATCTTTGGAGGTATTAATGCTAGACTACTAAATTTTTGTAAGGCGTCGTGAAAAGTCAGTCCCTTTGCAATCAATACCTATCCCTTTTTGAAATCGTAAAAGGGGGCATGGCACCTCCCATACAAATGGGAACTTTCATACTCAATATCTTTGGAGGTATTAATGCTCGACTACTAAATTTTGGTAAGGCGTTGTATAAAGTAAGTACCTTTAATAATACCTATCCCTTTTTGAAATCGTAAAAGGGGGCGTGGCACCTCCCATACAAATGGGAACTTTCTTACTCAATATCGTTGGAGGTATTAATGCTAGACTACTAAATTTTAGTAAGGCGTTGCATAAAGTAAGTCCCTTTCCTAATACCTATCCCTTTTTGAAATCGTAAAAGGGGGCGTGGCACCTCCCATACAAATGGGAACTTTCATTCTCAATATCTTTGGAGGTGTTAATGCTAGACTACTAAATTTTTGTAAGGCGTTGTATAAAGTAAGTCCCTTTCCTAACACCAATCCCTTTTTGAAATGGTAAAAGGGGGCGTGGCACCTCCCATACAAATGGGAACTTTCATTCTCAATATCTTTGGAGGTATTAATGATAGACTACTAAATTTTGGTAAGGCGTTGTATAAAGTAGGTCCCTTTCATAGTACCTATCCGTTTTTGAAATCGTAGAAGGGGGCGTGGCACCTCCCATACAAATGAGAACTTTCTTACTCAATATCGTTGGAGGTATTAATGCTAGACTACTAAATTTTAGTAAGGCGTTGCATAAAGTAAGTCCCTTTCCTAATACCTATCCCTTTTTGAAATCGTAAAAGGGGGCGTGGCACCTCCCATACAAATGGGAACTTTCATTCTCAATATCTTTGGAGGTGTTAATGCTAGACTACTAAATTTTTGTAAGGCGTTGTATAAAGTAAGTCCCTTTCCTAACACATATCCCTTTTTGAAATCGTTAAAGGGTGCGTGGCACCTCCCATACAAATGGGAACTTTCATTCTCAATATCTTTGGAGGTATTAATGCTAGACTACTAAATTTTAGTAAGGCGTTGCATAAAGTAAGTCCCTTTCCTAATACCTATCTCTTTTTGAAATCGTTAAAGGGTGCGTGGCACCTCCCATACAAATGGGAACTTTCATACTCAATATCTTTGGGGGTATTAATGCTAGACTAGTAAATTTTGGTAAGGCGTCGTATAAAGTAAGTCTCTTTAATAATACCTATCCTTTTTTGAAATCGTAAAAGGGGGCGTGGCACCTCCCATACAAATGAGAACTTTCTTACTCAATATCGTTGGAGGTATTAATGCTAGACTACTAAATTTTAGTAAGGCGTTGCATAAAGTAAGTCCCTTTCCTAATACCTATCCCTTTTTGAAATCGTAGAAGGGGGCGTGGCACCTCCCATACAAATGAGAACTTTCTTACTCAATATCGTTGGAGGTATTAATGCTAGACTACTAAATTTTAGTAAGGCGTTGCATAAAGTAAGTCCCTTTCCTAATACCTATCCCTTTTTGAAATCGTAAAAGGGGGCGTGGCACCTCCCATACAAATGGGAACTTTCATACTCAAGATCTTTTGAGGTATTAATGCTAGACTACTAAATAGTGGTAAGGCGTTGTATAAAGTAAGTCCCTTTCCTAATACCTATCTCTTTTTGAAATCGTTAAAGGGTGCGTGGCACCTCCCATACAAATGGGAACTTTCATTCTCAATATCTTTGGAGGTATTAATGCTAGACTACTAAATTTTTGTAAGGCGTTGTATAAAGTAGGTCCCTTTCATAGTACCTATCCGTTTTTGAAATCGTAGAAGGGGGCGTGGCACCTCCCATACAAATGAGAACTTTCATACTCAATATCTTTGGAGGTATTAATGCTAGACTACTAAATGTTTGTAAGGCGTTGTAAAAAGTAAGTCCCTTTCCTAATACCTATCCCTTTTTGAAATCGTAAAAGGGGGCGTGGCACCTCCCATACAAATGGGAACTTTCATACTCAAGATCTTTTGAGGTATTAATGCTAGACTACTAAATAGTGGTAAGGCGTTGTATAAAGTAAGTCCCTTTCCTAATACCTATCTCTTTTTGAAATCGTTAAAGGGTGCGTGGCACCTCCCATACAAATGGGAACTTTCATACTCAATATCTTTGGGGGTATTAATGCTAGACTAGTAAATTTTGGTAAGGCGTCGTATAAAGTAAGTCTCTTTAATAATACCTATCCTTTTTTGAAATCGTAAAAGGGGGCGTGGCACCTCCCATACAAATGGGAACTTTCATTCTCAATATCTTTGGAGGTATTAATACTAGACTACTAAATTTTGGTAAGGCGTCGTATAAACTAAGTCCCTTTCCTAATACCTATCCCTTTTTGAAATCGTAAAAGAGGGCGTGGCACCTCCCATACAAATTTGAACTTTCATACTCAATATCTTTGGAGGTACTAATGCTAGACTACTAAATTTTGGTAAGGTGTTGTAAAAAGTAAGTCCCTTTCCTTATACTTATCCCATTTTGAAATCGTAAAAGGGGACTTGGCACCTCCCATACAAATGGGAACTTTCTTACTCAATATCGTTGGAGGTATTAATGCTAGACTACTAAATTTTAGTAAGGCATTCCATAAAGTAAGTCCCTTTCCTAATGCCTATCCCTTTTTGAAATCGTAAAAGGGGGCGTGGGACCTCCCATACAAATGGGAACTTTCTTACTCAATATCTTTGGAGGTATTAATGCTAGACTACTAAATTTTGGTAAGGCGTTGTAAAAAGTAAGTCCCTTTCCTTATACTTATCCCTTTTTGAAGTCGTAAAAGGGGGCGCGGCACCTCCCATACAAATGGTAACTTTCTTACTCAATATCTTTGGAGGTATTAATGCTAGACTACTAAATTTTGGTAAAGCGTTGTATAGAGTAAGTCCCTTTCCTAATACCCATCCCTTTTTGAAATCGGAAAAGGGGGCGTGGCACCTCCCATACAAATGGGAACTTTCATACTCAATATCTTTGGAGGTATTAATGCTAGACTACTAAATTTTTGTAAGGCGTTGTATAAAGTAAGTCCCTTTCCTAATACCCATCCCTTTTTGAAATCGTAAAAGGGGGCTTGGCACCTCCCATACAAATGGGAACTTTCATACTCAATATCTTTGGAGGTATTAATGCTAGACTACTAAATTTTGGTAAGGCGTCGTATAAACTAAGTCCCTTTTATAATACCTATCCCTTTTTGAAATCGTAAAAGAGGGCGTGGCACCTCCCATACAAATTTGAAATTTCATACTCAATATCTTTGGAGGTACTAATGCTAGACTACTAAATTTTGGTAAGGCGTTGTAAAAAGTAAGTCCCTTTTGTAATACATATCCCTTTTTGAAATCGTAAAAGGGGGCGTGGCACCTCCCACACAAATGGGAACTTTCATACTCAATATCTTTGGAGGTATTAATGCTAGACTACTAAATTTTTGTAAGGCGTTGTATAAAGTAAGTCCCTTTCCTAATACCCATCCCTTTTTGAAATCGTAAAAGGGGGCGTGGCACCTCCCATACAAATCGGAACTTTCATTCTCAATATCTTTGGAGGTATTAATGCTAGACTACTAAATTTTTGTAAGGCGTTGTCTAAAGTAAGTCCCTTTCCTAATACCCATCCCTTTTTGAAATCGTAAAAGGGGGCTTGGCACCTCCCATACAAATGGGAACTTTCATACTCAATATCATTGGAGGTATTAGTGCTAGACTACTAAATTTTTTTAAGGCGTTGTAAAAAGTAAGTCCCAGACCACTGAAATTTCGTAAGACGTTGTATAAAGTAAGTCCCTTTCCTTATACTTATCCCTTTTTGAAATCGTAAAAGGGGGCGTGGCACCTCCCATACAAATGGAAACTTTCATACTCAATATCTTTGGAGGTATTAATGCTAGACTACTAAATTTTTGTAAGGCGTCGTGAAAAGTAAATTCCTTTGCAATACCTATCCCTTTTTGAAATGATTTCGCTCACTTTCAATACCAAGCTATTCTGGATCTAAATAAGCCCGCATACCGGAATTGGTGAAGGTATCTCAATATTTGCTCAAGTTATCGTGTTAACGGACAGACGGACGGATGGACAGACGGACGGACATGGCTCAATCAAATTTTTTTTCGATCCTGGTCATTTTGATATATGGAAGTCTATATCTATCTCGATTCCCTTAAACCTGTACAATCAACCGTTATCCAAACAAATTTATAATACCCTGTGTACAAGTAGAGCTGGGTATAAAAAGAAAGCGTGGCTTTCAGCCGATTTCGCTCATTTTCACAGAAAACAGTTGTCGCTACGAAAAAAATATCTATGCCAAATTTCAATGTTATATCTCTAACGGCTATTGATTTACAGCTTGTGAAACTTCTGAATTTGCTCTTTATAAATGTGGGCGTTGCCACGCCCTTATTCCAAAGTTTTACTGAACTTGTATTTTGCGTTATAAAATGAATCCACCAACGAAATGTCATTAATTTAGTGGTATTCGTTTTGGAACTATCTCATTTTTAAAATTTTTCGATATTTTCGATACAGGAAAAGGGGGCGTGGTTATCTTCCGATTTCGCTCATTTTCAATACCAATCTATTCTGGATCTAAATAAGCCCGCACACCGGAATTGGTCAAGGTATCTCAATATTTGCTCAAGTTATCGTGTTAACGGACAGACGGACGGACGGACAGACGGACGGACAGACGGACGGACAGACGGACGGACGGACATGGCTCAATCAAATTTTTCTTCGATCCTGGTCATTTTGATATATGGAAGTCTATATCTATCTCGATTCCTTTATACCTGTACAACCAACCGTTATCCAAACAAATTTATAATACCCTGTGTACAAGTAGAGCTGGGTATAAAAAGAAAGCGTGGCTTTCAGCCGATTTCGCTCATTTTCACAGCAAACAGTTGTGGCTACGAGAAAAATGTCTATGCCAAATTTCAATGTTATACCTCTAACGGCTATTGATTTACAGCTTGTGAAACTTCTGAATTTGCTCTTTCTAAATGTGGGCGTTGCCACGCCCTTATTCCAAAGTTTTACTGAACTTGTATTTTGCGTTATAAAATGAATCCACCAACGAAATGTCATAAATTTAGTGGTATTCGTTTTGGAACTATCTCATTTTTAAAATTTTTCGAGATTTTCGATATAGGAAAAGGGGGCGTGGTTATCGTCCGATTTCGCTCATTTTCAATACCAATCTATTCTGGATCTAAATAAGCCCGCACACCGGAATTGGTGAAGGTATCTCAATATTTGCTCAAGTTATCGTGTTAACGGGCAGACGGACGGACGGACAGACGGACGGGCAAGGCTCAATCAAATTTTTTTTCGATCCTGGTCATTTTGATATATGGAAGTCTATATCTATCTCGATTCCTTTATACCTGTACAACCAACAGTTATCCAAACAAATTTATATATAATACCCTGTGTACAAGTACAGCTGGGTATAAAAAGAAAGCGTGGCTTTCAGCCGATTTCGCTCATTTTCACAGCAAACAGTTGTGGCTAAGAAAAAAATGTCTATGCCAAATTTCAATGTTATATCTCCAACGGCTATTGATTTACAGCTTGTGAAACTTCTGAATTTGCTCTTTCTAAATGTGGGCGTTGCCACGCCCTTATTCCAAAGTTTTACTGAACTTGTATTTTGCGTTATAAAATGAATTCACCTACCAAAGTCATTAATTAAATTTTTTTTCAATTTTTCAATATTTTCGATATAGGAAAAGGGGGCATCGTTATAGTCCGATTTCGCTCATTTTCAATACCAATCTATTCTGGATCTAAATAAGCCCGCACACCGGAATTGGTGAAGGTATCTCAATATTTGCTCAAGTTATCGTGTTAACGGACAGACGGACGGACATGGCTCAATCAAATTTTTTTTCGATCCTGGTCATTTTGATATATGGAAGTCTATATCTATCTCGATTCCTTTATACCTGTACAACCAACCGTTATCCAAACAAAGTTATAATACAACGATTGCCACGCCCATATTCCAAAGTTTTACTGAACTTGTATTTTGCGTTATAAAATGAATCCACCTACCAAATGTCATTAATTAAATTTTTTAAAATTTTTCAATATTTTCGATATAGGAAAAGGGGGAATGGTTATAGTCCGATTTCGCTCATTTTCAATACCAAGCTATTCTGGATCTAAATAAGCCCGTATACCGGAATTGGTGAAGGTATCTCAATATTTGCTCAAGGTATCGTGTTAACGGACAGACGGACGGACGGACAGACGGACGGACATGGCTCAATCAAATTTTTTTTCGATCCTGGTCAGTTTTGATATATGGAAGTCTATATCTATATCGATTCCTTTATACCTGTACAACCAACCGTTATCCAAACAAATTTATAATACCCTGTGTACAAGTACAGCTGGGTACAAAAGGAAAGCGTGGCTTTAAGCCGATTTCGCTCATTTTCACAGCAAACAGTTGTGGCTACGAGAAAAATGTCAATGCCAAATTTCAATGTTATACGAGTACCTCTAACGGCTATTGATTTACAGCTTGTGAAACTTCTGAATTTGCTCTTTCTAAATGTGGGCGTTGCCACGCCCTTATTCCAAAGTTTTACTAAACTTGTATTTTGCGTTATAAAATGAATTCACCTACCAAATGTCATTAATTAAATTTTTTTTTAAATTTTTCAATATTTTCGATATAGGAAAAGGGGGCATCGTTATAGTCCGATTTCGCTCATTTTCAATACCAATCTATTCTGGATCTAAATAAGCCCGCACACCGGAATTGGTGAAGGTATCTCAATATTTGCTCAAGTTATCGTGTTAACGGACAGACGGACGGACATGGCTCAATCAAATTTTTTTTCGATCCTGGTCATTTTGATATATGGAAGTCTATATCTATCTCGATTCCTTTATACCTGTACAACCAACCGTTATCCAAACAAAGTTATAATACAACGATTGCCACGCCCATATTCCAAAGTTTTACTGAACTTGTATTTTGCGTTATAAAATGAATCCACCAACGAAATGTCATTAATTTAGTGGTATTCGTTTTGGAGTTATCTCATTTTTAAACTTTTTCGATATTTTCGATATAGGAAAAGGGGGCGTGGTTATCCTCCGATTTCGCTCATTTTCAATACCAATCTATTCTGGATCTAAATAAGCCCGCACACCGGAATTGGTGAAGGTATCTCAATATTTGCTCAAGTTATCGTGTTAACGGGCAGACGGACGGACGGGCAGACGGACGGACATGGCTCAATCAAATTTTTTTTCGATCCTGGTCATTTTGATATATGGAAGTCTATATCTATCTCGATTCCTTTATACCTGTACAACCAACAGTTATCCAAACAAATTTAGAATAGCCTGTGTACAAGTACAGCTGGGTATAAAAAGAAAGCGTGGCTTTCAGCCGATTTCGCTCATTTTCACAGCAAACAGTTGTGGCTAAGAAAAAAATGTCTATGCCAAATTTCAATGTTATATCTCCAACGGCTATTGATTTACAGCTTGTGAAACTTCTGAATTTGCTCTTTCTAAATGTGGGCGTTGCCACGCCCTTATTCCAAAGTTTTACTGAACTTGTATTTTGCGTTATAAAATGAATTCACCTACCAAATGTCATTAATTAAATTTTTTAAAATTTTTCAATATTTTCGATATAGGAAAAGGGGGCATGGTTATAGTCCGATTTCGCTCATTTTCAATACCAAGCTATTCTGGATCTAAATAAGCCCGTATACCGGAATTTGTGAAGGTATCTCAATATTTGCTCAAGTTATCGTGTTAACGGACAGACGGACGGACGGACAGACGGACGGACATGGCTCAATCAAATTTTTTTTCGATCCTGGTCAGTTTTGATATATGGAGGTCTATATCTATATCGATTCCTTTATACCTGTACAACCAACCGTTATCCAAACAAATTTATAATACCCTGTGTACAAGTACAGCTGGGTATAAAAGGAAAGCGTGGCTTTCAGCCGATTTCGCTCATTTTCACAGCAAACAGTTGTGGCTACGAGAAAAATGTCTATGCCAAATTTCAATCTTATACCTCTAACGGCTATTGATTTACAGCTTGTGAAACTTCTGAATTTGCTCTTTCTAAATGTGGGCGTTGCCACGCCCTTATTCCAAAGTTTTACTGAACTTGTATTTTGCGTTATAAAATGAATCCACCAACGAAATGTCATTAATTTAGTGGTATTCGTTTTGGAATTATCTCATTTTTAAACTTTTTCGATATTTTCGATATAGGAAAAGGGGGCGTGGTTATCCTCCGATTTCGCTCATTTTCAATACCAATCTATTCTGGATCTAAATAAGCCCGCCCACCGGAATTGGTGAAGGTATCTCAATATTTGCTCAAGTTATCGTGTTAACGGGCAGACGGACGGACGGACAGACGGACGGACATGGCTCAATCAAATTTTTTTTCGATCCTGGTCATTTTGATATATGGAAGTCTACATCTATCTCGATTCCTTTATACCTATACAACCAACAGTTATCCAAACAAATTTAGAATAGCCTGTGTACAAGTACAGCTGGGTATAAAAAGAAAGCGTGGCTTTCAGCCGATTTCGCTCATTTTCACAGCAAACAGTTGTGGCTAAGAAAAAAATGTCTATGCCAAATTTCAATGTTATATCTCCAACGGCTATTGATTTACAGCTTGTGAAACTTCTGAATTTGCTCTTTCTAAATGTGGGCGTTGCCACGCCCTTATTCCAAAGTTTTACTGAACTTGTATTTTGCGTTATAAAATGAATTCACCTACCAAATGTCATTAATTACATTTTTTTAAAATTTTTCAATATTTTCGATATAGGAAAAGGGGGCATGGTTATAGTCCGATTTCGCTCATTTTCAATACCAATCTATTCTGGATCTAAATAAGCGCGCATACCTAATTTTGTGAAGGTATCTCAATATTTGCTCAAATTATCGTGTTAACGGACAGACGGACGGACATGGCTCAATCAAATTTTTTTTCGATCCTGGTCATTTTGATATATGGAAGTCTATATCTATCTCGATTCCTTTATACCTATACAACCAACAGTTATCCAAACAAATTTAGAATAGCCTGTGTACAAGTACAGCTGGGTATAAAAAGAAAGCGTGGCTTTCAGCCGATTTCGCTCATTTTCACAGCAGACAGTTGTGGCTAAGAAAAAAATGTCTATGCCAAATTTCAATGTTATATCTTCAACGGGTATTGATTTACAGCTTGTGAAACTTCTGAATTTGCTCTTTCTAAATGTGGGCGATGCCACACCCATATTCCAAAGTTTTACTGAACTTGTATTTTGCGTTATAAAATGAATCCACCTACCAAATGTCATTAATTTAGTGGTATTCGTTTTCGAATTATCTCATTTTTTCAATTCTTCGATATTTTCGATATAGGAAAAGGGGGCATGGTTATCGTTCGATTTCGCTCACTTTCAATACCAAGCTATTCTGGATCTAAATAAGCCCGCATACCGGAATTGGTGAAGGTATCTCAATATTTGCTCAAGTTATCGTGTTAACGGACAGACGGACGGATGGACAGACGGACGGACATGGCTCAATCAAATTTTTTTTCGATCCTGGTCAGTTTTGGTATATGGAAGTCTATATCTGTATCGATTACTTTATACCTGTACAACCAACCGTTATCCAAACAAATTTATAATACCCTGTGTACAAGTACAGCTGGGTATAAAAGGAAAGCGTGGCTTTCGCCGATTTCGCTCATTTTTACAGCAAACAGTTGTGGCTACGAGAAAAATGTCTATCCCAAATTTCAATGTTATATCTCCAACGGCTATTGATTTACAGCTTTTGAAACTTCTGAATTTGCTTTTTCTAAATGTGGGCGTTGCCGCGCCCTTATTCCAAAGTTTTACTGAACTTGTATTTTGCGTTATAAAATGAATCCACCTACCAAATGTCATTAATTAAATTCTTTTAAATTTTTCAATATTTTCGATATAGGAAAAGGGGGCATGGTTATAGTCCGATTTCGCTCATTTTCAATACCAATCTATTCTGGATCTAAATAAGCCCGCACACCGGAATTGGTGAAGGTATCTCAATATTTGCTCAAGTTATCGTGTTAACGGACAGACGGACGGACGGACAGACGGACGGGCATGGCTCAATCAAATTTTTTTTCGATCCTGGTCATTTTGATACATGGAAGTCTATATCTATCTCGATTCCTTTATACCTTTACAACCAACCGTTATCCAAACAAATTTAGAATACCCTGTGTACAAGTACAGCTGGGTATAAAAAGAAAGCGTGGCTTTCAGCCGATTTCGCTCATTTTCACAGCAAACAGTTGTGGCTAAGAAAAAAATGTCTATGCCAAATTTCAATGTTATATCTCCAACGGCTATTGATTTACAGCTTTTGAAACTTCTGAATTTGCTTTTTCTAAATGTGGGCGTTGCCACGCCCTTATTCCAAAGTTTTACTGAACTTGTATTTTGCGTTATAAAATGAATCCACCTACCAAATGTCATTAATTAAATTCTTTTAAATTTTTCAATATTTTCGATATAGGAATAGGGGGCATGGTTATAGTCCGATTTCGCTCATTTTCAATACCAATCTATTCTGGATCTAAATAAGCCCGTATACCGGAATTGGTGAAGGTATCTCAATATTTGCTCAAGTTATCGTGTTAACGGACAGACGGACGGACGGGCAGACGGACGGGCATGGCTCAATCAAATTTTTTTTCGATCCTGGTCATTTTGATACATGGAAGTCTATATCTATCTCGATTCCTTTATACCTTTACAACCAACCGTTATCCAAACAAATTTAGAATACCCTGTGTACAAGTACAGCTGGGTATAAAAAGAAAGCGTGGCTTTCAGCCGATTTCGCTCATTTTCACAGCAAACAGTTGTGGCTACGAGAAAAATGTCTATGCCAAATTTCAATGTTATACCTCTAACGGCTATTGATTTACAGCTTGTGAAACTTCTGAATTTGCTCTTTCTAAATGTGGGCGTTGCCACGCCCTTATTCCAAAGTTTTACTGAACTTGTGTTTTGCGTTATAAAATGAATCCACCAACGAAATGTCATTAATTTAGTGGTATTCGTTTTGGAATTATCTCATTTTTAAACTTTTTCGATATTTTCGATATAGGAAAAGGGGGCGTGGTTATCCTCCGATTTCGCTCATTTTCAATACCAATCTATTCTGGATCTAAATAAGCCCGCACACCGGAATTGGTGAAGGTATCTCAATATTTGCTCAAGTTATCGTGTTAACGGGCAGACGGACGGACATGGCTCAATCAAATTTTTTTTCGATCCTGGTCATTTTGATATATGGAAGTCTATATCTATCTCGATTCCTTTATACCTGTACAACCAACAGTTATCCAAACAAATTTAGAATAGCCTGTGTACAAGTACAGCTGGGTATAAAAAGAAAGCGTGGCTTTCAGCCGATTTCGCTCATTTTCACAGCAAACAGTTGTGGCTAAGAAAAAAATGTCTATGCCAAATTTCAATGTTATATCTCCAACGGCTATTGATTTACAGCTTGTGAAACTTCTGAATTTGCTCTTTCTAAATGTGGGCGTTGCCACGCCCTTATTCCAAAGTTTTACTGAACTTGTATTTTGCGTTATAAAATGAATTCACCTACCAAATGTCATTAATTAAATTTTTTTAAAAATTTTTCAATATTTTCGATATAGGAAAAGGGGGCATCGTTATAGTCCGATTTCGCTCATTTTCAATACCAATCTATTCTGGATCTAAATAAGCCCGCACACCGGAATTGGTGAAGGTATCTCAATATTTGCTCAAGTTATCGTGTTAACGGACAGACGGACGGACATGGCTCAATCAAATTTTTTTTCGATCCTGGTCATTTTGATATATGGAAGTCTATATCTATCTCGATTCCTTTATACCTGTACAACCAACCGTTATCCAAACAAAGTTATAATACAACGATTGCCACGCCCATATTCCAAAGTTTTACTGAACTTGTATTTTGCGTTATAAAATGAATCCACCTACCAAATGTCATTAATTAAATTTTTAAAAATTTTTCAATATTTTCGATATAGGAAAAGGGGGCATGGTTATAGTCCGATTTCGCTCATTTTCAATACCAAGCTATTCTGGATCTAAATAAGCCCGTATACCGGAATTGGTGAAGGTATCTCAATATTTGCTCAAGTTATCGTGTTAACGGACAGACGGACGGACGGACAGACGGACGCACATGGCTCAATCAAATTTTTTTTCGATCCTGGTCAGTTTTGATATATGGAAGTCTATATCTATATCGATTCCTTTATACCTGTACAACCAACCGTTATCCAAACAAATTTATAATACCCTGTGTACAAGTACAGCTGGGTATAAAACGAAAGCGTGGCTTTCAGCCGATTTCGCTCATTTTCACAGCAAACAGTTGTGGCTACGAGAAAAATGTCTATGCCAAATTTCAATGTTATACCTCTAACGGCTATTGATTTACAGCTTGTGAAACTTCTGAATTTGCTCTTTCTAAATGTGGGCGTTGCCACGCCCTTATTCCAAAGTTTTACTGAACTTGTATTTTGCGTTATAAAATGAATCCACCAACGAAATGTCATTAATTTAGTGGTATTCGTTTTGGAATTATCTCATTTTTAAACTTTTTCGATATTTTCGATATAGGAAAAGGGGGCGTGGTTATCCTCCGATTTCGCTCATTTTCAATACCAATCTATTCTGGATCTAAATAAGCCCGCACACCGGAATTGGTGAAGGTATCTCAATATTTGCTCAAGTTATCGTGTTAACGGGCAGACGGACGGACGGACAGACGGACGGACATGGCTCAATCAAATTTTTTTTCGATCCTGGTCATTTTGATATATGAAAGTCTATATCTATCTCGATTCCTTTATACCTATACAACCAACAGTTATCCAAACAAATTTAGAATAGCCTGTGTACAAGTACAGCTGGGTATAAAAAGAAAGCGTGGCTTTCAGCCGATTTCGCTCATTTTCACAGCAGACAGTTGTGGCTAAGAAAAAAATGTCTATGCCAAATTTCAATGTTATATCTTCAACGGGTATTGATTTACAGCTTGTGAAACTTCTGAATTTGCTCTTTCTAAATGTGGGCGATGCCACACCCATATTCCAAAGTTTTACTGAACTTGTATTTTGCGTTATAAAACGAATCCACCTACCAAATGTCATTAATTTAGTGGTATTCGTTTTCGAATTATCTCATTTTTTCAATTCTTCGATATTTTCGATATAGGAAAAGGGGGCATGGTTATCGTTCGATTTCGCTCACTTTCAATACCAAGCTATTCTGGATCTAAATAAGCCCGCATACCGGAATTGGTGAAGGTATCTCAATATTTGCTCAAGTTATCGTGTTAACGGATAGACGGACGGATGGACAGACGGACGGACATGGCTCAATCAAATTTTTTTTCGATCCTGGTCAGTTTTGGTATATGGAAGTCTATATCTGTATCGATTACTTTATACCTGTACAACCAACCGTTATCCAAACAAATTTATAATACCCTGTGTACAAGTACAGCTGGGTATAAAAGGAAAGCGTGGCTTTCGCCGATTTCGCTCATTTTTACAGCAAACAGTTGTGGCTACGAGAAAAATGTCTATCCCAAATTTCAATGTTATATCTCCAACGGCTATTGATTTACAGCTTTTGAAACTTCTGAATTTGCTTTTTCTAAATGTGGGCGTTGCCGCGCCCTTATTCCAAAGTTTTACTGAACTTGTATTTTGCGTTATAAAATGAATCCACCTACCAAATGTCATTAATTAAATTCTTTTAAATTTTTCAATATTTTCGATATAGGAAAAGGGGGCATGGTTATAGTCCGATTTCGCTCATTTTCAATACCAATCTATTCTGGATCTAAATAAGCCCGCACACCGGAATTGGTGAAGGTATCTCAATATTTGCTCAAGTTATCGTGTTAACGGACAGACGGACGGACGGACAGACGGACGGGCATGGCTCAATCAAATTTTTTTTCGATCCTGGTCATTTTGATACATGGAAGTCTATATCTATCTCGATTCCTTTATACCTTTACAACCAACCGTTATCCAAACAAATTTAGAATACCCTGTGTACAAGTACAGCTGGGTATAAAAAGAAAGCGTGGCTTTCAGCCGATTTCGCTCATTTTCACAGCAAACAGTTGTGGCTAAGAAAAAAATGTCTATGCCAAATTTCAATGTTATATCTCCAACGGCTATTGATTTACAGCTTTTGAAACTTCTGAATTTGCTTTTTCTAAATGTGGGCGTTGCCACGCCCTTATTCCAAAGTTTTACTGAACTTGTATTTTGCGTTATAAAATGAATCCACCTACCAAATGTCATTAATTAAATTCTTTTAAATTTTTCAATATTTTCGATATAGGAAAAGGGGGCATGGTTATAGTCCGATTTCGCTCATTTTCAATACCAATCTATTCTGGATCTAAATAAGCCCGTATACCGGAATTGGTGAAGGTATCTCAATATTTGCTCAAGTTATCGTGTTAACGGACAGACGGACGGACGGGCAGACGGACGGGCATGGCTCAATCAAATTTTTTTTCGATCCTGGTCATTTTGATACATGGAAGTCTATATCTATCTCGATTCCTTTATACCTTTACAACCAACCGTTATCCAAACAAATTTAGAATACCCTGTGTACAAGTACAGCTGGGTATAAAAAGAAAGCGTGGCTTTCAGCCGATTTCGCTCATTTTCACAGCAAACAGTTGTGGCTACGAGAAAAATGTCTATGCCAAATTTCAATGTTATACCTCTAACGGCTATTGATTTACAGCTTGTGAAACTTCTGAATTTGCTCTTTCTAAATGTGGGCGTTGCCACGCCCTTATTCCAAAGTTTTACTGAACTTGTATTTTGCGTTATAAAATGAATCCACCAACGAAATGTCATTAATTTAGTGGTATTCGTTTTGGAATTATCTCATTTTTAAACTTTTTCGATATTTTCGATATAGGAAAAGGGGGCGTGGTTATCCTCCGATTTCGCTCATTTTCAATACCAATCTATTCTGGATCTAAATAAGCCCGCACACCGGAATTGGTGAAGGTATCTCAATATTTGCTCAAGTTATCGTGTTAACGGGCAGACGGACGGACATGGCTCAATCAAATTTTTTTTCGATCCTGGTCATTTTGATATATGGAAGTCTATATCTATCTCGATTCCTTTATACCTGTACAACCAACAGTTATCCAAACAAATTTAGAATAGCCTGTGTACAAGTACAGCTGGGTATAAAAAGAAAGCGTGGCTTTCAGCCGATTTCGCTCATTTTCACAGCAAACAGTTGTGGCTAAGAAAAAAATGTCTATGCCAAATTTCAATGTTATATCTCCAACGGCTATTGATTTACAGCTTGTGAAACTTCTGAATTTGCTCTTTCTAAATGTGGGCGTTGCCACGCCCTTATTCCAAAGTTTTACTGAACTTGTATTTTGCGTTATAAAATGAATCCACCAACGAAATGTCATTAATTTAGTGGTATTCGTTTTGGAATTATCTCATTTTTAAACTTTTTCGATATTTTCGATATAGGAAAAGGGGGCGTGGTTATCCTCCGATTTCGCTCATTTTCAATACCAATCTATTCTGGATCTAAATAAGCCCGCACACCGGAATTGGTGAAGGTATCTCAATATTTGCTCAAGTTATCGTGTTAACGGGCAGACGGACGGACGGACAGACGGACGGACATGGCTCAATCAAATTTTTTTTCGATCCTGGTCATTTTGATATATGGAAGTCTATATCTATCTCGATTCCTTTATACCTATACAACCAACAGTTATCCAAACAAATTTAGAATAGCCTGTGTACAAGTACAGCTGGGTATAAAAAGAAAGCGTGGCTTTCAGCCGATTTCGCTTATTTTCACAGCAAACAGTTGTGGCTAAGAAAAAAATGTCTATGCCAAATTTCAATGTTATATCTCCAACGGCTATTGATTTACAGCTTGTGAAACTTCTGAATTTGCTCTTTCTAAATGTGGGCGTTGCCACGTCCTTATTCCAAAGTTTTATTGAACTTGTATTTTGCGTTATAAAATGAATTTACCTACCAAATGTCATTAATTAAATTTTTTTTAAATTTTTCAATATTTTCGATATAGGAAAAGGGGGCATGGTTATAGTCCGATTTCGCTCATTTTCAATACCAATCTATTCTGGATCTAAATAAGCCCGCACACCGGAATTGTTGAAGGTATCTCAATATTTGCTCAAATTATCGTGTTAACGGACAGACGGACGGACATGGCTCAATCAAATTTTTTTTCGATCCTGGTCATTTTGATATATGGAAGTCTATATCTATCTCGATTCCTTTATACCTTTACAACCAACCGTTATCCAAACAAAGTTATAATACAACGATTGCCACGCCCATATTCCAAAGTTTTACTGAACTTGTATTTTGCGTTATAAAATGAATCCACCTACCAAAGGTCATTAATTAAATTTTTTAAAATTTTTCAATATTTTCGATATAGGAAAAGGGGGCATGGTTATAGTCCGATTTCGCTCATTTTCAATACCAATCTATTCTGGATCTAAATAAGCCCGCACACCGGAATTGGTGAAGGTAGTTCAATATTTGCTCAAGTTATCGTGTTAACGGACAGACGGACGGATGGACAGACGGACGGACATGGCTCAATCAAATTTTTTTTCGATCCTGGTCATTTTGATATATGGAAGTCTATATCTATCTCGATTCCCTTAAACCTGTACAACGAACCGTTATCCAAACAAATTTATAATACCCTGTGTACAAGTATAGCTGGGTATAAAAAAAAGGAGTGGCTTTCAGCCGATTTCGCTCATTTTCACAGCAGACAGTTGTGGCTAAGAAAAAAATGTCTATGCCAAATTTCAATGTTATATCTTCAACGGGTATTGATTTACAGCTTGTGAAACTTCTGAATTTGCTCTTTCTAAATGTGGGCGATGCCGCACCCATATTCCAAAGTTTTACTGAACTTGTATTTTGCGTTATAAAATGAATCCACCTACCAAATGTCATTAATTTAGTGGTATTCGTTTTCGAATTATCTCATTTTTTCAATTCTTCGATATTTTCGATATAGGAAAAGGGGGCATGGTTATCGTTCGATTTCGCTCACTTTCAATACCAAGCTATTCTGGATCTAAATAAGCCCGCATACCGGAATTGGTGAAGGTATCTCAATATTTGCTCAAGTTATCGTGTTAACGGACAGACGGACGGATGGACAGACGGACGGACATGGCTCAATCAAATTTTTTTTCGATCCTGGTCAGTTTTGGTATATGGAAGTCTATATCTGTATCGATTCCTTTATACCTGTACAACCAACCGTTATCCAAACAAATTTATAATACCCTGTGTACAAGTACAGCTGGGTATAAAAGGAAAGCGTGGCTTTCGCCGATTTCGCTCATTTTTACAGCAAACAGTTGTGGCTACGAGAAAAATGTCTATGCCAAATTTCAATGTTATATCTCCAACGGCTATTGATTTACAGCTTTTGAAACTTCTGAATTTGCTTTTTCTAAATGTGGGCGTTGCCACGCCCTTATTCCAAAGTTTTACTGAACTTGTATTTTGCGTTATAAAATGAATCCACCTACCAAATGTCATTAATTAAGTTCTTTTAAATTTTTCAATATTTTCGATATAGGAAAAGGGGGCATGGTTATAGTCCGATTTCGCTCATTTTCAATACCAATCTATTCTGAATCTAAATAAGCCCGCACACCGGAATTGGTGAAGGTATCTCAATATTTGCTCAAGTTATCGTGTTAACGGACAGACGGACGGACGGACAGACGGACGGGCATGGCTCAATCAAATTTTTTTTCGATCCTGGTCATTTTGATACATGGAAGTCTATATCTATCTCGATTCCTTTATACCTTTACAACCAACCGTTATCCAAACAAATTTATAATACCCTGTGTACAAGTACAGCTGGGTATAAAAGGAAAGCGTGGCTGTCACCGATTTCGCTCATTTTTACAGCAAACAGTTGTGGCTACGAGAAAAATGTCTATGCCAAATTTCAATGTTATATCTCCAACGGCTATTGATTTACAGCTTGTTAAACTTCTGAATTTGCTTCTTTAAATGTGGGCGTTGCCACACCGATATTCCAGAATTTTACTGAACTTGTGTTTTGCGTTATAAAATCAATCCACATACCAAATTTAATTAATTTAGTGGTATTCGTTTTCGAATTATGTTATTTTAAAAATTTTTCGATATTTTCGATATAGGAAAAGGGGGCGTGGTTATCGCATACCTAATTTGGTGAAGGTATCTCAATATTTGCTCAAGTTATCGTGTTAACGGACAGACGGACGTGGTCCAATCAAAATTTTTTCGATCCTGGTCATTTTGATATATGGAAGTCTATATCTATCTCGATTCCTTTATACCTGTACAACCAACCGTTATCCAAACAAAGTTATAATACAACGATTGCCACGCCCATATTCCAATGTTTTACTGAACTTGTATTTTGCGTTATAAAATCTATATCTATCTCGATTCCTTTATACCTGTACAACCAACCGTTATCCAAACAAATTTAGAATACCCTGTGTACAAGTACAGCTGGGTATAAAAAGAAAGCGTGGCTTTCAGCCGATTTCGCTCTTTTTCACAGCAAACAGTTGTGGCTACGAGAAAAATGTCTATGCCAAATTTCAATGTTATACCTCTAACGGCTATTCATTTACAGCTTGTGAAACTTCTGAATTTGCTCTTTCTAAATGTGGGCGTTGCCACACCCATATTCCAAAGTTTTACTGAACTTGTATTTTGCGTTATTAAATGAATCCACCTACCAAATGTCATTAATTTAGTGGTATTCGTTTTCGAATTATCTCATTTTTTCAATTCTTCGATATTTTCGATATAGGAAAAGGGGGCATGGTTATCGTCCGATTGCGCTCACTTTCAATACCAAGCTACTCTGGATCTAAAGAAGCCCGCATACCGGAATTGGTGAAGGTATCTCAATATTTGCTCAAGTTATCGTGTTAACGGACAGACGGACGGACGGACAGACGGACGGACATGGCTCAGTCAAATTTTTTTTCGATCCTGGTCACTTTGATATATGGAAGTCTATATCTATCTCGATTCCTTTATACCTGTACAACCAACCGTTATCCAAACAAATTTAGAATACCCTGTGTACAAGTACAGCTGGGTATAAAAAGAAAGCGTGGCTTTCAGCCGATTTCGCAAACAGTTGTGGCTATGATAGAAATGTCTATGCCAAATTTCAATGTTATACCTCTAACGGCTATTGATTTACAGCTTGTGAAACTTCTGAATTTGCTCTTTCTCAATGTGGGCGTTGCCACGCCCTTATTCCAAAGTTTTACTGAACTTGTATTTTGCGTTATAAAATGAATCCACCAACGAAATGTCATTAATTAAGTGGTATTCGCTTTCGAAATATCTCATTTTTTAAAATTTTCGATATTTTCGATATAGGAAAAGGGGGCATGGTTATCGTCCGATTTCGCTCATTTTCAATACCAATCTATTCTGGATCTAAATAAGCCCGCACACCGTAATTGGTGAAGGTATCTCAATATTTGCTCAAGTTATCGTGTTAACGGACAGACGGACTGACGGACGGACATAGTTCAATCAAATTTTTTTCGATCCTGGTCATTTTGATTTAAGGATATAGGAAAAGGGGGGGTGGTTATCCTCCGATTTCGCTCATTTTCAATACCAATCTATTCTGAGTCTAAATAAGCCCGCATACCTAATTTTGTGAAGGTATCTCAATATTTGCTCAAGTTATCGTGTTAACGGACAGACGGACTGACGGACGGATGGACAGACGGACAGACATGTCTCAATCAACTTTTTTTTCGACTCTGGTCATTTTGATTTATTGATATAGGAAAAGGGGGCTTGATTATCCTCCGATTTCGCTCATTTTCAATACCAATCTATTCTGGATCTAAATAAGCCCGCACACCGGAATTGGTGAAGGTATCTCAATATTTGCTCAAGTTATCGTGTTAACGGACAGACGGACGGATGGACAGACGGACGGACATGGCTCAATCAAATTTTTTTTCTATCCTGGTCATTTTGATATATGGAAGTCTATATCTATCTCGATTCCCTTAAACCTGTACAACCAACCGTTATCCAAACAAATTTATAATACCCTGTGTACAAGTATAGCTGGGTATAAAAAAAAAGAGTGGCTTTCAGCCGATTTCGCTCATTTTCACAGCAGACAGTTGTGGCTAAGAAAAAAATGTCTATGACAAATTTCAATGTTGTATCTTCAACGGGTATTGATTTACAGCTTGTGAAACTTCTGAATTTGCTCTTTCTAAATGTGGGCGTTGCCACACCCATATTCCAAAGTTTTACTGAACTTGTATTTTGCGTTATAAAATGAATCCACCTACCAAATGTCATTAATTTAATGGTATTCGTTTTCAAATTATCTCATTTTTTCAATTCTTCGATATTTTCGATATAGGAAAAGGGGGCATGGTTATCGTCCGATTTCGCTCATTTTCAATACCAATCTATTCTGGATTTAAATAAGCCCGCACACCGGAATTGGTGAAGGTATCTCAATATTTGCTCAAGTTATCGTGTTAACGGACAGACGGACGGATGGACAGACGGACGGACATGGCTCAATCAAATTTTTTTTCGATCCTGGTCATTTTGATATATGGAAGTCTATATCTATCTCGATTCCCTTAAACCTGTACAACCAACCGTTATCCAAACAAATTTATAATACCCTGTGTACAAGTATAGCTGGGTATAAAAAAAAAGAGTGGCTTTCAGCCGATTTCGCTCATTTTCACAGCAGACAGTTGTGGCTAAGAAAAAAATGTCTATGACAAATTTCAATGTTGTATCTTGAACGGGTATTGATTTACAGCTTGTGAAACTTCTGAATTTGCTCTTTCTAAATGTGGGCGTTGCCACACCCATATTCCAAAGTTTTACTGAACTTGTATTTTCCGTTATAAAATGAATCCACCTACCAAATGTCATTAATTTAATGGTATTCGTTTTCAAATTATCTCATTTTTTCAATTCTTCGATATTTTCGATATAGGAAAAGGGGGCATGGTTATCGTTCGATTTCGCTCACTTTCAATACCAAGCTATTCTGGATCTAAATAAGCCCGCATACCGGAATTGGTGAAGGTATCTCAATATTTTCTCAAGTTATCGTGTTAACGGACAGACGGACGGACGGACAGACGGAAGGGCATGGCTCAATCAAATTTTTTTTCGATCCTGGTCATTTTGATACATGGAAGTCTATATCTATCTCGATTCCTTTATACCTGTACAACCAACCGTTATCCAAACAAATTTAGAATACCCTGTGTACAAGTACAGCTGGGTATAAAAAGAAAGCGTGGCTTTCAGCCGATTTCGCTCATTTTCACAGCAAACAGTTGTGGCTAAGAAGAAAATTTCTATGCCAAATTTCAATGTTATATCTTCAACGGCTATTGTTTTACAGCTTGTTAAACTTCTGAATTTGCTTCTTTAAATGTGGGCGTTGCCACACCGATATTCCAGAATTTTACTGAACTTGTGTTTTGCGTTATAAAATCAATCCACATACCAAATTTAATTAATTTAGTGGTATTCGTTTTCGAATTATGTTATTTTTAAAATTTTTCGATATTTTCGATATAGGAAAAGGGGGCGTGGTTATGGCATACCTAATTTGGTGAAGGTATCTCAATATTTGCTCAAGTTATCGTCTTAACGGACAGACGGACGGACGGACAGACGGACGGACATGGCTCAATCAAATTTTTTTTCGATCCTGGTCATTTTGGTATATGGAAGTCTATATCTATCTCGATTCCTTTATACCTGTACAACCAACCGTTATCCAAACAAAGTTATAATACAACGATTGCCACGCCCATATTCCAATGTTTTACTGAACTTGTATTTTGCGTTATAAAATGAATCCACCAACCAAATGTCATTAATTCAATTTTTTTAAGTTTTTCAATATTTTCGATATAGGAAAAGGGGGCATGGTTATAGTCCGATTTCGCTCATTTTCAATACCAATCTATTTTGGATCTAAATAAGCCCGCACACCGGAATTGGTGAAGGTATCTCAATATTTGCTCAAGTTATCGTGTTAACGGACAGACGGACGGATGGACAGACGGACGGACATGGCTCAATCAAATTTTTTTTCGATCCTGGTCAGTTTTGATATATGGAAGTCTATATCTATATCGATTCCTTTATACCTGTACAACCAACCGTTATCCAAACAAATTTAGAATACCCTGTGTACAAGTACAGCTGGGTATAAAAAGAAAGCGTGGCTTTCAGCCGATTTCGCTCTTTTTCACAGCAAACAGTTGTGGCTACGAGAAAAATGTCTATGCCAAATTTCAATGTTATACCTCTAACGGCTATTCATTTACAGCTTGTGAAACTTCTGAATTTGCTCTTTCTAAATGTGGGCGTTGCCACACCCATATTCCAAAGTTTTACTGAACTTGTATTTTGCGTTATAAAATGAATCCACCTACCAAATGTCATTAATTTAGTGGTATTCGTTTTCGAATTATCTCATTTTTTCAATTCTTCGATATTTTCGATATAGGAAAAGGGGGCATGGTTATCGTCCGATTGCGCTCACTTTCAATACCAAGCTACTCTGGATCTAAAGAAGCCCGCATACCGGAATTGGTGAAGGTATCTCAATATTTGCTCAAGTTATCGTGTTAACGGACAGACGGACGGACGGACAGACGGACGGACATGGCTCAATCAAATTTTTTTTCGATCCTGGTCATTTTGATTTAAGGATATAGGAAAAGGGGGCGTGGTTATCCTCCGATTTCGCTCATTTTCAATACCAATCTATTCTGAGTCTTAAATAAGCCCGCATACCTAATTTGGTGAAGGTATCTCAATATTTGGTCAAGTTATCGTGTTAACGGGCAGACGGACTGACGGACGGACATAGTTCAATCAAATTTTTTTCGATCCTGGTCATTTTGATTTATGGATATAGGAAAAGGGGGCGTGGTTATCCTCCGATTTCGCTCATTTTCAATACCAATCTATTCTGAGTCTAAATAAGCCCGCATACCTAATTTTGTGAAGGTATCTCAATATTTGCTCAAGTTATCGTGTTAACGGACCGACGGACTGACGGACGGATGGACAGACGAACAGACATGGCTCAATCAACTTTTTTTTCGACTCTGGTCATTTTGATTTATTGATATAGGAAAAGGGGGCTTGATTATCCTCCGATTTCGCTCATTTTCAATACCAATCTATTCTGGATCTAAATAAGCCCGCATACCGGAATTGGTGAAGGTATCTCAATATTTGCTCAAGTTATCGTGTTAACGGACAGACGGACGGATGGACAGACGGACGGACATGGCTCAATAAAATTTTTTTTCGATCCTGGTCAGTTTTGCTATATGGAAGTCTATATCTGTATCGATTCCTTTATACCTGTACAACCAACCGTTATCCAAACAAATTTATAATACCCTGTGTACAAGTACAGCTGGGTATAAAAGGAAAGCGTGGCTTTCGCCGATTTCGCTCATTTTCACAGCAAACAGTTGTGGTTACGAGAAAAATGTCTATGCCAAATTTCAATGTTATATCTCCAACGGCTATTGATTTACAGCTTTTGAAACTTCTGAATTTGCTTATCTAAATGTGGGCGTTGCCACGCCCTTATTCCAAAGTTTTACTGAGCTTGTATTTTGCGTTATAAAATGAATCCACCTACCAAATGTCATTACTTAAATTCTTTTAAATTTTTCAATATTTTCGATATAGGAAAAGGGGGCATGGTTATAGTCCGATTTCGCTCATTTTCAATACCAATCTATTCTGGATCTAAATAAGCCCGCACACCGGAATTGGTGAAGGTATCTCAATATTTGCTCAAGTTATCGTGTTAACGGGCAGACGGACGGACAGACAGACGGACGGGCATGGCTCAATCAAATTTTTTTTCGATCCTGGTCATTTTGATATATGGAAGTCTATATCTATCTCGATTCCCTTAAACCTGTACAACCAACCGTTATCCAAACAAATTTATAATACCCTGTGTACAAGTACAGCTGGGTATAAAAGGAAAGCGTGGCTTTCGCCGATTTCGCTCATTTTCACAGCAAACAGTTGTGGTTACGAGAAAAATGTCTATGCCAAATTTCAATGTTATATCTCCAACGGCTATTGATTTACAGCTTTTGAAACTTCTGAATTTGCTTATCTAAATGTGGGCGTTGCCACGCCCTTATTCCAAAGTTTTACTGAGCTTGTATTTTGCGTTATAAAATGAATCCACCTACCAAATGTCATTAATTAAATTCTTTTAAATTTTTCACTATTTTCGATATAGGAAAAGGGGGCATGGTTATAGTCCGATTTCGCTCATTTTCAATACCAATCTATTCTGGATCTAAATAAGCCCGCATACCTAATTGGTGAAGGTATCTCAATATTTGCTCAAGTTATCGTGTTAACGAGCAAACGGACGGACAGACAGACGGACGGACATGGCTCAATCAAATTTTTTGTCGATCCTGGTCATTTTGATACATGGAAGTCTATATCTATCTCGATTCCTTTATACCTGTACAACCAACCGTTATCCAAACAAATTTAGAATACCCTGTGTACAAGTACAGCTGGGTATAAAAAGAAAGCGTGGCTTTCAGCCGATTTCGCTCATTTTCACAGCAAACAGTTGTGGCTAAGAAAAAAATTTCTATGCCAAATTTCAATGTTATATCTTCAACGGCTATTGATTTACAGCTTGTTAAACTTCTGAATTTGCTTCTTTAAATGTGGGCGTTGCCACACCGATATTCCAGAATTTTACTAAACTTGTGTTTTGCGTTATAAAATCAATCCACATACCAAATTTAATTAATTTAGTGGTATTCGTTTTCGAATTATGTTATTTTTAAAATTTTTCGATATTTTCGATATAGGAAAAGGGGCGTGGTTATCGCATACCTAATTTGGTGAAGGTATCTCAATATTTGCTCAAGTTATCGTGGTAACGCACAGACGGACGTGGTCCAATCAAAATTTTTTCGATCCTGGTCATTTTGATATATGGAAGTCTATATCTATCTCGATTCCTTTATACCTGTACAACCAACAGTTATCCAAACAAAGTTATAATACAACGATTGCCACGCCCATATTCCAATGTTTTACTGAACTTGTATTTTGCGTTATAAAATGAATCCACCAACCAAATGTCATTAATTCAATTTTTTTAAGTTTTTCAATATTTTCGATATAGGAAAAGGGGGCATGGTTATAGTCCGATTTCGCTCATTTTCAATACCAATCTATTTTGGATCTAAATAAGCCCGCACACCGGAATTGGTGAAGGTATCTCAATATTTGCTCAAGTTATCGTGTTAACGGACAGACGGACGGACATGGCTCAATCAAATTTTTTTTCGATCCTGGTCATTTTGATATATGGAAGTCTATATCTATCTCGATTCCTTTATACCTGTACACCCAACCGTTATCCAAACAAATTTAGAATACCCTGTGTACAAGTACAGCTGGGTATAAAAAGAAAGCGTGGCTTTCAGCCGATTTTGCAAACAGTTGTGGCTATGAGAGAAATGTCTATGCCAAATTTCAATGTTATACCTCTAACGGCTATTCATTTACAGCTTGTGAAACTTCTGAATTTGCTCTTTCTAAATGTGGGCGTTGCCACGCCCTTAT
The DNA here is from genome assembly GCA_949987695.1 of Merzomyia westermanni. Classification (NCBI taxonomy): domain Eukaryota; kingdom Metazoa; phylum Arthropoda; class Insecta; order Diptera; family Tephritidae; genus Merzomyia; species Merzomyia westermanni. Next base: position 131,872,899 of record OX465292.1, on the reverse strand, counting down.
TCCAAAGTTTTACTGAACTTGTATTTTGCGTCATAAAATGAATCCACCAACGAAATGTCATTAATTTAGTGGTATTCGTTTTGGAATTATCTCATTTTTTAAATTTTTCGATATTTTCGATATAGGAAAAGGGGGCGTGGTTATCCTCCGATTTCGCTCATTTTCAATACCAATCTATTCTGGATCTAAATAAGCCCGCACACCGGAATTGGTGAAGGTATCTCAATATTTGCTCAAGTTATCGTGTTAACGGACAGACGGACGGACGGACAGACGGACGGACATGGCTCAATCAAATTTTTTTTCGATCCTGGTCACTTTGATATATGGAAGTCTATATCTATCTCGATTCCTTTATACCTGTACAACCAACCGTTATCCAAACAAATTTAGAATACCCTGTGTACAAGTACAGCTGGGTATAAAAAGAAAGCGTGGCTTTCAGCCGATTTCGCAAACAGTTGTGGCTATGAGAGAAATGTCTATGCCAAATTTCAATGTTATACCTCTAACGGGTATTGATTTACAGCTTGTGAAACTTCTCAATTTGCTCTTTCTCAATGTGGGCGTTGCCACGCCCTTATTCCAAAGTTTTACTGAACTTGTATTTTGCGTTATAAAATGAATCCACCAACGAAATGTCATTAATTAAGTGGTATTCGCTTTCGAAATATCTCATTTTTTTAAATTTTCGATATTTTCGATATAGGAAAAGGGGGCATGGTTATCTTCCGATTTCGCTCATTTTCAATACCAATCTATTCTGGATCTAAATAAGCCCGCACACCGTAATTGGTGAAGGTATCTCAATATTTGCTCAAGTTATCGTGTTAACGGACAGACGGACTGACGGACGGACATAGTTCAATCAAATTTTTTTCGATCGTGGTCTTTTTGATTTAAGGATATAGGAAAAGGGGGCGTGGTTATCCTCCGATTTCGCTCATTTTCAATACCAATCTATTCTGAGTCTAAATAAGCCTGCATACCTAATTTGGTGAAGGTATCTCAATATTTGGTCAAGTTATCGTGTTAACGGACAGACGGACTGACGGACGGACATAGTTCAATCAAATTTTTTTCGATCCTGGTCATTTTGATTTATGGATTTAGGAAAAGGGGGCGTGGTTATCCTCCGATTTCGCTCATTTTCAATACCAATCTATTCTGAGTCTAAATAAGCCCGCATACCTAATTTGGTGAAGGTATCTCAATATTTGCTTAAGTTATCGTGTTAACGGGCAGACGGACAGACATGGCTCAATCAAATTTTTTTTCTATCCTGGTCATTTTGATATATGGAAGTCTATATCTATCTCGATTCCTTTATACCTGTACAACCAACAGTTATCCAAACAAATTTAGAATAGCCTGTGTACAAGTACAGCTGGGTACAAAACAAAAGCGTGGCTTTCGCCGATTTCGCTCATTTTCACAGCAAACAGTTGTGGCTAAGAAACAAATTTCTATGCCAAATTTTAATGTTATATCTTCAACGGCTATTGATTTACAGCTTGTTAAACTTCTGAATTTGCTCTTTCTAAATGTGGGCGTTGCCACGCCCTTATTCCAAAGTTGTACTGAACTTGCGGTTTGCGTTATAAAATCAATCCACATACCAAATTTCATTAATTTAGTGGTATTCGTGTTCGAATTATGTCATTTTTGAAATTTTTCGATATTTTCGATATATGAAAAGGGGGCGTGGTTATCGCATACCTAATTTGGTGAAGGTATCTTAATATTTGGTCAAGTTATCGTGTTAACGGACAGACGGACGTGGTCCAATAAAAATTTTTTCGATCCTGGTCATTTTGATATATGGAAGTCTATATCTATCTCGATTCCTTTATACCTGTACAACCAACCGTTATCCAAACAAAGTTATAATACAACGATTGCCACGCCCATATTCCAAAGTTTTACTGAACTTGTATTTTGCGTTATAAAATAAATCCACCTACCAAATGTCATTAATTAAATTTTTTTAAATTTTTCGATATTTTCGATATAGGAAAAGGGGGCATGGTTATAGTCCGATTTCGCTCATTTTCAATACCAATCTATTCTGGATCTAAATAAGCCCGCACACCGGAATTGGTGAAGGTATCTCAATATTTGCTCAAGTTATCGTGTTAACGGACAGACGGACGGACATGGCTCAATCAAATTTTTTTTCGATCCTGGTCATTTTGATATATGGAAGCCTATATCTATATCGATTTCTCTATACCTGTACACCCAACCGTTATCCAAACAAATTCATAATACCCTGTGTACAAGTACAGCTGGGTATAAAAAGAAAGCGTGGCTTTCAGCCGATTTCGCTCATTTTCACAGCAAACAGTTGTGGCTATGAGAGAAATGTCTATGCCAAATTTCAATGTTATACCTCTAACGGCTATTGATTTACAGCTTGTGAAACTTCTGAATTTGCTCTTTCTAAATGTGGGCATTGTCACGCCCTTATTCCAAAGTTTAACTGAACTTGTATTTTGCGTTATAAAATGAATCCACCAACGAAATGTCATTAATTAAGTGGTATTCGCTTTCGAAATATCTCATTTATTCAAATTTTCGATATAGGAAAAGAGGGCATGGCTATCGTCCGATTTCGCTCATTTTAAATACCAATCTATTCTGGATCTAAATAAGCCCGCACACCGTAATTGGTGAAGGTATCTCAATATTTGCTCAAGTTATCGTGTTAACGGACAGACGGACTGACGGACGGACATAGTTCAATCAAATTTTTTTCGATCCTGGTCATTTTGATTTATGGATTTAGGAAAAGGGGGCGTGGTTATCCTCCGATTTCGCTCATTTTCAATACCAATCTATTCTGAGTCTAAATAAGCCCGCATACCTAATTTGGTGAAGGTATCTCAATATTTGGTCAAGTTATCGTGTTAACGGACAGACGGACTGACGGACGGACATAGTTCAAACAAATTTTTTTCGATCCTGGTCATTTTGATTTATGGATTTAGGAAAAGGGGGCGTGGTTATCCTCCAATTTCGCTCATTTTCAATACCAATCTATTCTGAGTCTAAATAAGCCCGCATACCTAATTTGGTGAAGGTATCTCAATATTTGCTTAAGTTATCGTGTTAACGGACAGACGGACGGATGGACAGACGGACGGACATGACTCAATCAAATTTTTTTTCGATCCTGGTCATTTTGATATATGGAATCTCGATTTCTTTATACCTGTACAACCAACCGTTATCCAAACAAATTTATAATACCCTGTGTACAAGTACAGCTGGGTATAAAAAGAAAGCGTGGCTTTCAGCCGATTTCGCTCATTTTCACAGCAAACAGTTGTGGCTATGAGAGAAATGTCTATGCCAAATTTCAATGTTATACCTCTAACGGCTATTGATTTACAGCTTGTGAAACTTCTGAATTTGCTCTTTCTAAATGTGGGCATTGTCACGCCCTTATTCCAAAGTTTTACTGAACTTGTATTTTGCGTTATAAAATGAATCCACCAACGAAATGTCATTAATTAAGTGGTATTCGCTTTCGAAATATCTCATTTATTCAAATTTTCGATATAGGAAAAGGGGGCATGGCTATCGTCCGATTTCGCTCATTTTAAATACCAATCTATTCTGGATCTAAATAAGCCCGCACATAGTAATTGGTGAAGGTATCTAAATATTTGCTCAAGTTATCGTGTTAACGGACAGACGGACTGACGGGCGGACATAGTTCAATCAAATTTTTTTCGATCCTGGTCATTTTGATTTATGGATTTAGGAAAAGGGGGTGTGGTTATCCTCCGATTTCGCTCATTTTCAATACCAATCTATTCTGAGTCTAAATAAGCCCGCATACCTAATTTGGTGAAGGTATCTCAATATTTGGTCAAGTTATCGTGTTAACGGACAGACGGACTGACGGACGGACATAGTTCAAACAAATTTTTTTCGATCCTGGTCATTTTGATTTATGGATTTAGGAAAAGGGGGCGTGGTTATCCTCCGATTTCGCTCATTTTCAATACCAATCTATTCTGAGTCTAAATAAGCCCGCATACCTAATTTGGTGAAGGTATCTCAATATTTGCTTAAGTTATCGTGTTAACGGGCAGACGGACGGACGGACATGGCTGAATCAAATTGTTTTTCGAGCCTGGTCATTTTGATATATGGAAGTCTATATCTATATCGATTCCTTTATACCTGTACAACCAACCGTTATCCCAAAAAAGTTATAATACCCTGTGTACAAGTACAGCTGGGTACAAAACAAAAGCGTGGCTTTCGCCGATTTCGCTCATTTTCACAGCAAACAGTTGTGGCTACGAAAAAAATGTCTATCCCAAATTTCAATGTTATATCTTCAACGGCTATTGATTTACAGCTTGTGAAACTTCTGAATTTGCTCTTTCTAAATGTGGGCGTTGCCACACCCATATTCCAAAGTTTTACTGAACTTGTATTTTGCGTTATAAAATGAATCCACCTACCAAATGTCATTAATTTAGTGGTATTCGTTTTCGAATTATCTCATTTTTTCAATTCTTCGATATTTTCGATATAGGAAAAGGGGGAATGATTATCGTCCGATTTCGCTCACTTTCAATACCAACCTATTCTGGATCATAATAAGCCCGCATACCGGAATTGGTGAAGGTATCTCAATATTTGCTCAAGTTATCGTGTTAACGGACAGACGGACGGACGGACAGACCGACGGACATGGCTCAATCAAATTTTTTTTTGATCCTGGTCATTTTGATATATGGAAGTCTATATCTATCTCGATTCCTTTATACCTGTACAACCAACCGTTATCCAAACAAATTTAGAATACCCTGTGTACAAGTACAGCTGGATATAAAAGGAAAGCGTGGCTTTTAGCCGATTTCACTCATTTTCACAGCAAACAGTTGTGGCTATGAGAGAAATGTCTATGCCAAATTTCAATGTTATACCTCTAACGGCTATTGATTTACAGCTTGTGAAAGTTCTGAATTTGCTCTTTCTAAATGTGGGCATTGTCACGCCCTTATTCCAAAGTTTTACTGAACTTGTATTTTGCGTTATAAAATGAATCCACCAACGAAATGTCATTAATTAAGTGGTATTCGCTTTCGAAATATCTCATTTATTCAAATTTTCGATATAGGAAAAGGGGGCATGGCTATCGTCCGATTTCGCTCATTTTAAATACCAATCTATTCTGGATCTAAATAAGCCCGCACACCGTAATTGGTGAAGGTATCTCAATATTTGCTCAAGGTATCGTGTTAACGGACAGACGGACTGACGGACGGACATAGTTCAATCAAATTTTTTTCGATCCTGGTCATTTTGATTTAAGGATATAGGAAAAGGGGGCGTGGTTATCCTCCGATTTCGCTCATTTTCAATACCAATCTATTCTGAGTCTAAATAAGCCCGCATACCTAATTTGGTGAAGGTATCTCAATATTTGGTCAAGTTATCGTGTTAACGGGCAGACGGACTGACGGACGGACATAGTTCAATCAAATTTTTTTCGATCCTGGTCATTTTGATTTATGGATATAGGAAAAGGGGGCGTGGTTATCCTCCGGTTTCGCTCATTTTCAATACCAATCTATTCTGAGTCTAAATAAGCCCGCATACCTAATTTTGTGAAGGTATCTCAATATTTGCTCAAGTTATCGTGTTAACGGACAGATGGACTGACGGACGGACATAGTTCAATCAAATTTTTTTCGATCCTGGTCATTTTGATTTATGGATTTAGGAAAAGGGGGCGTGGTTATCCTCCGATTTCGCTCATTTTCAATACCAATCTATTCTGAGTCTAAATAAGCCTGCATACCTAATTTGGTGAAGGTATCTCAATATTTGCTTAAGTTATCGTGTTAACGGGCAGACGGACTGACGGACGGACATAGTTCAATCAAATTTTTTTCGATCCTGGTCATTTTGATTTATGGATTTAGGAAAAGGGGGCGTGGTTATCCTCCGATTTCGCTCATTTTCAATACCAATCTATTCTGAGTCTAAATAAGCCTGCATACCTAATTTGGTGAAGGTATCTCAATATTTGGTCAAGTTATCGTGTTAACGGACAGACGGACTGACGGACGGACATAGTTCAATCAAATTTTTTTCGATCCTGGTCATTTTGATTTATGGATATAGGAAAAGGGGGCGTGGTTATCCTCCGATTTCGCTCATTTTCAATACCAATCTATTCTGAGTCTAAATAAGCCTGCATACCTAATTTGGTGAAGGTATCTCAATATTTGCTTAAGTTATCGTGTTAACGGGCAGACGGACTGACGGACGGACATAGTTCAATCAAATTTTTTTCGATCCTGGTCATTTTGATTTATGGATTTAGGAAAAGGGGGCGTGGTTATCCTCCGATTTCGCTCATTTTCAATACCAATCTATTCTGAGTCTAAATAAGCCTGCATACCTAATTTGGTGAAGGTATCTCAATATTTGGTCAAGTTATCGTGTTAACGGACAGACGGACTGACGGACGGACATAGTTCAATCAAATTTTTTTCGATCCTGGTCATTTTGATTTATGGATATAGGAAAAGGGGGCGTGGTTATCCTCCGATTTCGCTCATTTTCAATACCAATCTATTCTGAGTCTAAATAAGCCTGCATACCTAATTTGGTGAAGGTATCTCAATATTTGGTCAAGTTATCGTGTTAACGGACAGACGGACTGACGGACGGACATAGTTCAATCAAATTTTTTTCGATCCTGGTCATTTTGATTTATGGATTTAGGAAAAGGGGGCGTGGTTATCCTCCGATTTCGCTCATTTTCAATACCAATCTATTCTGAGTCTAAATAAGCCCGCATACCTAATTTGGTGAAGGTATCTCAATATTTGCTTAAGTTATCGTGTTAACGGGCAGACGGACAGACATGGCTCAATCAAATTTTTTTTCTATCCTGGTCATTTTGATATATGGAAGTCTATATCTATCTCGATTCCTTTATACCTGTACAACCAACAGTTATCCAAACAAATTTAGAATAGCCTGTGTACAAGTACAGCTGGGTACAAAACAAAAGCGTGGCTTTCGCCGATTTCGCTCATTTTCACAGCAAACAGTTGTGGCTAAGAAACAAATTTCTATGCCAAATTTTAATGTTATATCTTCAACGGCTATTGATTTACAGCTTGTTAAACTTCTGAATTTGCTCTTTCTAAATGTGGGCGTTGCCACGCCCTTATTCCAAAGTTGTACTGAACTTGCGGTTTGCGTTATAAAATCAATCCACATACCAAATTTCATTAATTTAGTGGTATTCGTGTTCGAATTATGTCATTTTTGAAATTTTTCGATATTTTCGATATATGAAAAGGGGGCGTGGTTATCGCATACCTAATTTGGTGAAGGTATCTTAATATTTGCTCAAGTTATCGTGTTAACGGACAGACGGACGTGGTCCAATAAAAATTTTTTCGATCCTGGTCATTTTGATATATGGAAGTCTATATCTATCTCGATTCCTTTATACCTGTACAACCAACCGTTATCCAAACAAAGTTATAATACAACGATTGCCACGCCCATATTCCAAAGTTTTACTGAACTTGTATTTTGCGTTATAAAATAAATCCACCTACCAAATGTCATTAATTAAATTTTTTTAAATTTTTCGATATTTTCGATATAGGAAAAGGGGGCATGGTTATAGTCCGATTTCGCTCATTTTCAATACCAATCTATTCTGGATCTAAATAAGCCCGCACACCGGAATTGGTGAAGGTATCTCAATATTTGCTCAAGTTATCGTGTTAACGGACAGACGGACGGACATGGCTCAATCAAATTTTTTTTCGATCCTGGTCATTTTGATATATGGAAGCCTATATCTATATCGATTTCTCTATACCTGTACACCCAACCGTTATCCAAACAAATTCATAATACCCTGTGTACAAGTACAGCTGGGTATAAAAAGAAAGCGTGGCTTTCAGCCGATTTCGCTCATTTTCACAGCAAACAGTTGTGGCTATGAGAGAAATGTCTATGCCAAATTTCAATGTTATACCTCTAACGGCTATTGATTTACAGCTTGTGAAACTTCTGAATTTGCTCTTTCTAAATGTGGGCATTGTCACGCCCTTATTCCAAAGTTTAACTGAACTTGTATTTTGCGTTATAAAATGAATCCACCAACGAAATGTCATTAATTAAGTGGTATTCGCTTTCGAAATATCTCATTTATTCAAATTTTCGATATAGGAAAAGGGGGCATGGCTATCGTCCGATTTCGCTCATTTTAAATACCAATCTATTCTGGATCTAAATAAGCCCGCACACCGTAATTGGTGAAGGTATCTCAATATTTGCTCAAGTTATCGTGTTAACGGACAGACGGACTGACGGACGGACATAGTTCAATCAAATTTTTTTCGATCCTGGTCATTTTGATTTATGGATTTAGGAAAAGGGGGCGTGGTTATCCTCCGATTTCGCTCATTTTCAATACCAATCTATTCTGAGTCTAAATAAGCCCGCATACCTAATTTGGTGAAGGTATCTCAATATTTGGTCAAGTTATCGTGTTAACGGACAGACGGACTGACGGACGGACATAGTTCAAACAAATTTTTTTCGATCCTGGTCATTTTGATTTATGGATTTAGGAAAAGGGGGCGTGGTTATCCTCCAATTTCGCTCATTTTCAATACCAATCTATTCTGAGTCTAAATAAGCCCGCATACCTAATTTGGTGAAGGTATCTCAATATTTGCTTAAGTTATCGTGTTAACGGACAGACGGACGGATGGACAGACGGACGGACATGGCTCAATCAAATTTTTTTTCGATCCTGGTCATTTTGATATATGGAATCTCGATTTCTTTATACCTGTACAACCAACCGTTATCCAAACAAATTTATAATACCCTGTGTACAAGTACAGCTGGGTATAAAAAGAAAGCGTGGCTTTCAGCCGATTTCGCTCATTTTCACAGCAAACAGTTGTGGCTATGAGAGAAATGTCTATGCCAAATTTCAATGTTATACCTCTAACGGCTATTGATTTACAGCTTGTGAAACTTCTGAATTTGCTCTTTCTAAATGTGGGCATTGTCACGCCCTTATTCCAAAGTTTTACTGAACTTGTATTTTGCGTTATAAAATGAATCCACCAACGAAATGTCATTAATTAAGTGGTATTCGCTTTCGAAATATCTCATTTATTCAAATTTTCGATATAGGAAAAGGGGGCATGGCTATCGTCCGATTTCGCTCATTTTAAATACCAATCTATTCTGGATCTAAATAAGCCCGCACATAGTAATTGGTGAAGGTATCTAAATATTTGCTCAAGTTATCGTGTTAACGGACAGACGGACTGACGGGCGGACATAGTTCAATCAAATTTTTTTCGATCCTGGTCATTTTGATTTATGGATTTAGGAAAAGGGGGTGTGGTTATCCTCCGATTTCGCTCATTTTCAATACCAATCTATTCTGAGTCTAAATAAGCCCGCATACCTAATTTGGTGAAGGTATCTCAATATTTGGTCAAGTTATCGTGTTAACGGACAGACGGACTGACGGACGGACATAGTTCAAACAAATTTTTTTCGATCCTGGTCATTTTGATTTATGGATTTAGGAAAAGGGGGCGTGGTTATCCTCCGATTTCGCTCATTTTCAATACCAATCTATTCTGAGTCTAAATAAGCCCGCATACCGTAATTGGTGAAGGTATCTCAATATTTGCTTAAGTTATCGTGTTAACGGGCAGACGGACGGACGGACATGGCTGAATCAAATTGTTTTTCGATCCTGGTCATTTTGATTTATGGATTTAGGAAAAGGGGGTGTGGTTATCCTCCGATTTCGCTCATTTTCAATACCAATCTATTCTGAGTCTAAATAAGCCCGCATACCTAATTTGGTGAAGGTATCTCAATATTTGGTCAAGTTATCGTGTTAACGGGCAGACGGACTGACGGACGGACATAGTTCAATCAAATTTTTTTCGATCCTGGTCATTTTGATTTATGGATATAGGAAAAGGGGGCGTGGTTATCCTCCGGTTTCGCTCATTTTCAATACCAATCTATTCTGAGTCTAAATAAGCCCGCATACCTAATTTTGTGAAGGTATCTCAATATTTGCTCAAGTTATCGTGTTAACGGACAGATGGACTGACGGACGGACATAGTTCAATCAAATTTTTTTCGATCCTGGTCATTTTGATTTATGGATTTAGGAAAAGGGGGCGTGGTTATCCTCCGATTTCGCTCATTTTCAATACCAATCTATTCTGAGTCTAAATAAGCCTGCATACCTAATTTGGTGAAGGTATCTCAATATTTGCTTAAGTTATCGTGTTAACGGGCAGACGGACTGACGGACGGACATAGTTCAATCAAATTTTTTTCGATCCTGGTCATTTTGATTTATGGATTTAGGAAAAGGGGGCGTGGTTATCCTCCGATTTCGCTCATTTTCAATACCAATCTATTCTGAGTCTAAATAAGCCTGCATACCTAATTTGGTGAAGGTATCTCAATATTTGGTCAAGTTATCGTGTTAACGGACAGACGGACTGACGGACGGACATAGTTCAATCAAATTTTTTTCGATCCTGGTCATTTTGATTTATGGATATAGGAAAAGGGGGCGTGGTTATCCTCCGATTTCGCTCATTTTCAATACCAATCTATTCTGAGTCTAAATAAGCCTGCATACCTAATTTGGTGAAGGTATCTCAATATTTGCTTAAGTTATCGTGTTAACGGGCAGACGGACTGACGGACGGACATAGTTCAATCAAATTTTTTTCGATCCTGGTCATTTTGATTTATGGATTTAGGAAAAGGGGGCGTGGTTATCCTCCGATTTCGCTCATTTTCAATACCAATCTATTCTGAGTCTAAATAAGCCTGCATACCTAATTTGGTGAAGGTATCTCAATATTTGGTCAAGTTATCGTGTTAACGGACAGACGGACTGACGGACGGACATAGTTCAATCAAATTTTTTTCGATCCTGGTCATTTTGATTTATGGATATAGGAAAAGGGGGCGTGGTTATCCTCCGATTTCGCTCATTTTCAATACCAATCTATTCTGAGTCTAAATAAGCCTGCATACCTAATTTGGTGAAGGTATCTCAATATTTGGTCAAGTTATCGTGTTAACGGACAGACGGACTGACGGACGGACATAGTTCAATCAAATTTTTTTCGATCCTGGTCATTTTGATTTATGGATTTAGGAAAAGGGGGCGTGGTTATCCTCCGATTTCGCTCATTTTCAATACCAATCTATTCTGAGTCTAAATAAGCCCGCATACCTAATTTGGTGAAGGTATCTCAATATTTGCTTAAGTTATCGTGTTAACGGGCAGACGGACAGACATGGCTCAATCAAATTTTTTTTCTATCCTGGTCATTTTGATATATGGAAGTCTATATCTATCTCGATTCCTTTATACCTGTACAACCAACAGTTATCCAAACAAATTTAGAATAGCCTGTGTACAAGTACAGCTGGGTACAAAACAAAAGCGTGGCTTTCGCCGATTTCGCTCATTTTCACAGCAAACAGTTGTGGCTAAGAAACAAATTTCTATGCCAAATTTTAATGTTATATCTTCAACGGCTATTGATTTACAGCTTGTTAAACTTCTGAATTTGCTCTTTCTAAATGTGGGCGTTGCCACGCCCTTATTCCAAAGTTGTACTGAACTTGCGGTTTGCGTTATAAAATCAATCCACATACCAAATTTCATTAATTTAGTGGTATTCGTGTTCGAATTATGTCATTTTTGAAATTTTTCGATATTTTCGATATATGAAAAGGGGGCGTGGTTATCGCATACCTAATTTGGTGAAGGTATCTTAATATTTGCTCAAGTTATCGTGTTAACGGACAGACGGACGTGGTCCAATAAAAATTTTTTCGATCCTGGTCATTTTGATATATGGAAGTCTATATCTATCTCGATTCCTTTATACCTGTACAACCAACCGTTATCCAAACAAAGTTATAATACAACGATTGCCACGCCCATATTCCAAAGTTTTACTGAACTTGTATTTTGCGTTATAAAATAAATCCACCTACCAAATGTCATTAATTAAATTTTTTTAAATTTTTCGATATTTTCGATATAGGAAAAGGGGGCATGGTTATAGTCCGATTTCGCTCATTTTCAATACCAATCTATTCTGGATCTAAATAAGCCCGCACACCGGAATTGGTGAAGGTATCTCAATATTTGCTCAAGTTATCGTGTTAACGGACAGACGGACGGACATGGCTCAATAAAATTTTTTTTCGATCCTGGTCATTTTGATATATGGAAGCCTATATCTATATCGATTTCTCTATACCTGTACACCCAACCGTTATCCAAACAAATTCATAATACCCTGTGTACAAGTACAGCTGGGTATAAAAAGAAAGCGTGGCTTTCAGCCGATTTCGCTCATTTTCACAGCAAACAGTTGTGGCTATGAGAGAAATGTCTATGCCAAATTTCAATGTTATACCTCTAACGGCTATTGATTTACAGCTTGTGAAACTTCTGAATTTGCTCTTTCTAAATGTGGGCATTGTCACGCCCTTATTCCAAAGTTTAACTGAACTTGTATTTTGCGTTATAAAATGAATCCACCAACGAAATGTCATTAATTAAGTGGTATTCGCTTTCGAAATATCTCATTTATTCAAATTTTCGATATAGGAAAAGGGGGCATGGCTATCGTCCGATTTCGCTCATTTTAAATACCAATCTATTCTGGATCTAAATAAGCCCGCACACCGTAATTGGTGAAGGTATCTCAATATTTGCTCAAGTTATCGTGTTAACGGACAGACGGACTGACGGACGGACATAGTTCAATCAAATTTTTTTCGATCCTGGTCATTTTGATTTATGGATTTAGGAAAAGGGGGCGTGGTTATCCTCCGATTTCGCTCATTTTCAATACCAATCTATTCTGAGTCTAAATAAGCCCGCATACCTAATTTGGTGAAGGTATCTCAATATTTGGTCAAGTTATCGTGTTAACGGACAGACGGACTGACGGACGGACATAGTTCAAACAAATTTTTTTCGATCCTGGTCATTTTGATTTATGGATTTAGGAAAAGGGGGCGTGGTTATCCTCCAATTTCGCTCATTTTCAATACCAATCTATTCTGAGTCTAAATAAGCCCGCATACCTAATTTGGTGAAGGTATCTCAATATTTGCTTAAGTTATCGTGTTAACGGACAGACGGACGGATGGACAGACGGACGGACATGGCTCAATCAAATTTTTTTTCGATCCTGGTCATTTTGATATATGGAATCTCGATTTCTTTATACCTGTACAACCAACCGTTATCCAAACAAATTTATAATACCCTGTGTACAAGTACAGCTGGGTATAAAAAGAAAGCGTGGCTTTCAGCCGATTTCGCTCATTTTCACAGCAAACAGTTGTGGCTATGAGAGAAATGTCTATGCCAAATTTCAATGTTATACCTCTAACGGCTATTGATTTACAGCTTGTGAAACTTCTGAATTTGCTCTTTCTAAATGTGGGCATTGTCACGCCCTTATTCCAAAGTTTTACTGAACTTGTATTTTGCGTTATAAAATGAATCCACCAACGAAATGTCATTAATTAAGTGGTATTCGCTTTCGAAATATCTCATTTATTCAAATTTTCGATATAGGAAAAGGGGGCATGGCTATCGTCCGATTTCGCTCATTTTAAATACCAATCTATTCTGGATCTAAATAAGCCCGCACATAGTAATTGGTGAAGGTATCTAAATATTTGCTCAAGTTATCGTGTTAACGGACAGACGGACTGACGGGCGGACATAGTTCAATCAAATTTTTTTCGATCCTGGTCATTTTGATTTATGGATTTAGGAAAAGGGGGCGTGGTTATCCTCCGATTTCGCTCATTTTCAATACCAATCTATTCTGAGTCTAAATAAGCCCGCATACCTAATTTGGTGAAGGTATCTCAATATTTGGTCAAGTTATCGTGTTAACGGACAGACGGACTGACGGACGGACATAGTTCAAACAAATTTTTTTCGATCCTGGTCATTTTGATTTATGGATTTAGGAAAAGGGGGCGTGGTTATCCTCCAATTTCGCTCATTTTCAATACCAATCTATTCTGAGTCTAAATAAGCCTGCATACCTAATTTGGTGAAGGTATCTCAATATTTGGTCAAGTTATCGTGTTAACGGACAGACGGACTGACGGACGGACATAGTTCAAACAAATTTTTTTCGATCCTGGTCATTTTGATTTATGGATTTAGGAAAAGGGGGCGTGGTTATCCTCCGATTTCGCTCATTTTCAATACCAATCTATTCTGAGTCTAAATAAGCCCGCATACCTAATTTGGTGAAGGTATCTCAATATTTGGTCAAGTTATCGTGTTAACGGACAGACGGACTGACGGACGGACATAGTTCAAACAAATTTTTTTCGATCCTGGTCATTTTGATTTATGGATTTAGGAAAAGGGGGCGTGGTTATCCTCCAATTTCGCTCATTTTCAATACCAATCTATTCTGAGTCTAAATAAGCCCGCATACCTAATTTGGTGAAGGTATCTCAATATTTGGTCAAGTTATCGTGTTAACGGACAGACGGACTGACGGACGGACATAGTTCAAACAAATTTTTTTCGATCCTGGTCATTTTGATTTATGGATTTAGGAAAAGGGGGCGTGGTTATCCTCCGATTTCGCTCATTTTCAATACCAATCTATTCTGAGTCTAAATAAGCCTGCATACCTAATTTGGTGAAGGTATCTCAATATTTGGTCAAGTTATCGTGTTAACGGACAGACGGACTGACGGACGGACATAGTTCAATCAAATTTTTTTCGATCCTGGTCATTTTGATTTATGGACTTAGGAAAAGGGGGCGTGGTTATCCTCCGATTTCGCTCATTTTCAATACCAATCTATTCTGAGTCTAAATAAGCCCGCATACCTAATTTGGTGAAGGTATCTCAATATTTGCTTAAGTTATCGTGTTAACGGACAGACGGACGGATGGACAGACGGACGGACATAGTTCAAACAAATTTTTTTCGATCCTGGTCATTTTGATTTATGGATTTAGGAAAAGGGGGCGTGGTTATCCTCCAATTTCGCTCATTTTCAATACCAATCTATTCTGAGTCTAAATAAGCCCGCATACCTAATTTGGTGAAGGTATCTCAATATTTGGTCAAGTTATCGTGTTAACGGACAGACGGACTGACGGACGGACATAGTTCAAACAAATTTTTTTCGATCCTGGTCATTTTGATTTATGGATTTAGGAAAAGGGGGCGTGGTTATCCTCCGATTTCGCTCATTTTCAATACCAATCTATTCTGAGTCTAAATAAGCCCGCATACCTAATTTGGTGAAGGTATCTCAATATTTGCTTAAGTTATCGTGTTAACGGACAGACGGACGGATGGACAGACGGACGGACATGGCTCAATCAAATTTTTTTTCGATCCTGGTCATTTTGATATATGGAATCTCGATTTCTTTATACCTGTACAACCAACCGTTATCCAAACAAATTTATAATACCCTGTGTACAAGTACAGCTGGGTATAAAAAGAAAGCGTGGCTTTCAGCCGATTTCGCTCATTTTCACAGCAAACAGTTGTGGCTATGAGAGAAATGTCTATGCCAAATTTCAATGTTATACCTCTAACGGCTATTGATTTACAGCTTGTGAAACTTCTGAATTTGCTCTTTCTAAATGTGGGCATTGTCACGCCCTTATTCCAAAGTTTTACTGAACTTGTATTTTGCGTTATAAAATGAATCCACCAACGAAATGTCATTAATTAAGTGGTATTCGCTTTCGAAATATCTCATTTATTCAAATTTTCGATATAGGAAAAGGGGGCATGGCTATCGTCCGATTTCGCTCATTTTAAATACCAATCTATTCTGGATCTAAATAAGCCCGCACATAGTAATTGGTGAAGGTATCTAAATATTTGCTCAAGTTATCGTGTTAACGGACAGACGGACTGACGGGCGGACATAGTTCAATCAAATTTTTTTCGATCCTGGTCATTTTGATTTATGGATTTAGGAAAAGGGGGTGTGGTTATCCTCCGATTTCGCTCATTTTCAATACCAATCTATTCTGAGTCTAAATAAGCCCGCATACCTAATTTGGTGAAGGTATCTCAATATTTGGTCAAGTTATCGTGTTAACGGACAGACGGACTGACGGACGGACATAGTTCAAACAAATTTTTTTCGATCCTGGTCATTTTGATTTATGGATTTAGGAAAAGGGGGCGTGGTTATCCTCCGATTTCGCTCATTTTCAATACCAATCTATTCTGAGTCTAAATAAGCCCGCATACCTAATTTGGTGAAGGTATCTCAATATTTGCTTAAGTTATCGTGTTAACGGGCAGACGGACGGACGGACATGGCTGAATCAAATTGTTTTTCGAGCCTGGTCATTTTGATATATGGAAGTCTATATCTATATCGATTCCTTTATACCTGTACAACCAACCGTTATCCCAAAAAAGTTATAATACCCTGTGTACAAGTACAGCTGGGTACAAAACAAAAGCGTGGCTTTCGCCGATTTCGCTCATTTTCACAGCAAACAGTTGTGGCTACGAAAAAAATGTCTATCCCAAATTTCAATGTTATATCTTCAACGGCTATTGATTTACAGCTTGTGAAACTTCTGAATTTGCTCTTTCTAAATGTGGGCGTTGCCACACCCATATTCCAAAGTTTTACTGAACTTGTATTTTGCGTTATAAAATGAATCCACCTACCAAATGTCATTAATTTAGTGGTATTCGTTTTCGAATTATCTCATTTTTTCAATTCTTCGATATTTTCGATATAGGAAAAGGGGGAATGATTATCGTCCGATTTCGCTCACTTTCAATACCAACCTATTCTGGATCATAATAAGCCCGCATACCGGAATTGGTGAAGGTATCTCAATATTTGCTCAAGTTATCGTGTTAACGGACAGACGGACAGACCGACAGACCGACGGACATGGCTCAATCAAATTTTTTTTTGATCCTGGTCATTTTGATATATGGAAGTCTATATCTATCCCGATTCCTTTATACCTGTACAACCAACCGTTATCCAAACAAATTTAGAATACCCTGTGTACAAGTACAGCTGGATATAAAAGGAAAGCGTGGCTTTTAGCCGATTTCACTCATTTTCACAGCAAACAGTTGTGGCTATGAGAGAAATGTCTATGCCAAATTTCAATGTTATACCTCTAACGGCTATTGATTTACAGCTTGTGAAAGTTCTGAATTTGCTCTTTCTAAATGTGGGCATTGTCACGCCCTTATTCCAAAGTTTTACTGAACTTGTATTTTGCGTTATAAAATGAATCCACCAACGAAATGTCATTAATTAAGTGGTATTCGCTTTCGAAATATCTCATTTATTCAAATTTTCGATATAGGAAAAGGGGGAATGATTATCGTCCGATTTCGCTCACTTTCAATACCAACCTATTCTGGATCATAATAAGCCCGCATACCGGAATTGGTGAAGGTATCTCAATATTTGCTCAAGGTATCGTGTTAACGGACAGACGGACTGACGGACGGACATAGTTCAATCAAATTTTTTTCGATCCTGGTCATTTTGATTTAAGGATATAGGAAAAGGGGGCGTGGTTATCCTCCGATTTCGCTCATTTTCAATACCAATCTATTCTGAGTCTAAATAAGCCCGCATACCTAATTTGGTGAAGGTATCTCAATATTTGGTCAAGTTATCGTGTTAACGGGCAGACGGACTGACGGACGGACATAGTTCAATCAAATTTTTTTCGATCCTGGTCATTTTGATTTATGGATATAGGAAAAGGGGGCGTGGTTATCCTCCGGTTTCGCTCATTTTCAATACCAATCTATTCTGAGTCTAAATAAGCCCGCATACCTAATTTTGTGAAGGTATCTCAATATTTGCTCAAGTTATCGTGTTAACGGACAGATGGACTGACGGACGGACATAGTTCAATCAAATTTTTTTCGATCCTGGTCATTTTGATTTAAGGATATAGGAAAAGGAGGCGTGGTTATCCTCCGATTTCGCTCATTTTCAATACCAATCTATTCTGAGTTTAAATAAGCCCGCATACCTAATTTGGTGAAGGTATCTCAATATTTGGTCAAGTTATCGTGTTAACGGGCAGACGGACTGACGGACGGACATAGTTCAATCAAATTTTTTTCGATCCTGGTCATTTTGATTTATGGATATAGGAAAAGGGGGCGTGGTTATCCTCCGATTTCGCTCATTTTCAATACCAATCTATTCTGAGTCTAAATAAGCCCGCATACCTAATTTTGTGAAGGTATCTCAATATTTGCTCAAGTTATCGTGTTAACGGGCAGACGGACTGACGGACGGACATAGTTCAATCAAATTTTTTTCGACTCTGGTCATTTTGATTTATTGATATAGGAAAAGGGGGCTTGATTATCCTCCGATTTCGCTCATTTTCAATACCAATCTATTCTGAGGCTAAATAAGCCCGCATACCTAATTTGGTGAAGGTATCTCAATACTTGCTTAAGTTATCGTGTTAACGGACAGACGGACAGACGGACGGACATGGCTCAATAACATTTTTTTTCGATCCTGGTCATTTTGATTTATGGAAATCTATATCTATATCGATTCCTTTATACCTGTACAACCAACCGTTATCCAAACAAAGTTATAATACCCTGTGTGCAAGTACAGCTGGATATAAAAATAAAGCGTGGCCTTCAGCCGATTTCGCTCATTTTCACAGCAAACAGTTGTCGCTACGAAAAAAATGTCTATGCCAAATTTCAATGTTATTCCTCCAACGACTATTGATTTACAGCTTGTGAAACTTCTGAATTTGCTCTTTCTAAATGTGGGCGTTGCCACGCCCTTATGCCAAAGTTTTACTGAACTTGTATTTTGCGTTATAAAATGAATCTACCTACGAAATGTGATTAATTAAGTGGTATTCGTTTTCGAATTATCGCATTTTATCGGCCGATTTCGCTCATTTTCAATACCAATCTATTCTGAGGCTAAATAAGCCCGCATACCTAATTTCGTGAAGGTTTCTCAATACTTGCTTAAGTTATCGTGTTAACGGACAGACGGACAGACATGGCTCAATCAAATTTTTTTTCTATCCTGGTCATTTTGATATATGGAAGTCTATATCTATCTCGATTCCTTTATACCTGTACAACCAACAGTTATCCAAAAAAATTTAGAATAGCCTGTGTACAAGTAGAGCTGGGTATAAAAAGAAAGCGTGGCCTTCAGCCGATTTCGCTCAATTTCACAGCAGACAGTTGTGGCTAAGAAAAAAATGTCTATCCCAAATTTCAATGTTATATCTTCAACGGCTATTGATTTACAGCTTGTGAAACTTCTGAATTTGCTCTTTCTAAATGTGGGCGTTGCCACACCCATATTCCAAAGTTTTACTGAACTTGTATTTTGCGTTATAAAATGAATCCAAATACCAAATGTCATTAATTAAGTGGTATTCGTTTTCGAATTATCTCATTTTTTCAATTCTTCGATATTTTCGATATAGGAAAAGGGGGAATGATTATCGTCCGATTTCGCTCACTTTCAATACCAACCTATTCTGGATCTAAATAAGCCCGCATACCGGAATTGGTGAAGGTATCTCAATATTTGCTCAAGTTATCGTGTTAACGGACAGACGGACGGACGGACAGACCGACGGACATGGCTCAATCAAATTTTTTTTTGATCCTGGTCATTTTGATATATGGAAGTCTATATCTATCTCGATTCCTTTATACCTGTACAACCAACCGTTATCCAAACAAATTTAGAATACCCTGTGTACAAGTACAGCTGGATATAAAAGGAAAGCGTGGCTTTTAGCCGATTTCGCTCATTTTCACAGCAAACAGTTGTGGCTAAGAAAAAAATTTCTATGCCAAATTTTAATGTTATATCTTCAACGGCTATTGATTTACAGCTTGTTAAACTTCTGAATTTGCTTCTTTAAATGTGGGCGTTGCCACACCGATATTCCAGAATTTTACTGAACTTGCGGTTTGCGTTATAAAATCAATCCACATACCAAATTTCATTAATTTAGTGGTATTCGTTTTCGAATTATGTCATTTTTGAAATTTTTCGATATTTTCGATATAGGAAAAGGGGGCGTGGTTGTCGCATACCTAATTTGGTGAAGGTATCTTAATATTTGCTCAAGTTATCGTGTTAACGGACAGACGGACGTGGTCCAATAAAAATTTTTTCGATCCTGGTCATTTTGATATATGGAAGTCTATATCTATCTCGATTCCTTTATACCTGTACAACCAACCGTTATCCAAACAAAGTTATAATACAACGATTGCCACGCCCATATTCCAAAGTTTTACTGAACTTGTATTTTGCGTTATAAAATGAATCCACCTACCAAATGTCATTAATTAAATTTTTTTAAATTTTTCGATATTTTCGATATAGGAAAAGGGGGCATGGTTATAGTCCGATTTCGCTCATTTTCAATACCAATCTATTCTGGATCTAAATAAGCCCGCACACCGGAATTGGTGAAGGTATCTCAATATTTGCTCAAGTTATCGTGTTAACGGACAGACGGACGGACATGGCTCAATCAAATTTTTTTTCGATCCTGGTCATTTTGATATATGGAAGCCTATATCTATATCGATTTCTTTATACCTGTACCACCAACCGTTATCCAAACAAATTTATAATACCCTGTGTGCAAGTACAGCTGGGTATAAAAAGAAAGCGTAGCTTTCAGCCGATTTCGCTCATTTTCACAGCAAACAGTTGTGGCTATGAGAGAAATGTCTATGCCAAATTTCAATATTATACCTCTAACGGCTATTGATTTACAGCTTGTGAAACTTCTGAATTTGCTCTTTCTAAATGTGGGCATTGTCACGCCCTTATTTCAAAGTTTTACTGAACTTGTATTTTGCGTTATAAAATGAATCCACCAACGAAATGTCATTAATTAAGTGGTATTCGCTTTCGAAATATCTCATTTATTCAAATTTTCGATATAGGAAAAGGGGCATGGCTATCGTCCGATTTCGCTCATTTTAAATACCAATCTATTCTGGGTCTAAATAAGCCCGCACACCGTAATTGGTGAAGGTATCTCAATATTTGCTCAAGTTATCGTGTTAACGGACAGACGGACTGACGGACGGACATAGTTCAATCAAATTTTTTTCGATCCTGGTCATTTTGATTTATGGATTTAGCAAAAGGGGGCGTGGTTATCTTCCGATTTCGCTCATTTTCAATACCAATCTATTCTGAGTCTAAATAAGCCCGCATACCTAATTTGGTGAAGGTATCTCAATATTTGGTCAAGTTATCGTGTTAACGGACAGACGGACTGACGGACGGACATAGTTCAAACAAATTTTTTTCGATCCTGGTCATTTTGATTTATGGACTTAGGAAAAGGGGGCGTGGTTATCCTCCGATTTCGCTCATTTTCAATACCAATCTATTCTGAGTCTAAATAAGCCCGCATACCTAATTTGGTGAAGGTATCTCAATATTTGCTTAAGTTATCGTGTTAACGGACAGACGGACGGATGGACAGACGGACGGACATGGCTCAATCAAATTGTTTTTCGATCCTAGTCATTTTGATATATGGAAGTCTATATCTATCTCGATTTCTTTATACCTGTACAACCAACCGTTATCCAAACAAATTTATAATACCCTGTGTGCAAGTACAGCTGGGTATAAAAAGAAAGCGTAGCTTTCAGCCGATTTCGCTCATTTTCACAGCAAACAGTTGTGGCTATGAGAGAAATGTCTATGCCAAATTTCAATATTATACCTCTAACGGCTATTGATTTACAGCTTGTGAAACTTCTGAATTTGCTCTTTCTAAATGTGGGCATTGTCACGCCCTTATTTCAAAGTTTTACTGAACTTGTATTTTGCGTTATAAAATGAATCCACCAACGAAATGTCATTAATTAAGTGGTATTCGCTTTCGAAATATCTCATTTATTCAAATTTTCGATATAGGAAAAGGGGGCATGGCTATCGTCCGATTTCGCTCATTTTAAATACCAATCTATTCTGGATCTAAATAAGCCCGCACACCGGAATTGGTGAAGGTATCTCAATATTTGCTCAAGTTATCGTGTTAACGGGCAGACGGACGGACGGACATGGCTGAATCAAATTGTTTTTCGAGCCTGGTCATTTTGATATATGGAAGTCTATATCTATATCGATTCCTTTATACCTGTACAACCAACCGTTATCCCAACAAAGTTATAATACCCTGTGTACAAGTACAGCTGGGTACAAAACAAAAGCGTGGCTTTCGCCGATTTCGCTCATTTTCACAGCAAACAGTTGTGACTACGAAAAAAACGTCTATGCCAAATTTCAATGTGATATCTTCAACGGCTATTGATTTACAGCTTGTTAAACTTCTGAATTTGCTTCTTTAAATGTGGGCGTTGCCACACCGATATTCCAGAATTTTACTTAACTTGTGGTTTGCGTTATAAAATCAATCCACATACCAAATTTCATTAATTTAGTGGTATTCGTTTTCGAATTATGTCATTTTTAAAATTTTTCGATATTTTCGATATAGGAAAAGGGGGCGTGGTTATCGCATACCTAATTTGGTGAAGGTATCTCAATATTTGCTCAAGTTATCGTGTTAACGGACAGACGGACGTGGTCGAATCAAAATTTTTTCGATCCAGGTCATTTTGAGTTATGGAAGTCTATATCTATCTCGATTCCTTTATAACTGTACAACCAACCGTTATCCAAACAAATTTATAATACCCTGTGTACAAGTACAGCTGGGTACAAAACAAAAGCGTGGCTTTCAGCCGATTTCGCTCATTTTCACAGAAAACAGTTGTGGCTACGAGAGAAATGTCTATGCCAAATTTCAATGTTATACCTCTAAAGGCTATTGATTTACAGCTTGTGAAACTTCTGAATTTGCTCTTTCTAAATGTGGGCATTGTCACGCCCTTATTCCAAAGTTTTACTGAACTTGTATTTTGCGTTATAAAATGAATCGACCAACGAAATGTCATTAATTAAGTGGTATTCGCTTTCGAAATATCTCATTTGGGAAAGTCTTAGATTTAGTGTATGTTAATGATATAAACCAATTTTCTGTAAATCGTTGTGATCCGTTGGTTTTACCAGAAGACCTTTCCAAAGCAAACTACAAGAAATTAAATAAAGAACTGTCTAAATTAACTTGGCCTGAATTTGGTTGTGATATCGATCTAAACGTCTCACATTTC
Source organism: Merzomyia westermanni (assembly GCA_949987695.1). Lineage (NCBI taxonomy): Eukaryota > Metazoa > Arthropoda > Insecta > Diptera > Tephritidae > Merzomyia > Merzomyia westermanni. Next base: position 131,849,563 of record OX465292.1, on the reverse strand, counting down.
AATCACACTATTTACTGCCTATTTGAGAAGTTTATTCCTAAACGTAAAGTAACTTATGATCATCCTACGCAAGCTTGGTTTACTAAAGAGCTTAAGGCTCTTAAAAATAGGAAAACGCGATCATTTAATTTATATAAGAAATCCGGATTAAATAAACATTACCTACTGTATTCCATTCTACGTCAGAAGTACATAGATTTAAATAAAAAGTGCTATAAAGCTTATATCTCTAAAACGAAAAGAGACATTATTCTCAATCCTAAGTCATTTTATGGTTTCGTAAATTCTAAACGTAAAGTATCAGGGTTTCCCTCAGCCATGAAATATCAAGACATTATATCTAGCGATAATCAATGTATCGCAAATTTTTTTGCTCAAATTTTCACTTCTAACTATTCTGCTGTCACCAATTCAAATTTTCAAAACTATCCCTATAAGCTACACGGGACAAATTCAATTAATTCACCAATTATATGCGCCAAAGATGTTCTAATTTACCTTAAAACCTTAAAAGAATCTTTTAAATATGGTCCTGATAGGATTCCTACATGTTTCTTGAAAAAGTGTGCAAACCATATTTACCAACCCCTTACCAATTTGTTCAATCTATCACTAAAGTGTGGTGTTTTTCCAACTGCGTGGAAAGAATCGTTTCTTCTACCGCTGCATAAAAGCGGGAGTAGGTCTTCTATAGAGAACTATCGTGGCATCGCAAAGCTTTCTGCCATCCCAAAATTGTTTGAAGCTATTGTTACAAATCAACTTACGGGTCCGATCTCTACTTTGATAGCTGACTGCCAACACGGGTTCAGTAAGGGAAAGTCCACAGTTACGAATTTACTTGAGTTTACCAGTCATGTCTCAAATGGCTTTAGAAAAAATCTGCAAACCGACGTTATTTATACGGACTTCAGCAAAGCTTTGGACAAAGTGTGTCACTCATTACTTATTCATAAACTCGATCAGTTGGGCTTCCAGCCGGGTCTCAATCGCTGGATCTCTTCTTACCTTAGTGACAGGACACAAAGAGTAATGTTTAAAAATTTAGTATCCGATGTCATTTATGTCTCTTCGGGGGTTCCTCAAGGAAGCCATCTTGGCCCGATTCTGTTCTTGTTGTTTATAAATGATATTTGTACAATAATAAAATTTTCAAAAATGTTAATGTATGCCGACGACGTAAAGCTTTTCATGTCATTCGCGTCATTTGAAGATAGAAATAAGCTACAATCAGATCTAGATGCACTAGTTACTTGGTGCGATTTAAATTATATGCCACTTAACCTTAAAAAATGTAAACACATGGGTTTTGCGCGTGGAATTTCTCAGCCGGCTTCCTATACAATTAAAAATTATAGTCTTGAGCAAGTGTATGATTTTGTTGACCTGGGGGTTACTATGGACTATAAACTCAGTTTCAACCGCCATATTAATACAACAGTCAATAAGGCTAGAGGGGTCCTAGCATTCGTTAAACGATGGTCTAAAGAATTTAGCGACCCTTATGTAACTAAAGCCCTCTTCACTACATTAGTCAGACCGATACTTGAATATGGTTCTATAATTTGGAACCCGCGTTACCAGGTTCATGTAGATCGCCTTGAATCAGTTCAAAAACAATTTTTACTATTTGCCTTAAGAGATTTTCATTGGGATCCCTCGTACAATCTGCCACCCTATACGAATCGTTTAAAACTCATTAATCTACACACACTTTCTAGTCGGAGGGAAATGCTTGGAATTATTTTTATGATTAAATTGCTAAATGGTTCACTATCCAGCCCATTTCTTCTAAGTGAAGTGAACTTCAATGTACCGTCTCGTCCTTCAAGGCATTTTAAACCTCTAGTCTTAAAACAGTGCCGAACCAATTTTCAGTTAAATGAGCCTTTTCGCTGTTTGTGTCAAGATTATAACTCTCTTTCTGGTAGATTTGATATTTCAGACTCGCTTTTCAGCATAAAAAATCAATTCTTTCTGTCCTAAATTCATAGCTACTAATTGTTTTTTATTCTTTGACTTCTATTTTAACGTTTAACAATAATTTTATTCTGTTAACTAGTTATTTCTTAATGTATAATCTATCCTATATCTACTTTACTTAGCTGATGAGGTTTTCTCTGTAGCTGAGCAGTTTTAGATCTCGACGATTAACAAACCAAAGCCTTTCAACGACTCGGCACGAACGAATAATCCGCGCGTTATGCGGATGCGCCCCTCGCGCCGGTCGGGCGGGATATGGTGGGTAATCCGTTGGGAATTATTATTAATCCGTTGGGAATTATTATTATTATTATTAAAATTTTCGATATTTTCGATATAGGAAAAGGGGGCATGGCTATCGTCCGATTTCGCTCATTTTAAATACCAATCTATTCTGGATCTAAATAAGCCCGCACACCGTAATTGGTGAAGGTATCTCAATATTTGCTCAAGTTATCGTGTTAACGGACAGACGGACGGATGGACAGACGGACGGGCATGGCTCAATCAAATTGTTTTTCGAGCCTGGTCATTTTGATATATGGAAGTCTATATCTATATCGATTCCTTTATACCTGTACAACCAACCGTTATCCCAACAAAGTTATAATACCCTGTGTACAAGTACAGCTGGGTACAAAACAAAAGCGTGGCTTTCGCCGATTTCGCTCATTTTCACAGCAAACAGTTGTGGCTACGAAAAAAACGTCTATGCCAAATTTCAATGTGATATCTTCAACGGCTATTGATTTACAGCTTGTTAAACTTCTGAATTTGCTTCTTTAAATGTGGGCGTTGCCACACCGATAATCCAGAATTTTACTGAACTTGTGGTTTGCGTTATAAAATCAATCCACATACCAAATTTCATTAATTTAGTGGTGTTCGTTTTCGAATTATGTCATTTTTAAAATTTTTCGATATTTTCGATATAGGAAAAGGGGGCGTGGTTATCGCATAAATAATTTGGTGAAGGTATCTCAATATTTGCTCAAGTTATCGTGTTAACGGACAGACGGACGTGGTCCAATCAAAATTTTTTCGATCCTGGTCATTTTGATATAAGGAAGTCTATATCTATCTCGATTCCTTTATACCTGTACAACCAACCGTTATCCAAACAAAGTTATAATACAACGATTGCCACGCCGATATTCCAAAGTTTTACTGAACTTGTATTTTGCGTTATAAAATGAATCCACCTACCAAATGTCATTAATTAAATTTTTTTTTAATTTTTCGATATTTTCGATATAGGAAAAGGGGGCATGGTTATAGTCCGATTTCGCTCATTTTCAATACCAATCTATTTTGGATCTAAATAAGCCCGCACACCGGAATTGGTGAAGGTATCTCAATATTTGCTCAAGTTATCGTGTTAACGGACAGACGGACGGACATGGCTCAATCAAATTTTTTTTCGATCCTGGTCATTTTGATATATGGAAGTCTATATCTATCTCGATTTCTTTATACCTGTACAACCAACCGTTATCCAAACAAATTTATAATACCCTGTGTACAAGTACAGCTGGGTATAAAAAGAAAGCGTGGCTTTCAGCCGATTTCGCTCATTTTCACAGAAAACAGTTGTGGCTATGAGAGAAATGTCTATGCCAAATTTCAATGTTATACCTCTAACGGCTATTGATTTACAGCTTGTGAAACATCTGAATTTGCTATTTCTAAATGTGGGCATTGTCACGCCCTTATTCCAAAGTTTTACTGAACTTGTATTTTGCGTTATAAAATGAATCCACCAACGAAATGTCATTAATTAAGTGGTATTCGCTTTCGAAATATCTCATTTTTTAAAATTTTCGATATTTTCGATATAGGAAAAGGGGGCATGGTTATCGTCCGATTTCGCTCATTTTCAATACCAATCTATTCTGGATCTAAATAAGCCCGCACACCGTAATTGGTGAAGGTATCCCAATATTTGCTCAAGTTATCGTGTTAACGGACAGACGAACTGACGGACGGACATAGTTCAATCAAAGTTTTTTCGATCCTGGTCATTTTGATTTATGGATTTAGGAAAAGGGGGCGTGGTTATCCTCCGATTTCGCTCATTTTCAATACCAATCTATTCTGAGTCTAAATAAGCCCGCATACCTCATTTGGTGAAGGTATCTCAATATTTGCTCAAGTTATCGTGTTAACGGACAGACGGACTGACGGATGGACATAGTTCAATCAAATTTTTTTCGATCCTGGTCATTTTGATTTATGGATATAGGAAAAGGCGGCGTGGTTATCCTCCGATTTCGCTCATTTTCAATACCAATCTATTCTGAGTCTAAATAAGCCCGCATACCTAATTTGGTGAAAGTATCTCAATATTTGCTCAAGTTATCGTGTTAACGGACAAACGGACTGACGGACGGACATAGTTCAATCAAATTTTTTTCGATCCTGGTCATTTTGATTTATGGATATAGGAAAAGGGGGCGTGGTTATCCTCCGATTTCGCTCATTTTCAATACCAATCTATTCTGAGTCTAAATAAGCCCGCATACCTAATTTGGTGAAGGTATCTCAATATTTGGTCAAGTTATCGTGTTAACGGACAGACGGACTGACGGACGGACATAGTTCAATCAAATTTTTTTCGATCCTGGTCATTTTGATTTATGGATATAGGAAAAGGCGGCGTGGTTATCCTCCGATTTCGCTCATTTTCAATACCAATCTATTCTGAGTCTAAATAAGCCCGCATACCTCATTTGGTGAAGGTATCTCAATATTTGCTCAAGTTATCGTGTTAACGGACAGACGGACTGACGGATGGACATAGTTCAATCAAATTTTTTTCGATCCTGGTCATTTTGATTTATGGATATAGGAAAAGGCGGCGTGGTTATCCTCCGATTTCGCTCATTTTCAATACCAATCTATTCTGAGTCTAAATAAGCCCGAACACCGTAATTGGTGAAGGTATCTCAATATTTGCTCAAGTTATCGTGTTAACGGACAGACGAACTGACGGACGGACATAGTTCAATCAAATTTTTTTCGATCCTGGTCATTTTGATTTATGGATATAGGAAAAGGGGGCGTGGTTATCCTCCGATTTCGCTCATTTTCAATACCAATCTATTCTGAGTCTAAATAAGCCCGCATACCTAATTTGGTGAAGGTATCTCAATATTTGGTCAAGTTATCGTGTTAACGGACAGACGGACTGACGGACGGACATAGTTCAATCAAATTTTTTTCGATCCTGGTCATTTTGATTTATGGATATAGGAAAAGGCGGCGTGGTTATCCTCCGATTTCGCTCATTTTCAATACCAATCTATTCTGAGTCTAAATAAGCCCGCATAAATAATTTGGTGAAGGTATCTCAATATTTGCTCAAGTTATCGTGTTAACGGACAGACGGACTGAAGGACGGATGGACAGACGGACGGACATGGCTCAGTCAACTTTTTTTTCGACCCTGGTCATTTTGATTTATTGATATAGGAAAAGGGGGCGTGGTTATCTTCCGATTTCGCTCATTTTCAATACCAATCTATTCTGAGTCTAAATAAGCCCGCATACCTAATTTGGTGAAGGTATCTCAATATTTGCTCAAGTTATCATGTTAACGGACAGACGGACGGATGGATAGACGGACAGACGGACGGACATGGCTCAATAACATTTTTTTTCGATCCTGGTCATTTTGATTTATGGAAATCTATATCTATATCGATTCCTTTATAGCTGTACAACCAACCGTTATCCAAACAAATTTATAATACCCTGTGTACAAGTACAGCTGGGTATAAAAAGAAAGCGTGGCTTTCAGCCGATTTCGCTCATTTTCACAGACGGACTGACGGACGGACATAGTTCAATCAAATTTTTTTCGATCCTGGTCATTTTGATTTATGGATATAGGAAAAGGCGGCGTGGTTATCCTCCGATTTCGCTCATTTTCAATACCAATCTATTCTGAGTCTAAATAAGCCCGCATAAATAATTTGGTGAAGGTATCTCAATATTTGCTCAAGTTATCGTGTTAACGGACAGACGGACTGAAGGACGGATGGACAGACGGACGGACATGGCTCAGTCAACTTTTTTTTCGACCCTGGTCATTTTGATTTATTGATATAGGAAAAGGGGGCGTGGTTATCTTCCGATTTCGCTCATTTTCAATACCAATCTATTCTGAGTCTAAATAAGCCCGCATACCTAATTTGGTGAAGGTATCTCAATATTTGGTCAAGTTATCGTGTTAACGGACAGACGGACTGACGGACGGACATAGTTCAATCAAATTTTTTTCGATCCTGGTCATTTTGATTTATGGATATAGGAAAAGGCGGCGTGGTTATCCTCCGATTTCGCTCATTTTCAATACCAATCTATTCTGAGTCTAAATAAGCCCGCATACCTAATTTGGTGAAGGTATCTCAATATTTGCTCAAGTTATCGTGTTAACGGACAGACGGACTGAAGGACGGATGGACAGACGGACGGACATGGCTCAGTCAATTTTTTTTTCGACCCTGGTCATTTTGATTTATTGATATAGGAAAAGGGGGCGTGGTTATCTTCCGATTTCGCTCATTTTCAATACCAATCTATTCTGAGTCTAAATAAGCCCGCATACCTAATTTGGTGAAGGTATCTCAATATTTGCTCAAGTTATCATGTTAAGGGACAGACGGACGGATGGACAGACGGACAGACGGACGGACATGGCTCAATAACATTTTTTTTCGATCCTGGTCATTTTGATTTATGGAAATCTATATCTATATCGATTCCTTTATAGCTGTACAACCAACCGTTATCCAAACAAAGTTATAATACCATGTGTGCAAGTACAGCTGGATATAAAAATAAAGCGTGGCTCTCAGCCGATTTCGCTCATTTTCACAGTAACAGTTGTGGCTACGAAAAAACGTCTATGCTAAGTTTCAATGTGATATCTGCAACGGCTATTGATTTACAGCTTGTGAAACTTCTGAATTTGCTTCTTTAAATGTGGGCGTTGCCACACCGATATTCCAGAATTTTACTGAACTTGTGGTTTGCGTTATAAAATCAATCCACATATCACATTTCATTAATTTAGTGGTATTCGTTTTCGAATTATGTCATTTTTAAAATTTTTCGATATTTTCGATATAGGAAAAGGGGGCGTGGTTATCGCATACCTAATTTGGTGAAGGTATCTCAATATTTGCTCAAGTTATCGTGTTAACGGACAGACGGACGTGGTCCAATCAAAACTTTTTCGATCCTGGTCATTTTGATATATGGAAGTCTATATCTATCTCGATTCTTTATACCTGTACAACCAACCGTTATCCAAACAAAGTTATAATAAAACGATTGCCACGCCCTTATTCCAAAGTTTTACTGAACTTGTATTTTGCGTTATAAAATGAATCCACCTACCAAATGTCATTATTTAAATTTTTTTTTAATTTTTCGATATTTTCGATGTAGGAAAAGGGGGCATGGTTATAGTCCGATTTCGCTCATTTTCAATACCAATCTATTCTGGATCTAAATAAGCCCGCACACCGGAATTGGTGAAGGTATCTCAATATTTGCTCAAGTTATCGTGTTAACGGACAGACGGACGGATGGACAGACGGACGGACATGGCTCAATCAAATTTTTTTTCGATCCTGGTCATTTTGATATATGGAAGTCTATATCTATCTCGATTTCTTTATACCTGTACAACCAACCGTTATCCAAACAAATTTATAATACCCTGTGTACAAGTACAGCTGGGTATAAAAAGAAAGCGTGGCTTTCAGCCGATTTCGCTCATTTTCACAGACGGACACGGATGGACAGACGGACGGACATGGCTCAATCAACTTTTTTTTCGACCCTGGTCATTTTGATTTATTGATATAGGAAAAGGGGGCGTGGTTATCCTCCGATTTCGCTCATTTTCAATACCAATCTATTCTGAGGCTAAATAAACCCGCATACCTAATTTGGTGAAGGTATCTCAATATTTGCTTAAGTTATCGTGTTAACGGACAGACGGACGGGCATGGCTCAATCAAATTGTTTTTCGAGCCTGGTCATTTTGATATATGGAAGTCTATATCTATATCGATTCCTTTATACCTGTACAACCAACCGTTATCCCAAAAAGTTATAATACCGCCGATTTCGCTCATTTTCACAGCAAACAGTTGTGGCTACGAAAACAACGTCTATGCCAAATTTCAATGTGATATCTTCAACGGCTATTGATTTACAGCTTGTGAAACTTCTGAATTTGCTATTTCTAAATGTGGGCGTTGCCACGCCCTTATTCCAAAGTTTTACTGAACTTGTATTTTGCGTTATAAAATGAATCCACCTACCAAATGTCGTTAATTTAGTGGTATTCGTTTTCGAATTATCTCATTTTTTCAATTCTTCGATATTTTCGATATAGGAAAAGGGGGCATGGTTATCGTCCGATTTCGCTCACTTTCAATAACAAGCTATTCTGGATCTAAATAAGTACGCATACCGGAATTGGTGAAGGTATCTCAATATTTGCTCAAGTTATCGTGTTAACGGTTAGACGGACGGACGGACAGACGGACGGACATGGCTCAATCAAATTTTTTTTCGATCCTGGTCAGTTTTGATATATGGAAGTCTATAGCTATATCGATTCCTTTATACCTGTACAACCAGCCGTTATCCCAACAAAGTTATAATACCCTGTGTACAAGTACAGCTGGGTACAAAACAAAAGCGTGGCTTTCAGCCGATTTCGCTCATTTTCACAGTAACAGTTGTGGCTACGAGAAAAATGTCTATGCCAAATTTCAATGTTATACTTCTAACGGCTATTGATTTACAGCTTGTGAAACTTCTGAATTTGCTCTTTCTAAATGTGGGCGTTGCCACGCCCTTATTCCAAAGTTTTACTGAACTTGTATTTTGCGTTATAAAATGAATCCACCAACGAAATGTCATTAATTTAGTGGTATTCGTTTTGGAATTATCTAATTTTTTTAATTTTTCGATATTTTCGATATAGGAAAAGGGGGCGTGGTTATCCTCCGATTTCGCTCATTTTCAATACCAATCTATTCTGAGTCTAAATAAGCCCGCATACCTAATTTGGTGAAGGTATCTCAATATTTGCTCAAGTTATCGTGTGAACGGACAGACGGACTGACTGACGGACATAGTTCAATCAAATTTTTTTCGATACTGGTCATTTTGATTTATGGATATAGGAAAAGGGGGCGTGGTTATCCTCCGATTTCGCTCATTTTCAATACCAATCTATTCTGAGGCTAAATAAGCCCGCATACCTAATTTGGTGAAGGTATCTCAATATTTGCTCAAGTTATCGTGTTAACGGACAGACGGACTGACTGACGGACATAGTTCAATCAAATTTTTTTCCATCCTGGTCATTTTGATTTATGGATATAGGAGAAGGGGGCGCGGTTATCCTCCGATTTCGCTCATTTTCAATACCAATCTATTCTGAGGCTAAATAAGCCCGCATACCTAATTTGGTGAAGGTATCTCAATATTTGCTCAAGTTATCGTGTTAACGGACAGACGGACTGACTGACGGACATGGCTCAATCAACTTTTTTTCGACCCTGGTCATTTTGATTTATGGATATAGGAAAAGGGGGCGTGGTTATCCTCCGATTTCGCTCATTTTCAATACCAATCTATTCTGAGGCTAAATAAGCCCGCATACCTAATATGGTGAAGGTATCTCAATATTTGCTCAAGTTATCGTGTTAACGGACAGACGGACTGACTGACGGACATAGTTCAATCAAATTTTTTTCCATCCTGGTCATTTTGATTTATGGATATAGGAAAAGGGGGCGTGGTTATCCTCCGATTTCGCTCATTTTCAATACCAATCTATTCTGAGGCTAAATAAGCCCGCATACCTAATTTGGTGAAGGTATCTCAATATTTGCTCAAGTTATCGTGTTAACGGACAGACGGACTGACTGACGGACATAGTTCAATCAAATTTTTTTCCATCCTGGTCATTTTGTTTTATGGATATAGGAGAAGGGGGCGCGGTTATCCTCCGATTTCGCTCATTTTCAATACCAATCTATTCTGAGGCTAAATAAGCCCGCATACCTAATTTGGTGAAGGTATCTCAATATTTGCTCAAGTTATCGTGTTAGCGGACAGACGGACTGACGGACGGACATAGTTCAATCAAATTTTTTTCCATCCTGGTCATTTTGATTTATGGATATAGGAAAAGGGGGCGTGGTTATCCTCCGATTTCGCTCATTTTCAATACCAATCTATTCTGAGGCTAAATAAGCCCGCATACCTAATTTGGTGAAGGTCTCTCAATATTTGCTCAAGTTATCGTGTTAACGGACAGACGGACTGACGGACGGACATAGTTCAATCAAATTTTTTTCCATCCTGGTCATTTTGATTTATGGATATAGGAAAAGGGGGCGTGGTTATCCTCCGATTTCGCTCATTTTCAATACCAATCTAGTCTGAGGCTAAATAAGCCCGCATACCTAATTTGGTGAAGGTATCTCAATATTTGCTCAAGTTATCGTGTTAACGGACAGACGGACTGTGACGGACGGACATAGTTCAATCAAATTTTTTTCCATCCTGGTCATTTTGATTTATGGATATAGGAAAAGGGGGCGTGGTTATCCTCCGATTTCGCTCATTTTCAATACCAATCTATTCTGAGGCTAAATAAGCCCGCATACCTAATTTGGTGAAGGTATCTCAATATTTGCTCAAGTTATCGTGTTAACGGACAGACGGACTGACTGACGGACATAGTTCAATCAAATTTTTTTCCATCCTGGTCATTTTGTTTTATGGATATAGGAGAAGGGGGCGCGGTTATCCTCCGATTTCGCTCATTTTCAATACCAATCTATTCTGAGGCTAAATAAGCCCGCATACCTAATTTGGTGAAGGTATCTCAATATTTGCTCAAGTTATCGTGTTAACGGACAGACGGACTGACTGACGGACATGGCTCAATCAACTTTTTTTCGACCCTGGTCATTTTGATTTATGGATATAGGAAAAGGGGGCGTGGTTATCCTCCGATTTCGCTCATTTTCAATACCAATCTATTCTGAGGCCTAAATAAGCTCGCATACCTAATTTGGTGAAGGTATCTCAATATTTGCTCAAGTTATCGTGTTAACGGACAGACGGACTGACTGACGGACATGGCTCAATCAACTTTTTTTCGACCCTGGTCATTTTGATTTATGGATATAGGAAAAGGGGGCGTGGTTATCCTCCGATTTCGCTCATTTTCAATACCAATCTATTCTGAGGCTAAATAAGCCCGCATACCTAATTTGGTGAAGGTATCTCAATATTTGCTCAAGTTATCGTGTTAACGGACAGACGGACTGACTGACGGACATAGTTCAATCAAATTTTTTTCCATCCTGGTCATTTTGTTTTATGGATATAGGAGAAGGGGGCGCGGTTATCCTCCGATTTCGCTCATTTTCAATACCAATCTATTCTGAGGCTAAATAAGCTCGCATACCTAATTTGGTGAAGGTATCTCAATATTTGCTCAAGTTATCGTGTTAACGGACAGACGGACTGACTGACGGACATGGCTCAATCAACTTTTTTTCGACCCTGGTCATTTTGATTTATGGATATAGGAAAAGGGGGCGTGGTTATCCTCCGATTTCGCTCATTTTCAATACCAATCTATTCTGAGGCTAAATAAGCCCGCATACCTAATTTGGTGAAGGTATCTCAATATTTGCTCAAGTTATCGTGTTAACGGACAGACGGACTGACTGACGGACATAGTTCAATCAAATTTTTTTCCATCCTGGTCATTTTGGTTTATGGATATAGGAGAAGGGGGCGCGGTTATCCTCCGATTTCGCTCATTTTCAATACCAATCTATTCTGAGGCTAAATAAGCCCGCATACCTTAATTTGGTGAAGGTATCTCAATATTTGCTCAAGTTATCGTGTTAACGGACAGACGGACTGACGGACGGACATAGATCAATCAATTTTTTTTCGATCCTGGTCATTTTGATTTATGGATATGGGAAAAGGGGGCGTGGTTATCCTCCGATTTCGCTCATTTTCAATACCAATCTATTCTGAGGCTAAATAAGCCCGCATACCTAATTTGGTGAAGGTATCTCAATATTTGCTCAAGTTATCGTGTTAACGGACAGACGGGACTGACTGACGGACATGGCTCAATCAACTTTTTTTCGACCCTGGTCATTTTGATTTATGGATATAGGAAAAGGGGGCGTGGTTATCCTCCGATTTCGCTCATTTTCAATACCAATCTATTCTGAGGCTAAATAAGCCCGCATACCTAATTTGGTGAAGGTATCTCAATATTTGCTCAAGTTATCGTGTTAACGGACAGACGGGAGCTGACTGACGGACATGGCTCAATCAACTTTTTTTCGACCCTGGTCATTTTGATTTATGGATATAGGAAAAGGGGGGCGTGGGTTATCCTCCGATTTCGCTCATTTTCAATACCAATCTATTCTGAGGCTAAATAAGCCCGCATACCTAATTTGGTGAAGGTATCTCAATATTTGCTCAAGTTATCGTGTTAACGGACAGACGGACTGACTGACGGACATAGTTCAATCAAATTTTTTTCCATCCTGGTCATTTTGATTTATGGATATAGGAAAAGGGGGCGTGGTTATCCTCCGATTTCGCTCATTTTCAATACCAATCTATTCTGAGGCTAAATAAGCCCGCATACCTAATTTGGTGAAGGTATCTCAATATTTGCTCAAGTTATCGTGTGAACGGACAGACGGACTGACTGACGGACATAGTTCAATCAAATTTTTTTTCGATACTGGTCATTTTGATTTATGGATATAGGAAAAGGGGGGCGTGGTTATCCTCCGATTTCGCTCATTTTCAATACCAATCTATTCTGAGTCTAAATAAGCCCGCATACCTAATTTGGTGAAGGTATCTCAATATTTGCTCAAGTTATCGGTGTTAACGGACAGACGGACTGACTGACGGACATAGTTCAATCAAATTTTTTTCCATCCTGGTCATTTTGATTTATGGATATAGGAGAAGGGGGCGCGGTTATCCTCCGATTTCGCTCATTTTCAATACCAATCTATTCTGAGGCTAAATAAGCCCGCATACCTAATTTGGTGAAGGTATCTCAATATTTGCTCAAGTTATCGTGTTAACGGACAGACGGACTGACTGACGGACATGGCTCAATCAACTTTTTTTCGACCCTGGTCATTTTGATTTATGGATATAGGAAAAGGGGGCGTGGTTATCCTCCGATTTCGCTCATTTTCAATACCAATCTATTCTGAGGCTAAATAAGCCCGCATACCTAATATGGTGAAGGTATCTCAATATTTGCTCAAGTTATCGTGTTAACGGACAGACGGACTGACTGACGGACATAGTTCAATCAAATTTTTTTCCATCCTGGTCATTTTGATTTATGGATATAGGAAAAGGGGGCGTGGTTATCCTCCGATTTCGCTCATTTTCAATACCAATCTATTCTGAGGCTAAATAAGCCCGCATACCTAATTTGGTGAAGGTATCTCAATATTTGCTCAAGTTATCGTGTTAACGGACAGACGGACTGACTGACGGACATAGTTCAATCAAATTTTTTTCCATCCTGGTCATTTTGTTTTATGGATATAGGAGAAGGGGGCGCGGTTATCCTCCGATTTCGCTCATTTTCAATACCAATCTATTCTGAGGCTAAATAAGCCCGCATACCTAATTTGGTGAAGGGTATCTCAATATTTGCTCAAGTTATCGTGTTAGCGGACAGACGGACTGACGGACGGACATAGTTCAATCAAATTTTTTTCCATCCTGGTCATTTTGATTTATGGATATAGGAAAAGGGGGCGTGGTTATCCTCCGATTTCGCTCATTTTCAATACCAATCTATTCTGAGGCTAAATAAGCCCGCATACCTAATTTGGTGAAGGTCTCTCAATATTTGCTCAAGTTATCGTGTTAACGGACAGACGGACTGACGGACGGACATAGTTCAATCAAATTTTTTTCCATCCTGGTCATTTTGATTTATGGATATAGGAAAAGGGGGCGTGGTTATCCTCCGATTTCGCTCATTTTCAATACCAATCTAGTCTGAGGCTAAATAAGCCCGCATACCTAATTTGGTGAAGGTATCTCAATATTTGCTCAAGTTATCGTGTTAACGGACAGACGGACTGACGGACGGACATAGTTCAATCAAATTTTTTTCCATCCTGGTCATTTTGATTTATGGATATAGGAAAAGGGGGCGTGGTTATCCTCCGATTTCGCTCATTTTCAATACCAATCTATTCTGAGGCTAAATAAGCCCGCATACCTAATTTGGTGAAGGTATCTCAATATTTGCTCAAGTTATCGTGTTAACGGACAGACGGACTGACTGACGGACATAGTTCAATCAAATTTTTTTCCATCCTGGTCATTTTGTTTTATGGATATAGGAGAAGGGGGCGCGGTTATCCTCCGATTTCGCTCATTTTCAATACCAATCTATTCTGAGGCTAAATAAGCTCGCATACCTAATTTGGTGAAGGTATCTCAATATTTGCTCAAGTTATCGTGTTAACGGACAGACGGACTGACTGACGGACATGGCTCAATCAACTTTTTTTCGACCCTGGTCATTTTGATTTATGGATATAGGAAAAGGGGGCGTGGTTATCCTCCGATTTCGCTCATTTTCAATACCAATCTATTCTGAGGCTAAATAAGCCCGCATACCTAATTTGGTGAAGGTATCTCAATATTTGCTCAAGTTATCGTGTTAACGGACAGACGGACTGACTGACGGACATAGTTCAATCAAATTTTTTTCCATCCTGGTCATTTTGGTTTATGGATATAGGAGAAGGGGGCGCGGTTATCCTCCGATTTCGCTCATTTTCAATACCAATCTATTCTGAGGCTAAATAAGCCCGCATACCTAATTTGGTGAAGGTATCTCAATATTTGCTCAAGTTATCGTGTTAGCGGACAGACGGACTGACGGACGGACATAGATCAATCAATTTTTTTTCGATCCTGGTCATTTTGATTTATGGATATGGGAAAAGGGGGCGTGGTTATCCTCCGATTTCGCTCATTTTCAATACCAATCTATTCTGAGGCTAAATAAGCCCGCATACCTAATTTGGTGAAGGTATCTCAATATTTGCTCAAGTTATCGTGTTAACGGACAGACGGACTGACTGACGGACATGGCTCAATCAACTTTTTTTCGACCCTGGTCATTTTGATTTATGGATATAGGAAAAGGGGGCGTGGTTATCCTCCGATTTCGCTCATTTTCAATACCAATCTATTCTGAGGCTAAATAAGCCCGCATACCTAATTTGGTGAAGGTATCTCAATATTTGCTCAAGTTATCGTGTTAACGGACAGACGGACTGACTGACGGACATGGCTCAATCAACTTTTTTTCGACCCTGGTCATTTTGATTTATGGATATAGGAAAAGGGGGCGTGGTTATCCTCCGATTTCGCTCATTTTCAATACCAATCTATTCTGAGGCTAAATAAGCCCGCATACCTAATTTGGTGAAGGTATCTCAATATTTGCTCAAGTTATCGTGTTAACGGACAGACGGACTGACTGACGGACATAGTTCAATCAAATTTTTTTCCATCCTGGTCATTTTGATTTATGGATATAGGAAAAGGGGGGCGTGGTTATCCTCCGATTTCGCTCATTTTCAATACCAATCTATTCTGAGGCTAAATAAGCCCGCATACCTAATTTGGTGAAGGTATCTCAATATTTGCTCAAGTTATCGTGTTAACGGACAGACGGACTGACTGACGGACATAGTTCAATCAAATTTTTTTCCATCCTGGTCATTTTGTTTTATGGATATAGGAGAAGGGGGCGCGGTTATCCTCCGATTTCGCTCATTTTCAATACCAATCTATTCTGAGGCTAAATAAGCCCGCATACCTAATTTGGTGAAGGTATCTCAATATTTGCTCAAGTTATCGTGTTAGCGGACAGACGGACTGACGGACGGACATAGTTCAATCAAATTTTTTTCCATCCTGGTCATTTTGATTTATGGATATAGGAAAAGGGGGCGTGGTTATCCTCCGATTTCGCTCATTTTCAATACCAATCTATTCTGAGGCTAAATAAGCCCGCATACCTAATTTGGTGAAGGTCTCTCAATATTTGCTCAAGTTATCGTGTTAACGGACAGACGGACTGACGGACGGACATAGTTCAATCAAATTTTTTTCCATCCTGGTCATTTTGATTTATGGATATAGGAAAAGGGGGCGTGGTTATCCTCCGATTTCGCTCATTTTCAATACCAATCTAGTCTGAGGCTAAATAAGCCCGCATACCTAATTTGGTGAAGGTATCTCAATATTTGCTCAAGTTATCGTGTTAACGGACAGACGGACTGACGGACGGACATAGTTCAATCAAATTTTTTTCCATCCTGGTCATTTTTGATTTATGGATATAGGGAAAAGGGGGCGTGGTTATCCTCCGATTTCGCTCATTTTCAATACCAATCTATTCTGAGGCTAAATAAGCCCGCATACCTAATTTGGTGAAGGTATCTCAATATTTGCTCAAGTTATCGTGTTAACGGACAGACGGACTGACTGACGGACATAGTTCAATCAAATTTTTTTCCATCCTGGTCATTTTGTTTTATGGATATAGGAGAAGGGGGCGCGGTTATCCTCCGATTTCGCTCATTTTCAATACCAATCTATTCTGAGGCTAAATAAGCCCGCATACCTAATTTGGTGAAGGTATCTCAATATTTGCTCAAGTTATCGTGTTAACGGACAGACGGACTGACTGACGGACATGGCTCAATCAACTTTTTTTCGACCCTGGTCATTTTGATTTATGGATATAGGAAAAGGGGGCGTGGTTATCCTCCGATTTCGCTCATTTTCAATACCAATCTATTCTGAGGCTAAATAAGCCCGCATACCTAATTTGGTGAAGGGTATCTCAATATTTGCTCAAGTTATCGTGTTAACGGACAGACGGACTGACTGACGGACATAGTTCAATCAAATTTTTTTCCATCCTGGTCATTTTGGTTTATGGATATAGGAGAAGGGGGCGCGGTTATCCTCCGATTTCGCTCATTTTCAATACCAATCTATTCTGAGGCTAAATAAGCCCGCATACCTAATTTGGTGAAGGTATCTCAATATTTGCTCAAGTTATCGTGTTAGCGGACAGACGGACTGACGGACGGACATAGATCAATCAATTTTTTTTCGATCCTGGTCATTTTGATTTATGGATATGGGAAAAGGGGGCGTGGTTATCCTCCGATTTCGCTCATTTTCAATACCAATCTATTCTGAGGCTAAATAAGCCCGCATACCTAATTTGGTGAAGGTATCTCAATATTTGCTCAAGTTATCGTGTTAACGGACAGACGGACTGACTGGCGGACATGGCTCAATCAACTTTTTTTTCGACCCTGGTCATTTTGATCTGTGGATATAGGAAAAGGGGGCGTGGTTATCGTCCGATTTCGCCCATTTCCAATACCAATCTATTCTGAGTCTAAATAAGCCCGCATACCTAATTTGGTGAAGGTATCTCAATATTTGCTCAAGTTATCGTGTTAACGGACAGACGGACTGACGGACGGACACAGTTCAATCAAATTTTGTTCGATCCTGGTCATTTTGATTTATGGATATAGGAAAAGGGTGCGTGGTTATCCTCCGATTTCGCTCATTTTCAATACCAATCTATTCTGAGTCTAAATAAGCCCGCATACCTAATTTGGTGAGGGTATCTCAATATTTGCTCAAGTTATCGTGTTAACGGACAGACCGACTGACGGACGGATAGACAGACGGACGGACATGGCTCAGTCAACTTTTTTTTCGACCCTGGTCATTTTGATTTATGGATATAGGAAAAGGGGGCGTGGTTATCCTCCGATTTCGCTCGTTTTCAAAACCAATCTATTCTCAGTCTAAATAAGCCCGCATACCTAATTTGGTGAAGGTGTCTCAATATTTGCTCAAGTTATCGTGGTAACGGACAGACGGACTGACTGACGGACATAGTTCAATCAAGTTTTTTTCGATCCTGGTCATTTTGATTTATGGATATAGGAAAAGGGGGCGTGGTTATCCTCCGATTTCGCTCATTTTCAATACCAATCTATTCTGAGTCTAAATAAGCCCGCATACCTAATTTGGTGAAGGTATCTCAATATTTGCTCAAGTTATCGTGTTAACGGACAGACGAACTTACGGACAGACGGACGGACATGGCTCAATCAATTTTTTTTTCGATCCTGGTTATTTTGATTTATGGATATAGGAAAAGGGGGCGTGGTTATCTATCCTCCGATTTCGCTCATTTTCAATACCAATCTATTCTGAGTCTAAATAAGCCCGCATACCTAATTTGGTGAAGGTATCTCAATATTTGCTCAAGTTATCGTATTAACGGACAGACGGACTGACGGACGGACATGGCTCAAACAAATTTTTTTTCGATCCTGGTCATTTTGATTTATGGATATAGGAAAAGGGGGCGTGGTTATCCTCCGATTTCGCTCATTTTCAATACCAATCTATTCTGAGGCTAAATAAGCCCGCATACCTAATTTGGTGAAGGTATCTCAATATTTGCTCAAGTTATCGTGTTAGCGGACAGACGGACTGACGGACGGATATACAGACGGACGGACATGGCTCAATCAACTTTTTTTCGACCCTGGTCATTTTGATTTATGGATATAGGAAAAGGGTTCGTGGTTATCCTCCGATTTCGCTCATTTTCAATACCAATCTATTCTGAGTCTAAATAAGCCCGCATACCTAATTTGGTGAAGGTATCTCAATATTTGCTCAAGTTATCGTGTTAGCGGGCAGACGGACTGACTGACGGACATAGTTCAATCAAATTTTTTTCGATCCTGGTGATTTTGATTTATGGATATAGGAAAAGGGGGCGCGGTTATCCTCCGATTTCGCTCATTTTCAATACCAATCTATTCTGAGTCTAAATAAGCCCGCATACCTAATTACGTGAAGGTATCTCAATATTTGCTGAAGTTATCGTATTAACGGACAGACGGACTGACGGACGGACATGGCTCAATCAAATTTTTTTTCGATCCTGGTCATTTTGATTTATGGATATAGGAAAAGGGGGCGTGGTTATCCTCCGATTTCGCTCATTTTCAATACCAATCTATTCTGAGGTTAAATAAGCCCGCATACCTAATTTGGTGAAGGTATCTCAATATTTGCTCAAGTTATCGTGTTAACGGACAGAAGGACTGACGGACGGATATACAGACGGACGGACATGGTTCAATCAACTTTTTTTCGACCCTGGTCATTTTGATTTATGGATATAGGAAAAGGGTTCGTGGTTATCCTCCGATTTCGCTCATTTTCAATACCAATCTATTCTGAGGTTAAATAAGCCCGCATACCAAATTTGGTGAAGGTATCTCAATATTTGCTCAAGTTATCGTGTTAACGGACAGACGGACTGACGGACGGATATACAGACGGACGGACATGGCTCAATCAAATTTTTTCGATCCTGGTCATTTTGATTTATGGATATAGGAAAATGGGGAGTGGTTATCCTCCGATTTCGCTCATTTTCAATACCAATCTATTCTGAGTCTAAATAAGCCCGCATGCCTAATTACGTGAAGGTATCTCAATATTTGCTCAAGTTATCGTGTTAACGGACAGACGGACTGACGGACGGATATACAGACGGACGGACATGGCTCAATCAACTTTTTTTCGATCCTGGTCATTTTGATTTATGGATATAGGAAAAGGGGGCGTGGTTATCCTCCGATTTCGCTCATTTTCAATACCAATCTATTCTGAGTCTAAATAAGCCCGCATACCTAATTACGTGAAGGTATCTCAATATTTGCTGAAGTTATCGTATTAACGGACAGACGGACTGACGGACGGATATACAGACGGACGGACATGGCTCAATCAACTTTTTTTCGACCCTGGTCATTTTGATTTATGGATATAGGAAAAGGGTTCGTGGTTATCCTCCGATTTCGCTCATTTTCAATACCAATCTATTCTGAGTCTAAATAAGCCCGCATACCTAATTACGTGAAGGTATCTCAATATTTGCTGAAGTTATCGTATTAACGGACAGACGGACTGACGGACGGACATGGCTCAGTCAAATTTTTTTTCGATCCTGGTCATTTTGATTTATGGATATAGGAAAAGGGGGCGTGGTTATCCTCCGATTTCGCTCATTTTCAATACCAATCTATTCTGAGGTTAAATAAGCCCGCATACCTAATTTGGTGAAGTTATCTCAATATTTGCTCAAGTTATCGTGTTAACGGACAGACGGACTGACGGACGGATATACAGACGGACGGACATGGCTCAATCAACTTTTTTTCGATCCTGGTCATTTTGATTTATGGATATAGGAAAAGGGGGCGTGGTTATCCTCCGATTTCGCTCATTTTCAATACCAATCTATTCTGAGTCTAACGGACAGACGGACTGACGGACGGACATAGATCAATCAATTTTTTTTCGATCCTGGTCATTTTGATTTATGGATATGGGAAAAGGGGGCGTGGTAATCCTCCGATTTCGCTCATTTTCAATACCAATCTATTCTGAGTCTAAATAACCTCGCATACCTAATTTGGTGAAGGTATCTCAATATTTGCTCAAGTTATCGTGTTAACGGACAGACGGACTGACGGACGGATATACAGACGGACGGACATGGCTCAATCAACTTTTTTTTCGACCCTGGTCATTTTGATTTGTGGATATAGGAAAAGGGGGCGTGGTTATCGTCCGATTTCGCTCATTTCCAATACCAATCTATTCTGAGTCTAAATAAGCCCGCATACCTAATTTGGTGAAGGTATCTCAATATTTGCTCAAGTTATCGTGTTAACGGACAGACGGACTGACGGACGGACACAGTTCAATCAAATTTTGTTCGATCCTAGTCATTTTGATTTATGGATATAGGAAAAGGGTGCGTGGTTATCCTCCGATTTCGCTCATTTTCAATACCAATCTATTCTGAGTCTAAATAAGCCCGCATACCTAATTTGGTGAGGGTATCTCAATATTTGCTCAAGTTATCGTGTTAACGGACAGACGGACTGACGGACGGATAGACAGACGGACGGACATGGCTCAGTCAACTTTTTTTTCGACCCTGGTCATTTTGATTTATGGATATAGGAAAAGGGGGCGTGGTTATCCTCCGATTTCGCTCGTTTTCAAAACCAATCTATTCTCAGTCTAAATAAGCCCGCATACCTAATTTGGTGAAGGTGTCTCAATATTTGCTCAAGTTATCGTGTTAACGGACAGACGGACTGACTGACGGACATAGTTCTATCAAATTTTTTTCGATCCTGGTCATTTTGATTTATGGATATAGGAAAAGGGGGCGTGGTTATCCTCCGATTTCGCTCATTTTCAATACCAATCTATTCTGAGTCTAAATAAGCCCGCATACCTAATTTGGTGAAGGTGTCTCAATATTTGCTCAAGTTATCGTGTTAACGGACAGACGGACTGACTGACGGACATAGTTCTATCAAATTTTTTTCGATCCTGGTCATTTTGATTTATGGATATAGGAAAAGGGGGCGTGGTTATCCTCCGATTTCGCTCATTTTCAATACCAATCTATTCTGAGGCTAAATAAGCCCGCATACCTAATTTGGTGAAGGTATCTCAATATTTGCTCAAGTTATCGTGTTAGCGGACAGACGGACTGACGGACGGATATACAGACGGACGGACATGGCTCAATCAACTTTTTTTCGACCCTGGTCATTTTGATTTATGGATATAGGAAAAGGGTTCGTGGTTATCCTCCGATTTCGCTCATTTTCAATACCAATCTATTCTGAGTCTAAATAAGCCCGCATACCTAATTTGGTGAAGGTATCTCAATATTTGCTCAAGTTATCGTGTTAGCGGGCAGACGGACTGACGGACGGACATAGTTCAATCAAATTTTTTTCGATCCTGGTGATTTTGATTTATGGATATAGGAAAAGGGGGCGCGGTTATCCTCCGATTTCGCTCATTTTCAATACCAATCTATTCTGAGTCTAAATAAGCCCGCATACCTAATTACGTGAAGGTATCTCAATATTTGCTGAAGTTATCGTATTAACGGACAGACGGACTGACGGACGGACATGGCTCAATCAAATTTTTTTTCGATCCTGGTCATTTTGATTTATGGATATAGGAAAAGGGGGCGTGGTTATCCTCCGATTTCGCTCATTTTCAATACCAATCTATTCTGAGGTTAAATAAGCCCGCATACCTAATTTGGTGAAGGTATCTCAATATTTGCTCAAGTTATCGTGTTAACGGACAGAAGGACTGACGGACGGATATACAGACGGACGGACATGGTTCAATCAACTTTTTTTCGACCCTGGTCATTTTGATTTATGGATATAGGAAAAGGGTTCGTGGTTATCCTCCGATTTCGCTCATTTTCAATACCAATCTATTCTGAGGTTAAATAAGCCCGCATACCAAATTTGGTGAAGGTATCTCAATATTTGCTCAAGTTATCGTGTTAACGGACAGACGGACTGACGGACGGATATACAGACGGACGGACATGGCTCAATCAAATTTTTTCGATCCTGGTCATTTTGATTTATGGATATAGGAAAATGGGGAGTGGTTATCCTCCGATTTCGCTCATTTTCAATACCAATCTATTCTGAGTCTAAATAAGCCCGCATACCTAATTACGTGAAGGTATCTCAATATTTGCTGAAGTTATCGTGTTAACGGACAGACGGACTGACGGACGGATATACAGACGGACGGACATGGCTCAATCAACTTTTTTTCGATCCTGGTCATTTTGATTTATGGATATAGGAAAAGGGGGCGTGGTTATCCTCCGATTTCGCTCATTTTCAATACCAATCTATTCTGAGTCTAAATAAGCCCGCATACCTAATTACGTGAAGGTATCTCAATATTTGCTGAAGTTATCGTATTAACGGACAGACGGACTGACGGACGGATATACAGACGGACGGACATGGCTCAATCAACTTTTTTCGACCCTGGTCATTTTGATTTATGGATATAGGAAAAGGGTTCGTGGTTATCCTCCGATTTCGCTCATTTTCAATACCAATCTATTCTGAGTCTAAATAAGCCCGCATACCTAATTACGTGAAGGTATCTCAATATTTGCTGAAGTTATCGTATTAACGGACAGACGGACTGACGGACGGACATGGCTCAGTCAAATTTTTTTTCGATCCTGGTCATTTTGATTTATGGATATAGGAAAAGGGGGCGTGGTTATCCTCCGATTTCGCTCATTTTCAATACCAATCTATTCTGAGGTTAAATAACCTCGCATACCTAATTTGGTGAAGGTATCTCAATATTTGCTCAAGTTATCGTGTTAACGGACAGACGGACTGACGGACGGATATACAGACGGACGGACATGGCTCAATCAACTTTTTTTCGATCCTGGTCATTTTGATTTATGGATATAGGAAAAGGGGGCGTGGTTATCCTCCGATTTCGCTCATTTTCAATACCAATCTATTCTGAGTCTAACGGACAGACGGACTGACGGACGGACATAGATCAATCAATTTTTTTTCGATCCTGGTCATTTTGATTTATGGATATGGGAAAAGGGGGCGTGGTTATCCTCCGATTTCGCTCATTTTCAATACCAATCTATTCTGAGTCTAAATAACCTCGCATACCTAATTTGGTGAAGGTATCTCAATATTTGCTCAAGTTATCGTGTTAACGGACAGACGGACTGACGGACGGATATACAGACGGACGGACATGGCTCAATCAACTTTTTTTTCGACCCTGGTCATTTTGATTTGTGGATATAGGAAAAGGGGGCGTGGTTATCGTCCGATTTCGCTCATTTCCAATACCAATCTATTCTGAGTCTAAATAAGCCCGCATACCTAATTTAGTGAAGGTATCTCAATATTTGCTCAAGTTATCGTGTTAACGGACAGACGGACTGACGGACGGACACAGTTCAATCAAATTTTGTTCGATCCTAGTCATTTTGATTTATGGATATAGGAAAAGGGTGCGTGGTTATCCTCCGATTTCGCTCATTTTCAATACCAATCTATTCTCAGTCTAAATAAGCCCGCATACCTAATTTGGTGAAGGTGTCTCAATATTTGCTCAAGTTATCGTGTTAACGGACAGACGGACTGACGGACGGATAGACAGACGGACGGACATGGCTCAGTCAACTTTTTTTTCGACCCTGGTCATTTTGATTTATGGATATAGGAAAAGGGGGCGTGGTTATCCTCCGATTTCGCTCGTTTTCAAAACCAATCTATTCTCAGTCTAAATAAGCCCGCATACCTAATTTGGTGAAGGTGTCTCAATATTTGCTCAAGTTATCGTGTTAACGGACAGACGGACTGACTGACGGACATAGTTCTATCAAATTTTTTTCGATCCTGGTCATTTTGATTTATGGATATAGGAAAAGGGTGCGTGGTTATCCTCCGATTTCGCTCATTTTCAATACCAATCTATTCTGAGGCTAAATAAGCCCGCATACCTAATTTGGTGAAGGTATCTCAATATTTGCTCAAGTTATCGTGTTAGCGGACAGACGGACTGACGGACGGATATACAGACGGACGGACATGGCTCAATCAACTTTTTTTCGACCCTGGTCATTTTGATTTATGGATATAGGAAAAGGGTTCGTGGTTATCCTCCGATTTCGCTCATTTTCAATACCAATCTATTCTGAGGTTAAATAAGCCCGCATACCAAATTTGGTGAAGGTATCTCAATATTTGCTCAAGTTATCGTGTTAACGGACAGACGGACTGACGGACGGATATACAGACGGACGGACATGGCTCAATCAAATTTTTTCGATCCTGGTCATTTTGATTTATGGATATAGGAAAATGGGGAGTGGTTATCCTCCGATTTCGCTCATTTTCAATACCAATCTATTCTGAGTCTAAATAAGCCCGCATACCTAATTACGTGAAGGTATCTCAATATTTGCTGAAGTTATCGTGTTAACGGACAGACGGACTGACGGACGGATATACAGACGGACGGACATGGCTCAATCAACTTTTTTTCGATCCTGGTCATTTTGATTTATGGATATAGGAAAAGGGGGCGTGGTTATCCTCCGATTTCGCTCATTTTCAATACCAATCTATTCTGAGTCTAAATAAGCCCGCATACCTAATTTGGTGAGGGTATCTCAATATTTGCTCAAGTTATCGTGTTAACGGACAGACGGACTGACGGACGGATAGACAGACGGACGGACATGGCTCAGTCAACTTTTTTTTCGACCCTGGTCATTTTGATTTATGGATATAGGAAAAGGGGGCGTGGTTATCCTCCGATTTCGCTCGTTTTCAAAACCAATCTATTCTCAGTCTAAATAAGCCCGCATACCTAATTTAGTGAAGGTATCTCAATATTTGCTCAAGTTATCGTGTTAACGGACAGACGGACTGACGGACGGACACAGTTCAATCAAATTTTGTTCGATCCTAGTCATTTTGATTTATGGATATAGGAAAAGGGTGCGTGGTTATCCTCCGATTTCGCTCATTTTCAATACCAATCTATTCTGAGTCTAAATAAGCCCGCATACCTAATTTGGTGAGGGTATCTCAATATTTGCTCAAGTTATCGTGTTAACGGACAGACGGACTGACGGACGGATAGACAGACGGACGGACATGGCTCAGTCAACTTTTTTTTCGACCCTGGTCATTTTGATTTATGGATATAGGAAAAGGGGGCGTGGTTATCCTCCGATTTCGCTCGTTTTCAAAACCAATCTATTCTCAGTCTAAATAAGCCCGCATACCTAATTTAGTGAAGGTATCTCAATATTTGCTCAAGTTATCGTGTTAACGGACAGACGGACTGACGGACGGACACAGTTCAATCAAATTTTGTTCGATCCTAGTCATTTTGATTTATGGATATAGGAAAAGGGTGCGTGGTTATCCTCCGATTTCGCTCATTTTCAATACCAATCTATTCTGAGGCTAAATAAGCCCGCATACCTAATTTGGTGAAGGTATCTCAATATTTGCTCAAGTTATCGTGTTAGCGGACAGACGGACTGACGGACGGATATACAGACGGACGGACATGGCTCAATCAACTTTTTTTCGACCCTGGTCATTTTGATTTATGGATATAGGAAAAGGGTTCGTGGTTATCCTCCGATTTCGCTCATTTTCAATACCAATCTATTCTGAGTCTAAATAAGCCCGCATACCTAATTTGGTGAAGGTATCTCAATATTTGCTCAAGTTATCGTGTTAGCGGGCAGACGGACTGACGGACGGACATAGTTCAATCAAATTTTTTTCGATCCTGGTGATTTTGATTTATGGATATAGGAAAAGGGGGCGCGGTTATCCTCCGATTTCGCTCATTTTCAATACCAATCTATTCTGAGTCTAAATAAGCCCGCATACCTAATTACGTGAAGGTATCTCAATATTTGCTGAAGTTATCGTATTAACGGACAGACGGACTGACGGACGGACATGGCTCAATCAAATTTTTTTTCGATCCTGGTCATTTTGATTTATGGATATAGGAAAAGGGGGCGTGGTTATCCTCCGATTTCGCTCATTTTCAATACCAATCTATTCTGAGGTTAAATAAGCCCGCATACCTAATTTGGTGAAGGTATCTCAATATTTGCTCAAGTTATCGTGTTAACGGACAGAAGGACTGACGGACGGATATACAGACGGACGGACATGGTTCAGTCAACTTTTTTTCGACCCTGGTCATTTTGATTTATGGATATAGGAAAAGGGTTCGTGGTTATCCTCCGATTTCGCTCATTTTCAATACCAATCTATTCTGAGGTTAAATAAGCCCGCATACCAAATTTGGTGAAGGTATCTCAATATTTGCTCAAGTTATCGTGTTAACGGACAGACGGACTGACGGACGGATATACAGACGGACGGACATGGCTCAATCAAATTTTTTCGATCCTGGTCATTTTGATTTATGGATATAGGAAAATGGGGAGTGGTTATCCTCCGATTTCGCTCATTTTCAATACCAATCTATTCTGAGTCTAAATAAGCCCGCATACCTAATTACGTGAAGGTATCTCAATATTTGCTGAAGTTATCGTGTTAACGGACAGACGGACTGACGGACGGATATACAGACGGACGGACATGGCTCAATCAACTTTTTTTCGATCCTGGTCATTTTGATTTATGGATATAGGAAAAGGGGGCGTGGTTATCCTCCGATTTCGCTCATTTTCAATACCAATCTATTCTGAGTCTAAATAAGCCCGCATACCTAATTACGTGAAGGTATCTCAATATTTGCTGAAGTTATCGTATTAACGGACAGACGGACTGACGGACGGATATACAGACGGACGGACATGGCTCAATCAACTTTTTTTCGACCCTGGTCATTTTGATTTATGGATATAGGAAAAGGGTTCGTGGTTATCCTCCGATTTCGCTCATTTTCAATACCAATCTATTCTGAGTCTAAATAAGCCCGCATACCTAATTACGTGAAGGTATCTCAATATTTGCTGAAGTTATCGTATTAACGGACAGACGGACTGACGGACGGACATGGCTCAGTCAAATTTTTTTTCGATCCTGGTCATTTTGATTTATGGATATAGGAAAAGGGGGCGTGGTTATCCTCCGATTTCGCTCATTTTCAATACCAATCTATTCTGAGGTTAAATAAGCCCGCATACCTAATTTGGTGAAGGTATCTCAATATTTGCTCAAGTTATCGTGTTAACGGACAGACGGACTGACGGACGGATATACAGACGGACGGACATGGCTCAATCAACTTTTTTTCGATCCTGGTCATTTTGATTTATGGATATAGGAAAAGGGGGCGTGGTTATCCTCCGATTTCGCTCATTTTCAATACCAATCTATTCTGAGTCTAACGGACAGACGGACTGACGGACGGACATAGATCAATCAATTTTTTTTCGATCCTGGTCATTTTGATTTATGGATATGGGAAAAGGGGGCGTGGTTATCCTCCGATTTCGCTCATTTTCAATACCAATCTATTCTGAGTCTAAATAACCTCGCATACCTAATTTGGTGAAGGTATCTCAATATTTGCTCAAGTTATCGTGTTAACGGACAGACGGACTGACGGACGGATATACAGACGGACGGACATGGCTCAATCAACTTTTTTTTCGACCCTGGTCATTTTGATTTGTGGATATAGGAAAAGGGGGCGTGGTTATCGTCCGATTTCGCTCATTTCCAATACCAATCTATTCTGAGTCTAAATAAGCCCGCATACCTAATTTAGTGAAGGTATCTCAATATTTGCTCAAGTTATCGTGTTAACGGACAGACGGACTGACGGACGGACACAGTTCAATCAAATTTTGTTCGATCCTAGTCATTTTGATTTATGGATATAGGAAAAGGGTGCGTGGTTATCCTCCGATTTCGCTCATTTTCAATACCAATCTATTCTGAGTCTAAATAAGCCCGCATACCTAATTTGGTGAGGGTATCTCAATATTTGCTCAAGTTATCGTGTTAACGGACAGACGGACTGACGGACGGATAGACAGACGGACGGACATGGCTCAGTCAACTTTTTTTTCGACCCTGGTAATTTTGATTTATGGATATAGGAAAAGGGGGCGTGGTTATCCTCCGATTTCGCTCGTTTTCAAAACCAATCTATTCTCAGTCTAAATAAGCCCGCATACCTAATTTGGTGAAGGTGTCTCAATATTTGCTCAAGTTATCGTGTTAACGGACAGACGGACTGACTGACGGACATAGTTCTATCAAATTTTTTTCGATCCTGGTCATTTTGATTTATGGATATAGGAAAAGGGGGCGTGGTTATCCTCCGATTTCGCTCATTTTCAATACCAATCTATTCTGAGTCTAAATAAGCCCGCATACCTAATTTGGTGAAGGTATCTCAATATTTGCTCAAGTTATCGTGTTAACGGACAGACGGACTGACTGACGGACATAGTTCAATCAAGTTTTTTTCGATCCTGGTCATTTTGATTTATGGATATAGGAAAAGGGGGCGTGGTTATCCTCCGATTTCGCTCATTTTCAATACCAATCTATTCTGAGTCTAAATAAGCCCGCATACCTAATTTGGTGAAGGTATCTCAATATTTGCTGAAGTTATCGTATTAACGGACAGACGGACTGACGGACGGACATGGCTCAAACAAATTTTTTTTCGATCCTGGTCATTTTGATTTATGGATATAGGAAAAGGGGGCGTGGTTATCCTCCGATTTCGCTCATTTTCAATACCAATCTATTCTGAGGCTAAATAAGCCCGCATACCTAATTTGGTGAAGGTATCTCAATATTTGCTCAAGTTATCGTGTTAGCGGACAGACGGACTGACGGACGGATATACAGACGGACGGACATGGCTCAATCAACTTTTTTTCGACCCTGGTCATTTTGATTTATGGATATAGGAAAAGGGTTCGTGGTTATCCTCCGATTTCGCTCATTTTCAATACCAATCTATTCTGAGTCTAAATAAGCCCGCATACCTAATTTGGTGAAGGTATCTCAATATTTGCTCAAGTTATCGTGTTAGCGGGCAGACGGACATAGTTCAATCAAATTTTTTTCGATCCTGGTGATTTTGATTTATGGATATAGGAAAAGGGGGCGCGGTTATACTCCGCGGTTATAAGCCCGCATACCTAATTTGGTGAAGGTATCTCAATATTTGCTCAAGTTATCGTGTTAGCGGACAGACGGACTGACGGACGGATATACAGACGGACGGACATGGCTCAATCAACTTTTTTTCGACCCTGGTCATTTTGATTTATGGATATAGGAAAAGGGGGCGTGGTTATCCTCCGATTTCGCTCATTTTCAATACCAATCTATTCTGAGTCTAAATAAGCCCGCATACCTAATTTGGTGAAGGTATCTCAATATTTGCTCAAGTTATCGTGTTAACGGACAGGCGAACTTACGGACAGACGGACGGACATGGCTCAATCAATTTTTTTTTCGATCCTGGTTATTTTGATTTATGGATATAGCAAAAGGGGGCGTGGTTATCTATCCTCCGATTTCGCTCATTTTCAATACCAATCTATTCTGAGTCTAAATAAGCCCGCATACCTAATTTGGTGAAGGTATCTCAATATTTGCTGAAGTTATCGTATTAACGGACAGACGGACTGACGGACGGACATGGCTCAAACAAATTTTTTTTCGATCCTGGTCATTTTGATTTATGGATATAGGAAAAGGGGGCCTGGTTATCCTCCGATTTCGCTCATTTTCAATACCAATCTATTCTGAGGCTAAATAAGCCCGCATACCTAATTTGGTGAAGGTATCTCAATATTTGCTCAAGTTATCGTGTTAGCGGACAGACGGACTGACGGACGGATATACAGACGGACGGACATGGCTCAATCAACTTTTTTTCGACCCTGGTCATTTTGATTTATGGATATAGGAAAATGGGGAGTGGTTATCCTCCGATTTCGCTCATTTTCAATACCAATCTATTCTGAGTCTAAATAAGCCCGCATACCTAATTACGTGAAGGTATCTCAATATTTGCTGAAGTTATCGTGTTAACGGACAGACGGACTGACGGACGGATATACAGACGGACGGACATGGCTCAATCAACTTTTTTTCGATCCTGGTCATTTTGATTTATGGATATAGGAAAAGGGGGCGTGGTTATCCTCCGATTTCGCTCATTTTCAATACCAATCTATTCTGAGGTTAAATAAGCCCGCATACCTAATTTGGTGAAGGTATCTCAATATTTGCTCAAGTTATCGTGTTAACGGACAGACGGACTGACGGACGGACATAGTTCAATCAAATTTTTTTCGATCCTGGTGATTTTGATTTATGTATATAGGAAAAGGGGGCGCGGTTATCCTCCGATTTCGCTCATTTTCAATACCAATCTATTCTGAGTCTAAATAAGCCCGCATACCTAATTACGTGAAGGTATCTCAATATTTGCTGAAGTTATCGTATTAACGGACAGACGGACTGACGGACGGACATGGCTCAATCAAATTTTTTTTCGATCCTGGTCATTTTGATTTATGGATATAGGAAAAGGGGGCGTGGTTATCCTCCGATTTCGCTCATTTTCAATACCAATCTATTCTGAGGTTAAATAAGCCCGCATACCTAATTTGGTGAAGGTATCTCAATATTTGCTCAAGTTATCGTGTTAACGGACAGACGGACTGACGGACGGATATACAGACGGACGGACATGGCTCAATCAACTTTTTTTCGACCCTGGTCATTTTGATTTATGGATATAGGAAAAGGGTTCGTGGTTATCCTCCGATTTCGCTCATTTTCAATACCAATCTATTCTGAGGTTAAATAAGCCCGCATACCTAATTTGGTGAAGGTATCTCAATATTTGCTCAAGTTATCGTGTTAACGGACAGACGGACTGACGGACGGATATACAGACGGACGGACATGGCTCAATCAACTTTTTTTCGACCCTGGTCATTTTGATTTATGGATATAGGAAAAGGGTTCGTGGTTATCCTCCGATTTCGCTCATTTTCAATACCAATCTATTCTGAGGTTAAATAAGCCCGCATACCTAATTTGGTGAAGGTATCTCAATATTTGCTCAAGTTATCGTGTTAACGGACAGACGGACTGACGGACGGATATACAGACGGACGGACATGGCTCAATCAACTTTTTTTCGATCCTGGTCATTTTGATTTATGGATATAGGAAAAGGGGGCGTGGTTATCCTCCGATTTCGCTCATTTTCAATACCAATCTATTCTGAGTCTAAATAAGCCCGCATACCTAATTTGGTGAAGGTATCTCAATATTTGCTCAAGTTATCGTGTTAGCGGGCAGACGGACTGACGGACGGACATAGTTCAATCAAATTTTTTTCGATCCTGGTGATTTTGATTTATGTATATAGGAAAAGGGGGCGCGGTTATCCTCCGATTTCGCTCATTTTCAATACCAATCTATTCTGAGTCTAAATAAGCCCGCATACCTAATTACGTGAAGGTATCTCAATATTTGCTGAAGTTATCGTATTAACGGACAGACGGACTGACGGACGGACATGGCTCAATCAAATTTTTTTTCGATCCTGGTCATTTTGATTTATGGATATAGGAAAAGGGGGCGTGGTTATCCTCCGATTTCGCTCATTTTCAATACCAATCTATTCTGAGGTTAAATAAGCCCGCATACCTAATTTGGTGAAGGTATCTCAATATTTGCTCAAGTTATCGTGTTAACGGACAGACGGACTGACGGACGGATATACAGACGGACGGACATGGCTCAATCAACTTTTTTTCGACCCTGGTCATTTTGATTTATGGATATAGGAAAAGGGTTCGTGGTTATCCTCCGATTTCGCTCATTTTCAATACCAATCTATTCTGAGGTTAAATAAGCCCGCATACCTAATTTGGTGAAGGTATCTCAATATTTGCTCAAGTTATCGTGTTAACGGACAGACGGACTGACGGACGGATATACAGACGGACGGACATGGCTCAATCAAATTTTTTTCGATCCTGGTCATTTTGATTTATGGATATAGGAAAATGGGGAGTGGTTATCCTCCGATTTCGCTCATTTTCAATACCAATCTATTCTGAGTCTAAATAAGCCCGCATACCTAATTACGTGAAGGTATCTCAATATTTGCTGAAGTTATCGTGTTAACGGACAGACGGACTGACGGACGGATATACAGACGGACGGACATGGCTCAATCAACTTTTTTTCGATCCTGGTCATTTTGATTTATGGATATAGGAAAAGGGGGCGTGGTTATCCTCCGATTTCGCTCATTTTCAATACCAATCTATTCTGAGTCTAAATAAGCCCGCATACCTAATTACGTGAAGGTATCTCAATATTTGCTGAAGTTATCGTATTAACGGACAGACGGACTGACGGACGGATATACAGACGGACGGACATGGCTCAATCAACTTTTTTTCGACCCTGGTCATTTTGATTTATGGATATAGGAAAAGGGTTCGTGGTTATCCTCCGATTTCGCTCATTTTCAATACCAATCTATTCTGAGTCTAAATAAGCCCGCATACCTAATTACGTGAAGGTATCTCAATATTTGCTGAAGTTATCGTATTAACGGACAGACGGACTGACGGACGGACATGGCTCAGTCAAATTTTTTTTCGATCCTGGTCATTTTGATTTATGGATATAGGAAAAGGGGGCGTGGTTATCCTCCGATTTCGCTCATTTTCAATACCAATCTATTCTGAGGTTAAATAAGCCCGCATACCTAATTTGGTGAAGGTATCTCAATATTTGCTCAAGTTATCGTGTTAACGGACAGACGGACTGACGGACGGATATACAGACGGACGGACATGGCTCAATCAACTTTTTTTCGATCCTGGTCATTTTGATTTATGGATATAGGAAAAGGGGGCGTTGTTATCCTCCGATTTCGCTCATTTTCAATACCAATCTATTCTGAGGTTAAATAAGCCCGCATACCTAATTTGGTGAAGGTATCTCAATATTTGCTCAAGTTATCGTGTTAACGGACAGACGGACTGACGGACGGATATACAGACGGACGGACATGGCTCAATCAAATTTTTTTCGATCCTGGTCATTTTGATTTATGGATATAGGAAAATGGGGAGTGGTTATCCTCCGATTTCGCTCATTTTCAATACCAATCTATTCTGAGTCTAAATAAGCCCGCATACCTAATTACGTGAAGGTATCTCAATATTTGCTGAAGTTATCGTATTAACGGACAGACGGACTGACGGACGGACATGGCTCAATCAAATTTTTTTTCGATCCTGGTCATTTTGATTTATGGATATAGGAAAAGGGGGCGTGGTTATCCTCCGATTTCGCTCATTTTCAATACCAATCTATTCTGAGTCCAAATAAGCCCGCATACCTAATTTGGTGAAGGTATCTCAATATTTGCTCAAGTTATCGTGTTAGCGGACAGACGGACTGACGGACGGACATAGTTCAATCAAATTTTTTTCGATCCTGGTCATTTTGATTTATGGATATAGGAAAAGGGGGCGCGGTTATCCTCCGATTTCGCTCATTTTCAATACCAATCTATTCTGAGTCTAAATAAGCCCGCATTCCTAATTTGGTGAAGGTATCTCAATATTTGCTCACGTTATCGTGTTAACGGACAGACGGACTGACATAGTTCAATCAAATTTTTTTCGATCCTGGTCATTTTGATTTATGGATATAGGAAAAGGGGGCGTGGTTATCCTCCGATTTCGCTCATTTTCAAGACCAATCTATTCTGAGTCTAAATAAGCCCGCATACCTAATTTGGTGAAGGTATCTCAATAGTTGCTGAAGTTATCGTATTAACGGACAGACGGACTGACGGACGGACATAGTTCAATCAAATTTTTTTCGATCCTGGTCATTTTGATTTATGGATATAGGAAAATGGGGAGTGGTTATCCTCCGATTTCGCTCATTTTCAATACCAATCTATTCTGAGTCTAAATAAGCCCACATACCTAATTTGGTGAAGGTATCTCAATATTTGCTGAAGTTATCGTATTAACGGACAGACGGACTGACGGACGGACATAGTTCAATCAAATTTTTTTCGATCCTGCTCATTTTGATTTCTGGATATCGGAAAAGGGGGCGTGGTTATCCTCCGATTTCGCTCATTTTCAATACCAATCTATTCTGAGGCTAAATAAGCCCGCATACCTAATTTGGTGAAGGTATCTCAATATTTGCTCAAGTTATCGTGTTAACGGACAGACGGACTGACGGACGGACATAGTTCAATCAAATTTTGTTCGATCCTGGTCATTTTGATATATGGATATAGGAAAAGGGGGCGTGGTTATCCTCCGATTTCGCTCATTTTCAATACCAATCTATTCTGAGGCTAAATAAGCCCCCATACCTAATTTGATGAAGGTATCTCAATATTTGCTCAAGTTATCGTGTTAACGGACAGACGGACTGACGGACGGATATACAGACGGACGGACATGGCTCAACCAACTTTTTTTTCGACCCTGGTCATTTTGATTTATGGATATAGGAAAAGGGTTCGTGGTTATCCTCCGATTTCGCTCATTTTCAATACCAATCTATTCTGAGTCTAAATAAGCCCGCATACCTAATTTGGTGAAGGTATCTCAACATTTGCTCAAGTTATCGTGTTAACGGACAGACGGACTGACGGACGGACATAGTTCAATCAAATTTTGTTCGATCCTGGTCATTTTGATTTATGGATATAGGAAAAGGGGGCGTGGTTATCCTCCGATTTCGCTCATTTTCAATACCAATCTATTCTGAGGCTAAATAAGCCCCCATACCTAATTTGATGAAGGTATCTCAATATTTGCTCAAGTTATCGTGTTAACGGACAGACGGACTGACGGACGGATATACAGACGGACGGACATGGCTCAATCAACTTTTTTTTCGACCCTGGTCATTTTGATTTATGGATATAGGAAAAGGGTTCGTGGTTATCCTCCGATTTCGCTCATTTTCAATACCAATCTATTCTGAGTCTAAATAAGCCCGCATACCTAATTTGGTGAAGGTATCTCAATATTTGCTCAAGTTATCGTGTTAACGGACAGACGGACTGACGGACGGACATAGTTCAATCAAATTTTGTTCGATCCTGGTCATTTTGATATATGGATATAGGAAAAGGGGGCGTGGTTATCGTCCGATTTCGCTCACTTTCAATACCAAGCTATTCTGGATCTAAATAAGCCCGCATACCTAATTTGGTGAAGGTATCTCAATATTTGCTCAAGTTATCGTGTTAACGGACAGACGGACTGACGGACGGATATACAGACGGACGGACATGGCTCAATCAACTTTTTTTCGACCCTGGTCATTTTGATTTATGGATATAGGAAAAGGGTTCGTGGTTATCCTCCGATTTCGCTCGTTTTCAAAACCAATCTATTCTCAGTCTAAATAAGCCCGCATGCCTAATTTGGTGAAGGTATCTCAATATTTGCTCAAGTTATCGTGTTAACGGACAGACGGACTGACGGACGGACATAGTTCAATCAAATTTTTTTCGATCCTGGTCATTTTGATTTATGGATATAGGAAAAGGGGGCGTGGTTATCCTCCGATTTCGCTCATTTTCAATACCAATCTATTCTGAGGCTAAATAAGCCCCCATACCTAATTTGATGAAGGTATCTCAATATTTGCTCAAGTTATCGTGTTAACGGACAGACGGACTGACGGACGGATATACAGACGGACGGACATGGCTCAATCAAATTTTTTTTCGATCCTGGTCATTCTGATTTATGGATATAGGAAAAGAGGGCGTGGGTATCCTCCGATTTCGCTCATTTTCAATACCAATCTATTCTGAGTCTAAATAAGCCCGCATACCTAATTTGGTGAAGGTATCTCAATATTTGCTCAAGTTATCGTGTTAGCGGACAGACGGACTGACTGACGGACATAGTTCAATCAAATTTTTTTTCGATCCTGGTCATTTTGATTTATAGATATAGGAAAAGGGGGCGCGGTTATCCTCCGATTTCGCTCATTTTCAATACCATTCTATTCTGAGTCTAAATAAGCCCGCATACCTAATTTGGTGAAGGTATCTCAATATTTGCTCAAGTTATCGTGTTAGCGGACAGACGGACTGACGGACGGACATAGTTCAATCAAATTTTTTTCGATCCTGGTCATTTTGATTTATGGATATAGGAAAAGGGGGCGCTTTTATCCTCCGATTTCGCTCATTTTCAATACCAATCTATTCTGAGTCTAAATAAGCCCGCATACCTAATTTGGTGAAGGTATCTCAATATTCGCTCAAGTTATCGTGTTAACGGACAGACGGACTGACGGACGGACATAGTTCAATCAAATTTTTTTCGATCCTGGTCATTTTGATTTATGGATATAGGAAAATGGGGCGTGGTTATCCTCCGATTTCGCTCATTTTCAATACCAATCTATTCTGAGTCTAAATAAGCCCGCATACCTAATTTGGTGAAGGTATCTCAATATTTGCTGAAGTTATCGTATTAACGGACAGACGGACTGACGGACGGACATAGTTCAA
Source organism: Merzomyia westermanni (assembly GCA_949987695.1). Lineage (NCBI taxonomy): Eukaryota > Metazoa > Arthropoda > Insecta > Diptera > Tephritidae > Merzomyia > Merzomyia westermanni. Next base: position 131,812,360 of record OX465292.1, on the reverse strand, counting down.
TCAAATTTTTTTCGATCCTGGTAATTTTGATTTATGGATATAGAAAAAGGGGGCGTGGTTATCCTCCGATTTCGCTCATTTTCAATACCGATCTGTTCTGAGGCTAAATAAGCCCGCATACCTAATTTGGTGAAGGTATCTCAATATTTGCTCAAGTTATCGTGTTAACGGACAGACGGACTGACATAGTTCAATCAAATTTTTTTCGATCCTGTTCATTTTGATTTATGGATATAGGAAAAGGGGGCGTGGTTATCCTCCGATTTCGCTCATTTTCAATACCAATCTATTCTGAGGCTAAATAAGCCCGCATACCTAATTTGGTGAAGGTATCTCAATATTTGCTCAAGTTATCGTGTTAACGGACAGACGAACTTACGGACAGACGGACGGACATGGCTCAATCAACTTTTTTTTCGACCCTGGTCATTTTGATTTATGGATATAGGAAAAGGGGGCGTGGTTATCCTCCGATTTCGCTCATTTTCAATACCAATCTATTCTGAGTCTAAATAAGCCCGCTTACCTAATTTGGTGAAGGTATCTCAATATTTGCTCAAGTTATCGTGTTAACGGACAGACGAACTTACGGACAGACGGACGGACATGGCTCAATCAAATTTTTTTTCGATCCTGGTCATTCTGATTTATGGATATAGGAAAAGGGGGCGTGGTTATCCTCCGATTTCGCTCATTTTCAATACCGATCTATTCTGAGTCTAAATAAGCCCGCATACCTAATTTGGTGAAGGTATCTCAATATTTGCTCAAGTTATCGTGTTAACGGACAGACGGACTGACATAGTTCAATCAAATTTTTTTCGATCCTGTTCATTTTGATTTATGGATATAGGAAAAGGGGGCGTGGTTATCCTCCGATTTCGCTCATTTTCAATACCAATCTATTCTGAGTCTAAATAAGCCCGCATACCTAATTTGGTGAAGGTATCTCAATATTTGCTCAAGTTATCGTGTTAACGGACAGACGGACTGACATAGTTCAATCAAATTTTTTTCGATCCTGTTCATTTTGATTTATGGATATAGGAAAAGGGGGCGTGGTTATCCTCCGATTTCGCTCATTTTCAATACCAATCTATTCTGAGTCTAAATAAGCCCGCATACCTAATTTGGTGAAGGTATCTCAATATTTGCTCAAGTTATCGTGTTAACGGAGAGACGGACTGACATAGTTCAATCAAATTTTTTTCGATCCTGTTCATTTTGATTTATGGATATAGGAAAAGGGGGCGTGGTTAGCCTCCGATTTCGCTCATTTTCAATACCAATCTATTCTGAGTCTAAATAAGCCCGCTTACCTAATTTGGTGAAGGTATCTCAATATTTGCTCAAGTTATCGTGTTAACGGACAGACGAACTTACGGACAGACGGACGGACATGGCTCAATCAAATTTTTTTTCGATCCTGGTCATTCTGATTTATGGATATAGGAAAAGGGGGCGTGGTTATCCTCCGATTTCGCTCATTTTCAATACCAATCTATTCTGAGTCTAAATAAGCCCGCATACCTAATTTGGTGAAGGTATCTCAATATTTGCTCAAGTTATCGTGTTAACGGACAGACGGACTGACATAGTTCAATCAAATTTTTTTCGATCCTGTTCATTTGTATTTATGGATATAGGAAAAGGGGGCGTGGTTATCCTCCGATTTCGCTCATTTTCAATACCAATCTATTCTGAGTCTAAATAAGCCCGCATACCTAATTGGTGAAGGTATCTCAATATTTGCTCAAGTTATCGTGTTAGCGGACAGACGGACTGACTGACGGACATAGTTCAATCAAATTTTTTTTCGATCCTGGTCATTTTGATTTATAGATATAGGAAAAGGGGGCGCGGTTATCCTCCGATTTCGCTCATTTTCAATACCAATCTATTCTGAGTCTAAATAAGCCCGCATACCTAATTTGGTGAAGGTATCTCAATATTTGCTCAAGTTATCGTGTTAGCGGACAGACGGACTGACTGACGGACATAGTTCAATCAAATTTTTTTTCGATCCTGGTCATTCTGATTTATGGATATAGGAAAAGGGGGCGTGGTTATCCTCCGATTTCGCTCATTTTCAATACCAATCTATTCTGAGTCTAAATAAGCCCGCATACCTAATTTGGTGAAGGTATCTCAATATTTGCTCAAGTTATCGTGTTAACGGACAGACGGACTGACATGGCTCAATCAAATTTTTTTTCGATCCTGGTCATTCTGATTTATGGATATAGGAAAAGGGGGCGTGGTTATCCTCCGATTTCGCTCATTTTCAATACCAATCTATTCTGAGTCTAAATAAGCCCGCATACCTAATTTGGTGAAGGTATCTCAATATTTGCTCAAGTTATCGTGTTAGCGGACAGACGGACTGACTGACGGACATAGTTCAATCAAATTTTTTTTCGATCCTGGTCATTTTGATTTATAGATATAGGAAAAGGGGGCGCGGTTATCCTCCGATTTCGCTCATTTTCAATACCATTCTATTCTGTGTCTAAATAAGCCCGCATACCTAATTTGGTGAAGGTATCTCAATATTTGCTCAAGTTATCGTGTTAACGGACAGACGAACTTACGGACAGACGGACGGACATGGCTCAATCAAATTTTTTTTCGATCCTGGTCATTCTGATTTATGGATATAGGAAAAGGGGGCGTGGTTATCCTCCGATTTCGCTCATTTTCAATACCAATCTATTCTGAGTCTAAATAAGCCCGCATACCTAATTTGGTGAAGGTATCTCAACATTTGCTCAAGTTATCGTGTTAACGGACAGACGAACTTACGGACAGACGGACGGACATGGCTCAATCAAATTTTTTTTCGATCCTGGTCATTCTGATTTATGGATATAGGAAAAGGGGGCGTGGTTATCCTCCGATTTCGCTCATTTTCAATACCAATCTATTCTGAGTCTAAATAAGCCCGCATACCTAATTTGGTGAAGGTATCTCAATATTTGCTCAAGTTATCGTGTTAGCGGACAGACGGACTGACTGACGGACATAGTTCAATCAAATTTTTTTTCGATCCTGGTCATTTTGATTTATAGATATAGGAAAAGGGGGCGCGGTTATCCTCCGATTTCGCTCATTTTCAATACCATTCTATTCTGAGTCTAAATAAGCCCGCATACCTAATTTGGTGAAGGTATCTCAATATTTGCTCAAGTTATCGTGTTAACGGACAGACGAACTTACGGACAGACGGACGGACATGGCTCAATCAAATTTTTTTTCGATCCTGGTCATTCTGATTTATGGATATAGGAAAAGGGGGCGTGGTTATCCTCCGATTTCGCTCATTTTCAATACCAATCTATTCTGAGTCTAAATAAGCCCGCATACCTAATTTGGTGAAGGTATCTCAATATTTGCTCAAGTTATCGTGTTAACGGACAGACGGACTGACATGGCTCAACCAAATTTTTTTTCGATCCTGGTCATTCTGATTTATGGATATAGGAAAAGGGGGCGTGGTTATCCTCCGATTTCGCTCATTTTCAATACCAATCTATTCTGAGTCTAAATAAGCCCGCATACCTAATTTGGTGAAGGTATCTCAATATTTGCTCAAGTTATCGTGTTAGCGGACAGACGGACTGACTGACGGACATAGTTCAATCAAATTTTTTTTCGATCCTGGTCATTTTGATTTATAGATATAGGAAAAGGGGGCGCGGTTATCCTCCGATTTCGCTCATTTTCAATACCATTCTATTCTGAGTCTAAATAAGCCCGCATACCTAATTTGGTGAAAATATCTCAATATTTGCTCAAGTTATCGTGTTAGCGGACAGACGGACTGACGGACGGACATAGTTCAATCAAATTTTTTTCGATCCTGGTCATTTTGATTTATGGATATAGAAAAAGGGGGCGTGGTTATCCTCCGATTTCGCTCATTTTCAATACCAATCTATTCTGAGTCTAAATAAGCCCGCATACCTAATTTGGTGAAGGTATCTCAATATTCGCTCAAGTTATCGTGTTAACGGACAGACGAACTTACGGACAGACGGACGGACATGGCTCAATCAAATTTTTTTTCGATCCTGGTCATTCTGATTTATGGATATAGGAAAAGGGGGCGTGGTTATCCTCCGATTTCGCTCATTTTCAATACCAATCTATTCTGAGTCTAAATAAGCCCGCATACCTAATTTGGTGAAGGTATCTCAATATTTGCTCAAGTTATCGTGTTAACGGGCAGACGGACTGATGACATAGTTCAATCAAATTTTTTTCGATCCTGTTCATTTTGATTTATGGATATAGGAAAAGGGGGCGTGGTTATCCTCCGATTTCGCTCATTTTCAATACCAATCTATTCTGAGGCTAAATAAGCCCGCATACCTAATTTGGTGAAGGTATCTCAATATTTGCTCAAGTTATCGTGTTAACGGACAGACGGACTGACGGACGGATATACAGACGGACGGACATGGCTCAATCAACTTTTTTTTCGACCCTGGTCATTTTGATTTATGGATATAGGAAAAGGGGGCGTAGTTATCCTCCGATTTCGCTCATTTTCAATACCAATCTATTCTGAGTCTAAATAAGCCCGCTTACCTAATTTGGTGAAGGTATCTCAATATTTGCTCAAGTTATCGTGTTAACGGACAGGCGAACTTACGGACAGACGGACGGACATGGCTCAATCAAATTTTTTTTCGATCCTGGTCATTCTGATTTATGGATATAGGAAAAGGGGGCGTGGTTATCCTCCGATTTCGCTCATTTTCAATACCAATCTATTCTGAGTCTAAATAAGCCCGCATACCTAATTTGGTGAAGGTATCTCAATATTTGCTGAAGTTATCGTATTAACGGACAGACGGACTGACGGACGGACATAGTTCAATCAAATTTTTTTCGATCCTGGTCATTTTGATTTATGGATATAGAAAAAGGGGGCGTGGTTATCCTCCGATTTCGCTCATTTTCAATACCGATCTGTTCTGAGGCTAAATAAGCCCGCATACCTAATTTGGTGAAGGTATCTCAATATTTGCTCAAGTTATCGTGTTAACGGACAGACGGACTGACATAGTTCAATCAAATTTTTTTCGATCCTGTTCATTTTGATTTATGGATATAGGAAAAGGGGGCGTGGTTATCCTCCGATTTCGCTCATTTTCAATACCAATCTATTCTGAGGCTAAATAAGCCCGCATACCTAATTTGGTGAAGGTATCTCAATATTTGCTCAAGTTATCGTGTTAACGGACAGACGGACTGACGGACGGATATACAGACGGGCGGACATGGCTCAATCAACTTTTTTTTCGACCCTGGTCATTTTGATTTATGGATATAGGAAAAGGGGGCGTGGTTATCCTCCGAGTTCGCTCATTTTCAATACCAATCTATTCTGAGTCTAAATAAGCCCGCTTACCTAATTTGGTGAAGGTATCTCAATATTTGCTCAAGTTATCGTGTTAACGGACAGACGAACTTACGGACAGACGGACTGACATAGTTCAATCAAATTTTTTTCGATCCTGTTCATTTTGATTTATGGATATAGGAAAAGGGGGCGTGGTTATCCTCCGATTTCGCTCATTTTCAATACCAATCTATTCTGAGGCTAAATAAGCCCGCATACCTAATTTGGTGAAGGTATCTCAATATTTGCTCAAGTTATCGTGTTAACGGACAGACGGACTGACGGACGGATATACAGACGGACGGACATGGCTCAATCAAATTTTTTTTCGATCCTGGTCATTCTGATTTATGGATATAGGAAAAGGGGGCGTGGTTATCCTCCGATTTCGCTCATTTTCAATACCAATCTATTCTGAGTCTAAATAAGCCCGCATACCTAATTTGGTGAAGGTATCTCAATATTTGCTCAAGTTATCGTGTTAACGGACAGACGAACTTACGGACAGACATAGTTCAATCAAATTTTTTTCGATCCTGGTCATTTTGATTTATGGATATAGGAAAAGGGGGCGCGGTTATCTTCCGATTTCGCTCATTTTCAATACCAATCTATTCTGAGTCTAAATAAGCCCGCATACCTAATTTGGTGAAGGTATCTCAATATTCGCTCAAGTTATCGTGTTAACGGACAGACGGACTGACGGACGGACATAGTTCAATCAAATTTTTTTCGATCCTGTTCATTTTGATTTATGGATATAGGAAAAGGGGGCGCGGTTATCCTCCGATTTCGCTCATTTTCAATACCATTCTATTCTGAGTCTAAATAAGCCCGCATACCTAATTTGGTGAAGGTATCTCAATATTTGCTCAAGTTATCGTGTTAGCGGACAGACGGACTGACGGACGGACATAGTTCAATCAAATTTTTTTCGATCCTGGTCATTTTGATTTATGGATATAGGAAAAGGGGGCGCGGTTATCCTCCGATTTCGCTCATTTTCAATACCAATCTATTCTGAGTCTAAATAAGCCCGCATACCTAATTTGGTAAAGGTATCTCAATATTCGCTCAAGTTATCGTGTTAACGGACTGACGGACGGACATAGTTCAATCAAATTTTTTTCGATCCTGTTCATTTTGATTTATGGATATAGGAAAAGGGGGCGTGGTTATCCTCCGATTTCGCTCATTTTCAATACCAATCTATTCTGAGGCTAAATAAGCCCGCATACCTAATTTGGTGAAGGTATCTCAATATTTGCTCAAGTTATCGTGTTAACGGACAGACGGACTGACGGACGGATATACAGACGGACGGACATGGCTCAATCAACTTTTTTTTCGACCCTGGTCATTTTGATTTATGGATATAGGAAAAGGGGGCGTGGTTATCCTCCGATTTCGCTCATTTTCAATACCAATCTATTCTGAGTCTAAATAAGCCCGCTTACCTAATTTGGTGAAGGTATCTCAATATTTGCTCAAGTTATCGTGTTAACGGACAGACGGACTGACATAGTTCAATCAAATTTTTTTCGATCCTGTTCATTTTGATTTATGGATATAGGAAAAGGGGGCGTGGTTATCCTCCGATTTCGCTCATTTTCCATACCAATCTATTTATTCTGAGGCTAAATAAGCCCGCATACCTAATTTGGTGAAGGTATCTCAATATTTGCTCAAGTTATCGTGTTAACGGACAGACGGACTGACGGACGGATATACAGACGGACGGACATGGCTCAATCAACTTTTTTTTCGACCCTGGTCATTTTGATTTATGGATATAGGAAAAGGGGGCGCGGTTATCCTCCGATTTCGCTCATTTTCAATACCAATCTATTCTGAGTCTAAATAAGCCCGCATACCTAATTTGGTGAAGGTATCTCAACATTTGCTCAAGTTATCGTGTGAACGGACAGACGAACTTACGGACAGACGGACGGACATGGCTCAATCAAATTTTTTTTCGATCCTGGTCATTCTGATTTATGGATATAGGAAAAGGGGGCGTGGTTATCCTCCGATTTCGCTCATTTTCAATACCAATCTATTCTGAGTCTAAATAAGCCCGCATACCTAATTTGGTGAAGGTATCTCAATATTTGCTGAAGTTATCGTGTTAACGGACAGACGGACTTACGGACGGACATAGTTCAATCAAATTTTTTTCGATCCTGGTCATTTTGATTTATGGATATAGGAAAAGGGGGCGTGGTTATCCTCCGATTTCGCTCATTTTCAATACAAATCTATTCTGAGGCTAAATAAGCCCGCATACCTAATTTGGTGAAGGTATCTCAATATTTGCTCAAGTTATCGTGTTAACGGACAGACGGACTGACGGACGGATATACAGACGGACGGACATGGCTCAATCAACTTTTTTTTCGACCCTGGTCATTTTGATTTATGGATATAGGAAAAGGGGGCGTGGTTATCCTCCGATTTCGCTCATTTTCAATACCAATCTATTCTGAGTCTAAATAAGCCCGCTTACCTAATTTGGTGAAGGTATCTCAATATTTGCTCAAGTTATCGTGTTAACGGACAGACGGACTGACGGACGGACATAGTTCAATCAAATTTTTTTCGATCCTGGTCATTTTGATTTATGGATATAGGAAAAGGGGGCGCGGTTATCCTCCGATTTCGCTCATTTTCAATACCAATCTATTCTGAGTCTAAATAAGCCCGCATACCTAATTTGGTGAAGGTATCTCAATATTTGCTGAAGTTATCGTGTTAACGGACAGACGGACTTACGGACGGACATAGTTCAATCAAATTTTTTTCGATCCTGGTCATTTTGATTTATGGATATAGGAAAAGGGGGCGTGGTTATCCTCCGATTTCGCTCATTTTCAATACCAATCTATTCTGAGTCTAAATAAGCCCGCTTACCTAATTTGGTGAAGGTATCTCAATGTTTGCTCAAGTTATCGTATTAACGGACAGACGGACTGACGGACGGACATAGTTCAATCAAATTTTTTTCGATCCTGGTCATTTTGATTTATAGATATAGGAAAAGAGGGCGTGGTTATCCTCCGATTCCGCTCATTTTCAATACCAGTCTATTCTGAGTCTAAATAAGCCCGCATACCTAATTTGGTGAAGGTATCTCAATATTTGCTCAAGTTATCGTGTTAGCGGACAGACGAACTGACGGACGGACATAGTTCAATCAAATTTTTTTTCGATCCTGGTCATTTTGATTTATGGATATAGGAAAAGGGGGCGCGGTTATCCTCCGATTTCGCTCATTTTCAATACCAATCTATTCTGAGTCTAAATAAGCCCGCATACCTAATTTGGTGAAGGTATCTCAATATTTGTTCAAGTTATCGTGTTAACGGACAGACGGACGGACATAGTTCAATCAAATTTTTTTTGATCCTGGTCATTTTGATTTATGGATATAGGAAAAGGGGGCGTGGTTATCCTCCGATTTCGCTCATTTTCAATACCAATCTATTCTGAGTCTAAATAAGCCCGCTTACGTAATTTGGTGAAGGTATCTCAATATTTGCTCAAGTTATCGTGTTAACGGACAGACGGACTGACTGACGGACATAGTTCAATCAAATTTTGTTCGATCCTGGTCATTTTGATTTATGGATATAGGAAAAGGGGGCGTGGTTATCCTCCGATTTCGCTCATTTTCAATACCAATCTATTCTGAGTCTAAATAAGCCCGCATACCTAATTTGGTGAAGGTATCTCAATATTTGCTCAAGTTATCGTGTTAACGGACAGACGGCCTGACTGGCGGACATAGTTCAATCAAATTTTGTTCGATCCTGGTCATTTTGATTTATGGATATAGGAGAAGGGGGCGTGGTTATCCTCCGATTTCGCTCATTTTCAATACCTATCTATTCTGAGTCTAAATAAGCCCGCTTACCTTATTTGGTGAAGCTATCTCAATATTTGTTCAAGTTATCGTGTTAACGGACAGACGGACGGACATAGTTCAATCAAATTTTTTTCGATCCTGGTCATTTTGATTTATGGATATAGGAAAAGGGGGCGTGGTTATCCTCCGATTTCGCTCATTTTCAATACCTATCTCTTCTGAGTCTAAATAAGCCCGCTTACCTTATTTGGTGAAGCTATCTCAATATTTGTTCAAGTTATCGTGTTAACGGACAGACGGACGGACATAGTTCAATCAAATTTTTTTTGATCCTGGTCATTTTGATTTATGGATATAGGAAAAGGGGGCGTGGTTATCCTCCGATTTCGCTCATTTTCAATACCAATCTATTCTGAGTCTAAATAAGCCCGCTTACGTAATTTGGTGAAGGTATCTCAATATTTGCTCAAGTTATCGTGTTAACGGACAGACGGCCTGACTGGCGGACATAGTTCAATCAAATTTTGTTCGATCCTGGTCATTTTGATTTATGGATATAGGAGAAGGGGGCGTGGTTATCCTCCGATTTCGCTCATTTTCAATACCTATCTATTCTGAGTCTAAATAAGCCCGCTTACCTTATTTGGTGAAGCTATCTCAATATTTGTTCAAGTTATCGTGTTAACGGACAGACGGACGGACATAGTTCAATCAAATTTTTTTCGATCCTGGTCATTTTGATTTATGGATATAGGAAAAGGGGGCGTGGTTATCCTCCGATTTCGCTCATTTTCAATACCAATCTATTCTGAGTCTAAATAAGCCCGCTTACCTAATTTGGTGAAGGTATCTCAATATTTGCTCAAGTTATCGTGTTAACGGACAGACGGCCTGACTGGCGGACATAGTTCAATCAAATTTTGTTCGATCCTGGTCATTTTGATTTATGGATATAGGAGAAGGGGGCGTGGTTATCCTCCGATTTCGCTCATTTTCAATACAAATCTATTCTGAGTCTAAATAAGCCCGCATACCTAATTTGGTGAAGGTATCTCAATATTTGCTCAAGTTATCGTGTCAGCGGACAGACGGACTGACGGACGGACATAATTCAATCAAATTTTTTTCGATCCTGGTCATTTTGATTTATGGATATAGGAAAAGGGGGCGCGGTTATCCTCCGATTTCGCTCATTTTCAATACCAATCTATTCTGAGTCTAAATAAGCCCGCATACCTAATTTGGTGAAGGTATCTCAATATTTGTTCAAGTTATCGTGTCAGCGGACAGACGGACTGACGGACGGACATAATTCAATCAAATTTTTTTCGATCCTGGTCATTTTGATTTATGGATATAGGAAAAGGGGGCGCGGTTATCCTCCGATTTCGCTCATTTTCAATACCAATCTATTCTGAGTCTAAATAAGCCCGCTTACCTAATTTGGTGAAGGTATCTCAATATTTGCTCAAGTTATCGTGTTAACGGACAGACGGACTGACTGACGGACATAGTTCAATCAAATTTTGTTCGATCCTGGTCATTTTGATTTATGGATATAGGAAAAGGGGGCGTGGTTATCCTCCGATTCCGCTCATTTTCAATACCAATCTATTCTGAGTCTAAATAAGCCCGCATACCTAACTTGTTGAAGGTATCTCAATATTTGCTCCAGTTATCGTGTTAACGGACAGACGGACTGACTGACGGACATAGTTCAATCAAATCTTTTTCGATCCTGGTCATTTTGATATATAGATATAGGAAAAGAGGGCGTGGTTATCCTCCGATTCCGCTCGTTTTCAATACCAATCTATTCTGAGTCTAAATAAGCCCGCATACCTAATTTGGTGAAACTATCTTAATATTTGCTCAAGTTATCGTGTTAGCGGACAGACGGACTGACGGACGGACATAGTTCAATCAAATTTTTTTCGATCCTGGTCATTTTGATTTATGGATATAGGAAAAGGGGGCGCGGTTATCCTCCGATTTCGCTCATTTTCAATACCAATCTATTCTGAGTCTAAATAAGCCCGCATACCTAATTTGATGAAGGTATCTCAATATTTGCTCAAGTTATCGTGTTAACGGACAGACGGACTTACGGACGGACATAGTTCAATCAAATTTTTTTCGATCCTGGTCATTTTGATTTATGGATATAGGAAAAGGGGGCGTGGTTATCCTCCGATTTCGCTCATTTTCAATACAAATCTATTCTGAGGCTAAATAAGCCCGCATACCTAATTTGGTGAAGGTATCTCAATATTTGCTCAATTTATCGTGTTAACGGACAGACGGACTGACGGACGGATATACAGACGGACGGACATGGCTCAATCAACTTTTTTTTCGACCCTGGTCATTTTGATTTATGGATATAGGAAAAGGGTTCGTGGTTATCCTCCGATTTCGCTCATTTTCAATACCAATCTATCTATTTTGAGTCTAAATAAGCCCGCATACCTAATTTGGTGAAGGTATCTCAATATTTGCTCAAGTTATCGTGTTAACGGACAGACGGACTGACGGACGGACATAGTTCAATCAAATTTTGTTCGATCCTGGTCATTTTGATATATGGATATAGGAAAAGGGGGCGTGGTTATCGTCCGATTTCGCTCACTTTCAATACCAAGCTATTCTGGATCTAAATAAGCCCGCATACCGGAATTGGTGAAGGTATCTCAATATTTGCTCAAGTTATCGTGTTAACGGACAGACGGACGGACAGACAGACGGACGGACATGGCTCAATCAAATTTTTTTTCGATCCTGGTCAGTTTTGATATATGGAAGTCTATATCTATATCAATTCCTCATACCTGTACAACCAACCGTTATCCAAACAAATTTATAATACCATGTGTACAAGTACAGCTGGGTATAAAAAGAAAGCGTGGCTTTCAGCCGATTTCGCTCATTTTCACAGCAAACAGTTGTGGCTACGAGAAAAATGTCTATGCCAAATTTCAATGTTATATCTTTAAGGCTATTGATTTACAGCTTGTTAATCTGAATTTGCTTCTCTAAATGTGGGCGTTGCCACACCCATATTCCAGAATTTTACTGAACTTGTATTTTGCGTTATAAAATCAATCCACATACCAAATTTCATTAATTTATTGGTTCTCGTTTTCGGATTATCTCGTTTTTTTCAATTTTTCGATATAGGAAAAGGGGGCATGGATAGCGTTCGATTTCGCTCATTTTCAATACCAATCTATTCTGAGTCTAAATAAGCCCGCTTACCTAATTTGGTGAAGGTATCTCAATATTTGCTCAAGTTATCGTGTTAACGGACAGACGGACTGACTGGCGGACATAGTTCAATCAAATTTTGTTCGATCCTGGTCATTTTGATTTATGGATATAGGAGAAGGGGGCGTGGTTATCCTCCGATTTCGCTCATTTTCAATACAAATCTATTCTGAGTCTAAATAAGCCCGCATACCTAATTTGGTGAAGGTATCTCAATATTTGCTCAAGTTATCGTGTCAGCGGACAGACGGACTGACGGACGGACATAATTCAATCAAATTTTTTTCGATCCTGGTCATTTTGATTTATGGATATAGGAAAAGGGGGCGCGGTTATCCTCCGATTTCGCTCATTTTCAATACCAATCTATTCTGAGTCTAAATAAGCCCGCATACCTAATTTGGTGAAGGTATCTCAATATTTGTTCAAGTTATCGTGTTAACGGACAGACGGACGGACATAGTTCAATCAAATTTTTTTCGATCCTGGTCATTTTGATTTATGGATATAGGAAAAGGGGGCGTGGTTATCCTCCGATTTCGCTCATTTTCAATACCAATCTATTCTGAGTCTAAATAAGCCCGCTTACCTAATTTGGTGAAGGTATCTCAATATTTGCTCAAGTTATCGTGTTAACGGACAGACGGACTGACTGACGGACATAGTTCAATCAAATTTTGTTCGATCCTGGTCATTTTGATTTATGGATATAGGAAAAGGGGGCGTGGTTATCCTCCGATTCCGCTCATTTTCAATACCAATCTATTCTGAGTCTAAATAAGCCCGCATACCTAACTTGTTGAAGGTATCTCAATATTTGCTCCAGTTATCGTGTTAACGGACAGACGGACTGACTGACGGACATAGTTCAATCAAATCTTTTTCGATCCTGGTCATTTTGATTTATAGATATAGGAAAAGAGGGCGTGGTTATCCTCCGATTCCGCTCGTTTTCAATACCAATCTATTCTGAGTCTAAATAAGCCCGCATACCTAATTTGGTGAAACTATCTCAATATTTGCTCAAGTTATCGTGTTAGCGGACAGACGGACTGACGGACGGACATAGTTCAATCAAATTTTTTTCGATCCTGGTCATTTTGATTTATGGATATAGGAAAAGGGGGCGCGGTTATCCTCCGATTTCGCTCATTTTCAATACCAATCTATTCTGAGTCTAAATAAGCCCGCATACCTAATTTGATGAAGGTATCTCAATATTTGCTCAAGTTATCGTGTTAACGGACAGACGGACTTACGGACGGACATAGTTCAATCAAATTTTTTTCGATCCTGGTCATTTTGATTTATGGATATAGGAAAAGGGGGCGTGGTTATCCTCCGATTTCGCTCATTTTCAATACAAATCTATTCTGAGGCTAAATAAGCCCGCATACCTAATTTGGTGAAGGTATCTCAATATTTGCTCAATTTATCGTGTTAACGGACAGACGGACTGACGGACGGATATACAGACGGACGGACATGGCTCAATCAACTTTTTTTTCGACCCTGGTCATTTTGATTTATGGATATAGGAAAAGGGTTCGTGGTTATCCTCCGATTTCGCTCATTTTCAATACCAATCTATCTATTTTGAGTCTAAATAAGCCCGCATACCTAATTTGGTGAAGGTATCTCAATATTTGCTCAAGTTATCGTGTTAACGGACAGACGGACTGACGGACGGACATAGTTCAATCAAATTTTGTTCGATCCTGGTCATTTTGATATATGGATATAGGAAAAGGGGGCGTGGTTATCGTCCGATTTCGCTCACTTTCAATACCAAGCTATTCTGGATCTAAATAAGCCCCGCATACCGGAATTGGTGAAGGTATCTCAATATTTGCTCAAGTTATCGTGTTAACGGACAGACGGACGGACAGACAGACGGACGGACATGGCTCAATCAAATTTTTTTTCGATCCTGGTCAGTTTTGATATATGGAAGTCTATATCTATATCAATTCCTCATACCTGTACAACCAACCGTTATCCAAACAAATTTATAATACCATGTGTACAAGTACAGCTGGGTATAAAAAGAAAGCGTGGCTTTCAGCCGATTTCGCTCATTTTCACAGCAAAACAGTTGTGGCTACGAGAAAAATGTCTATGCCAAATTTCAATGTTATATCTTTAAGGCTATTGATTTACAGCTTGTTAATCTGAATTTGCTTCTCTAAATGTGGGCGTTGCCACACCCCATATTCCAGAATTTTACTGAACTTGTATTTTGCGTTATAAAATCAATCCACATACCAAATTTCATTAATTTATTGGTTCTCGTTTTCGGATTATCTCGTTTTTTTCAATTTTTCGATATAGGAAAAGGGGGCATGGTTAGCGTTCGATTTCGCTCATTTTCAATACCAATCTATTCTGAGTCTAAATAAGCCCGCTTACCTAATTTGGTGAAGGTATCTCAATGTTTGCTCAAGTTATCGTATTAACGGACAGACGGGACTGACGGACGGGCATAGTTCAATCAAATTTTTTTCGATCCTGGTCATTTTGATTTATAGATATAGGAAAAGAGGGCGTGGTTATCCTCCGATTCCGCTCATTTTCAATACCAGTCTATTCTGAGTCTAAATAAGCCCGCATACCTAATTTGGTGAAGGTATCTCAATATTTGCTCAAGTTATCGTGTTAGCGGACAGACGGACTGACGGACGGATATAGTTCAATAAAATTTTTTTCGATCCTGGTCATTTTGATTTATGGATATAGGAAAAGGGGGCGCGGTTATCCTCCGATTTCGCTCATTTTCAATACCAATCTATTCTGAGTCTAAATAAGCCCGCATACCTAATTTGGTGAAGGTATCTCAATATTTGCTCAAGTTATCGTGTTAGCGGACAGACGGACTAACGGACGGACATAATTCAATCAAATTTTTTTCGATCCTGGTCATTTTGATTTATGGATATAGGAAAAGGGGGCGCGGTTAACCTCCGATTTCGCTCATTTTCAATACCAATCTATTCTGAGTCTAAATAAGCCCGCATACCTAATTTGGTGAAGGTATCTCAATATTTGCTGAAGTTATCGTGTTAACGGACAGACGGACGGATGGACAGATGGACAGACGGACGGACATGGCTCAATCAAATTCATCCTGGTCATTTTGATATGTGGAAGTCTATATCTGGATATAAAAATAAAGCGTGGCCTTCAGCCGATTTCGCTCATTTTCACAAAAAACAGTTGTCGCTACGAAAAAAATGTCTATGCAAAATTTCAATGTTATATCTCTAAAGGCCATTGATTTACAGCTTGTTAATCTGAATTTGCTTCTCTAAATGTGGGCGTTGCCACACCCATATTCCAGAATTTTACTGAACTTGTATTTTGCGTTATAAAATCAATCCACATACCCAATTTCATTAATTTATTGGTTCTCGTTTTCGGATTATCTCATTTTTTTCAATTTTTCGATATAGGAAAAGGGGGCATGGTTAGCGTTCGATTTCGCTCATTTTCAATACCAATCTATTCTGAGTCTAAATAAGCCCGCTTACCTAATTTGGTGAAGGTATCTCAATGTTTGCTCAAGTTATCGTATTAACGGACAGACGGACTGACGGACGGACATAGTTCAATCAAATTTTTTTCGATCCTGGTCATTTTGATTTATAGATATAGGAAAAGAGGGCGTGGTTATCCTCCGATTCCGCTCATTTTCAATACCAGTCTATTCTGAGTCTAAATAAGCCCGCATACCTAATTTGGTGAAGGTATCTCAATATTTGCTCAAGTTATCGTGTTAGCGGACAGACGGACTGACGGACGGACATAGTTCAATCAAATTTTTTTCGATCCTGGTCATTTTGATTTATGGATATAGGAAAAGGGGGCGCGGTTATCCTCCGATTTCGCTCATTTTCAATACCAATCTATTCTGAGTCTAAATAAGCCCGCATACCTAATTTGGTGAAGGTATCTCAATATTTGCTCAAGTTATCGTGTTAGCGGACAGACGGACTGACGGACGGACATAATTCAATCAAATTTTTTTCGATCCTGGTCATTTTGATTTATGGATATAGGAAAAGGGGGCGCGGTTATCCGCCGATTTCGCTCATTTTCAATACCAATCTATTCTGAGTCTAAATAAGCCCGCATACCTAATTTGGTGAAGGTATCTCAATATTTGCTCAAGTTATCGTGTTAACGGACAGACGGACGGACGGACAGACAGGCGGACGTGGCTCAATCGAATTTTTTTCGATCCTGGTCATTTTGATATATGGAAGTCTATATCTAGCTTGATTCCTTTATACTTGTACATTCAACCGTTATCAAAACAAAGTTATAATACCATGTGTACAAGTACAGCTGGGTATAGAAAGAAAGCGTGGCCTTCAGTCGATTTCGCTCATTTTCACAGCAAACTGTTGTGGCTAAGAAAAAAATGTCTATGCCAAATTTCAATGTTATATCTTCAACGGATAGTGATTTACAGCTTGTTAAACTTCTGAATTTTCTTCTCTAAACGTGGGCATTGCCACACCCATATTCCAGAATTTTACAGAACTTGTATTTTGCGTTATAAAATCAATCCACATACCAAATTTCATTAATTTAGTGGTTTTCGTTTTCGAATTATCTCGTTTCTTCAATTTTTCGATATAGGAAAAGGGGACGTGGTTATCCCCCGATTTCGCTCATTTTCAATACCAATCTATTCTGAGTCATAGTTCAATCAAATTTTTTTCGATCCTGGTCATTTTGATTTATGGATATAGGAAAAGGGGGCGTGGTTATCCTCCGATTTCGCTCATTTTCAATACCAATCTATTCTGAGTCTAAATAAGCCCACTTACCTAATTTGGTGAAGGTATCTCAATATTTGCTCAAGTTATCGTGTTAACGGACAGACGGACTGACGGACGGACATAGTTCAATCAAATTTTGTTCGATCCTGGTCATTTTGATATATGGATATAGGAAAAGGGGGCGTGGTTATCGTCCGATTTCGCTCACTTTCAATACCAAGCTATTCTGGATCTAAATAAGCCCGCATACCGGAATTGGTGAAGGTATCTCAATATTTGCTCAAGTTATCGTGTTAACGGGCAGACGGACGGACATGGCTCAATCAAATTTTTTTTCGATCCTGGTCAGTTTTGATATATGGAAGTCTATATCTATATCAATTCCTCATACCTGTACAACCAACCGTTATCCAAACAAATTTATAATACCATGTGTACAAGTACAGCTGGGTATAAAAAGAAAGCGTGGCTTTCAGCCGATTTCGCTCATTTTCACAGCAAACAGTTGTGGCTACGAGAAAAATGTCTATGCCAAATTTCAATGTTATATCTCTAAAGGCTATTGATTTACAGCTTGTTAATCTGAATTTGCTTCTCTAAATGTGGGCGTTGCCACACCCATATTCCAGAATTTTACTGAACTTGTATTTTGCGTTATAAAATCAATCCACATACCAAATTTCATTAATTTATTGGTTCTCGTTTTCGGATTATCTCATTTTTTTCAATTTTTCGATATAGGAAAGGGGGGCATGGTTATCGTCCGATTTCGCTCATTTTCAATAAAAATGTATTCTGGATCTAAATAAGCCCACACACCGGAATTGGTGTAAGTATCTCAATATTTGCTCAAGTTATCGTGTTAACGGACAGACGGACGGACATAGTTCAATCAAATTTTTTTCGATCCTGGTCATTTTGATTTATAGATATAGCAAAAGAGGGCGTGGTTATCCTCCGATTTCGCTCATTTTCAATTCCAATCTATTCTGAGTCTAAATAAGCCCGCATACCTAATTTGGTGAAGGTATCTCAATATTTGCTCAAGTTATCGTGTTAACGGACAGACGGACGGACATAGTTCAATCAAATTTTTTTCGATCCTGGTCATTTTGATTTATGGATATAGGAAAAGGGGGCGTGGTTATCCTCAGATTTCGCTCATTTTCAATACCAATCTATTCTGAGTCTAAATAAGCCCGCATACCTAATTTGGTGAAGGTATCTCAATATTTGCTCAAGTTATCGTGTTAACGGACAGACGGACGGACATAGTTCAATCAAATTTTTTTCGATCCTGGTCATTTTGATTTATAGATATAGCAAAAGAGGGCGTGGTTATCCTCCGATTTCGCTCATTTTCAATACCAATCTATTCTGAGTCTAAAAAAGCCCGCATACCTAATTTGGTGAAGGTATCTCAATATTTGCTCAAGTTATCGTGTTAACGGACAGACGGACGGACATAGTTCAATCAAATTTTTTTCGATCCTGGTCATTTTGATTTATAGATATAGCAAAAGAGGGCGTGGTTATCCTCCGATTTCGCTCATTTTCAATTCCAATCTATTCTGAGTCTAAATAAGCCCGCATACCTAATTTGGTGAAGGTATCTCAATATTTGCTCAAGTTATCGTGCTAACGGACAGACGGACGGACATAGTTCAATTAATATTTTTTTGGATCCTGGTCATTTTGATTTATGGATATAGGAAAAGGGGGCGTGGTTATCCTCAGATTTCGCTCATTTTTAATACCAATCTATTCTGAGTCTAAATAAGCCCGCATACCTAATTTGGTGAAGGTATCTCAATATTTGCTCAAGTTATCGTGTTAACGGACAGACGGACTGACGGACGGATAGACAGACGGACGGACATGGCTCAATCAACTTTTTTTTCGACCCTGGTCATTTTGATTTATGGATATAGGAAAAGGGGGCGTGGTTATCCTCAGATTTCGCTCATTTTCAATACCAATCTATTCTGAGTCTAAATAAGCCCGCATACCTAATTTGGTGAAGGTATCTCAATATTTGCTCAAGTTATCGTGTTAACGGACAGACGGACTGACGGACGGACATGGCTCAATCAACTTTTTTTTCGACCCTGGTCATTTTGATTTATGGATATAGGAAAAGGGGGCGTGGTTATCCTCCGATTTCGCTCATTTTCAATACCAATCTATTCTGAGTCTAAATAAGCCCGCATACCTAATTTGGTGAAGGTATCTCAATATTTGCTGAAGTTATCGTGTTAACAGACAGACGGACGGATGGACAGATGGACAGACGGACGGACATGGCTCAATCAAATTTTTTTTCGATCCTGGTCATTTTGATATGTGGAAGTCTATATCTGGATATAAAAATAAAGCGTGGCCTTCAGCCGATTTCGCTCATTTTCACAAAAAACAGTTGTCGCTACGAAAAAAATGTCTATGCCAAATTTCAATGTTATATCTCTAAAGGCTATTGATTTACAGCTTGTTAATCTGAATTTGCTTCTCTAAATGTGGGCGTTGCCACACCCATATTCCAGAATTTTACTGAACTTGTATTTTGCGTTATAAAATCAATCCACATACCAAATTTCATTAATTTATTGGTTCTCGTTTTCGGATTATCTCATTTTTTTCAATTTTTCGATATAGGAAAGGGGGGCATGGTTATCGTCCGATTTCGCTCATTTTCAATAAAAATGTATTCTGGATCTAAATAAGCCCACACACCGGAATTGGTGTAAGTATCTCAATATTTGCTCAAGTTATCGTGTTAACGGACAGACGGACGGACATAGTTCAATCAAATTTTTTTCGATCCTGGTCATTTTGATTTATAGATATAGCAAAAGAGGGCGTGGTTATCCTCCGATTTCGCTCATTTTCAATTCCAATCTATTCTGAGTCTAAATAAGCCCGCATACCTAATTTGGTGAAGGTATCTCAATATTTGCTCAAGTTATCGTGTTAACGGACAGACGGACGGACATAGTTCAATCAAATTTTTTTCGATCCTGGTCATTTTGATTTATGGATATAGGAAAAGGGGGCGTGGTTATCCTCAGATTTCGCTCATTTTCAATACCAATCTATTCTGAGTCTAAATAAGCCCGCATACCTAATTTGGTGAAGGTATCTCAATATTTGCTCAAGTTATCGTGTTAACGGACAGACGGACGGACATAGTTCAATCAAATTTTTTTCGATCCTGGTCATTTTGATTTATAGATATAGCAAAAGAGGGCGTGGTTATCCTCCGATTTCGCTCATTTTCAATACCAATCTATTCTGAGTCTAAAAAAGCCCGCATACCTAATTTGGTGAAGGTATCTCAATATTTGCTCAAGTTATCGTGTTAACGGACAGACGGACGGACATAGTTCAATCAAATTTTTTTCGATCCTGGTCATTTTGATTTATAGATATAGCAAAAGAGGGCGTGGTTATCCTCCGATTTCGCTCATTTTCAATTCCAATCTATTCTGAGTCTAAATAAGCCCGCATACCTAATTTGGTGAAGGTATCTCAATATTTGCTCAAGTTATCGTGTTAACGGACAGACGGACGGACATAGTTCAATCAAATTTTTTTCGATCCTGGTCATTTTGATTTATGGATATAGGAAAAGGGGGCGTGGTTATCCTCAGATTTCGCTCATTTTCAATACCAATCTATTCTGAGTCTAAATAAGCCCGCATACCTAATTTGGTGAAGGTATCTCAATATTTGCTCAAGTTATCGTGTTAACGGACAGACGGACGGACATAGTTCAATCAAATTTTTTTCGATCCTGGTCATTTTGATTTATAGATATAGCAAAAGAGGGCGTGGTTATCCTCCGATTTCGCTCATTTTCAATACCAATCTATTCTGAGTCGAAAAAAGCCCGCATACCTAATTTGGTGAAGGTATCTCAATATTTGCTCAAGTTATCGTGTTAACGGACAGACGGACGGACATAGTTCAATCAAATTTTTTTCGATCCTGGTCATTTTGATTTATAGATATAGCAAAAGAGGGCGTGGTTATCCTCCGATTTCGCTCATTTTCAATTCCAATCTATTCTGAGTCTAAATAAGCCCGCATACCTAATTTGGTGAAGGTATCTCAATATTTGCTCAAGTTATCGTGCTAACGGACAGACGGACGGACATAGTTCAATTAATATTTTTTTGGATCCTGGTCATTTTGATTTATGGATATAGGAAAAGGGGGCGTGGTTATCCTCAGATTTCGCTCATTTTTAATACCAATCTATTCTGAGTCTAAATAAGCCCGCATACCTAATTTGGTGAAGGTATCTCAATATTTGCTCAAGTTATCGTGTTAACGGACAGACGGACTGACGGACGGATAGACAGACGGACGGACATGGCTCAATCAACTTTTTTTTCGACCCTGGTCATTTTGATTTATGGATATAGGAAAAAGGGGCGTGGTTATCCTCAGATTTCGCTCATTTTCAATACCAATCTATTCTGAGTCTAAATAAGCCCGCATACCTAATTTGGTGAAGGTATCTCAATATTTGCTCAAGTTATCGTGTTAACGGACAGACGGACTGACGGACGGACATGGCTCAATCAACTTTTTTTTCGACCCTGGTCATTTTGATTTATGGATATAGGAAAAGGGGGCGTGGTTATCCTCCGATTTCGCTCATTTTCAATACCAATCTATTCTGAGTCTAAATAAGCCCGCATACCTAATTTGGTGAAGGTATCTCAATATTTGCTGAAGTTATCGTGTTAACAGACAGACGGACGGATGGACAGATGGACAGACAGACGGACATGGCTCAATCAAATTTTTTTTCGATCCTGGTCATTTTGATATGTGGAAGTCTATATCTGGATATAAAAATAAAGCGTGGCCTTCAGCCGATTTCGCTCATTTTCACAAAAAACAGTTGTCGCTACGAAAAAAATGTCTATGCCAAATTTCAATGTTATATCTCTAAAGGCTATTGATTTACAGCTTGTTAATCTGAATTTGCTTCTCTAATGTGGGCGTTGCCACACCCATATTCCAGAATTTTACTGAACTTGTATTTTGCGTTATAAAATCAATCCACATACCAAATTTCATTAATTTAGTGGTTTTCGTTTTCGAATTATCTCGTTTCTTCAATTTTTCGATATAGGAAAAGGGGGCGTGGTTATCCTCCGATGGCCTTCAGCCGATTTCGCTCCTTTTCACAGCAAACAGTTGTCGCTACGAAAAAAATTTCTATGCCAAATTTCAATGTTATATCTCCAACGGCTATTGATTTACAGCTTGTTAATCTGAATTTGCTTCTTTAAATGTGGGCGTTGCCACACCCATATTCCAGAATTTTACTGAACTTGTATTTTGCGTTATAAAATCAATCCACATACCAAATTTCATTAATTTAGTGGTTTTCGTTTTCGAATTATCTCGTTTCTTCAATTTTTCGCTATAGGAAGAGGGGCATGGTTATCCTCCGATTTCGCTCATTTTCAATACCAATCTATTCTGGATCTAAATAATCCCGCATACCTAATTTGGTGAAGGTACCTAAATATTTGCTCAAGTTATCGTGTTAACGAACAGACGGACGGATGGACAGACGGACGACCATGGCTCAATCAAATTTTTTTTCGATCCTGGTTATTTTGATATATGGAAGTCTATATCTATATCGATTCCTTTATACCTGTACAACCAACCGTTTTCAATACCAATCTATTCTGAGTCTAAATAAGCCCGCTTACCTAATTTGGTGAAGGTATCTCAATGTTTGCTCAAGTTATCGTATTAACGGACAGACGGACTGACGGACGGACATAGTTCAATCAAATTTTTTTCGATCCTGGTCATTTTGATTTATGGATATAGGAAAAGGGGGCGCGGTTATCCTCCGATTTCGATCATTTTCAATACCAATCTATTCTGAGTCTAAATAAGCCCGCATACCTAATTTGGTGAAGGTATCTCAATATTTGCTCAAGTTATCGTGTTAACGGACAGACGGACGGACATAGTTCAATCAAATTTTTTTCGATCCTGGTCATTTTGATTTATGGATATAGGAAAAGGGGGCGTGGTTATCTTCCGATTTCGCTCATTTTCAATACCAATCTATTCTGAGTCTAAATAAGCCCGCTTACCTAATTTGGTGAAGGTATCTCAATGTATGCTTAAGTTATCGTATTAACGGACAGACGGACTGACGGACGGACATAGTTCAATCAAATTTTTTTCGATCCTGGTCATTTTGATTTATGGATATAGGAAAAGGGGGCGTGGTTATCCTCAGATTTCGCTCATTTTCAATACCAATCTATTCTGAGTCTAAATAAGCCCGCATACCTAATTTGGTGAAGGTATCTCAATATTTGCTCAAGTTATCGTGTTAACGGACAGACGGACGGACATAGTTCAATCAAATTTTTTTCGATCCTGGTCATTTTGATTTATAGATATAGCAAAAGAGGGCGTGGTTATCCTCCGATTTCGCTCATTTTCAATACCAATCTATTCTGAGTCTAAATAAGCCCGCATACCTAATTTGGTGAAGGTATCTCAATATTTGCTCAAGTTATCGTGTTAACGGACAGACGGACGGACATAGTTCAATCAAATTTTTTTCGATCCTGGTCATTTTGATTTATGGATATAGAGTCTAAATAAGCCCGCATACCTAATTTGGTAAAGGTATCTCAATATTTGCTCAAGTTATCGTGTTAGCGGACAGACGGACTGACGGACGGACGTAGTTCAATCAAATTTTTTTCGATCCTGGTCATTTTGATTTATGGATATAGGAAAAGGGGGCGCGGTTATCCTCCGATTTCGCTCATTTTCAATACCAATCTATTCTGAGGCTAAATAAGCCCGCATACCTAATTTGGTGAAGGTATCTCAATATTTTCTCAAGTTATCGTGTTAACGGACAGACGGACGGACATAGTTCAATCAAATTTTTTGCGATCCTGGTCATTTTGATTTATGGATATAGGAAAAGGGGGCGCGGTTATCCTCCGATTTCGCTCATTTTCAATACCAATCTATTCTGAGTCTAAATAAGCCCGCATACCTAATTTGGTGAAGGTATCTCAATATTTGCTCAAGTTATCGTGTTAACGGACAGACGGACGGACATAGTTCAATCAAATTTTTTTCGATCCTGGTCATTTTGATTTATGGATATAGAGTCTAAATAAGCCCGCATACCTAATTCGGTAAAGGTATCTCAATATTTGCTCAAGTTATCGTGTTAGCGGACAGACGGACTGACGGACGGACGTAGTTCAATCAAATTTTTTTCGATCCTGGTCATTTTGATTTATGGATATAGGAAAAGGGGGCGCGGTTATCCTCCGATTTCGCTCATTTTCAATACCAATCTATTCTGAGGCTAAATAAGCCCGCATACCTAATTTGGTGAAGGTATCTCAATACTTGCTTAAGTTATCGTGTTAACGGACAGACGGACAGACGCACGGACATGGCTCAATAACATTTTTTTTCGATCCTGGTCATTTTGATTTATGGAAATCTATATCGATTCCTTTATACCTGTACAACCAACCGTTATCCAAACAAACTTATAGTACCCTGTGTGCAACTACAGCTGGATATAAAAATAAAGCGTGGCCTTCAGCCGATTTCGCTCATTTTCACAACAAACAGTTGTGGCTACGGAAAAAATGTCTATGCCAAATTTCAATGTTATTCCTCCAACGACTATTGATTTACAGCTTGTGAAACTTATGAATTTGCTCTTTCTAAATGTGGGCGTTGCCACACCCATATTGCAAAGTTTTACTGAACTTGTATTTTGCGTTATAAAATGACTCCACCTACCAAATGTCATTAATTTAGTGGTATTCGTTTTCGAATTATCTAATTTTTTAAATTTTTCGATATTTTCGATATAGGAAAAAGGGGCATGGTTATCGTCCGATTTCGCTCATTTTCAATACCAATCTATTCTGGATCTAAATAAGCCCGCACACCGGAATTGGTGAAGGTATCTCAATATTTGCTCAAGTTATCGTGTTAGCGGACTGACGGACGGACGGACGTGGCTCAGTCAAATTTTTTTCGATCCTGGTCATTTTGATATATGGAAGTCTATATCTGGATATAAAAAGAAAGCGTGGCCTTCAGCCGATTTCGCTCATTTTCACAGCAAACAGTTGTCGCTACGAAAAAAATGTCTATGCCAAATTTCAATGTTATATCTCCAACGGCTATTGATTTACAGCTTGTTAATCTGAATTTGCTTCTCTAAATGTGGGCGTTGCCACACCCATATTCCAGAATTTTACTGAACTTGTATTTTGCGTTATAAAATCAATCCACATACCAAATTTCATTAATTTAGTGGTTTTCGTTTTCGAATTATCTCGTTTCTTCAATTTTTCGCTATAGGAAGAGGGGCATGGTTATCCTCCGATTTCGCTCATTTTCAATACCAATCTATTCTGAGTCATAGTTCAATCAAATTTTTTTCGATCCTGGTCATTTTGATTTATGGATATAGGAAAAGGGGGCGCGGTTATCCTCCGATTTCGCTCATTTTCAATACCAATCTATTCTGAGTCTAAATAAGCCCGCATACCTAATTTGGTGAAGGTATCTCAATATTTGCTCAAACTATCGTGTTAACGGACAGACGGACTGACGGACGGACGTAGTTCAATCAAATTTTTTGCGATCCTGGTCATTTTGATTTATGGATATAGGAAAAGGGGGCGCGGTTATCCTTTGATTTCGCTCATTTTCAATACCAATCTATTCTGAGTCTAAATAAGGCCGCATACCTAATTTGGTGAAGGTATCTCAATATTTGCTCAAGTTATCGTATTAACGGACAGACGGACGGACATAGTCCAATCAAATTTTTTTCGATCCTGGTCATTTTGATTTATGGATATAGGAAAAGGGGGCGCGGTTATCCTCCGATTTCGCTCATTTTCAATACCAATCTATTCTGAGTCTAAATAAGGCCGCATACCTAATTTGGTGAAGGTATCTCAATATTTGCTCAAACTATCGTGTTAACGGACAGACGGACTGACGGACGGACATAGTTCAATCAAATTTTTTGCGATCCTGGTCATTTTGATTTATGGATATAGGAAAAGGGGGCGCGGTTATCCTCCGATTTCGCTCATTTTCAATACCAATCTATTCTGAGTCTAAATAAGCCCGCATACCTAATTTGGTGAAGGTATCTCAATATTTGCTCAAGTTATCGTGTTAACGGACAGACGGACGGACATAGTTCAATCAAATTTTTTTCGATCCTGGTCATTTTGATTTATGGATATAGAGTCTAAATAAGCCCGCATACCTAATTCGGTAAAGGTATCTCAATATTTGCTCAAGTTATCGTGTTAGCGGACAGACGGACTGACGGACGGACGTAGTTCAATCAAATTTTTTTCGATCCTGGTCATTTTGATTTATGGATATAGGAAAAGGGGGCGCGGTTATCCTCCGATTTCGCTCATTTTCAATACCAATCTATTCTGAGGCTAAATAAGCCCGCATACCTAATTTGGTGAAGGTATCTCAATACTTGCTTAAGTTATCGTGTTAACGGACAGACGGACAGACGCACGGACATGGCTCAATAACATTTTTTTTCGATCCTGGTCATTTTGATTTATGGAAATCTATATCGATTCCTTTATACCTGTACAACCAACCGTTATCCAAACAAACTTATAGTACCCTGTGTGCAACTACAGCTGGATATAAAAATAAAGCGTGGCCTTCAGCCGATTTCGCTCATTTTCACAACAAACAGTTGTGGCTACGGAAAAAATGTCTATGCCAAATTTCAATGTTATTCCTCCAACGACTATTGATTTACAGCTTGTGAAACTTATGAATTTGCTCTTTCTAAATGTGGGCGTTGCCACACCCATATTGCAAAGTTTTACTGAACTTGTATTTTGCGTTATAAAATGACTCCACCTACCAAATGTCATTAATTTAGTGGTATTCGTTTTCGAATTATCTAATTTTTTAAATTTTTCGATATTTTCGATATAGGAAAAAGGGGCATGGTTATCGTCCGATTTCGCTCATTTTCAATACCAATCTATTCTGGATCTAAATAAGCCCGCACACCGGAATTGGTGAAGGTATCTCAATATTTGCTCAAGTTATCGTGTTAGCGGACTGACGGACGGACGGACGTGGCTCAGTCAAATTTTTTTCGATCCTGGTCATTTTGATATATGGAAGTCTATATCTGGATATTAAAAGAAAGCGTGGCCTTCAGCCGATTTCGCTCATTTTCACAGCAAACAGTTGTCGCTACGAAAAAAATGTCTATGCCAAATTTCAATGTTATATCTCCAACGGCTATTGATTTACAGCTTGTTAATCTGAATTTGCTTCTCTAAATGTGGGCGTTGCCACACCCATATTCCAGAATTTTACTGAACTTGTATTTTGCGTTATAAAATCAATCCACATACCAAATTTCATTAATTTAGTGGTTTTCGTTTTCGAATTATCTCGTTTCTTCAATTTTTCGCTATAGGAAAAGGGGGCGCGGTTATCTTCCGATTTCGCTCATTTTCAATACCAATCTATTCTGAGTCTAAATAAGCCCGCATACCTAATTTGGTGAAGGTATCTCAATATTTGCTCAAACTATCGTGTTAACGGACAGACGGACTGACGGACGGACGTAGTTCAATCAAATTTTTTGCGATCCTGGTCATTTTGATTTATGGATATAGGAAAAGGGGGCGCGGTTATCCTTTGATTTCGCTCATTTTCAATACCAATCTATTCTGAGTCTAAATAAGGCCGCATACCTAATTTGGTGAAGGTATCTCAATATTTGCTCAAGTTATCGTATTAACGGACAGACGGACGGACATAGTCCAATCAAATTTTTTTCGATCCTGGTCATTTTGATTTATGGATATAGGAAAAGGGGGCGCGGTTATCCTCCGATTTCGCTCATTTTCAATACCAATCTATTCTGAGTCTAAATAAGGCCGCATACCTAATTTGGTGAAGGTATCTCAATATTTGCTCAAACTATCGTGTTAACGGACAGACGGACTGACGGACGGACGTAGTTCAATCACATTTTTTGCGATCCTGGTCATTTTGATTTATGGATATAGGAAAAGGGGGCGCGGTTATCCTCCGATTTCGCTCATTTTCAATACCAATCTATTCTGAGTCTAAATAAGCCCGCATACCTAATTTGGTGAAGGTATCTCAATATTTGCTCAAGTTATCGTGTTAACGGACAGACGGACGGACATAGTTCAATCAAATTTTTTTCGATCCTGGTCATTTTGATTTATCGATATAGAGTCTAAATAAGCCCGCATACCTAATTCGGTAAAGGTATCTCAATATTTGCTCAAGTTATCGTGTTAGCGGACAGACGGACTGACGGACGGACGTAGTTCAATCAAATTTTTTTCGATCCTGGTCATTTTGATTTATGGATATAGGAAAAGGGGGCGCGGTTATCCTCCGATTTCGCTCATTTTCAATACCAATCTATTCTGAGGCTAAATAAGCCCGCATACCTAATTTGGTGAAGGTATCTCAATACTTGCTTAAGTTATCGTGTTAACGGACAGACGGACAGACGCACGGACATGGCTCAATAACATTTTTTTTCGATCCTGGTCATTTTGATTTATGGAAATCTATATCGATTCCTTTATACCTGTACAACCAACCGTTATCCAAACAAACTTATAGTACCCTGTGTGCAACTACAGCTGGATATAAAAATAAAGCGTGGCCTTCAGCCGATTTCGCTCATTTTCACAACAAACAGTTGTGGCTACGGAAAAAATGTCTATGCCAAATTTCAATGTTATTCCTCCAACGACTATTGCTTTACAGCTTGTGAAACTTATGAATTTGCTCTTTCTAAATGTGGGCGTTGCCACACCCATATTGCAAAGTTTTACTGAACTTGTATTTTGCGTTATAAAATGACTCCACCTACCAAATGTCATTAATTTAGTGGTATTCGTTTTCGAATTATCTAATTTTTAAAATTTTTCGATATTTTCGATATAGGAAAAAGGGGCATGGTTATCGTCCGATTTCGCTCATTTTCAATACCAATCTATTCTGGATCTAAATAAGCCCGCACACCGGAATTGGTGAAGGTATCTCAATATTTGCTCAAGTTATCGTGTTAGCGGACTGACGGACGGACGGACGTGGCTCAGTCAAATTTTTTTCGATCCTGGTCATTTTGATATATGGAAGTCTATATCTGGATATAAAAATAAAGCGTGGCCTTCAGCCGATTTCGCTCATTTTCACAGCAAACAGTTGTCGCTACGAAAAAAATTTCTATGCCAAATTTCAATGTTATATCTCCAACGGCTATTGATTTACAGCTTGTTAATCTGAATTTGCTTCTTTAAATGTGGGCGTTGCCACACCCATATTCCAGAATTTTACTGAACTTGTATTTTGCGTTATAAAATCAATCCACATACCAAATTTCATTAATTTAGTGGTTTTCGTTTTCGAATTATCTCGTTTCTTCAATTTTTCGCTATAGGAAGAGGGGCATGGTTATCCTCCGATTTCGCTCATTTTCAATACCAATCTATTCTGGATCTAAATAATCCCGCATACCTAATTTGGTGAAGGTACCTAAATATTTGCTCAAGTTATCGTGTTAACGAACAGACGGACGGATGGACAGACGGACGACCATGGCTCAATCAAATTTTTTTTCGATCCTGGTTATTTTGATATATGGAAGTCTATATCTATATCGATTCCTTTATACCTGTACAACCAACCGTTTTCAATACCAATCTATTCTGAGTCTAAATAAGCCCGCTTACCTAATTTGGTGAAGGTATCTCAATGTTTGCTCAAGTTATCGTATTAACGGACAGACGGACTGACGGACGGACATAGTTCAATCAAATTTTTTTCGATCCTGGTCATTTTGATTTATGGATATAGGAAAAGGGGGCGCGGTTATCCTCCGATTTCGCTCATTTTCAATACCAATCTATTCTGAGTCTAAATAAGCCCGCATACCTAATTTGGTGAAGGTATCTCAATATTTGCTCAAGTTATCGTGTTAACGGACAGACGGACGGACATAGTTCAATCAAATTTTTTTCGATCCTGGTCATTTTGATTTATGGATATAGGAAAAGGGGGCGTGGTTATCTTCCGATTTCGCTCATTTTCAATACCAATCTATTCTGAGTCTAAATAAGCCCGCTTACCTAATTTGGTGAAGGTATCTCAATGTATGCTCAAGTTATCGTATTAACGGACAGACGGACTGACGGACGGACATAGTTCAATCAAATTTTTTTCGATCCTGGTCATTTTGATTTATGGATATAGGAAAAGGGGGCGTGGTTATCCTCAGATTTCGCTCATTTTCAATACCAATCTATTCTGAGTCTAAATAAGCCCGCATACCTAATTTGGTGAAGGTATCTCAATATTTGCTCAAGTTATCGTGTTAACGGACAGACGGACGGACATAGTTCAATCAAATTTTTTTCGATCCTGGTTATTTTGATTTATAGATATAGCAAAAGAGGGCGTGGTTATCCTCCGATTTCGCTCATTTTCAATACCAATCTATTCTGAGTCTAAATAAGCCCGCATACCTAATTTGGTGAAGGTATCTCAATATTTGCTCAAGTTATCGTGTTAACGGACAGACGGACGGACATAGTTCAATCAAATTTTTTTCGATCCTGGTCATTTTGATTTATGGATATAGAGTCTAAATAAGCCCGCATACCTAATTCGGTAAAGGTATCTCAATATTTGCTCAAGTTATCGTGTTAGCGGACAGACGGACTGACGGACGGACGTAGTTCAATCAACTTTTTTTCGATCCTGGTCATTTTGATTTATGGATATAGGAAAAGGGGGCGCGGTTATCCTCAGATTTCGCTCATTTTCAATACCAATCTATTCTGAGGCTAAATAAGCCCGCATACCTAATTTGGTGAAGGTATCTCAATACTTGCTTAAGTTATCGTGTTAACGGACAGACGGACAGACGCACGGACATGGCTCAATAACATTTTTTTTCGATCCTGGTCATTTTGATTTATGGAAATCTATATCGATTCCTTTATACCTGTACAACCAACCGTTATCCAAACAAACTTATAGTACCCTGTGTGCAACTACAGCTGGATATAAAAATAAAGCGTGGCCTTCAGCCGATTTCGCTCATTTTCACAACAAACAGTTGTGGCTACGGAAAAAATGTCTATGCCAAATTTCAATGTTATTCCTCCAACGACTATTGATTTACAGCTTGTGAAACTTATGAATTTGCTCTTTCTAAATGTGGGCGTTGCCACACCCATATTGCAAAGTTTTACTGAACTTGTATTTTGCGTTATAAAATGACTCCACCTACCAAATGTCATTAATTTAGTGGTATTCGTTTTCGAATTATCTAATTTTTTAAATTTTTCGATATTTTCGATATAGGAAAAAGGGGCATGGTTATCGTCCGATTTCGCTCATTTTCAATACCAATCTATTCTGGATCTAAATAAGCCCGCACACCGGAATTGGTGAAGGTATCTCAATATTTGCTCAAGTTATCGTGTTAGCGGACTGACGGACGGACGGACGTGGCTCAGTCAAATTTTTTTCGATCCTGGTCATTTTGATATATGGAAGTCTATATCTGGATATAAAAAGAAAGCGTGGCCTTCAGCCGATTTCGCTCATTTTCACAGCAAACAGTTGTCGCTACGAAAAAAATGTCTATGCCAAATTTCAATGTTATATCTCCATCGGCTATTGATTTACAGCTTGTTAATCTGAATTTGCTTCTCTAAATGTGGGCGTTGCCACACCCATATTCCAGAATTTTACTGAACTTGTATTTTGCGTTATAAAATCAATCCACATACCAAATTTCATTAATTTAGTGGTTTTCGTTTTCGAATTATCTCGTTTCTTCAATTTTTCGCTATAGGAAGAGGGGCATGGTTATCCTCCGATTTCGCTAATTTTCAATACCATTCTATTCTGGATCTAAATAATCCCGCATACCTAATTTGGTGAAGGTACCTAAATATTTGCTCAAGTTATCGTGTTAACGAACAGACGGACGGATGGACAGACGGACGACCATGGCTCAATCAAATTTTTTTTCGATCCTGGTTATTTTGATATATGGAAGTCTATATCTATATCGATTCCTTTATACCTGTACAACCAACCGTTATCCCAACAAAGTTATAATACCATGTGTTTAGGCCACCGGCCTAAATATCACTGTCGCCCCTCGTATTTGTGCAGCTTTACGTATCTGCCCGTGCGGTTGGATTTATCTCTTTTACCGATAACAGCTCTTACCCCTCCGAACCTACCGAAAATAAACATTCGGCGGCGGTACAGAACAAAATTAAAAGAAAGGGCTCGGACACTTGATTATCGAGCGTACAAGAGTCACCAGCAGCCATCCCAGGAAAACAACAATATTTAAAAAAGAAATTTGCCAATTCCCAGCCAATTAATAAAACTATTGCAAACCAGCGCCAAAAAATAATAAAATAATTATTCGCAGAATTAAACGCAGTAGCGAGAAAAAATAAACAAACACCTAACTAGCGAAGGCTTTACCAACGAGTGACGGCAAAAACATCACCTACAGTCAAATCATCACCATACAGATCACATCATCAATACAATCACATCATCACATACAGTCCATTAAGAACGCATCCATACAGATCGCATCACACCGTACATATCACATCATCACATTAATATCACATCCACTGTCACAGCACAATTGCAGCAGTCATCACTTGCAGCTTTCATCGCTTATTTCACAAGGTACGTTGGTTAGTTTTGGTTCATGCACCACTTTTTTTTTACATGCGTTAAGAACGTGTCGAGTGAATTTGTGATTGTTTCGAAAAAACAAAGCAAGTGAGAAATTCGTGTTCTCGTGAGCACACTTTCGCTTTTTGACTATCCGACACAGCTCAAGGCAGGCAGTCAGTGAATTTTTTTATTTTTTTTGTATACACATCACTGCACTGTATATCTCTTATTTGCCACATACTGTGGAAATTCTTTGAGTCACTACATCACTTGATTCTCACTTGCTGGATGCTTTTTATAGAGCCAACACAAAATTCACTGCAAACAACACAAAATCGTTGCGCATTTACGACGGTATCACTACACTGGGTGGCTTGTTAATATTATTGATTACGGACAAAGTCTTAATTTATTTTATCATTTATTTTATCATTTATTTATCTTTTAAATATATCACACCACTGTCCCATATTGATGGACAAACACAACTGCGTTATCGTTTATCACTTTGGCTTATATTGGTTTGGCTATTCAGGGAATTACATTCAATAATTTATGTTCCCAAAGGCAAATTAAATCTGTACCTAGATTTATATCTGTGCCACTTTCAAATTACACTTCTTCACTTTTACATTTTTGAGACACACTAAATCTGCATCCAGATTTCTTACTGTGTCACCCTTAACTTCGCTTACATTCCGAGCACAAAATTCCTGTGTCGTTACTTCTGTTCTAGTTCCTTTAAAGAGACAAAATATTCAAATTAATTAAAAAAATGGAGACCTGCATCCGACTATCCGACTGCATAGTTGAGTTTCAGCAAGACTTTAGCTCAACACCTGTCGGAGAATTAGATAAACACATCTTTGAAATACAGCAAGAGGAGTTAAAATCCTTGTGGAAGAAGACTAAAACGACATATGAGAGTCTACTCAGCTCGGCTGACTTAACCAAAGATGACTTGCAGTCTTTACGTCAGAAAAACAAGACCTGTTTCGCATGCTATGCGAAATGCATGGCCACAATTAATGCTGAGGTCGAAAAATTATCCATACCTGCCACACCTGCCCCTAAAGTCTCTGAATCTTCCAACAGAGAGAATAATATTCGCCTCCCTCCGTGTGACACCGAGGTGTTCAAAGGTGACTACCTTTCGTGGCCAACCTTTAGGGACTTGTTCACGGCCATATATATATTAAACAAACGCCTTACCCCGGTTGAAAAGTTATATCACCTCAACCAGAAAACGGAAGGGGAGACAAAAGAAACTGTGCGCAGGTGTCCATTGACAAATGAAGGCTTTTCAACAGCCTGGAAAAATCTGAGTGACAGGTACGAAAATAAACGTATCCTGGTCAATACTCAATTAAAAACATTGTTTAGTTTAACTGCTGTCCAATTGGGATGCGATCATAACCTACTTATGCTCCACCAAACTCCCGGAATGCACTCTGGCTCTATGGGAACAAACCATAGAGAACAAAACAGAGATTCCAAAATGGGAGGGCATGGATAAATTTCTATCCAATAGGTTTCAAACATTGGAAACCGTTTCTGACCTCAGGGGTAGCAAATCATCGAAGGCACCCAGGAGTCAAAATACTGCACGGGAAACGCCTGCCAAACTGGGAGTATACCAAGCCAGCGTCCCTAAAACTTCGTGTAAGATGTGCAACAGTAAGGAGCACAAATTACGAAATTGTCAAAAACTCCGCGGACTAACCACTACATGCTGAATAGCCTACATCCAAAACAACAATTGTTGCTTGAACTGCCTGTCGGCTGGACACACAGTGACACGATGCACAAGTTCATTTAACTGCAGCTCGTGTCACGCAAGGCACAACACCTTACTCCACTTGGCAACAGCTCAGCCAAAAGCAACGAACCAAAGGTGGCGGCAAAATGCGCCAGATGATAGGCCCTCGACATCACAGCAGGCAAGAGACAGTCTGGAATCTGAAAAGAGGAAAGATGTTAATAACGTCTCTTCTTGTCACGCTAATGCTACTAACGGGGTATTATTAGGAACAGCACGTGTGAACATTCACTATAATGGAGTAGATTTTTCTGCTAGAGCACTGTTTGACTCGGGTTCAGAATGTTCCTTCATGACAGAAAGATTAAAGCGACGAATAAACCTCCCATCGAAACGCTTGCACGTCCAAGTTTCTGGGATAAACAATACTCTGTCAGCGCAAGTGAAAGAGCCATGCTCCATTCAGCTAGGTTCCTTAATCAACCCCTTAGTAAGAATCGACACAGTGGTATTGGTCCTACCCCAATTAACAGGGGATCTTCCTACTTGCCAAGTGAGCGCAATGACTCGGCAAGCATTCCCTGACCTGATCTTGGCAGATAAGAGGTTCTTCGTTAATGAACCAGTCGAGGCGACATATATCCACAAATCATATTAAACGGTATGCGGAAGAACGTATTAAACACGCTTCTCGCCCAAGAAACCGTATTCGGTTGGATCTTAACTGGTCGTGCAGACGCACCTAAGCCAACCAATACTCGGGTATCATTTTTCAATGAAATAAGCCTGGACAAGCAGTTAACCGCTTTCTGGGAGTTGGAGGATGTCCCGAAGAAAAGCGCACTTAATGAAGAGGATGCCTATTGCGAAGCACTTTTCAAAGCCACAACGGAAAGGAACTCCGATGGGAAATATGTTGTCGCCCTTCTCTAAACGGTGTTTGCTCTCAATTTTATCGAAATGAGACGCGCCTTGCTAAGACACCGGCCCTACAAACAGAATATAAAAGAGTATTAGCGGAATATGAGGCGTTAGGACATATGTCAAAAGTTCCCACTATCATACCACCCCATTCTACAGATTGCTACTTCTTACCACATCATGTGGTTATAAAAGAAGAAAGCACGACCACGAAGGTCCGGGTGGTATTCAACGCTTCGTGTCCTACACAAGCTTAAATGACGTACTTCATACAGGTCCAGTCCTTCAGGCCGATTTGACTATCCTACTCCTTCGGTGGAGTATGTCAAGTATGTCTTTAATAGCGATATTGAGAAAATGTACCGCCAGATATGGGAAATACCTAAACAGACAAAGTTCCAAAGGATAGTTTTTCGACCCAATCCAGGTGACCCCATACGCGTCTACGAATTAAAGACCGTGACCTTTGGAGTTAATTGCGCCCCGTATCTGGCCATAAGAACACTGCATCAACTAGCGGACGACGTGGAGAGCTCTGCCCCTACAGCAGCGAATATTCTTCGCACAAGTATGTACGTTGATGACGTTCTTGCCGGGGGGGGCAACCATCAAAGCTCGCGATGAAATAACGCAGGTCCTCCAGTCGGCAGGCTTCTCCCTACGCAAATGGACGTCGAACTGCAGCAAAATACTGCATGGAATACCCAAACTTCATCGGCTAAACGAGGACTTTTTTGAGTTCGAAGACTCAAGTATGGTTAAGACCCTAGGCATCCGTTGGAACGCGCATTCCGACTCCTTTTATTTTACGGCAAAACCCATCGAAAATAGATATATTATAACAAAAAGGGCAATACTTTCAGCCATCGCCAAACTCTTCGACCCGTTAGGCTGGTTGGCACCAGTCGTCATAGTAGCCAAAATACTTATGCAGAACATATGGCTAGAGGCGACTGACTGGGACGAAAGAGTGTCTGCACTAACCCTAGATCGGTGGCAAAGCTTCATGCAGGACTACCACGAAATCAATAAAATTCAAATACCTCGATGGGTGCATTTCACGCCATCCAACGTTGTGGAAATACACGGGTTCTGCGATGCATCAGAAAAAGCCTACGCAGCCACAATCTTTTTACGAGCAAAGATAGGGGACCAGATCTACGGCAATCTATTAATGGCGAAAACAAGAGTCGCCCCAATCAAAACAATTTCCCTGCCCCGATTGGAGCTCTGTGGAGCAGTCTTGTTTGCCGAAACCATACAATCTGTTATAGAAAACCTTAACTTAGGCACTTTCGACGTTCACCTATGGACTGACTCAACTATAGTCTTAGCTTGGATCAGAAAACCACCGTGCGCTTGGTCAACATTTGTGGCACACCGAGTAACGAAAATTGTAGAAATGGTAGGAAATAAAGCCTGGCGACACGTAGATTCCGCATCAAACTCAGCAGACATGGCCATCAGAGGACTATCAGCGAAGAATATAGTAAACCACAGTTTGTGGTGGCAGGGACCTTCTTGGCTACAAGAAGAAGAGATAAACTGGTCAACTCAAGAAAAGTATTATGGTAAAACGTCGAAGAGAAGAGAGTACAAGTTCATACAACTAAGCAACTACAGGATAACGAGGACATTCACGAAAGGTTTTCTGATTTTTCAAGGGCTTTGAGGGTCATATCATACATTATGAGGTTCTCTCAAAGAACTAACCCCAAACCAAAATCTTCTTTCAAAGGGGAGTCATACCTCATTTCGCCCGACGAAATTAAGGATACGACTCGCCGGCTTATCAAAATATATCAACAGAAACATTATTCTGAAGAACTAAGGGATTTTAAAACCGGGAAACCCATTGGGACTAAAAGTGAAGTCCTTCCTCTGAACCCCTTCGTCGACAGCCCTAATATCTTGCGATTGGGTGGCCGTCTCTCTGCCATCCAATTATTCTCCCTTACGCCTGCTGTTTCACCCGTCTGCTCGTCCAGTTTGTCCACAAGATCTCCTTGCATGGCGAAACCCAACTAATGCTGCGGCTCCTACGCACGCAATATTGGATTCCTAAGGTGAAAAATATGATCCGGTCAACCATCCATAACTGCAAGGTCTGCACGATCTTCTGAAAAGGAGCGGCGACCCAACTGATGGGCGACCTTCCACCAGAACGCACCACCTTCTCCCGCGCGTTCACAAACACCAGTGTAGATTTCGCCGGACCTTTCGACATCAAGTGCTACAGCGGGAGAGGATGTCGTCCATCGAAGGGCTACGTTTGCCTCTTTGTCTGCTTCACGACCAAGGCTATTCACTTGGAGGCCACTTGTGATCTTAGCACCGCCTCGTTCTTAGCAGCGTTGGACAGGTTCAAGGCCTATCTAAATGACGTTCGCAACCAAACCCTGTCGACCTACTGCCATCAAACCCTGACCTGGCACTTCATACCAGCAGCCGCTCTTCATATGGGCGGACTGTGGGAAGCAGGGGTAAAGAGTTTTAAAACTAACTTTAAAAAGATCGCTTCCGATCATAAATTTACTCTTGAAGAGTTCTCTACTTTACTTTGTCGAATCGAGTCTTGTCTCAACTCTCGACCACTCAGTCCATCTTCCAACGAACCGTCCAACTTGGAGCCACTGACTCCGGGACATTTCCTCGGTGGAGGGCATCTTTTAGCCCCACCGGAGATCGACGTTAGCGAGAATCGCGCCTCGCTCGTCAACCGATGGGAGAAACTCAAGTCCCTTCACCAAACGTTTTGCAAACGATGGAAAACCGAGTACCTCACCGAACTGCAGAAACGTGTAAAGTGGAAACATCCACAATCAAACCTGAAACAAGGGGACCTAGTCGTTCTAAAGGAGGATAACCTACCTCCCAACGAATGGAGACTAGGACGAATCTCCCAACTACACCGTGGACCAGATAACCGAGTCCGAGTCGTCGTGCTTGATACCGCGAGAGGCCAGACTACCAGACCAATCACGAAATTGGTCCCACTGCCATCCGGTAACAAGGATGGCGAGAACTGATATTATTCTACTTCTGAATCTCCCTAATTCCACTTCTAATTACATTACGAATTAGGGAGGTCACGGCTTAGTCGAAGCGACTTAGCAGAAAGTATTCGCTAAAAATGTAACGAGGCCACTGAGGCCTACCGCAATCGGAAGAACCGACCCATCACAAGTAAATAAACACACTCGTTCCAACATAACGAGGTAACAGTAATCCTACCGCAGACGGGCGAACCGGTCTGCCACAAAAGTAGCAAATTTCACATACATACACAATAATATCTATTTTTCTACCCACTTACACAAAGGCTTGATGAAACAGGTATCCCCCCAGACATTCTCAAGGAGTCCTAAATGGGATCGTTTATGGCCACTTATGAGTCTTACAAAATTCAACAAAATGAAAAATTTTGGCTGTTAAATTACAGTGTTAGTCACTTAAGAGCCTTACAAAATTCAACAAAATGAAAAATTTTATCTCTTAAATTAGGCCATTTTGGCTTCGAAATTGAAGATTATGTCAATGAATTTTGATAAAATCCACAGCTGCCGCATAAAATGTAATCAAATGCTCAAAAAGAGATAGTACAACATCAATCATAGTTGGTAATTTGTGTTGAGTGTATTTCTCGAATCTTTGATCAGTAAATGGCATCTTGCTATAAATGCATTGTAAAACAAAAATAGGTGCTGCAACAACATACAACAGGAAAATTGACTAAAACGAAAAACCTGCAGTACTTGTAGTGATAAAGGGAAAAATCCGAAATAACGTGATGACTGACGAATGCATCGCAATAAAATACGAATACATAGGAAGAAAGGACAAAGAAGGCGTGTTACTGCCGAGTCGTGATAATTTAGATGCACAACCGACGGGACGAGAAAAATGTGCAGGCAATAATGAAACCAATGCGCATTTAGCAACAAATGCTA
Organism: Merzomyia westermanni; assembly: GCA_949987695.1. Lineage (NCBI taxonomy): Eukaryota > Metazoa > Arthropoda > Insecta > Diptera > Tephritidae > Merzomyia > Merzomyia westermanni. The sequence goes on along the minus strand of OX465292.1, from coordinate 131,772,585 downwards.
CGGGCACAAATAAAGGCTACAATGGCGCAGGCGAGGATTTCATAAATACACGGTTCATATGCCAACTGATCGCCATGCTAGTGAATACAACATGAATCACGAAACCGTGGTCTTGCCTTTATTTTTAATCACGAATATTTTGCTATACCATCGTTAAAGCCACGACAAGGTACTGATGTAGATTGTGAAAATCTTGGTGCTGCACTGAAAAAGTTACACTTCGATGTAACTATTTATAAAGACTACAAATTGAGAGATATTTTGAAACATGTAGATAAAGATGCCTCTCGAGACCACACACAACGATTGTATTGCAGTAGCCATTTTTATCACATGGTGAACACGGTTATCTTTACGCCAAGGAAGTTCAATATAAATTAGATGCTATATGGCATTATTTTTCTGCACATACTTGCCCCACACTTACCGGTGAACCTAAATTGGTTTTCATACAAGCTTGTCAAGGTGATCATTTCGATCCTGGTGTATTAATGCGTAAGACAACTGAAACTGACGGTGAAACATCGATGAGCTATGAAATTCCTGTGCATGCCGATTTTCTTATTGCCTATTCAACTATACCGGGTCTTTATTCATGGCGTAATACCACTAATGGGTCATGGTTTATGCAATCACTTGTGGAAGAATTAAACACTAACGGCAAAAAGCATGACATCTTAACACTGCTAACATTTGTAAATCAACGTGTTGCTGTCGATTTTGAATCATGTGTGCCAGATTGCCCGATAATGCATCAGCAAAAACAAATTCCATGTGTTACAACAATGTTGACACGTATCTTGCGCTTCCATGACAAACCGTCGAAAGGCGAATAAACCAACATACCATTATCATCATAAACATTTGGACACGTGATACAACAAAAACATAAAGAATGTGAAATTCTTTGCACAACTTGTAATGAAAAAGAAATACGTTTCTTCTAATATAGATAAGCTACATCATTTTGGGAGTACTGAACATTAAGCAATCATTTTTTTGTGCAACTGCTATGGTACATACATTTTAGTGTGTATTTGAAGGCAGAGACTGAACTGCTTCCAATATTAATCGCTTTAACCTTTATGTCAACAGCAGAACTTTTTACGCACGTCAACAGCAACACACCCGGGTACATACGTTTTGTATGGCAAATGGCATGCCGTTATAACCCGGCAGGTACACATCTCTGAAAAAATCGATAGTACCTGCGTTAATCACTTGCGCTAAAAAGTATAAAATAGGGTTTACCAGTATTACGGATTTTATCATCACGTTTCTGTTTATTTTGTGGAAATAAAAAAATAAAATCAAAGTGAAATGGCAGATGGTAAATGGTTTACTCCACGACAACTAAGCGCACTTTCGTACGAAGAACAGCAAGCATATATTCGTCAAACGCTTGAAGATAGCCAAGAAGAAATAAGTGACCACGATTCAGTAGTTGGTGACGAGGCTTTAGATGAATGTGTAGGTGATATTGGTGGTGATGACTCAGACTTAGAAGAGCCCACGTTACCAGAATATGACCCAGAGGACGGCAGTGATTCTGATGAAGAACTTGAAGATGCACCAATTGAAACTGGGGAATATTTTACTGCCAGAGATGGTAATGTTTGGTCCTCGATACAACCACAAACTGTAAGATTCCGTACGCACAACGTTCTAAGAAGTGAACAATCTGAACCAGTACGGGCAAAGCAGCAGCAATATCGGACGTTTTTTTGATGCTAAACAGCTGTCTTCGTAGATATTACGTGGCAGGAGCGAACGTCACCGTAGATGAACAGTTGTATGCTTATCGTGGTGGAACTGGCTTCACGCAATACATACCATCAAAACCTGCCAAATATGGGATAAAAGTGTGGTGGGTGTGCGAATCCATTTCGTTCTATCCATTGCAGGTACTATCAATATTGTTGAAAATTGTTGAAAGTATAAATAACTAAATTGAATTTAATTTTTCAATGCAGGGACAAATCTATACAGGAATGGCACCGTCTGGTGAACGTGAAAGAAACGTTGGTGAAAGAATAGTCAAAGATTTATGTATCAACCTTTTTGATGGAAGTGGAAGAAATATTGTATGTGACAACTTTTTCACTAGCTACAACTTGGCAAAATCTTTGATGATAGACAATAATTTATCTATATTGGGTACTTGCAACAAAAGGCGTACATTCGTGCCAGCAGCATTTGCCAACCCCAAGGGACGTGAAGCTGAATCGTCAATGTTCGGGTTCTATAATCACGTTACGATGTGCTCGTATGTGCCCAAGAAAATAAAGGCAGTTGTATTATTGTCCACTTCTCATTATACAACAGAAACGTCCGGTCCTAAGAAGAAGCCATTGCTTATATTGGACTACAACAAAACCAAAGGTGGAGTTGATAGCATGGGCATGTGCTTGTCCGAATATAGTACCAAGCGGCGCACAAATAGATGGCCTTTGGCTTTCTTTTATAATATTGTGGATGTTGCTGCGTTTGCTGCATACATAATATACGTTGACAACAACACTCACCTGAAGTCATATACAAGCCGCCGTAGGATGTTTCTCCATCAGCTAAGTGAGCAACTATGCAAGCCAGAAATAGAGAGAAGGGCGAATAACAGCAGAATATCCAGAGTTTTTTCACCGCGCAACGCCATCGAAGCCATGATAGGTAGGCCCATCCGAGTTGTGGATGCTGGAGCACATGAAGCGGAGGAGCGTGATAGTACGGGACGCCTAAAAGTAAAGGGGAATTGCTACATCTGCTCCAAACGACGCCCTACTCGTAAAGCATGCACATTATGCAACAAACCAGTGTGCGCAGAGCATTCCAAAGACTTGCCGCAATGCGATAGATGTAATTGAATTTCCATAATTTTAAATTTTTTCGTAGTTTTTTTAATATTTTTTTCATAAGTATTTTATAATTTATAATAATTTTTATGCCATAAGTATTTTTTTCACCCAGGTATGTATGCTGTTGACGTAAGGGTGCAACTTTGTAAATGGGCTTTATCTACCAAACGGATGATCCAATACTAAATAAAATTGGGACTATTGCGTAAAACAGTTTTCGCTAGGATATCACGAAATTTCAAGTCGATCCGATTATCCAGTTCAGCGTTTTGTAAACGCAAAACATACCCAGGTATGTTGCCGTTGACATAAGGGTTAATTTTGTTATTTAACTGAAATTCCATGTACTTTAAAATAACGTACATTATTACTTTTAGACTTTAGTATCCACTTAAGTGTATTTTTCTAAATATATTACAATTATACTGAGTTCACCTGCAAATAGAATAAATAAAACTATTGTGAGGACCCAAAACTACCGGTTTTGGAGCCCACACATTACACACAACACGGTAGTACTGAATTACTTTTATTCACACGATATGAATTTTTAATAAAAATATACATTTTAAAATCACGGGTTTCTAAATTTTGGAACACCCTAGTGTACATTGTTTAGGATTCACTAATGCAGGGGGTAGGGCACTCACCACTTTGCACTCGCACTATTTCCTTTGGAAATAAGAACACGATATTGTTTAGTTTTAATATTTTAATAGTTAATTTACTCTAGGTTTAATTTAGTTATTTCAAATTTTTTTCTTTTACAATATGTATTTTACTTTTAGTTCACAATTTTAGTTTTTAGTATACACTCTAACTTTGACAATTTATGAACAGGAAGCTTTAAGTTTAATAATTTAGGAAAGAAGTCTTTATACCGCGCGCTCAACGACAACTGCTCTTAGAGGGCGCAGATGACCGCCCGCTAAGCTGTGCAGTGAGCGTACAAACATACATACATATGTGAAGGTAAGTAAATAAATAGAAAAGAGCGGTAGTTTTCCAATTTGTTTTTCAATGTTACATTAGGGTTGTTCGAATTTTATAGGTAAGTATAATTTAAGGTAAGTATAATTTAAGGCAAGTATAATATAAATGGTAAGTATCATTTAAGTTAAGTATTCAATTCAAGGTAAGTATAAATTTAACAATATATGTATGCCGTTTAGAGGTACGTATATTCATGGATAAAAGGTAAGTTTTAGAAAGTAAGTATGTATTATTCAAATTGTATCAAATTTACATCCATGTCTTCAACATGGCGGCCGGCCTGCGGAGTTGACACATTTAAAAGCTCTTGCAGTTTTTGTAGAGTAACCTTTGCTTGGTTGACCAATTTTCTGATGTGGCGTTGGCTACCACTACGACTCTGCAAACGAGTTACTGGCCGTTCAATTACACGCCGTCTAGTTCTAGCACGTTGTTCCTCGCGTCTTTGACGTGGTGGTGGCGGGGGCGTCGAGTGTTGGTGGCGTGACGACGTTGGAGCGGACGGGCGATGCAACAAAGTGTGATGCGATCGACCGCAGTGGCGGCAGCTGCCGGCGGAATTGCAATCACCAGTGGTATGCGACGTGGCCAAACAGTTTACGCAGTAGCGATGGGCGCGTGCTGACTCGTATCGCTCTGCGGGAGTCATAATCACAAATGCGTGACATTGGCGCAAAGCGTGCTGGCGGCAGCATAGGCGACATTTTCCCAGTTCCATGATGATATCTGCGGAGAGAAACGTTAAAAAGGAGAAAAGGAACTCAGCATTATGGTAAATTGAGGTTGAAATGAGGATAATATAATTCTGGCTGGGAGGAAAGTTACAAGAGAATTAGGAGGGAGTCAATAAACAGATTTTGGTGATGTTTCGCGTTATTATTCCGTTTTGAGTACGGATGTCGAGGACGCGAACATTTCCATCGGGTCCTGCGTGCAGCTTTGAAACGCGTCCGAGGCGCCACTCATTGGGTGGCAACAGATCATCTTTAACAACGATTAGATCGCCTTCTTTCAGGTTTGTTTGGGGGGTTTTCCATTTTTGTCGTTTGTGCAGTTGTTGAAGATACTCGTTCTTCCAGCGGTTGCTGAATTGATGATGTAAGACTTTGAGCAATTGCCAATTACGAGTTGGGTTTAGATTTTCGGCATTTGGTTCCGGCAGGGACAGTAGGGGGGCACCACGCAGAAAATGTCCTGGTGTTAATGCGAGTAGGTCCGTAGGGTCCTCTGATATGGGAGAGATAGGCCTGGAGTTGAGGACTCCTTCAATACGAACGATGAGGGTCGTGAACTCTTCGAAGGAGAACTTATGATTGCCGGCTACTTTTGTTAAATGGGTTTTAAAACTTTTAACTGCTGCTTCCCATAGACCACCCATGTGAGGAGCATATGGTGGTATGAATTGCCAAGAAAGGCCTAGGGGAGCATATTTTCCAGCGATGTCTTGACCTGCTTCTTTGATGAAAAGAGGGATTTCCTTTTGCATGGCTCTATGAGCGCCGATAAAGGTCTTTCCGTTGTCGGACATGATTTTGTGCGGCATTCCGCGGCGGCCAACAAAACGCGCAAAGGCTGCTCTAAATGCTTCGGTGGTCAAGTTTGAACAGACTTCAAGATGTATGGCTTTAGTTGAAAAACAAACAAAGACGCAGACATAGGCTTTGGAGTAGGAGGCGCGTCAGAGGGTTGAAGTTTTGACGAGGAATGGGCCAGCAAAATCGACTCCGGTCGTGTGGAATGGAACAGTATACGTTGACCTTTCGGCTGGCAGTGCGGCCATGATCTGGGAATTCATTTTCTGCTTGTGGATCGTGCACGTCTTACAGTGGAAAATACACGACTTTATCTTTTGCTTCAAGCGCGGAACATAATATTCATGCTGTACCATCCGAAGCATGAGTTGCTTTTCTGCATGGACTAGACGATTATGAGTGAATTCGAGGAAAAGGATACAACATTTTGAGGCTTCAGGAATGATGATCGGATGACGTTCACTATAGCTGAGTGGGGCGTGACTTAGGCGTCCATTCACGCGCAATATTTCTTTCTCGTCTAACATCGGGTTCAATGGCAAGAGCGGACTCTTCTTACTTATCGGCTTAGTGGCTTTTAATAATGATATTGTGTCGGCATAGTACATTTGTTGGGTTACGATGATAAGGCGTTCTTTGGCATGGCAAATCTCTTCTTGAGAGAGGGAATGGGTTGAAGCGATTTGTTGTTTTTTCGCTTTGTGGATGAAACGATACACATATGCAATGACCCGAAAAACTCTGGCGAAGGAGGGAAAACGTTCCAATGGATCCAGGATATCCACCGTATGGAATGCTTCGATTCGCTTTTGTTCTGGTGGACTGATGTTTGGAGGTGCTGTATTGGGCCATGATGTGGGAGATAGAGATAGCCACTCGGGGCCTTTCCACCACAGCGAAGATTCCGCTAAATCTTGGGGTTTACATCCACGGGTACCAAGATCTGCGGGTTTGTCCCTACTTGACACATGACGCTACGTAGCGTTGCTAACATTTTTCAGAATTTCGGCAGTCCGATTCGCTACGTAAGTCTTCCATGTGTGGGGTGGTTTTTCTAACCAGGCTAGCACGATTGAGGAATCTGACCAGAGGAACAGCTCGTGCGAGGGCAAATTTAAATGAGAGCATATCTGTCTAACTAGTTTGGAGAGTAGTACTGCTCCACATAGCTCTAGACGAGGAAGGCTGACTGTCTTTAAAGGGGCGACTTTGCTTTTTGCAACCAACAGATGGGTTGTATAAGTGTTTTCAGTGGACTGTACTCTAAGATAAACGCAAGCGCAGAAGGCTTTTTCTGAGGCATCGGAAAATCCGTGCATTTGGAAAGGTTTATCAGGAGAAAAGTCGACCCATCGAGGGATTTTTATATTGCTTATAGCAGAAAGATTTTCCCTAAAGACGTTCCATTTATGGAAGGAGAGGGGTTTGACGTGTTCATCCCAGTCTGTTCCTTCCAACCACAGTTGTTGGAGGAGAGCTTTGGCTAAAATCATTATTGGCGCTAGCCATCCTGCCGGGTCAAACAATTTCGCAATTTCCGACAATATTTGTCGCTTTGTGGTTGAATTAGCGGCTGGTAGGGGGTCATACGAGTACGAAAAGAGGTCAGTAAGATCATTCCATTTTATACCCAGTGTTTTTGTCGAACTGGCATCATGGAACTTAAGAAAATCTGCGTCAAGGAGGTCAGATTTTGGAATAGACTTCAATATGTCTGGGTGATTGGCCGTCATTTTCTTCAGGGGGAAGCCGGCTGATTTTAATGCTTCGATAGCTTCATTCATGGAATTTATTGTGGACTGTAGATTGTATCCGCCCGAGAGGATGTCATCTACATAAGTCTCATGCAGAAGTACATTATGGGCGGTTCGGAATTCATCTTTGGTGTCTTTAGCTAGCTGGTGGAGGGTACGAATAGCTAGGTATGGTGCACAGTTGACACCAAACGTAACTGTTTTCAGTTTGAAATCTTCGAGCGGTGATTTTGGAGATCTGCGTACTATGATTCGCTGATAGTCCTGATCTTCAGGGTGTACGAGTATTTGGCGGTATATCTTTTCGATGTCGCCATTAAAAACGAACTTGTAGAGGCGCCATTGTAGTATTACAAGCATCAAGTCGTTCTGCAGGGTCGGACCAGTGTGTAGTACGTCGTTTAACGAACTTCCTGAATGCGAGAGTTTTGAGGCATTAAGAACGATCCGTACCTTTGTTGTTTTGCTGTCGGGCTTTATGACAGCATGATGGGGCAAATAAAATGAGTAGTATTTGCCATCCTTGATAATTTCGAGGGGTGAAGTGGGTTCCATGTGATTCATGGTTAGATATTCTTGCAGTACTTCGGAATATTTTTCTTTTAATTCTGGTTTCTTTTCCAATGATCTTTCTATGCTAATATACTGCTGTTGAGCAGCGGGTCGTGAGTGACCGAGGGCTAATGTCTCCGGGAAATTTTGTTTGAATGGCAGTTTTACCATATATCGACCATCTTCTTGTCTAATGGTGGTCTTTTTATAGAGTTCTTCGCAGAACGTATCTTCGTCTGTTAAGGGTGTGGCGGAATTAACTTCTTCCTGCTCCCAGAAATTTTTAAGGAGTTCATTGAGGGAGTCATCAGGTCCTTCGATTATATTAGTGGAAAATGACGAAATTGTCTCAGTTATCGGGCCACTCAGTATCCATCCGAATATGGTATTTTGTGCTATGAGGCTACCAGCGACGTTGGTTTCACCATATCTATTCTACCTGGAGCATAGAAGTTGGGGTCCGCTAGTGTAAGAGAGGAGAACTTTTGAAGCTCGTCGATCTCTACTTTAGAAGAAGGCAGGAAGTGGGTTAATTGCGGAAGAACTATCGCTTGGGTTCTGATTTGGGTTTTTAAATCCAAGGAACAAATTGTTAGAGAACAGGTTTTATTCGAGTTTTGGACTATTCGTCCGCCCATACCTAATATTTGGTAACTTATTTTCTTGGTTGGTAAACCGAGTAATTTCTGAATTTTGGAAGAAACGAAGGATTTTTGGGAACCCTGGTCTACCAACGCCCGGATTTTGAAGGTTTCTCCTCTATGGAGAACCGGAACTATCGCTGTAGGCAATAGTGTTTTCTCTTTGTTAGCAGAGAAGTGCGAAAGAACTGTGGTTTGATTAGATGAAGAAGTTTCCGCCCGCAAGTCTTGCGATTGCATTGCCTGGTTGGAAGTCGAAGGTTTTTCTTGGTCATTGTTTATTTGAGGAGTGACCTTGGTAAGATTCCTTCGATGAGAATGGCGGGCATTGTTGGAGTTGGATGGACGGTTTTGATAATGAAGCAGGGAGTGGTGTCGCTTCTGGCAATATACACATTTAAAATTGCTAGCACACTCAGACTCTATATGGGAAAAGGCCAGACAGTTTTTACAGTAGTTATTATCAGTTACAAATTTATTACGTTCTGCCACCGATAATTGCTTGAATTTTACGCAATTCATCATCGAATGGTTGGAATTGCATAACTTGCAGGACACCTGCCGCGCTTGCTCGCTATGATAAGAATGAGACTTGTTTCTAAAGGAATTATTTTGGGGTGTTGACGCTCGTTGGTTGAAGCTCGAATTTGAGTTCCGAGGCTTACTCGGTCTGTAGGTACCGAGCCGTTCTACAACTTCGTATCTGGCCGTGAGGAATTTATCCATCTCCGACCATTGGGGTAATTCTTTCCTAGACTCAAGAGATTGTTCCCATAGCGCTAGAGTTTCATCGGGAAGTTTAGATGAACATAAATATATAAGGATAGGATCCCAATTGCTAGTGGGTACATTGTTGGAGTTAAGGGTAGACAGGCAGTTATTAATTGTGGTTTGAACTTCCTGAATTCTTTCCCCACTTTCATAGAATACAGGCTGAATATTGAAAAGGGTTTTTAGTTGATTGTCCACGAGAATTCTACGGTTCTCGTATCTGGACTTAAGGGCCCCCCAGGCTAGTTCGAAGTTTTGGTCATTAAGAGGGTATTTTTGAATAATGAGAAGGACTTTTCCACGGGGTTTTTGTCTCAAGTGGTATAATTTTTGTACTTCAGAGAGTTTGGGGTGATTTATGTACACTGCCGTGAACATATCTCTGAAGGATGGCCAAGTGTCGTATCCTCCGTGGAACACTTCTGTATCGCATGCGGGGACTTTGAGGTAGGATTCGGATCTCGCCGGTGCTGCTGCTGCTGTTTCGTTCGTTTGCATTATGGGGCCTGGTTCCAGTATTGCGAGACGCTCATTTATTCTCGTCCTTGTGAGCATATTGTCCTCCATTACTTTGTCGTATTTTTCGGTCAGAGCTGCCAGGGACCGTTCATCCGTGAGATTCAGGTGCGCTGCTTCATATGCCCGTTCCACTGCTGCTACATGCCTGTTGAGTTCCTCCAAGTATGTCTGCAAACTTGGTTTCGTGTGGTTTGTCTCATCGGTGTTCCACCATTTTTCGCAGAGTTTTTCGGGTTTTGTTAACTCGAACAGGGATTTTTTCAAAATCTGAGAAAATTCTTCTTCTTCCGCTTGAGATTTTGACCGTGTTTTAGGTCCTTGTGGGGTGCTGGTAGATTCAGACTTTTTTCAACTTTATCTTCAGCCATTTTTATGAGGTTATTCTATAAAAAACCGTGTCTTAGGAAATATTTTTTCTTGAAGAAGGTGTGTATTAAGGAGTACACAGAAATATTTTATTAACTGTGTATAACGAGTACACAAAAATATTTTTATTCAATGTGTATAAGGAGTACACAGAAATATTTTGGAACAAGTGTATTAGAAGTACACTGAAATATTTAAGAAGAAGTGTATAAGGAGTACACAAAAATATTTGAAGGAAGTGTGTTTAAGCCGTACACTAGAGGTGATAATAATGTTAATAACTAATTGTAGTGCATTTAACACTAATATGGGTAATACTAATGGAGTTTTTATTTATTTTACTCTAAATAAATAATTTGATTCGATTTGTATGTGTTTTTTTCCACTGTATTTTTGAGACCGTTTTTATAAGTTGCGGCCCACTGTGCCTTTTGTTAGCAGCTGCACTTATTGGAATGTACCTGTCTCAGCACATCTGAGTACAAGTACATAGATTTATGAACAATGCAACTGTTACTTGTGGTTGGTTATTAAACAAACAGAAATGGGGTGAGAATATGTGGGAATGAGCAAAAGTGATATTTGGCAGTGGTTTCAATGTGATTGAATTTTTGTTGTCGTCTTATAGCGGGGTTTTTATACGGCTGTGAGGTTTGTGAACTTATAGCGGGGTTTATGTGGCAAATGGATAAGTCGAAAAGGCGTGATATATATGTGTATAAATATTAAGTAAGTTTATGAGGATACATATATAATATATGAAGTATATAAATATGTATTTGATTTGTATGCCTTAGCGGATTAGAGGGGTTGTGTATGTAAATCTGAGTTTTTTATGACAGCGTAAATTGAGACCATAAGAGGTTTATCATATACTGCCTTAAATATCCGTTTTTTCTGGTAACTGACTACCTGTTTTGTGCTATGGGTTTATTGCTTCTTTCCTCGATAACGGGGGTTTCTGATGCCGGCTGCTAGTTTTTGCTGTTGCGGTTGTTCTTGCTGCTGATGTGGTCAACTGTACCTGGCGATGATTTTTCTCTAATATTTCTCGAAATTTTTGTCTTTTAAGTTTTTTTTCCAGAAAATATTATTCGCTTGTTTATTCAATAATTTTTTTCTCAGCTTTTTTTTTTTTCGTATTTTCTTTCTTTTTTTCAGCTTTTTCACACACACTTTGCAAAAATATTTTTAATTTTTATTTTCAGATTTTTTCAAGCCCTACTGTTTCACCTTTTGTCCATTTCACCGTTTATTATATCGATTTTTTATTTTTTTTTTTTATTTTCAGGTTTTCCGGAGCACCACTTTATAAAACTAATCATCTTTTTGTAGTATGTAATAACTTTGTTGTTTTTCAGGTTTTTTATTATTTTTTCTTTTATTTTCAGTTTTTTCGGAGCACCCACTTTTAATGTAGCAATATACCGCTTTTTATTTGCCTTTATCTAATTTTATATAAATTTTCTATTTTCAGGTTTTTTCCTGTTTTTTCCAAATATTTTAAACCCTTTTTTCAGGTTTCCGGCTTCACTTTATTTTTACTTATTTTGTTTGCTTATTCAGCACAATTTGCCAGTTTTATTAATTTCTTTGTCACTTTCAAATTTGTTTCTTTGGTTTTTAGGAGCACCCTAGTGAAGCTGGCTGTGAACTGCAAGTGAGTACAGTTCAATGTGTTTAATATTTTTTGCAATATTTTGTCTTTTTTACAAGGGTAATTCTTTACAAGTTTTAATTTTTTGAAAAAAATTGCGTTTTTCACAAAAATAAATAGGTTCTTTCGCTGGTTCACTTTTTTTGCACCGAGAGGACCATGTTTAGGATTCACTAATGCAGGGGGTAGGGCACTCACCACTTTGCACTCGCACTATTTCTTTTGGAAATAAGAACACGATATTGTTTAGTTTTAATATTTTAATAGTTAATTTACTCTAGGTTTAATTTAGTTATTTCAAATTTGGTTGTTTTACAATATGTATTTTACTTTTAGTTCACAATTTTAGTTTTTAGTATACACTCTAACTTTGACAATTTATGAACAGGAAGCTTTAAGTTTAATAATTTAGGAAAGAAGTCTTTATACCGCGCGCTCAACGACAACTGCTCTTAGAGGGCGCAGATGACCGCCCGCTAAGCTGTGCAGTGAGCGTACAAACATACATACATATGTGAAGGTAAGTAAATAAATAGAAAAGAGCGGTAGTTTTCCAATTTGTTTTTCAATGTTACATTAGGGTTGTTCGAATTTTATAGGTAAGTATAATTTAAGGTAAGTATAATTTAAGGCAAGTATAATATAAATGGTAAGTATCATTTAAGTTAAGTATTCAATTCAAGGTAAGTATAAATTTAACAATATATGTATGCCGTTTAGAGGTACGTATATTCATGGATAAAAGGTAAGTTTTAGAAAGTAAGTACATATGTATTATTCAAATTGTATAAAATTTTCATCCATGTCTTCAACATACATATATTTGAATATTTATTATATTATACCACAATGAATTCCGCGGTATAAATTGGTACAAATACACATATTTTCTGGATACTCTAATATGCACTTTTTTTCCGAACCCCCTAATACACTTTTTAATAATTAGGCAAAATATGAGCAGCTAACCAAGCGACAATTCTAGTTTGCAATAAACAAATATTGCACAAACAAATTAACCGGCATTCCAGCAAGCAAAAGGGTCAGCCAACTCAAGCAGCGGTGCTTTGTTCACATTCACGCGCGCGCCTACATATTTGGGCAACCCAATGCAAGCGGACATAGCATAAAGAAGAAAAGGAAAAAAAGCATTCTTAGCACATGACGGGAGTGAAGCAAATTTAGCAGCATCACACGTAGTGAGGAATATATGGCCAGCTGATCTAAGCAGCGCTAGCACCAATATGCGTGAACATATGATAGCGAGCGAAAGGGCCATTCCAGGTGGAAAGGGCGCTCACATAAAAAGTTAGAAAGTATATTATATTGTATATATATATCGAGCTACGGTAAATAATGTAATTCTCTATCTCTATGGCGCGATATACAACAGGTATATCATCATAAACCTCCTAAGAGATTTTTGCGCGAAGCTTCTCTTCCAATTTGTGGTGTGCCGATTTGAATTTTTTCCCTACAAATTAGTGGGACCTACAGTTTTTTGCCGACTCCGAACGGCATCTACAAAGGAGACGAATTTTTGCTGAGAAGCCTGTCATGGCAGAAATACACTCGGAGAGTTTGCCAAACCACTGCCGAGGGGCGACTACGTTTTGAAAAACTTTTTTTTTTTTTTTTTTTTTTTAAAATCACTTTTGATGTTACCCGTACCAGGGCTCGAACCATGGACCTTCGGTGTGGTAGGCCGGCAACACTACCTTCACATTATTGTAAAATAACTGTCCGCCTGCGCGCGGACAAGTATAAAAGGGCGACAATTTCGCTAAGTCGAGGAGAAGCTAGATAGGCATAGTAGCCTGCTGACGCATTGCTCAGCGGTGAAAGAAGTTCCAGGGGTTTCCTAACTCACGAGCTTTATATTTTGTATACAGTAGGGGTTTTTCTAACTCTACTGTTTGGAAGGCTAGTGGTGGTTTCCTACCTCCGCACCCTTTATAAGATTTATATACAGTGGGGGTTTTTCTGACTCCGCTGTCGGGAAGGTTAGTGGTGGTTTGCTACCTCCGCGACCTTTAATAGAGCAGGGTATTATTCAGGTATACGCGGTGGGTTTTCCTAGCCTCGCCGTATGAGAAGTAGTTTTGGATAGAGTAGCATTGAATTACCAAATAAAACATATGTTTGTATACAATTTATCAAACAGGGGGTTTCTCTTCAAAAGGAGACGTTAGGGATTCGTTCTCTATCCCACAGGAACCCCGGACGGACTGAGCTTAACCCCGGCACAAAGGAAAAGTCCGTCACAAATGGCGCCCGAGCAGGGACTATAAAATAGGGTCACATGGTAGATAGCTAAAAACGAGGATAATCACAAAAGATACAGAGGAGAATACACAAAGGAAACCAAGAATTACGTGAAGAAACAGGTTTACAGAAATCAGCAAGGAACACATACAGACATAATGGCGAGAGTTACGTGGGTATACTACCTCAACCGCGACGAGCTGGTAAAATATGCTGCAGAATTTAACCTAGAGGCTAGCGGAACAGTGGAGGAGCTACGAAAGCGCTTGGCGAGCTTCATCCAGTCACAAGGTAGCGAGTCAAGCCTCGAGGCTCGTTTCAGCGAACTAGAGACACAGCATCCAAGACCAATAACTCCAAGGCTTGGCGACCAACTAATGTTACCAGGCAACAGCGGCATTCCAGACGGGAAGCAAACGAGTAAAAATTCGGTCGACACACACGGGCACGAAGAAGCCGCACAGCAGCAACCATACGTGACGGACCAGCCCGTATCCCACACGAACACAATGGATCGAGTACGTAAGTGGGGTCTTAAGTACGACGGCGGAAAGGACCCGCTAAGTTTTATTGAACGGGTGGAGGAGCTGGCCGACAGCTACGAAGTTGGTCGCAACTCCATCCCACGAGCGTTACCGGAGCTTTTTAAAAATAAGGCGTTGGTATGGAACTGCAACAACAATCGGCACTGGCAAGAATGGGAAGCCTTTAAGAAAGACTTCCTAAAGTTTTCCTAAGTTCCAGGTACTTTGAGAATTTGGATGACGAAATCCAGCAGCGAGTCCAGCGACCAGGTGAGGCGTTTAAAAATTACGTGCTATCGTTACAGGGGTTAATGCGACACGGCGATTATACCGACGACAAGAAGCTGGACAGAATATATAGGAACTCGCGGCGAGAGTATCAGGTGTACGTAAAAAGGAGTGAGTTCAATAGCCTGGAGGGATTGGTCAGCCTGGTCGAGGATTATGAAAACATCACGCCAGAGAAGGAAGTACTAAAACCAACAGCGAGACCATTCGTACCACGAAGATCAGAGAAGAGGTACCAGTATATGCAAGCGGGCGAGATAGAGAAGGAACACCCGAGGCAGGAGGCCGCAGGAGCGCAGAGTAATGAGACCAGACAGCAGCAAGGGACTATAGACCCACGAAGCTCGTGCAGACGATGCGGGGAGAGCGGACACTTCGCCTATGGGTGCCGCAACGAGCGACGCGACTTTTGCTGGCACTGTGGCCAACCGAGCGTGCTGACGCGTGACTGCTGTCGAAGACAGCCGGGAAATGGCCAGACACTCCATTAATCGCGAGGGGTGGTGTCTCCAACAACAAATCCTCGTGCACGACAAAAACACTTAGGCAGACCCAAGGGCGAATCTTGGCTGCAATCACGCTAGAGAGACGGGAGCGACGAGGAGCTTTATTAGCGAGAAACTAGCCGCGAAGTTGGACAACTGCAGATCCAAGCAGGCAGAGACAAGGGTGATAATGAGTGATGGCAGAGCATATAGGGTAGTTCAAGCGGTAGAGGCGGAGATCAGGTTGGGCGAACAAAGGCATGCGAGTGAGTTGTTAGTTTTACCGGGGCTAGTCGACAGCGTCGTCATCGGAACAGACTATCTGGCAAAGGCTAAGCTGGAGTTGAAATGTGGCAATGAGACGTTGGTATTGCAAGTGGATGATCAAAAGCAGCCAGCGGCAAAATGTACGACGATGGTAGACCAGGGAGAGGGCAAAGGTGCCTAGGAGACCGCGGTGAGTAACTTTCTCAAACATGAGTTACAGATTTTTGAAGAGATGTCCGGCGTGTCGAACATAACCACCCATAAGATAGTAATGCGAGATGACCGGCCAATAAAACAAAGGTATTTTCCAAAGAACCCAAAGATGCAAGAGATAATAAACAAGGAGATAGACGAGCTAATAGATAAAGGTTGTATCGAGCCATCCCATAGCCCACACAGCGCGCCGATAGTTCTGGCCCGGAAGAAGAACGGCAAATGGAGACTCTGCTTCGACTATCGGCAACTCAACGCGCGTTCGGTACCAGATGCCTACCCATTACCCCGAATACAACATATTTTGGATAGAATTAGAAGCGCGCGTTTTATAAGTAGTCTGGATCTTAAAAATGGTTATTGGCAAATCCCGATGGAAGAAAGTAGTAAGCAATTCACAGCATTTACGGTACCCGGACGAGGATTGTACCAGTGGAAAGTGATGCCGTTTGGGTTACACTCTGCCCCTGCCATATTTCAGTGAGCACTCGATCGAGTCATCGGCTCAGAGCTGGAACCACACGCA
The DNA here is from genome assembly GCA_949987695.1 of Merzomyia westermanni. Classification (NCBI taxonomy): domain Eukaryota; kingdom Metazoa; phylum Arthropoda; class Insecta; order Diptera; family Tephritidae; genus Merzomyia; species Merzomyia westermanni. The sequence continues at coordinate 131,756,380 of OX465292.1, read as the reverse complement.
TTCGCCTACCTAGATGACATCATAATTACTACCACGACATTGGAAGATCATATCACCCTCCTGAAAGAAGTTTTTGAAAGATTACGACGAGCCAACTTGAAGATCAATCCGCAGAAATGTGAGTTTTTTAAGAAAAGTTTAAAATATCTAGCTCACGTGGTCAGTGAAGAGGGTATCCCTACGGACCCTGTCAAAATCGCCGCCATCAAGGAACTGACGCCACCACAGAATATACGAGAGTTAACGCGATTTCTAGAAGTAGTTTCGTGGTACCGAAGGTTCGTACCTGATTTTTCACGAGTTGTACACACGCTAACGTCAATGTTGAAGAAAGGAAGGAAGTGGAATGTTGCAAGAAACAGCAGGTGGCATTCGAAGCGTTGAAGAACGCGCTTATACAAGCACCAGCATTGGCGTGCCCAGATTTTTCGAACAGGTTCCGGTTACAGACTGATGCGAGCGATTACGGCCTTGGTGCAGTTCTTACCCAGGGGTTGGACGACGAGGAACGAGTAATAGCATATGCGAGCCGTCGGCTGAATAAGGCCGAGACAAACTACTCGGCAACGGAGAACGAGTGTCTAGCCATAGTTTGGGCTACCAGGAAGATGAGGCCATATTTGGAGGGGTACAATTTTACGGTAATCACTGATCACTTGGCTTTGAAATGGTTGAACGCGATCGAGAGTCCATCGGGCCGGATCGCTACATGGGCGCTTGAATTGCAGCAGTACTTTTTCGACGTACAATACCGGAAAGGCAAAATGAATGTGGTCGCCGACGCACTCTCGAGGCAGCCGTTGGAAGAACAATTGGGAAGTATGAAGGAGGATGGTGTTACCTGCAAATGGTACGCAACGAAAATGGCCGAAGTAGCGAAAGAGCCGGAGAAACTCCCAGATTACGTGATGGAGGGACGACGATTGTATTGACGAATAGGGAGTCAAATGGATGGCGAGGATGCGGTGCCGTGGAAGTTATGCGTGCCGACATCAGAGAGGAGAAGAGTGCTCAACGAAATACACAAAACACCGAGCGCAGGACACATGGGTATACGGAAATCGGTCGCGCGTACAATGATGAGGTATTACTGGCCTGGAATTGTTAGAGACGTACGGAAGTACGTGCAACAATGCCACGCATGCCAAGTCTACAAGCCCAGCTAACAACAAGCTGCAGGTAAGATGCTCACGCAGATTTCTGATGAACCTTTTGCTACTGTTTGTGCAGATTTCGTTGGACCACTCCCTCGCTCGAAGCATGGAAATACGATAGCAACCGCAAGAGAATCCGACGGAGAGAGCGAATCGTAACATTAAGAGGATGATATCACAGTTCACTGGGGAGGAGCATAAGATATGGGATGAGTTGTTGACAGAGATGACACTTGCACTGAATACGAGCGTAGGCGAGTCAACAGGCTACAGTCCAGCATTCGTAGTACAGGGTAGGGAACCGAGGATCCCCAACGCCCGCTACGATGAGCAAACTTTTGGCAGATGGTACGACGTAGACAACAACAAGCATCAGCGGAGCAGGCAAGGCATTACAATTTACGTAGGAGACAGTGGCAACCGGCTGTGGGCGATCTGGTATTAGTAAAAGAGCACCAGCCGTCCAAGGCAGTGGCTAACTTTGCAGCAAAGTTGCCGCCAAGATACAGTGGGCCTCATCGTGTCACGAACTTCGTATCCCAGGTGATCGTCGAGCTAAACAAGGTGTATAACCGCAAAAGGAGAACGGCACATGTTAGCGAGTTAAAAGCGTACCATCAGGCGACAGTCAAAGAAGAAGCCAGTTCGGCAGCAGGTAGACAAATACGTTGATCCCGTGAGCGTGGTAAGTCGAAGGCGTCTCGCCAAGCCCCGAATGGGGGCTTCACCGAAGTTCCCATCGGGGAACAAACCAAACGGCTGAGGACGATAGCAACAACACAACACGAGCCATGATCAGCATCGTGTAGTAGAACCCCGAACGAACATTTCACCGAGGTCTCCGTCGGGGAGCACACAGAACAACTGGCCGTAGTCACGGAGCAAGGTCAAGACGATTGTAGAACGGTGGCGATATGTGGGTCACTAGCACTCGCTAATTCAAGTCAGAATGGCTTAAGAACAGCAGGGGTAAGCAATGATCAACAGGTGGTAGAAGTGGGTGGCACGCAGTACAAGTAGAAGGACAAACCCCAACCATGGATAACGGGATACATATGGCGATGAACTACGCCAACAACATAGCCAGCCAATGCTACAACCTAATGACGGAATTTTGTATAACATTACATTTTAGAACAAGGCCCAGATAGCGAGAGATTATTCCATAGAGAAAAGAAACATCGAATCGAACGTCGAAGAGGCACGAGCAAGGCGAAGGAAGATGACGTCCCACCGGAACGTAGATGCCAAGAGGTACAGGGTGAGGATAACGAGGACGGGCCTCGTAACGGTAACCCTTGTTGCGGCAGGTGAGGGGAGAGTGTGAGGACCCAAAACCACCGGTTTTAGAGCCCACACATTACACACAACACGGTAGTACTGAATTACTTTTATTCGCACGATATGAATTTTTAATAAAAATATACATATTGAAATCACGGGTTTCTAAATTTTGGAACACCCTATTGTACATATATTTGAAAATTTATTATATTATACCACAATGAATTCCGGTGTATAAATTGGTACAAATACACATATTTTCTGGATACTCTAATATGCACTTTTTTTCCGAACCCCCTAATACACTTTTTAATAATTAGGCAAAATATGAGCAGCTAACCAAGCGACAATTCTAGTTTGCAATAAACAAATATTGCACAAACAAATTAACCGGCATTCCAGCAAGCAAAAGGGTCAGCCAACTCAAGCAGCGGTGCTTTGTTCACATTCACGCGCACGCCTACATATTTGGGCAACCCAATGCAAGCGGACATATCATAAAGAAGAAAAGGAAAAAAAGCATTCTTAGCACATGACGGGAGTGAAGCAAATTTAGCAGCATCACACGTAGTGAGGAATATATGGCCAGCTGATCTAAGCAGCGCTAGCACCAATATGCGCGAACATATGATAGCGAGCGAAAGGGGCATTCCAGGTGGAAAGGGCGCACACATAAAAAGTTAGAAAGTATATTATATTGTATATATATATCGAACTACGGTAAATAATGTAATTACCTAAGATTAGAATTTGTTATTATAAAATAACTGTCCGCCTGCGCGCGGACAAGTATAAAAGGGCGACAATTTCGCTAAGTCGAGGAGAAGCTAGATAGGCATAGTAGCCTGCTGACGCATTGCTCAGCGGTGAAAGAAGTTCCTGGGGTTTCCTAACTCACGAGCTTTATATTTTATACACAGTAGGGGTTTTTCTAACTCTACTGTTTGGAAGGCTAGTGGTGGTTTCCTACCTCCGCACCCCTTAGGAAAATTTATATGCAGTGGGGGTTTTTCTAACTCCGCTGTCGGGAAGGTTAGTGGTGGTTTGCTACCTCCGCGACCTTTAGTAGCCTCGCCGTATGAGAAGTAGTTTTGGATAGAGTAGCATTGAATTACCAAATAAAACATATATTTGTATACAATTTATCAAACAGGGGTTTTCTCTTTAAAAGGAGACGTTAGGGATTCGTTCTCTATCCCACAGGAACCCCGGACGGACTGAGCTTAACCCCGGCACAAAGGAAAAGTCCGTCACACTATATCAATCATCGAAAAGAACAATATACTAATTTTACAACTTACCTCGTGAAAAAATTTTCCATAATGACATTCATTCAGAAGTGTATCTAGTGCTGAATGAATGAGCTTAGCCACTTCGCGTAACGATTAGTGTCAATCCGAGTTGCCACACACCCCCCAATCCCCCAATTTTTTTCGGCTTACCGTATTGAGCGGCGGAATTTATTCGCCAGCTTATGCGAATTACGAGGGGAGTCGAAATCTATAAAAAAAAAAAATCGCTAAATTGTAAATATTGAGCAGAGAAACTGTTGATATTTATTGCAGTGAATATGAACGTCGTAATTTAGCCTAGGTACAATATTGACAACTACGAATGTATACACATATATACATGGGGTATTGCCAATTTTAATTTTTTCAAATAAATTCGTATGCCACACAAATACGAAAGATAAGGGGCGGAAATATACTTCAGTTGAACATTTATTGACAGATTATTTGCTTTCCCCCGTGGTCTTCATTTGTCACGGCCAAAACTTACGACATTTGGCACAGCAAAACGGAAAATTTTTTCCACCGCATTTTCCAGAATTTCAGCCAATTCGATTAAATTTGTTCATGGATGTATTACCCCATGTGTTGCGATGTATCTGTGTCCGCCTTTACATCGCCAAGTGAGACAGACATCATCGATGGGATGTGGCAGCACAGAATTGCTGACTACATCTGTAGCACAACAAATGTGGGTGATTTACGAGCTGGGAGACCACGTTGTTAATCAGCTGGGTTTGCCTCACCACACGAACCAGCTGCAACGCATGTATAAATGAATGCATTTCATCTAAATTTACTCAAATAAAATTGCACAATCACATAATTATTTCGTGAATGCAGAAAATTTCACACTATTCTCCCTTGTTTAAACGGCTTCACCAAAATATGTTAACTCTCTATTTCCAAGGAGTTACCCAACACATAAATTACCAAGGCACTTATACTTTTTTCGGGGGGAAGGAAAGTGTCAAAACGTGACAAAGCTGCCAGAAGGGAAATATTCACGCAACAAACTTAAACGTTTACAAACGTTTAAACTTTTAACATCCTTTTTAATCCTTTCGAAAAAAAATACAATGTCAGTCGGTTATGTTCACAAGCCACCCAGCCATACAAAAAGTATGGGCCTACTAACGGGTTTATTTTTAGAATGACTCGTTTTACTGCCACACGCGCAAAAACGGAGCGGTCCAACACCTTTACCATCCCGTGTCGGTTATGCAACAACAACCATGGCATACGATTTTGCCAGAAGTATCGAGGTATGTCGGCAGAGGAGAGACTATGAGTGGTACTTATACACAACTACTGCCCCAATTGCTTGTCCCCTTTCCACCGACCGGAAATATGTCCTAGCACGGACCGCTGCTATCGCTGCAACGAACCTCACCATACGTCCCTTCACATGGACGACGTCACGGTACAAGTCCCCGCGCACCCCCAGCCAACGTCCGTCTAGAGAGGATGACGGAGCGACCTCAGACGACGCGCTGTTCATAACCCTCACCGAGACAACCAAGTCTTGGGCGGAGCAAGTAGCAGAGAAGGAGGAAGAAGAGGAAGCCATGAGGGCAGCAGCAACAGCCACTCCCCAGCTCGGCGGCTCGGAAACACGTCCTTTCCGACCGCTACTACGGCACGAGCAACGGAAGATGCGCAAGGCAGACAAAACTCGACATCCAGTAAAGACACCCAAACTACGGGTGGCGCGGAAACACGTCCTTTTCGCCCATCCCAGCGGGCTGTTAAGGTGAATCGCGGTGGCTCGGAAACACGTCCTTTCCGACCACCTCACAGTCCTACTGGTGTCCGTCGTGGTGACGCGGAAACGCGTCCTTTCCGCTCGTCACGACGAACAGCGGGTCGGACGTCGCCTTACCAAGCCCGCAACCCAGTTAACGAACCCACAATCGTCCGCCCCAAGGACACACCAGCCACGTTTCGGACTAGCCGAGTTGCCAACCTGCCTGCCACAGCTCTGATAAAGCGATCGTTTGTCGCCATCGCACCAACGGCTAGCGTAAACATCGAATCTGGCGGGGAACAGCACATCGTACGTGCCCTCCTCGACCCGTGTTCATCAACTACGGTCATTGACGGTGAGCTCGCCAGAGATCTCCGCCTAGAACGTGTTGGTGATACGCGGCCGAGGAGGTGTACCCTCATCCTACGCGGGAAGTACGGAATCACCAGAAGGGTCACCACGCAAGCCACGGTCCTTCCTCGCCACCACCGCATGACCCCGGTGTCCAACATAGACGCCACCGTAGCCGCCCCCTTCCAGTTGATGAAGCTGGCGGATCTTCTTTCGAGCATCACCCGTTCGGCTCACTCTCGGGTGTGACGAATATGCCAGCCTGATGCTAAGCGGTACCCCACCGTCAAGTATCAACGGGCTGCTAGCACAGGCCACGATTTTCGGCTTAGTCGTATCAGGGGCCTACCAACAGTAAGCTTCCTATTACCGTCGACACGCTACTCCAAAAGGAGAAATCCAATAAAAAGATGCATTGAACTAGGCAAAACCACGTACTTATATAATAACCTTTCTTTTCTCATCCCCAACAGGTGTCAAGAGGAGGCTGCAGGTAGTGGCGTATGATCCCTATACTAAGTTTTTTTTGTTGGTTTTGATAAGCATTTGCATACACTTTTATTATTATGATGTTTAACACACCTTTCATTTCACTGGGTGTATATTCTAACTTTTATGTAAATCGGAATGATTGCTGGCGGCTATCATTTGATCAAAGGTTGCGTGTCGCAAGGGGGTCGGCATGTTTAGGCCACCGGCCTTAATATCACGGTCGCCCCTCGTATTTGTGCAGCTTTACGTATCTGCCCGTTAGGTTAGATTTATCTCTTTTACCGATAGCAGCTCTTACCCCTCCGAACCTAACGAAAGTAAGCATTCGGCGGGGGTACAGAACAAAATTAAAAGAAAGGGCTCGGACACTTAATTATCGAGCGAACAAGAGTCACCAGCAGCCAACCCAGGTAATTATACAGGTTCCATAACTTTCCATTCTGTTTTATATTCACAATACTATTGTATATTTAATTTCACCTCTACTTTAATAAAACCCACATATCCATTGTAATTATTTACATTGAATTCCGGTGTTTATTTACTTATTAACTCGTTGCCTTTTTCTTTCTTCTCCCTATTACGTGCGAGCACGCCCCGTCATTGGAACAACTCTGCCGTAAACACCATGTGTACAAGTACAGATGGGTATAAAAAGAAAGCGCGGCTTTGAGCCAATTTCGCTCATTTTCACAGCAAACAGTTGTGGCTGCCACGCCCATATTCCAAAGTTTTACTGAACTTGTATTTTGCGTTATAAAATGAATCCACCTACCAAATGTCATTAATTTGGTGGTATTCGTTTTCGAATTCTCTAATTTTTAAAATTTTTCGATATTTTCGATATAGGAAAAGGGGGCATGGTTATCGTCCGATTTCGCTCATTTTCAATACCAATTTATTGTGGGTCTAAATAAGACCACACACCGGAATTGGTGAAGGTATCTTAATATTTGCTCAAGTTATCGTGTTAACGGACAGAGGGACGGACCGACAGACGGACGGACGTTGCTCAATCAAATTTTTTTTCGATCCTGGTCATTTTGATATATGGAAGGCTGTATCTATCTCGATTCCTTTATACCTGTACAACCGACCGTTATCTAAACGAATTTATAATACCATGTGTACAAGTACAGCTGGATATAAAAATAAAGCGTGGCCTTCAGCCGATTTCGCTCAAACAGTTGTGGCTGCCACGCCAATATTCCAAAGTTTTACTGAACTTTTATTTTGCGTTATAAAATGAATCTACCTACCAAATGTCATTAATTTAAATTTCATTAATTTAGTGGTTTTCGATTTCGAATTATCTAATTTTTTCAATTTTTCGATATAGGAAAAGGGGGGCATGGTTATCGTCCGATTTCGCTTATTTTCGATACCAATCTATTCTGGATCTAAATAAGCCCGTATACCTAATTTGGTGAAGGGATCTCAATATTTGCTCAAGTGTTAACGGACGGACGGACAGACGGACAGACAGGCGGACGTGGCTCAATCAAATTTTTTTTCGATCCTGGTCAGTTTGATATATGGAAGTCTATATCTATCTCGATTCTTTTATACCTGTACAACCAACCGTTATAATAATAATATAATAATAATTCCCAACGGATTACCCACCATATCCCGCCCGACCGGCGCGAGGGGCGCATCCGCATAACGCGCGGATTATTCGTTCGTGCCGAGTCGTTGAAAGGCTTTGGTTTGTTAATCGTCGAGATCTAAAACTGCTCAGCTACAAACAAAACTTCATCAGCTAAGTAAAGTAGATATAGGATAGATTATACATTAAGAAATAACTAGTTAACAGAATAAAATTATTGTTATAAGTTAATATAGAAGTCAAAGAATAAGAAACAATTAGTAGCTATGAATTTAGGATAGAAAGAATTGATTTTTTTATGCTGAAAAGCGAGTCTGAAATATCAAATCTACCAGAAAGAGAGTTATAATCTTGACACAAACAGCGAAAAGACTCATTTAACTGAAAATTGGTTCGGCACTGTTTTAAGACTAGAGGTTTAAAATGCCTTGAAGGACGAGACGGTACATTGAAGTTCACTTCACTTAGAAGAAATGGGCTGGATAGTGAACCATTTAGCAATTTAATCATAAAAATAATTCCAAGCATTTCCCTCCGACTAGAAAGTGTGTGCAGATTAATGAGTTTTAAACGATTCGTATAGGGTGGCAGATTGTACAAGGGATCCCAATGAAAATCTCTTAAGGCAAATAGTAAAAATTGTTTTTGAACTGATTCAAGGCGATCTACATGAACCTGAACAAAGTTATAATACCCTGTGTACAAGTACAGCTGGGTATAAAAAGAGAGCATGGCTTTCGCCGATTTCGCTCATTTTCACAGCAAACAGTTGTGGCTAAGAAAAAAATGTCTATGCAAAATTTCAATGTTATATCTTTAACGGCTATTGATTTACAGCTTGTTAAACTTTTGAATTTGCTTCTCTAAATGTGGGCGTTGCCACACCCATATTCCAGAATTTTACTGAACTTGTATTTTGCGTTATAAAATCAATCCACATACCAAATTTCATTAATTTATTGGTTCTCGTTTTCGGATTATCTCATTTTTTTCAATTTTTCGATATAGGAAAAGGGGGCATGGTTATCGTCCGATTTCGCTCATTTTCAATACCAATGTATTCTGGATCTAAATAAGCCCACACACCGGAATTGGTGTTAGTATCTCAATATTTGCTCAAGTTATCGTGTTAACGGACAGACGGACGGACGGACAGACAGGCGGACGTGGCTCAATTGAATTTTTTTCGATCCTGGTCATTTTGATATATGAAAGTCTATATTTATCTTGATTCCTTTATACTTGTACATTCAACCGTTATCAAAACAAAGTTATAATACCATGTGTACAAGTACAGCTGGGTATAGAAAGAAAGCGTGGCCTTCAGTCGATTTCGCTCATTTTCACAGCAAACTGTTGTGGCTAAGAAAAAAATGTCTATGCCAAATTTCAATGTTATATCTTCAACGGCTATTGATTTACAGCTTGTTAAACTTCTGAATTTTCTTCTCTAAACGTGGGCATTGCCACACCCATATTCCAGAATTTTACAGAACTTGTATTTTGCGTTATAAAATCAATCCACATACCAAATTTCATTAATTAAGTGGTTTTCGTTTTCGAATTATCTCGTTTTTAAATTTTTCCATATTTTCGATATAGGAAAAGGGGGCGTGGTTATCCTCCGATTTCGCTCATTTTCAATACCAATCTATTGTGGATCTAAATAAGACCACACACCGGTATTGGTGAAGGTATCTCAATATTTGCTCAAGTTATCGTGATAACGGACAGAGGGACGGACCGACAGACGGACTGACATGGCTCAATCAAATTTTTTTTCGATCCCGGTTATTTTGATGTATGGATTTCGATTTCGCTCATTTGATTTACAGCTTGTTAAACTTCTGAATTTGCTTGTTCTAAATGTGGGCGTTGCCAGGCCCATATTCCAAAATTTTACTGAAGCTGTGTTTTGCGTTATAAAATCAGTCCACCTACCAAATTTCATTAATTTAGTGGTATTCGTTTTCGAATTATCTTATTTTTAAATTTTTCCATATTTTCGATATGGGAAAAGGGGGCGTGGTTATAGTCCGATTTCGCTTATTATCAATACCATCAAAAGTGATTTCAAAAAAGTTTTTCAAAACGGGGTCGCCCCTCGGCAGTGGTTTGGCAAACTCTCCGAGTGTATTTCTGCCATGACAGGCTTCTCAGCAAAAATTCGTCTCCTTTGTAGATGCCGTTCAGAGTCGGCAAAAACCTTTAGGTCCCACCAATTTTTAGGGAAAATTCAAATCGGCACACCACAAATTGGAAGAGAAGCTTGGCGCAAAAATCTCTTAGAAGGTTTATGATGATATACCTGTTGTATATCGCGCCATAAAGAGAATCTATTCTGAGTCTAACTAAGCCCGCATACCTAATTTGGTGAAGGTATCTCAATATTTGCTCAAGTTATCGTGTTAACGGCCAGACGGACGGACAGACAGACGGACAGACGGACGGACATGGCTCAATCAAATTTTTTTTCGTTCCTGGTCATTTTGATATATGGAAGTCTATATCTATATCGATTCCTTTATACCTGTACAACCAATCGTTATCCAAACAAAGTTATAATACCCTGTGTACAAGTACAGCTGGGTATAAACGAAAGCGTGGCTTTCAGTCGATTTCGCTAATATGCACAGCAAACAGTTGTTGCTATGAAAGCAATGTATGTGCCAAATTTCAATGTTATATCTCCAACGGCTATTGATTTACAGCTTGTTAAACTTCTGAATTTGCTTGTTCTAAATGTGGGCGTTGCCAGGCCCATATTCCAAAATTTTATTGAAAATGTGTTTTGCGTTATAAAATCAATCCACCTACCAAAACTCCTTAATTTAGTGGTATTCGTTTTCGAATTATCTAATTTTTTAAATTTTTCGATATAGGAAAAAGGGGCATGGTTATCGTCCGATTTCGCTCATTTTCAATACCAATCTATTCTGGATCTAAATAAGCCCGCACACCGGAATTGGTGAAGGTATCTCAGTATTTCCTCAAGTTATCGTGTTAACGGACAGACGGACGGACATGGCTCAATCAAATTCTTTTTCGATCCTGGTAATTTTTATATACGGAAGTCTATATCTATATCGATTCCTTTATACCTGTACAACCAATCGTTATCCAAACAAAGTTATAATACCCTGTGTACAAGTACAGCTGGGTATAAACGAAAGCGTGGCTTTCAGTCGATTTCGCTAATATGCACAGCAAACAGTTGTCGCTATGAAAGCAATGTATGTGCCAAATTTCAATGTTATATCTCCAACGGCTATTGATTTACAGCTTGTTAAACTTCTGAATTTGCTTGTTCTAAATGTGGGCGTGCCAGGCCCATATTCCAAAATTTTACTGAAAATGTGTTTTGCGTTATAAAATCAATCCACCTACCAAAACTCCTTAATTTAGTGGTATTCGTTTTCGAATTATCTAATTTTTTAAATTTTTCGATATAGGAAAAAGGGGCATGGTTATCGTCCGATTTCGCTCATTTTCAATACCAATCTATTCTGGATCTAAATAAGCCCGCACACCGGAATTGGTGAAGGTATCTCAGTATTTGCTCAAGTTATCGTGTTAACGGACAGACGGACGGACATGGCTCAATCAAATTCTTTTCCGATCCTGGTCATTTTTATATACGGAAGTATATTCTATATCGATTCCTTTATACCTGTACAACCAACCGTTATCCAAACAAAGTTATAATAACCTGTATACAAGTACAGCTGGGTATAAAAATAAAGCGTGGCCTTCCGCCGATTTCGCTCATTTTCACGGAAAACAGGTGTCGCTACGAAAAAAATGTCTATGCCAAATTTCAATGTTATATCTATAACGGCTATTGATTTACAGCTTGTGAAACTTCTGAATTTGCTTCTTCTTAATGTGGGCGTTGCCATCCCCATATTCCAAAATTTTACTGAACTTGTGTTTTGCGTTATAAAATCAATCCACCTACCAAATTTCTTTAATTTAGCGGTATTCGTTTTCGAATTATATAATTTTTTCAATTTTTCGATGTTTTTGTTATACCAATCTATTCTGAGTCTAACTTAGCCCGTATACCGAATTTTATTTATTTATTTATTTATACGTTTTTCGAATACAATCCTTACAGACTAAGAACTAAACTAATTTATATATAACATACTGATTTAGTGCATAAGTCAAACTACTTATAAAGCACAGTTCAGCACCGTGAAGAAAGCAACACTTGACTTAGAAAAATCCAAAGAGATAGCATCACTTAGTGAATTAAACTCCCGCAAAGCACGATTTACGAGGCATTACAAGCATATTGAGTTTTCGTAATATCCGCATAAAACGGAAACACAGTACGCAGAAGCCGTTGGGGAATATTAAACCGAATCCTTTCTAATAAGTATTGGCAGTCAATTATACCCTTGATAATTTTGAAAGTAAAAGACAAGGAGAGTATAGATCTGCGACTCTCTAAGAATTTAAGACTTATCAGCGTAAGGCGAGCGGTATAAGATGGTATGGGCTCCGCAAAATGTAACGTCCAAAGAGCATACTTGAGAAAGCGTTTTTGTATTCTCTCCAGTATATTTATAGCTGTCGTAGTACTAGGTCGCCAGATAAAGACAGCATATTCTAAATTAGACTTGACAAAAGAAGTATAGAGAAGTTTAAAAGTATATGGGTCACAAAATTTAGCGGAATTGCGTCTAAGAAAACCCAGCATGAAGTAAGATTTAGAGGTTATGTTGCTAATAAAGGGTGTTTTTTTTAGGGGTATAGAACTTCGAATTGAATCAAAACACAAGAAAATCGTTTTAAGGTCCATCAATTTGGCTTTATTGGAAGGATAATTTTATGCCATTAATGTTTAAATATGATTTCGGGCATGTGGCCGCCGCGGCTGGCTCGAATAAAGCCAATTCTACAGGTCCAATTTTCAACCACTTTTTCGAGCATATGGGGCCGTATGTCGGCAATTCCAATTCCCCTAACGTTTCTGGTTTGTTGGTGTAGACGAGCGACTTCACATATCCCCAAAGAAAATAATCCAATAGTGTCAAATCACACGACCTTGGTGGCCAATTGACAGGTCCATTCCGCGAAATTATGCGCTCATCGAATGTTTCCTTCAATAAATCGATTGTGACGTGCGCTGTGTGGCATGTAGCGCCGTCTTGTTGGAACCACAACTCATCCACATTCATGCCATCCAATTCGGGAACAAAATAGTCGGTTATCATGGCTCTATACCGGTCTCCATTAACGGTAGCTGCCTCTCCAGCATTATTGCGGAAGAAGTATGGCCCAATGACTCCACCAGCCCATAGAGCACACCAAACAGTCAGTTTTTGTGGATGTAATGGCGTTTCAAGGGTCTCATGTGGATTCTCTTCACTCAAAATGCGGCAATTTTGCTTGTTGACGTAGCCATTCAACCAAAAATGAGCCTCATCACTGAACAAAATTTTGCGATGAAAATCAGCATCGAAATCAATCTCATTTTCGGCCCATACACCAAAATCACGACGCATTGCATGGTCTCGCGGCTTTAATTCTTGCACAAGCTGGATCTTGTAAGGTCGCAAGCCAAGATCTTTGCGCAAAATCTTCCATAAAGTTGATGGACAAAGCTCCAATTGCTGTGCACGGTGGCGAATCGATTCATTCGGGTCCTCTTCAACACTTTGCTCTACAGCGGCAATTGTTTCTTCGGTGCGCACTGTTCGACGTCTCTGCGGATGCGTATTATCACATAGAGTAAACGTAGTGCGAAAACGATCCATGGTTAACCGAATTAATTGCTCTGATGGACGATTATGTCGACCATAAAATGGACGGAGCTCACGGTAAACTTCGCGAACTGAACCATTATTTTCGAAATAAATTTGCACGATTTGCAAGCGTTGTTCTTTTGTCAACCTGTTTATGATGAAATGGCAAACCAAACTGAACATAAATGACATTAGAGTTGCCAGATTTGACCACAAAATGCCAGTTTTATCTCTATTCGAAAAACAAACCTGTAAAAAAAACACCCTGTATGATTATAGAAGAAAACTTACTATCAAATATAACCTCAAGGTCCTTAATCTCACTAAGACATTGAAGTTCACAATCCGAAATCCGATTTCATTGCATCATGTGGCGTTTTAATAATAGCGAACAGTTTTAGATCATCAGCGTACAGCAGACATTTAGCAAATGTAAAGCAATTACTGATGTCATTTATAAAAAGATTAAATAATAATGGACCTACTATACTCCTATGAGGTACCCCCGAAGAGGCAATAAAGGGAATAGAGGACTCCCCATCAACAGTGACAACACTTCGCCTGCTGGATAAATATGATCTTAACCATGACAGGAAGGAAGAACGAAGTCCAAGACATTTCAGTTTATTAATTAGGACTCTATGAGAGACCCTATCAAAGGCTTTTGAAAAATCTGTATAGATACAATCTACCTGTGTGCCAGCCTGGAGAAGGAGCTTGAGATGCTGGCCAACGGGAATAATGCCCGAAAATTCTATCAAAAAATTCGGCGAATGACAGAAAGTTTCAAACCCGGGGCAAACTCCTGTAAGAATGAGAACGGCGACCTGGTGACCGATGTTCAGAGAGCACTCAGAATATGGGGGGATCACTTCTCTGCCCTTTTAAATGGAGAAACTGAGCAAGAAACCAGAGAAGATGCCGAACCCGAGCCCATAATCGAAGATGATGGAATTGACGTTCCACAACCCGACTATAATGAGGTGCGAATAGCAATATCCCGATTGAAAAACAATAAAGCAGCTGGCGCTGATGGTTTGCCTGCTGAGCTATTCAAACACGGAGGCGAGGAGCTGGTAAGGCGCATGCATCAGCTTCTATGCAGAATTTGGTCGCATGAATGCATGCCTGAAGATTGGAATCTAAGTGTTCTCTGCCCAATCCACAAGAAGGGCGATCCTGCAAACTGCGCCAACTATCGCGGAATCATCCTTTTGAATATCGCATATAAGGTCCTATCTAGCGTATTGTGCGAAAGACTGAAGCCTGATGTGAACAGACTGATTGGACCTTATCAGTGTGGCTTCAGACCTGGTAAATCTACCATCGACCAGATTTTTACAATACGCCAAATCTTGGAAAAAACCCGTGAAAAGAGAATCGACACACATCATCTCTTTGTTGATTTTAAAGCCGCTTTCGATAGCACGAAAAGGAGCTGCCTATATGCCGCTATGTCTGAATTGGTTTCCCCGCAAAACTTATACGGCTATGCAAAATGACCTTGAGCAACACCGCCAGCTCGGTCAGAATTGGGAAGTACCTCTCCGAGCCCTTCGAAACTAAACGAGGTTTCATACAGGGTGACCCCCTATCGTGCGATTTCTTTAATTTAATGCTGGAGAAAATAATACAAGCTGCAGAACTTAACCGCGCTGGAACAGTATTTTATAAAAGCGTGCAACTGTTGGCATATGCTGACGCTATTGATATCATTGGCCTTAACAACCGGGCCGTAACTTCTGCTTACTCCAAATTAGAAAAGGAAGCGGAGAAAATGGGATTGGTGGTGAACGAGGGCAAAACAAGTACCTTCTGTCATCATGCAAAGAGTCAGCGCATTCGCGCCTTGGCAACCAAGCCACTGTTGGCAACCATAATTTCGAAATAGTAAAGGACTTGGTTTACCTGGGAACCAGCATTAATACCAACAATAATGTTAGCCTAGAAATCCGACGAAGAATCACTCTTGCAAACAAATGCTACTTCGGACTGAGTAGGCAATTGAAAAGTAAAGTCCTCTCTCGACGAACGAAAATAACACTCTACAAGTCACTCATCGCACCCGTCCTGCTATATGGTGCAGAAGCGTGGACACTAACAACATCTGATGAGGCGGCTCTGGGAGTATTCGAGAGAAAGGTTCTTCGAAAGATTTGTGGACCTCTACGCGTTGGCGACGGCGAGTACCGAAGAAGATTTAATGATGAGCTGTATGAACTTTACGCAGACGCTGACATAGTTCAGCGAATTAAAACACAGCGGCTTCGCTGGCTAGGCCACGTAGTGCGAATGAGCGAAGATGCTCCAGCCAAGAAGGTATTCTTATCGGCACCCGCCGGTGGAAGCAGAGGAAGAGGGAGACCACCACTCCGATGACAGGACCAAGTGGAGACCGATTTGCGATCCCGCGGTGTTTCCAATTGGCGCCAGTTGGCGCAACGAAGAAACGACTAGCTATGTTGGACGGTCAAAATCGCCCAGGCGGTTAGATGACCATTTAAAGAAAGAAGACCTGCGTGCCAGCAGAAAAGAACTCAAGGCAATACTCACTAAAAACAGCAAGGTTAGAAACCGTCGACCTATCCGCGACGAAGCCATGCTGATAAGGAGAAATAAGGGACTTAACCGCGAAGATCAATTTAGCATTGACTGCATGTTCGATAATTTTGGAAACAGTGGTCAGTTTGGATATGGGTCTGTAGTTACGCACATCATTTTATTGCCACTTTTGAAGATATACGTAATTGACGTAGCCTTCCAATCATCAATAAAATTTCCAGAGGATAGTGATTTATTGAAAATAAGTTGAAGGGGATAAAAAGGGCTGGACAATTTTTCAATAAGACGGGAGAAAACCTGTCTAAACCGATTTGAGAAGAAGATTTAAGATTTTTAATAGCCCTACTAATATCCTCAGAAGAAAGATGGAGAGCTCCGAAGTTTGAGGCAGAGTGCGGACTGTTCGAAAAATCGTGCGGTTGACTACTATCGTCCACAGAAAAATTTGATTTAAAAAATCAGCAAATAAGTTAGCTGCATCATTCGGAGTTTTCGCTGAGTTATCATCAAGAAAACTCTGTTGGGTACACTAGCGGAATATTTTTTGTCCTTAAGATATATCCAAAAACTTTTTGGATTCGATTTAATGTTTCCCTCAATATTTCGTATATACTTGGCTAGAGAGTTTTGTTCAAAATATTAAAATACCTTAAGTATAGCTTATATTTACTGCAGAATAGGTTATTTTTAGTTTTTTGAAATTTTCGGAAGAATTTGCTTCTAAGGTTCTTGAGTTTTTTTTATTCCTTAGTGTACCATGGTAATTTGTAAGGTCTATTTACCCGCAGGGGTATTCTATCCAAACATTGGGTGTATAAGATCGACTTCAGAGTGGAAAAGCTAGCAGAGGTATCAAGCCCGTCCAGTAGCTCCTCCAAATTAATTTCAAGTAAAACATCATTAAGACTTGCAAAGTCGCATGAAGAATAATTGAAGATTAATCTACCCTCAGCAGTAACCGAAAAAAAGTGATGAAAACTAAACTCAACAACAAGTGGTAGATGATATCTGTTCTTAGAAGTAATTGGATTCATGCACATGCACTCACTAACTTCACAGCAAACATTGTCGCTTATAAATATAAGATCCACTAAACTATTTAGGGTATTAAAAAGTTTATTAATTTGAATTAAGTTAAGACTAAGTACATTATGGATGAATACAATTTATGACTTGAAATGACATTATTAGGCGTGAGACCGTATTTAGATATAGTAGTGGACCAATTAATATTAGAGATGTTAAAATCGCCTAGTACGCGGAGGTGATGTTCTTTAACGTTGTTTAAGGCTAAGGATACAATGTTATCTGCGTGGGCCTTGTATAACTCGAAAGAGCTACCCGGTGGCACGTAAGACGCGAGAAGATATAAAGTGTTTTGCGGTGCGGACTCATTAATACATATGCAAATCTGGTCCAGCAAAGAGTCACCATACGGGAGCGGGACCAAAGACGCATGCAATTGGCGCTTAATGGCGATAAGAACACCACCTCCCCGAAGGCAGCCAGTTTTTTAGAGTAGTTTAGAGTTGAAGAATTCACCATCAAAAAAGTTCTTGTTTAACCACGTCTCAACGAAAACAAAGATGTCGTAGTTCATTTGCACACTAAAGTTATGCACTAAATCAGACTTGGTTCTCACACCAGATAAAATTTGAAAGTAAATTTTCAGCCCGCAATTATTATTTATGGGAAGTCGGGTACTACTTGCTATGTCCGCAATAGTTTTCGTCGCCCTTCCGAAACATCTGAAAAGGCTTTCCTGTCACATTTGTTGGCCAGATATCCGAGCATAATAATTTATCATACGAAGACTCAGGAACTCCTAATTTGAAGTAAACCCTATTCAGGGAATTAATTGAGACGTATTTTTTCACCAACTTAGAGCATGATAACAAAGTTCTGTCACGATCAATTTGTTTGACCACATCATTTTTTATATCATCTTCAGAAACGGATGGAGAAAAAGATGCCAAATGAAGCTATTTGTAGCTATCTGCGAGACTCAAATCAGTATTAGAATTAGTTCTTTTATGCGAACATGTGATTTATTATTATTATGATGGTTATGCGACACATTGACCCATTGTGCATTGTCAGCCACAGATGGTGGCGCCGCAGTCACTGCAGCCGTAGTAGCAGTAGTAGTAGCACAAGCATTTTTATTATTGTTTCTAGCCCGTTTATTCGTCACCTTCATCCACTGAGCATTATCAGTCACGTTGCTAGTGTTAATAATAGGCAAAGGAGAAGCAGAAGCTTCGGATACTGACGCCGTAGTCACAATAGCCATGGTTTTAGCTGTAGCGGAAGCATTGGCTTTATCAATCGGCGCACAGGTATTAGCGTCAGCCGAATAATCAGATGGGAGGGCAAAAACTGAAAAAACATCAGTTATTGCCGACGTCACAGTGCACGAAGCTGTTGGTTGCATTGGGCAAGCCATTGTTCTTGTTGCGGGAATAATGTTAGAATTGGCACTCTTATTCGGTCATAAGGTATGAGCGTATGAAAGGGTGCCAACAGATAGATCAGAGGGAGCACACGTTGATAATGTGTTTAATGGCAACGAAGAGTAATTAGCTTCGCTGTTAACTCTTAGCTTCAAAGGTAGCATTGAAAGAAATTCGAAGACTCTTTACTTCAGAGGTGAGGTTAGCAATCATTTTATCTTTATCAGCAAGTTTACTTTGAATAGATTGAAGGGCCGAATTCATATTAGCAGATTCCAGCACTAGGCTATTGTTTACATCATTAAGCGCGGTCACCAAGTTTAACACACTAGCATTTTCGGCTTGAAGAGATTATATTAAATTAAATAGTGAGTTTAATGTTGTTTGCTTGCTCTCTGCAATAACAAGAGAATTATCACTATGCTTCGTAGAGTCATTACACTTCAGAGAATCAGAAGAGGAAGAACTAGAGATGACGGTAGAAGGTTTCTCCTTTGCTATAGATGGGGGAGGTGAACGGAGGGAAATCCAGAGCTGAGTAGCTCAAACTTCGCAGAAAAAATCTTGACCAGCACTTTGCAAAAAACCGGCATCAGAAGGACGGATACCGACACAAGTAACATGGAAGAGATCGTTGCACTTTGCACACTGCACTTTCTGCTCTCTGCTATGCCTACAAACACAAGGCATAGTTGTTGTTTTGTTCATGCGTGATTAAGCGAACGAAAAATTTAATTGTTGATTTAATTTAAAATTTTTGATTTATCACAATAACAAGAGTCACTATCTCATAATTATAGGTAGGTAAAAACCAACTAACTACAGAAGGCACTTAAGAGAAAAATCCCAATTCTCAATAAAATTATTAATTTATAGAAAAGAAATAGGAATGCAAACAAAACACGTCCAAATAGCATGACGATTATTTCGAATTTGGCGAAGATATCTCAATATTTGCTCAAGTTATCGTGTTAACAGACAGACGTACGGACATGGCTCAATCAAATTTTTTTTCGATCTTGGTCATTTTGATATATGGAAGTCTATATCTACTTCGACTCTTTATACCTGTACAACCACCCGTTATCCAAAAAAAGGTATAATACCCTGTGAACAACTACAGCTGGGTATAAAAAGAAAGCGTGGCTTTCAGCCGTTTTCCCTCATTTTCACAGCAAACAGTTGTCGCTAGAAGAATGTCTATGCCAAATTTCAATGTTATATCTCCAACGGCTATTGATTTACAGCTTGTTAAACTTCTGTATTTGTTTCTTCTAAATGTGGGCGTTGCCACACCCATTTTTAAAAATTTTACGGAACTTGTATTTTGCGTTATAAAGTTGATCCACCTACCAAATTTGATTAATTTAGTGGTATTCGTTTTCGAATTATCTCATTTTTCCAATTTTTCGATATTTTCGATATAGGAAAAGGGGGCGTGGTTATCGTCCGATTTTGCTCATTTTCAGAACCAATCTATTCTGAGTCTAAATAAGCCTGAACGCCAAGTTTGGTGAAGATATAGCAATATTTGCTCAAGTTATCGTGTTAACGGACAGACGGACGGACGGACAGACGGACACGGCTCAATCAAATATTTTTTCGATCCTGGTCATTTTGTATATAGAAGTCTATATCTATCTCGATTCCTTTATACCTGTACAACCAACCTTTATCCAAACAAAGTTATAATACCCTGTGTACAAGTACAGCTGGGTATAAAAAATCATTGCAATGCTTTGTGATAAACGACGTTTTTTGTTTTTGCGTCTTGAGTGAAAACGAATAACCCGAATGCTTTCCAACTCTTGAACATCCAACGTAAACCTGTCCGTGGGAAAAAATGAATAGTCCAAGCTGAATCCATAGATTTGGAAAGATTGGCCTTACGATTTATTAATTGTGATCGCAAATGCAAGTGGCACGAGAAATTAAAGGCGTTTAAATTTCAAACGGCATATCAGTTGGTATCATGGGAATGCGTGGAATCAATACATCTTTACCTTTGTATTTGCATACGATTTACAACGACATGAAGCCTATAAAAAGGAGTGACAGACGGCGGTCGTTCTTGTTACCGCTAACGAAACAATTGGCCACACCAAATATCGAAGAACGTGCCCTGAACAACCATATAACCTCATATCCAAGGATGTGCAATGCGATGGAAGCATTCGATGTAAGAAAGGGTAAGCAAAACATAATCAAATTCAAGAATAGAATATATATTTATTTGGTTTTTATTTTTCTTTTCATTTCAGGTATTACCAAGACCGATGGAAGGCAATGAACCGTCTTTGCGGCTAGGTCAAGTAGACCGTCATGTCGCCTTTGTCGTTCTGAGTACGGGCGGCAGCGGAAAACGCGGGCATACTGCTTCGGCTGCGGCAACGCTGTTTGCGGAGAAAATAGCCACTTTTACATCGCTGCAACACTTGCGCACAGGGCGGGAGACAAGAAGTACACGCTCAACAACAATAACTTTTAAACTTTTTTATAATAGTCTTAAAAAAATTCAACCAAAAAAAATTTTAAAAATTTAAAAAAATTATTTTTGTATGTAGAATTTAGTTATAAACAATAGAAACAAAAAAAGATCAAAAAAAAATTTTTATATGAAAAAAACATGATTTACAAAAAAAGGTCCGTAGGGACCTTTTCACACGGCCGTGAAGTTCAGAACTGTCACTCATCGGAGGGTTAAAATTGTGGCCTCAATGAAGTTATTCATAAGCCTTTTGACTACAAGTCTGGTTCCATTACGTTACGAAGCATCATCACAGCCACCCATATCTTGAATTCTAAATTATGTACGGGCAGTCCCGGCACATGAACTGAATTTAAAACTTTTGTTGGATAATTCACACCATCTTCTTGATGGATGACAGTGTCTACTGACTTGCATGAAACCGAGTCACAAATTCTGTAGCAATAAGCGGAAAAAACCAAAGTACCACCATTGTTTTTTATGGACAAAAACTATAACTCAATTTCAATTTTCAAAGCGCTTTACTGAAAAGAAATAAAAAATTACTTTGGTAGTTTTCCCTTATTGCCACAGAATTATCAGCGACTGAATTAGAGGTATACGCAGACAAATTCTTGCGGTGGTAGCTGGGGAGAATAAAGAGATTTGCTCTTTAAATTTTGAAACTCCATAATTTCAATTATTGAGATTTTTATTGAACTGACGCAAATTATAAAGTATATTTTTTATATGTATCTACATAGCTTTCGTTTTATTATAATAAAGCTTCTGGAACGATTACCAAAATACTCATGTGTGATTTAAAATATATGTTTATAGTAAAATATTAGATATCAATTCAGTCTTAGCATACATTTTTAACGTAAAAGTAAAATAAATTTTCCGGTAGCTTATTTTACTCTTTTCGTTTTCCTCTAACACCTCCACTTATTATCAAATTCTCTATTCCTACTTCTCTTTTACCCCCTTTACCTTTGCGGGTACTGATATGTCCATGGTTTCGAAGAGATAGCTGTCTAATTTTTTCTTGGTCTTCGTAACGCTTACCTTTTGCAAGGTTTTTTTTTGATATATCGGAAACATATCTATATATAAAATATCATTAACTTAAAATAAATTCCTAGCTTTACCGAATTGCAGCTTTATAAAGGGTGTTTTTTTTACAGGTTTGTTTTTCGAATAGAGATAAAACTGGCATTTTGTGGTCAAATCTGGCAACTCTAATGTCATTTATGTTCAGTTTGGTTTGCCATTTCATCATGAACAGGTTGACAAAAGAACAACGCTTGCAAATCGTGCAAATTTATTTCGAAAATAATGGTTCAGTTCGCGAAGTTTACCGTGAGCTCCGTCCATTTTATGGTCGACATAATCGTCCATCAGAGCAATTAATTCGGTTAACCATGGATCGTTTTCGCACTACGTTTACTCTATGTGATAATACGCATCCGCAGAGACGTCGAACAGTGCGCACCGAAGAAACAATTGCCGCTGTAGAGCAAAGTGTTGAAGAGGACCCGAATGAATCGATTCGCCACCGTGCACAGCAATTGGAGCTTTGTCCATCAACTTTATGGAAGATTTTGCGCAAAGATCTTGGCTTGCGACCTTACAAGATCCAGCTTGTGCAAGAATTAAAGCCGCGAGACCATGCAATGCGTCGTGATTTTGGTGTATGGGCCGAAAATGAGATTGATTTCGATGCTGATTTTCATCGCAAAATTTTGTTCAGTGATGAGGCTCATTTTTGGTTGAATGGCTACGTCAACAAGCAAAATTGCCGCATTTGGAGTGAAGAGAATCCACATGAGACCCTTGAAACGCCATTACATCCACAAAAACTGACTGTTTGGTGTGCTCTATGGGCTGGTGGAGTCATTGGGCCATACTTCTTCCGCAATAATGCTGGAGAGGCAGCTACCGTTAATGGAGACCGGTATAGAGCCATGATAACCGACTATTTTGTTCCCGAATTGGATGGCATGAATGTGGATGAGTTGTGGTTCCAACAAGACGGCGCTACATGCCACACAGCGTACGTCACAATCGATTTATTGAAGGAAACATTCGATGAGCGCATAATTTCGCGGAATGGACCTGTCAATTGGCCACCAAGGTCGTGTGATTTGACACTATTGGATTATTTTCTTTGGGGATATGTGAAGTCGCTCGTCTACACCAACAAACCAGAAACGTTAGGGGAATTGGAAGCCAACATTCGTGGCGTTATTGCCGACATACGGCCCCATATGCTCGAAAAAGTGGTTGAAAATTGGACCTGTAGAATTGGCTTTATTCGAGCCAGCCGCGGCGGCCACATGCCCGAAATCATATTTAAACATTAATGGCATAAAATTATCCTTCCAATAAAGGCAAATTGATGGACCTTAAAACGATTTTCTTGTGTTTTATTTCAATTCGAAGTTCTATACCCCTAAAAAAAACACCCTATATAACCTGGGGGCTTTCCCAAAAACAACATACGTCTTGTGTTGTGCCAAATAATCTTCTGAACTTACCGTGAGAGTTTCAGAGACATCGACAATAAGCCGTGGACATTAATAAAGCACAAAGAAAACACACAATTGTGTAAATCTTGACTAAATAACACATATATCCAAATATCACTGACTAAGATCAAATAACTTCAGAGTCATAACTAATTGAAATTTTATATAGCCTCGCGGCCTCCCACCGACCACTTTTCCAAAACTATATAAGTTAACACAGCGGTAGACGTATGCCAGAACAATAAAAAACCATACCTAAATCAATGTATGTATGCCTGTATTTTATCCCAATAAAAAACAGACATACATAAATATTCATAATCACGAGCCATATGCAGGCTCGCATTGACATACAAACATACATGTATAAGCGCGGCCAAAAGTTAAGCAATTAAGCAGTTGTGAAATAAGTGATCTAATAAAGTGTTTAATACAAATAAAAACTAAAAAGTGTTTTCAATTAGTGCAAGCTCCAAAGTGCCCAAAGAGATCAAAAATTGGGTACCAAAGAGATAAAAAAAAATGTACCTAAAAAATCACTTTGGAGTTGCAAACTTGACTGGCGCCCAACGCAATGGCTTAAGTGACCCAACAAAAAAATTGTGACCTTGCACAACAACAAAAACTGTTTAATAAAAGAAACAACGCTTAACAAAAAGCGAATCGTACGCAAAGAATTTTTTTGCAAATGTAACTAACTTTGAAGCAATCTAATTATTTACCATAAAAGTGAATAAGAGTATGAATCCAACAACAAAAACTGTTTAATAAAAGATACAACGCTTAACAACAAGTGAATCGTACGCAAAGAATTTTTTGCAAATGTAACTAACTTTGAAGCAATCTAATTGTTCACCATAAAAGTGAATAAGAGTATGAATCCAACAACAAAAACTGTTTAATAAAAGAAACAACGCTTACCAACAAGTGAATCGTATACAAAAAATTTTTGCAAATTAAAAGCAACCTTTAAGAAAAATAATTATTCCTCATAAAAGCGAATAAGAGTATGAACAAGACAGTTTTTATATTGCAAACAACAACAATTTAAAATACATGAAAAAAGTGATATACGAAGTTTACAACATTTACGACGCAATTAAGAACATAAACGAAACCCCTTATTTTGAATACGAACAAAAGCGAAAAAAGTGAAGGAGTGAATTATTTGAAGACAAGTTGTATCACCATAAATAAGTGTGAATAAGAGAATAAACATTGCGCAATAAAAAAATTCGCTAAACACTAAAGAAACTCTGGCCATGCCGAATTATCCACCATAAAGTGAATTATTAAAATCAAAGCTAAATATTAACTTATTCACCATTAAGTGAATAAGAGAATTATCGAAGAAAAACACTAACAAGAATTTCGTTTGTGAAGTGAAAATATTAATTAGCGTAAATAAACGCAATAAAACATCTCTACCAAACACTTTATTGAATAAAGCTTGTTGCGAACATTGATGCGTAAACATTTAAGCCGTACGAAATAAACACGTGTCTATTACTTTTGGTTTGACGCTAACACGCACTAAAAAACATCAACAAATATCAGCAATTAAATTTAATTGCATAAAATCATCTTTAACCAATTAGAAACCAAATCAGACCGAATATTTCCATATCCAAACTGCGTGGAGGTAACAGACGGTAAACAACATCAACAACGAAGAGAAGATCACCATAGTCGTAAGTTATTTAAAAAAAAAAAAAACACATATTTGATATTACGTACGCATATGTTATTTAAAGCATAAAATACTTAGATTCAAATAATTTTTCTGAATAATATCGTTTATTATAAGGACACATATTTTTTCCCGTGATAAATTCAATTCTCAAAATTATAAATTCGTTGATTGATTTAATTTATCAAAATGGAACGCAACGCGGTGTTATCTCTGATAGAATCCGTGGTAGAGACCACTAAAACAGAATTAGATAATAAAATTGCAGACTTAATTAAAGCTTTCGAAAATATTTCTCCGCCAAAGGTAAATACTTTTTCACCCGTTACAATAGTCCCTGGTGTGCGAAGCACACATACAGATCTCAACCTTATAAAGTCATTGCCAGAATTTAAAGGTAACATAAGGGAATACCCTGCATGGCGAGCAATAGATTTTTACGTTGAAGGATCAGAGGCATACTATGTTGCCATTGGAATTCTTCGTAATAAAATTACCCAGACAGCTAACGAAAACTTAAGCTCGTTTAACACACCTCTTAATTTCAACGCAATCATTTTCAGATTAGATCAATTGTATGCTGACAAACGACCCCTTTACATACTAGAAAATGAGCTAAATACTCTACGACAAGGGCGTATGACCATAGATGAATACTACGCAGCGGTAGATAAGCAATTGACCTTAATAATTAATAAAAATATCATGACACACAGCGGCAACGAAACATTGACTTTGGCTTTCAATGAACGAGCCAGGGACAACGCGCTTAGGGTATTTATATCTGGATTGAGACTTCCCCTTTGTGATACCCTATTTTCGGCAAATCCACCGGATTTACCCTCTGCACTTGCTATAGCGCAAGAGTTGCAGCACAACCGCATCAGGTATGAGTTCGCTCAAACATACGCGTCAGCTACTCAATTCAATAGTAATCCATCGAACCCTACGAAATATTCGCAACCGACGCGGACGTATGAAACCAAATCAACACCAATGGATGTGGATTATGGAAGTTCGCATTTTAGAAAACCTACTGATTTCAAAAATAAACCGGTAAATCAATTTAAGCAACAGCAGCCTAGGAATATGCCGAACCAGTCTCAGCATGTTGGATATGTGCAACAAGAATCCAATAATCACCCTAAAAGAGCACATACCGGTAATACCTCTACCCAACTACCATATAACAAAATACAGCGAGTAAATGCAATGGAGAAGGAGTCATATTATTCCGAAGACTTCGAAAGCCAATCAGTTGAGGAAGTTAATTTTTTAGAGTAAGGTCGAACTTGCCATTTCTTAAACGAACACTTTCGGATGGGCAAGTTCTTCAATTCCTCATAGATACAGGCACCTCTAAAAATTACGTAAAAAGACTAGATTTCTTCAAAGGTATCAGAAAAATTTATAAACCGTTCCAAGTCAGGCCCATAAACGAGCTAAATAAAGTAGATGAAAAATGTGAGGTTTTCATATTGGGGAAAAAAGCAACATTCTATATTTTACCCCAGCTAAAAAGTTTCGACGGAATCATCGGGTATGATTTCCTGAGAGCAATTGAAGCCCAATTAGACACAAAGGATAGGATTATTTTCCACCAAAAGGGAAAAGAAAAACTTCATCACTTTTGCTGTCAAGAAGTTAACACCATAGTACCCAATAAAAATGACATTCCCAGTAAAATCGAAGAGTTAATTAAATACAACTCGGAAACGTTTGCTAATCCAAGCAGGGCCCTTCCTTTCAACACGCGTGTAATAGCCACCATAGAAACAACAACTGAGGCACCGATTTATTCACGAAGCTATCCATACCCTATGCCTGTGGCAGGTTTTGTGAACAAAGAAATTTCAGATTTACTTAGAGATGGCATTATTCAAAAATCGTATTCGTCATATAATTCCCCATTACACGTGGTTACGAAAAACTAGATGAAGATGGTAACCAGCGATTAAGGTTGGTAATAGATTTTAGGAAGTTGAACGAAAAAACGTCCTCTGATAAGTACCCGATCCCGGATACTTCAGTAATCCTCGCAAACTTAGGCAAATCTAAAATATTTACCACACTTGATCTTAAATCAGGTTTCCACCAGATTCTTCTCTCAGAAAAAGACCGATGCAAAACAGCATTTAACGTGAATAAGGGGAAGTACGAGTTTTGCCGACTACCCTTCGGACTTAAAAATGCCCCTAGCATTTTCCAGAGGGCAATTGATGATATATTAAGGGATTATATTGGAAAAATATGCCACGTGTACGTGGATGATATTATCATTTTTTCCCCTGACGAGGCATCACACTTTGAGCATGTCGACCTGATACTAAGAAAGATAGGAGAAGCGGGCATGCGTGTTTCCCTTGAGAAATCAAAATTTTTTAAAGACGAAGTGGAATTTCTTGGGTTCGTGATATCAGGAAAGGGAATTCGTACATGCCCCGACAAAGTCGAAGCAATAGCGAACTACCAAGAGCCTAAATCCCTCAGAGCATTGCGATCTTTTCTTGGCCTTTCGGGCTATTACAGAAGGTTCATTAAAGATTACGCCCAAATATCCAAACCTCTTACCCAATATTTGAGGGGTGAAAACGGTCATGTTGGAAGCAAAAATTCGAAAAACATTGCTATCTCATTCGACAATGACGCAAAGCAGGCTTTTGCGAAATTAAAAAATATTTTGTCATCCGAAGATGTCCTACTACAACACCCGGACTATTCCAAACCCTTCGAAATCACAACAGACGCGTCATCTGTGGCTTTGGGTGCTGTATTGTCACAAAGCGGTAAGCCAATAACTATGATTTCGCGTACACTCTCGAAAGCAGAGGAAAATTACGCTACGAACGAGAGAGAATTACTTGCGATAGTATGGGCATTCCAAAAACTGCGACACTACCTTTACGGTGTAAAAAATATCCATATACGCCTTATCCGAAAAAAATCCAAACGCAAAGCTGAAGCGATGGACTGCTTTTATCGATTCTTACTCTCCTAGGTACTTTTACAAACCAGGTAAAGAAAATATTGTAGCGGATGCTCTGTCGCGACAATACATACACAACTTTTCGGATAGCACAGCCCATAGCGAAATATCTTCTAGCGATGTTATAAAAACAGTTAAGTGCCCGGTGAATCAGTTTAAGACCCAGCTCTTACTTTCTCAATCCGATTTTAATAGCAAAACCACAAAAATTGTATTCCAAAAATTTCTTCGACATTCAGTTAGATTCAATTCCCTAGAATATCTTTTACAAACACTTCGCACCTGCATAAACCCCGATGGCGTTAATGGAATTTTTTGTGAGCTTGAGGTACTAGGAAGAATTCAATCCTTAATACTATCCAACTTCCCCGGTATTAAATTTTTACACACGGAAAAATTTGTTATTGACCTGGTCAACAAGGGAGACCAAATTGAGGCCGCAACAACCGAGCACAGTAGAGCGCACCGTTCGATACACGAAAATTATAAACAAATTTCAGATGAATATTACTTTCCACAAATTAAGAAAACTCTAACGTCGATAACAAAAAATTGCAAAGTTTGTTTAGAAAACAAATATAAACGACACCCACCAAAACCGGATATTGGAAAAACTCCCATTCCCGAATTTCCAGGTGAAATTTTGCATATCGACGTATTTTCAGTCGACAAAGAACATTTCCTTACATGCATATGCAAATTTTCAAAATTTGCTATGACACTTCCTATATCATCAAGAGCAACCATACACATAAAAAATGCATTGCTAATTTTACTGAATAATTTTAAAAATACTAGAATTTTGGTTTCGGACAACGAAAAATCTTTCCAGTCAAACACAATAGCCCATATGCTTAGAGATTATTTCAAAATAGAGCAGTTTTTCGTACCACCCTTGCACAGCAAGAGCAATGGTCAGATTGAGCGTTTTCATTCTACCATAACTGAGATAGCTCGCTGCATAAAATCCGAGCAAAACATTAGTGATACCGCTGAGCTTATATTACTTGCAACTTATAAATACAACAACACAATTCATTCCACCGTTGACGCCAAACCAATAGATATAATTAACGCTTTTTCAGACCCTCATTTAAATCAAATCAAATCAAAACTAATTTCCGCTCAAAATAAAATTTTAAAACGCTGTGGTAATGATAAACGGGTATTTAAAGAAGGCGAAACAGTTTTTGTCCGACGTAATAAACGATTGGGTACTAAATTAAATAAAGTCTATATTCAAAATACTGTTGAAAAAGATTTGGGTACGGCCGTATTGATAAAAGGTAAAAAAGTTCAACCTAAGTTCAAAAAAAAATATCAAAAGAAACATATTAAGAAAATGGAATTTAAAAAGTACCATTAAATTTCTATAAGTTGATAAATAATATTTGAGCACTTGCCTTTAACCAATACATATATTGTAGAGACGACATTGCATAAAAAATTACAACAATCGAACAAAATTTATAACTAATTAAATTTAGATCGTTCAAAAACAAAAACAACACAA
The DNA here is from genome assembly GCA_949987695.1 of Merzomyia westermanni. Taxonomy (NCBI): domain Eukaryota; kingdom Metazoa; phylum Arthropoda; class Insecta; order Diptera; family Tephritidae; genus Merzomyia; species Merzomyia westermanni. Next base: position 131,726,496 of record OX465292.1, on the reverse strand, counting down.
AGTAACCAATAGTATGTACGTTATGTCTGAAATTCGCGATATTCTCATGTTTATTAAATTTAATTTTTAAACATTAACTATTAAAATTGAAAATCAAAAAAGAAATTTCATAAACTAATTTATAGTGTTCACGCTATAACCATCAAAATTCGCTAATGTTTTACGTTATATGTTCATCACGCAATACTACAAAACAACTTTACAAAATATATCTTTACCTTTATAACTTTATGTAAAAAAGGAAAGTATTTACAACGTTAAAGTACTTAATTTTCATTAAAAAAATTACAACAAAATATTTAAATTAATCAATATAATTTGTTCTCACAAAAAAATACACGCACACAAGTAATGGTTGTAAACATACGTGCATGTGCACATACGAATGCATTTCGCATCAATTCAAATTTCTATAAAAAAAAACAACAACACAAAAATTTAACCAAGATGTAACTATATGAAACGAATTGAATTGTTATATTTAGTTTTTAATAAAAATATGTCGGATCGGGGACGCTCCGAATTTAAGAAGGGGGGGAGTTAACACAGCGGTAGACGTATGCCAGAACAATAAACAACCATACCTAAATCAATGTATGTATGCCTGTATTTTATCCCAATAAAAAACAGACATACATAAATATTCATAATCACGAGCCATATGCAGGCTCGCATTGACATACAAACATACATGTATATGGTTCGCACAGCGGTGGCTGGCAGCTGGCAATTGATCTGCTGTGGTAATTCGACGCCACGCTTAAGTACTTTTTCTCCGCGCCGAACTGCGGTTTAGCCGAAGCTAATCGTGAAACACCTGAAAAGGTCGTCGGTAAAAAACTACTTAAGCGCGGCCAAAAGTTAAGCAATTAAGCAGTTGTGAAATAAGTGATCTAATAAAGTGTTTAATACAAATAAAAACTAAAAAGTGTTTTCAATTAGTGCAAGCTCCAAAGTGCCCAAAAAGATCAAAAAATTGGGTACCAAAGAGATCAAAAAAATGTACCTAAAAAATTACTTTGGAGTTGCAAACTTGACTTATATAGCCTATGGCGTACCCAGTGTACTTTTGAACCTATCGTGAATGTTTCATAGAGATCGACTATAAACTTTGGACATTAATGAAGAACAAACAAAGCACAAAAATGTGGGCATGGCACAGCCCACTTTTCCAAAGTTATGTCAATCTTGACTAAAGGACACATATATCCAAATATCACTGATTAAGACCAAATAACTTCAGAGTTTTAACTAATTGAAATTTTATATAGCCTGGGGGCGGGGCAGCGCCCATTTTGCCAAAACTATATATAGCCTATCCTTTAACCAGTGATCCGAAGAATGCACTGTGCAAACTTTATAAAAATCGGTGTAGTGCTTTGGACGCCTATAAAGGACACACAGGCACACATTCATTTTCATTGCCAACGTGCACTAGTACACAAGATATTATAGTTTTGGTCATATAACGGTGGTTTGTAACGGTTCAAAATAATACAAATATGGATTTTCATTTATCAAAGTTCTTAGAATGAATAGAGGAATTCCTTAAGACATGTCCATCCGTCCGTCTGTCCGTGGACACGATAAATTGAGTAAAAACTTAGATATTTGAATGAAATTTAGCACACAGGTTGCTTTCTTGCCAAGGTAGGTTGCTATTTGAAATGTGCGAAATCGAAACATAACCACGCCCCTTTTTTCGATATCGAAAATTTCGAAATACGTATAAAATGGGTTAATTCAATTATAAAAGCAGCTTTAATGATCACGTTTTCTAGATTTATTAATTTGGTTCGCCCATTGACGATTTTATAAAATTTTTGGAAAAGGGGCGTGGCACTGCCCACATATGAGTGAAGAAATTTTCATACTTTGACTGTTAATAACTTCAGAACCGTTTACTCTACTATAACGAACATTCCCAGGAGGCATGCTGTTGTTGTAATAAATGCACGCATATGCATTTATATGGAAAGGAGGTAGAAATATTGAACAGCCCATATGTAATTAACTAATATAGGTATAATAACATAATTTCTTACTTACATCAATTTTCTTATTCTTTATATGATTTTCTAAAAGAGGGGTAGCAAACCGGAACATGCCATATCTCCTTCACTGATGCAGATAGAATGCTGGAATTTCGTAGGTACAATGACCTGATGATCTTATTAATGATTTTTTTTTTAATTTTGGAAAATGGGAGTGGTACCCCTAACATATAAGTTAACAAAATATCAAATTTCAGCTATTATTAACTTCAGAACCGTGTTAAATGAAATTACAAAACATGATACGAAATATACTATTTACGCCTTTCAGACTTATATATAGCCTATGCTGGAACCAGTGAATCCAAGAATTTACTGTGCAAATTTCTTAAAGATCCGTTAATTAATTTGGACGTCAGACACACACGTGGTAGGAGAAAATATTTAAAACCTCTATAGGTCATAACAACAATTTACCACGACCACTTTTACACAGTTGGATACAGGGTGGCTAATGAAAGCCGCTACCAAAAAAAAATTAAATAACTTTTTTTCTATTTAATGAATCTGGTAAATTTTTTTTTATTTTGCAGATTGACTTTTACGTTTAACAAAAATGGATAACTGGGACACTGAAACAATAATTTGGATTGTCCGCCGCTATCACGCACTGGAGTCCGTAGTTTCGGTTCAAAGAGAGTATAGGCGCACGTTTGGCGGCAATCCTCCGAGCAGATGGACCATAATAAGACTTGTAAACAATTTTGCCGAGCATGGGACAGTCAACAGAAGACCTTACCATCGAAACCCTTCAGTTCGAACGGAGGAAACAATCGCTGCTGTAGCTGCTGCCATACAAAACAATCCACGTGTTTCGACAAGAAGCTTATCTGCTCAAATGGGTGTAAGCAGACAGTCATTACAGTCAATTATGCACAAAGATTTGGACTTATTCCCATATGAAATTCAAATGGCCAACAAACTGAACGCTGCAGACTTACCGATTCGCTTGGAATTTTGCCAGAAGATGCTTCAAATGGTGGAAGAGGATGGAAACATGTTGAACTGTCTTTTCATGTCTGACGAGGCCCATTTCGATTTAAACGGCAACATAAACAAACAAAATTGTCGAATATGGAGTGCTTCCAACTCACAGATACTCCATGAGACGGAATTGCATCCACTTCGTGTCACAGTGTGGTGTGCAGTTTCATCACGCTGCATTGTCGGGCCCTACTTCTTCGAAGAAAACGGTCACACCGTTACGGTTACTGGAGACCGTTACTTGAGCATGTTGAGAGAGTTTTTCTATCCAGAATTACGCCGAATGAGAATTTCTTTCAACTCTGTGTGGTTTCAGCAAGATGGTGCAGCTCCTCATATAGCCCAACCTGTTATGACAGAATTGCGACGAAAATTTCCCAATAAGCTGATATCCAGAAACTCCACATTCCGTTGGCCACCCAGGTCGCCTGACCTTACTGCACCTGACTTTTTCTTGTGGGGTTATTGCAAACAGGAAGTCTTCAAAGCAAAACCAACAAATTTGAATGAACTAAGGCAATCCATTCGAGAAACAATTGCGGCTATTCCTGTCTCAACTCTCCAAGCAGTAATGAACAACTTTTTGGTAAGATGCCGCACATGCATCGACGAGCAGGGAAGGCATTTAAATTCCATTATTTTTAAAACTAATTAAGCTGTATTTAATAAAATTTAATGAGCTTTAACATGAATAAAAGAAAAATGAATTCCATACACTGAAAAAAAAATTATTTGAGTTTCTTAATGTAGCAAAATTCATCAGCCACCCTGTATTTAATGTTCGCTAAGATTGTATTTCTTCGTACAATTTTTGTTTTGTCTGCTTTAATTGTTACACATATTTGTTGTACGATAAAAGAGTTAGCTTACGTTCCACAGTTAACTATCGATTCACAATTTTATTTTAGCTATTTTGCTAAATATTTACTGCCCAGTACGCAATAGGCCACCTTATGATTTTTAACCAGAGGTTACCTCACTAATGTTTAGAGTTTAAACTCTAGTTAACTCAACTTGAAAATTTAAAAGCTATAGTTAACTGTGGAACGTAAGGTAAGGCTATTTTGTTAATGTTGTTCATTTTGTACCATGTCAAGTGTGATATCTAAGGCAGAGACATAAAATTTCGTCACCTGTTTCATTATATTCCATATTGGTCTCATCCTGCATCCCGTTCTATCATTCGTTAAAGGATAGGAGTTCGAATTGTAGCGTATGCGTCGCCATATTGAAGTGCTTTAGATGTAAACAATGACTCCATGTTGATGTGCCTTTGACAGATAACATATCACACTTGTTTTGATCCACAATGCACTTGTTGCAGGTATGCATACATCTTTATGTGCTAGCTTGGATAGCAAGGCCATTGCAGCCAATTTTTCCCTCCAAAATCCTAGCACATTCTGGTTTCAGGACAGGCATGACAATTCTGATTCTACATAAGAGTTTTTCGAGCTCTACGAATACTGCTGGGCAAGCATCAATATATTGCAAGCCGGTGAAACGTCTTCAGCATCGTTTGGCCCCTAATTCACTTTCAGAGCCAGCTAGTGCTGGGCTAGACGTTTGTATATTTCGCGGTATCAGAGGAGTAAGAAATACATATAAAACATTTTACGTTTCGCCTCAAATTATATTCATCGCAACAAGGTTGGGGAAATACTAAAGATCTGAAAAGCAGATATTCTCTCTCAACCACTGTAATAACCCACCGCTAATAACAAATGAAACACACTATTTATGGTATACTAGGACAAAACCTTTAATGATCATATCAACCCCTTGCTACCACACGATACAATCAAAAACAATACAATACAATCCAATATAGTAGAACACTCAACAGGGCTGCCATCTCTTATATATCGCTATTACGGTCCGGTGCAGGTCTCCACATCCCCCTTTTATATTGGAGCTTCAAACGAAGCCGTGGTTGTGTGTCGTTGTCCCTCGTTTCGAACGATGGTAACGGGAAGGGCGCGTTTGTTGGAAGATCGTTGTCGAGTGACGTTTCAGAAGATGGTGGTGTCGAGGTTTCGGTTCCATCAGTGGCAGTGGGCGCAAATGCTACTTTTTTTATATGACTGATATTCCTCCGAAGGGTTTTTCCCCCGCTACTTATATGACTTCGTTCCCATTCACTTCTATGACTTCGTACTCAGCCGTATCAAATGTTGGTGTCAGCTTATGCGGTAAGACCCTATTGCGTAAAAGGACTTTATCTCCCGGTGCTATATCTAACACCTTAGCTTTTCTCTTCTTATCACCCCTGTCTTTCCTTACTGTTTGTTAATAGTGTCTAGGTCTCTTGCAGCCGAGTCTATCATGTCCTCAGTTATATCATCAACTCCCGGTATTTTTGCGCATATTACTCGGTTGAACACCAATTCGGTTGGCGGAGAACCAGTGGTGCCGTGAGGGTCACATTATACATCAAAATTAAATTTTGGATCTCTTTTATAAAATTGCATTTTTCTGTATGCGCTATCTTCAACCGCTTCACTAGAGAACGGTTCATATTCTCCACTTCGCCATTTGCTTGTGGCCAATAGGGCGGGGTCGTTATCAAGGTTATGTTGTTGTCCTGGCAGAACTTTTTGAACTCAAAACTCACAAACTGCCTCCCACTGTCTGCTCTAAGGGATTTAGGTATGCCAAGTCGGCAAAATATCTTGATAACGAGAGTAGTAGTCGATAAGAACAAATACATAATCATTATTAGGTAACGACCCTAGGAGATCCGTGGCTACACATTGCCAGGGACCGTTCGGGAATACGTGTCTTTTCATGGGGGTAGGATGATTCGGTTGCGAGACTACCAAGCAATCTCGACAATTTTTCACGTATGTTTCTACTTTCCTGTCCACCAACGGCCACCAAACTTTAGATCTTACCCTTCTCTTCATGGCTGATTCACCCGGGTGACCTTCGTGAGCTAGTTCCAACAATCTGTGTCGCAGAACCTTTGGTATAACTATGCGAGTACCACGTAATATTATGCTACCAACCGCTAATAGTTCCCGCCGGATAGGATAAAAAATACTTTCCGAGTTGGTGCTCCACGAATCATTCTTTATGCATTCGAGCACAGCTCTTATCTCTTCATCTTAGGTACTCCTTTTTGCAATTTCGGAGATAGTTCGCGAAGACGGAGTGGAGTGTGATATTATTTGAAAAATGGTTTGTTCACCATTCTCATCAAAACTGCTTGGATCCTCAATTTTGCAGAGCCTCGAGATGGAGTCCGCAATATTTTCTTTCCCAGCCCGGTATATTATCTTAAAGTTATAGGATTGCAGCCTCAGCAGCCATCTTTCTATTCTTGCCGGGGGCTTCGAAGTGGGTTTGAAAATGGATTCTAATGGTTTATGATCCGTGATAAGTTCAAATTCTAAACCGGTTAAATAATAATAGAATCTCTCCACCCCCCATACAAGTGCTAAACTTTCCTCCTCCGTCTGGGAATATCTCTTCTCTACTTCTGAGAGGCTTTTACTGGCAAATGAGATTATCTGTGGATCACCACCCGAGTCGAATTGAACGAGAACAGCTCCTAATGCTACGGGGCTCGCATCTGCTTTCAGCCTGGTTTTGTGTTTCGGATTAAAATAAGACAGTTTTGGTATGTTGGAAAGAAGCGTCTTCAATTTATTAAAAGCAGTGTGTTGGTGCTGACCCCACATGAACTTACAATCGGTTTTTAGTAAACTCCTCAATGGTTCAGTTACGTCAGCCATATCCGGAATAAACTTACCAACATAGGTGACCAAACCCAAGAAACTCCGTAACTCTTCCTTATTAGCCGGTGATCTAAAATTAAGAACAGTTTTTTTTTTCTCCGGGTCGGGCGATATACCTTCATCAAATAAGATATGTCCAAGGAAGTTCAAGTGCTTAGTACGCCATACGCATTTTTCGTCGTTTAGTAAAACGCAGTTATTTTTAAAAATGGCTAACACTTCCTCTAAGGCCTCATCATATTCCTTTTCTGTAAAGCCAAATATTATAACATCACCGATGTAATTTAGACAGTACTTACATTGAGATAATAGGCCTTCTAAAACTCTTTGGAAAAGTTCTGGGGCTGAGTTAATTCCAAACATTAATCTTTTATATCGGAACAGACCTTGGTGCGTTATGAACGTCGTGATTTCTCTGCAGGATTCATCCAACTCGAGTTGATGATATGCCCATTTCAAATCAAGCCTAGAAAATACCTTTGCACCTCTTAATTTAGTCATGCACGTATCGAACGTTGGCAGTGGATAATTTTCCCTAAGAACGGCTTGATTTGCCCTGCGCATATCAACACACACGCACATTTCCCCATTCTCTTTAAAGACAATAACAATTGGTGATATCGAAGAGCTAGGTCCAACCACAGGGTCAATAATATCCTGTTTGAGTGCCTCATTTTAATTCTGCTCTACCTTCTCCTCCAGAGCAATGGGTATTCGTCGCATCGGTTGTTGTATAAGTTTAACTGAGAAGTCCAGTAATAGGGTTATCTTAACATTTTTAATTTTTGGAAACGGATTTATAGTTTCAATTCTTTTTACGCTCCGCCCTAGTTTTAAGACTTCCAGCTGTATTGCCGTCTCACGACCCAAAAGTGATTGGGTAGCATTTTCAATGACATAGAACTTTGCAATTATCTCTTTATCGCCCCCGACCGTTGATGATTGGGAAGCATTTTCAATTACATAGAACGTTGCAATTATCTCTTTATCGCCCCCGACCGTTATTGGTGCCTCGAAGAAAAAAAGGACTTTTAATAGCTGGCTCGCCGCATACGCTTTAAACTGATGCTCCGATTGTGTAGGGATGTTAAATAAAACAGCTCTTGCCTCTTTCAATTCAATCCACTTGTCATGACTAAGTAGGTTAAAACGTGATCCTGAATCAATAACCATCGGAATGGCATGTCCCCCAATACTACATTCAATCATTTCATCATCTAGATCATTACAATTTACTTTAAAGCACCCATTGTTACAAAATTTGTTTTCCATCATATCTGTATCTTCTTCAATGTATTTGACGCTAGAAGACTTGAAACGACGCTTTTTGGGAGTCCTTTTGGGTCGCGTCCCTGTTCTTCAGCCTTACGCTTTTGACCCTTTGTCTTACATTTCCGTGCGAAATGGCCTACTAGACCGCATTTATTGCACTTTGATTTACGTGCCGGACAACTTATATCAAAATGTTTGTGTCCTAATCTACCGCATTTACCACATTCGTTGGAACTATCTTTTTCCTGCTGCTTCTTCAACGAAATCTTATTTACAGCCTCACCATCTGTGTTTGAAACCGTACTCTGCGATTGTTTGTTTATCTGTTCGTATACCTGACAAGCTCCAATTACTTCATCTAAACTTTGTTCTTTTTCTAAAAGTCGTTTCTTAAGCTCGGAAGGTGCCCAATAATCTATTAACTTATCTTTTAAACAATTGTTTTCTATTTAATTCTTCGCTGACCCAAAATCGCATTTGGACATCTGATGTCTCAGACGCAACAGAAATTTATTGAAATCTTCGCCTGATGACGGGCATAAGTTCCTGAATAAGTTCCTCTCAAATGTGAAATTACGTGTGGGTGAAAAGAACTCGTTTAGTTTTTCAACAAATATTTTAAATACATCATCTTTTGTGTTTTTGTTCGCTTCCACAAGAGCGCCTGGAATGTTGAATATAACCTCTTGCAATTGAGTCCCACCCAGATGCAAAAGCTTATTCCTTTCTTTGATAGGGTCAATTATTTCTTCAGAATGAAGGAATAAAGACAACGAGCGGAACCATTTCTCCCACTCATTACGCAATAAGGATTTGTCTATATTATCGCATAAGGACGGCTTAAGTTCAGTCATTCTGATTTTATGATACTTTTTGTATCCAAACATGATAGTTTGAATGCGTCGGCCGAAATCTCAAAACTACGCTCCAATCGTAATTCAATTTGTTAACTTGTCACCAATTTAATGGTTCGCCACCACCATTTATTGTACGCCTGAAATTTGCAATTTAATGCTTACTTCACTTTCCAATCTAATGGCCACTAAATGGTACTGTGTTCAAATGAGCTCAATTAAATGTGCTGCTTCAATTTGGCAGGAATTCCGCTTTTTCCTCTCCCGATTTAATGCGTATATCAAAAGCCAATTTATGCTTTGTACCAATTCAATGGCCTACAACCAGAAAGATTGTTTACTTTTTAGTAATAATTTGTGTCTAAATTTCTATATTATGTTACCAGTGCAGTTCAAGTACAAGCACAATTTAATGCGCTCCTCTTGTGATGGCTTCCCTCTTTACCAATTTAATGGATATCCAAAACAATAAACGTTCACCACGCAAGTGGAAGAATTTCAGAATAACAGAAAAAAAAATGAATAATATTCTTTTTCCGAGTAATTGCTTTTGGATACACTGGTAAAAAATTTTTTTTTGGAATGTATTCTTATTTTCTTCTTCCCTTTTGCAAGTCCAAAGTAAAATGTGTTCTTATTTTCTTCCTTTTTCTTGCGAGTCGAAATTAAAATGTGTATCCATTAATGCTTTGCTGCCGTATGTATGTATGTGAGTGTGTGAGAGGCAGGAAAAACTCACCACTGCTGACGCAATACCTAAAATGAAATGCCGAAGCGACAAGAAAAATGCATTTAAGTAAAACAATTAGACCTTTCGGTGTATAGAACGTTTGCAATCCCATCCTCGTCGCCAATGTAATAACCCACCGCTAGTAACAAATGAAACACACTATTTATGGTATACTAGGACAAAACCTTTAATGATCATATCAACCCCTTGCTACCACACGATACTATCAAAAACAATACAATACAATCCAATATAGTAGAACACTCAACAGGGTTGCCATCTCTTATATATCGCTATTACGGTCCGGTGCAGGTCTCCACAACCACGAAAATCAATTCTCAAACTGTGTTGCAATAGTACGAACACAAAAAACTAAATTTTTTGGCAGAAACTTCTAAAAACGAAATAAAAATAGCCTTAAGTTCAGTTTATGTTAATCAGTGCATTTTTAACATTTGTTTGGCCTATACATATATTCAATTATATGCAAGTCGATTTATTTTGTCATATATTTATAAAAAACCAGAGGGCCGGCAGACTTTGTCCTGCCTAGAAATTTACCTGCATGGATGTAATAATACTGCCTCTCCCTATTTTTATCCCTATTCCTATCCCTATCCCTATACATCTTTCATAGTTATTCACCTCTTAAACCTTCCCTGGACTTCCACAAATAATTCCAGACCAAAATTAACCAAATCGGTCCATCCGTTCTCGAATTTTAGCGAGACTAACGAACAGCAACTATTTTTTATATATATAGATAGAAAGGTTTAAAGAAGTATTGTAAAAGTAGTAGTATTAGAGGAAGTAGTAGAAGAAAATCGTTCTAATGCGCATTTCTCATACAATCATGTGAAAAGGAAAATCTCCTCAGAGTTGTTGGCAGTGTTAAGGCGAGCTAAAAGAAAATAACTATATATTAAATAAAAATCATGTGTTCCATACTTGTTGTTGTTGTTTTTAGCGACAAAAACGCTCCCCGAAGGTTTTGGGGAGTGTTGTCGAAAATGAAAGATGTGTAATGAGAGATGCGAGGCATCATATCCGTAGATCAACCATCGAATTGCAGGTCATTACTAATAACCCCCTAAGGCGCAGGGGGTGTTCCATTATTGTCATATTGGAATACTTTCACGGATCATCTACTCCAGCTCTCGCTTTTTTCTGAGGACTCGAATTCGTAATTACCTGAGAGTACTTTAGAAAGTACCCAGAAATATAGGGAGTAAGCTATCCTGCCCTAGGCCATCGAAATGTAAGTTCGATCACACTTCTTATATGTTTGAATATTAGTTTTGGTTAGTCATTTCAACATTCATTTCGGACTTTTATCAATAATAAAAATATTTCTATGTAGGCATACAGCAGTATAAATCCAATTTGGTTTCTACATTAGCAGCATTTTTGCAAAAAAAAAAAGTTAAATATCAAACAATTTCTTAGGCAGCAAGCCTCGAGAGCCCTAGTATTTAACTTCATAAATATTAATTTTAAGTAGACTGAGTGGATAAAGTCATGAATCGTATATGTTCTTCACCCCACATACCTGCACTTGATCGTCCATCACCTACACCCAAAAGTAAAAAAGCGTGCCCGTATGTGCATAGTGCTCACACGAGAGGTTTATGTTATAAGAAAAAAGAAGTTCCGATTAAAACTAAACATTTTCCATTTATTCAGCCAAGCGCGCAAAATTCTGAATGTCGTAGCTTTGGAATATTTTAGAGATGTGATATTGGTATACATATATATCAGAGTGCTAATACCCGGTATAAAGTAAATATGCAAACACATCTAATTAGGCGAACAAATTCACTTACGCCACACACCGGTAACACTTTAGAAGACGGGGCACTACCTAATTCTCATCAAAAATTATCTATAGCGGTGTCGAAAGACACGTATTGACCCACTATCAATAACCCAACAGCCGAAAATACAATTTTTGTGAAAAGTTTTAGCTGAAAACCCAGAAACGACTCTTGGGTCTCGAAAAGTGTTGGCTGGATCAATAGTTTTTCTGTGCAAGAAACCTTTCTAAGTTGAGGGCCCTTGGCCGCGATTAAAGAAAGTTACCCTAAGCCATCCAGCACCGGCATTTCTCCGCAGAGCCCACTTCTGCACTCGTAACCCATATTTGATTTCACAACAACATAGAAACGACTGAAAATCCGGTACTTTTTTTTTTGCACATATCTCTTGACAGAAATCAATAAGGTAAATTTCCGCTTTTGGATTATTGGTATCGACGTCAAGACGCGTCTTTTGGTACCTCGCCCGACATTTTTGGACTTAATTTAGAAGTTGTGAGCTAAAGTAAAATTTTACCATCGAAAATCATATAAATTTGAAAATAATTCTAAAATTTTTACAAGAATGTAACCCCAATTCTAAATAAAGTTTGGTTGACGAAAATATAACTTTTTTTCGGTAAATGAAGTGCCATAAAAAGCAGATATCAATTTTCTATACAATTTCTAGACAGGTAGAAGTGGTTTACTGTCTTCTCTCTAAAAAAATATTGCTTTGTTTAATATTTTCGTTAAATAATAAATTTTTGAGACCAGTATGTGTCTTATAACACTCATAACTAAAATTTTAGATAGGCTTTAACGGTAAGAGGCCAAGTTTAAGAACTCTCCAAATTACCTTCTCAAAGTTGCTCGCCCCGCCCAATATTTAAAGGAACTAACACAAAAAGTACTTTTTGTCATTTTGGGCGACCGTAGTGTGAATCTGGCTTCAGAACTAACGCACTAAATTGATGTAAGAAGAGCGCAAACCAAAGGTGAAGGTTAGTGAAGGTCAACGAAAGCACGTATTGGATATCCCAAACTTCCACTCGGAGATATTATGTTCATTGTGCATGCTCTCATTCTGTGCAGCGAGGAAACACATCTGTTCACCAGGTGTTATTCACTTAATCCTTTTTAAATTATTTACTCTCCCATATGAACTTGAGAAGGAGCGAAAGATCGACTTCCCTCACCTGTGCCAGACTGTCGAAAAAGCGTGTTTAATCTGAGTCACCTTGACTGTAGTCCTGGGCATCTACAAAGAAAGTGATGAATGGACTCCTCTTCCTTCTCATCCTGACAACTTCTACAAATAGAACTTGTTGGCATACGGCATCGTCGCAGCATTGGTGCGATAGCACATTGTCCTGTGATGACACCTGTAAGTACCCTTACCGCAGATTTGTTTATTTTGAAAAGGAAGCTAGTTCTTTTTCTGTCTAAACATGGTCATATGGATCTTGAGGTTTCGCAGTCATCGCGGTTGGTCCATAGTAAATTCGTTGTTTTAAAAGAATGCTCATCGATTTTCCTGAGCAGATTTGCCAATGGCGGTGGAACGGAGTTGTCTGCCTGGAGTATGTCCATTTCGGAGGCCTTCCTGACCATCTCAGCAGCTATTTCCAAGGTGAAGCTAGGCAATGAGCAGATACCTACTTTTCCACAAATCTCGACACTACAAAAATTACAAAAACAAAGTGCATTTAATATGTATGTATGTGTGTTTGTAATTCGTCTTGCTTCCACCTTATATTAATTCGCCTTGCAAGAGCGGCAAATTGTATGAAATAAAAATGGACCAAAATATAAGCATTAAAGTGGAACATCAAAAAGGGTGAAGAAATCAAAATATTGCTACAATACTATAACTAGCAGAAAGTTAGCGCAACAACAAAAAATTCCTATTCTATACTACAGCAAACAACTCCTAAAACAAAATAAGTTGAAAACTTCCTCTAATTTTCATGTGGGTGTGTTAGACACACACGGTGGCGTAGCCGATGTTCGATCGGATAAGGAATTTTTTTTTAAAGCACTGCCGAAGACCGCCAACTCAGAAAGGTGTTCTGCACATAAATACCATGGATCACGCCCACTCCATCCAGGGGCGGACCGGGGTCATTAATTGTTTGTTTGCTAATAACTTTTGATTGAAACTAAATATTAGTCTTCCGCTTTCGGATTATAAATACCGTGTATTATCAGTTGCGTGCCGTCGTATATAATTACCAAAAAGATGTTGAAAAGTTGATGAGTGTGATGCAGTCAGAGCTTCTATTGACTGAAGACTATAGATCACTAGTACGTAAGTGATTAACACTAGAAAGACGGGTGCTTAGTGTATACCTCCATTGCCGAAAGCAGTGAAAATGACTGCTTTGTGAAAAATAACTAATAAGTAAAGAGATGTGTATAAAATTAATTTCATATATTTCATATACTATTTACAGTTATATAGCAAGTTATTAGTAAGTATTAACAGTACTAAAAATTCACTTCATTTATAATAATAATTGCATAGAGCAGGCCGATTCAAAGTAAAACGTACGCAGTAACTGACCCTACATACAGTTATTCTCCTGAATTACGTTATCAAGGGAAATAACGTGCGTGGGCAGGCCTGGCATAAAGATTCGAATGACAAGAAACAAGCAAGTGACGCTAATCAAAAAATATATATATCAAATAAAGGCGAAATTTATTCAATTCAATAATAAAAGTCACTTGCCTATTTAAAGTTTTCCAAGTAGTCAAAATGACTGCTTTTAGGCAATACATATATATATTGTTAAGATCACCTAGTTGTATAAGATTATTAGTAATAGATTATACGTATCACTTGGTTGTACCATGGTAAATTGCCAGATGCAACTCTGTCATACAATCGCAGCCAACTTCGGTTTTGGCTGACATCTGATGATGACGAGCTGTCATCTGACAGTTGGCACACTTCCGTTTTACGCTTCTGGAAAAGCAACACCATTTTGGAACCACAAAACATAAATCAGCGAAAATAAAGGGAATCTTCCCCGGGAAAATAAGGATAACAATATATATACCAGAAATGAAAGGGGAAGGGCGGCAACTACAATGATAAATAAATGCATTAATATGTTGTACAAAAATTCTAAGAAGCTGAGTCATTATATACACAATTATTTTTCTAACTGAAATTGAAAAGCAGTCAAAATGACGCCTTAGGCAATCTAGTGTTAAAGTGTGATGTTTGCAATAGATAGTGGTGTATAGCGGTTATACGAATTTCAACATTTCTGACCAAGTCTAAAAAAAGAAAACATGTTAGACTCTAACCGGCGGTGTATACCCCTATACTGAATATTAGCATTCATTTCGTTGGCACCTGCCAAAATATGTAGCTCTTTCACTTAACCAAACACTTAAATTCGGATATATCTTCGCAATCAATTTTGCTTTGGTTTGAGTAAATTGGCAAAAAGCTTTGGGGTAAAGAGGCACTTTACCATCTCGCAATTGTTTGCAAAATAATGGAGATGTTGCTTGCCTTTGTAGTTGAAGACGAACATTCGTTTCAAGTTTGGTATCGAAGTATTTCATCGTTTAGATTTTCATTGACCTTATCATTGCCTCTATTCACATACTTGCATATATCGTATATGTATTTGATAGACTTAACCGAATTGTAATATTCAACGTTTTTGTGAGCTGTGAACTTTTTAGTAGCAATGGTGAATAGGGAACGATCCAGCGATTATCAACTTTTTGGTTCTTAAATTTAATCTATTTGATTTTCAATTACTTTCAGTTGATCTACGGCGGTACAAAGGGTATCCATCATTGCCGGCTACTGTTTTTGCAACGGAGACTTTGGATAACGCTTTGAGAATTTTCGATCAACCATACATGATGAGTTTCTATTTATATCACCGCATGGACCGTGTGTTATGTGTATCATGGGAATCGGCAAATCCCAGGAAACTAAACCAAAACTTTGGAACTTCGAAAACATGTTCATAGCTATAATTTAGAAAACAATTCGAGTTGCGAAAAGTTGTGAAATATATTTCTTTGTTTAATCGTGTTAACCATACCCCACAATTTCATTTAAATACATTACCTTTAAAAAAATTTCAGACGGCTCAATTCACAAATTTTTTTCCTACTTAGTGATATTTTTTTATTAAAGTGTAAAACTAAAATAATACATTTATTACAAAAGCTTAGCTATACTCGCTTTTAGATATGCGAAACTCTTGTATCCAATTGTATTCATGTTGAATTGAAACTATAGCTGAATTAATTAATAATTTTTATACCTAGTAGTGCTTCGCACACAAGGTATATTAACTTTAGTCGCGTAACGGCAGTACGTAACGGCATTAACGGATCGAGATATATATTGGCTTATACATATCAAAATGTGCAGGACGAAAAGAGAAATTGATTAAGCCATGTCCGTCCGTCCGTCCGTCTGTGAACACGATAACTTCAGTAAATTTGGTATGCGGGTTCCTTGGCACTCATCTCCGAGCGCTATTTAAAATGGGCGAAATCGGATGATAGGCACGCCCACTTTTTATATATATAATATTTTCGATTTTCGGCTTTAACGGATCGAGATAGATATTGACTTATGTATATCAAAATGTTCAGGACGAAAAGAGAAATTGACTAAGCCATGTCCTTCCGTCCGTCCGTCTGTGAACACGATAACTTGAGTAACTTTTGAGATATCTTAATGAAATTTGGTATGCGGGTTCCTTGGCACTCATCTCCGAGCAGTATTTAAAATGGGCGAAATCGGATGAAAGCCACGCCCACTTTTTATATATAGCATATTTTCGAAAACACAAAAAAATTTATTACTCAGTACATAATACACCTATAAGGATAAAAATTGACATAAAATACATTTTTCAAGAAATTTTTCAAAATGGGAGTGGCACGGCCCACTTTTGGTTATGTCAAATTTGGAAATAATATTAATCATAAATCAAAAGCCGTTCAAAATATCGAAACGAAATTCAGCACGCAGGTTTCCCGGGAAGCAAGTAATGTTCCAGGAAAAAATGGGCGGGATCGGTTAAGGTCTACGCCCACTTTTATATGAAAGATTTTGAAAAGGATCGTAGATATATTAAATAGGCGATAACTTTGCGCAAAATAGCTTTACATCATTTATATTTCAGTTTTAAAGTTTCCGTAAACAAAGAAATCCAAAAACTTAAAATTTTTGAAAATGGACGTAGCCCCGCCCATTTTATAGTGGAATATTCCACAAAACTTTTTATGCCATAACTCCGCCAAAAATTGATTTGTGGAAACGAACTTTGGTGATAATGTTCTATATATAAAGGTAAAGGCGATATTTCTACAACTAAGCAAGTTATATCAATTAGATTTTGCACACATAATAAGCTTTTTAAGAAAAACTCGGTTGCAAAAAATTTTTTTCAATTTCGAAGAAGTAGGCGTGGCGCCGCCCACTTTTCAGCACAAAATGTTTGCTATGTTCAAAGGCAATCACTCATAATTCGATTTTGATATTTCAATAAAAATCGGTCAGCTACTTCTCAGTAGTATGTATTATACTTCTGCCAAAAATTTGCCAAATCGGGAAACACATAAGCACAATATTCGGGCACGTATTTAACAGCCCACTGCAATAGCGAACTTATATAACTTTTTTGATTTTCATACCTTTCATAAACATTAAATGTATGTAAGTATGAGAACAAGAAGAGAAAAGTTCACTAAAATCATCAGCACGATGAGCGGAGTCGATTTGGCCATGTCCGTCTCTCCGTACATCTGTCTGTCTGTCCGTCTGTCTATTTGAACGCCAACTAGTATCTCAGTTTTACAAAATAATGCTGGAATTCGTGGTTTGCTTTCGCCGTTTTATAATATACTAGCAAACCCGACAAACGTTGTTTTGACGTTTTGATATATAGAACACATCTACGAGTATATATAAAATTTCATTCACTTGAACCAAATAAGCTCCTAACTATACCGAACTGCAGCTTTATATAACCTGGGGGATTTTCCAAAAGCTATATACAGACTGTATCGTGCCCAGCGAACTCCTTAACTTATCGTGAAAGTTCAAGAGCGAAACAAAACACAAAAGATGTGGGCGTGGCACCGCCCACTTTTGAAAATTTATGTAGATATTGACTAAGTGACACATATATCCAAATTTCATTAATTTAGACCAAAAACACTTCGGAATTATGAGGAATTGAAACTTTATATAGCCTGGGGGCGTGGCTCCTAAAGGTATATTAACTTAAGTCGCGTAACGGCAGTAGGTAACGGCATAAACGGATCGAGATAGATATAGACTTCTATATATAAAAATGTTCAGGACGAAAAGAGAAATTGATTAAGCCATGTCCGTCCGTCCGTCTGTCAACACGCTAACTTGAGTAAATTTTGAGATATCTTAATGAAATTTGGTATGCATGTTCCTTGGCACTCATCTCCGAGCGCTATTTAAAATGGGCTAAAATTCAGCTTAAAATTTCTGCTATTTTCAAAGGCAATCGCTTATAATTCAATCTTGATATTTCAATGAAAATTGGTCAGCTGCTTCTATGTATGTATTATACTCCTGCGAAAAATTAGCCAAATCGGAAAACACAAAGGCAAACTATTCGGGCACGTATTAATAGCCCACTGCAAAAGCGAAGTTATACATCTTTTTTGATTTTCATATCTTTCATAAACTTTAAATGTATCTAAGTATGAGAAGAAGAAGAGAAAAGTTCACTAAAAGGATCAGCACGATGAGCGGAGTCGATTTAGCCATGCCCGTCTCTCCGTCCGTATGTCTGTCTGTCCGTCTGTCTATTTGAACGCAAACTAGTCTCTCAGTTTTACAAAAGAATGCTGAAATTCTTTGTTTGTTTTCGCCGTTTTATAATATACTAGCAAACCCGATAGACTTTGTTTTGCCGTTTTGATATATAGAACACATCTATATAAAAAATGTCATTCACTTGAACCAAATAAACTCCTAGATATACAGAACTGCAGCTTTATATAACCTGGGGGCTTTTCCAAAAGCTACATACAGACTGTGTCGTGCCCAGCGAACTCCTGAGCCTATCGTGAAAGTTCAAGAGCAAAAACAAAACACAAAATATGTGGGCATGGCGGCGCCCACTGTTCCGAAATTATGTAGATATTGACTAAGTGACACATATATTCAAATTTCATTAATTTAGACCAAAAAAGTGCGGAGTTATGACGAATTGAAACTTTATTTAGCCTAGGGGCATGGTTCCGGCCACTTTTCCAAATCTATATATTGTCTAAGCTGTACCCAGTGAACCCAAGTATATATTGTGAAAATTTCATAAAGATCGGTTGAGTACTTTGGCGCTTATAAAATACACCCTTCTTTATATCTATTTTTGTTACGCACACAAGGTCTATTACTTTATTCAGCATAAACGAATCGAGATATATATTTATTAATGTATAGCAAAACGTTCAGGATGAAAAGTAAAATATCTGCGCAAGTAGTTAGTACCCCACTGCAAAAGCGAAGTTGTATATCTTTTTTGATATTCATACCTTTCTTGAACATGAAATGTTTGTACGTTTACTGAAATGATCAGGAGGATGAGCTGACTCGATGTAGCCATGTCCGTCTCTCGATACGTCTATCTGTCTGGCCGTCTGTCTATTTGAACGCAAATATCAACTGAAAGTATTAAAATAGACCTGCGTAAATTGGGATGACATAATAGATCACTACTAGGTATATAATGTTCGGTTCCACCCGAACTTAGACTTCCTTACTTGTTATATCTATTTTTGTTACGCACACAAATTATATTACTTCATTCGGCATAAACGAATCGAGATATATATTTATTAATGTATATCAAAACCTTCAGGATGAAAAGTAAAATATCCGTGCAAGTAGTTAATACCCCACTGCAAAAGCGAAGTTGTATATCTTTTTTGATATTCATTCCTTTCATGAACATGAAATGTTTGTACGTATACTGAAATGATCAGGAGGATGAGCTGAGTCGATGTAGCCATCCTTCTTTCGATACGTCTATCTGTCTGTCCGTCTGTCTATTTGAACGCAAATACGAACTGAAAGTAATAAAATAGACCTGCGTAAATTGGGATGGCATAATAAATCACTACTAGGTATATAATGTTCGGTCCCACCCGAACTTAGACTTCCTTACTTGTTAATTTTAAAAAGGATCTTGCACCAGATAAAACTGTGAAAGTAATATGCTTAGCGCCATTGCTGTGTTCGGAAATGTTGATGTAATATGGTTCGTGAATCATTAGACTGGTTTTATGCAATTTAAGTTTTAATGAAAAGCTTTCGTTAAACAAATCAATACCGTCAATGTCTAAATCACTATTTGAATTATATTTAAGCTTCAAATTTAAATCTTTACAGTGTTTCATTAATTCATTATTGGAGTAATTAAATAAATTAACTCTAAAAAGCCAAATACTTCGGTCAATGTCTAAATCACTACTTGAATTATGTTTAAGCTTCAAATTTAAATCTTCACAGTGTTTCATTAACTCATTATTGGAGTAATTAAATAAATTAACTCTAAAAAGCCAAATACTTCGGTAAATGTTTGTAGCTCCTTAAATCGATCCTTTAAAGAAGTTATTGTCTGATCTAAGATTCTAAAAAAAGAACTCTACTCTATTACAAACTTTGGGCTCTGCTAAAACTTCATCATTGTGTTCATATTGAAAGTGAGTTGGTTTTTTTTCCTGGACGAATGGTATTTTTGATGGGAAATCTGTTTCAACATTAAGTTCGGGAGCCACTTTCAATCTTCTGCTAAAACAATTTTAAAGTCCGTGCGATATTCTGTGGACCTATAAATTTATTTACTAAAGTTATGCAGATTTGACCATTCATTGTGGGGCTCCGCATAATTTTGTTCAAAGCATTAATTTCGTTTAAAATATCGAAGCAAATTATTAAAGAGCAAATAAATCTATAATTTTGGATAAAGCAAGCGAATGAGCTTTGTGGGATGTATGCAGATATGGGATCCCATGCAGATATATTATTAGATATTTCCAGCAAAGCGTCAAATACTTTTTGGAGCTGATACCGTTATGGCGAGAGGTGTACCCTAAGACGCGGTTCGGTCCCAGACATCACAATCCGAGTGCGGAAAGTTAAGATTTGAAACCATTTAAAAATAATTAACAAAAAAGTTTGAATAATCCGTTTTTTGGCGATTACTTTTAAACGGGTATAAAGGTTAGACCAACCTAGACACTGACTTCGGATTCTTTATCCTGGCATGGATACGCGGGTGTATATACTACCGTTTTATTTCAGTGCTCCGCGGTGTATCCTACACTACTTTATTACTATGGAAAACTGTTTTCTGTTAGTTAGGTTTCGACTACCAATACTCTTCTACTTAAGTAAATATATATATGTCTTTAGATACCCCACCCGGCCGCCAATACCCAGCCTTAGTAAATTCTTACAATATTTTTGGATTACAATATTCGATCGCAAAATATCTAGAAATTTCGAAATCCATCAATATGGATCGGAATACTGTCAATATATATTTAATGTGTGTCACCTGTGCACAAATAAAATGGATTTAATATATTTTTCGATTAATGTATAATAAATAAATGAATTAATTAAATTTAGTACCCAGTTTTAGCAGTGCACGCCTTGCACGCCCGCTTACGGGCCTGTTGACTACTTTTATGTTGACCTTTAGCCAGCTCAATTGGGTACTTTTGATTCCTAGTTAGTTAATATATAAATTTTAATTACAATATAGTTAATGTGTATTTATGTGTATCACGCATAAATGTGGATGTCCTGCTCTCAAAACATGGTCAGAAACCAATGTCTTAAGCCATAACCATGTTGAGGCATGCAAACTTTTTAATGGCGTGGAAATAAGAAATAAAAATTTATTGGTTCTAATGAAAAAAAGTAGTTTTATCTGATATTCAAGTGTTTAAAAAAATTAAGATAAAATATAAATAATGCCTTGTTCATGTGGTCATAAGGTTGATCGCACAAACCGAGAAGTGTAAAGAGATTTTTCACTCAAGCTGTGTTGGTTTTGTACAAGCTGATCTGGAGTACTTCCTCTCATCCCACAAGTGTTTTTTTGTAAAGTATGCATGGATGAGCGTTGCTCTTCACTTCCCCGCCTACCTCACCCGTTGCTTCTGCGTCGGTTAAGGGTACTATTGGTAAATCTTTACCTAAACAAACAGTTAATGGAAATACCGTATTCAACGAGAGATCCAACATGCAAAAGCAAACAAATCTTAATAAATCTATTTCGCATGACAATAACAATATATTATTATTGCAATCAGTGGCCAATGAACTTAGTGCGTTGAGAGCAAGGAAAGCCCGTATTCTTTGCTCCATTCGCGATGATAACAAGCAATTGTCAAATAAATTGGAGGAACTGCATAACGAAATTCGGTTATTGCATACAAATCTACAAACAAGAGACGATTTAATCTCTAATCGGAAGTAAATGGCTTATGTTGTGTTGTTGGACTTTTGCAAAAATTATTGACAGACTTCAGTGTTGAGCTTTACAAACAGAAAGAGGTGGCTGATACGGTCGATCATTATCTTCTATTATTTTCGCTTCTGCCCGTTACTAACTCTCTCGAGCCCTCAGAAGTTACTCAGAATGCCAATGCTGCTGACACTGCCGCTACAAATACTCTGTACGAAAAATTATTGCTCGTCGGTGCTACTCTTGCTGATATCGCCGCTGTTGCTTACTAAGCAGTGCACTCCCAATAAACAGCCCAATGCTGTGCGAGATTCTGCAAAGTAAAAATCTCAAAAAGTGGATGTTTCTTACTCCGCCCTCGTTGCTTGTGCCGCTCCCATCACTGAGCACAACCACATTGTATGGGACTCAAAACCGCCGACTACTTCTGCCATCGCTGCTTCTTACGCTGCTGTCTCTAAAATCGCTGCCACCAACTCACTTCTACTGTTTTCAATGCGACAGATATTAGCAACTCATCAAAAGGGAAT
This sequence comes from Merzomyia westermanni, assembly GCA_949987695.1. Lineage (NCBI taxonomy): Eukaryota > Metazoa > Arthropoda > Insecta > Diptera > Tephritidae > Merzomyia > Merzomyia westermanni. Next base: position 131,704,025 of record OX465292.1, on the reverse strand, counting down.
GCAAGTGATATAACTATAGCCTCAACCGAGTATTTCCGTATTCATAGTCTCACTAATGTATCTAGTTCAATTTATAGTATGTATTACCAAAACGTCAGTGGTATTCGTACCAAGTCATCTCAATTCTACCGTAACGTTATTGCACATGAATATGACATTTTCGCTTTAACTGAGACTTAGTTATATGAAAATTTTACTTCCAATCAATTATTCTGCAGTTATTATCAAATTTTTGGCTATGATCGTTGCCTAATTACCAATGGTCTCGTGGTGGTGGTGCTCTGATTGCTGTCAGAGCAGATTTCTGTAGTAAACTCATTACCATTGACAACGGCGATGAGAACAAATTTGGGTGATCGTAAATTTTGCTTGTAAACAATCATCTTTTTGGTGTCGTATATTCCCCCAATCAGTGACATTGCATTTTATAGGTTGGGCTAAAGAAAAGCTATGTACCTAATTTCATGGCAATACATAAACTGAATGTGAAATAAATTTAAAGAAACCTTCTCCTGGAAGATTTTATTTTGGCTCTTACGTCTTTTTTGCGCACAGGGCTCGATATAGTATGGGGCCTATACGATATATTGGTTCAATCTTAATGATTTTTACTACACAAATTACATATGTTATGAATAATTCATGCTTCGTTATAAGTCTTTAAGAATCAACATCAGAGGGGATGTGAACCAGGTGATGATCACTACATTGAAGCATGAAAATAGTTTATTCTGCAAAGGTTTTCCTTCTTTATGGTCTCGTACCTGTTATCACTAGGTCAGAATTCAAAATTAACCTGTAAACATTATAACACATTTAGTTACATTAAGTTACAATTTGCCTTATTTACAAATCCAGATTGCAGGCTTCTCGAGGGAATTTTCTTGCGAAATTTTTCCGATATAGTGGAACGTATTTGTTTCTGGCTTCCGCCGCCTCCTCCGATAGTTGACCTATTGGCAACAGAGCTTTCTCGATCACCTCAGCTCCATCAGAAACATATGGATAACATGATATGTGTCATTTATAATTCCAATACATCTGATGTTTAATTTCAGTAATATCTCTTGGCTAAATTACTGTAATGCTTTACCGACCAATCTAAAAACTGAAATCGATATGCCAGTTGTATGCACCTAGTTCTTAGATTATAATGCCTGGAAGACTTCTCCAATTCTGGAAAATAGTACGATATTCATCATAATACTCTGACTGTCAACTTCGAATTCTATAACTTCATCAGAAAGCCAAGCTGAAATCAAATCCTTCTAGTTTCTGATCCGTTATTAATTCGAAGAGAAGAATACCCGGATCCCACTAGTATGGAATACGATCGTGAAGTGACCAGTAACATGCAAAGTGCTTGTAACTTGTTTGCTAAATTGTTTCAAAATGTGTATTGTAATTATAGCCCTCACAAGGCTTATTATCTAGAACTACGTCTGTGTCACCAATTTTTTCTTTCGCTATTACTGACGATGATGTCTTTCCGGTAATTTCAAAATTGACAAGTAGTACAAAATCTGATATGGAGGGATCTTATCATTTGTTTTTTAAAATTAGTTTGAACCACTGGCTATTCTTTTTCAAGAATGTTTCAACTGTCGACCTTCTTTAAGTCGTGGAAACTTTGCTCTATTAATCCCATCTACAAGTCTGGTGACCGCAATGATATTAGGAACCATAGACCCATAGTTAAACAAGGAACTCTGGCAAAGCTATATGGCGATATTATCTATCGTAAATTGTTTGATCACATTGGTAAGGCTATTGTTGATTGCCAGCACAGGTTTTTCCGGGGAGATCAACTTACACGAGCTTAGCTTTAGTGACTAGCCAAATTTGTGATGCCTTTGAGACTCACGCACAACTCGATGTCATTTACACTAACTTTTCGAATGCATTTGACCAACCTTTCATTCAATTTTGCTACATAAGTTGGACACTTGTTGAAGTTCTTCTCGAAGTTGTTTATCGATGCTTGCTTGTTTCTAACTTTTATTATTAATTTGCCTAACTATTTCAATTTTGCAAAATGTTTATTGTTGGCAGACGACATCAAACTATTCTTATCAGTACGTGATACTTCGAACTGTATTAATTTACAAACTGACCTTGATTCATTTGACGGATGGTGTGTAGTCCAAAACGTGTTTTTGAATTAAAAAAAATTTTGCTCTGTTTCATGTTTGAAAAAGGCAGCCACTACTCTTTTCAATTGGAATATAAACTCTCATTCTCTAGTCACATTGATTATAGTTTCGAGGTCTTTTGCTATGATTGCCTTTATAAGAGGTCTTGAATATTGCTCGGTAATATGGACTCCATTCTGTCATGTTGGCCTATAACATAATTAATGGTAATATCTATTGCTCCGAACTGCCTAATTTATTCATTTACTATATCCTCCTGCGCCATAATAGGTTTTTATTGAGGCACCTCATAGAACCAATTATGCAATGAACGAACCAGTAGCCAGATCAATACAATTAACAAATCCATATAGTAGCGTTCTTAATTTTAATACTATTTTTTATAAATTTAAACTTAACTATGTTCTATGTTTAATTAATTGGTCTGTAAAAAAGCATGTACTTTTTAGACAGAATTAAATAAATAAATAATGGGCACATTTTTATGTACCGCCAACTCCGGTAGAGTTAGGTAGATAAGTTGTGAACCTCTTTACAGTTTTTACCTGGGAACCTGCATTAACACGAACAATAAGCTCAGTCTAGAAATCCAACGAACAATCACTCTTGCAAACAAGTCCTACTAAGAGCTGGGTACGCAATTGAAAGGTAAAGTCCTTTCTCGAAAATGGCGATGACGTCAGTTAAGGTACCCGTCCTGATTTATGGTGTGGAAGCTTGGTCACATCTGATGAGGCGGCTCTGGGAGTATTCGAGAGAAAGGTTCTTTGAAAGATTTACGAATGCTTACACGTTGACGGCGGTGAGTACCGAAGTAGATTTAATGACGGGCTGTATGAGCTAGATGCAGACACCGACATAGTCCAACAAATTAAAACTCAACGGCTTCGTTGGCTAGGCCATGTTGTGCGAATGAATGAAGATGCTCCGGCCCATAAGGTATTCTTAGCGGCACCCACCGGTGGTAACAGAGGAAGTAGGAGACGCCATGGAAGGACCAAGTCGAGGCCGGCATCGCAGTGGTGTTTCCAATTGAAGCCAATTGGCAGAAAGAAGTAACAACTGGCGAGCCATTTAAAGAAGAAGAAGAGTTGAAAAGGTGCAATATGCTGTTGAAGCGGAAATGGGGAGAGTTGCAAAAATGTTTAGCAATTTGTATAACTTATGAAAGGACGTTTTGTCGCAGTTCTGAAGAGCGTGAAGTGCAGTTTTTGGGGGAATATTACGTCGCTTTAAAAATCTCTCCATAAATTGGTTACGGCCATTATAATTTCGCATTGAACAAGTGGCTCATAAAATTCAGCAAGCTTAAATAAATTTGTGGAATTGTCTTCACTATGGTTTCTTGCAAAATCGAAGGGAAATGTAATGGGTGATATTTGATGAAATAAGTTTGGGTAGTGCCATCATTCGGCACCAAACATGAATTAATTTATTCAACATATTTTCGTTCTATTTATACAATATGTTTAGGCCTAGAGCCAAAACCTACACACTTCACCGGTCGCCCTCGTAACTTTCTTATATACATCTAGTTAACATTAGCGGTCGAACTGTTTATGCTAACTATGTTAAAATATCGCTGGAAGTAATAAACAGTTCGATCGACAAAGAATGGCAAGATCAAAGCTTCCATTCTTTCAATTGGATTGCGAATTCATCAGCGACAGACGTCTTCCGAGCTACCGAGGTCCAGAGTGAGTAAAGGTAATCTGAAATATATATATTTGTAAATTAATTGTACTTGACCAAATATACTGTAATTAAAGTACACCATTTTAAATATCGAATTTTGATACTCGCTTTTCCTTTTTTTTTTTCATTTTGGTGACTGTCAATCACTTGTCCGAGCGCTGCGTCCGGTCAAGACATTGGTCCATCATCGCCATTTCAACCAACGAATAATTACAGTCCACTCAACAACAACAACAAAGAATATAATTTGCGAGCAACATCTCCTTTAAAATTTTGCATCAGCAACAGAATCTTGGGTGAAGAAAAATTTGGAAACCAGCTACTAGCAATAATTTGAAGACGTGCAGCAGCATCAACCAAAGAAATTTATATTCATCAGTTCCTGATATAATTAAATAAAAAATAAAAGGTACGTGGTTTAATTTCCGTGGTGCAATTTTAAAAATAAAAGTTTCAGTTCAAGTGAATAAATAAATTTAATTGACAGTGCGAGTGATTTTTTGTTTAAAGCAAAGTGAATTTAGTGTTGTTGCAAATAGCTCTTTTGTCTATCAGGTTTCACCCCCCACCAGTGGTAAGGTACTCCTGACACAGCTAAAGGGTCTTGAGAGTTTTAGAAACTCCCAGGTTTGCACAACTAATGTTTTTGGAAAATATATTTAAGGCTGCAAGTATTTTCATTTCGGGAATAAATTTATTCCATATTGCTTTTCGCTACTTGCATCCTTTTGTATTTAACTTTCCAAAAACAACAACAACTCACAGTGAATATAACCCCACTTTGCTTTTTAATTACACTTAATAATTTTCTAGAGTTTGTTAGCACAAGGATCACTCCACACGTCACATTAAATTTGTTATTAAACATTTCTTTAATTATTGATATAATACAACGAATTAACAAAAAGGTGTTTATTAAAAGTGCTAGTGATTTGAGGTGCATTGAATAGTTAGTGTTGTTACAAATAGCCCTTTTGTCTATCAGGTTTCACCCCCCACCAGTGGAAAGGTACTCCTGACACAGCCTAAGGGTCTTTAGAGTTTTACAAACTCACATATTTGTTCAACTAGTGTTTTTGGAAAGGCTGCAAGTAGTCTCATTTTCGCGAATAAATTTATTCCATATTGCTTTTCGCTACTTGCACCCTTTTGTATTTAACTTTCCAAAAACAACAACACTGCACTGTGAACATAACCTCACTTTGCTTTGCATGCGTTTTAAGAGTTTTTTCTTGCACATAAATCACTTATCACTTTACATTAATTTAAAATAAAACAATTTATTTAATTAATATTTTTCATATTCACTTGATTTTTTTAAACATATACAAATCTTCGGTTTTGGTTGGCGAGCAATATATATATATAAGCGTTCTTACCGCACCTTCATTAGGGTGGCTCAATAAACTATTGAAAAATATAATATTTACATTTGATCTTTTTAATTTTTGCGATCTTGGTGATTTATTTTGGTTGGTTTTGTTGGCAGGCGTTTGTCCATATTGGGGTTTTACTTGTACAGATTTTGACTCTGCGCAGTCTTATAGTTTGGAAAAGGGAAGTTTTCCTTGTAGTTTTTATTCTTGTTGTTTTTGCTTCTCTTTTTTAATTTTTTTTTTCTGCACACCTTAATATGGAGGCATACACTCGCCTGTCTGACTCAGTCCAAGAGTTCGAAATGGAATTCATGGCCATAACCGCAAGCGACCACTCCACTTTTTCCCTGAAACTTCAGGAAGAGGAGTTGAGATCCAAGTGGACGAAAGCGAAAGCAGCCTTTGACAAACTGCTAATTGACGAGGAAATTACTGCCGCAAATCTTGTGTCAATTAGAAAGAAAAATAAGGCAGTTTATACAGTGTTTGTCCGTTGCATGAGTAAAATCAATAAGCTCATGGATAATTTAGAAAAGCAGCAAAAAGAAGAGGACTTATCTATTACGCCGTATAATTTGCATTTGCCACCTTGTGATACGGCAGTTTTTAAGGGAGATTATGTACAGGGTGGCTGATGAATTTTGCTACATTAAGAAACTCAAATAATTTTTTTTTCAGTGTATGGAATTCATTTTTCTTTTATTCATGTTAAAGCTCATTAAATTTTATTAAATATAGCTTAATTAGTTTTAAAAATAATGGAATTTAAATGCCCCCCCTGCTCGTCGATGCATGTGCGGCATCTTACCAAGAAGTTGTTCATTACTGCTTGGAGAGTTGAGACAGGAATAGCCGCAATTGTTTCTCGAATGGATTGCCTTAGTTCATTCAAATTTGTTGGTTTTGCTTTGAAGACTTCCTGTTTGCAATAACCCCACAAGAAAAAGTCAGGTGCAGTGAGGTCAGGCGACCTGGGTGGCCAACGGAATGTGGAGTTTCTGGATATCAGCTTATTGGGAAATTTTCGTCGCAATTCTGTCATAACAGGTTGGGCTATATGAGGAGCTGCACCATCTTGCTGAAACCACACAGAGTTGAAAGAAATTCTAATTCGGCGTAATTCTGGATAGAAAAACTCTCTCAACATGCTCAAGTAACGGTCTCCAGTAACCGTAACGGTGTGACCGTTTTCTTCGAAGAAGTAGGCCCCAACAATGCAGCGTGATGAAACTGCACACCACACTGTGACACGAAGTGGATGCAATTCCGTCTCATGGAGTATATGTGGGTTGGAAGCACTCCATATTCGACAATTTTGTTTGTTTATGTTGCCGTTTAAATCGAAATGGGCCTCGTCAGACATGAAAACACAGTTCAACATGTTTCCATCCTCTTCCACCATTTGAAGCATCTTCTGGCAAAATTCCAAGCGAATCGGCAAATCTGCAGCGTTCAGTTTGTTGGCCATTTGAATTTTATATGGGAATAAGTCCAAATCTTTGTGCATAATTGACTGTAATGACTGTTTGCTTACACCCAATTGAGCAGATAAGCTTCTTGTCGAAACACGTGGATTGTTTTGTATGGCAGCAGCTACAGCAGCGATTGTTTCCTCCGTTCGAACTGAAGGGTTTCGATGGTAAGGTCTTCTGTTGACTGTCCCATGCTCGGCAAAATTGTTTACAAGTCTTATTATGGTCCATCTGCTCGGAGGATTGCCGCCAAACGTGCGCCTATACTCCCTTTGAACCGAAACTACGGACTCCAGTGCGTGATAGCGGCGGACAATCCAAATTCTTGTTTCAGTGTCCCAGTTATCCATTTTTGTTAAATGTAAAAGTCAATCTGCAAAATAAAAAAAAAATTAACCAGATTCATTAAATAGAAAAAAAGTTATTTAATTTTTTTTTGGTAGCGGCTTTCATCAGCCACCCTGTATCATGGCCATCTTTTCGTGATATGTTCACGGCCATTTACATTTTAAACAAAAGGCTTTCACCCATTCAAAAACTGTTTTACCTTACACAAAAGACACAAGGTGAGGCGCAAGAAATTGTCAGAAAATGTGAGCTGACAAATGAAGGCTTTAACGTTGCCTGGAAAAACCTTTGTGATAGGTATGAAAATAAAAGAATCCTGGTCAATACCCAACTAAAAGTATTATTCAGTCTTCAAGCAGTTGAGACTGAATGCGGCACGTCAATTAAAAGGCTGCAACGGGATATAAACAATTGTATATCCTCACTTGAATGTCATCACATTGACATTTCGAACTGGGACCCAATCATCACATATCTTTGTTCAACGAAATTACCTGATGTTACCCTTTCGCTGTGGGAACAGTCAGTTGAAAACAAGACAGAAACTTCCAAGTGGGCGGATATGGACCGATTTCTGTCAAATCGGTTCCAAACTTTAGAATCGGTCTCAGGTTTAAGAGGAATCATGCAAAAGCCTACGCCAAAGGTGCAAAGCAATGCGCATTCCTCTAAACCACCGCCAAAGAAGCTTGGTGCTTTCCAAGCTAGCGTCGCGAAAAATGCATGTAAAATGTGCCAAAGTACCGACCATAAACTACACGCGTGCCCTAAATTTAAAAACTTAGCACCGTGCGATAGAATAGCCTTTATCAAAAAGAATGGTTGTTGCCTCAATTGTCTCATGATGGGTCATACAGTGTCTAGATGCACGAGCCCTTACAATTGCTTCACATGCCATCAAAGACATCATACTCTTTTGCATCTGCCGACTGCAAATTCAAAAAATACAAAGGTGAATGAAACCACCGAGTCGGCCGATGATTTGCCAGGCACATCTACGCAGACTCAATCGAAAAATGATTCTGCAAAACAAGGAAAAGCAGTTAAACCGGTAAATTTAAAATCAAACTTCGCAAATACAAGTCAAGGTGTATTATTAGGGACCGCTCGTGTAACCATTCATTATAATGGTGTAGATTTTTCAGCCAGAGCTCTCATAGACTCTGGATCAGAATGTTCTTTTATTACGGACAGACTTAGGCGCAGAATCAACCTGCCAACTAGAAAAATGCATGCTCAAGTTTCGGGAATAAATAATTCAATCTCTGCACAGGTGAAAGAGGCATGCGCCATACAATTGCGATCACCAGTTGACCCACTTATTTCTATTGATGCTGTGGTGTTAGTTTTACCCCACTTAACAGGCAATTTGCCAACATGCGATGTAAGTGCGCTAACCCAGCAAGCATTCCCTGATCTGGTTCTAGCGGATAAAAGATTCTTCGTCAACGAGCAAGTCGATCTTGTTCTAGGAGGAGACTTATATCCTCAAATTATCTTGAGCGGTATTAAAAAGAATATTCTAAATACTCTTCTAGCCCAGGAAACTGTGTTCGGTTGGATACTGACCGGTCGTGCTGACGCAGCTAGTCCAACTAATCACAATCGAGTCTCCTTTTTTAATGAAGTAGCTTTAGACAAGCAGCTAAGCACTTTTTGGGAACTCGAAGATGTGCCTAAAGCTAAAGCCCTAACAACGGAAGAATCCTACTGTGAAGAACTTTACAAGCGGACAACTCGACGGGGCTCTGACGGAAGATACATCGTGTCACTTCCATTTAGGTCAGAATTCCCCGCTGAGCTAAACCTGGGCCCATCGTTAAGGATAGCATGCTCTCAGTTCTACAAGAATGAGACAAGACTCAAGAAAAATCCAGAATTGCAGAGGGAGTATAACAGGGTGATAATGGAGTATGAATCCATGGGTCATATGACCAAAATAAAAGAAATTCAGTCGGCCGATGCGGTCGACAATTACTATTTACCTCACCACGCGGTTATTAAGGAGGAAAGTATCTCAACGAAAGTTAGGGTAGTTTTTAACGCGTCGTCATCCACCTCGAATGGTGTAAGTTTGAATGACATTCTTCTGCCGGGCCAAGTGCTTCAGGCGGATTTACCCACCTTAATTCTCCGCTGGAGACTTTTTAGATACGTCTTCAATAGCGATATTGAGAAGATGTACAGGCAAATCCGAGTAGATGCCAATCAAACAAAATACCAACGAATAGTCTTCCGCTCAAGCCCAACTGATCCGATCAGTTTATATGAGCTTGAAACGGCTACCTTCGGTGTCAATTGTGCTCCTTATTTGGCAATAAGGACTTTATTTCAACTGGCTGATGACTCCGAAAGTTCTCATCCAATAGCCTCGAATATTTTGCGAACAAATATGTACGTCGACGACGTTCTCTCGGGTGGGCATACTATTGACTCTGCGATAAGAGCAAGGGATGACATTTCTGGGGTTTTAAAATCAGCTGGGTTTCCATTACGAAAATGGACCGCGAATAGTAGTGAAATATTGCAAGGCATTCCAAAAGCTCACTTGTTGAGCGAAGATTTTCTAGAATTCGAGGATTCTAGTAGCGTGAAAGCTTTAGGTATCCGGTGGAATGCTTATTCCGATCAATTTTATTTCACAACAAAGCCAATCGAAGGCGAAAATAAGACCACAAAAAGAGCAATACTGTCTACTATCGCGAAACTCTTCGATCCATTAGGGTGGCTAGCACCAACTATTATTGTCGCAAAAATGATAATGCAAAATATATGGTTGGAGGGCACTGGTTGGGATGAAACCGTATCTCCTTCAACATTAGACCGATGGCAAAACTTTACTTCGAATTATAAGGAAATAGATAAAATACGGATACCTCGATGGGTATCATTTTCTCCAACAGGGAATATAGAGATTCACGGATTTTGCGATGCCTCCGAAAAGGCATACGCGGCAGCAGTCTACCTGCGCGTGAAAAACGATGACAATATACTTGTCAACTTACTTTTAGCTAAAACCAAAGTGGCTCCAGTCAAAACGATCTCTCTTCCCCGACTGGAGCTGTGTGGGGCAGTACTACTTGCGGAAATCGTTGAATCAATCATAACTAACCTCAATTTAAGCCACCTTAATTTTCGTCTTTGGACTGATTCCACCATTGTTTTGGCTTGGATTCGTAAACCACCATGCTCATGGTCAACCTTCGTCGCCCATCGGATAACAAAAATCATCGACAAGGTTGGAAACAAGAACTGGTCTCATGTGGACTCAGGTACAAATCCCGCAGACTTAGCAAGCAGAGGTGTATCAGCTCAGGATTTAGTCAACAACTCGCTGTGGTGGCAGGGACCTTCTTGGCTCCAAGAAAATGAGAAAAATTGGCCGACTCAAGATACAGATTTCACAACAAACGCCGAGGAAAAACGAGTGCATGTTCATGCAGCAACAACTACGGACAACATTAGTGACATTCTTGATAGGTTTTCTAGTCTACCTCGAGCTTTGAGGGTAATCTCATATGTGTTAAGATTTCTTCAAAGAACCCATCCGAAAACTAAAACTTCTAGCCAGCCGGACTCTTGCTTAATTTCTTCAGATGATATTAAATCTACGACTACCCGTCTGATTAAAATCGCTCAGAAGCAACACTACGGAGCAGAAATAGGTAAATTGAAAGCTAGAGAACCACTTGAGTCAAAAAGCGAAATACTTCCATTAAATCCTTTCCTCGATAAAGACGAAGTTGTGAGAACGGGCGGGCGACTTGGTGCATCTAGCGACCTGGCGTATTCCGAACGGCATCCCGTCATCTTGCCATACAATTGTAGGTTTTCCCGTTTGTTCGTCCAGTTTGTCCATGAAGATTCATTTCACGGGGAAAACCAGCTAATGTTGCGTATTATCCGAACGCAATATTGGATTCCTAAGGTCAAAACTATGATTAGGTCAATTATTCATAATTGTAAGATCTGCACGATCTACAAAAAATTATCCCAGAGCCAGCTCATGGGTATTCTTCCCCAAGAACGAACAACCTTTTCACGCGCGTTTACCAATACAGGGGTAGACTTTGCAGGGCCATTCGATATAAAAAGTTATAGTGGGCGCGGGTGTCGCACCTCCAAGGGTTACGTTTGTCTATTTGTATGTTTTGCTACTAAGGCTATACATTTAGAGGCCACTACTGACTTGAGCACTTCCTCGTTTCTAGCAGCTTTTTCAAGGTTTGTAGCGAGACGAGGTTGCCCAAAAAATATTTACTCGGACAACGGAACTAACTTTGTGGGTGCGTCTCGCGCGCTCAAAGCAGAATTTAAAGCATTTTTAGCAGAATTTCGAGCTCAGACGCTATCAAAATATGCTCATCAGGAATTAACATGGCATTTCATACCAGCTGGAGCTCCACATATGGGCGGACTCTGGGAAGCGGGTGTGAAAAGCTTTAAAAATCATTTTAAAAAGGTAGCGTCTAGTGGAAGATTTACAATCGAGGAGTTCAACACACTTCTATGTCGTATTGAATCGTGCCTTAACTCACGTCCTCTTAGCCCAGCCGCAAACGAACCATCGGATTTAGAACCCCTTACACCGGGACACTTTTTAGTAGGCGGACATTTATTAGCCCCACCAGAATTAGAAATCAACGAAAATCCAGCATCGGTAGTTAATCGTTGGGAAAAACTAAAGGCCTTGCATCAAAATTTCTGCAAAAGATGGAAAACCGAATATCTTTCGGAACTACAGAAAAGGACAAAATGGAAACATCCGAAATCAAACATAAAAGTTGGAGATATGGTGGTCATCAGAGAGGATAACCTCCCACCAAACGAATGGAGGCTTGGGCGAGTAGTAAATTTACACCCGGGTTCCGATAACCGGGTACGAGTCGTCGACGTTCGTACAGAAAGAGGACCAGTGACAAGACCACTTGTCAAATTAGTACTACTCCCATCAGCTACCACAGACACGGAGGACCCTACTACCTCAAATTCGGCATAAAATATTAAAAACCAAACATGCTAACATTAAATTTATTTTCGGAGGCGAAAAAAAATGATTTTCGGGTACAGCCCAATGTGCGTTAATTTATATTGTGCATATGTATGGTTTTTATACACACATCAGGGTATGTTATTTTTTTTTCTAACTTTTCGGTACCCAACATTCTCGCGGCATAGTCCATTTCCATGGAAGTTTCTAATCGTATGTGAACATAAACATCACCAAGGGTACCAAAAGTTCTGAAACGCACTTTTTTTTAACAATTCGAAATTTTTTGAAAAATTCATACCTTTTCTACTCATACGAAGTAGGACTCGACGTTCCAGTACTTTGTACAACCATTGGTGATTTTCACTTTTTTTTTGCCACTTTTTCAAAGCTTATGGCTAATCCGATTGTCTGCTGGATGCAAAAACCATAAATCACATATGGACATACATAAAATGTGCGCACACATTAGGCCAACCATCAACTAGTTGACTAAAAAATTTCAATTTCTCACACATAGTCGTTAGATATTGATCAATTTAGCGGAACAAAAAAAAAAAAAATTTTTTTGTTTTTCACAATTTTCAACTTTCGAATTTTTTCACATTATGATGATGTAATAGAAAAAAGGATATCACAATGGTAAAGGTATCGGCACGTAGACAAATCTCATCCTCTACCAATACCATTGCATACACCCTCCATACATAATTTTTTTAAAATTTATTTTTTCACCCGGATACACTATAGATTTTTTGTCACTGTTATCCCGCAAATGGAATAGTATAGATATATTTGAGTTAAAATCGAAAAAAAAATTTTCTGTTTCACAAAACAAAGAACAAAAAAATTTTTTTTTGGGACGCCCTAATGCAACCCACGCTATCAGCATCATCCGATTATGCCGCTATTCAATGGAGTGCTAAAAACACAAAACAACACGTTACACGATAATAGCAAATTATTTTATTATTAATTAATGGCCGTAAGGCAATTTATGTGTTTTGGGAAGGAGTTAGTTCCTTTTTTCTAACTTTTTCTCCTCTTTAGGAACGTATGTATGTATGTACATATTTTCACTTTAGCACTTTTCCTTTCAAACATTTTTGTTTTTCACCCGCACGCATTTACACTAACACTTTTTATTATTTTGGCACTTTATTTTGCACAACCCGCACTATTTTCGCGACGAACATTTATGTTTTCACAGACACTTTTTTTTCACAACCGGCGGCCATTCACAAATTAATTAAACTTATGTATGAGATTAGATTATCGAAACCAAATCGATTTCGATAAACTCTCACCACAAGCATATGGTGGTCAAGCATAGTAAGGTGTGCGGAGACCATCAATCAAATATGTGTATAAAGGTGTTTGGAGACCATCAACCAAGGTTGTCAATCAAAATGCAATTTTGCGAAAAAATAGCTAACAATGTCTTTTAATAGTACTTTCACGCTATTATCGTGTTCTTTTTTGTTTTGCGGGCCCGAGGATATCATTTGCAAGTCAAATGAATATGTTTGGCGAGTCAATAAATATGTTCCATGATAGCTTAAGAGTTTTACTGTAAAATCTGTGAACCCTATTGCCAACAACCACCATTTATAGTTCAATTATTGCTCGCCATTCCAGAAGTGTATATATATATATTTTTTTTTTTGAAAGCCAGAAACGTATTATTTATTGCAGAAATGACACGCGTCACTGCCATACGCAAAAAATACGAAGCAAATTTGTCCTCCTTGGTCTGTCGGGTGTGCGAAAACAGGCACCCACTACGAGTTTGACCAATATTTCGTGCGCGTAAGCCAGAAGAGCGATGGATTATCGCTATCAAAAAATATTACTGCACCAACTGCCTGTCGTCGTTGCACACTGCAGGGAAGTGCGAGCATGAGGGCAGATGTAAAAAATGCGGTGACGATCACCATACCATGTTGCATATGGAAGAGGCCAGACCAAGGAGAAGAGACGCAAGTGAAAGCGATGCAATTTCGTTGTATGCATCTGACGTCGGAGCGGAATCCTGGCATCTCCGCCACGACTCAGGTGATGTCAGTTTTGAAGATGCTGGAGCGGAAACATCTGCTCTCCGCCCAGCAGCTGCGACTAGAGTGGAATCGCGTGCATTCCACCTAGCCTCCACGCGCGGACCGGAACCCCAGCGTTTCCGGCCGCTATTACACCATGAAAAGCATGGCGGATTGGAAATGAAAACTTTCCAACCGCGCAGAAACCAGCGTCGCGCAGCCCGAGCCCATAAACGCCGGCAAAACAAATTTAAATACCAGCAGGGGAGAGTGGAATCTCGTGCATTCCACCTCCCGAAACAGTTTCGATCCGGAACCATACAAAACCAGCGATTGCCACCCCAACCGATCCAGTACCTTACATCGATCGCACCGACCACGATTGTGAAAATCGAGATTCGAGGCCGGTTACAACCGGTGCGCGCACTGATCGATCCATGCGCCCCTACCACGCTTATTTCCACTGCGGTAGCACGATGGCTGCGCTTAAAGGGCGACTGGATAGGTAACCAGATGGGGTGCTTTATCCGGATACGTGGGAAGCATGGCAAATCCGTGGCCATCACCACGCATGCATTCTGCATTAACAATTTTAGAAGATGGACTCCGGTGAGAAATGTTGATGTGGCGATCGCGAGCCAATACTCCAATTTGAGGCTCGCCGACCCACAGTTCCATGTGACCGCTCCAGTAGAGCTAGTTTTGGGTGCTGAAATTTGCCCAAAAATTTTGCTGGGCACCATACCTGCTGGCACACTGGGTCCTCTTTTGGCCCAAGATACCATATTTGGATGGGTTATATCGGGCGCATGCTGACTTACAATTTTAATCAACCTTTTTATAATTTGACTGATTTATACTGAATTTCGATACAACATGAAGAATTGAATTTTAAATAATAAAAACTTTTGCGCCACTGAATTGCCACGTTTATTATTTAATCTCTCTCTTTCCTCTAGCTTTAGGTACTGCACGGGAACCAGAGTTAGAGATAGTAATACTTAGTTTAAGTTACCCCTGGACCCGGGGCAGGAATACGTCTTGTTGTATTTTAATCTTGCGTCTCGCAAGGGGGCCGGCATGTTTAGGCCTAGAGCCAAAACCTACAAACTTCACCGGTCGCCCTCGTAACTTTCTTATATACATCTAGTTAACATTAGCGGTCGAACTGTTTATGCTAACTATGTTAAAATATCGCTGGAAGTAATAAACAGTTCGATCGACAAAGAATGGCAAGATCAAAGCTTCCATTCTTTCAATTGGATTGCGAATTCATCAGCGACAGACGTCTTCCGAGCTACCGAGGTCCAGAGTGAGTAAAGGTAATCTGAAATATATATATTTGTAAATTAATTGTACTTGACCAAATATACTGTAATTAAAGTACACCATTTTAAATATCGAATTTTGATACTCGCTTTTCCTTTTTTTTTTCATTTTGGTGACTGTCAATCACTTGTCCGAGCGCTGCGTCCGGTCAAGACACAATAAATTCTTATATACTACTTATTTACCATAGTACATATTTACCTAAATTCTAAGCTCAACCAAAGTATGTAAGCCAGCGTATGCAAACGCTCGCTGATACATTCATACCTACATTCATACACAATTTATATTAAAATCATGAAGTATTACATTTTCATCTGTTGTATTTATAATTCTGACGAATGTTTGCTGTGAATCTACTAGGGTGTTTGCAACAAAAATGCCTTCAGATAATTCTTGTTGTGGAATTAGTAAATCAGAATTTTTAACTTTAATGTGGATTTGTCGGACTACTTCCGATCTTGCGGGAATTGATATACTATTTATTTTCGGTTTATTAGTCATTTGAATTATTATATTTTCTGGATAATCATATGGTCTTAATATAAGGGTATCCCCATTTTTTTGGTAATCTAAAATGCAATTATATTTTTTAATAAAATCCAAACCCAGTATTCCATCACATGGGATTGGAAAATTGTCTTCTACTACATGAAACTTGTTTGTAATCAATAGGTAATCATCCTTTAAATCTGTTTTAACTGTGCCAATAGTGCTTGGTATGCCTTGACCAATTCCTCTTAAATCTGTTTTTTGTGAATTATTAACTGTGTTAAGTGACTGTTATTAAGTGGCATGACTGACAATTTGACCCCTTTTTATAATTGATATATCCGCTCCTGTATCGATTAGGAGGGTTGAAATGGAATCATTCAGAGTTGTTTTGGAAGTTATGTAGCTATTTAGGTGTAAAACATATAATTTTTTATTTATTGAGGTGGAGTTTGCTGGTTTTCCTGTTGGGTAACATTCCTTACATTTCTGGTGTTATTACGGTTATAACCTCTTGATCCAAAGTTTCGACCAGATCTTTGATTATTTGCTCGGTTATTATTATTATTATTATTGTTATTACCGTAATTTTTAAATGTACGCCTCTGATTTCTTCTATAGTTATTGTTTTGATAACTCCTGCGGAAGTTACTTCGGAAATGATTTTGTTGGCGAATATGTAACAGTGAATTTGGATTTCCAGTTACTTTTGTGCAACTGTTAGTGAATTTTGATATGGCATCGTTCATCGTGGTGAACGTTCCAGCCTGCATTATAGTTTTTACTTTATCGTTGGAGCAATTTTTACACATAGCTTTTACAGCTGACTGTGTAGCATACTTGGTAGCTAACTCCGGTGTTAGTCCGTCAGATATGTATGCGCCTTCCAACGATTTTGTGAGCTTTTCAATCTCAGTAGTGTATTGATTTACAGTTTTACTGCGTTGTTGGATGTTCAGGAGTGTTGCCGACAAAACTTCTACTGATTCACCCTTAACTTGTGACTTTAATTTTTGGTTAATTCTTGAATCTTTTATCATGAATACCGCGATAGCCTCGTGACTATCCTTGATTTGCTCCAGTATATCAAGGGCATCGAGAAAACTAGACAGGTTTTCTGATTTTCCATCAAAATCTGGTAAGATCGATGATGCAGCTTTAATGAAATCTACATTTGTCAGTGGCATTTTCTGTTTGTGATTCTTTTTCAGTAATTTCAATTTTTACGGCTTCCTCCAGATTGGGTTGAGCCTCCGGCAATAAGATGGCAAAATCTAGTTCTATTTCGTTTTCAAATGAATTTGGGACTAATGCCTCAATGTTATATCTAGCTAGTAAGGATACCAATTTATCCCTGACACTGGAAAATATTTGTTGTACCTCTAGCTGATGCTTAGCTGTCAACTTGCTATACACCTTTTGTGTGGCTTTTCCTATATTATTCAACTACTGTACCGTGAGATGTTCCAATACCGTTACTCTTTATATGGGTATACTTTTGTTAATACACTTCTATGACCTTTCCGCCAAAATTTTCTCTTCCACCAGTGTATTCAGAATGGTTTCCCATTTGTCCATTGGGGTATATAATTTTCCTTTGGGTTTAGACCTTGTCTAGACCATCTGCTCGGCTCATGTATTTTTTCTTTAAAAATTTGTTGTGAGCCGAGTATAATTTGAGAAACAAATTGAGGCAAGTGCAGATTACCAATATTATTAACAAGATTTTAATAAACTCTAGTGCCTCAGTGTGGTCGGCTATTTGGATTGAGTTAATCACATTAGCATTAGGCTCTTCCACTTTGGTATCTTGGAAAAACTATAAATGCAATGCTTTATTTTATTTTTGGTATTTTCTTTATTTTAAAAACATTTTCCTTTTTACATATATTTTTTCCTTTTTCATTTACAGTTCTTTTACGCCAAATTTTATTAAGGCTCGGACTGTTACTTCTTCCATTGCTGTGTTATACCTAACATCTTCAAGGGTTGGTTCCCTAGTCATTCCTATATATTCCCAATGACTTTTAAGCCAAACTAGTGTTTTCCTTTCCTCCTCACTGTAAGGTCTTAATCTTTCTTTTTCTCTACGGGCCTCAATTGCGCTTTCACTTTCCAAATTATTAACGAGAGTATTGATAGCCTCGTAATCAAGGTTATTAGGCAAAGCGCTCTCCATAGAAAATTATATTATTTTTAATGAAATATTAGAATAAAATTTTTAGCACTGCAATGGAAAAGAAAAAAGACTTCTTTATATATCCTTGATCTTTTTTATTTCGTTTTTTAAACGGATTCTTGCCTCCGTGTTTGTAGTTAGATTAATTTTCTGGTACAGTATTGCTACTGCTCTTCTGTAGTTAAATCTTTTTCCTCCTCTTTTCCTTTTGCTCCTAATAGGTTTGGAAATCTTAGGTTCCTCTACCTTTACTGGTTTCGTTCTACGCCTATATTCCTCTATATTGAATGCTTTAGGGCCCTGTTTAATTATTTCTGCAGCTTCTATTTTTACTATTTCACCTACTTCTTTTGTTTTTATCTCTATTTCCACTTTATCCTTCTCTTCTACTATCAATCTGCTGTAACGCAAGAATATCGCGTCAAATTCTGCCTGACTTATGATATCTTACTCCTCATTCATTTGAAAAAAAAAACTAAAGTACAGAAAGAGAAAAAAAAATTCTTATTTTACAAGCAAAAATCCACTTTTTGCCCTTAATGGTAGCAGCCGTTACGTTGCTATATGCTTCTAAATATATAGTAAAATTCTTAAATGATATAAGTTTGTCCTTTCTTCCTCTTGGTGTGTCCTTCCCTTTTTTTGCTCAGGCCAGAATCGCATTTATTCCACTCCGTTATGCGTTTCCCTTGCTGCGGGATTAGTGCTCAGGCCAGCATCGTTATTCCACTCCGTTATGCGTTATTTCAATAATGGAATCTTTTGTAAGGAGACTGCCGGCTTAGTTTCGGCAGCTCAAGGTTTTCGGCAGGATGCAAAAGGATTCCGCTTTTTGCTCAGCGGATCTGGCAGGATCTAAAAAGTATTCCGCTGTTTGTTCAGCGGATCTGGCAGGATCTAATAAGTATTCCGCTTTTTGTTCAGCGGATCTAAACAGGCAGGATCGCCATGTAAAGGGTGGTATTTAAAATGAAATAAGTTTGGGTAGTGCCATCATTCGGCACCAAACATGAATTAATTTATTCAACATATTTTCGTTCTATTTATACAATAAATTCGTATATACTACTTATTTACCATAATACATATTTACCTAAATTCTAAGCTCAACCAAAGTATGTAAGCCAGCGTAAGCAAACGCTCGCTGGTACATTCATACCTACATTCATAGACAAACATTGGCTTGTGCATTCGCACATATGTTCATACAGGGTGGGCCAAAAGAAACCAAGGGGTGTAAAAGTTTAATAACTTTTTCGTTTATTAATTTTTTTTTATTTTTTCTTTCAGATTATATAATATACAAAAGGGAAATTTTTTTACCCTAAGTAGGAAATATGATGTCTCTTAAATGCCCGCCGTTTTCAGCTTCGCACTGATGGGCTCTTTTTAGAGCATTTTCCATAACATCTTTCAAAACTTGTGGCTGTAGCGTTCGAATTTCTGCACCAATGTTTGCCTTGAGTTCAAGGATTGTCTCTAGCTTGTTCACATACACTCGCTCCTTCAAATAACCCCAAAGAAAATAGTCGGGTGCTGTCAAAGCTGGCGATCGCGCTGGCCAAATAATTTCCGAATTTCTGGAAATTATTCGCCTTCCAAAAATTTGACTTAAAAGTGCCATTGTGTCTCGGGCAGTAGCTCCGTCCTGCTGAAACCACATACCAGGTCTGTTTTCAAGAGCAGGACGTAAAAAATTTTCTATCATAAACCGATACCGCTCTCCATTTACGGTTACAGCACTTCCATCTTCATTCTCGAAGAAGTAAGGCCCAATGACATTTTCAGATGTGATCCCACACCATACTGTACACCTGATGGGGTGTAATTGGCGTTGATGAATGTCTCTTGGATTTTGAGAACCCCAGAACCTACAGTTCTGCTTATTAACAAAGCCATTCAAATGACGTTAAAATGTCGACGATATGCTCTTTGCGTTAAAATAATTGATCTCTGGTTTAAATAATAAAATTCTATTGTTCTGCAACTTTTTCACTTTTTTAAAATAATTGATCTCTGGTTTAAATAATAAAATTCTATTGTTCTGGTTCTCTGTTCAGTTGTGAACGTCTCCATTATAAATTCTCCAAGTGTTGTCTATATAATCTGAAAGACAAAAAAAAAAAAAAGGTAAACCTGTACATATATTCGTATGATTGCAACGCATTTGTGGGCATTGCCGCATAGCGTGTGACTTTGCTGACAAAGCGTATTCGTCAGTTTTTAATAGCTGCGTGCCGACTGTTTGTAAGTATGCATGTATTTATGTATGCATTTATTTTCGCTACAATACAGAAACCTCTGCAGATCTTTTTTGTCGGGTGAATCGAGTATCTATTTCTATTACTTAAGTTACATGCTTGCAGATTCTGACTAGATTTGTATCGGTCCTTTTTGATTTCAATATCCATGAGGTTTGCAACTTTTTCACAAGTTCTGAACAATTTTTCAAAGTAATGTTCGTCGGAACGATGACGTCGCAACTCCGCTACTAAGACATTTTCGAAATCCACTACAACCTCTTAATCTATCTTTATTTGTTGGAGTTTATTAAATTTGTGTTAATAAAAATACTATAGACTTGTAACAAAATTTGGATAGAAACGAAACTCCATTTCTGGTTGCATGCTAGAAAACAAGCGTTCACATGCATCTACTCATACGCCGTTAAAGTCATGCTTGACGAATTTTCCGACTGGGACATTGTACAAAACAAATTGGAGCATTACTGACATTTAGGTTTTGAACGACAGCAACACTGACTTAGTCGAGAATAAGTCAGCTGGCTGGTGAAACCGAAAAAGTGAAAAACTCGACTTAAGTTAGTTAAGTCGAGCTGGTGAAACCGGCCCTAAGTAACAAAACAGTCATAACCCTAAGCTGTAACGAAACACTGGGCACAGAAACGAAACCTGAAATGCTACCTCTGTAACAAAACTGAAACAAAACATAACTGTATAGAAACAAAACTAGGAAATGTTTCTCGTAATAAAAACTGTATGGAAACCTAAGGTATAGAAACAATACTAAATACTTAGTAGCGTTTCTTGCGTACCGAAACTGTAACAAAACAGAAACAAAACCCTATGCGGTTTCTGCTAGTAAGTTGTTATTTATAATTATGTATATATACATATGCATTTTTTTCAACCCTATTTGCTATTCATTTTGAACTTACTTTTCCAATTTGTTTAAATCGCTGTGTCCGGCTAAAATAGCCAGCAAGAAACTCCAAGAAGAACAGCTACCACTTGGATAATTGTTTGGCATTTGGCAGTGCTGTAAGAACGAAACAAACTATTTACCAGGCACTCTTGCTACAAAACCGTATCAGGCAATGTGTGTCAGAGAAACTCATCTCATGGAAAATGATACTTTGTTATCATTTGTGTAACTGGATGACACCGCAGCGCTGCATCAACACCCACACCTACTCCAACTAGTGAGTCAGACTGTGGGACAATTTTGCAATACCAAAGCCCAGCATTCATAAAAGTGTTAAATGCCGCCATGCCAAAACGCACCGCTTCTATGCATGAAGTCTGTATAGGACAATTACTGATTGACATCACTAACGCCAGAGGTTGATATACTACTTTAGTGGGAAGCTCAAAAAAATATGCACCCACAGCTGTATCAATTTGTTACGTAAATGCCTGGTACGGGAGAGGAGGAATGGCGTGGTGGCATGGTAGTAGCCCGGCTGAGGCTCGTCGGTTTTGAGGCGCGGTTCTTGCCACTTCTCCTTTCCCAACAGTCACATCACAAAATTTTAGTTCATGCCTGGGAAAGAATATAAGCTAATGGAGAAACAGAAATATAGGGAAAGCGGGAGGAAATCTGACCGAGTCAGATGGAGCCGTCCCACCCCTCCTGTTCACAAGACGTGAACAGCCTTCGAACTCTACTGTGGCTGCGCTAACCTGACTAATGTACGTCGTTATGTAATTACGTCCCTTCCATTACTTACTCCAATACGCCAACTTACCATCAGTTGCCATAAGGGCAACACCTACACCAAAAACTCGAGGCTCTCAGCCGGACATGATGTCAACCTAATTCCCTAGGAAGATAACCTCAACCCACAAACATCAAGAAACTTCATTCAAGCCAAGTTTTATTCATACAAATATAAGTTTATCTCTTACAGTTATTCAAATCCTAAGGCCTATCAATAAGGTTACTTCAATTCTTCCTTATATTAATCTTACTTTCAAATCACATTGTTTCTTTAAAAAAATTTAAATTCAGGATCTGCCTAATATCTATCTAACTAATTTGCAAACGTATGAAGATATGTATATATGTACGGAGGTGTGTGTGCTCACTCTCAAAAAATGTAAACAATAATCTATGAAGGCGTGTGTGAGCCCCCACTCTGAGAAAACACTCTACATGCGTCAAGGTGTGTGCATATGGTAGTTTTTCTTTTGTAGAAACTCACCTCGCTTAGCAGTCAGAGTTTGGTACCAAAGTCGACGTCGAAGCTGAAAGTAAAGCAAAAAAGAAAAAAAAACAACATATGCTGGACAATAGACACTAGTTCTGTTATAGGACTTTGACCGCTCGACCGTGGCCAAGGCTAATTTTGAGAACAAATGTCTTTTTCTATTAGTTTTAGTTGACGTTTCGGTGCATGTGCATTCTTTCATGCATATGCAAAAAAAAATATGTTTTTTTTTAAAAAAAAAAAAAACTCGCGAAAAGTAAGACTAACGTTAAGTAAAAAAAAAACAACGGAATGCGAAAAATAAAAAAGGTGTAAATAAAAAAAATTAATTAAATTACGGATTCGGGACGGAAATCAAAAGATCAGGTGAAAGTAAAAAAAAAAAGTAAACTAAACGATAGCATTGGAAGTAAAAAATGCAAATGCGGTTTTTTAACCAAATTTTTTATTATCTATAAGCAAATTTCTCACCAAGTTTCAAGTTTTAATCTTCTAAAATGAGGGATAAATGGACATAATCCTCTTATCTGAATGATCGGTTGTATTGGATATATACTATATATAGCTCCGATCTGGGTGATTTTTTTACGAAATCTTTTGCCATCGACAAGAAAACACCTCACCAAGTTTCAAGTTTTAATATTTAAAAATGAGGGAGAAATGGTCAAATCCTCTTATTTGAACGATCGGTTGTATGGGAGATATATGCTATAGTGACCCGATTATACCGGATCCGACAAATGTCTAATATAATACAAAAATACATCCGTGTGCCAAATTTCATCGAGATAACTCAAAAATTGAGGGACTAGTTTGCGTTCAAACAGACGGACGGACGGACAGACGAACATGTCTGTATCAACTCAGTTCATCGTCCTGATCAATTTGGTATACTTAATGGTGGGTCTATCTCTTATATTTCTAAACGTTACAAACATCGGACCAAAGTTAATATACCATTTCATGTTCATGAAAGGTATAAATATACACAGCAATTCATGAAACTCAATCAAAGGTGATTGGAATTTATATAGTGTGGTGAAAATAACAAACGATTATTGAAAAAAAAAATTGAAAGAAAAAAATAATAATAATAGTTAAGGCAATCTAATGCCAATACAGAAAAACGAAAAAAAAAATTTTTTTTCAAGTGGCAGCATGCGCGTAACTGCTTATGCATACGCCTGTACAGAATTTTGATTCGTGAACAAAAAAATAAAAAAATAATGGAAGGAAATACACAAAAACGTTAAGGTAAGAAAAATATGTGAATTCAGTGAAACTTATACTAATTAAATTATAACTCTAATATTATAACTAAGTAAGAGCAATAAAAAAAATATAAATAAAAAAAAATCCAAGTTAAAAGTTCTAATTTTTCCGGCAATAAATTAATGGGTGGCACACCCTAATATTATTAAAAGTATGTGGTGTGAACTTAAAGCTGCTGAGCGCACTCCCAGTGAGTGGCGATAATTTCTCGCTCTCCTTTCTCTTCTGTGTTTCTGTGATCGTGGTGTGTTTGTGTTTTGTGTCAGCGTGTATGTGTAGCTGTGTGGAGATTGAATGTTGATGAGTGTGACTGATGTTGCTAAGCTTCCTCTATGTTGCTAGCTTTGTGAGTGTTGCGTGGATGGTTGCGCCACAAAAGTGTTTAGCAGCAGTTTGATGTCACTCCGGTCGCGTAACAGCTCTGTTGTGCATGTAAAAAAAGTGTTGTGTTCAGCCGCTGTTTGACTGTTTTGTGACAAATGTGTCATCGGTGTTCGTGTTCGCTTGTAGGTAGTTATGTGCGTGTTTGTGTGTGTGTATTCGATTCTGGCGGGGATTTCTGTGGACTCTTGGTTGGACCCTTTTTGTTCCGAAATTAATCTCTTGGTGGACTATTGACCCTGTATAGATGCCTGTGTTGTTTGTTTTCCACGTATTAGTGTGCAATAACTTTTTGTGTCTTTATGTGCCTTTTATGTGATTTTAGATGTGGGTTCATGTATATACAAGTATCGCGGCCCTCAGCTGGTTTCGTGAGCAGTGGATTTGCTGCTGTTTCGATGGGGTTTTTCACGCCCTGTGGTGGCGGCTCTCCTTGCGCTGGCGAGATACCTAAGGAGAATTCCCTGGTATCAACGGGTTCACTTATTTTTAGCGCTCGCGTTTACTTTTAGCGTTTAACCCGCACTTCACTCGCGCACCCACACTTTAAGGTGACTAGACGCACTTTGAAAATAAACTTTTGCTTTAAACACTAGCACTTTGCCACTCACTTAATACCGCGACTTTACGATTTTTGAATCCTGTCGATCAGCGGGACCCCCTTTTACACCCCATTATTCTTGCGGCATTTGGGGCACCGTAGGGCTCGAATCGCCTGCCTGCCGTGGTCAAACCAATCCGCGGTCGACACATAAGCGGCCCGTATATGTGCATATGTGTAAGCAACACTTTAACCCAGTCATACAAATAAACATACGCTTTGCTAATATCGTAAGCGGATAAGGTGGTTCGGTTAGCGGTTGCCTACCCATCTGCTCATATTCCCGCTTGGGCGTAGTCAGAGAAATACTCAAAGGCTGTCGTTACAAATTGACAAAAATTGTAAATGATGCAGCTGCAACTGAAGTTAGCATGCGCAGCTCTTCTCGGGAGTGCACGACATATATTCGTCACTCAAACAAACATGAAATCAAGTATATTGAATGATATATTACTGATCAGATGCAATGACAAATTTGACTAGTAAATTCATATTTACAGTATTATTAATTTTCTAAAGATATATTAATTTAATTAAATTAGTTATTTCAAAACATATAAGGTTTCAATGCCGTTTTACCACTAGGCAAACGAAATATTTGTAATGGCTTACATTCTAGTATATCTATGTTTATTTTTCTGAATAAGGTAGTATGGTTACTTATGTAATAGCACATATAATGTTCATCCATTGTAGATATTTCGATTTTCTCTGGCAAAAAGTATACACTGACATTTATTTTAACAATATCGATAATATTATAGAGATTATCTTCAAAGTATAAATAATCATTTAGTTAATACGAGGTACTTTAAATTACAATACTATCACAATGCTCTGGGCATACTCCATCAAACATTTCTTGGAAATTATAGGGACCTGACTTGAATTTTTAGACAAAGTAAATGTAAATCTAGGTTCAGTAGTATAGTTTAAAATAATATTTGTGAATTTAAAGCAGCATTTTTATGATATTATACGAGCCATTTCTTCAAGTATGCAAACATATTTCCATACATCATTCCCTGTTGGAACGAAATCGCCTATAAAGCAAGTAAAATATTTTAATTACAATAGCGGTTCACTGGCCGTCATGTTTAATTTTCCATTTTTTAAGTTTTGAGGAGAAACTTTCTTTGGTTTATTTTTTCCAGCAATGTTTCCGTAATCAAAGAAAGTTGAGCGATTATTAAGGTCTTGTAAAGAAAAAAATTATTGGAAACAAAATATTTAATAGCATTAATCAATCCATATTTGATTACACCTTCGAAAACGTCGTGCATTACATCAACAGAAAAGTTATCTACTGCATGTAATAAGAGTTATTTGTTAAAAATTTTATCAAATTTGATTCCTGTTTCGTTGTACGACTCGGTGGTGAAATCTTCACCAAAGTCATTTCTTAAACGCAATAGTAATTCGTTTTCATTAAGTGCAATTTTAGTATCAGTTTTTAGCATTGTACAAAACCGGCAGAAAAACGTATGTGAAAGAAATGTAGAAAATCCCAATAGCGTATTCAAGGCTAAATTGTCTGGTCTACAGCCAAAAACCACCAGAGACGCGAATATGAAATTCGTATGTAAACCCCCCATGATTCCGAAAATCGAGGTTATTTGTGATTCTCGGGTACCGTTTTTGAGATATTTACGATTAACGGTTATTTAAAAAAAAAAAAAAAAGATGGATCCACTTAATCATGTATATCCCAAGAACAAATTGAGCAATTCCAAAAGGGTAATAAACTAGCTATAAACAATTCATACAAAACTTTTCGCTAGGCCCTGTAGGTTCGAAGATAATGAACACTCAATATGGATTTCTACCTTTTTTTTATAAAAATATAAAAAAATGTGTGCTTTGCGAGATATTTTTTTTCTCTGTAAGCTCTGTTTTGTTATAAAAAAATAAGCTTTCATCCAATAAAATCGATAGACTAATACAAAAGGTATAAGCATTCAAATAAATATAGCCATATAATACTTAAGTACCCTACATATATACATAAATATATAATAACAATGTATGTAAGTTTTGTCTTAACTCTATGATCTTATTTTATACTTGAAAAAGTTATTTGTTTTGTATTGACGCTTATTTAGATTAGGATCGGCTTCCTTATGAGAAACCAACAGTAGTCACCCATCATTGCGGCATCCCAGATTCCTTGATACCGACTTTCAATTAACTTCATTTGCTGATGAAACCGTTTGCCATGCTCGTCACTTTCGCCACCAAGATTTTGCGGAAAAAAATTTAAATGAAGTGCAGAAAATTATTTTTAAGGACATATTTACTTCTGGAAAGAAAATAAATAAGTAAATTAGATAAATAAGTGACACATTTGTGTGTAATTTTCTTAGGCTGGATTCATCGTTCAGTTCCGAACAAATTTTTTGTGTACAGTTTACTCGTTCTTTTTCCACTTATCTGATACAGAATGAGAAGAGAACGAGCAAAATGTCCCCAAACAATTTGTGGTTGGAACTGAACGATGAATTCAGCTTTCAAATTTTCATTTGAAAATTTGCATACAAATTGTTTGGTTATCGGGCAGATAGGTTTTAAAGTTTACTTTAAAACACGGCCTTAAATATGTTTTTTTATTTACCCATTTTCGCATAGTTCTTGATTAAGTCGTTCACTATCATCTCATAGTTAGGACTTTTGCGTTTGCCTAAAAAAGAAGCAACGATCTATTCAAAAGATCCCATGCTGCTGCCTCCACTGGTGACAATATTTCTTTGAATTGGTTATTGTTAAGCAGCTTTCTTATTTGCGGCCCAACAAAAATGTCTTCCTTTATCTTGGCTTCTGAAATCTCTGGGAAGATGGTTTTTAAATGACGGATGTAGTGGCCTTGCCTAGCTCGGCTATCCCATTTGCAGAGAAAGCAACAGTATTTTATGTACTCACTTTGTAGACCGCATAGCATTCCAACGACTTAAGGATCGCCACATATTTTCCAATCATGCTCTTCATATTTGATAAGTTTAAGTAAGTTTTGCATTATCTCGCAGGTTTCCTTCGTATTTACTATATGCGCGATCGGGATAGACTGATTTTGGCTGCCAATATGTAATAATACGACTTAGTTTATTGCCGTCTATGAACAATCGCCACTCTTTGGAATCATATGGTTCACCAAACTGTTTGAATAATACAGTAATTTCTTTGCAGTAACAAGCACTGTCCTCCTTAGTATAGAACTTGGAAAATGGTTCGTGACGAGGTGAAAAGAATTTAAATTGTTGGACAACTCCAAATCTCTTAAACAATCATTGAGTTGTGCTTGTGACAAAGCGTTTCTTTCGTTTTCCATGTGAAGTTCAGTACAACTTGATGCCGCGTAATCAGATGCCGCTGACAATGAAACTGGACCCGGAACTAAAGTTGAATGTGGCAATGGCAATGTAGTAAGATGAGCAACTTCCGTTGAATTTGGTACTGGCAATGACGCTGTAGATACGCTGGCATGCGCTGCTTTTCTTGACCTTCCAACCCCAAATACTTCGGTAGTACAAATATATCAGTCCATCGAATGGCAAGTTGGTTCCCTCCACTTCATTAGTGTACTAAATTTCATATATTGCCTAAGTAGATAGTTTCAGAAATTAGTCAGATATGCATTAAAAAGTAGCAAAATTCCTAAATTTTACTACGCACCTTTTTGTTCCATATTCCGAATGAGTCAATTCGATTCGACATGTGGTGCACATAGTAGCCGGTGCCCATCATTTTCCAGTGTTTTTAGGCAACACAGAAAACACACTTCGCATCCTTTTAACAATATATTGACCGCAGATGAAACAGAAGATATCAGGATTATTTTTACAGTCAAACTCTCTCGCCCTTTTATTCATATTATTCTTTTAAGTAAATGACGGGCTATAAAATTCATTTATAGACCGAACAGTATCCGGTGAGCCCTGCAGGTATTATGAAGGAACAACTCGCATTTACTCCTATTTATACTCAGAAAACGGCATTAACAGTTTTTTGTATCTAATAACCCTTCGAAAATCTACCTACGTACTAACTAATATATAAATACTAATACATATGTACGTGTAGGGTACTTGAGTATTATATGGCCATATTTATTTGAAGGCTTATAACGTTTGTATTATTCCATCCATGAAAGCTTTTTTTTTCATTCAAAAACAGAGCTTGCAGAGAAAAAAAATATCGGGAAACAAATAAGAAGTTTTCGATATCCTTCCTCGCAAAATACACATTTTTTTTATATTTTTACAAAAAAAAAAAGGTAAAAATCCGTATTGATTGTTCATTATCTTCGAACCTGCAGGGCGTAGCGAAAAGTTTTGTATGCATTATTTATATCTAATTTTAGTAGCTTTTAAATTGTTCAAACCCGTTTTTGAATTGCTCAATTTGGTCTTGAGATATACATGAGCCATCTTTTTTTTTTTTTGAAATAAGGGTAAAGTAAATATTTCAAAAACGGTACCATAGAATCAAAAATAATTTCGGAACCAGGGGGTGGGGTTACATACGAATTTCATATTCGCGTCTCTGGTGGAGAAAAAAGTTCGAATTTGTAGACCAGTGGTATTAACCCTAGTACAAAATGAATCGTTTCATATGTGGAATTAACGCTATTTGAAGTCCATCTTTCTCTAAAGATTTAACTTCTTTAACCAGAGGACATAATACAGTGTTAATGTAAAATTCTTTTTAAGAAACATTGCAGGAAAAATTGATAAAAGTTCAGTTGCAGAATGGAAAGAGTAGTAAAATGCTGATATACTTTGAGTGCCGGACTTCCTATTGGATCATTTGTTTCAAAGTCATCGTAGTACAAAAAAGGAAATCACTTTTTTGTTAATTATTTTTCCTTCCACAATTCGCCTTGAAATAAATAATCGATATGTCTGGTATTATACTGACTAAGCATTTCAATTCTATCCAAACTGCTCTTTAAGCCTATGGTAACTCAAAAAATGTTTTCAACTGAAAACGTACCGGAAGAATAGTTCCTCCATATGTTTTATTTCCAACAGATGCAATCCCATTGGAAATTATCTCTGTTACTCCAGATTCACAATTAAATTTTGTTGGATTTTGCAACAAATCGTTTGGACAAAGTAGTTCGTTAATTTATATCCACTTTTAAACAAATTAATTGTACTGAGACAGTGATGTATAAAACTTTCCAGACTTCTCTAATATAATTTTCAGCAATAGTTTTCGCAACATTTAGTACTGGGCTTAGTGTAAACTCCAAAATAGTGATAACGTTATAAATTATTTCCTGAATATGTTTCGTAGTCAAGTCGCTTTGAGCATGTAAATTTGATAAAAATTGTAAAAGCTTTAGCTTAATCCTTTCAATTAAAACAGTAGTATCCAGGACATATGGTTTGGACGCGTTTTGATTTTCAATATCTACACAGAGTTTAGTTTCGTTTGTTAATTGTCTTCTATTTGGAATGCCATTTGAATTACTATTATTTTCAGGAAGTGTAACTGTTGAAAGTTTATTTTTTGATGAGCTTGCCTTTTCCGTATTTCTATGAACAACGCCTAAATGTCTTTCGAGGGTTTTTAATCTCGAAAATGATTGTATACATTGGTCTTGATTACACCTAAATAATCCATATGGTTTCTTACGGTGAACATAAATGTTTGATTAAATCATTAACAGTTTTTGAGCAGTCATTACAAACAAAGCAAGTAAACATTATGAAAACTCTGGTACCGTTACATTTACACAAATAGAAATATTGTTTAAGTGTATCTCAAAAAAGTATTTTTGTACAAATTGCCAAACATGAACACATTGTTTCTGATATGGACTATTAAATATATAATGCAATTTAAAAATATTTGATGCTTGATACAATAACAGACGTGTAAGAGTATTTAATATCTTCAAATTCAATTATCTGTAAATTGCAAGGGTCTTCATTACAAATCAACACTACTAGTGGCTGTAATTGTAATCCATATTCTTTTA
This sequence comes from Merzomyia westermanni, assembly GCA_949987695.1. Classification (NCBI taxonomy): domain Eukaryota; kingdom Metazoa; phylum Arthropoda; class Insecta; order Diptera; family Tephritidae; genus Merzomyia; species Merzomyia westermanni. The sequence continues at coordinate 131,673,271 of OX465292.1, read as the reverse complement.
CATGCATGGAAAGGTTCTCTAAAGATATCTGTAAATCGTTAGCACTGTTGACTCTTAGTAAAAATTGTCGCTGATTGACGGCTTCCAAAACTGTTTATTTTTCGATTTAACAAATCCGGTTGGAGGCATTCCAGCTGACAACAAATCAAATATGGCCACATCGCGTGAGTCTAGGATAAGAGGAATAAGTAAAATGGAAATAAAAATGCAATAATCTTATTACCTTTGTTTTTTATTTCGCAAAGTGTTGAAAAAACTTCCAAGTGATGCTTGTCTGTTATAAGATTATGAGCTTTACTCATAAATATAGCAGTAAATAATTTCCACTTTGTTCGGAGTCCGTAGCAATTGCCTTCTCCTATTTTGTTGAAATCTATCTCTATTTGGAGTTACAAAAACATATTAAATTACGAAATGAAAGCATTACTGTTCGGACAGTCAATATTTTAGAAAAAGTGTTTAATGTATTAATCGTTTAAAGTTAAAGCATGTAGAGGCAAATAATGGATAGAAGAAAGCACTTGTGGATAAACTTAGAAGTAGACATGGAACACAAAAAAGAGCTAACGTAGCGGAAAATCCAAAGGTTTTGAGGGTAATGACACACACTGGAAAAGCCACGTACAAATTAGAAAAATTCTTTAAAAGATATAACATTTACACAGCATTCAGAACATCTAGCAACGTAGGGCAAAGACTAAGAACCGACACTAATTCTGATGACCCATTAAACAGACACCGAGTGTATAGACTTACTTGTGAATGTCAATACAGCTACATACGACAAACAGGAAGAAAAATAAGCACAAGATTCCGAGAGCATATCAGGGACTAACCAAAAAAACACGAAACCCCACCATAATACCAGAATCTAACTTCGCGAACCACATGTTCGAGAACAACTGCACCCCAGATAACATAAAAACAACTGCACGAATACTTCACGTACAAGGAAAAGGTCGGCGGCTAAATGTACTTGAGCACATGGATATATACAAGTTAAAAACATTTGACGGCAGGATCATAAATTAAAACTAATTTACAAAAAACAGCACAAGCCAGAAGGTACAGCAGCCAAACACGTAACAATGAACAAGCAAAAACGAAATATCAACCAAATGGCAAAAATCACAGATTTCTACCTACCTCAATCTACCGCTTAGCTAACAAGCGGTATGTCTACATACCTATAAAAACAACCCTTGAGACAAGTAACAATTCGGGCGTATCAATACCGCGCACACACACACGCATATTAACGGAGCTGCCACAGCACCCATGGATTATAAAAACACAGCAACGATACAGACCAGAACTAAACTAGGCATTGAAAATGGCAGAACGCCGAAACCGGTTTGTCACAAAAACAAACTTGACAAGGGATGACGGAAAATCGTTCCAACAAAAATCAGTGGAGGTACTTACCAAAGCTTTTCCAAAATCTTTCTTGTAAGAAGGCCACTCCAAAAGTACGTCAATCAATGGTTTGTCTTTATTCTTTTCCAAGCAGATTCTACGATAATCTATGGTGTCTTCCCAACGTCTTTGTACCTCCTCCCACGGCTCACAAAAGTATCAAAGCCATTCCTTGGCCTCCTCGAAAGCATCTACTGAAGAGCTTGAAATTGGTTCGATGTCTTGAGGCAAATAATCAAATTGCGACAAAAAAGAATATCTTTTTGTGGAAAACAAACTTTTCTTGCGTAAACGTGCAATTGAATTTTTATGGAAATGATACAATTTTCACTGGGATATTTACTGCTCTTGTTGTATTAAACTTCCTGTAATTATAGTTCTTTCAAAATGTAATTTCTAACACGTACATATCTGTGCCGATTTGCATTGACCGCTTAAGCCTTAATCATTAGCTTGCCGCAAAATGAGGTTCAAGTTTTAAATTCATATTTGAAAAAAGTTTAATTTAGTACCTAAATAAATATTTGCATTCAAACAACTTAGTCGTTTATTGCAAACCCTGAATGATTACTAAGCAGACTCTAGATCGACCCTAGCGTTAATTACAGATATAAATTTAATCCAAAATATAGCTGCATCTACTTTATTTTATACTGAAAGTAGCAAATATTCCTGGTTCAGAACTAACCACACTTGGGCGCGAATTACTTATGGTGTGATTTACCAGGGAAAATAATACACGCACAACCGTTTACAATTAAAGGCGGACGTACCGATCTCTTTATTGATTTAAGTTGTACTTTTTTAAATGCTGCTAAGCGAACCTGTTTGTGCAGTTACAGAAATATATGTACATATAGGTATATATGTATATGCAATGGACTGTAGGATGACTATTCTTAACTGTTAGCAAAGGTGGAATAATATGTAAGTACATAATTAAGTTCTAGCGATGTATATATGTAAATATTACTTCATGTATAAGTACTATTGCGGTACAACGAAAGTGAGAGACTGGAAATACAGGGCGTGCCGTTCCGATAGCTAGCAACTTTATTTAATGGGTGTCTCGTTTCTCAACATACCGCCCCCGATGAACAATTGGTTCAGTTAGTTGGTAATACAGCAATTTTCGCGATTGGCCGAACATATTGACCACCGGATGTTTTTACTATGGCAACTCGGACGAGGCCGTCGGTCCCTCGGGTTACTGCCACGACCCGACCCATAATCCATTTTGATGACGGTAGATTCGGCTCTTTCAGCAGAACCACAGCGGGTGGCTCGAAGGGTGCCCCAATCATGAAATAGGCCGGTGTTAAGGCGTCGCACTCGGTGTCTGAAGAATTGAAGCGATCATAAATTCTCGCCCACTTTGTGCTGGAATGGTACAATATTTTTCGAATGTTAGTACATTGTTCGCCACAACTCGACGAAGATGCAACTTAATCGATCGTATGCCCGATTCCCACAGTCCACCAAAGTGGGGCGCAGATGGTGGAATAAAATGCCACTGCATTTGACACTTCCTGAATATGCGCTTCTGAAGTAGCGAGTTTCTGAAGTTCGTTTAGTACCCGCTGAGCTCCACGAAATGTTGTAGCATTGCCTGAATATAAGTCGGTTGGCGGTCCTCGACGAGCGACAAAGCGGCGAAAGGCGGCTAGGAATTCGTCTGTTGTGAGATCACTGACGAGTTCAATATGTATAGCCTTTGTGGGCATGCATATGAAAAGACAGAACCATGCCTTTCCAATTTTCGCGTTTCGCGTTCGAGAAAGCTTGATTTGGACAGGTCCAGCATAATCAAGACCGCAATGTTGAAAGCAACGACCAGGCTGCAATCGTATAGCAGGAAGATCAGCCATCAGCTGCTCGGTTGTGCTTCGGCGTTGCATGAAGCACGTTTTGCAGGAAAACACAATTTTTCGAACGATGTTACGACAGCCAATAATCCAGTAGTGTTGTCTTACCAGCGCAAAAGTTGCGTCGACGCCTGGATGCAAGTACTTAACATGAATGTACCTGCAAATAAGCTGAGAAACATTAGAAACTTTAGACAATAAAATAGGATGCTTCACTGAGGTCGGCAAATCAGCGTTCTTGATACGTCCTCCAACGCGAATAACACCAAATTCATCCAAATACGGAGTGAAACGAAGGAGTGGGGACTTTGTTTTCAATGGTTGTCTCCTTTGTAATTGGTACGTCTCCTCTTTAAATGTGGTCGCTTGAGAATGTCGTTAAATAGCGTTCGCGGCAAGCTTAAGGTCATATGCGCTCAGAGCGTTTGTAGGCGCCTTTCTGTCTACTTGCTTTCGACCACACCTCTGAATAAAGCGTTGACAGTACGCACAAATACGTAGTAACCTTATCCATGTTGATGATCTATTTATAAGTTGGTCTAGAACATGCTGGTCATCTATTCCCGAAGGAGTCTTACGCTGTTCGGAAATAACACGCATGTCGTCTGCTGGTGTGTTATTGTTGCCGGTTGGCCATTCCTTTCGAGGCAAGGATAACCACGAAGGTCCGCTCCACCAGAGAGGGTGGCGAGTCAGTTCGGACGGAAGTACCCCACGCGATGCACAATGAGCGGGATTGTCCGCGGATCGTACATGTTGCCAATGATGACGTGGGCAAACATCGAGTATATCTGCAGTTCGGTTACACACGAAAGGAGTCCATCTACGGGGTGGGGATGAGAGCCAATGCAGGACGATTTCCGAATCGCTCCAACACCAACTACCCGAGCTGTCTAAGCTGAGAGATGACGTAACAGATGTAACCAACTTTGTGAGCAAATGAGCAGCGCTTAATTCAAGGCGTGGAATTGATAAAGGCTTCAAAGGAGGAACTCTGGTTATCGCTGCAATTAAATTAACAACGTATGAACCGTTATTTTGTTTGGATCTGCAATAAACTGCTGCTGCGTAGGCCGAAGATGAAGCATCTGCAAGTCCGTGTATTTCAACGGATACACCGGACTCCGCTACTTGACGTGGAATTTTGACATTGGGGAGATAATGTAGTTCGGCCATTAGTTTTTTCCAGCGATCACTTAGAGTTGGAGGCAGTGGATCATCCCAGCCTACACCTTGGCACCATGTTTCTTGTAGAAGGATATTAAAGGGTACAACGCTCAGCGAAACAATACCCAGTGGATCAAAGATTTTAGCTGTGGTTGAAAGCACGTTGCGTTTCGTAGGCTCATTCTCCGACCCTGGAGGCATTTTAATTGATATCTGAAACTCGTCTGTGTCAGGACTCCACTGTATTCCTAGTAATTTAAAGCAGAATTTGTGTGGTTCAACCCCTATGTCTACTGGTGTATGCTCACACAGCTCTCTGTGTAGCGTTTCCAACAAAGGTTTGCAATTCGAACACCATTTTTGCAATTTAAAATTCGCACATTTTAGGATTTCTACAAGTTCACTCTTAAGTGGAAGTAGTTTATCAATTTTATCGCAACCGGTAGCTATGTCGTCGACATAAGTATCCTGCAGAATTACACGCTCCGCTTTTGGGTAAGTGGCTTTATAATCGTCGGCTAGTTGCTTTAGCACACGTACTGCGAGAAAGGGCGACGAGGCTAGCCCGTAAGTTACCGTGAGTAAGCGATAGTGTTCCATTGGTGAGTTCTCATCTTCTCGCCAAACTATAAATAAACCAATATGCAATCGGTCGTTGAGTGAGTGGCCACTGGAGTCCTTGCAAGATCCATCAAAGACAACTCGGCATTTTGTAGTTGAGCTGTCCGGCTTGAAAACAGCGTGATGAGCTAGATAGAAGCACTCCAATGGGTCGCAATCAATTTCATTGGGTGCAATGCGGATCGTATGACCAAGTGCTATGTACTCACACATAATCTTTATGTATTAAGATTTCAGCGACGGATCACGTATAAAGCGGCGTTCTATGTGTTGCAATCTGGTAATAGCTTGTGGCAGTGTTGATGATATCTCTGGGGTCTTATACTTGAAGGGATAACTAACTATGTAGGTACCGTCAGCACGACGGGTGTGGGTGCGAGTAAAATGAGCCTCAGCTGGGTCTGCCCTGTCTATCTTTTCTGAGGGAGTTATGACGTCCTCGGCTTCCATAAATGACCGAAACAATTCGTCAATGTTAGTGGTGGCGTGATTAGCGGCAGCATTTAGGCTACCTTCGCTACCAGATAAATACGTTCCTGCTACCACCCAACCGAACACGCTGTTGAACAAAATTGGCATGTTAGACCCGATATGTTTTTGCTCACCAGTATAAATGCTCCACAGTTGATCGGAGCCAATCAATACATCAATAGGGTTTGATTCCGCGAATGTAGGGTCAGCGAGTGGTAGCTGCATAAGTGAATTCCACAATGATGATGCTAGATTCACAGTCTGAACAGGAATGTGCGAGGTAAGCTTATTTAAAACAAAGGCGCTGATATCAAGGGTCGCATCATGCGTTTTGGATAGTAGAGTTAAGTTAACTCGGCCTCTGGTTACTCCTGCATTGCATGCTGATAAACCAGAAACTGAAATACGACCATTTGGCGGGGCAGACCTACGCGCTGTACAAAGGCTTCTGATGCAAACGATATTGTTGACCCTGAGTCGAGCAAAATCCGACAATTTACTTTATTTCCCCATTTATCCTTTACCGCAGCGGTTACCGTTGGAAGAAATGTATGAGGTAGGGGAGCAGAGCTGGAGGTTACACTTGAGGCTCCTGCTTGCTCGGAGACTGGCATATGCAAGCATTGGCTAGTGATAGCAGGAATGCTATCTTGTTGATTCAACGAGCGCGAAGAAGCAGACGAAAGGGTGGGCCGATCATCGTGCAAAAGTGTATGGTGACGGGAGCTACATTTTTTACAAGTACGTTTTGATTGACATGAGCTTAGGGAATGAGAAGCGGCCAAGCAGTTGAAGCATAATTTTTGCTTTTGCGCAGCTTTTCGGCGCAAAGAAGGTGACAACTGTTTGAACTTAACGCATTGCCAAAGCATATGATTGTCCTTGCAAATCAAATATTTTTTGCCTTTCATGTCATGGGCATTTGCCAACAGCGCGAGGCGACGGGTGTGTGCTGAACGAGGAGGCGAGCACGCTTCGAATGAGTCACAGCGATGAGAAAGAAATTCTAGAAACTCACTAAAGGGGTTTTCACTATTGTTATCGCATTTTTCTGCTCACTTCCTCCGCGTCACTTCGTCTAATTTATTAAGTATAAGTTGAATTAACCAAGGATCACGGGACGTGATATTCAACGCGTCCAGGCCTCGGATGGCCTGATCTGCCCCGGCAACTATTTGTCGAAGTACCGCTGTGCTGTTCGAAGAGTTAATGGGCAGAGCTAGAAACGATTGCACAAGCGATTTATTTATGAGTGGCTTACATTCCTAACGTTTGACCAATCTGTGCCACGCTTGCTCGTAATTATTTTCGGTAATAGTAATATGTTTTATGCTGGCTAAGGCATCGCCTTCCAAGTATGAGACTAAATATTGAAATTTATGAGTACGACTCAACCCGGCCTTATTTCCTACTGCGCTAAGAAATAAGTCATGAAAAGTTATCCAGTCTTCATACTTTCCATTAAATTTGGGTAATTGAATTTTTGTTAGGTGGACGTTTTGCTCATTACGGGTGGTCGAAAAGGTTTCCAAAAATGACGCTTGCTGGGTTGCTAAACGATCAATTGCGTCATCCTCCCTAAACGTCGATGCGTGGTGTGGCGATGCGCAGCTAGCAAGCTGGGAATGCAAGAGGGCGTGTGTTTGAAGATGTTCATCCTCGATTACCTCAAGCTCTTCTATAGGGTCAACAAAATTTTCTTCTGCTGAATATGCGTATAGCTCTTGACTCATACACATAAAATCGTTGTAAGCAGCTTCCAATTTTTCCAATCTGTATAACAGAGTTTCTCGTGTAAGACCTTGGCCCGGTTGTTTGGCAGCCTTATACGCATGGTCTATGGTTACCCTGGCCCATGCTCGATTGCGCTGTAAAGGCTCCATGATGTGGGTCAAGTGTAGAAAGGGTGCATGGGGACCGGAAAAAATTCGCGAGCAATGATTTATAATCCGCCTCGAATGGATCAGATTTTGTATGGTTCAGAACTAACCACACTTGGGAGCGAATTACTTACGGTGTGATTTACCAGGGAAAATAAAACACGCACAACCGTTTACAATTAAAGGCGGATGTACCGATCTCTTTATTGATTTAAGTTGTACTGACATCATAGTATATCTCTACTAGTAGCGCAACTAACAGCTGATTGCTAAAAACGCATATAAACACACGCACAGTTCTAGACACATTATTTGAAGAAAACTTTAAGATTTTTAAAGCAAAATATTAAAAAGCCATAAACCTAGCATATTTTTGAAGATATAGCCTTTATAATATCCTATTTGTTGTTATAAGAAGAAATTTCTATATGTTAATCGAGTTTTTTGTGGGTTTTTAAACTTTAAATTAAAGGTTAAGTCCTTTTTTTAAAGCATTTTAGTGTATTAAAATACAACCATGTGCATATGCCTTTTGGCATTGCGTTTTGTTCATATTCGTATTTGCTATGCCATTGTTTCCTAATACGTAAACAAAGTTGTGGCTAGCAGAGATTTCTTTAATTGCAAAATTGTAATTTGTTTATTTAGTGGATTATGTTGTGTGTAAATATAGCAAAAGTAACTCGAGTCAGCACAAAATACAACAAATTCATCCTCAACCTTTTAATAGCAGAAATTGCTTTGGTGAGCAGAAAATTCGGTAATTGTTTCCTTTAGGAGACAACTGGTAAAACACGTCCAAAAGTGTCGGGAGGGGTATCAAACGATGCGTTTTTAACTCGGTATTAATAATCTGAAAGCGGAAACTCGATTTTATATTTCTGTCAAGAGTTATTTGCAATTAAAGTTGACAATTTTCTGTCATTTTCATTCGGTTGTAATCACACATATTAGGTGTTACAAAATGTGCAAAAGTGTGTTCCGCGCAGGAATACTGGGGATCGCGTAGCCAGTGTTGGATCGGCTAAGGTTAATTTTTTTGAAACGCGGCCACAGGAAGGTGTTCTGCACAAAAATGCCTTGGATCACCTCCCCTATTTGGGATCGGACCTGGGTCATTTTTGGGTTTTTTGCTTATAACTTTTCACTGAAACAAAAAATTTAAAATCCGCTTTCGGATTGTTGATACCGAAGTCAAAACGCGTTGTTTGATACATCTCCCGATATTTTTGAACGTGTTTTAGCAGTTGTCTCCTCAAGGAAACAACTACCGAAAATTTTTGTGTTTGCCAAGGTAAACTTAACAAATCTTTTTATATGTGCAGAACGTCGAGAAGAGGCACAGAGGGCGTTGGAAAAAGCTGAAGAAGTTGGCAATGCGGAGGAGGTGGAGAATGCTTAACTTAATGGGTGTGGCACCGCCCACATATAAATGAACAAAATGTCAAATTTCAGCTATTATTAGCTTCAGAACCGCGTTAAATAAAATTACTAAAAATGAAACGAGGTATACTATTTACGATTTTCAAAATTATACATTACCTGTGCTGGAACCAGTAAATTCAGGAATCTACTGTGGAAATTTCCTAAAGATCGTTGAGTACCTTGGACGTCAGACTACATTCATTTGTATTTATGAGATTGCCCTCATGGTAGTAGAAAAAGTTTGAAACCTTTATAAGACATAACTCCACAAAAATTTAGCAATTTACCATGACCACTTTTACCCAGCTGGGTATTTAATGTTGGGTTCCACCCGAACTTAGGCTTCATTACTTGTTGATAATTGTTTACGACCGCCACCGAGTGCTAGAACAAGTCAAAGAATGGGTAATACTTAACATGCACCGTCAACTGTAAAAACTGAAATAAAAATTTCGATATTGGTACCCAGCGACGCGTTACGGTCCCAGGAACCACACTCCGGTGGAGGAAACTCATTATTTGTGGTAATTTAAAAGTTATTGGCAAAAAACCAAAAAATTACCCAGGTCCGATCCCAAATAGGGGGCTTGATCTAAGGTATTTATGTGCAGAACAACTTTCTGCGTAGGCGGCCTTCGGCCGCGCTTGAAAAACATAACCCTTAGCTGGTCCAACACCAACTACGCGATCCACAGTATTTCTCCGCAAACACACACCTCTGTACTTGTCGGTACACCCTGTATCTTTGTCTACAACAACCACATGAAAATTACAGAAAATTGTTAAGTTTGCTTGCAAATATCTTGCAAACTACCAAAAATCTAGGGGTTGCCCCACCGGATTAGGGTTCCTGGGACCGTAACGCGTCTCTGGTTACCAATATCGACATTTCTAGTGCAGTTTTTAGAGTTGACGTTGGATATAAAGTATTACCAAAGAATGTTGGAAGAGGTATAAGAAAAGTGTTAACTTTCTTGCAAACTACGAAAAATGATTGTTCCCCGGATTCGAATTATGATTTCTGAAACCCATACACGTCTCCTGATACCTCTCCCGACAATTTTGTACGTGTTTTAGCACTCGGTGCGGTCTTAAATAATTACCACTTTTGGGTGTGTGGAAAAGCTTTGCACAAGCACACAAGGAAATTGTGGTATCAAACAACGCGTTTTGACCAAATGAAAATGACAGAAAATTGTCAACTTTAATTGCAAATATCTTTTCACTGAAACAAAAACTCGAGAATCCGCTTCCGGATTCTTGCTACCGAGGTCAAAACGCGCATCTTGATACCTTTGCCGATAATTTCGGGTGTGTTTTAGCAGTTGTCTCCTAAAGGAAACAATTACCGCTCACAATATGTACATCTACATAAAAGTAGTACTCACCTGGACATTTCTTCTTTCGGGGGAAATTTGTGAATGGGGACTCCCAAAGGGCACCCTCGGATGCATTTTCTGTCGGGCATATTGCTGAAATTAAACCAATAATGAGTAATTTGAAGATTTAAAATATAATATATACTTACAAATCTTAATTAAACTTTCCTTCGCTGTTTGCTATTGTTTGCCACTTTAAGTAAAACCTGGAAAAAAGAGAAAAGTTAATTTAAATAAATGTACAAATAAAAATGAAGGCTTGTGCAGCAATTCCCCGTGAAAAATCTGAAATAAAAAGAAAACTCGATTGAAAGTTGAATATAATTTTGTAGAAATGTGTCCTGATTATCTCCAGTAAATCGGAAATATCAAGATAAATAATATCCACTATAAATATGAAAAATATAATAAAAAATTCTTATTTAATCATACTTACAGGCAGTTGGTTAAACACTTTGAATTTGTCCGTCGGTGAGCTGTCAAGTCTACAAGACAGGTTTGCATTTTTTTGAACTTACATTTTTTTAAAGAATGAAAGAGGATTGTGCTAAGACATGGTAAAAAAATAATATATATAATGAAAATATACGGCATAGATGCGAAAATTGTCGTTAAGAAATCCCAAAACTCCATAAAAGAATTACTTCTATAGCCCGCAAAAAATAAGCAACGATTCAGGGCCATGGTTAGGTCATACTTTACTTTCAACATCAACAGGAAAAATTGCACTAAAAATGTCAATATTGATACCCAGAAACGTGTTTCGGTCCCAGGAACCCTAATCCGGTAGGAGCAACCCAATATTTTCAGTAATTTAAAAGTTATTGGCAAAAAACCAAAAAAATTCCCAGGTATTTACGTGCAGAACACCTTTTTGCGTAGGAGGCCTTCGGCCACGCTTCAAAAAAATAGCCCTTAGCCGATCCAACACTGGCTGGAACACACTTTTGCACATTTTGTAACACCTATTATGTGTGATTACAACAACCACATGAAAATGACAGAAAATTTTCAACTTTGATTGCAAATATCTCTTGACATAAATATAGAATTGAATTTCCATTTTCGGATTGTTGGTACCGATGTCAAAGCATATTTTTTGATAACTCTCCCGACATTTTTGGACGTGTTTTAGCAGTTGACGTTAAATAGAAAGAATTACCAAATAACAGTTTTTATGTTATTCATGTATTTTCTTATGAACTTATACCACAACAATTAAATATACGATAATTTTTACTTTACCTAAGAAAAATAAGTAATAAATCAAACACTAGCTGGCAAATTTTACATATATAAAAATTGTATGCTCAGTTAAAATTGGAGCAACATACTCGTATAGTTACTATTTGCAAACTTCGTACTAAGTTTAACTCCTTTTTTGAATTTTAGGGTTTTGTGCGAATTTTGTCGAAAGTCCCCGACACTGATCTTCCATTCCACGCAGCCGAGTACCATTATCCACTGCCTTCCACTCAAATTCGCAAAATGGCTGAAAAATTAGATGCCAAACTAGTATAGGTAAACAATGACTGACATGGTCTGATTTAAATGCTGCTAAGCGAACCTGTTTCTGCAGTTACAGAAATATATGTACATATAGGTATATATGTATATGCAATGAACTGTAGGATGACTATTCCTAACTGTTAGCAAAGGTGGGATAATATGTAAGTACATAATTAAGTTCTAGCGATGTATATATGTAAATATTACTTCATGTATAAGTACTATTGCGGTACAACGAAAGTGAGAGACTGGAAATACAGGGCGTGCCGTTGCGATAGCTACCAACTTTATTTAATGGGTGTCTCGTTTCTCAACAATGCCCTTAAGTCGTCTAAAGACATTTCAAACTAGCCAATATGTAAAAAAAAGCTTGCAAAAGCCGTTTATCTCGATATAGGAATATTATGCAAATTAAATACATATTTCCAATGATTCTTAGGCAGATATAGGCCCTTTCTGTGGTTTCCTGCAATAACCGCTTAAGGCGAGTTTATCATATTTTGGTTAAGGGTGCTACAGTACTCGCGATTTAAAGCTGTTCATATGTGCCCAACCCGCACTCTTCTATGCAAATTTATAGAAAAGTTACTCTCTCTCCCTCTATGGCGCGATATACAACAGGTATATCATCATAAACCTCCTCAGAGATTTTTGCGCCAAGCTTCTCTTCCAATTTGTGGTGTGCCGATTTGAATTTTCCCTACAAATTGGTGTGACCTACAGTTTTTTGCCGACTCCGAACGGCATCTACAAAGGAGACGAATTTTTTGCTGAGAAGCCTGTCATGGCAGAAATACACTTTTTTCAAATTACTTTTTGATGTTACCTGTACCAGGGCTCGATCCATGGACCTTCGGTGTGGTAGGCCGGCAACACTACCTTCACACCACGGTTACTAGCAAGTGCATAATCCCTAAACTCGGAATTGTAGCAACTAACCTTTGCATAAATCGCTTTGGTTTCAGTATCTGTTTCAAGTTTTATCAAATATTAATTTAAAACTCAAAACTCCATTTGCGGCTAACTGAAATTTTGTGCACTTGTTAATACCGTCACCCAAAATTGTCTTAAATCGACTTGTGGGTGTTGCACGGTTTGCCACGCATAGAAATTCTCATTCTCGGATTAATTTAGATTTAGAGGCATGAAATTCAACGGCACTTTCAAAATATTTACTCTGTATCTTTGCGTTAACATCGATGGATTGGTTTCTACAACGAAGTGCTTTGAAAAACTTTCAGTCTTAGTAGATAAATATTTTTCCAAATCCGTGAAAGTAAAATATCCGAAAATAATTAGCAATTGTAATCTTCTCTCTTCTTTAAATGGTCATCTAACCGCCCGCGATTTTGACCATCCAACATAGCTCGCCAGTCGTTTCTTCGTTGCGCCAATCGGAAACACCGCGGGATCGCAAATCGGTCTTCACTTGGTCCTTTCATCGGAGTGGTGGTCTCCCTCTTCCTCTGCTTCCACTGGCGGGTGCCGATAAGAATACTTTCTGGGCTGGAGCATCTTCGCTCATTCGCACTACGTGGCCTAGCCAGCGAAGCCGCTGTGTTTTAATTCGCTGAACTATGTCGGCGTCTGCGTAAAGTTCATACAGCTCATCATTAAATCTTCTTCGGTACTCGCCGTCGCCAACGCGTAGAGGTCCACAAATCTTTCGAAGAACCTTTCTCTCGAATACTCCCAGACCCGCCTCATCAGATGTTGTTAGTGTCCACGCTTCTGCACCATATAGCAGGACGGATGCGATGAGTGACTTGTAGAGTGTTATTTTCGTTCGTCGAGAGAGGACTTTACTGTTCAATTGCCTACTCAATCCGAAGTAGCATTTGTTTGCAAGAGTAATTCTTCGTCGGATTTCTAGGCTAACATTATTTTTGGTGTAAATGCTGGTTCCCAGGTAAACGAAGTCCTTTACTATTTCGAAATTATTGCTGCCAACAGTGGCTTGGTTGCCAAGGCGCGAATGCGCTGACTCTTTGCATGATGACAGAAGGTACTTCGTTTTGCCCTCGTTCACCACCAATCCCATTTTCTCCGCTTCTTTTTCTAATTTGGAGTAAGCAGAAGTTACGGCGCGGTTGTTAAGGCCAATGATATTAATATCGTCAGCATATGCCAACATTTGCACGCTTTTATAAAATATTGTTCCAGCGCGGTTAAGTTCTGCAGCTTGTATTATTTTCTCCAGCACACCGCCGTGGTGTGAAGGTAGTGTTGCCGGCCTACCACACCGAAGGTCCATGGTTCGAGCCCTGGTACAGGTAACATCAAAAGTGATTTGAAAAAAAAGTTTTTCAAAACGGGGTCGCCCCTCGGCAGTGGTTTGGCAAACTCTCCGAGTGTATTTCTGCCATGACAGGCTTCTCAGCAAAAATTCGTCTCCTTTGTAGATGCCGTTCGGAGTCGGCAAAAAACTGTAGGTCCCACCAATTTGTAGGGAAAATTCAAATCGGCACATCACAAATTGGAAGAGAAGCTTGGCGCAAAAATCTCTTAGGAGGTATATGATAATATACCTGTTGTATATCGCGCCATAGAGATAGAGATTAAATTAAAGAAATCGCACGATAGGGGGTCACCCTGTCTGAAACCTCGTTTAGTTTCGAACGGGCGGAGAGGTACTTCCCAATTCTGACCGAGCTGGCGGTGTTGCTCAAGGTCATTTTGCATAGCCGTATAAGTTTTGCGGGGAAACCAAATTCAGACATAGCGGCATATAGGCAGCTCCTTTTCGTGCTATCGAAAGCGGCTTTAAAATCAACAAAGAGTTGATGTGTGTTGAAGCTTTTCTCACGGGTTTTTTCCAAGACTTGGCGTATTGTAAAAATCTGGTCGATGGTAGATTTACCAGGTCTAATAAGGATAAGGTCCAATCAGCCTGTTTGCATCAGGTTTCAGTCTTTCGCACAATACGCTTGATAGGACCTTATGTGCGATATTCAAAAGGCTGATTCCGCGATAGTTGGCGCAGTTTGCAGGATCGCCCTTCTTGTGGATTGGGCAGAGAACACTTAGATTCCAATCTTCAGGCATGAATTCATCTAACCATATTCTGCATAGAAGCTGATGCATGCGCCTTACCAGCTCGTCGCCTCCGTGTTCGAATAGCTAAGCAGGCAAACCATCAGCGTCAGCTGCTTTATTGTTTTTCAATCGGGATATTGCTATTCGCACCTCATTATAGTAGGTTTGTGGAACGTCAATTCCATCATCTTCGATTGTGGGCTCGGGTTCGACATCTGCTCTGGTTTCTTGCTCAGTTTCTACAGTTAAAAGGGCAGAGAAGTGATCCCTCCATATTCTGAGTGCTCTCTAAAAATCGGCCACCAGGTCCCTGTTCTCATTCTTACAGGAGTTTGCCCCGGGTTTAAAACCTTCTGTCATTCGCCGAATTTTTTGATAGAATTTTCGGGCATTATTCCCGTTGGCCAGCATCTCAAACTCCTTTATTTCACGCTTTTCTGCCTCTCTTTTTTCTTCGCCCGGAAAAGCCGCCTCACTTACCTCTTCAACTCGTGGTAGTGTTCACACACACTCCTCGTTGCATTCGATCTCAGCGTTGCCTTGTAGGTTTCGTTCTTTCTTTTCGTTGCAGCGTCATCCCCATACCAGTTGTTTCTTCGCGTTCGCCGGAATCCAATTACTTCTTCGGCTGCGGTACAGAGTGCTCCTGAGATATGATCCCACTGCTCATGCATTCCACTAAGTTAAATTGTGCCCTCGGAGAGGAGGTGTGAGAGGCGATCTGCGAATTAATTGGCGGTATGTTGCGATCGCAGCTTTTCGACGTCCAGCCCCTTTCCCGACAGTGGGGCCAAATACACCCTCCTCACCCACCCTGGCGTTAAAGTCGCCAAGCACGACTTTGATATCATGACGGGGGCAGCGCTCGTATGCTTCTTCCAGGCGCTCGTAGAATGCATCCTTTTCCACGTCGTCCTTCTCTTCCGTCGGTGCATGAGCGCAGATAAACGATATGGTGAAAAATCGTACTTTTATGCGGATTGCGGCGAGGCGCTCGTTCACGGGTGTGAACGACAGTACTCGGTGACGGATTCTCTCTCCCACCACAAATATCGTTTGCGGGCGTTGTCATCTAAAAAAGGGGTTCTCATATCCGAGGCCTTGTTGTTGAATTTCATTGGAACGTTGTTTTATGTGGTGGGTCCCAAACCCAACGCACAACCCCTTTCACGGGAGGTTGAATTCTATTACACGTTTATATAGCGAGCCGCTTGATCCAAGACAAACGCCCGCTTGCAGCCGCACCTGGTGATCAGACGCTGCAGTTTGAATCCCCCAGCAAGCCCTTAAACCGATTATGTCGGAGTGGCCTTACCAGGTTGTCGCCTTCTCACGTTTAGCTCACCACCAAACGGGTGTTCGGTGATTACCCAGAGGATACTTGGGCGCAAAGCCCGGAAGTAGTGAGCTGCTTGAAACGCATGCAAAAGAATCACTCTGGCCATTCCCAGGTGAATGGCGATAAAAAACTTTCCCCACTTGCGTGGACTTCTTCTTCTACTCTCAAAGTCAGCAGCCCCTATATGAGAGGAAGTGGTAGCATTCAAAAACTTCCGAAGCTGGTTTTCTGTACGTAAAAGTATATTTTTTATTTCGGACTTTTCCTAAAAGTGTTAATTATATGATAAATTGTTATTAAGTCGAGAGAAAGTTTCAAAATCTTACGTTTTATATCTGTAATTTTTTCAGTTTCGATTGAAATTTTAATTTCGTACTAAAGTCGTCCTTAAAAATTTGCTCGATGTCGCTTTCTGTCAAATACAACAATGTCTCATGGTCACTAATTGCAAAAGCTTTGTAAAAACAATAAGTTTCTGGGATCTATGCAAAGCAATTAGTACAATATTGTGACGAATTCGATGATTCCTTGATTATCAATCCTGGGTTCGATCACTATAAAGTCGAATAAACACACGCACAGATAATGTAAGTAATAGCTAGTTTTATTTACTAGTAATAAACGCAAAACAATTTTAAGAGTTTGATAACTTTACAGTAGTTCACTATTGAACGCTTGAAAATAAACTGATTGTTTAGGCCACCGGCCTAAATATCACGGTCGCCCCTCGTATTTGTGCAGCTTTACGTACCTGCCCGTGCGGTTAGTTTATCTCTTGTACCGATAACAGCTCTTACCCCTCCGAACCTAACGAAAGTAAGCATTCGGCGGCGGTACAGAACAAAATTAAAAGAAAGGGCTCGGGCACTTGATTATCGAGCGTACAAGAGTCACCAGCAGCCATCCGAGGTAAATATACAAGTTCCATAACTTTTTCTTATATTCATAATACTGTTGTATATTTAATTTCACCTTCCACTGTAATAAAAACCACTTATCCATTGTACTTATTTACATTGAATTCCGGTGTTTATTTATTTATTAACTCGTTGCCTTTTTTTCTTTCCTACCCCTATTACGTGCGAGCGCGCCTCGTCATTGGAACGACTCCGCCGTAGAAACATTGGTCCTTTCGCGCCAGGAAAACAAAGAACAACTTTTAAACATCAACATAAACATTATCCGGAGAAGTACAACCTTTGTAATTCAGTGCCATTGAAAATTTAAAAATACACGGAGATAATTAAATAAATATTCAACAAAAACACAAACGAGCAGAAAGCTACAGCAGCGAGTGACGGCAGCAGAAAGAGACAGCCACAGATCGCTTCACAATACAGATCGCATCACACCATACCGATCACATCATCAATACAATCACATCATCACATACAGTCCATTAAGATCGCATCCATACACATCACATCACATCTTCGCATACATATCACATCATCATATTCAATCCGCTCACACAGTCCACTTTAACTACATTATCGCAACAGTCGTCACGCATCACACTCATTATACAAGGTACGTTGGTTTTTTTGTTTGGTTCATGCACCACTTTTTTTTTAACATACGTGAAAAACGTATAGAGTGAATTTTGTGAGTGTGTCTTGGAAAACAAAGCAAGTGAGAAATTTGTGTTCTCGTGGGCACACTTTCGCCTTTTGACTATCGGTTAAGTCCCTCACCAGTAGTAAGACTTATCCGACACAGCTCAAGGCAGGCAGTCAGTGAATTTTTTTATTTTTTTTTTTTGTATACACATCACTGCACTGTATATCTCTTATTTGCCACATACTGTGGAAATTCTTTGAGTGACTATATCGCTTGATTCTCACTTGGTTGATGCTTTTTTATAGAGCCAACACAAAATTCACTACAAACAATATAAAAGCGTTGCGCATTTACGACAGTATCACTACATTGGGTGGCTTGTTTTTTTTGATATTATTGCTTCTAATACTTATTAAGTGTATCAATATAAATCTCAATAAACAATTTTATACATTTCCACATTTCTGGAAAAACACAATTGATTTTGTATAACACTTTTATATTATTTTGGTTTGGCAATTCAGGGAATTTCATTAACTGTGGTATATTTTCCCCAAGGCACACTAAATCTGTACCGAGATTTCTATCTGTGTCACTTTCAAATTACACTTCTTCACTTTTACATTTTGAGACACATTAAATCTGCATCCAGATTTCTATCTGTGTCACCCTTAACTTCGCTTACGTTCCGAGCACAAATTTCCTGAGTCGTTACTTCTGTTCTCGTTCCTTTAAAGAGACAAAATATTCAAATTAATTAAAAAAATGGAGACCTACATCCGACTATCCGACTGCATAGTTGAGTTTCAGCAAGACTTTAGCTCCACACCTGTCGGAGAATTAGATAAACACACCCTTGCAATACAGCAAGAGGAGTTAAAATCGTTGTGGAAGAAGACTAAAGCGACATATGAGAGTCTACTCAGCTCGGCTGACTTAACCAAAGATGAATTGCAGTCTTTACGTCAGAAAAACAAGACCTGTTTCGCATGCTACACGAATTGCATGGCCACAATTAATGCTGAGGTCGAAAAATTATCCATACCTGCCACACCTGCCCCTAAAGTCTCTGAATCTTCCATCAGAGAGAATAATATTCGCCTCCCTCCGTGTGACACCGAGGTGTTCAAAGGTGACTACCTTTCTTGGCCAACCTTTAGGGACTTGTTCACGGCCATATATATATTAAACAAACGCCTTACCCCGGTTGAAAAGTTATATCACCTCAACCAGAAAACTGAAGGGGAGGCAAAAGAAATTGTGCGCAGGTGTCCATTGACGAATGAAGGCTTTTCAACAGCCTGGAAAAATCTGAGTGACAGGTACGAAAATAAACGTATCCTTGTCAATACTCAGTTAAAAACATTGTTTAGTTTAACTGCTGTCGAAAGTGAATGCGGTACAGCAATTAAAAAATTGCAACGCGACATTAATAATTGCATTTCGTCGCTCCAATGTCATCAAATTGACATTTCCAATTGGGATGCGATCATTACCTACATACTTATGCTCCACCAAACTCCCGGAATGCACTCTGGCTCTATGGAAACAAACCATAGAGAACAAAACAGAGATTCCAAAATGGGAGGACATGGATAAATTTCTATCCAATAGGTTCCAAACATTGGAAACCGTTTCTGACCTCAGGGGTTGCAAATCATCCAAGGCACCCAGGAGTCAAAATAATGCACGGGAAACGCCTGCGAAACTTGGAGTATACCAAGCCAGCGTCCCTAAAACTTCGTGTAAGATGTGCAACAGTAAGGAGCACAAATTACGAAATTGTCAAAAATTCCGCGGACTATCCACTACAGATCGAATAGCCTACATCAAAAACAACAATTGTTGCTTGAACTGCCTGTCTGCTGGACACACAGTGACACGATGCACAAGTTCATTTAACTGCAGCTCGTGTCACGCGAGGCACAACACCTTACTCCACTTGGCAACAGCTCAGCCAAAAGCAACGAACCAAAGGTGGCGTCAAAATGCGTCAGATGATAGGCCCTCGACATCACAGCAGGCAAGAGACAGTCTGGAATCTGAAAAGAGGAAAGATGTTAATAACGTCTCTTCTTGTCACGCTAATGCTACTAAGGTGGTATTATTAGGAACAGCACGCGTGAACATTCACTATAATGGAGTAGATTTTTCTGCTAGAGCCCTGATTGACTCGGGTTCAGAATGTTCATTCATGACAGAAAGATTAAAGCGACGAATAAACCTCCCATCGAAACGCTTGCACGTCCAAGTTTCTGGGATAAACAATACTCTGTCAGCGCAAGTGAAAGAGTCATGCTCCATTCAGCTAGGTTCCTTAATCAACCCCTTAGTAAGAATCGACACAGTGGTATTGGTCTTACCCCAATTAACAGGGAATCTTCCTACTTGCCAAGTGAGCGCAATGACTCGGCAAGCATTCCTTGATCTAATCTTGGCGGATAAGAGGTTCTTCGTCAATGAACCAGTCGACCTCATCCTAGGAGGCGACATTTATCCACAAATCATATTAAACGGTATACGGAAGAATGTATTAAACACGCTTCTCGCGCAAGAAACCGTATTCGGTTGGATCTTAACTGGTCGTGCAGACGCACCCAAGCCAACCAATACTCGGGTATCATTTTTCAATGAAATCAGCTTAGACAAGCAGTTAACCGCTTTCTGGGAGTTGGAGGATGTCCCGAAGAAAAGGGCACTGAATGAAGAGAACGCCTATTGCGAATCACTTTTCAAAGCCACAACGGAAAGGAACTCCGATGGGAAATATGTGGTCGCCCTTCCATTTAAACATGATTTTCCTAATACTATCGGCTTAGGGCCTTCTCTAAACGGTGTTTGCTCTCAATTTTATCGAAATGAGACGCGCCTTGCTAAGACACCGGCCCTACAAACAGAATATAATAGAGTATTAGCGGAATATGAGACGTTAGGACATATGTCACAAGTTCCCACTGTCATACCACCCCATTCTACGGATTGCTACTTCTTACCACATCATGCGGTTATAAAAGAAGAAAGCACGACCACCTAACCTAAACAGACAAAGTTCCAAAGGATAGTTTTTCGACCCAATCCAGGTGACCCCATACGCGTCTACGAATTAAAGACTGTGACCTTTGGAGTTAATTGCGCCCCGTATCTGGCCATAAGAACACTGCATCAACTAGCGGACGACGTGGAGAGCTCTGCCCCTACAGCAGCGAATATTCTTCGCTCAAGTATGTACGTTGATGACGTTCTTGCGGGGGGGCATAGCATCGATACAACCATCAAAGCTCGCGATGAAATAACGCAGGTCCTACAATCGGCAGGCTTCTCCCTACGCAAATGGACGTCGAATTGCAGCAAAATACTGCATGGAATACCCAAACTTCATCGGCTAAACGAGGACTTTTTGGAGTTCGAAGACTCAAGTATGGTTAAGACCCTAGGCATCCGTTGGAACGCGCATTCCGACTCCTTTTATTTTACGGCAAAACCCATCGAAAATGGGGATATTATAACAAAAAGGGCAATACTTTCAACCATCGCCAAACTCTTCGACCCGTTAGGCTGGTTGGCACCAGTCGTCATAGTGGCCAAAATACTTATGCAGAACATATGGCTAGAGGGGACTGACTGGGACGAAAGAGTGTCTACACTAACCCTAGATCGGTGGCAAAGCTTCACGCAGGACTACCACGAAATCAATAAAATTCAAATACCTCGATGGGTGCATTTCACGCCATCCAACGTTGTGGAAATACACGGGTTCTGCGATGCATCAGAAAAAGCCTACGCAGCCACAATCTTTTTACGAGCAAAGATAGGGGACCAGATCTACGTCAATTTATTAATGGCGAAGACAAGAGTCGCCCCAATTAAAACAATTTCCCTGCCCCGATTGGAGCTCTGTGGAGCAGTCCTGTTGGCCGAAACCATAGAATCTGTTATAGAAAACCTTAACTTAGGCACTGTCAACGTTCACCTATGGACTGACTCAACTATAGTCTTAGCTTGGATCAGAAAACCACCGTGCGCTTGGTCAACATTTGTGGCACACCGAGTAACGAAAATTGTAGAAAAGGTGGGAAATAAAGCCTGGCGACACGTAGATTCCGCATCAAACCCCGCAGACATGGCCAGCAGAGGACTATCAGCGAAGGATATGGTAAACCACACTTTGTGGTGGCAGGGACCTTCTTGGCTACAAGAAGACGAGACAAAATGGCCAACTCAAGAAAAATATTATGGTACAAACGTCGAAGAGAAGAGAGTACAAGTTCATACAACTAAGCAAATACAGGATAACGAGGACATTCTCGAAAGGTTTTCTGATTTTTCAAGGGCTTTGAGGGTCATATCATACATTATGAGGTTCTCTCAAAGAACTAACCCCAAAACAAAATCTTCTTTCAAAGTGGAGTCCTACCTCATTTCGCCCGACGAAATTAAGGATACGACTCGCCGGCTTATCAAAATATATCAACAGAAACATTATTCTGAAGAACTAAGGGATATTAAAACCGGGAAACCCATTGGGACTAAAAGTGAAGTCCTTCCTCTGAACCCCTTCGTCGACAGCCATAATATCTTGCGAGTGGGTGGTCGTCTCTCTGCATCCCATGATCTTGCCTTTAATGAACGCCACCCAATTATCCTCCCTTACGCCTGCCGTTTCACCCGTCTGCTCGTCCAGTTTGTCCACAAGATCTCCTTGCATGGCGAAAACCAACTAATGCTGCGGCTCCTACGCACTCAATATTGGATTCCTAAGGTGAAAAATATGATCCGGTCAACCATCCATAACTGCAAGGTCTGCACGATCTTCCGAAAACGAGCGGCGACCCAACTGATGGGCGACCTTCCACCAGAACGTACCACCTTCTCCCGCGCGTTCACAAACACCGGTGCAGATTTCGCCGGACCTTTCGACATCAAGTCCTACAGCGGGAGAGGATGTCGTCTATCAAAGGGCTACGTTTGCCTCTTTGTCTGCTTCACGACCAAGGCTATTCACTTGGAGGCCACTTGTGATCTTAGCACCGCCTCGTTCTTAGCAGCGTTGGACAGGTTTGTTGCCAGACGAGGATGTCCAAAGAACATCTACTCCGACAATGGAACTAACTTTGTCGGAGCCTCCCGAGCCCTCCGCTCAGAGTTCAAGGCCTTTCTAAAAGACGCTCGCAACCAAACCCTGTCGACCTACTGCCATCAAACCCTGACCTGGCACTTCATACCAGCAGGCGCTCCTCATATGGGCGGACTGTGGGAAGCAGGGGTAAAGAGTTTTAAAACTCACTTTAAAAAGATCGCTTCCGATCATAAATTTACTCTTGAAGAGTTCTCTACCTTACTTTGTCGAATCGAGTCTTGTCTCAACTCTCGACCACTCAGTCCATCTTCCAACGAACCGTCCAACTTGCAGCCACTGACTCCGGGACATTTCCTCATTGGCGGGCATCTATTAGCGCCCCCGGAGATCGACGTTAGCGAGAATCGCGCCTCGCTCGTCAACCGATGGGAAAAACTTAAGTCCCTACACCATACGTTTTGCAAACGATGGAAAGCCGAGTATCTCACCGAACTGCAGAAACGTGTAAAGTGGAAACATCCACAATCCAACTTGAAACAAGGGGACCTAGTCGTTCTAAAGGAGGACCACCTACCTCCCAACGAATGGAGACTAGGACGAATCTCCCAACTACACCGTGGACCAGATAACCGAGTCCGAGTCGTCGTTCTTGATACCGCGAGGGGCCAGACTACCAGACCGATCACGAAGTTGGTCCCACTGCCATCCGGTAACAAGGATGGCGAGAACTAATATTATTCCACTTCTAAATCTCCCTAATTCCACTTTTAATTACATTATGAATTAGGGAGGTCACGGCTTAGTCGAAGCGACTTAGCAGAACGTATTCGCTAAAAATGTAACGAGGCAATTGAGGCCTACCGCAATCGGAAGAACCGACCCATCACACGTAAATAAACACACTCGTTCCAACGTAACGAGGTAACAGTAATCCTACCGCAGACGGGCGAACCGGTCTGCCACAAAAGTTGCAAATTTCACATACACACACAATAACATCTATTTTTCTACCCACTCACACAAAGGCTAAATGAAACAGATATCCCCCCGACGTTCTCAAGGAGTGCGACATGGGAGCGCTTATGGCCATAGTCTTACAGTGTTAATCACTTAAGAGTCTTACAAAATTCAACAAAATGAAAAAGTTTGGCTCTTAAATTAGACCTTTTTGGCTTCGAAATCGAAGACTGCATACGTGTTAAGCTTTTGGTTTTTTTTTTTCCAAGGCACGCGAGATTGCAGAACTGGAAAGTGCAGCATTTGTTTTCAAGAGGCAAATCCTTGTGTCTGAGTTAACACAAGAAATTAGCAAGCCTTTTCAATTAGAAGAAATCAACAATTTCAGTGTTGTATCCGCCGTAAAAACCTTGCTGGCATACAAGCATATTATATAAAATCACGATTGGACAAAAATTAAATTTTTTTTTTCTTATTACAACGCAATCTAAGAGCTTATTTTATATCAAATTGTATGTGTAAGTATTAACTCGTTAGCTGAATAGACGTGTGGTCGTGATTTTCGTTGTGGTGTAAACTTAAATCGCCTTCCGTCTCAGTGATAGATTAACAAAAACTTGTACCGGAAAATTATATTTTGTAATTTAACTAAAAGAATTGGAGGATGCCCAAGCTTCAAAAACCCGCACCCCACTTCAAGGGAACCCCTGTTGTTAACGGCTCATTCAAAGATATCGATTTGATTGACTACAAAGGCAAATGCCTAGTAGTCTTTTTCTATCCCTTGGATTTCACATTCGTTTGTCCAACTGAAATTATTGCTTTCTCAGACCGTGCTTCTGAGTTACGCAATATTGGATGTGAAGTTGTCGCTTGCTCAACGGACAGTCATTTTACACATTTAGCATGGATAAATACTCCTCGTACACAAGGTGGACTTGGTGATTTGTCTGTACCACTATTAGTAGATAAATCAATGAAGATCGCCCGTGATTATGGTATTTTGGATGAAGATAGTGGCATTCCATTCCGTGGCCTCTTCATCATTGATAAAGCACAGAATTTGCGTCAAATCACAGTGCATGATTTGCCTGTGGGTCGTGGTGTTGATGAAACTCTGCGCTTGGTACCAGCATTCCAAGTTACCGATGAGCATGATGAAGTATGCCCAGCTAACTGGAAACCTGGTAAGAATAGTGATTGCTGATCCCAAAAAAAAAACTAAAGATTACTTTGCACTTGTCAGTTAAATAACTCGCATTAACGTAAATGTGGAGTGCAGTTGCAACAACAAATTTGCTCAAGAAAAAAAAGATACCTACATCAAATAAATTTAATTTTGCTAAACAACAAAAATTTTGTATGATATTTCGGTAATTCTATACGACAGCACGTAACTGCTAATATACGGTCAAAAATCTCGGGAAATGTATCAAACGACGGGTTTTAACCTCCGTATCAATAATCCGAAAGCGGAAGTTAGATATTTTATGTCTGTTCAGAGATATTTGCAATCAAAGTTGAAAATTTTCTGTCATTTTCATGTGGTTGTTGTAATCACAGATTAGGGTGTACCGAAAAGTGCAAAAGGTGTTCTGCACAGAAATACTGTGGACCGCGTAGCCGGTGTTGGACGTATAGAATTACCGATATTTCTTAATTTGTGCTATAATCTTCGATTCCTCGATTTTTGGTGCAAACATAGCATAACATTTTGATATTCTTCAATGGAACTAAATGTAACGATATTACCACGACATGGATTTGATTTCCTCATCCCATCTCTTCCTAGACCAATAGTCTACGTCACGTTCTCCCACATAGAAGCCGATCTTCAAATGCGGACATGTTTTCAGTTCCTTCGCTTGTTGACGTGCCAAGTCGACTGTATTACACATGCACATATGTATATATGTAAAATAAATTAGCTGGAAACGCTTACGTGGCACATAGGGAGAATTAATTCTTCACACTTCTTATATGGGATTGAGCAAATCACCTGAAAAGAAAAGAATAAACATTAATATAAGAAGAAAAATTACCAACATAAAAATACACCTCTCTCTCTCTCTATGGCGCGATATACAACAGGTATATCATCATAAACCTCCTAAGAGATTTTTGCGCCAAGCTTCTCTTCCAATTTGTTGTGTGCCGATTTGAATGTTCCCTACAAATTGGTGGGACCTACAGTTTTTTGCCGACTCCGAACGGCATCTACAAAGGAGACGAATTTTTGCTGAGAAGCCTGTCATGGCAGAAATACACTCGGAGAGTTTGCCAAACCACTGCCGAGGGGCGACCCCGTTTTGAAAAACTTTTTTCAATTCACTTTTGATGTTACCTGTACCAGGGCTCGAACCATGGACCTTCGGTGTGGTAGGCCGGCAACACTACCTTCACACCACAGCGGCCGCCTTACCTCGTGAAAAATTTTCATTGTGACATTCATTCAGAAATGTATCCAGTGCTGAATGAATGAGCGTAGCCACTTCGCGTAACGATTAGTGCCAATGCGAGTTGGCACACGCGGGTATTTAATCGTTACAAAAATCCCCCAATTTTTTTGGCGTACCGTATTGAGCGGCGGAATAAATTCGCCACCTTAAGCGAAGTACGGGGGAAGCCGAAATATAATTTTATATATACAGGGTGTTTTTTTACAGGTTTGTTTTTCGAATAGAGATAAAACTGGCATTTTGTGGTCAAATCTGGCAACTCTAATGTCATTTATGTTCAGTTTGGTTTGCCATTTCATCATGAACAGGTTGACAAAAGAACAACGCTTGCAAATCGTGCAAATTTATTTCGAAAATAATGGTTCAGTTCGCGAAGTTTACCGTGAGCTCCGTCCATTTTATGGTCGACATAATCGTCCATCAGAGCAATTAATTCGGTTAACCATGAATCGTTTTCGCACTACGTTTACTCTATGTGATAATACGCATCCGCAGAGACGTCGAACAGTGCGCACCGAAGAAACAATTGCCGCTGTAGAGCAAAGTGTTGAAGAGGACCCGAATGAATCGATTCGCCACCGTGCACAGCAATTGGAGCTTTGTCCATCAACTTTATGGAAGATTTTGCGCAAAGATCTTGGCTTGCGACCTTACAAGATCCAGCTTGTGCAAGAATTAAAGCCGCGAGACCATGCAATGCGTCGTGATTTTGGTGTATGGGCCGAAAATGAGATTGATTTCGATTCTGATTTTCATCGCAAAATTTTGTTCAGTGATGAGGCTCATTTTTGGTTGAATGGCTACGTCAACAAGCAAAATTGCCGCATTTGGATTGAAGAGAATCCACATGAGACCCTTGAAACGCCATTACATCCACAAAAACTGACTGTTTGGTGTGCTCTATGGGCTGGTGGAGTCATTGGGCCATACTTCTTCCGCAATAATGCTGGAGAGGCAGCTACCGTTAATGGAGACCGGTATAGAGCCATGATAACCGACTATTTTGTTCCCGAATTGGATGGCATGAATGTGGATGAGTTGTGGTTCCAACAAGACGGCGCTACATGCCACACAGCGTACGTCACAATCGATTTATTGAAGGAAACATTCGATGAGCGCATAATTTCGCGGAATGGACCTGTCAATTGGCCACCAAGGTCGTGTGATTTGACACCATTGGATTATTTTCTTTGGGGATATGTGAAGTCGCTCGTCTACACCAACAAACCAGAAACGTTAGGGGAATTGGAAGCCAACATTCGTGGCGTTATTGCCGACATACGGCCCCATATGCTCGAAAAAGTGGTTGAAAATTGGACCTGTAGAATTGGCTTTATTCGAGCCAGCCGCGGCGGCTACATGCCCGAAATCATATTTAAACATTAATGGCATAAAATTATCCTTCCAATAAAGCCAAATTGATGGACCTTAAAACGATTTTCTTGTGTTTTATTTCAATTCGAAGTTCTATACCCCTAAAAAAACACCCTTTACAATATAATTTAGCCTAGGTACAATATTGACAACTATGTATGTATACACATATATGTGGCAATTACATTCCCACTAATTCCCATATTCACCTTATATTTAGTGAAGTAAATGTAAATACATATTTATAATTAACTCTCAACCTATGATGCATTTTGTTATTGCACATAGTGGTTTGCGAGAACGAAGAACATAATAGAAATAACAATAAGCTAACTCTTCTTTAGGTACATACCATTTTAAGCAGTATGATATTATCTCGCGACGGGTGCAGTGAAATGTCATAGTAATAAATTAATACATACGCAATAAATATTATACTAAAATAACCAAACGGATTTAATGAAATAATTTATTTATAAACGCTACATTGGTGACCCGCGACTAACACGCTTAAGTAAAGTAAATTTAGATTTTTTTAGTCGTTGAAAGTGCGACTAACAAAAAATACATAAAACTGTTTTAAACAAATGGGAAGTGCATTAAATTATTGTTTGCACAAACATTCATTCCGTTCATCGAAATTGAATAATAGCAACATAAGCACTTATTTTAAGTGCCGGATAAAGATTTACCAAAATCACCAAGTTTTTTATAAAGTGCATAGAACTGTACAAAAGAAAATTGTTTTTTTTATTCTTGTGTGACCACCGTTAGGTAAAATATCGCCTGACATTTTTCTGCATTAGAAAGCGGAGTGGTCGAATTCTCCAGCGGTAAATCGGTCTGCAAACACTAACAACATTATAAGTTGAAGTCACACCATACACACAATTTTTTTTGCTGTTAGTAATATAACTTCATTATGACTAAAGAAGACGACGACGTCAAGCCGTTGATTATCAATGCTCTTAAAGCACCAACATTTAACCCGAAGCGAGTGAGTTTGTGGTTTGCGCAACTTGAGGCTCAATTCGCAATACACGCAATTGTGAAAGAGAAAGATAAGTTCCATCATGCTGTCTCGTTTATCGACACCGAGTACGCCCAAGAAGTTGAAACTCTCATCATCAGCCCACCACAAACGAACCCATATACCGAACTTAAAACTACGCTAATTCAGTGCTTCTCAAAATCTGAGGAAGCAAAATTGCGCCAATTACTAGACGGAGAGGCTATCGGCGACAGATCGCCATCGCAATTTCTACGCCATCTTAAAGCCCTTGCACCTAAAGTTGACGAAGCTGTTCTGGAAACAAGATGGCTGGCAAACTTGCCTAAGAAAACTCAAGAGTTTCTTGCCATTTCTCTCCAAGGGACACAACTAGAATCATTAGCCAAAACCGCTGACAAGTTGCACGAAATGTTTCAGGTAACACACACGGAGGCCATTACGTCATCCACAAATGCGATGCCGACGCAAGAGCTTGAGAAGCAAATAAGTGCTCTTACCAAACGTTTCGATCAACTCAGCGGTGAACTGCGTAAGCGAGGCCGATCTAAATCGCGCGGCCGAAGCAACAAATCATACAATAGGTCCAAATCTCGTGGTTCAATAAAGGATGGTATTTGCTATTTTCACCGAAAATTTGGCAAAGATGCGTACAAGTGTTCAAAAGGCTGCAAGTTCGTGGGAAAAGAGAGCGGGCGTCACTAATGGCGGATTGCGACTCCTTAGCATCTTCTAACCGCCTGTTCGTCACAGATTTGACCACAAATACACCATATCTCGTGGATTCCGGTTCAGATCTATCAGTTTTCCCATATAAGCAGTTGAAATGCAAACCTGAATCAATAGGATACCAACTATATGCAGCGAATGGTTCACTAATAGAGACTTATGGATGTATTACAATCTCTCTAAACTTAGGCTTGCGTCGCGAATTCACTTGGAGGTTCGTTATTGCTGACGTCACGCGACCCATCATTGGTGCCGATTTTTTAAGTTATTTTAATTTGTTAATCGACCTCAAAAATATAAAACTATGCGACGGAGCCACTGGCCTGCACGCGAGCGTTAACTCTATACGCACAAGTGTTGAATGCATTAAAATCCTTGCCGAAGGCAACACGGAATACCATAAGCTGCTTCAAAGATATCCAAATATCGTACGGCCAGAAGGTGTCTCTTCATCAAAGAAGCATTCTACGGTGCACCACATAAAAACAACACCCGGTCCTCCCGTGACTTGTAAGCCGAGACGTTTAGCACCAAACAAATTAAAAATAGCGCAAGACGAATTTCGAAAAATGGTGCAACTCGGTATAGCTCGACCTTCAAGCAGTCCATGGGCGTCACCATTGCATTTAGTCCCCAAGAAAACTGGTGACTGGCGACCCTGCGGCGATTATCGCCCGCTAAATGCACGTACAATACCCGATAACTACCCAGTCAGGCTACTAGATGATTTTACAGCCACACTACATGGGAAAACAGTATTTTCCGTATTAGATCTGGTCCGTGCATTTAACCAGATACCGGTCGCCGATGACGATGTAGAGAAAACCGCTATCATCACCCCATTCGGCTTATTCCAATTTCCATACATGACGTTTGGTCTTCGAAATGCCGCACAGACGTTCCAGCGTTTTATTGACGAGGCGACACGGGAACTACTATTCGTTTTTCCCTACGTGGACGATCTGCTGGTCGCATCAGAAAATGAAGAAGCACACCTTGAGCACCTTAAAATACTATTTCAACGTCTGCAAGACTATGGTCTTGTAATAAACGTGGCGAAGTCCATTTTCGGCCAACATGAAGTGAAATTTTTAGGCCATAATATTAGCGCCAGAGGTATCAGGCCGTTACCAGACAGAGTTGAGGCCATAACTAATTTGAAATTCCCAACTACAATAGCTGTTTTGCGTGGTTTCCTGGGAACCATAAATTTTTATCGAAAATTCATTCGAAACGCGGCAGAAATTCTTGCTCCTTTGAACAAATTACTGGAAGGTCCAAAAGTAAAAGGTTCGACGCCGATAACAATAACAACGGAGCTGCAACTAGCATACGATAAGGCAAAAGAAGCGTTAGCAAATGCAACATTACTGGCACACCCGAATTCTGATGCACTCTGGGCCATATTCTGCGACGCATCAAGCACAGCCATTGGCGCGGTACTCCAACAACTGGTCAACGGAGAATGGCAGCCACTAGCTTTCTTTAGCAGAAAATTACAGCCTTCGATGCAAAAATTGTCGACGTACGATCGCGAGCTTCACGCGATTTACGAAGCTGTACGCCACTTCCGTCATATTTTCGAAGGTAAGCATGTTGCAATTTATACTGACCACAAGCCTCTGCTCCATGCTTTTCAACAGCGTACCGATAGAGCATCGCCGTGGCAATTTCGTCGATTAGACTTCATTGGGCAGTTCACGAGTGATTTCAGACATATATCTGGCCGTGAGAACATCGTAGCAGACACTCTGTCCCGAGTTGAAACAATTTCACCACCAGTAACTACGCGTGAGTTAGTCAAAGCTCAGGAAAATGAGCTCGAGCTACGTGAGCTCGTCGCAAACACTTCGTCGTCACTACATTGGCAAAAGATTATGTTCGACGATTATCCGACAGCAGTTTATTTGTGATGTTTCAGCAGGCAAACCACGTCCATACGTCCCAAAAGCGCTGAGAAAGAAAGTATTCGATGCGTTGCATTCGCTTGCACACCCCGGCACCAAGGCTTCGCAGAAGCTAGTAAGTAAACGCTACGTTTGGCCGTCAATCCAAAAAGATTGTCGTGAATGGGCAAAATCGTGCCTGCAATGTCAGCAAAATAAAATTCATCGGCACGTGACGTCACCTATCGCCCGCTTCGAACTACCAACAAAAAGGTTCGAACATATACACATTGACTTAGTCACTCTGCCAACGTCTCGAGGATACAGCAAATGTTTGACGATCATAGATAGATTCACTCGTTTCCCAGAAGCCGTTCCATTAAAGAATGGAGATACAGACACAGTTGCATTCGCATTGATCACTAATTGGATTTCAAGATATGGTGTGCCTGTCAGAATAACGTCTGACAGAGGAGGTCAATTCACATCAACATTGTTTCAATCATTGATGAGGCTATTTGGCATTAAGCACTTGCGCACAACACCGTATCACCCCCAATCCAACGGCCTAGTAGAGCGGCTGCATCGGCAACTCAAATCCGCTTTACTATGCCACAATGAGACATGGTTTGATGCCCTACCAGCTGTACTACTTGGTTTGCGTGCAGCATGGAAAGAAGATATAAAATCAACTCCAGCTGAACTCGTATACGGCGAACCGATTCGTCTGCCCGGCGAATTACTAGCTCCATCAAACAAGCATTCCAACGTCCAGACTGTGCTCATCGATTTAAAAAACCATTTCAACATGTTAGCTCCAACCGAGACATCGCGTCACGGGACCCGTACGACTTTTCGTTGCAAAGATCTCAATTCATGTTCTCATGTATTTATTCGCAATGACCAAATTGGGCCATCTTTTTCATCACCGTACGAAGGTCCGTTCGAAGTCATCACACGGCACGATAAATATTTCATAGTTAACTATAAAAATCACAATACCGCGATTTCCATCGATCGGCTTAAGCCCGTATATTTCGCCACTGAGGACACCTAAGCTAACACTGTTACATAATTTTTATTTATTTATTTTATTTGCCTTTTAATTGAACTAAAAATTTCATAAGAGAAGAAATAATATATAAAAATGCAATATAAAATTAAATTGTAAGCTAGTTAACCGCTAATATGTAATTTTTTTTCTCTGTATTTAGTAAAAGCTTTAACATAATAACAAAAGTTCATTTTACATAATTTTTTTTTTAAGAAGGGAAGTAATATGGCAATTACATTCCCACTAATTCCCATATTCACCTTATATTTAGTGAAGTAAATGTAAATACATATTTATAATTAACTCTCAACCTATGATGCATTTTGTTATTGCACATAGTGGTTTGCGAGAACGAAGAACATAATAGAAATAACAATAAGCTAACTCTTCTTTAGGTACATACCATTTTAAGCAGTATGATATTATCTCGCGACGGGTGCAGTGAAATGTCATAGTAATAAATTAATAAATACGCAATAAATATTATACTAAAATAACCAAACGGATTTAATGAAATAATTTATTTATAAACGCTACATATATACATGGGGTAGTGTCAATTGTGCCGTTTTAAATAAATTCGTATGCCAGTACGTTGTTAAACGGAGAAAAGTATAATTAAACACACAAATACGATAGATAATGTGGGGAAATATACGTCAATCGAACATTTATTGACAGATTATTTGCTTCCCCCCGTGATTTTCATTTGTCACGGCCAAAAACTCGAGACTTCTGGCACAGCAAAATGGAAAATATTTTTCACCGCATATTTCAGAATTTCAACCGATTCGATTACATTTGTTCATGGATGTGTTACCCCATCTTTCGCGATGCATCTGTCTCCGCCTCTACATTGCCAAGTGAGACAAACATCATCGGTGGGATGTGGCAGCACAGAATGGCTGACTACATCTGTAGCACAACAAATCTGGGTGATTTACGAGCTGACAGACTACGGTGTTAATCAGCTGGTTATGCCTCACGACACGAACCAGCTGGAATGCATGTATAAATGAATGCATTTTAGCTAAATTTATACAAATACCATTGCACAATCACATAAATATTACGTAAATGCAGAAACCCTTACACCATTCTCCCCTTTTTAAACGGCTTCACCAAAATATGTTAACTCTCGATTTCCTAGGAGTTACTTAACACATAACTTGCCAATGCATTTCAATTTTTTCGGGGGGAAGGAAAGTGTCAAAACGTGACAAAGCTGCCAGAAGGAAAATATTCACGCAACAAACATAAACGTTTACAAACGTTTCGACAAAGTTAGCGTGACAAAGCTGCCAGAAGGAAAATATTCACGTAACAAACATAAACGTTTATTCACGCAACAAACATAAACGTTTACAAACGTTTCGAAAAAAAAAAAATTAGAATATGCCAAACCAAAATACCGACAATGTCAGTCGGTTATGTTCACAAGCCACCCAGATATACAAAAACTATGGGCTTACTAACGGGTTTATTTTTAGAATGACTCGTTTTACTGCCACACGCGCAAAATCGGAGCGGTCCAGCATCTTCACCATCCCGTGTCGGTTATGCAACAACAACCATGGCCGAGGAAAGACTACGAGTGGTACTTATACATAAGTACTGCCCCAATTGCTTGTCCCCTTTCCACCGACCGGAAATATGCCCTAGCAAGGACCGCTGCTATCGCTGCAACGAACCTCACCATACGTCCCTTCACATGGACGACGTCACGGCACAAGTCCCCGCGCACCCCCAGCCAACGGTTCCGTCGAGAGAGGATGACGGAGAGACCTCGGACGACGCGCTGTCCTTAACCCTCACCGAGACAACCAAGTCTTGGGCGGAGCATGTAGCAGAGGAGGAGGAAGAAGAGGAAGCCATGAGGGCAGCAGCACCAGCCATTCCCCAGCTCAGCGGCTCGGAAACACGTCCTTTCCGACCGCTACTACGGCACGAGCAAGGGAAGATGCGCACGCCAGACAAGACTCGACGTCCACTAAAGACACCCAAACTACGTGGGGGTGGCGCGGAAACACGTCCTTTTCGCCCATCCCAGCGGGCTGTTAAGGTGAATCGCGGTGGCTCGGAAACACGTCCTTTCCGACCACCTCACAGTCCCACTGGTGTCCGTCGTGGTGACGCGGAAACGCGTCCTTTCCGCTCGTCACGACGAACAGCGGGTCGGACGGCACCTTACCAAGGCCGCCACCCAGTTAACGACACCACAATCGTCCGCCCCAAGGACACACCAGCCACGTTTCGGTCTGGCCGAGTTGCCAATCTGGCTGCTACAGCTCTGATAATGCGATCGTTTGTCGCCATCGCACCAACGGCGAGCGTGACCATCGAATCTGGCGGGGAACTGCACCTCGTACGTGCCCTGCTCGACCCGTGTTCATCAACTACGGTCATTGACGGTGAGCTCGCCAGAGATCTCCGCCTAGAACGTGTTGGTGATACGCGGCCTAGCAGGTGTACCCTCATTCTACGCGGGAAGTACGGAATCACCAGAAGGGTCACCACGCAAGCCACGGTCCTTGCTCGCCACCACCGCATGACCCCGGTGTCCAACATAGACGCCACCGTAGCCGCCCCCTTCCAGTTGATGAAGCTGGCGGATCCGACTTTCTTTCGAGCGTCACCCGTTCGGCTCACTCTCGGGTGTGACGTGTATGCCAGCCTGATGCTGAGCGGCACCCCACCGTCGACCATCAGTGGGCTATTGGCACAGGCCACAATCTTCGGCCTAGTAATTTCAGGGGCCCACCAACAATAGTGATAATTTATCCTCGACACGGTATCCCATCGAGGAGAAATCCAAAGAATAAGGTGCAATGAACTAGGCAAAACCACGTACTTATATAATAACCTATCTTTTTTCATCCCCAACAGGTGTCAAGAGGAGGCTGCGTAGTGGCGTATGATCCCTATACTAAGGTTTTTTTTCTGTTTTTTGATAAATATTATGATGTTTAACTCATATTTCATTTCACTGGGTGTGTATTCTAACCTTTATGTAAATCGGAATGGTTGCTGGCGGCTGCCATTTGATTACAGGTTGCGTGTCGCAAGGGGGCCGGCATGTTTAGGCCACCGGCCTAAATATCACGGTCGCCCCTCGTATTTGTGCAGCTTTACGTATCTGCCCGTGCGGTTAGTTTATCTCTTGTACCGATAACAGCTCTTACCCCTCCGAACCTAACGAAAGTAAGCATTCGGCGGCGGTACAGAACAAAATTAAAAGAAAGGGCTCGGGCACTTGATTATCGAGCGTACAAGAGTCACCAGCAGCCATCCGAGGTAAATATACAAGTTCCATAACTTTTTCTT
Organism: Merzomyia westermanni; assembly: GCA_949987695.1. Taxonomy (NCBI): domain Eukaryota; kingdom Metazoa; phylum Arthropoda; class Insecta; order Diptera; family Tephritidae; genus Merzomyia; species Merzomyia westermanni. The sequence goes on along the minus strand of OX465292.1, from coordinate 131,637,734 downwards.
ATATTCATAATACTGTTGTATATTTAATTTCACCTTCCACTGTAATAAAAACCACTTATCCATTGTACTTATTTACATTGAATTCCGGTGTTTATTTATTTATTAACTCGTTGCCTTTTTTTCTTTCCTACCCCTATTACGTGCGAGCGCGCCTCGTCATTGGAACGACTCCGCCGTAGAAACACTGATCAACCTGCCTTGCTTGGTCACCGCCTTATATAGTCCAACAGGGTGCTTGCCTACGCACCGAGAACTTTCTTGGTTGTTCGCTTTTCGTGTTCTGGAAGGGTCGGTGGTATTTATTGGCATCTCCCCTTTGCATCGTATTCGCAAACACTCGCGCCATCTCTCTTCCTCTTCCTAGTTATACGCTTGCATGCATAAGCGTAGCCATCGTTATCTCGGTTGTGTTAACTAGTGGTGGGAGTGTTATTGAGTTAGGGATGGTACATGCTTGAGAATAATCGCCACACAGCCCTCCACCTAAGTCTGATCGTCCCGATCAGACACATTTCCCAAACCAAACGCTGCTAGACGCTCAATGGTTGGTACTGCTTTACCAAACCTCATTTCCTCCAGTGATTGAAACTCCGACATCAATCCTCTCCTGCAGAGATTCCCACAATGCATTGCAGTGTCACATATTCCAACCATTTTGTCCGTTCTTGATCCCGAATGGATTTGTGCCTTCACTTTCTTTCCCAGTGGTACCCGGCAAACATTCCTGCAACTCATTTCTTCAGGATTCCGTTCCGTTCTTTCATGCCCAGTGCGCTGTTTCACCTTATCCACTAAGTTGCGTTGCTTCCTCGGAACATGACCACCAGATGTTCGTCTTTTATTCTCAGCACACTCTGCACACTTAGTCATCCATTTCCTCACAGTTTGTTTGCAACCGATCCAATAGAACCGCTGCAGCGTTTTCTTTATTCCCATGTGTCTTCCATCTGGGCAACTATGCGACGCTTTGAGAACATCTGGAATTCTTGCCTTGGGAACAACAATAAGTGCTCGATGATTCCGGCCATCTTCACTTTCCCACATCCGATGCAAACAACCAGATATTAGCTTCAAACTACTCCATTGTGCCCAGTATGCTTTTGCAATGCGACTCTCTGCGACCATCTCTTCTCGTCTTGGCTGATTGTTTTCCTTCAGTTTTTTAAATACACGTGCCAAATCTGGATCTTCCTCCTGGCCTTGCCGAATCTTCTTCAGGAGGCACCTGTCCATGAAAGCCTTTGGTCGAAGAGCTACCGCTGCTTTACGAGGCTTCTGTTGCTTCATCTTCAAGATCACTCCCTTGGTGGTATAGCCACTATTGTGTCCAAAGACCAGAGGAACTTCTTGGCCGTTGTAAGTCATAACCCTGTTCCTTACGTTGATGTGAATGTCTCTCTCAGCCAAGAAGTCAACGCCAATGATGACTTCGTCGACAATATTCGCTACCAAGAAGTTGTGATAAGTAGCTACATTCCCCATCACAATCTTACATGTCACCTCTCCCAGGACTTGCTTGCTTTCACCAGTTACTGTCCACAACTTAGCTTTCCGCAATAGTCTCACCTTCCCGCTGACCAAGTCACTCCGAATGATGGAATGTGATGCACCAGTATCCACAGTCAGCAAGCGCTCCTTCCCGTCCACGTAGCCTTCAACAGTAACATTACTCGCTTTCCGTTCGAGTTGTGACACAGAGATTATAGCGCATTCATCTTGCTCATATTCTCCAGCTTTGCGTTTACTTCCACTTAAATTGCCAGGATTACTGGAGCCAGTGCCGCAATAACGTGCTATGTGACCTGGTTTTCCATCACTTTTTTTCTGTACTCCGTTCAACGCTTCCAAAATTTTGTCTACCCAAGCCGGAGTTTCCACTTCTACACGATGAGCCTTGTATGCAGGTTTACTTAATAACGAGGCTGTTTCCTGCGTTAGAGCATGTGATACCGTTTCAGAGAATGTCCGTTTGGGGTTTGCATATGTGGCCCGCTTCGTCTCTACATCGCGTATTCTATTTATAAAACTTTGGATTTCTACCCTCTCAGTGTACTCCACGGGTGCGTCCGCATTTGCTAGATGGGCCAACCTCTCGATGGCCGATGCAAATTCCTGCAAAGTCTCATTAGGTTTCTGGGATCGATTCTGTAGCTCTATTTGGTATATCTGCTTTCGATGTTCGCTACCATAGCGTCTCTCAACCGCACCCATCAATGCATCATAACTGTTCCTTTCGGACTCGGGAATAGTCTGTAAGATTTCTGCTGCAGGTCCCTTCAATGCCACGAATAGTGCTGCAACTTTATCTTCAGTGCACCAATTATTCACCGCAGCCGTCTTCTCAAATTGCAGCTTAAATACCTGGAATGGAACAGAACCATCAAAGGAAGGTGATTTTACCTTGGGCGTATTCGCTAAAGCAGATGGACGATTTAGTTGCAATTCCTGGATACGACCTCTCAATGCATCAACCTCAGCATCGATTTTATCCTGCAGTTGTGCAATTTTTGCATCTTGCACTTCTAGTTTCGATGACACCTTTGCTTCCTGTTCTTCCAACTGCGATGAGATATATGCCTTCTGTTCTTCCATTTGAGATCTCATGTATGCCTTCGTTTCATCTAGTTGAGCTGAAATCTGAGATGCCATGCAAGTCTTCTGTTCTTCCAACTGAGATGCCATGCAAGTTTTCTGTTCTTCGAGCTGAGATGCCATGCAAGTTTTCTGTTCCTCTAGCTGAGATGCCATGTAAGTTTTCTGTTCTTCCATTTTAGTCTACATCTGAGTTAATACAGCCAATATCATGTTTGTGTCGACGGTTGCTACTGGATTCGGAGACTCCTTTTTTTTTCCATTTTTGTCGGTGCCTCCTCCACAAGATGAAAAACATGATCATCAACGTCGATTCCTTCTGCTTCCATAGCCTCTCGCAATCGTGACTGTAACTCTGATTTATTGCCTGTAGTGTTCAGTCCCCGTTGTTCCAACTCATTTTTGAGTTGCTGAATCTTTAATTCATTCAACTTAGCCATGCCTTTGTTATCCTTGAAAACTCTCGGTATTTATTTAACAATATCACTTCTGACACCAATTGTGACGAATTCGATGATTCCTTGATTATCAATCCTGGGTTCGATCACTATAAAGTCGAATAAACACACGCACAGATAATGTAAGTAATAGCTAGTTTTATTTACTAGTAATAAACGCAAAACAATTTTAAGAGTTTGATAACTTTACAGTAGTTCACTATTGAACGCTTGAAAATAAACTGATCAACCTGCCTTGCTTGGTCACCGCCTTATATAGTCCAACAGGGTGCTTGCCTACGCACCGAGAACTTTCTTGGTTGTTCGCTTTTCGTGTTCTGGAAGGGTCGGTGTTATTTATTGGCATCTCCCCTTTGCATCGTATTCGCAAACACTCGCGCCATCTCTCTTCCTCTTCCTAGTTATACGCTTGCATGCATAAGCGTAGCCATCGTTATCTCGGTTGTGTTAACTAGTGGTGGGAGTGTTATTGAGTTAGGGATGGTACATGCTTGAGAATAATCGCCACAATATACACTTCACCGGCTCTTTTCAAAAAAGCATAAATAATATATTGTAGAGCTCATAATGCTTTTACTCCTTTTTTCACAAAATTCTAAACACACAAACTGCAAAGTTATTTTGGGATTGCGGGGAATCTTTGCTTCGTGAAGAAATTTGTTGCAATTATTAACATTTATGCAATTTTGGTGGAGGCCGTACTTTCAACATAATTACTTACAATTTAAATATTCAAACTTAATTTCCATTTTCCACTCGCTTACAGTTTTTAACAAAACATCTGCCATTTTTTATTATTGTTAATTATGCACGATGAAATACGTCTTCTGAAACTGAAAAGCAAAACCAACTGCAGATTTTCTTGTGCTAGGGTTGCCAACAATCAGGCGGACGGAAAAACTTCAGTCAGAATGTTGTAAACGGATCACTTAAATTAGTGAAAATTTATTTTTGATGAATAGTGGTATTGTTTAGTGGTACAAACAAATGCCTATGTAAGATTTAAAAAAAACGTCAATTGAAATATTGTGTCCTTTTTGTTTCAAATTTGAATAACAGACGATATGCTAGACCGATTTTGACAATTCAAATACTTACTTCCCCGGTTTTAAAAACTCTTCACGCTCAATTATTTTATTTTTTTAAAACTAATTATTAAAAGTATCTTTTGTTGAAGCGTTTTTAAAATCGAGGAAGTTGGTGTTTGCATTTCTCTGTCTAGTATATCGGCTGTTATTCAAGTTTGAAAAAAAAACTTAGAAAGGAATTTGTACTATTAATAGCCACTATTAATCAAAAATAATTTTCACTAATCTCCGTTATCCGTTTCAGAAATTCTTATTCATATGCTGATGATTTCTTGCATTTTAAATATATTTTAATGGGGCTAAGTTTGGTTAAAACTCAAAATACTAAAATCAATCTCATAAATTTTCATATTTTTCTCCAGTAGAAACAATTTGAACTCTTTTACTTAAAACAAAAAAACCAATTTTCAATTTGTTTCATTGAAGAAAACATTTTCTTAATTACTTGCAAGCTGTTCCCAGCTAAGCAATTTTAAGAACATGTTTTCTTGATCATTTTGTAACGGATTTTCTTCACAGTGTTTGTTGTTGTTCGAAAAAGAAAATAACTTTCTTAATTTTTTCTCGATATTTGAAAAATTTTTTTCTTAAATTCAGTACATTTTAGGAAATATTTTCTTGTTTATTTAAACTTTTTTGTAAGCGTTTTTTCTTCTTAGTTTTTGTTTTTGTTATCTAACAAGAAAAAAACTTTCTTATTTCAAGTACACTCGTTTTATTGATTTCAGTAAAATTAAGTCACTTTTTATTATTTTACCAAATATTTACTAATTTGAGAATAAGAAAATATTTTTCTCGATTTGAGAAAAAAATTTTTCTCCGTGTATAAATGCTGCTTCTTTCGCTTAAAAAAACTAACACCATAAAGTTATCAATAAATTCATCCTGGCACTTTATTATAAATATTAAAACTTAATAGGTCATAAAACTGCATATCCACATATTTTACAAAAATTCTGATAGAGTGTGGAATTTTGATGAAATTTGGTTAAATTTTCCTAGGTTTTGTACAATGTTTGAAATTTGTCCTTGAATGTTTTTTATTAGATGATGGGCTATACTTTTATATAAAAAAATTCTCGTCGCTATCTATTTTTCCACCACTGGGTGCTCTGATTAAATGAATGGACATGCGCACAATAGTATTTTCAGACCGTCTGAATTTGTGAGAGATAAGGGAGTAGCGTTTTAGCTCAGTAATTTCAGACCGCAAAAATTACGGCATTTTTTCGGCATGTTATTTTATTACTAACAGTGAAGTGATTGAAACGCTCAAGTTAAGCGTGTGACAAGAATTGATTCTTTATTGGAAATTCTTTTCTTTTATACAAAATTTCTTACACTAATACTTACAAACTACAAGTGTTTACATGGTATGCAAAGTCAGCGTATTTGCTTCCTAGTTATTTCGGCAGCCACATTGACAAACCAACGCTGTCGATCAGATATGCTGATCGACACGTCAGTTGGTCAATGCGGCGGCTTGAGTAATACAATTGACAAATGTAACGAGATTGTGTGTCTGCGTGTATATTAGATGTTAAACTCCCGCTGAGTTCATTGGGATTTAAGTGGGTCACAATAGCTTGGCTTTCTGTGCGGTCGATACTTGTATGTGCATGAGAACGTGGCGTATTTAATGTAATACTACACCTTCCTCCTTAAAAATAGATATATATAATTGCAGCTAATTATGTATATTTATTAGAAAGACTTAATGACCCACTTAAGGTTTTCGGCTCCTATTGCAATTATTGTATAAAGAGTTTGTTTTGGTGTTTTTTATCTGTTTACATTTGTTTCACATGTGTCTTTTTTTTTCTTTTTGTATTTTGAACATGATATGTTGTATTTTGTTTTCTTGGGCTCGTGTGCCTGTTTATCAAAATGCGTAAACTAGAGTGCTTATTGTTTGGTTGTTTTTTTTTTTGGTATTACTAGTGGTGTTATGCTGTTTTAAGTCTATTCTTATGAATTTTAATTTCTTTATTTTAGTTGTTTTTATTGCTATTTCCTATGCTATGTGATATTAAAGTAAAATTATTATTCTTATCAATACTTTTAACTTTATAGTGTCCGTTATATCTATTTTCTAACTTATGGGAGGCCTCTTCTCTAACTAACACTAAATCTCCTATGTTTATGTCCTTACTATAGCTACTTTTATCATAATTTGTTTTTTGTTTTTTTTTAACCTCTTGGACTAATTTCCTAGCTCTTTGCTGTGCTATTTGAAGTCTGTATTTTACTTGTTTGTCGTAAGCTTCGTGATTCTACAATGGGCTGAATTTATTTTCTTTTAGAAATTCGTAATTCGGTGGATTTTTTGCAAATATTAGTTCAAAGGGACAATACTTATGTGTGGTTGACGGCGTCGTATTGTAACAATACGCGAAATACCTGAGGTATTCATCCCAATCGTCTTTGTCACTGGATATGTATATAATCATTGAATGTCCGGTGACTGCGACCTACAGTACCCAAAGTTTGACGATGGTACGGTGTTTATTTATGTTCAATTTTCAAAAATTTACACAGTTCTTTGAATAAGCTATTTTTGTGTTCTGTGCCCATGTCTGTCATGATTGTTTTCATTTGTCCATAAATCAAGATGAAATGCTCGAACACGGCTTTAGCGACTGTTATTGCGTGTTTGCTTGGAACTGGGATAGCTACCAAATATTTGGTAAGGTCGCATCTAATGGTAACTGCATATTCGTTTCCATTTATCGACTTCGGTAATGGGCCTACTGTATCGATTTGTACAATATCGAATGCCTTCGGAGGTGTCTCCGTTATTGTCATTGGTTCTTTGATATGTTTATTAATTTTATTTTTCTTGCAGTGGATGCAGTTTTTTACGTATTTTCTTACGTCATTTTTCATATTCAGCCAGCTATATTTCTGCTTGATTATATCTGACATGCGATTTATTCCTGGGTGGCCACCACTAATAGGATCGTCATGATATTTGCGCAGAATTTCTTTAATTTTCCCGGGATTTGTCACATATATAACCTCTGGGGTTAGAGCGATTGTTAGTTTTTTGAGAACTTTGTTACCCATTTCTATAAATTTGCCTGCTGCAGTATAATTTCTTTTAAACAATTTGTCCCCTAAGGACAACTGTATTTGTACAAGTCCTTAATTGCCGGCTTCTCTTTCCAGCCTGGTAAAGAATTGTCCTAAGTCAATCTCATCCTCAACAATTAGGTTGCTTGTATCTAGATCGCTACAAATTTTCTTTCCTTTTTTGAAATATAATTTCGGAGGATTGAAAACGAGCTCGACATGTCTTTTTACTTCAAATTTATTTAGCGCTTCGTATATTTTGGGGTTCTCTTTGTGACTTTCTTTATTTTCAATATTACTGCTGGTATTTTTTGCTGCTGATCTTGTTGTTATTTTAAGTATTTTACTTGCTTCCACTGACATATATTTTAAGTTTGTAATTGTTATGCGAAATAATGCATCCGCAATGTGATTTTCCTTTCCGGCTATATACTCCACTTCAAAATCGTACTCCTCTAAATCGAGTCTTACTTGTGTTAGCTTAGATGAAGGACTCTTCATTGAAAACAGGTATGTTAAAGGACGGTGGTCGGTTTTAACTAGAAATTTTCTGCCATAGACATATGGTCTGAAGAAGGTTATGGCCCAATGGATTGCGGACAATTCTTTTTCTATCGTGGCTTTGTTGATTTCACCTTTTGTGAATGACCTAGAAGCGTAGGCAATTGGTAATTGTTTGCCATCATGTTCCTGGCTAAGGACTGCCCCACAAGCGTACCCACTAGCGTCTGTTGTTATGCAGAATACTTTATCGAAATCTGGGTATTGCAAAAGTTTTGGACTAATTAATGCTTCCTTTAAGTAGACAAAGGCTTTTTGACATTCTTCTGTCCATTCGAAGGGAACATTCTTTTTGCAAAGCCTAGTTAATTTTCTTGAATGTTCTGCAAAATTGGGTACAAATCTTCTGTAATAGTTGCAGAAAGCTACGAATCTCTTAACTTCATCGGCTGTTTTTGGTGTTCGGTAATTTTGGACCGTTTCGAATTTGCTTTGGTCGGGTAATATTTCCTTGTTTGTACATTTATGTCCTAAATATGTTACTTCTTGGCTGAAAAATAGACATTTATCTGGATGTAATTTTAGGTTGTATTTTCTACAAGTGGAGAACACGTCTCCTAAGTTTTTTAGCATATGGTTTTCAGAACAACCTAATACAACTAAATCATCCATGTAGGGAAATGCTTGAGATGGTTTGAGGTCTGCGAATGCTAGTATCATCACTCTTTGGAGTGAATTCGGTGCTACTTTTAATCCGTAGGGTAGTCTTTTGAATCTATATGTGCCATTTTTAGCTGTGAATGAGGTTATATCCCTGGAGTCTCGGTGTAATTCGGTTTGATGAAAACCTGATATAAGGTCCAGGCATGAAAAATATTTTGCTCTTCCAAGTTAATCTAAAATATAGTAAATTCTTGGAAGTGGGAATTTGTCTGCTGCTAATTTTTTATTTACGAGTCTGTAGTCAACCACTAATCTTTTTTCTGTTTTCCCTGGGAGGGATCTTTTAGGGACTAATAAGATTGGGCTATTATATTCTGATATTGAGGGTTCTGTTATGTCATCTTCGATTAACTTATTTACCTGTTTGCTTATTTCTCTTTTTTGCGTTTGAGGCAATCTATAATTTTTTATGTAAACGGGAGTGTCATCCTTCATGTATAATTTTTGTTTGTAAAAATTATTAGAGGAAATTGGTTCTGTTTCTAGTGCAAATATGTCTATGAATTCTGTGCATATTGTTGTTAGCTGAGGGTTGACAAATTTTGGAAAGTTTTTGGTTAATCTTTTTCATTTTTCTGTATCGTTGCCATTTTTATTGTGTGTTGTTTCAATTAGTGTGTAGTCAGTATTAATCTTGTAATTTTGAATAGTTGTGTTTTTATGTGTTTTGTTGATAATTCTAACGAAAGTCTGATCCTTATTTGTAATTGTGTTTGCTATGAAAAGGCTTCACATAATTGTTGGTGCGGTATGAACATGTTTTTGTTATTGGTGTTTACTTTAATTTGTCTAATGACTTCGGACCTAGCAGGGATCGTAATTGTATTGACAGACAGACAATTCGTTAGATGCATTGTTATTGTTTGGGGATAATCATATGGTCTTCGGATTAATTTATCCTCTGTTTTTCCATAGTCTAAAATACAATTGTAGTTCTTTATGAAATCTAGTCCTATTATGCCATCGCATGGGATTGGAAAGTAGTCTTATACGACATGGAATTTATGGTAAATTAGAAGGTCATCACCTTTTAAATCTGCTTTAACTGTGGCAGGATCGCCATGAAGTGATTGAAACGCTCAAGTTCAGCGTGTGACAAGAATTGATTCTAAATGCTTTTCTTTTTATACAAAATTTCTTACACTAATTTACCCTAATACTTACAAACTACAAGTGTTTACATGGTATGCAAAGTAAGCGTATTTGCTTCCTAGTAATTTCGACAGCCACATTGACAGTTGGTCAATGCGGCGGCTTGAGTAATGCAATTGACAAATGTAACCAGATCTGCGCCTTGTGTGTCTGCGTGTATATTAGATGTTAAACTCCCGCTGAGTTCATTGGAATTTAAGTGGGTCACAATAGCTTGGCTTTGTGTGCGGTCGATATTTGTATGTGCATAAGAACGCGGCGTATTTAATGTAATACTACACCAGAGCCAATGTGTACGCATAACTACAAATCGGTTGTATTGTCTTAAAAGCCTAGTGAATTTCTTAGAAGGTCTGAAAAGACTAGTACATGAATATTGGCTTAATATTCAGACGCATAATAACTAACCGATATATTCATATATTCATCAAAATGTACTTTATCATTAGTCTAAAATAAGAAAATTATAAATCAGAAGCAAAAAAAATAGTAGTTCATTGACGAAGGGGGTGGATATATCCCCAATCCCCCATGGCTACGACACTAGCGTGGGGCAAACCTATTTTCTGGCATTCAACGGAAATCAACCAGCACCGAACCTCACCAAATATACAGGGTGGCTAATGAAAGCCGCTGCCAAAAAAAAATTAAATAACTTTTTTTCTATTTAATGAATCTGGTAAATTTTTTTTTTATTTTGCAGATTGACTTTTACATTTAACAAAAATGGATAACTGGGATACTGAAACAAGAATTTGGATTGTCCGCCGCTATCACGCACTGGAGTCCGTAGTTTCGGTTCAAAGAGAGTATAGGCGCACGTTTGGCGGCAATCCTCCGAGCAGATGGACCATAATAAGACTTGTAAACAATTTTGCCGAGCATGGGACAGTCAACAGAAGACCTTACCATCGAAACCCTTCAGCTCGAACGGAGGAAACAATCGCTGCTGTAGCTGCTGCCATACAAAACAATCCACGTGTTTCGACAAGAAGCTTATCTGCTCAAATGGGTGTAAGCAGACAGTCATTACAGTCAATTATGCACAAAGATTTGGACTTATTCCCATATAAAATTCAAATGGCCAACAAACTGAACGCTGCAGACTTGCCGATTCGCTTGGAATTTTGCCAGAAGATGCTTCAAATGGTGGAAGAGGATGGAAACATGTTACACTGTCTTTTCATGTCTGACGAGGCCCATTTCGATTTAAACGGCAACATAAACAAACAAAATTGTCGAATATGGAGTGCTTCCAACCCACAGATACTCCATGAGACGGAATTGCATCCACTTCGTGTCACAGTGTGGTGTGCAGTTTCATCACGCTGCATTGTCGGGCCCTACTTCTTCGAAGAAAACGGTCACACCGTTACGGTTACTGGAGACCGTTACTTGAGCATGTTGAGAGAGTTTTTCTATGCAGAATTACGCCGAATGAGAATTTCTTTCAACTCTGTGTGGTTTCAGCAAGATGGTGCAGCTCCTCATATAGCCCAACCTGTTATGACAGAATTGCGACGAAAATTTCCCAATAAGCTGATATCCAGAAACTCCACATTCCGTTGGCCACCCAGGTCGCCTGACCTTACTGCACCTGACTTTTTCTTGTGGGGTTATTGCAAACAGGAAGTCTTCAAAGCAAAACCAACAAATTTGAATGAACTAAGGCAATCCATTCGAGAAACAATTGCGGCTATTCCTGTCTCAACTCTCCAAGCAGTAATGAACAACTTTTTGGTAAGATGCCGCACATGCATCAACGAGCAGGAGGGGCATTTAAATTCCATTATTTTTAAAACTAATTAAGCTATATTTAATAAATTTAATGAGCTTTAACATGAATAAAAGAAAAATTAATTCCATACACTGAAAAAAAAATTATTTGAGTTTCTTAATGTAGCAAAATTCATCAGCCACCCTGTACCTAATTTTATAATGAAGTCCATAAAAGCCTTCAACTTTTGTTTAAAAACACGTGCCGTTATATTGTGACGCTCGGTAGGTAATTGACCATTAAAGAAATGTTCTTTTATTTCATCCCATTTTGGATTACAGGTGAAAGTCAGGCCTTTCGTTATATCGAACATAAGTCAAAGCAGTGGCGTAGCCAGGATTTCGGGAAGGGGGCGGGATGAAAATTTTTTTTTATCGAAACCTGAAATTTGAGACTAATAATAAATGTTGTTTTGAAAATGTACGCAAAATTCGCGAAAATTCAAAGCAATTTTATCAAAGTCTCACATTTCTTTCAGAATTTTTGGAGTATGCAGTTTTGTAGTTCATTCAATCTTAAAGTCGTGACACATTTTGCTGATTTCTCGAAATTTCTTTCCGGAAGAGCTAAAGTGTTTTGTTTCACATAAAAGAAATTGCTTTCATAGCCTTGTATTGAGGAAAATAAAGAAGTCCCGAAGAAAATATCATTACTTTTAAAGCGAGTTTTAATCTTCTCGTATAAAGAGAAGGGATAAATAACATAGGGTATTTATCAGCAATTGTAAAGCATAATGTCCACATAAATATTTTAATTACTTCTCCGATAGAGTTACGTAGATAAGTTGTTAACCTCTTTAGAGTTTTTAATTTGGGTACCAGCATTAACACCAACAATAATGTCAGCCTTGAAATCCAACGAAGAATTACTTACACAAACAAGTTCTACTTCTGACTGAGTTGGCAATTGAGAACCAAAGTCCTCTCTCGAATAACGAAAATAAATAAGGTTTATGGTGCAGAAGCTTGGACACTGACACCATCTGAGTATTCGAGAGAAAGATTTTTCGAAATACTTACGGACTCTTACCCTTTGGCGGCGGCGAGTACCAAAGGAGGTTTAATGATGAACTCTATGAGCTGTATGCAGACACCGACAAATACCAACGAATTAAAACCATATTGTGCGAATGAATGAAGATGTTCCGGCCCAGAAGGTATTTTTATCGGCACCCACCGGTGGAAGCAGAGGAAGAGGGAGACCACCACTCCGAGGGAAGGACGAAGTAGAGAGTGATCCAGTAGTGTTTCCAATTGACGACAATTGGCAAAAAGACGTAACTAGTGGCGAGCTATGGCAAAAGGCCAAAATCGCTTAGACGGTTAAGCGGAGTTCTACTGTAGAAGCGGAAACGGGAGATTTGCTAGAATTTTTAATGCAGTTTTTGGCGAAAGATTATGTCACTTAAGAACCTTCTCCATAAATTGATTTCGGTCACTATATTTTGGCTTACAACAAGTGGTCCATAAAATTTAGAAAGGTTAAATAAATTTTTGTAATTTTCTTCTCTGTCGTTTGTTGAAAACCCGGAACGAAATCTTTAAAGATAGTTTTATGTTAAGTGAATCGAGTATCTATTTCCATTATTAGATAATACCTGGGCGACCAAGCTTTGCTCGGCACTTTTTAGGTTGCCCTACAATTTAGCCTTGGATACTCATCAGTTGGTTCCGGTTATTTGTATACTCGTACTTACCAGCATTGGCGCTTAGCATAGCGGCTGTCGGTTATAATGAAAAAAGAAAAATTAAAAAAAAGGGGCGACATCTGTATATTTGTCCGTTAGTGCTCGATATAATGAATCTAGTGAAATTTTCGATCTATGTTTTATTTTTCGAAACATAATATAAATTTTTATATTTAAACATATGAAATCTAAGTCAGTACTCCCACACTATGTTCCGAGTACGGCTGTGATTTTCTTTTGGAAGCATTACTTTTAGCGTAGTTGGTCGCTTAACTCTTGAACTTAACTCTTTAAAACGCCACATATAAAATACCATGCATGAACAAAGATGAACTTATCTCCACTCCAACAAAGTCAAAAGTTTGCCCCTGAGCTTTGTGCACAGTCATTGCAAATGCTGGCCTCACGGGAAATTGATGCCGTTGCATGGTACACGCTATCTGTCCCTTTGAAGAGTCAAGTGTTACTCTCGATATATGTACTTCGGTACCGGATTGTTCGCCGGTAACTATTTTAGCTTTTATTATGTTATTACAAAGGCCTGTCACAACTAATTTTACTCCATTACAAAGACCTTCGGTCACATCTAAGTTACGAAGCAACATTAACAAAGAATTTTTTTTCAACTTTAGTTCGTGTGGTGGCAAATCTGAAATGTTACCTGCATTAAGAAATTCCGTTGTAAACTCAAGCGCTCCTTCATGTTGATCTTTCACCGAATCGTAACTATAGTAGACTTTATAATCACCCGGAATTTTGTCAATAATTTCATTGTTGATACGATCCACATCTTTATTGAGGGGCGCAAGTATTGCCCTATCTTTCATTGCTTCAGAGTTATGATTGGAAAAGCAGTTGGCAAATATTTCGTCTGTTAAATTGCTTTCTGAAATTATGGGTTCTGGCAATTTAATTTCGTCCATTGCATTTGTAGGTAGCTCTCCATTACCTAATCTCAATACGTATTCAGCAAACTGCCGTTCCTCTTGATCTATACGCTTATTTTCGTCAAAGGTAATGGTTTTGAAATGTGACCATAAGAAGCTTCGTTTAATTGACAGATCCAACATTTCACTATTGTTTGCTCTCTGTTGCACAGGTAGGCATTGGCGAAAGTCTCATCCCAGGACTATCACTTTTCCACAGAAACGGACATTCTGATGTCCAATCGAACGCAAAGATGATGAAGAATTGGAGCCTCATCCATGAGAAAAACATCTATTTCTGCTAAACATCTAGCCTTCAAAGAACCAGCTTTAATGCTTGAAACCGAGTCGGGTGTCAATGGTACTTTTAGTCCAAAGGTCTTATGCGAAGTACGGCCATAAGGCAACAATGTTGAGGCAATACCTGTAAAAGATAAAGAGTTTTGTATATAAATGTCTTTCCAGTGCCTCCCGGACCATCAATAAAGAAACATTTTTTACAACATTTGTGTTATGTACAGCTTGGCTGATAGTATCAACTATTTCGGCCTGTTTTCCCCTGAGTAACTGGTGCATTGTATCCCCCAGAACTGCAGATTCATCCAAATTCAGAGAATTGCGGTGTGTCTCGTCGTCATAGCTCTCAACGTCTTCGAAGCCGAAAGTTCGTACCCAGTATTGAAAATTTCTCCCTTCTGTCGATTTAGTGTTTAATTTATGAGCAATGATTCTGTAGACGGGGTCAACTGCATCTCCCATTGGGGTATTATTACGTCGTGCTGCGTGTATGAAATCTTCCGCCAAATTTTCTTAAAATATTTCCCACAGACGCTTTGGATTTTCCGACGAACCATAAATTAATATTTGTACAAAAAGACTGCGCATTGCTGCAGGAATTTTGGATGATGAAGATTCTCGCAACCCTTCTACCCATTTTTGATCATCATAAGCTAATCCCCGTTCTAAGCAGGCCTGCTTATAAGTCTGATAGTGTTATTGACAGTTCGAAGATCTTTAAAACTCGTTGTGTCTTTTACGTGATACAATAGCAACCTCAAGTGGTACGTATAGTTCTGGTTGTGCGACGTAATTTATATTGTGAATCCTACCAATGACTCGCAACTTACGTTGTCTCCGCTCCCATTCACTCGAACTTCCAACCCATCTGAAGTTCTCAGGCATTTGCCAATAAAAATAATATTCAATTGTTTGTGATGAAGATTCATTTAGTTGCATTACTTCATTTTGTTGTTGAATTTGATGGTTGTGTCTAAAATATGCCTCTAATGTCGACCCCTTCTGGCCAATATCAGCAACATCTTCTTGTATTTGGTCCAAGTTTGCCACTCGATAATTGCCTGGTAAGTGTATGTATATCCAACCGCTGAACTGTATGACTTTTTTTTTTGTATTTCAAAAGAAAACAATCGCCAGCATTATTCTGGGGGTGTGACGCAGCGTCCTTCGATGTATGTGTTGGCCTCATTATATATAAGCTTCCTTTGTTCTTCTACAACTCTGAGCGATGCACAATCGTGTCTTTTATAAATGTATTTATACAAATATTTTACTGCCAAAATATATATGTATATACTACCTACATATTCAACGTTGATATGACATTTAAACTTTTTGAGTAAATATGCGTTATATGCTGCTACATGACGATTGTCTCTGGTTACATATTGACCATTTATATGTTTTCGGTAAATTGCTTGCTCGTGAGAAAATTGAGAATTCAGAGGATCCAATCGAGGATTATACCGACGTCGGTAATTTAGTTTCCCATCATCTACTAATTATGTTACTTCTTGAAATAGTTTCGGAAAGTCGAACCGACACCTCATTTTGCCATTTTTCATCGTCATGCATGGTGCACTGTGATTTAAATTTCCACACGGATTGTGTATCATCCATTTAATTACGAGCTGTCTTAACTCCAAGTCATTATGGCCAGGTATTTCAGTTGAAGTTAAATCATCAAGCTCTTCTGGTTGGTGAATCTTGTCTTCAGAAGCCATAGTCAGAAGCAAATGCATATTCGGTAAGCCTCTTTTCTGGAACTCTATAGTATATACAAAAGCTGCAACTTTCCCGAAAATCGGTTTTTTTATCTAAGTAATCTGTTAATTGGTCAAACTTTATCTTGGCTACTCGAGCGACTATGTCAGGACGATTCTGTGGAAGCTGATCCAAGATCGTACCGTCGTTTAAATTAAGTCTTAGTGCTTGCTTTATTTCTGGCCAATTGGGATTCGATGTCATAGTGATGAAGAAATCGGGCGATCCAAGTCGTCGAACGATAGCCATTGCATCTTCAAAATTCTCCGTGTAATATCTTGTAGAGCCGGGAAATGAAGACGGTAAAATAACCTTTTCACCAACTGACGCATTTTTTTGCTTTTCTAGTTCATTAACAAAATTGTTAACTCCTGTATATTGATCAGCGGGAATTTTGTTTTGATTATATTTTATCCATTGGACTCGGTCTCGCTCTACACGAATATAAGTGTCAACTAAGTACTGTTGGAATAATCGTCCACCGAAATGAAGTGCATTAAATGAAATTAATCGCATGTCTGGTGCTTCTAATGGTGATGCTTCTGTTATATATTTAATGAGCTTAGGCCGAAACGAAAGTCTGTGTTGTGCCAGTTCAAGTCGAGTTAAATGGCTACAGGAAGCATACGATGTTGTAAGTTTTAAACTTGGACTATAACCATCCGTTCCATAAGGGTAAAAATTGGATAGGTGAACGGTTCTACCCTTTTATCAATATTCTTTAAATTAATAATGTTTTTTTTACGTTGATGGGCAACCATTTCTTTATTTGGAAAACTTTATTTATTATGTTAAACGTTCTGTAGTCAGCGTGTTCGGGCAGTCGAAATAAGAGCTTAACTTGCGGTGGAGTTATTCCTTGGGCAAAGCATATACTATTAGTTTCTTGCTCTACTTCCCTCATCATTGCATATCCTTTTACATAAGAATTATGTGCTCGAATGATTTCCTCTAATAACTTCATAAGATTTTTACTTATTCCAAAGTTATGGGGATGACTAACCCTTTCATTAAATGCGTCATCTGTATCTAAGAAGTATAGCTGACCGTACTGTGGCCTTTCGAGTCTACCTTCAATGTTCTGTGTCGGATGAGCTGTCATGCTCACTTTATGATATATTTGACCACAAACAGTAAAGCTATAAACTCCATGACTACTTAGTGTTCTATAGTCCTCCACGTTGAAGGATGCTAGTGCGAAAGATGCGTTAATGTTTCTCATTTTTTTATGAAATTCATTCGAGTATGGGTGTAGACTCAAAAAAATACGTACTAAATCTTTGGAAATTGCGGTGGCTCCATTGCAATTCATCCGTGCAAACAACAGTCACCAAACGAATTTATATTTACACGGTTCACAACACGCTCCTCTTCTAGGTTGTTGATGCTGTTCAATAGTTTCGTTAGCCATTCGCTGTGACGCAAGCTGATGCAAATTCTCCAAACGCTGTGTTCGTTGCTCGCCCGTTTCGCAATTAAGTCGTACGACAGTACGCTCCCGTTGATCTTCCAGACATTGTTGATGCTCTTGAACAGTTTTGTTAGCCTTTCGATGTGTAGCACGCTGACGCAAATCTTCCAAACGCTGGGTTCATTGCTCGTCCGTTTCGCAGTGAATCCTTATTGATGTACGATCCCGGTGATCTTCTAGGCGTCGTTGATGCGGTTCAATAGTTTCGTTAGCCCTTCGCTGTGATGCACGCTGACGCAAATCTTCCAAACGCTGTGTACGCTGGTCGAAAGATTCGTTTGCTAAACGTTGTACTTTACGGATACGGTTTTGTTGTTGAACAACATTTAAATTATGCGACACTTCTTCCTTTGCAATTTTAGAAATACTTTCTAAACACCTTGTTTTTGCAGCACGCTTGGGGCGATTTGCTAGAAGCGTTTCTTCACTATCACTTTGATTTTTTTTAGTTTCAGACATTTTTTAGCATATACACTTTTAGCACCTCACTGGTTTCTTTAATATCACCAATTTATAATTTTCTTTAAACCAACTGTTTACCGCACGTCCGTTAAATGTCAAAATTTGATTTCCCCAATTTGAACAGCGGATTGAGCTTTTCACCTCAGAAAGCACTCTTGAAATTTCAACACGATTACAGAGACACGCCTGTTGACTGCTACGAGGCGTCTTAGGTTGACTCAGCTAACTTTCCATAGCGACATCTATCGATAAGTAGTTACCCTAAACAAAAGGATATATAAAAATCAAGTAAATACGAATGAAAATATCTTTCGTTTGATACCCATAATGGCATGATTCATTTCATTTAAAAAAAATTCAGATAGGTGGCAACCCCGAAAACAAAACCTATGTGGCAACACCTACGTCAAAATTCTTAGAATGTGGTACACTATCTACATATCAATTTCATCCAAATCCGCCGAGTCGTTTTCGAGATAGTCTGGAAATACAAATATATAAATATACAAATATACAAGATTAGTTCGTTTAAAGTAATAAGATAAGATATCATCAATACATAGATGGATAAAAAACATAAACCTTTAAATAAACATCTCGGTTACATGCTTGCAGACTTTGACTTGATTTGAATCGGTTCTTATTAATTTTAATATCCATGTCACAAATTCTGAACCATTTTTTCGAAGTCATGTTCGTCGGAAGTTCGAAGTCTTTTGCGAAATCCACTACAAGCGCTAAAACCTATCTCTATTTGTTTAAGTTTATTACACAAAGGCAGAACGCATTGTGTTAACAAAGATGCTAAAATGTTGCGTTTATTATTTAAAAAAATATTTTCAATGTTGACCCAAGAATTTTATAATAATAAGCAATAGATAAAATGTGGAGGATGGGGCCGTGTGCAAAAGTCCACGCAAGTGGGGAAAGTTTCTGATCGCCATTCACCTGGGAATGGCCAGAGCGATTCTTTTGCATGCGGTTCAAGCAGCTCACTTCTTCCGGGCTTTGCACCCAAGTATCCTCTGGGTAATCACCGAACACCCGTTCGGTGGTGAGCTAAACGTGAGAAGGCGACAACCTGGTAAAGCCACTCCGGGCTTGCTGGGGGGTTCAAACAGCAGCGTCTGATTACCAGGTGGTGCGGCTGCAAGCGGGCGTCTGTCTTGGATCAAGCGGCTCGCTATACAAACGTGTAATAGAATTCAACCTCCCGTGAAACGGGTTGTGCGTTGGGTTTGGGACCCACCACATAAAACAACGTTCCAATGAAATTCAACAACAAAGCCTCGGATATGAGAACCCCTTTTTTAGATGACAACACCCGCAAACGAAATAAGGATTATGAGATAAGGGCATGTACCTGGAATGTCCGGTCCCTTAATGGGGAAGGTGCCGCTGCCCGGCTGGTTGAGGTCCTGAGGAAAGCAAAAGCTGACATCACCGCCATACAAGAGATGCGATGGACGGGGCGAGGAAACACGATCAAAACACCTTGCAACATCTACTGGAGTGGGCATGAAGACAAGCGCAGATTCGACGTGGGATTTGTGGTGGGAGAGAGACTCCGTCACCGAGTACTTTCGTTCACACCCGTGAACGAGCGTCTCGCTGCAATCCGCATAAAAGTACGATTTTTCACCATATCGTTTATCTGCGCTCATGCACCGACGGAAGAGAAGGACGACGTGGAAAAGGATGCATTCTACGAGCGCCTGGAAGAAGCATACGAGCGCTGCCCCCGTCATGATATCAAAGTCGTGCTTGGCGACTTTAACGCCAGGGTGGGTAAGGAGGGTGTATTTGGCCCCACTGTCGGGAAGTTCAGTCTCCACGATCAGACTTCGCCAAATGGATTCAGGCTGATCGACTTCGCCGGTGCCCGAAACATGGTCATATCCAGCACTAGGTTTATGCACAAGAAGATCCATCAGGCTACATGGCTGTCCCCGATCGAAAAACACGCAACCAAATCGACCACGTTGTGATAGACGGACGGCATGCTTCCTGCGTTTTAGATGTCGCACAATACGAGGACCTACCATCGACTCTGATCACTACCTAGTAGCAGCCAAGATTCGTACCCACCTCTGTACGACAAAACAGGCGCAACAAAAAACGCAGGGAGAGCTGGACGTCGAAAAGCTGCAATCGCAACAGACCGCCAACTATTTCGCAGATCGCCCCTCACATCTGCTCTCCGAGAACACAATTCAACCTAGTGGAGCGCATGCGCAGTGGGATCATATCTCAGGAGCACTCCGCACCGCAGAAGAAGAAGTAATTGGAATCCGGCGAACGCGAAGAAATAGCTGGTATGATGATGAAGAGTGCCGCGCTGCAACGAAAAGAAAGGACGACGCCTATAAGCCAACGCTGAGATCAAATGCAACGAGGAGTGTGTGTGAACACTACCGCGAGTTGAAGAGGGAATCGAGACGACTTTTCCGGGCGAAAAAAAGAGAGGCAGAAAAGCGTGAAATAAAGGAATAATGCCCGAAAATTCTATCAAAAGATTCGGCGAATGACAGAAGGTTTTAAACCCGGGGCAAACTCCTGTAAGAATGAGAACGGGGACCTGGTGGCCGATGTTCGGAGAGCACTCAGAATATGGAGGGATCACTTCTCTGCCCTTTTAACTGGAGAAACTGAGCAAGAAACCAGAGAAGATGCCGAACCCGAGCCCACAATCGAAGATGATGGAATTGACGTTCCACAACCCTATTATAATGAGGTGCAAATAGCAATATCCCGATTGGAATCTAAGTGTTCTCTGCCCAATCCACAAGAAGGGCGATCCTGCAAACTGCGCCAACTATCGCGGAATCAGCCTCTAGAATATCGCATATAAGGTCCTATCAAGCGTGTTGTGCGAAAGACTGAAGCCTGATGTGAACAGACTGATTGGACCTTATCAGTGTGGCTTCAAACCTGATAAATCTACTATCGACCAGATTTTTACAATACGCCAAAAATTTAAAAAAAAAAACCCGTGAGAAAAGAATCGACACACATCATCTCTTTGTTGATTTTAAAGCCGCTTTCGATAGCACGAAAAAGGGCTGCGTATATGCCGCTATGTCTGAATTTGGTTCCCCCGCAAAACTTATACGGCTATGCAAAATGACCTTGAGCAACACCGCCAGCCCGGTTAGAATTGGGAAACACCTCTCCGAACCGTTCGATACTTAACGAGGTTTCAGACAGGGTGACCCCCTATCGGGCTCAGAATGCTGCAGAAAATAATAAAAGCTGCAGAACTTAACCGCGCTGGAACAATATTTTATAAAAGCGTGCGATGGTTGGCATATGTTGGCGATATTTATATCATTGGCCTTAACAACCGCACCGTAACTTCTGCTTACTCCAAATTAGAAAAAGAAGCGGAGAAAATGGGATTGGTGGTGAACGAGGGCAAAACGAAGTACCTTCTGTCATCATGCAAAGAGTCAGCGCATTCGCGCCTTGGCAACCAAGCCACTGTTGGCAGAATAATTTCGAAATAGTAAAGGACTTCGTTTACCTGGGAACCAGCATTTACACCAACAATAATGTTTGCCTAGAAATCCGACGAAGAATTACTCTTGCAAACAAATGCTACTTCGGACTGAGTAGGCAATTGAAAAGTAAAGTCCTCTCTCGACGAACGAAAATAACACTCTACAAGTCACTCATCGCACCCGTCCTGTTATATGGTGCAGAAGCGTGGACACTGACAACATCTGATGAGGCGGCTCTGGGAGTATTCGAGAGAAAGGTTCTTCGAAAGATTTGTGGATCTCTACGCGTTTGCGACGGCGAGTACCGAAGAAGATTAAATGATGAGATGTATGAACTTTACGCAGACGCCGACATAGTTCAGCGAATTAAAACACAGCGGCTTCGCTGGCTAGGCCACGCAGTGCGAATGAGCCAAGATGCTCCAGCCCAGAAGGTATTCTTATCGGCACCCGCCGGTGGAAGCAGAGGAAGAGGGAGACCACCACTCCGATGGAAGGACCAAGTGGAGACCGATTTGCGATCCGGCGGTGTTTCCAATTGCGCAACGAAGAAACGACTGGCGAGCTATGTTGGACGGTCACAATTGCCCGGGCGGTTAGATGACCATTTAAAGAAAAAGGAGATAAAATGTTGAAATTGTTTTAATTTTGAGCCTTTCGTATAACAAAACGGACACCATAAATTTTTTAATAAATACAAATAATTTTAACTATTTTTTGTCAACTTCACCCTGGCACTTTATTATAAGTACTAAACTTTAATAGGTCATAAAACTGCAAATCGGAATTTTCTATACTAATTCGGATTAGAAAGTGTAGAATTTTGATTAAGCTTGGTTAAATTTTCCAAATTGCAATTGGTTCTTGAATGTTTTTTGTTAGACAATGGGCTACACTTTTATTGAAAACGCTTAAAAAATTCTCCTCGCTATCTATTTTTCCGCCGTTTTGTGCCAGCCTACTCTGGTATTTTCAGACCACCTGAATTCGGATTTTTAAAGGCGTGAGAGATAAAGGAGTACAGTATTAGGGTATTATTTCGATCTGTTATGTTATTACTACAAGAACCAATGTGTAAGCATACCTCGAAAGCGGTTTTATCGTCTTGAAATCCTAGTGAATTTTGTAGAAGGTATGAAAAAACTAGTATATGTATATAGGCTTAGTATTACACTAAGCGATAATTTCATTTATTCATAAAACTGCACTTTGTCATTAGTCTAAATTAAGAAAATTATAAATCAGAATTATCAAATAGTATTGTGTTATTCAATCGAAAGTAAAAAATAAGTAGTTCAGGGACGAAGGGGGATCCATCCACCCCACTCAAACCAAACGAAGACTTAAATCATATCCATCTTCTCTACGAAAAATTAATATTGGATATTGCAACGCATCATAAGAACGATGTGTCTCTATGATGCCTCTCACCTCTTATTACCCATCTTATCCTTCCTTACGGAAGAGGGGTGACATGACCTACAAGGTTTCACTGGTCATAAATCACTACCACGACAGTCGGCCAGTACCGCAAGGGAGTACTGGAGCGTACTGGGCTTAAATTCGGTCAAGGACTGTTAATTCGACAACACTCCCCAAAACCTTCGGGGAGTGTTTTTGTCGTTACCACAACAAAAACAACAACAACAAAATAAACACTAAAACTTTTCAATTGTCAAGAACACGAAACCGCAATTCCCTTTCGAAATATAAAAATTTAACTCTTTTAATAGCCGTCGATGACTAAACGCAATGTTGACTGTGGTATTTAATTATTTTAATTTAGTTTCTAAATTTTACGCTGGTGCACGTATAAAATAAATGTTCTGCCAAAAAACTTACCTGAAGCTCCCTTCTTATATAAGGCCCAAGGTGGGCACGCAGCTTTCTCTTCTTCCTCTTCATCTATTTCTCCTTTTTCGTATCGTTTATCTCTTATTAATCTTATCTCTATCCTTATCGCTATCTATTTGACTATCACTTCTATGCACTATCTGTGCAATTTGGATTGCATAGAAAATGGGGTTCTTAAATTTTTATGTTTTCCATATCGAACTTTATTTTCTATTGAAAAGGAATATTCAATCAATACCATGGTACAATAAACAGGTAAAAGCAGAAATAAAAAAGCAACCTTGCATTGTATTTTCTTGGTAGCTCAGGTTCCTCGACTGTTAAAATATGTTTACAACTCCTTATGCCAAAGTCATGTCAAAAGTAATGGAAGTGAGGGATGGTTATTGGTTACAATTTTGTTGCGCTGATACCATGAAGCCAGGGCAATGCCGGTATCAGCGCAATTGGTTTACGTAATTGTGGTTTTGCGTATAATAAATCCTGATGCCATTTTGGTGGTGGCGCAATTTACGAAATCCCACCCAAAACTGATACAAAAATCTTAAGATAAGGAATCCGAAGTCCCTGCTTAACCTAAGAATAATAAGAAAAACAATATTTTCTAGTGTAGTGAAGCAGTTTAAGAAATAATGAGGTCGAAGCACAAAAAATAAAAAAAAACAAATTAGTCAAGTGTTTTTATTAATTATTGTTTTTTGTGTTCTTCAGGAAATAACAAATGTACAAAACATATTCGTATACTTGCACTATTGACTGCACCTGGGCGACTAATTTAACATGGATGTACAAGTATAACAAAAGACAGTGGTATAACATAGCATGAAAAAATTTTAACAATTAAGAAACAGTAATGGAAACAAAACTTCTGTACAAACAACAATACATTAAAATATGAACTAGTTCACTGTCTTCTTTGTTAATTACTTTTAAATAGTTTCATATATTAATTTCCCAAAACAGGATTATAATTCCTTGGATTGTAGATTCCTTTGTAGCAGAGAAGGTTTAAAATTTCTACAGGTCATAACTTCTTCTTCTTTAAATGGTCATCTAACCGCCTGGGCGATTTTGACCGTCCAACATAGCTCGCCAGTCGTTTCTTCGTTGCGCCAACTGGCGCCAATTGGAAACACCGCGGGATCGCAAATCGGTCTCCACTTGGTCCTTCCATCGGAGTGGTGGTCTCCCTCTTCCTCTGCTTCCACCGGCGGGTGCCGATAAGAATACCTTCTGGGCTGGAGCATCTTCGCTCATTCGCACTACGTGGCCTAGCCAGCGAAGCCGCTGTGTTTTAATTCGCTGAACTATGTCGGCGTCTGCGTAAAGTTCATACAGCTCATCATTAAATCTTCTTCGGTACTCGCCGTCGCCAACGCGTAGAGGTCCACAAATCTTTCGAAGAACCTTTCTCTCGAATACTTTCAGAGCCGCCTCATCAGATGTTGTTAGTGTCCACGCTTCTGCACCATATAGCAGGACGGGTGCGATGAGTGACTTGTAGAGTGTTATTTTCGTTCGTCGAGAGAGGACTTTACTTTGCAATTGCCTACTCAGTCCGAAGTAGCATTTGTTTGCAAGAGTGATTCTTCGTCGGATTTCTAGGCTAACATTATTGTTGGTATTAATGCTGGTTCCCAGGTAAACGAAGTCCTTTACTATTTCGAAATTATTGCTGCCAACAGTGGCTTGGTTGCCAAGGCGCGAATGCGCTGACTCTTTGCATGATGACAGAAGGTACTTCGTTTTGCCCTCGTTCACCACCAATCCCATTTTCTCCGCTTCTTTTTCTAATTTGGAGTAAGCAGAAGTTACGGCGCGGTTGTTAAGGCCAATGATATCAATATCGTCAGCATATGCCAACAGTTGGACGCTTTTATAAAATATTGTTCCAGCGCGGTTAAGTTCTGCAGCTTGTATTATTTTCTCCAGCATTAAATTAAATTAAAGAAATCGCACGATAGGGGGTCACCCTGTCTGAAACCTCGTTTAGTTTCGAACGGCTCGGAGAGGTACTTCCCAATTCTGACCGAGCTGGCGGTGTTGCTCAAGGTCATTTTGCATAGCCGTATAAGTTTTGCGGGGAAACCAAATTCAGACATAGCGGCATATAGGCAGCTCCTTTTCGTGCTATCGAAAGCGGCTTTAAAATCAACAAAGAGATGATGCGTGTCGATTCTTTTTTCACGGGTTTTTTCCAAGATTTGGCGTATTGTAAAAATCTGGTCGATGGTAGATTTACCAGGTCTGAAGCCACACTGATAAGGTCCAATCAGTCTGTTCACATCAGGTTTCAGTCTTTCGCACAATACGCTTGATAGGACCTTATATGCGATATTCAAAAGGCTGATTCCGCGATAGTTGGCGCAGTTTGCAGGATCGCCCTTCTTGTGGATTGGGCAGAGAACACTTAGATTCCAATCTTCAGGCATGCATTCATCCGACCAAATTCTGCATAGAAGCTGATGCATGCGCCTTACCAGCTCCTCGCCTCCGTGTTTGAATAGCTCAGCAGGCAAACCATCAGCGCCAGCTGCTTTATTGTTTTTCAATCGGGATATTGCTATTCGCACCTCATTGTAGTCGGGTTGTGGAACGTCAATTCCATCATCTTCGATTGTGGGCTCGGGTTCGGCATCTTCTCTGGTTTCTTGCTCAGTTTCTCCATTTAAAAGGGCAGAGAAGTGATCCCTCCATATTCTGAGTGTTCTCTGAACATCGGTCACCAGGTCGCCGTTCTCATTCTTACAGGAGTTTGCCCCGGGTTTGAAACCTTCTGTCATTCGCCGAATTTTTTGATAGAATTTTCGGGCATTATTCCCGTTGGCCAGCATCTCAAGCTCCTTTATTTCACGCTTTTCTGCCTCTCTTTTTTTCGCCCGGAAAAGCCGCCTCGCTTCCCTCTTCAACTCGCGGTAGTGTTCACACACACTCCTCGTTGCATTCGATCTCAGCGTTGCCTTGTAGGCTTCGTCCTTTCTTTTCGTTGCAGCGCGGCACTCTTCATCATCATACCAGTTGTTTTTTCGCGTTCGCCGGAATCCAATTACTTCTTCGGCTGCGGTACGGAGTGCTCCTGAGATATGATCCCACTGCTCATGCATTCCACTAGGTTGAATTGTGCTCTCGGAGAGCAGGTGTGAGAGGCGATCTGCGAAATAATTGGCGGTCTGTTGCGATTGCAGCTTTTCGACGTCCAGCTTTCCCTGCGTTTTTTGTTGCACCTGTTTTGTCGTACAGAGGCGGGTACGAATCTTGGCTGCTACTAGGTAGTGATCAGAGTCGATGTTAGGTCCTCGTATTGTGCGAACATCTAAAACGCTGGACGGCATGGTCCGTCTATCACAACGTGGTCGATCTGGTTGCGTGTTTTTCGATCGGGGGACAGCCATGTAGCCTGATGGATCTTCTTGTGCATAAACCTAGTGCTGGATATGACCATGTTTCGGGCACCGGCGAAGTCGATCAGCCTGAACCCATTTGGCGAAGTCTGATCGTGGAGACTGAACTTCCCGACAGTGGGGCCAAATACACCCTCCTTACCCACCCTGGCGTTAAAGTCGCCAAGCACGACTTTGATATCATGACGGGGGCAGCGCTCGTATGCTTCTTCCAGGCGCTCGTAGAATGCATCCTTTTCCACGTCGTCCTTCTCTTCCGTCGGTGCATGAGCGCAGATAAACGATATGGTGAAAAATCGTACTTTTATGCGGATTGCAGCGAGACGCTCGTTCACGGGTGTGAACGAAAGTACTCGGTGACGGAGTCTCTCTCCCACCACAAATCCCACGCCGAATCTGCGCTTGTCTTCATGCCCACTCCAGTAGATGTTGCAAGGTGTTTTGATCGTGTTTCCTCGCCCCGTCCATCGCATCTCTTGTATGGCGGTGATGTCAGCTTTTGCTTTCCTCAGGACCTCAACCAGCCGGGCAGCGGCACCTTCCCCATTAAGGGACCGGACATTCCAGGTACATGCCCTTATCTCATAATCCTTATTTCGTTTGCGGGTGTTGTCATCTAAAAAAGGGGTTCTCATATCCGAGGCTTTGTTGTTGAATTTCATTGGAACGTTGTTTTATGTGGTGGGTCCCAAACCCAACGCACAACCCGTTTCACGGGAGGTTGAATTCTATTACACGTTTGTATAGCGAGCCGCTTGATCCAAGACAGACGCCCGCTTGCAGCCGCACCACCTGGTGATCAGACGCTGCTGTTTGAACCCCCCAGCAAGCCCTTAAACCGATTATGTCGGAGTGGCCTTACCAGGTTGTCGCCTTCTCACGTTTAGCTCACCACCAAACGGGTGTTCGGTGGTTACCCAGAGGATACTTGGGCGCAAAGCCCGGAAGTAGTGAGCTGCTTGAACCGCATGCAAAAGAATCGCTCTGGCCATTCCCAGGTGAATGGCGATCAGAAACTTTCCCCACTTGCGTGGACTTCTGCACACGGCCCCACCCTCCCAGGTCATAACTATACAACAATTTAACACTACCGCTTTTACACAACTGGGTATTTAATGTTCGGTTCCACCCGAACATAGACTTCCTTACTTGTTTAATAAACAAATTTTACCAGACCCAAATATTGTGCTCGGACCACAAAGTGTTAATACGCTTATTTATATTTTTTTAAGTAGGATTTTACCACGACTGCCTTTACACAGCTGGGTATTTATACCTTGTGCCCTGAGCAAAGACTTCCTTCCGTACTTGTTATTTATAAAATTGCCCACATGCTCAGAGCGAAATGGCCACCTAAAATGCCCTGTAAATTAGAACAAAGTTTAGAAGATTTCTCTTCAGTTTCTCTCCAATAAGATCTCCTTTTAATAAAAATGTGAAGATAAAACGTTGAACTAAGGTGAACACCTTTTCAATATAATTTAGGAGATGACGCGTAGAATTTAGATGAAATCCTTTTCAGTGAAATGTTATGGATAACCTATTAAACTAAGGTGAACACCTTTTCAATATAATTAAGAAGGTGACCCTTAGAATTAAGAGGAAACGCTTTTTAATAAAATCAAGTAGATAACCTGTAAAACTAAGCAGAAACTCTCCTTAACATAAATGAGATGGGAGTCTTAATTATTATTGGGACATCATCTTAATTTTAACAAGCCGATGATCTTATCAATTTGATATTATTTTCCACTAAATTGAAATTAATACTTTCTGAAAATAAATATAACACGACTTTTTATTTAAACTGTTTTTTAGTTATTAATTCAGCATTAGCATAACTATAGCTAGTTTAAATACTTGTGTATATATAATTAAAATTGACTTTACATATTTCCTTGTAATTTGTATTGCATAAATAATTGAAAAACTTATAACTCTTATAACTCTAATAGAAAATTAAAGGTATATTTACCAATATTTCTTGGATCTTATAACTTCAAGACCTTTATTTAAAACATAAAAATCTATTGGCGCACAATCTAAAGAATTAAATTTGATGAGAGTGTAATTATGTTTTTCACTGCCAACCAAATATGATTGAAATCTCTCAGAAAAATTTAGACAACTATGACTTTTCACTACAATACTAATATTATTTTCGCTTATTAAGAAATCGCATATTTCGTAAATAAGAAAACTGTCTTTAGTAACTGAAACAATGTGTCCAATTTTGAAAGTTTTTCCTCGAAAAATAACGGAATCTGTTCTGGCTAACTGAGCCGTAACAACCATAGCGATCGCAGCAACCCTGCGGCCGCCCACTTCACCACACTTCACACGCACACTAACATAGTTACACACACACAAATTGTCAACACCAAAAAACGCCTACACTTTTACAAAAAACACAATTGTATTATCTTTTGTACCCGCCACATCTCTCTGGTTTTCGCTCCGCGAAATAAAGCGCCCAAGTTTAAATTTAAAATAATAAAAGTCTTTTTTTTGAGCTATCGAGTGCCAAGGTGAGTGAAGCGGGAAGTGAAAGTGCAGTGAAGTGCCTACAAATATATATGGTCCATCTTCGCCTTAAAGAAAAAGCACCTATGGACAGTGAAAGGACAAAAAAAATACAAAATAACAAAAGTCCACAATAAAAAACAAAAAAAGGCGCAAAAACATATGGACAGTGGTAAAAAATACAAAAGTGAACAAAAACAAACAAATTAAGCAAACAACAATTTACAGTCCACATAAAAATTTTGGAAAACAAATTTACAAAAACAAAAACGTGCAAAGTGAAATCCCACATTAGGGTGGAAAAAAAAAAAAAATTTTTATTAAATTTGCACAAAACAAACAAACTAAAAATTTAAACAAAGTAAAGTTAACAATTTCATCGGGCGCGCCGGTCAACAAACAACAACAAAACCATAAAACAACAAAAAACCGGGCGCGGACAAAAATACTAAATCACTTAACAAAATTGTTGATACACATATAAAAGGAAAAATCGAGGGAAGGAAGGACAAACAACAATAACAAAAATATAAATAGCTTGAAAAAAAAAAAAAGGCTAAGTAAATTCCCCCTTAACCCTTACAACAGAGCGGTGAGTTGTATCATTTTTGATTATTAAGACGTTCATTTGGCATTTGTACGGAATTTTTAACAAATCCGTATAACCCAAAATCGAACTATATTACATATAAAAATACATACATACATATATTCAAAAATTTAATACTGCCGAAATTTCCCAGCAAAATACGGCATTTTGAAATAACAGGATCAGAAAAAATATATATATAAAAGTGATCTCGGTCAAAGTCCGACCATCCAATTTACCTACATATAGATATAAAAAACATTTGAATTTCCGTATTAAGTCCTGCACCAAGCATTACAACAAATACTTAAATACAAAATCTCACCGCGGACATACCTACTGCTTATTTTTCATGTTGTCAAGCACAAATTAAAAAATCCAAAAACAAAATATAGGCTTCAAGTTTTTACTTGCAAATTACCCGGCAATACCCCCTTTAGCTTGCATTCCCTGGCGCACATAAGTCAAGCCAAGGCAGGATTGCACTAACAAAATAAGCAGTACCTAGAAAGAATAAAGAAAAATAAAAGAAAATATTTAAATTGTTAGCAAGGCTAGTTCTGGTCTCCTAGTAAAACGTGCGAAAAAGCTACAGTCCAGCATCCCAAAAAGAAAAAAAAATATAAGCAACAAAGTTCCTTGCACTAAATTGCATTGAACCTAGCAAGCAGAACAAAGTCTATTGTGTACCTGCATTGCTATTCTTCACTGTAAGGTATACAAATAGACAAGCACACAAACGTGCAGCAGCCACCCTCGCTAACTAACTACCCAACAAAAAATATCGGAAGCACATACAGATAAGTTTAACCTTACAAAAAATACTGTAAGTACTTATAAAAAATATATAAGAGAATTATAAGGGGTAATAATTTTAATTAGCCTTTGGTATAATTTCATAAAATAAATCCAAGGTAGAAAATACACTCGCGCGTAAAATAATAGCATCGTCAATTATAAAATCTCGGTACATTAAAAAACAGCATATATTTATATATATTTGCATTTATATATCGGTTTATTTATCAAAAAAATTTATAAACGACTTGAAACAACAGTCGCGCGAAAAATATAATACAGACAAAATGTCTGATCCAAAATCTCCTCTTATCGTAGTGGAGCCACCCAAAATGGGTGAAGAAGAAAAGCCACAAGGCAGCCCTGCTGACGGTACCCGCTCAAAACAGGGTGCAAGGCAAAAAAAGGGCAAAGAATTTTCAGCTGCAAAATTCATAACAGAAAGTGACAGTATCATAAGATACTGCACTAGATTCGCTTCAATTCCCATAGAGGAAAATACAGAATCGGTGCTAGAAGTCAAAGATAAGTCTCTTGGCAGATTTTGGACACGGCTCCAAGCGGCATATGACGCAATCATCGGAACCGATGATTCAGACTTGCCCGAAAATTTTAAAGAATCAGCTTATTCCAAATATGAAAACTGCTTAGACCGTTACGAAGAAACTAAGGCCATGATCTCTGATCAATTAAAACTCTTAAGGCCAATTATTGCACCTACTCAACAACGAGTAGAGCTGCCCCAAACACAAAACAAAGAAACAAATTCAGGCATATATCTTAAAGTGCCGGCCTGTGATACTGAAGTATTTCATGGGGGTTATGAGCAATGGCCGTCGTTCCGAGACATGTTCTCAGCCGTTTACATAAACCACCCAAAGCTATCACAAGCGCAAAAATTATACCATTTAAGAAACAAAACAAAAGGTCAAGCAGCGGCAATAGTTAAACAGTTCGCACTCAACGATGACAATTTTAATCTGGCTTGGGAAGCGCTAAAAGCGAGATATGAAAATGAAAGAGTCTTAGTCGACAAACAAATAACGACATTAATGAACTTACCAAAAATTCAAAATGAAACTAGTGAGGAATTTCTGAAATTACAGTCCACAGTTACAAACTGTTTATCGGTTCTAGAAACCCAAAAAATTCCCACTGAAAACTGGGACCCTATTCTGGTCAATATTTGTGCTGCCACATTACCAGAAAAATCATTAATTTTATGGGAGCAATCGCTCTCATCCCGTAAAAAATGCCCAACGTGGCAACAAATGAAAGATTTTCTCACCACCCAGTTCGAAATCGCAGAACGGGTAGGCACAAAAGAAACAAAGCCGAAAAATGCAAATGAAGACAAAAATAAAAGCTTCTTTAAACCCCAAGCCGGTAATTATAACTCCCATAATAGGAGTAATTTTAAGTCTAACACCAAGAGTTTTAACAAATCTCAGTCGTTCACATCTGAACAAAGCACATATAAATGGTCATGCGAACTGTGTAACGGAGGTCATTCAATAAGATCTTGCGAGAAATTTATAAAATTATCAATAAACGAGCGAAATAATTTAGTCAGGACGAAGAAACTCTGCACAAACTGTTTGTCAAAGAGTCACCCAGTGCAGAGATGTCCGAGTGTTCACAAGTGCTCATATTGCCAGGGGAGACACCATTCAATGCTCCATACTAATAATAATAATAACTCCCAAAACAGTCGAACTTTCAATAGAACCACTGGACTAGCGGCAACAGCTGAAAATACCGAGACGGAAAGTCCAGAAAGTTGTCAAGAACAACCATGCTGCTCAAAAGCAGCCAGAATACAAACGCTTCATTCAGAAAATGAAAGCAAAACTTTATTACCTACAGCAATCGTCTCCATCGAACACCGAGGAGAAATATTCAAGCTAAGAGCCTTAATCGATCAAGGATCACAGCGATCATTTATAGCATCGAAGGTTCAACAAACTTTGAATTTACCAACCAAATCAGCCAACTTTGAAATCTCGGGAATGGGCGGAAGAGTAGTTCAAAACTCAAATAAAATCTGTCTCATTACCTTGATGTCTTCAAATGCGGATCAAAGAATCAAAGCACAAGCTATAGTTCTGCCGCGACTGACAAACATGCTCCCAAGCTATAATATAAATAGCGAGCACTGGCAAAAGTTTTCGCATCTGAAACTTGCCGATCCCAATTGCCATACCCCCGATCAAATCGACTTATTATTGGGAAGCGATCTAATCCCCCAAATAATACTTGAAGGTGTTGAGAAAATTTCCAACAACCTATTAGCCCAAAATACCATCTTTGGATGGATTTTAAGCGGTCAAGTCAAAGAGAAAATCTCCACGTTCACAACGCAAGTGGAAGATATTTCGAATGACACTCTTAATTCACAATTGAGAAAATTCTGGGAAGTCGAAGAACTCGCGCCAATTCCCGTTACTACAACTGACGATAAGTATTGTGAAGCCTTTTACAAAGCCACAACTACAAGATCAGAGAGCGGGAGGTACGTCGTTCGACTACCATTCAAGCAACAATTTCCGGATACACTCGCCTTAGGTCACTCACGAACCTCAGCTCTACAGCAGTTTCTAAGTATGGAAAGAAACCTTCTTAAAAAAGGCGAACTTAAAACCTCATACGACAACGTCCTTGAGGAATACATAAAATTGGATCATATGGAACCAGTAAATTCCTATGAGAAAATAACAAAAGGCAAACACTCATCCTTTTATCTACCACACCACGCGGTTATCAAACCGGAAAAACTTACAACAAAAGTACGAGTGGTGTTCAATGCATCTAAATGCACAAGCTCAGGTAACTCCCTAAATGATGTATTATATAAGGGACCAACATTACAACCAGATTTAATGTTACTTATACTACAGTGACGTATGTATAAATACGTATTCAATGGTGACGTCGAGAAAATGTACAGACAAATCCTAGTACACGAAGACGATCAGGATTACCAGCGAATTATCTTTCGCAGTTCACTGAGTAGTCCAATACGAGACTATAAACTGAAAACAGTGACATTTGGCGTAAACTGCGCCCCTTTCCTAGCCATTCGTACATTACACGAACTGGCAAAAGATACAAAAGCAAAATTACCTCTAGCCGCCCCGGTGCTTATCTCTCAAACGTACGTAGACGACATACTGTCTGGAAGCCATAGCCTTCCTTTAGCGTGCGAGTCCTTAGCTCAAGTTATCGAAGCCCTCGATTCGGCAGGGTTTCCATTAAAAAAGATAACATCTAATCATCCAGAAATACTGGCAAATATAAATAAAGAAAACTTGCTAGACACCAATTTTCTAAAGTTTGAAAAGGAGAGCACCACCAAAACTCTGGGCATACAATGGAACGCAATATCAGACCAATTTTCATACACTCTTGAGTCGATATCTGCAAAATCCGCAAAAACTAAAAGGCAAATTCTGTCATCTGTGGCGAAACTTTTCGACCCCGCAGGATGGCTTGCGCCAATGATGATACAAGCGAAGATCTTGATACAAGAACTATGGCTAGATGGAACCGATTGGGACGAAGTGGTTAAACCACTCCGCTTAATAAAATGGTCTCAATTTGCAAACAACCTGCATACTATTTCCGAGATACAAATACCTCGGTGGGTGAATTTCTCACCTGATCATCAAGTCGAACTACACGGCTTTTGCGATGCTTCTGAGAAAGCATACTGCGCAGCTATTTATGTGCGAAGTCAGCATAATGGCAAAACGACAAGTCACTTATTAGTGGCAAAAGGCAAGGTCGCACCTCTTAAGACCGTAAGCCTCCCGCGGCTCGAGCTATGCGGCGCACTTCTGCTCGCAAAACTAACCTCGACCGTGCAAAAACACCTAAACCTGAGCAATAGGAAATTATATTTATGGACCGATTCAGAAATCGTCCTAGCCTGGTTAGAAAAACCACCACATACGTGGAAAACATACGTGTCAAACCGCACAGCGGAAATTATTGACCTAGTTGGACCAGCAACTTGGCGGCACGTTGCCAGTGCTGATAACCCTGCGGATCTTGGCACAAGAGGCTGCAAACCATTGCAGTTAACAACCACCACACTTTGGTGGAATGGCCCAAGCTGGCTAGTAGAACCACCAGAAGCGTGGCCGAAATCACCTGCACGAAATATCATAGCCCCAGAAAGTCGAAGAATCGAAGGCTTTCATGCCACTCTGGAGGACACGGATATACTAGAGCGATTTTCGTCGTTTCCCCGAGCCTTAAGGGTAATCGCGTATATGTTTCAATTTGTAAATCGCTTAAAAAACAAAGTGCAAGGAATAACGAATCCCGAAAGCTATACTCTAACGCACCAAGACTTGCAGCGGGTAAAAATAGCCCTAATCGAGTCCACGCAGACTCGCTACTATAACAATGAACGAACACTGCTAATGGGATCAAAACCTATTGACAAAAGGAGCGCTCTGTTAGTGCTTAACCCCTTTGTAGACTCTAAAGGACTTATTCGCGCCAACGGAAGGCTAGCGAACTCCAGCCTGAGCTACAACGAGCGGCATCCAATCATAATACCGGAAAAATCCGCATTTGCCATGCTTTTTATAAATTATCTTCACCTTTTAATGGTACACGCCGAACACCGGCTAATGCAACAAATGATCCGACAAGAATTCTATATACCACGACTAAAGCCTTTGATTAAAAAATGCATCTTTACGTGTAAAGTCTGTACGCTACATAAGCAAAAGATGCGCACGCAGATCATGGCAGCTCTACCACCTGAACGCTGCAATTTTTCTCTGCCTTTCACCATCACGGGTGTTGATTTTGCCGGACCTTTCCAGTTAAAGGCCTCGATACTAAGGTCATCTACCATAACGAAAGGTTACGTGGCTGTCTTTGTATGCTTTACGACAAAAGCAGTGCACTTAGAGTTATGCTCCGATCTGACAACGTCAGCTTTTCTCGCGGCATTTGCACGCTTTGTCGGACGGCGAGGATTTCCCTCCAAAATCATGAGCGACAACGGTAAAACCTTCATCGGTGCCCAACGCGCAACCGAAAAAGAGTTCGTACAGTTCGCAAAGGAAGTCTCGCCGCATGTCATAGAAAAATACGCACCTCAAGGCATTAATTGGCAATTCATCCCCCCGAGCGCCCCACATATGGGTGGACTATGGGAATCAGCGGTTAAAAGCTTTAAATCGCATTTCAAGAAAGCCGCTGGCAATCACAAATTTACATTCGAAGAGTTCACAACGCTACTCATTCGAGTTGAAGCCGTTCTTAATTCACGGCCGCTATCAGCGCTCTCGCAAGATCCCTCCGACTTTACAGCCCTCACGCCTGGGCATTTTCTTCGAGGAGCTCCACTTCTGGCTATACCAGAACCAAACGTGGACTCACTCTCTCTCATAAATCGATGGGAACGAATCAAAATTCTCCATCATGAATTTAGTCGCCGATGGAAGGAAGAGTATCTGAAAGACCTCCATAAAAGATATCGGTGGAAAAACACTCACGAAGCACCAAAAATTGGAGAATGTGTCCTAATTCATGATGACTGTCTCCCACCTACCGAATGGCGGCTAGCCCGCATCGAAAAGGTACATTACGGTTCCGACGGTCACATCCGGGTAGTTGACCTACGTACGCAAAACGGAAAATTAACGCGACCGCTCGTCAAACTTTGCTTTCTTCCAACCGAGTCTAATACCAATCGCGCAAATAACTAAAGTCAATAATCTTAAATCAAATATAGAGCAATGCATCCACCAAGTGATGTTGCTACCAAACTGTAATTCATTACCTTACCCATAAAGAGGTAGCTCGAAGGTCTAGATTCCTCGAACGAAAAGCGCGAGCACTAACACATTATATCGCAAATAAAACCGCTAATCATACATACAATGCTAAAGCCTTATAATTATAATAATTACACATATGTATGTATTGATATAGTGCTTAAACTAAGCACCCCACATGCCTTTATAAGACACTAAAGTCGATTGTATTTTCCAACAGATGTCAACGCACATGGAAGTCGATCCAGTCGCCCCGACACCAAGCATCCGCTCGGCGGTTACCGTGCCACGAGCACGAGCAACGCCCGTTGCCACTCCTCGCGCCAACGCTCCTCGGGCGGCAAATACACCGTCGCCAGCACCACGTAGGGCCACGGCTGGGTCTAATGCAACGGCCATTGAAGAACCGTCCCCAAGGGATCCCGTAGCGGCACACAGTGTACGCTGTCCGCTTTGTCGTCGTCCGCATGCGTTGCGCCTATGCGGCATTTTTAAGGCCATGCAACCACAGCAACGGCAACAGGTAGCGCAAGCGCATGGCCACTGCCTCAATTGCTTGGCCCTGTGGCACACCACACAAGCGTGCACCTCTACCGTTTTGTGCCAACTGTGCGACAGGCCACACCACACGCTGCTGCACCGAACAGCCAGGCGTAGCGCACCCGTGGCACCACCGCCACGCAACAACGTGCGACCGAGATCGCAACTATCACGCGCCTCACAACCTCGGCGTGCACCATGGCAGTCACAGCAGCAACCACAGTCGTGGTCTCATCCGGGTGCTCGGTACCGTAACCCAGCATCCTCATCACGTCAACCACCACCTAGGCAACGAAACCGACGCCCAACCGGGTTAAGCAACGTCGTGGAGGCACTGCAGCAGCTACAGCGATTGCTAGGCTGATGACTCGCCTAGGGGGGCCGGGATGGCTAACTGAGCCGTAACAACCATAGCGATCGCAGCAACCCTGCGGCCGCCCACTTCACCACACTTCACACGCACACTAACATAGTTACACACACACAAATTGTCAACACCAAAAAACGCCTACACTTTTACAAAAAACACAATTGTATTATCTTTTGTACCCGCCACATCTCTCTGGTTTTCGCTCCGCGAAATAAAGCGCCCAAGTTTAAATTTAAAATAATAAAAGTCTTTTTTTTGAGCTATCGAGTGCCAAGGTGAGTGAAGCGGGAAGTGAAAGTGCAGTGAAGTGCCTACAAATATATAGTTCTTTTATATGAATTCAAATCGGATAAATTTAATGATGTAATGTAAATTTCTTTTGTAATAGGACATTGTTCTTTACAAACAACTTCGGCTTAAAAAAAGTATATAGTTATAAAGGAATATTTATTCTGGACGTTATACCTCTGGCATATTTTTTATGAATTTGGTGTTCAGCCTCAAATCTAAATGACCATAGGTATTTAAGAGGGCCTAGTTTCTTAATAATGGTGGGATGATGTACAAGGTTGTGGTGTTTGGGTTTGAAAGTGTCTTTAAACAAACATTGATATAACCTGTTGTGCTCTTCAATCAACACTTGAAGTTTAATTAAGAGATCGTCCTAGAAATTTGGCAATAACACATAGTCAATTAGTTTAATGAAAAAACCTAAAAATTTGTAAACAGAATCAATGGGTGGGATAAGGTCGCCAATCATAAGTAATACTAAGGCCCGGTTTTTCAGTACAAGTTTAACTCAATTTGTCAGTTAAACTAAGACTTGTTACGCAGTTTTTCAGTCAACTTTAACCGAAGTTTAAACGTAGTTTAAGCGGTCAATTCGGCAGGGTTAAACTCTAGTTAACCTGTCAGCTGTTTTGCATATTTGATGCTTTTGGTTGTGAAACAATAAGCTGAACGCAATTAAGAAAGGACGATATTTTTATATTTAATTAAATACTGGATATATCATCTGACGAAAGTGATTATAGTGATGCAGAAATTGGCGAAATGCTAACTATTACAAAACTGAGGAGAAGCAATGGCGTTGAATATGTATACAAATATTATCTGTTGCCGTATCTAGATAAAGAAAAACCCAATGTTGCCGTATAAAAAGCAAATATCAAAAGCGGCCTTTAACTCACACTGAAAAACCGCTCTGCAGTTTAACTGGAGTTTAAATTTATGCAGAGTTTAAGCAAACTTAGTTTAAACTGAGCTTAACCAAGGACTGAAAAACCGGGCCTAAGTGGGAGAAAGTTTGCGTTTGCTTCGCGGTTATTTTAAAATTAGCGT
This sequence comes from Merzomyia westermanni, assembly GCA_949987695.1. Classification (NCBI taxonomy): domain Eukaryota; kingdom Metazoa; phylum Arthropoda; class Insecta; order Diptera; family Tephritidae; genus Merzomyia; species Merzomyia westermanni. Next base: position 131,599,050 of record OX465292.1, on the reverse strand, counting down.
TCTTTATATGATCTTTTTTTACAGGAGGAGAAACATTACCGATTTCTAATTTCTATTTTGGGCCAATGTTTAAAATACTTGTGGGATTTTGAGCTTATTCGGCCGATAATTTGAAGACAAAAACGAAAGTTTTTTCTTTTTTCTCCTACGCGTTTCGATGCATTACCGCATCTTCTTCAGGGAGATTCTATATTTTTTCACATGAAAATATATAACATAAAACAAAACAAACATTAGCAATTAGTTTCAATCAAAACACATAACACATTTTTAGACATTGCACTTACATTCAACATTTGAAATTTCACATAGATAAATATAATTACTAAAATTTAAACATTTACATATATACAGCACAAAAAATAAATTCATATTTTTGCATCCACTCTGTTTGTCCATATTGGAACATTTGCTTCCGGGAATTAAAAGTTTCCAAAGTGAACTTATTTTTTCGTATATAAAGTATTGTAATATTTTACTAAAATTATATTTGCATACACCACTGAATAAGTCATGCATGATATCACATGAAATGTTATCGGTGACATGAAAAAACGAAAGAGAATTGAATGCAAAGTTATATTTTATACCAGTTACAGCTGGATAATTTAATGTAATATCAAGTTCATAATTAGTATTGTTTCTTAAAGAATCGGAATATTCGATACAATCAATGCCTGTTTCGTTTGTGTTGCGTTTGCATACTCTACAAAAAGAATTTGATGAAAATGAACTATTGTATCCTAAAGCTGTGTTTAGACCAAGGTTATCACCTAATATTTGAGCAAGACGAATGTAAACTTGGAAATGTTGACCATCTATGTCAATACTCAAACCATCAACATATAATTTCTTTAAAATGTCTATAAGTGGAGTGTAGGCAATATTAAAACTATACTCACATATATCTGAACTTTTCATAAATCCGCATACAAATACATTCATGAGCCAACCAGCTTGATAATTAGGGATTGTTGGAAAAGTGTAATAAATTCCACATATTTTCTGTTGGCAGGATTTCGAGCCCAGGGGATCATTGATCTCAAAATCGTCCATGTACAAGAAAAGTGGTATTGTCAACTTGCCTTCATCGAATTTTGCAGTTTTCCAAAGATCTCCATTTATAAAATTATAATAGGAAGCATATTTCGAAATGATTTCAACATTGGCAATAATTGATTCCCATACCCCTTAACTTTAAAAAAATTTTTTTATTTGAAAAGGTATGTCATTTAATACTATTTATGTTTTAGCGCTAGTTAAAGTCGGATTATTATTTAAAATAATTCCAGACAATTCATTGCTTATAACATATTTTTGCGAATGTTTAAAATGCTTCAAGTTTTCCAATTCTTTAAGAAACTTATACTCAGAATCCACAATTTTAAATTTAAATTTCTCATTATTTCATCAGATAGAACTTTATTTTCAAAATTTTTAATCAACGGGTTAACCATTTATACTATTGGAGCCATAATACGTTCTTTTATAGATTTTTGAATACTAAGAACGTCTTTTCTCGAAAAATGTGGATGATTGTGCAGCTCAAGAGTAAATTCAAGGACTGAATGCTTGAAGTTTGCAAGACATGGAAGTGGATACTCATCACGATACTATAATTGTGTAAGTGGCTCTTGTGAAAGTAAAGATTGACCTAAATCATTATTTACCGAGGAAAAACTCACAGTTTTAAGTGTTTTCGGAACCTATACACATTGTGAAATATTTGATTGCAATTTTCCTCATTGCAAACATATTTTGCTATGGACTGAAGCCCATGATCTTCCTTTAAATGATTTATAAGTAAACATGAAGTTAAGTGGGGTTTGTGACATAAATAGCAAGCAAATTTGGACATTTTGAACAATTATTTTGCTATGGACTGAAGCCCATGATCTTCCTTTAAATGATTTATAAGTAAACATGAAGTTAAGTGGGGTTTGTGACATAAATAGCAAGCAAATTTGGACATTTTGAACAATTAAAAAGAAAAGAGTAAATTTGAAACTGCAGGAAAATCTTCAGACTTAAGCCCAAAAAAGTATTGTTCTAAAAATACCCAAACTTGCTTGCTATTATGGGAATATTCAATTTGGAATACATAACTTAACTTAATAATACAGTCGACGCATCTCATTAAAGTGGGGCACTTCCACTTAAGCCCGTCGCAAAATATAAATAATTCTGATATACGATGTGTGTTCAAAAAGTATCGCGATCAGCGGCGATGCTATGTCTACTCTTCCGGCACGATATGCGACATGAAAATGCGGTAATTCTATACGACCGTACGTAACTGCTAATGCACGTCCAAAAATATCGGGAAAGATATCAACCGACGGGTTTTAACCTCCGTATCAATAATCCGAAAGCGGAAATTCGATATTTTATGTTTGTTCAGGGATATTCGCAATTAAAGTTGAAAATTTTCTGTCATTTTCATGTGGAAATATTGTGGACCGCGTAGCTGGTGTTGGACCGGCTAAGGGTTATTTTTTTGAAGTGCGGCCGAAGGCCGCCTACGCAAAAAGGTGTTCTGCACATAAATACCTTGGATCAAGTCCCCTATTTGGGATCGGACCTGGGTAATTTTTGGGTTTTTTGCTAATAACTTTTCACTGAAACAAATTATTTAATTTCCGCTTTCGGATTATTGATACAGAGATCAAAACGCGTTGTTTGATACCTCTCCCGATATTTTTGGACGTGTTTTAGCAGTTGTCCCCTAAAGGAAACAATTACCCCTTTTAATTATGGAATGTAAACATTAAATTTTCAAAAACAAGTCAGTTTGACAAGCATGTACGGTCGCGGCGAAAAAAAATACAAATCAGCTTGTGGCTCGATATCACCATTATAATTACGCCATGACTTAAAGCAAGTTGTCCTTTTACTGACGTTTTTAAAAGCTCGCGTAGATTGAAATTCTGCGTTTGAGGCGAACAAGGTAGCATACTAGATTCTCCCGATTTGACGGAAGACAAATCACTTTAAATTTTTTTCAGCCAATCTAAGACTTCGGTGTTTGCAGTTTGTGTCTCCTGGTCACTAATAAATGGAATACCCTTAAAAACAGAAATAAGTAGATTATCTTGCTTCTTACTTATATTATAGATCAGGGAGTTTGCGAGTGAATGACTGAGTGTGTAGTTCTCTAAATTTTAGTATAAAAGTAAGTACTAACTGATTTTTTCCTATTTTATAAAAAATTGGCAAAAATGAGGTAGTACTGAAATTTGTAGAACTACAAAGTTACATACTCGGAAAAAATCTAAAAGATTTTGGCAAAAATTTGGTGAAAATTCGTCTAATTTTCCTGAATTTTCTACAAAGTTATTAAATTTAATAAATTTAAACTGTTACGGTTGCTTTCATAAAAAAATTGCGAAAAATTGCAATTTTAGAATGTACACTTTCTTTTGATATAGCGCGATCTTCCACTCAGCCCTCGATATACATATCGTCGCTCGCTTACCAGAAAAATGAATGTGCCCTTTTTTCAGTTTTGAGCTAATCAAACCACTGAATTAGGCATTGATTGCTCTATATGTATTATATTAGAATCTAAAGTGAAATGCATAACAGAAAGCTACTGCAATTTGCAAGCAAAAAACAATAATGTAGAAAAATGTATTGAATTTCGAAAACAGTCAACTTTTAAACGTGCTTCCCCAAAACTATTATTTTGGCACATTCATGCTTCTGGCAAGCGAGCGACGATATGTCTGTAGGTATACGAGCGGTACGCAGATCGTAAGAAATCGCTCAAGAAAAAATTTTAGTTTTGCTCTAAAAGCCAAATTTGGCCCCCTCAAGAAACCTTCCTGGCGCAAATCTGCTCATGCAAGATGCAGTTTGAAGGGCGTTTAATAAAGAAAATCCACACACTAACTTTCAAATTAAAATTACTTCAAATTTGGCTTTTAGAGCAAAATTAAAGGTTTTTCTTGAGCGATTACTTGTGTTGTGCATACCGCTCTATAAACTGAATTGATAATTTAAAAATAAAAGAATCATCTTACCTTTTTTGTTCGCCACTCCCTCAAACCGGTTTTAAATTTTATTCGTTCTCCGAAATATTTTGCGTCACATCTATCGAAAAAAGCGTCAACGTCGTCAATTTGCATGTCCTCAAGAATGAGAAAGGAATTAACCCCCCGTTCAATCAGGGTATCAATTATTTCGTTTACCAAGCCCCGAGACTTTAATAATTCCAAGAATTCGTCGTTGCCTTGGCTTGGTTCACCATAAATATCGCACATTTTGAATATAATATAATAATTTTTACAACACAACTAGCAAGCAATACAACACAAGAGCAACTGAAATGTGGCACGTTCCATTTACATGTTATTGCAGGTGTTTAATATATGCAACTTCACAAAAAAGCAACGGGATAAAAAGAATATCACTGTCGCCAAGTAAAATTTTTCTAAGTTAGCTGATGCAATATACATACATACTCGTACATTAATTTGTACGTATGTACGCACAACAAAGCAACGGGATAAAAAGAATATGACTGTCGTCAAGTAAAATTTTTCTAAATTGGCTGGTGCAATATACAAACATTAATATGTATGTAAGTACGCATTTTGAGACGTTAATAGCAAATTTTAAATTAATAAGAACTCTTTTAAAAATAAAAGGTTTTTCTTTTTAATCAATTTAATAAGGTTCTAGTAAAAATAAGTGGATGTCCTTATTGATTTGCTCTTTAATAGTTTTCTCATAAAAACAAGTAGATTTCTTCTTACAATTGAATTTTTTGACAAAATTACAAAAACAAATTAATAAATAAGAAGTTATCTTTTTATTTTTAGCCGGATTCCTTTTCAACAGATTTTAGAAGAAATTTAAGCTAAAAATAAGAAGACTTTCTAGTAGAATTTTCTTCAATTTTTCCCCCCTAGCTCTCCTCGCACGAAAAGCTTTTTTAGAAGTCAATCTTATTGATTATAGGTGAAGTTTTTGGCTCTGTGTGGTAATAGAAAATGTTCAAAACCTCTATAACTGCACAACAATTTACTACGGCCGCTTTTACACAGCTGGGTATTTAATGTAAGGTTCCACCCGAAAATAGACCTCCTTACTTGTTTAATAAAAAAATTGAATCGAACCCAGATATTGATCTCGGGCCACAAAGTGTTAGTACGCTTGTTAATATTTTTTTGAAGTAAGATTTCCTACAAAAACAAAATACTGCAATTGTCAATTCTACCTTGTTTGATTTGCTTTGCTATGAATAAGATGGAAGATCAATCATACGCTGACTTCAATGTTTTGGCATTTCTCTTATCGCCATAAAACAAATCAGCCTCTGTCCAAGCTTGTTGGCTCCAATACTAATGCAGAAGACACAATTTCGACCATTACAGCACTATCCAACTAAAGTCGTTATGAAATAACCAGTCCATATTTCTCAACAAATTTAACATTTCACTGTAATCTCATGATTATATTAAATATTTTTCTTTACATATGTATCTATCGACTTACTTTTATTTGTAACGTTTATGAGAAATAAAGGGCAAACAAGTCTTTGTCGCTACATATGTAAGTCCAGTTAAATCAAAAAGTACCTCGGCGACCGAGCTTTGCTCGGCATTTTCATAGCTTGCCATACAATTTAGTTTTTTTAAATACTCATCAGTAAAGATATTCTGTTTGTTTGTACGAGTATGAACAATTTTAGTTACCAGCAGTGGAGCTTTTCAAAAAGAGGTTGGAAACATATCTCAATAATAAAAAGACAAACAAACATAAAAAATTCGAGCTTTGCTCCAACAACAATCACCATAACTATAATTGTTACAGGTACAGTGCGGGTGCATAACAAATAACACGGAAGTGTTGATATGCAAAAAAGCCCTTCTGTATCTAAAACTGTTCTATGAACGCGCCTAAAAATATTCCACTTTCCTTGAGTTTACATATAAAATATATATACCAAAGAATGTATAAAAGGAATAAGCAAATGGCACATTAGAGGAAAAATGCATCGTGACGCTACAGGGCATCATAGCTTAGTTGTTAGAGTACTCTAACAGCGGCTTTGGTGCAGACACTTGGGTTCGTATCTCAGTGTCCGAGAAGGGGTCTGATGAGAAGCTGGGCACTTCGAAACATGTCATCCCATAACATCGCTGTGCATAACGTTGTAATTTTTCTCTAATATCAATTAACAAACAAACATAAAAAATTCGAGCTTTGCTCCAACAACAATCACCAAAAAGATGTTTAATTTTTTTTTATTGGTAATAAAGTTTGAATACACATAATTACTCCTAGGCGGCTGCTCAAAAAAATTTTCCCCATATTTTCGACAAGTCTTGACAAGATTTCTTGCTAAACTGTATGATTAAAGGCTGTCGATTGTTATCAAATAGTTGAGAAAGAATAGGGTCACATGGGCATATTTGTGGGTTAGAGCTCCATATATCGGTCAACATTCTTTGATTTCTTCTTTATTTGTATATTTAATACATATGAAATCCAAGCCAACGATTCCTTCCATACCATGTTTCGAGTACATCTCTTTCTTTCGGACGCCTTACTTTTAACGTATTTGGTCTTAACTCTAGAAAAATGTAGAATTTTGTTCTTCAATATGTAGGAAAATACATTTCGTTTGATACCCATATTGGCATATTTCATTTCATTTTTTAAAACATTCAGATAGGTGGCAACCCCGTAAAGACATCCTATGTGCGAGGACCTAGGTAAGAATTATTAGAATGTGGTATACTATGTACGTACAAAATTTCATTCAAATCGGCTGAGCGGTTTTCGAGATAGTCTGGATATACAAATATATAAATATATAAACATACAAATATAAGAACATACAAATATACAAGAACAGCTCGTTTAAAGTTATAAGAAGTGAAACCGAGTAGTGAAACCGAGTAGTAGGATTTGAAATAATATAAAAATACCATCTAAAATCTGATATGAATTAAGTGATGTTCCATAATAGAGAAAACACAACAATTGACTTGCTTTTTTTTGAGTGTAATCTACAGTACCGGCAGTAACGCTAGCGGCGGCGCATTGTCGCGCCATCATTGTGAAGCCTGTTATGGGACGCTTACACGTGTTGATAACTTTTTTGAGGTTATATAATTAAAATACTTGTTTTGTGCTTCAAGTGATCTGAATTTCAGTCGAAACGATAAGTGTATTAAAATATTACAAGATTAAGAATTCTATTACACGTTTGTATAGCGAGCCGCTTGATCCAAGACAGACGCCCGCTTGCAGCCGCACCACATGGTGATCAGACGATGCTGTTTGAACCCCCCAGCAAGCCCTTAAACCGATTATGTCGGAGTGGCCTTACCAGGTAGTCGCCTTCTCACGTTTAGCTCACCACCAAACGGGTGTTCGGTGGTTACCCAGAGGATACTTGGGCGCAAAGCCCGGAAGTAGTGAGCTGCTTGAACCGCATGCAAAAGAATCGCTCTGGCCATTCCCAGGTGAATGGCGATCAGAAACTTTCCCCACTTGCGTGGACTTCTGCACACGGCCCCATCCTCCCCAAAACATGTTTACCTATACTAAATTGCAGGGCTACAAACTGCACGCTACAACTGCACACTCCAAAAAAATAAAAATTCTGAAAAGACATCTGACAATGTTTATGAAAATTCGTCGACATTTTTCGTATTTAATTTCGACCTATATATTTAGAGAAAATCATTTTAAATACCTACAATCGCTAAAGCCAAAATTGGAGAACATGACGAAAAACTACCTGAACGCAGACTAATTCTACTTAGTCTATTTAGATTTAAGCCATTGGAAACTGAAAACTAGGGTATATATAAATATGTGTAATCTTATTCATTATAAATAAGAATTACATGATATAAATAAATATGTATGTACATATAAATTATTATTTTCATTGTTAGGATATGTAGAATTCCAGAGTAAGCCACAACTTTCAGTTTTAGCATTATACCTATGTACAACTTTGAATGATTGAACTGCTTATTTATATGTAAATTTAGAATCGATACTTTGAGTATCGGGTCTTTTTGTTTCGATACTATCCGATACCCGATACTTGTACAGAGATACTTCAAATGAGTACAGCACCGATACTTTGGATTCGATATCCTGTCCCTAGTGACTGCTGCACTTCCAAAAAGCCCAAGTAAACAAAAAGCTATGGTGAATGAATTGGTCAAAAGGACGAGTGATCCGAAAACCTGGCCTAAGTTCCTGAATATCTTTAATCCTGGCCTTCCACAGCAACTAGAGAACTGGTTGACAAATGTTTTTGTAACGATAATATAAGTCTTTAAGCTCCGGGAAAACGCGATGTTAAATCGATAAGAAATAGCGAAACCGAAAAGCTAGAACGCATTCCAATACGCCACATGCTAATAAATATCACCGACGTATATTATGAATTCAAAAAGGAAAATCCTGATCTGAAAGTTTGTTTGGCATAAATTTATTCATTTAGGCCGAAAAACGTTATTCTTACAAGTCAAACACTACATAAGGTTTGTGTATGTAAAAATCATCTTAATTTCTTCTTTGCTGTCGAATCAATTCACGATTGTTGCAAAGAGTTCCCATTTTATTAAAAACAAATTACTAGCCTCCATGTGCTACGACGAAAATTGTATGTTAAACGATTTCCCGAATTGCAAATACGATGTGAAATTTTTTTTACCAGATAATATAGATCTCCAGATGCATGTTACAACGAAGAAATGGAAAACTTTTGATCGGTTTTTTTCAAATTGCGGAGGAAAATTGTACAGTTCAAGATGTTGTTTCAGAATTTAATGTCGATTTCCTAGCTTTAAAAAACATTGTTTTGTAAAAGAAATTCAATCGCAATATTTCGAGACATGTGAAAATGAGAAAAATGTTGATGTAGCAGTAGTTCAGGTTGACTTTTCTGAAAATGCAACTTTGACAGCTCAGAATCAAATTCAGAGTGATCATTGAAAGCAGCGTCAAGTTACGATTTTTACTTGTTATATATGGAATGATGATAAAGTTAAGTCTGTCGCTATCATCAGTGACGATTTAGGTCACTCAATGTCTAGACATTCTTAAGAGTTATTGCATCTGACATTAGGCACTTTATCCCAAATGTGAAGCGCCTGATTGTTTTTTTCAGACAATGCAGCGAGTCAATTCAGAAGTAAATATACTACCTAAAATTTGTGTTATCTGCAAGAAGATTTTGATTTTTCTTCCATAGAGTGGAATACGTTCGCTGCTTCCTTTCGCAAAAACTATCCTGATAAGCTACAAGGGACAAATTCAATTAATTCACCAATTATATGCGCCAAAGATGTTCTAATTTACCTTAAAACCTTAAAAGAATCTTCTAAATACGGTCCTGATAGGATTCCTACATGTTTCTTGAAAAAGTGTGCGAACCATATTTACCAACCCCTTACCAATTTGTTCAATCTATCACTAAAGTGTGGTGTTTTTTCAACTGCGTGGAAAGAATCGTTTCTTCTACCGCTGCATAAAAGCGGGAGTAGGTCTTCTATAGAGAAATATCGTGGCATCGCAAAGCTTTCTGCCATCCCAAAATTGTTTGAAGCTTTTGTTACAAATCAACTTACGGGTCCGATCTCTACTTTGATAGCTGACTGCCAACACGGGTTCAGTAAGGGAAAGTCCACAGTTACGAATTTACTTGAGTTTACCAGTCATGTCTCAAATGCCTTCAGAAAAAATCTGCACACCGACGTTATTTATACGGATTTCAGCAAAGCTTTTGACAAAGTGTGTCACTCATTACTTATTCATAAACTCGATCAGTTGGGCTTCCAGCCGGGTCTCAATCGCTGGATCTCTACTTACCTTAGTGACAGGACACAAAGAGTAATGTTTAAAAATGTAGTATCCGATGTCATTTATGTCTCTTCGGGGGTTCCTCAAGGAAGCCATCTTCGCCCGATTCTGTTTTTGTTGTTTATAAATGATATTTCTACAATAATAAAATTTTCAAAAATGTTAATGTATGCCGACGACGTAAAGCTTTTCATGTCATTCGCGTCATTTGAAGATAAAAATAAGCTACAATCAGATCTAGATGCACTAGTTACTTGGGGCGATTTAAATTATATGCCACTTAACCTTAAAAAATGTAAACACATGGGTTTTTCGCGTGGAATTTCTCAGCCGGCTTCCTATACAATTAAAAATTATAGTCTTGAGCAAGTGTATGATTTTGTTGACCTGGGGGTTACTATGGACTATAAACTCAGGTTCAACCGCCATATTAACACAACAGTCAATAAGGCTAGAGGTGTCCTAGCATTCGTTAAACGATGGTCTAAAGAATTTAGCGACCCTTATGTAACTAAAGCCCTCTTCACTATATTAGTCAGACCGCTACTTGAATATGGTTCTATACTTTGGAACCCGCGTTAGCAGGTTCGTCTAGAATCAGTTCAAAAACAATTTTTACTATTTGCCTTAAGAGATTTTCATTGGGATCCCTTGTAGAATCTGCCACCCTATACGAATCGTTTAAAACTCATTAATCTACACACACTTTCTAGTCGGAGGGAAATGCTTGGAATTCTTTTTATGATTAAATTGCTAAATGGTTCACTATCCAGCCCATTTCTTCTAAGTGAAGTGAACTTCAATGTACCGTCTCGTCCTTCAAGGCATTTTAAGCCTCTAGTCTTAAAACAGTGCCGTAACAATTTTCGGTTAAATGAGCCTTTTCGCTGTTTCTGTCAAGATTATAACTCTCTTTCTGGTAGATTTGATATTTCAGACTCGATTTTCAGCATAAAAAAATCAATTCTTTCTTGTTTCTTATTCTTTGACTTCTATTTTAACTTTTAACAATAATTTTATTCTGTTCACTAGTTTTTTCTTAATGTATAATCTATCCTAAATCTTCTTTACTTAGCTGATGAGGTTTTCTCTGTAGCTTAGCAGTTTTAGATCTCGACGATTAACAAACCAAAGCCTTTCAACGACTCGGCACGAACGAATAATCCGCGCGTTATACGGATGCGCCCCTCGCGCCGGTCGGGCGAGATATGGTGGGTAATCCGTTGGGAATTGTTATTATTATTATATATTCTGATGCGCTGTATTACGAAATTGCTAAGAAATAATAGAAAAATTGGTCACACTTCTTTCCATTCTTTTAAAAATTCGATAAGTATCACATTTGTCATCGACAGCACTGGTGGCGAACGCGGTGGCATCACTGGCATAGGGCAATGATAGGCAGCTTCCAGTTTTGCACAGCCGCAGCCAGCTTTCAGTTTTTTTGCACAGACACATTTTTTCATTGGACGATTCACCACCGGGAAAGAATATCAAATTCAATTTATCATGTTCAATAGCCAATTTTACATTTGTCTTTATTTGTCATAATTTGTCATAACTAAACAAGTTTATTATACGTTTATCTTAATAAAATGTGTTTCATTTATCATGTCGCCATTTAAACAAATGGCAGAGCTGCCGTCATAACAATTTTTGAATTTGTTCTTTGCCCGGTGCACAAAATTATTTGCCGCCTAGAACACATTTTGCCGACATCTATTGCCGATTGCCGCCATCATTGCCGACATCATTGCCTACATCTATTGCCAATTGCCGCCATCATTGCCGAGATATATTGCCGATTGCCAGATGATCATATATGTATACACGTCTGTGGGTATATTTTTCGCTTATACGAGTGTGTTCAAAAAGTATCGCGAATTTTGAATTTTCGCTGGTTACGTATATTCGAATTTCGAATTTTTTTGTGGCGTTATGTTGGTACTCATGTCTCTCACTTATGCCGACAATCTCGGCCATTTTGAATGTTCAGTTAATTGTTGACAGCTGCTTTGCTTGCACGTGTTTTGGATCGTCTTCGATTTTTACGCGAAATTCGTACCAAAATTGCTCAATTATGACCAAAAACAGCATCGCATGAACATTGCTAATGAGATGTTAAACTCTGTCCGCGACGACCCAAATTTGCTCCAGAGGGTCATAACTGATGACGAATCGTGGGTTTATGGTTATGACGTGGAAACCAAAGCTCAATCATCTCAATGGAAGCTGCCGCACGAACCAAAAGCGCGCCAAGTTCGGTCGAATGTGAAAGTTTTGCTGACAGTTTTCTTCGATTGCAGGGGCGTGGTGCATCATGAGTTCTTGCCACAGGGAAGAACGGTCAATAAGGAATATTACCTGCAAGTTATGCGCAATTTGCGCGAAGCAATCCGCCAGAAACGCCCGGATTTGTGGAAGAACAAAAATTGGCTTTTGCACCACGATAACGCCCCTGCTCACGCATCGTTGCTTGTGCGCGACTTTTTGGCCAAAAACAACACACTAATGATGCCGCAGCCACCGTATTCCCCAGATCTGGCCCCCTGTGACTTTTTCTTGTTCTCTAAACTGAAGAAGCCCATGAAAGGACGACGTTACGCTTCTCTTGACGAGATAAAGTCGGCATCGAAGGAGGAGCTGAACAAGATACAAAAAAATGATTTTTTGAAGTGCTTCGAAGATTGGAAAAACCGTTGGCACAAGTGTATAATATCTCATGGGGATTACTTTGAAGGGGACAAAATAGATATTCATGAATAAATAAATAATTTTTGAAAAAACACAAAATTCGCTTACTTTTTGAACCTCGTATATATATATTAACTGAGTCATGTTATTTTTTGCCGCCAAATTTTTTTAACGGATTGAGACTTTTGCCAATAGTCGTCGCCGATTCACAACAGCATTACAGTTCGGCTGTTAACAATTATATCTACCCAACTTTAAAAAACCTACAGTTGTTGCCGGTCAATCATATTAATTTTCGCCGTTTATTATATGTGCCACACACAATTTACTAATAGAATTACAATCACCGCCATTTAGGCCAAGCTAATTTCTGTATATTCAGACGTATTGAAGTAAAATTAATTCTACTGAGTCAAATTATAGGGGCCGCCTTACAATCCCAAATAGTTTGACAAAGTTTCATCGTTTCCCAGTAGCTTTGCCATTAGCCAATTTTTTATAAGTTGCAAAGCGAGTGTCCGTTCATTTGCCAATAGTTTTGCCATATTATACATTGTGTTAACAGGTAGTACTTGCGGTACTAATTTTAACAAGAGGTAAAATGAGCCAGCAGCGTCGTGCATATTCGGAAGGAGAATCAGAATTGAACGAGACAGTCATACAAGCCGCATGTGCTCCTACGGTGCAGCCGCCAATGGATTCCAACGATAGGTTATCAGCTTTAGTCGCTTCGATCACTGCATTACGCGAATCGATCATCGAGCTACGAACCGATACGAACTCACAGCGAGCTGATATTCAGCAATTACATCAGCGAATGGACAACGAGGAAGTAGGAGCCATAAACCGTAATACATCGAGGCATCAAGCAAATAGGGATCAGCAAGTGACCGTTCCAGCTCATCAACAGCAGTCATCATCGTCTACAGTCACGCCTCAGTCACAGACACAGTCCAACTACGCACCGGTCCTTATGGACAATGCCTCGACAAGATTATACCCGCTGCCAGTGTTCGAAGGGTGCGCAGAAGACTGGCCGTTGTTTATTGCTTGCTACAATGACACAACGAACGAGTTCAACTATAGCAACAGGCAGAATCTTATACGTCTGCAGAAAGCCTTGAGAGGCGAAGCAAGACGTGCAGTTACGTCACTTTCGATACACCCCGAAAATGTGTCCAACGTGATGAGCGAATTGCAATTTAATTTCGGTCGTCCGGAGTTGTTAGTCCGTTCTCAACTACATAAGGTGCAAAGTTTTTCCAACATTCCAGAAAACCGTCTAGACATGATTCTGGAACTGTCCACTAAGGTGCGTAACATAGTAGCATTTTTAAATCAGCCCAATGTGAGCATCATTTGACTAACCCAATGTTGTTGGAGTCATTGATAGCTAAGTTGCCCCCTTCAAAACAGTTTGAATGGAGCAGACGTGGCGCCGAAACCGTAGCATACCCCACAATTGAATATTTTTCGCAATGGTTGAGCGAGTTAGCGCGAATAGTTGCCTTAATGCCTAAGGTTGCTGGTAGAAACATTGTCACACCAACTTCGGGTACGGTCACTCAACCGGCTAACAATCGACAACCAATAGCAGGAGGTGGCAGTCGCCGACTAATACATGCTCAGGAAAGACCTCAGCAAAAACAACAATGGTGTGCTCTATGCAGTCAAGGACACTAGCTAGCAGACTGTCAACAGTTTAAGTCAAATAACGTTAATGAGAGGTGGGCAGTTGTAAAGCGCCATCAGTTCTGCTTCGGTTGTTTGGTCAGAGGCCACAACTTACTTACATGCCAGAGACGTGCTACATGTGGCATTAACGGGTGTCAACGCAAACATCACCAGCTACTACATTCGCAGAACGAAACTTGTGAAAATGCTGCCGAAGGTCAGGTCGAACGCGTGTACAATTGTCAACAAGAAAATGAATCAACTTTATTTAAAATTTTGCCGGTAACTCTGATAGGGCCTCGAGGCCAGCTGGATACTTACGCTATGATCGACGAAGGGTCGTCAATATCGCTGATAGATGACAAAGTAGCTCACCGCTTGGGTCTACAAGGACAATCTTCGCTTTTATCGTTACAGTGGTATGGGAAGAATAAAACCACTGAAAAGTCAAAAAGGGTAACAGTAGAGATTCGAGGTCAAGGTGACAGTCAGAAATTCGCAATTAAAAATGTACGAACTATAACTAATTTAAATTTGCCAACACAATCTTTCAACAAGAACAATTTTGAGTATTTGAAGTCAGTGCCATTACCAAGGTACGCAGACGCAACGCCCGACATTCTTTTAGGGCTGGATAACTCCTTTCTAGGTATAGCGCAGGCAACTGTCTACAAAGGACCGAACCGACTGGTCGCCGCCAAAACAAAGTTAGGCTGGATGGTTTATGGACCATCAGAGAAGCATGTAAATTGCGAAGCTCGAGTTATGGTGGTTAGAAAACCAGCCGCGATGAAGCAGTTACATAGTATGGTAGAGGATTATATCACGGGTGATACGCTGATATTAAAATCATACAGTGACACAATCGAATCGGACGACGATAGTAGAGCAAGAAAGATTCCAGCTAAAACTACTAAGTATGATGGACGCCATTACGAGGTAGGGTTGTTGTGGCGAACAGACGACGTTGAGTTACCTAATAGTTTCGACATGGCAAGCAAGCGTTTACAAAGTATTGAGGCTCGTATGAGAAAAGATGCAGATTTTGCTTTAAAGTACAAGCGCGGAATCAACAAGTACATTAATAAGGGATATGCTAGACAGCTATCGGATGAGGAAATCAATATAACCAAGGTAACAACGTGGTATCTACCGCACTTTGGAGTCGTCAATATGCACAAACCGGAAAAGTTGCGTATAGTCTTTGACGCGGCCGCAAACGTATCGAACGTATCACTCAACAGCGTCTTGCTCAAATGGCCAGAAAAGGTCCAATCACTTTTATCCATTTTATTTAAATTCCGTCAAGGAGCCATCGCCGTAGCTGGAGACATTGAGGAGATGTTTTCACAAATCCACATTAGAGCGGAAGATCAAGATGCCCAGCGGTTCTTGTGGCGAGGCGATGACTTCAGTCAACCGGTACGCATTTATGCTATGGCGTCAATGATATTTGGAGCTGCCTGCTCACCATGTTGTGCGGAACACATTAAAAATCTAAATGCCTCTAAATTTGTTTCACAACTGCCAAAAGGTGTCGATGCTGTAGTGAACAAAACATATGTAGATGATCTTGTCATTAGTTTTAACGATGTTCAAGAAGCCGATAAAACTGTCCGGGAAGCTATTGAAATCAATGCTGCAGCCGGATTCCGACTTCGTAAGTTTGTATCAAATGAGAAGTCATTGCAAGTAAGCCTAAATCGCGAAGAGGACCCTCAGTGAACCGTTGTCAATATGGAAAGACAACCAACATCTGATAAAATACTCGGTATGTTTTGGAGTACAACAACAGACACGTTTAAGTTCGAGTTCAAGTTCATCAAAGTGTCTAAAGATATTTTAAATTGCTAACGAGCGCCTACAAAGAGGGAATTGTTGAGCATTGTAATGTCGATTTAGATCCTTTCGGTCTTCTATCGTACATTACAATAACAGCCAAGTTAATTTTACAATCGTTATGGAAGAAAAATGTAATGTGGGATGAGGAACTGCCTCTTCAGTATGCCAAACGGTGGGAAAACTGGTGGTTGAAATTCCAGTCCGTCAGCGCATTATCAATACCATGCTGTTATTCAAAGTTATTAGCCAAAGCCGAAGACATACAATTGCACATTTTCGTTGATGCAAGTACAAGTGCATACGCTGCCGTTGCATATATACGTGTAGAGCTTGGGGACACAGTAGAAGTAGCACTAGTTTCCGCCAAAGCAGTATGCGCACCAATCAAACCAATGACAGTTCCACGCCACACGAGCGATGTCAACGGATACACTACCGCATAACACCCGCTGGTTTTGCGGTTCAGAATTTGTATACCAGGATGAGGAGCACTGGCCTCAAGAAATTACGATTTCAGCAGTTGGGGCCGATAAAGAAGAAATTACCAGTCGACGCCTACTCATTTGTGAAGCAGATGAGAAGTTAATAAATTTTACAAAATTTTTGAGTTTTCTGAAATTAGTCAGGGGCACAGAAAGAGATGAAGGAATCCGAACGTATATTTGATTTCAACGCAATCGAGCGCGAACTGTCCAGACGCAGAATTGAATGGATTTTCAATTGTCCCACAGATCCTGAGAGCGGAGGCTGTTGGGAACGGCTTATTCAATGCACTAAGCGCCTATTATATAAAGTACTGAAAGAAGAAGCCCCGCGAGTGGAAACCTTCCGTAGTGTCATAATAGAAATCGAAAACATCATCAATAGTCGACCGCTGACCGATCTACCGATTTCGCCTGCAGAGGAAGAACCTCTCACCCCAAATAATTTTTTACTGGGTTGTCCGAATTCGACACAAACACCACATCCGGATGAAGAGCATATCTGTCCTCGGAAGCAATGGAGGATTGCGCAGAACTTAAAAGATCGCGCATGGAAGAGATGGACGGTGGAGTATTTGCCAAGATTAATATGTCGTTCCAAATGGAGAGACGACACGAAACCTCTGACGCCCGGACAGATAGTAATAGTGTGTGATCCCTCAGCGCCCCGCAGCCAATGGAGAAAAGGAAGGGTCCTGAAGATCTTCAAGGGCAAAGACGGACGAGCACGCAGCGCTGATATACAGACGCAACATGGCATTATTCGTCGACCTATCCGCAGGCTAGCCGCCTTAAATATTTGCGAACCCACAGACGATTCGCCAAGAGGTGGAATGTCATCGACAGCACTGGTGGCGAACACGGTGGCATCACTGGCATAGGGCAATGATAGGCAACCGCAGCCAGCTTTCAGTTTTTTTGGACAGACACATTTTATCATTGGACGGTTCACCACCGGGAAAGAATATCAAATTCAATTTATCATGTTCAATAGTCAATTTTACATTTGTCATAATTTGTCATAACTAAACAAGTTTATAATACGTTTATCTTAATAAAATGTGTTTCATTTATCATGTCGCCATTTAAACAAATGGCAGAGCTGCCGTCATAACAACATTCTTGCTGCAGAAACAGCAGCATCTGAATTTTATAAGATCAGAGTTTTTGAATACGGATTATTAGAGCAAGAGCCTATACAATCTGATTTTGAACCAAATGTATCAAAACTTGTTTTGTCAAAATCCAATATTGGATCAAATACAACTGTTTTTGTTGACATTCAAAGTAAAAAGGGAAGGTTACGTAGCCGTCTGTCAAGAATCTGTGTCACCTGAGCATGGGAAGGTTCTTATTGTAATGATGAAAGCGTGCAATGCGGCTAAAAAAACAAAAGAAAAAAACATTTAAGTTAGACAGTAAAAGCACAAAAGACATCCATTTTGAACAAATTTTGCCATGGCCTATATAGAAACTCACGGCACTTTTTCTGAGTTCGATACTGCCATTGGAGATGTGAGCGAATAAAAACTGTCAACCTTTTATATTTAATTTTTCCTAAAAGAAATGTAATTTATCTTCTCAGTATTGATAACACAGTGTTACAAAAAAAAAAAAATTTATTACACTTTTAACGCGACCTAGTAGAGATTGTTCATCTCTTCGAGTTCTCCACGAAACACCCTTTAAAAGATTTGTAACACCCCCAAAATCTGGTTTTAAGGCCAAAAAACCGTTTTTTCAGAGTTTTCGTTGAAAAAAAAATCATTAAAAATCAAATTTTCAATCGATTTTGAAACTCTCAACGGTTTTGGATAGAGAAATGTTGACACTTTCTAAATATATATAGTGTTTTCTTCATTTGAAAAAAGTATGACGTGTTTTTTAGGCCAGAAGTTGAAATTTTTGGAAAATTTATCCGGTTTTCCGGTTTTGCCGTCATTTTTTTGGCACTAATTGGCACTGAATGATATCTTTTGGGCATGTATCATCGAGAGGCATTCACTACTTAACTATAGAAATTTGATTTTTTTTTTGGAAAGGATTTTAAGTTTTCAAGTTATGCAACAAAATCCAAACTTTCATGTTTTGGTCTCAAGCGTCCTACAGGGGTACTGTGTGTAAGTTAAGAAATTGGTTAACTTTAAGGACATTGATACTATTTTTAAATAACAAATAGTCGTTTTTAGCGATAGTTAGATTGATAACATATATATCTGTGGTCACAAATAATAATGGTCTAAGTCGAGATATGTCGTTTTGTCAAATTAATTTTCGTTTCACAGAGCAATAATACATTTTTATTTTTAATCATTGAGCATTTATATAATTGATTTAGAATGAGGGTTTGGTAAATATATTCTACTAATGCGAGACTTTAAGATGCTTGCTAACTACATACCTCAACCGATTCGAATTAAAAATGTTTGCTGGGTCTTTTGCGCATATGATATAAGTCATCGGTTTCACGTTTGAGCGACCAGCAGTAATTAGCGAGCATCTTAACGTGGTTTTTTCCAGCAAAGCGCTTTTCTATCACCGAGATTTCCTGGTGAAATCGTTCACCCTGCTCGTCGCTAAACTGACCCAGATTATCCGGGAAGAAATCCAAGTGAGAATGGAAAAAATGTATCTTGATTGACATTTTGCATCCCATTTCTCCATAAGCTTCCAAAAATTCTTAAACCACTTCCTTTTAATTCGAACTTCTTTCATTTCCAAGATAGTTATGACATAAAGAGATAAAACTCAGCCATGCTCTCTTTTCTACTTCCTTCAATTTTTCAACAAAATGCTCATCAATCATCAGCTTGCGAATCTGGGTTCCGATGAAAATGCCTTTAAAGTAAAGAATTAAAATGGTTGCAGATGCGTTTTCAAAAAAATGTATAGTCGGCCAATTCTTCAAAAGTAGGTACCTTCTTTTATTTTATCGTCACTTAGTTTGGAAAAAACTGTTTCCAGATGCTGAAATGACTCGCTGTTTTTGTCGAGTCGTTTTACAAATTGTTTCATGTAGCCCAACTTTAAGTGCAATGGCGGCAAAATAATGTTATCAGGTTTTACTAATGGGATATTGAGAACATTTTTCTTTCCAATTTGAAAACCCTTTCTCGGAGGCCACACGCTACACTTGTTAGGTTCCTTGGCACGACTGTCCCATTCGCAGAAATAGCGCGGATGCTTAGTGTAGCCTCCTTGCATTCCCAGAAGTACTGTCAGAACTTTGAGGACTGAGACAGTTTGCCATTGATGTTTATTGTAATTAGTTGATCGTAAAATCTTTTCCATAGTTTAACACGTCTCTTTCATATCAGTAGCGTATGCTACTGGAGCTGTTGGCAACTGATTCTCGTTGTGAATTAATACTGTTTTCAGACCTACGAAATTCGTGAATTAAACGTAAATTTTTTAATATTGCTCAATTTTGGTTTTCTCCCACTTACGATAATGAAAATACTTAGTTTTGCAAGAACCATCCAAAAATAATCGCTAATCTTTTGCGCAGTGCACTTGATCAAAGGCAGCAAACAATCTATCCAACTCAACACAATATACAAGTTTATTGTCTATATCATCAGCCTTAAAAACTTCTTCGAATGACGATAAGTCTAAATTTCGTGCGAATGTCACCTTAAAGTCATCATCCACTATATTCCACTGCTTTAATCGTGAACCCAGGATCTCTGTTCCTCTACAAGATAGATTCAAATCTCGAGTAAGATCACTATAATCGTGGTAAGAGACAAAATGTCGTTCCATTTCGACTGCCCCATTTGGAACATACAACGAGTCCTCATTTTTCTCAATCGGAAATTCGTGGCAAGGTTCTGCTTGTCCGTTTGCTGTTGGCTCCCCTGTGTTTTCTTTCGGGGTTGGTCTCGATACAGTCAACACATTAGCATATTTTATGAGATTGCGAGTTTTGTAGTGATGGCCAACGGTATTTGTTTGGCAGAAGTAACAATCTTTCGACTTGTGATACGGTTGATAATTCCAAGCCATGGGAGTCTCAAATAACAAATGCTGGTTATAACACTTACTGGATTTCACTTTCTTCAGTACTGCAGAGCACGTCGAGCAAACACTTTCGGGTTCATACCAAGCACTTTCAACGTATGAGCATGTAAACAAGTGGTTGAACGCGTCAACCACTGCTTGATTCTTTTTAAACTCCGAGCGAAACAGGTTGCGTCTATCACACATTTTAATTTTTTTTGAGCGAATGATCGCGTGTAATTAATTACGCGAAGTTAATTAAGAATATGACATTTAAATGACTGCATTAATGACCAACCAGATTCGCAATCTGATGATTGATGAACAAAGTAGAAAAGACAGCTGAGTTTCATCTCTATAGGTAATAACTATCTTGTAAATGAAGAAAGTTTAATATACAAGGAAGTGGTTCAAGAATTCTTAGAAACTAATGGAGAAATGGGATGCAAAATGTCCATCAAGATCCATTTTTTGCATTCTTATTTGGAGAACCTTGGTTAGTCTAGCTACGAACTAGGTGGACGATTTCATCAGCTAAACAGGAAAAATTTTTATTCATATCGGTATCGTTTCTCAATCCAAAGTCAAAAATTATGCCATAAAAAAGGTTGCAGAAAACGCTTAAAGTCTCAAATTAGTAGTACATATATATTTACCAAACCCTCATTCTAAATCAAGTATATAAATGTAGTAACGTTTAGTTTAAGCACGTATTTTAAGATTTAAATAATTAAAAATATTAAATTTACATGAAATTGATTCTTCCAGATATTTTAAAATTATATAATTTCAATTTAAGTTTTGTGTTTGTGTTTTTCTGGCGAAACTACTTCAATATTTTTTCTAGAACTCAACTGATCTTATTTTTCTATTCTATTTATACTCTTTTTCCTGAGTTACCTTTTCTGTTTCTTTAAAATTAGATTACTTTGTTTTAGTATTTTGGAACTTGAGTTGGTACTATTCCTACATTCGGCCGTCCTGTGATCAGTCATTCGCCCCGAAAGAATCGTTCCATATTTTCATATGCTCCGCCACTATAATGGTTTCTACTGGGCCTTCATGATCTCCAATTTTCTTAACCCGGCGGCCGCCGTGGTGTGAAGGTAGTGTTGCCGGCCTACCACACCGAAGGTCCATGGTTCGAGCCCTGGTACAGGTAACATCAAAAGTGATTTGAAAAAAGTTTTTCAAAACGGGGTCGCCCCTCGGCAGTGGTTTGGCAAACTCTCCGAGTGTATTTCTGCCATGACAGGCTTCTCAGCAAAAATTCGTCTCCTTTGTAGATGCCGTTCGGAGTCGGCAAAAAACTGTAGGTCCCACCAATTTGTAGGGAAAATTCAAATCGGCACACCACAAATTGGAAGAGAAGCTTGGCGCAAAAATCTCTTAGGAGGTTTATGATGATATACCTGTTGTGTATCGCGCCATAGAGATAGAGAGATATCTGCCATGTTGAAGCATTGCAATCACTTTATAGGTCCCTAAAAACTTGGGTTTCAACTTTAATCCCACCCCAAACTGAGTTCTTTTTACAGCTACAAGATCATTGACCTTGTATTTCCTTTCTGGCTTTCGTTTACTATTAAAATTTCTGCAATTTTCTTTTTGAATCTTCTGAATATTGCTTTTTACTTCTTTTCGCAAATTATTTCTTTCCTCATGAATCTCATCCGCTTTAACTTCATCTAATATGTCATTTAACCCTAAATCATCTGCACACCTCATATTCAATCCCGTCAGTATTTTGAATGGTGAGCACTTGGTACTCCTAGGTGCCGTGTTATTGATAACTTGCTGTACACGAGCAACGTATTTATACCAACGGGACGGATTGTCCATACACAACTTCGCTAACATCGGAACTACAATTCTGTGGATCCGCTCCACCTGCCCTTTGCCTCTTGGTACACCAGTCGCAATCATTAAATGCTGAATAAAGTGTACCCTGCAATATTCCTCAAAAACACCAGCCGTAAATGCCGTTCCCCTATCGGATATTATTCTTTTTGGATTACCAAAAACCAACGACTTTTCCAAACTATCAATAACTGACGCAGCGTCTGTTGACCTTACTGGGCACAACCAGACGAACTTAGAAAAACCATCAACAATTACCAGAATGTATTTGTACATCTTAGAAGTCAAATCCAAAGGTCCTACATGATCTATGTGAAAAGTTCCTAAAGGGGCATCTTCTTTATCAATTGGAGCGAGATATCCTTTTTTCTTTCCTGATTTGCTGTTAGTGATAATGCACTCAACACAATTTCGAACTACCCTGTCTACTTTTGAACGTAATTGTGGAATATAAAATTCTTTCTCTAAGCATTCCTGCGTTTTCTTTACGCAAAAATGTCCTTTACTATGCGCAATCTTAATTATCTCCTCTTCCATAGCAGACGGTACTACCAACAGTTCCGATGAAGGATCTTTATATAATAAATCATATTTCACAAAAAAGTCGGAATACTGTTCTCTCTCAAGTACTTTACGTATTGCCTTAATCCATTCATCGCTCATCTGAGCCTCCTTTAAACGATGCCTAATCGAATCCTCTACTACCAAACACGCTACACGACTCAATGCATCCACATGCTTCATCTTTGTTCCAGAACGGTGTTCAGTTGTGAAATCAAAATCTTGGAGGAAGACAGCCCACCTTGAAACCCTAAGTGGAACCTCAGCTTTCTTCATTGTTTGAGTGAAAGCATTACAATCCGTTATAAGTTTGAACTTAAGTCCCACTTACTAAGGCTGTCTTTAATTGTTCAACAGCTAAACATTGTTCTTCACTCATTTTAAATTTAACATTTTTCCTTAATATATCAGAAAGAGGCCTAGCTTTAGTTGCATAGTCAGGTACGAATCTTCTAGAGTAGGATGTTATCCCAAAAAACGTTGTACTGCCTTAGCATTACTTGGTATAGGAAAATTGGTAATAGCGCGAGTTTTCTCGACTGATGGCCTTATTGTGCCGTTTTCTATCAAATAACCCAAAAATGATACCTTTCTTTTCAAGAACTGACACTTGTCCCATCTTACTTTTAGACCGTATTCTGAGCACGCCTAAACACAATTTTCAATATTTGATTTTTCATCCTTTGTTGGAATAGTAATAGCGTCCATGTAAACAACAATGGTACGATTTTGAATAAGATCTCTAAAAACGAAATTAATAAATCTACAAAATACTGCCGGAGAGTTCGATATACCAAAGGGTGCATATAAAAACTCAAACTGTCCGCTATGAGTAACGAAAGAAGTATATTTTCGAGAATCCTTATCTACAGATACATGAAAAAAACCACTTGCTAAGTCTAAAGTTGTAAAAACATTTGAACCCTGTAACCGCTCTATTACATCATCGATCAATGCCATTGGAAAATTATCCTTAATTATTTTTTCATTTAATTTGCGATAGTCACAGCACATCCTTTTGGTACCATCTTTTTTAGACACCAAAGCTATTGGTGAAGCATACTCAGATGTACTGGACCGAATTATTCCATTTTCTAACCATTCATTTATTTGCTTTTCAATATAAACCTGATCAACATGAGACGTTCTTCTGGGAGTGGTGTACACTGGTATATCATCCTTAAGTACAATTTTCATAACAGGATTTTCTCTTTTAATTTCTGACTTATATGAATTCACCATTGATGACACCAAACTTTCGTTTTCCTTACTTAGGTGTTCTAAATCAAGCGCTATTTCATTGCTCTTAAACTCTTCCACAGACATGCAGATATGTTCAAATTCGTTTACTAAATCGCGACGCTCATTCAAGGTTTCAGCAAATCTTTTAATGAAAATTGCCTCACCTTCTCTAACCAACATGTCCACGTTCTTTAGAACACAATTTCCCATTATAGCGACATAACGTAAATCTACTTCGTTGACAACATGAAATGTAACATTCATGATTATATTATCAATATCAACCATCACATCAAAACTTACTAGAGTGTCAAAGGCACTTTCCTTCAAACCCATTAGTCGACACCTGTCACTATTTAATTGAATCTCCTTATCCATCATAGCTAAGATATCGTTACGGATAATACAAAGATCGCATCCTGTATCTACTAAAGCAGACAATTTATACCCACACAATTTAATATCTTTAAATAGTAATCCACACTCTTCACGCAAAACATTAACACTCTGACCTGTCTTAATATCATTGTTTTTAGATACTACCTCTTTACACTCAAAAGACCTATGCCCCATCTTGTTACATTTGTAACAACGATATTGCTTCCCTGGACAATTATTAGCAAAATGAGATACATCTCCACATTTAAAGCATTTTTTTGATTCCGTATTTAAACCACTTGACTTTGATTCAACACGTTTTCCTGGTGGTGAAAATGTACCTCTATTCTGCGTTTGTTGGGTTTGACTAATCTTCTCATAAATCTTAATTTGTCTCTTTAATTCATTGACATCTTTGGCCTGGTATAAAACTGATTTGTTTATTTTAGAGTCAGGTATCCCATTTATAAAATGGTCAATTATGCTTTCACTATCTAGATTGATAGGCTTTTCTATCTCTATAATGGAGTAAAGATATTCAAGAAATGATTCATTATACTTTTTGCGGCGATTTCGCAAAAGAATATGAACGCCTGCTGAAGACAACTTCGCTCCAAATTCATCTATAAGAGCATTTTTTAACGAGTGCCAATCTCGTATGCCACTAACCCCCCTAATAAACAACCTAGCTGCACCTTTTAATAGTTGTTTGCCATAAATATACATTTGCAAATTATTCCACCCTACAATAGTTGCACTATCTTAAAACTCACTTACCCACTGATTAACGTCAAGTGAGTCTGCACCTGTAAAAGACGATACACTGTCTTCAATATCCTTAAGGGTAAAACGTGAAACATTCCGGCTTTGTAAATCCACTACAGCAGCTTCCTCATACCGACTCACACCCGATTCAGCATCGCTATCTTCGCGATCAGAAAGGCCGAAATGTTCGATTAAACGCAACTGCAAATTCGACTTATTGCCATCTGTGGCCAAACCTAACTCCCTAAGCTTTTCTTTCAATGCTACAGTTGCACTTCTAATAATTTGAAGATCCATTTCTAAATATTTTTTACTAAATCAACTAAACAAAAACTAAACCTAAACGTTGTTTTTGTGTAATACAAAAGTTAAATACAAACAATATATATATATCTTACAAACTTAATTGCAATTGTATAAGTCAAACGTATTTTTCTTTTAAATTCACAAACTCAAAATGCCATCACTTACAGTCTTGATCTCCACCAACTCTTCTTGACATCTGCGCCCTTTATCTATTTAGTATCTTTACCTATTTCTCGATACATCTGCGTTGTTAATTTACGTTTTCTGCTGCCTTACATCTTTTGATAGTATTGTTCCATTTCGTTTGTAACAAATTTGCACAATTTTTATTTTGATACCAGTTTCTTTACAACCAATGGTGGTATTTCACGCCGATTTGTTTACGTTGAAATATTTTTTACAAATAAATCCAACGTATAGATTGAAATTCAAAAACTTTTATTTTTGATTGGCAAATAAATTTTGAAAAATTTTCCTTCAAATTATTGTCTTTTTTTAATGTCTTTTCATGTGAGATTTGCACACACATATATCTTCTAGTTTTTCTGCAAATGTTCTATGCACACATATATGTACAATAGGCCGGGTCGATTTGTGGGGAGGCAAAAAAATCGCCCATTGCTCCGTGAAAATCATATTCTAGGGATCAAAATAAGAAACTTTGCCGAAGGAACCATACCTCTAAAACGAATTCTGATGTCCCCCCAATTTGGGTCGAAATTTTGGGTAGGGGCAAATTTTGAAAAATCCCACTTTGACCCCCTGGAACCCCCTGGGGGTTCACCATACAAACATTTCAAAAAATCGCCGGTTTTGCACTTTACATGAAAAAATCAGCGAAATGCCTATGTTTTTCCTTTATTTTTATTTATTTATTTATAATAATATTTATTTATAATAATATCTATTTTTTCTCTTAAGAAATTTATTTAGTCAGAACATATGTAAATGAAAAAAATAATTTAAGTAAGTTATAGAAAAGAAACTAAAAAAATTATTGTTTGAAGTCTTTTTTACTTTCAAGTCTTGGCAATTTCGCACGGCTCTCTAATGTCGTCGCCATAACAGCCTTTACATTTTCCGGTATAATCCGTTTGGAAACGCTAGCTAGCAATTGAACATGTCTTTCCGTTCCTTGTATGTGTGATGGAATTTTTGGATCATTAAATATTCTTTCAATGTATCGTACGGAATGCTTCGCGTGAATGGTGGTTCAAATACGATATTTATATAATTCAAATTGATCATTTCGGTATAACTTGTGCAATTAAAGTTTATATCTGGTTTTTTATAAACTCTAACTTCCATTGGCTCGTCAACATCGGTTCGATAGCGTAGAATTTTCTTGATGGCACAGTCGCGCTTTTCTGTCCTATCATCAAACAACATTGATAACAAGATATTTTCCGAATGCGCATAATATGAATTATCTTTAATTACTTGATTGACAATTTTGCGTAAACGAGGTTGTAGAAATCGTGACCAACCAATGAACTTGAAAAATAATGCACTGTCGTACACGACAGAGCTGTAACACTTGATATTGAAGTACATTGGCACATAACATTTAATTATAAATTCAACCAGAATTCTTAAATTTGCATCTGGATTTTCCGTTGTCACATATAATCGCAATCATCTAGCGGCCTTGGTGAGCCACCGAGAATGTACAATTTTTCCCTGGTTTGATGTTAGCCAGATCCACCGGAGCCACGCCGCTAGAAATTGCATGGGCTATGTCGTATAAGTACTTCGAATCGGTGGAAATTTCAATTTTTTCTGGAGCAGGGGGCATATTTTGCAACTCTATTTTCTGGAGGCCGTCCACCACCTGAAAATATATAATAATAAAATAATTAAAAATGGTTGACAATTATAATAAATGAGTGATAGCAATAACTTACCGGAAGAGTTTCACAAGTTTCGATTTGACGGCTCAGTTTTCCGGTTGCCGATCTTGGTCCAGTGCTGTTTGATTTATCCAAACCTTCACACAAATTCCGAAACGGAAGTTCGTTGAAGTGTAGAAGGCAAACGAACCAATGCAATGGTCTTTTTAACAGCAATTCGAATCGTCGTATAATTCCACCGTGTGGGCCAGTGTTTGTTACCTCACCGTCAGTGCATATTCCAATTAATGCATCCAGTGAAATATTTTTATCGTTGAAAAAACCATTTAATTTGGTTGTTTTGTATTCAGGGGTTTCATGTTCCAGTCTTACGTAACCAATCAATTCAGAATTGGGTTCTCTCAAAATAACAAGATGAGGTTCTTTTACCATCCTAGTATGATACTTCTCATCAATTTTATCTATCGTTAAAGTATCATCTTTTCTCCCATCGAATGAAAACGCTAACAAATTGGTATCATCTAACCGTTTGCGAAGCACTTTTTGTCTGCATTTTTCTCTGCAAACTTTCGATTTATCCATGATGAGAGGTTTCCCATGCTTATCTTTAATTTTAAAATCTTGCAAAAGAGCGGTTCCCAATGCTGATGCTACTCTGTCAGGCACACCAAATCTGGCACATACCAAGGCAAAGTTAAAACAATCATAACTCTCTGCGTATTGTGAACTTGTGCTTATATCCATATCTTCTTGAACCGGTGGCGGTAAGTATGTTGAATCATCGGGATCTTGGTATGTTGGCATTGATGACATAGACGTTGCTCCTTGATCTTCAGTTTCCATCATAAATGCATCCATTGTAAGTCTTCTCTGATTATGTTGATCGTTCATGAACTCTTTGAGGCGTTCGGGAACCCAGCCGCATGCACATGGAGCTGCCTTCAAATCGCATTTACATGTTCCAATGTAAAAAATTGTTTCCAGAGATTTTACATACTCTGTAAATTGTTGGGTGTTGTTTCTTCTCTTGATTTGCTCTTGATACTTGTCAAGCAATTTATTCAATTTATTAAATACACTTTTTTTCAGCATTATTTCCATACCAAGTTTTTCCCAAATTCCAATCAACTGATTAGTGAATGATTTATGGGAAAACTTTTTTTGTTCTGTTTTAGCACGTTCGGTAAGCCTATACACTCCGTGTCTGTTGAATGGGTCATCAGAATTAGTGTCGGTTCTTAGTTTTTGTCCGACATTGTTAGGTAGGTACAGGTACAGCAACCAAACACGTAACAATGAACAAGCAAAAACGAAATATGAACCAAACTGCAAAAATCACCGATTTCTACCTACCTCAACCTACCGCTTAGCTAACAAGCGGTATGTCTACATACCTACAAAAACAACCCTTGGGACAGATAACAATTCGGACGTATCAATACCGCGCACACACACACGCATATTAACGTTACCTACCACGAACACATACATTGACATTACCTGCCACAGCACCCACGGACTATAAAAACAACGCAGCGGATAGACACAGACCAGAACGAAACTAGGCATTGAAAATGGCAGAACGCCGAAACCGGTTTGGCACAAAACCAAACTTGACAAGGGATGACGGAAAATCGTTCCAACAAAAATTAGCTTACTATCCTGTCGGAAGATCAACACAACAAAAAAAAGATCAGTTAAATCAGTAGACACACCAAAAACAGTAACATCATGCTTGGGTATATGACTCATTTGGTTTTCGATAGTTGTTGATGTAGTTGCTTCATCTTGCGGTGTAGAGGATGGTGGGTTCATTGCGAAATTTTTGATTTGGAATGGTCACTTCACTTATTATTTTTTTTGAAATATTTTTTTATCTGAAATTAGCACTTCACACTTTGAGTTCTTCACAACGATTTAATGCATTCACAAAAACTGTTGCGTTATATATGGTCTACGAGACGAGGTAATAAGAATGAAATGGTAATTTCAATTCTACCTGCTGTGTCTTGTGGTGGCTTAAAAAAAACAACACAAGCAATTTTACGATCTGCAATTGTGTCACAGTGATACCTTCATTTTTTAAAACGGTTGAATAAAAAACCCACACAACTATGTTTACGACATGCAAATGCATAATTTCTTTTCTATTACTGAGTTAAATTCATTTTTTCATTTACATATGTTCTGACCAAATAAATTTCTAAAGAGAAAAATAAACTCCAAAAAGAAAAACGTAGGCATTTCGCTGATTTTTCATGTGAAGTGCAAAACCGGCGATTTTTTTAAATGTTTGTATGGTGAACCCCCAGGAGGGTTGCAGGGGTTGTACATACGTATATTTATGATGAGATCGTTTTTTTTTAATTAAAATGATTTTCGCACACACACATACAGGCAGATACGTTAAATATGTAGCTGCGGTTGAGCCCCCAAAGATGTAGTAACGTTTAGTTTAAACACGTATTTTAAGATTTAAACATTTATTTAAATAATTAAAAATATTAAATTAACATGAAATTGATTCTTCCAGATATTTTAAAATTATATAATTTCAATTTAAGTTTTGTGTTTGTGTTTTACGGCGAAACTATTTTAATATTTTTTCTAGAACTCAACTATTGTAATTATACTCTTTTTCCTGAGTTACCTTTTCTGTTTCTTTAAAATTAGATTACTTTGTTTTAGTATTTTGGAACTTGAGCTGGTACTATTCCTACATAAATGCTCAATGATTAAATAATTATGCATTATTGCTCTGTTAAACGAAAATTAATTTGACAAAACGACATAGCTCGACCATAATGGTTTGTGACCACAGATATATATATGTTATCAATCTAACTATCGTTAAAAACGACTGTTTGTTATTTAAAAATAGTATCAATGTCCTTAAAGTTAACCAATTTCTTAACTTACACACAGTACCCCTGTAGGACGCTTGAGACCAAGACATGAAATTTTGGATTATGCTGCATAACCTGAAAACTTAAAGTCCTTTCCAAAAAAAATTAATTGCTATAGTTAATTAGTCAATGCCTATCGATGATACATGCCCAAAAGCTATCCTTCATTGCCAATTAGTGCCAAAAAAATGACGTCAAACCCGGAAAACCGGATAAATTTTCCAAACATGTCAACTTCTTGCCTAAAAAACATGTCATACTGTTTTCAAATGAATAAAACACTGTATATATTTGAAAAGTGTCAACAATTTTTTACCCAAAACCGTTGAGAATTTTCAAATCGGTTGAAAATTGGTTTTTCTTGATTTTTTTTTACAAAGAAACTTAAAAAAACGGGTTTTTTTTCTTAAAACCAGATTTTGGGGATGTTACAAATTGTAGCATTACTCAGAATACGTTTTACTTTCAATGCAATTCTTTGCATATACAAATATTGACCCAAATAAATTATGTTGAACTCAACGGGAGTTCAACAACATATATCGTATCTGCTTACATTTGTCACCCAATTACTCAATTCGTCACATTGACCAACGCACGTATCGATCAGCATGACTGATCGACAGTATCGGTTTGTCAATGTGAACTACCAAGTTATTGCTGACTTTGCACACAATGTAAATACTTTTAGTTTGTAAGTATTAGTGTAATTATGTATACGTAGGTGAAGTAAGAAATTGTATAAAAGAGAAAGCTTTTTAATAAAGATTGATTATTGACGATACGCTATCCACTGAGCGTCATTACATGGCGATCCTGCCAGGCTTAGTCAAAAAGGAAGCGAAAATTTGCTACATTAGCAAAACGCGACCAAGACTAAAACCTAGCCTATACTTCCATTGTCCCCACGAATGACAACGCCAAAGAACGTTCTATAACCACTGATTCAGTACCGACTGTAATATTACGTGAGCACGAATCATCACATCATGGACATAGTCATAAGCATGGGCGTGTTCACGCACCGCATGAATCACTGATCGCGGTTGTTTGGATGATTATAATGGGCGATGGACTGCACAACTTCACCGATGGCATGGCATAGGGGCAGAATACATGGGAGTTAAGTATCGTAGAGAACATTACATGGAAAAGATTTGAAGTGAAATTGATGTTAATGGAATTTTGCAAGTTAGTGCCGAAGACAAGGGAACTGGCAGCATGACTGGCAGCAAGACTGGCAGCAAGACGGCGAGTTAAGTATATTTAGAATAATTTGAGCATGCCTCACGGCCGCTAAACCAATAGCAACATTTTATTTTGCTTAGGAATAATTTAAGAATACAATAATTAAGAACTTATAGCGTAGCCACCGCATTTTGCTTATGCGCCAATAAAATTTTGTAACACGAATAAAATATTTCGGTTAGATACAGATTTAAAATTAAAAGAAAAATTAACATGTTAAGAAATAGAAAATAAGAAATCTTGTTAATAAACAAATTGAGTAAATTGGAATGCCGAAATATTTTTTCTTAATTTTGCTGAAATATCCCCTTAAATGAAAAACAAAAAAAAACAGGGCAACTTTAAATTAAAATAAAATAAAGAAACTAGTTAATCCTCTTTGAAGATAGTTAAGAAAGAAAGACTCCCTCCCAAAATGGATAGCGCATTGCCCGACGACCTTGACTACGAGGCAATCAAATGCTCTGTTGATAACTTAGAGTGTGAAAACACACTCGAGGCACGCACCGAGACTCTTAAGTCACGCCCTCGCGAGAGTACAAGAGCAATTAAGAATAAAATTTGCTGTATGAACCTAATCTTTAGATTCATCGGAATAGATAGAGTGGCTACAATTGAGGATTACTATAATCAGGAAACCATAGAGTCGGAAACTGTCGCCATGATTCGAGCGTGCGAACGCCTAGGCACGATGTAAATAAAACGAGAAATATATGACACATTATTATTTCTCATCTCATTGAATGAAATTTCAAATGCAATATAGAGGAAGAAATGGCAACTTCTGTTGAGAAATATTTTCATATTAATCTCAACAAATTTTTGTTGAAAAATAGAAAGAAAGTAAAAAACAGATACTTCTTTCCGTTTTTTCCAAAAATGAAAAACAAAAAGGCACCATCAATATCACCAGAGTTCGATGGCAATCCCAGAAACTTATCCCGTTTTCTGTATGCCTTTAAGATATCCGACCAAATCAAAGACAGTCACGAGGTTACCCGGATATTCATCGAGAGAAATGCCTCTAAAAAACCTGCAAATAACGAAAAGTCCAGTACTAATAATAAATAAAAACAAAACAATATTAATAATATAAAAAGTCACAAAGAGAACCATAAAATAAAAATGTGAAGCGCTGTATAAATGTGAAACAAAAAGACTAGTCTAGCTCGCTTTCAATAGAAAATTTGTAGCATAAAAAACCGATTGTTGAGGATAAGATTGACTTAGGACAATACTCTACCAGGCTGAAATAAGCCGGCAATTCGGGGAAAAGGAATAATACAGTTGTCCTTAGGGACAAATTGTTTAAAAAATAATTTTACTCGAGTGGGCACATTTATAAAATGAAATATAGGTACCCAAGTTCTCAAACAAAAAAAATTGATATCGCAATAACTCTGCAGGTTATGCATGTGACGGAAAATAAAACAATTTAAAAATATACGATGATCCTGTTTTTTGTTGGCCGCCCAGGAATCATCTAATAACTAATAAAATAAAATAAGAGCATTGGGCATACATAACAAATCATCTGCCTTACGAACCCCTTCAAATAAATTTTAATTAACCCATAATACATATATGAAGTTTAATATAAAAAGAAAATTTTAATTAATACAATTATGAAGTTTAAGATAAGGAAATTAAAAATAGGTACAAATAACGCAAGATAGAACCAAGAAATTAATATAGGAGATTTAGTATTAGTTAGAGAAGAGGCCTCCCATAAGTTAGAACATAGATATAACGGACACTATAAAGTAAAAAGCATTGATAAGAATAATAATTTTACTTTAATACCACATAGCATAGGAAATAACAATAAGACCAACAAAAATAAAGAAACTTAAAACAGTAGAGAACCTTTAGTAATAAAAATAAGCACTCCACTTTACTCATAGTAATAAACAGGCACACGAGCCAAAGAAAACAAAAACAACATGTTATGTTCAAAAAAAGAGAAGTCAGCACAATAAAAACACATGGGAAACAAATGTAAACAGATAAAAAACCTCATAAACAAACTCTTTACTTTCGATATTAAGTTACCGTTATGCAATATTTTGCAACAACATACGAAAAACAATTAAAATCTTGTAAACGCAAGCAAACCTGGGTCATTAAGTCTTTTTAATAGCCGTACACAATTGTATACGACTATTCTTAAGACGGATGGTGTACGTTTTACTTTCAATGCAATTCTTTGCATATACAAATCTTGACCCAAATAAATTATGTTGAACCCAACGGGAGTTCAACAACATATATCGTATCTGCTTACATTTGTCACCCAATTACTCCATTCGTCACATTGACCAACGCACGTATCGATCAGCATGACTGATCGACAGTATCGGTTTGTCAATGTGAACTACCAAGTTATTGCTGACTTTGCACACAATGTAAATACTTTTAGTTTGTAAGTATTAGTGTAATTATGTATACGTAGGTGAAGTAAGAAATTGTATAAAAGAGAAAGCTTTTTAATAAAGATTGATTATTGACGATACGCTATCCACTGAGCGTCATTACAAAATCTTTTAAAGGGCGTTTCGTGTATAATTCGACCAGATGAACAATCTCTACGAGGTCCCGTCAAAAGTGTAAAATGGCTGTAACACTGTGTAATTATTAATAATAAAAATGTTGTTCTGTTCAAAGTTATCATTATGTTTCAATGATATCGGTCACAAATACAAGTAATATGAATAATAATCGGACGTGTCACCTTCGTGACTACAATCATCAATTTTTAAAAATGAAAATAAAACACGGACAACTACTACTAGAATGGTTATTTATTCTGAATGTCAACACTCATACGCTCAAAAAAAAAACAGCTCAAAATCGCTGCTAAATTGGCAGAAATATCCAAGTTTCTAAAACAAGGCGAGAATTTCGTATGGTGCGCGTCACTTTCGTTACCATGTTCAAAAAATTCACTGGTGCGTAATAATTTTTTTTTTTCACAAGAACACATCATAATTGAAATAAGCGACTTGATCCCGTGGAAAACTAATAACAATAGTCTTACCCTGTTTATGATTTTAAGCGTCAAAGTGCCCTCCGTTACTTTAGAATGGCCGAACATCAGAATTCTCCGAGGAGATTTTTTAGCCGAGCTTTTCATCAAATTAGTGGTGTTTTGCTTTTGAATTTTTTCCCACAAATTGGAGAGGTCTTTAGTTTTTTCGCCGACTCCTAAAGGCACCTACGAAGGAGATGAATTTTTGCTGAGAATCCTTCCATGGAAGAAAAACACTCAGAGACTTTTCCAAACCACTTTTTGGTACTTGTCCCGGTAATCGAACTTTTGACCTTCGGTGTGGTAGACCAGCAACCATACCGCCACACCACGGCGGCCAGTCGAATTAAATAGAATACCTAAAAAATCGATTTTCATAGAGTGGCACCAATTACAAATGTTATAAAAAAATGTGCACTTTTACTGCGCTCTCTAGAAACAAAGAGTCTCAAATCTTTTTATCTATGGCGATATGTTCCAGCCTTGCTGTAGTTTCTCTCATTAAACTAAGAAGTCAAATCTGATTTGGCTGGGTACTTGTATGTATGTATGTATACAGTAGTCGCTCACAAATAAGAACCTTCAATACTTATAACTTTCAGAAACTCGAATCAAAGTTTGCAATACATTAAACGCTCAGATATTAGGATGGAAATTTGGTTGTTTTTTGCTTTTGACAATAGTTTTAATTAATAAATATAAAAATTGGAGTCCCCAAATTATTCATGTTACACTTGCTATTATGTGTGAAAACTATGGTGATAATTTTTAATACATGAGCTGTGTAAAAGTAGTGGAAGTTTTACGAAATCAGAAAAGGCTAGGCATTAAAATTGGGTCGAACTCCGAATCGGCTAAACACGATGTAAAATTCATAAACTACTGTTTTTTGCAATAGACGAAATCTCAGCATATATTTTGTTGTTAACAAATATATATGACACATGTGACTTAACATGTGGGCAACACCCATGCAACATCGCTATCGGCAAATCACAGACAACAATTTGTTTGCATCAGTTGGTGTTAAATTGTTAACCCAAAGCAGGCAAAATGATAACGGACTCAATCGAAATTAAAGTTCTTGCCAATGCACATTTTCCTTTATTACGTCGCGTGCGATAGATCTTGATTGCCTTATCGAAAGTATATGATGACACACGTCAACAAAGTGACATTGTTTCTACCACCATGGGGTGAAGGCATGCACGTTACTGACGACAGGCCGAAGATTATACATTGTACATGTTTTAATGCATATAAACCAATTTTCATATCTATATACTTATTGAACTTGTATAATAAAAGTAGAGAGCTACCACTGCTCAAGTTTGCGGCCAAAATTATAAGTAAACAAACCACGTAAAATAAAGGCCATCAAAGTTAAGTTTTCCAAAACTGTAATTTCTATCAAACTTGTTCGGGTTTTTTATTTACATATCTAAATGTTAATAAAAAGATGGTAGAAAAATCTCAAAGTATACTTTTATATCAATGCCGAAGCACCAGAAAATTTTACTTTAATTTTGATTTGAAAATATAATCCCAGACACTATAATCAATTTATTAGATTTGAAAATATAAACTTGGAGTGCACGTTTCCAAATGTAGGGAAATAGTTTCTTAGACTCCTAAAGGAAGTTTATTAATTGAAATCCACCTTTTTATTTTTATTGAAATAATAATAAATGTATTACAATTCGTATGATTAGAATTTCAAAATCAAAACTTGCAGGCACCATGTATCACCTGCTGCTTTTCTACTGTATTAGTATAAAGGTAATCATTAAAACTAGTATCTCCCGTGGTCGAAATTCGACCAATTTAAATTAGTTTAACTTGTTAAATCCTCTGTTCCAATATTTCTCCAGCATTGTCTAGAGGCCGAAATAATTGAGTTGTTTAGAGCCGCATTCATAAAATTCGGTTCACAATAAACAGTGGGTAATTTGACATCCGCGCTGGAACAATATTTTATAAAAGCGTGCAATTGTGGGCATATGCTGACGATATTGATATCATTGGCCTTAACAACCGCGCCGTAACTTCTGCTTACTCCAACTTAGAAAAAGAAGCGGAAAAAATGGGTTTGGTGGTGAACGAGGGCAAAACGAAGTACCTTCTCTCATCATGCAAAGAGTCATAGCATTCGCGCTTTGGCAACCAAGCTACTGTTGGCAGCAATAATTTCGAAATAGTAAAGGACTTTGTTTACCTGGGAACCAGCATTAACACCAACAATAATGTTAGCCTAGAAATCCGACGAAGAATTACTCTTGCAAACTAAATGCTACTTCGGACTGAGTAGGCTATTGAAAAGTAAAGTCCTCTCTCGACGAACGAAAATAACACTCTACAAGTCACTCATCGCACCCGTCCTGCTATATGGTGCAGAAGCGTGGACACTAACAACATCTGATGAGGCGGCTCTGGGAGTATTCGAGAAAAAGGTTCTTCGCAAGATTTGTGGACCTCTACGCGTTGGCGACGGCGAGTACCGAAGAAGATTTAATGATGAGCCGACATAGTTTACCGAATTAAAACACAGCGGCTTCGCTGGCTAGGCCACGTAGTGCGAATGAGCGAAGATGCTCCAGCCAAGAAGGTATTCTTATCGGCACCCAATTGGCGCCAGTTGGCGCAACAAAGAAACGACTGGCGAGCTATGTTCGACGGTCAAAATCGCCCAGGCGGTTAGATGACCATTTAAAGAAGAAGAAGAGAATTTTACATCTAACCGAACAAAATTAGTCAATTTAACCCCGGTAATCATTAATAGGAGATGGTGAAAACGCCCAATAGGAATTTTTGAAAGCCCACCATCAGTGCTACCACTCCTTTCAGATTCGTTTGATATTCCAAAAGCTTACGCGAAATAAAAAACATTGGATTTAATGGACATATACCAACAACATAGTTAGACTAATAATATATTTATAGTTACTTTAACTCAATGAGTGAAAATATGTCTACCGTTTGGAATGGTAGGTGTATACTCGTACATTTGTTCATGGTTGCCATTTTGGAATATTATATACATATGGATTTGAAAATGAATAAACGTTAATTTGGAAGTTCGTCGGTTACCATTTTGTAATTTTTTATTGTTTGGTATACAGGCAGTGTGTTAATTTAGCCAGATTTGGATTTTTTGAAATAAATTTTGCGGAATAAACTTACATATGCATTCAATATTTAACAGTTTTCTTGAATTTTTTCCTTCACCACAACTTAGTATATTAAAAAAGCCATTTCATATTAATTTTTAAAGAAGTTTCTCATTATACCGGTTCAAATTTAATCTACATCTGTTTAGGGTTCGAGTTTGTTCCTACCTTAAGTCCTATATCATTCAGAAAACAGTAAATTTCTTAAATTCACAAAACTATATACGTCTTTTCGTTTTGGTAAATTTGAACCATTTTCAGACGGTTTTTTGCAAATGCTTGGATTTTTTCACTCCAAAATAGAGGTCACGAATAGGAAAAACGTTTAGAATTTAATTAAATAAAAAAAGTAAAAATAAGAAGTACTCATGTATTTAAAAAAAAATTATGTTTAATTAAAAAATAAAATCAGTTGACCGGAACCTGTGCCTCCCACCCGAGACGTTTACCAGCTGCGCTACTGCTATATGTACCAGTCAAATACTGCACTTAAGCACTATATATTTATGCAGAAAAGTTTAATTGATTATTACAAATAAGTGAAGCATTATTTGTTAAATATAATACTCCTATGCACCGCTCCTGACCCTTATGAACATATATCATAAACATTTTATAGCAATTTATGCATGTTTAAATAGAGACATTTCCTGACAATTGATTGTATGGAAACAATTTTAGCCTATTAATATATAGATAATAGTTACTTTATCTCAATGTGCTCAGTGAGTGAAAATTCGTCCACCGTTTGGAGTGGGTGCCATTTTTCAATTTTTTTTGGTTTAGTATACAGACACTGCTTTTTTGTAATCCGTTTACCGGGAGAATATTACAAATTAATCTCAGCTGCTCTGTCTCAACGATGCACCTTCCTACTTTAATTTGGTTTTCTTTTTGGATCTCGGTTTTTAAATTATACGGCGGCCATGGATGCTTTTGAATCCCATTTTAATATTGTTGTTTTATGAACAAATCAAATATTGACTACGTTTTCCCAAAAAATTTACATTATATTATAAACAATTAAGTTTTTCTGGATTGTACGATGCACCTAAATAACGGACCGAAAATAGTGCCCATGAATACCTTTGAATCTCGTTTTTAAATAGAATTTGACAAAAACGTTGGATGGCCATAAATGCTCAACACAGCGAGCAAAAAGTATAAGTTTGATTGCGTTTTTAAAAAAATTTTATTTTAAATTACATGAACAGGGGCGACTATGGATGCTTTGAACCTCATTTTTGTAATGCAGTTCTATAAAAAAAATTCTATTGTGTTTTTCCTAATAGTTTTTATTTTGAACTAATGTTTGCAAATAAAAAGCAGATTACAGAAAGCAGAAAACGAATTGGTATTTTTTTTTAAGATTTTGGAACAGATCAGTATGGGGGAGGTCAACGCTCGCTTAAGATCAATTTGGACAGACGCCAATGTATACTTAAACTTAATTTGCTTAAGGAGTAAGATAATGAAAATATTTCTATCGTTTGGAGAGCAAATGAAGTACGAATTGAACGCACCGACGCCACTTCTTTAACTCAATGAGCGAGAGAATGAAAATTTTTCATTGTTAGAAGTGTGTACACATAAGCATATTTTATTGTAAAATGAATTTAGCGTTTATTTTAAAGTTCCTCAAATTTCTCAGCTTTCCATTTAGATCTGACGTTTTTGACACCCATTTATCGGAGGAAAATTACAACTTTTGCATATCATGGTTTTATAGTTTTTTTCCTTAAGCATAATTTTGACACATATAAAGAAATTTCATATTGGATTTTAAGAAAGTTTTGTCCTCTCAATTGGTCACATTTAATCTATATCTTTTAGTCTTAGGGTTATATGTTTACCATTTCACAAATTAAAATATATGAACCTCGAAATAGTTGATGTCTTCAGGAAATTTAACCCGATTTCTAACCACTTAGTAGATATAATATTAAAGGAGCTACAAACTGTGTTTTCGGTTTTTGTATTTTATATTTGCAGTCTATCAGCAATTCCGTCTCAACTTGAAACCCGATAGAAGTAATGTAATGTATCGAAATTATCTATTGACGGAAGTGCTGATAACCTGAACCCCATATAAATGATGCTTTCTAAAAATATTGAAACAAATGCGAAAATGTATAATAAGTTACAGCATTATACTATATATGACCTCAACTTATTATTATAAATGGGTGTGCGTATACGTTTACCCTACGTCCTATAATATTCAGAAAAGGTAAATTCTTAAAAAAAAATTCAAAAAACTTTGTAATTATTAATGTTACATATTTTGATATTGCAAATTTAAGTAACTTTCTGGCGGTTTGTTTAAAAAATTCGTTTTAGAAAAATATTGCTTTAAAAACTTAATAAGTTCAAAAGTCGAGATAAGGAAATTCTATTTTATAAAAAATTAATTTATTGTCCGCAACCTGTAGCCCGTTTCTGTAACCTTTCGATAAGAATTGTAACACAAAGTGTAATCCTGTTGTGTAGTTATCGCTGAATAGTGTGTCTATAAGTGTGGTGAAAATGTATTTTCGTTATGGATTTCGATAAAAATAACGATGCCTATAATGGCAGTGAAAACAAGTGTAAAATCCAAACTAATTGCATTATGTGTGTTGGAGTTTTTAGAGGTTATCCAAAGTCGGAATAAAAAGAAACCAATTGTGAAATGCTATGTGTAGTTTTAATGAACGTATGTATTATAAACGATGACTGTTACATATGAGATAATTTACAGAACTGACTAGAGAGCTTTGACATCTCTTTTATAATTTACTTTACATGACATTTGCATTGTTACATAAGGGTTACCATCAATCATATATTTCAACACCCTTCCTCAATGCGAATGTTAATTTAAACTTAACAACTTTACAAAATCATTATGTTTCTTCTTACATAAATTTTTAGTTAGAATATCAGCTATCATGTTCTCTGTTGGTATGTACTTTAATTCTATTTCGCCTCTTTCTACGATTTGCCTCAAGAAATGATACCTGATATCAATGTGCTTTGTGCGGGAATGATAAACCGGATTTCTAGCCAAGTTTTGCGCACTGATATTGTCACCATACAATACTGTTCCAGTTGTGTCAACGCCGCACCCAATTTCGATTATAATTCGCCTGAGATGAATCGCCTCCTTAGTTGCTGAAGCCATTGCCATATACTCGGTTTCGGTACTGCTTAAAGCCACGCAGTCTTGCTTCTCTGACTTCCATGAGATTGGACCTCCTGCTAAGAAGTATACGTAGCCGGTGTATGATCGCCTATTATTTCGATCACCACCCCAATCTGCATCCGTGTAGCCAATAAGCGGTTGGCCACACTTTTTGTAGTGTAATTTCATATCTATGGTGGTTGCCAAATACCTCAACACATGCTTAACGCCGGCCATGTGTTCACTGTGTGGATCTTTAGTGCCTTGGGCTAATTTTGCAACAGAATGAAAAATATCTGGCCTTGTACAAAGCGCCAGCCACATAAGTGCCCCAATGGTTGACTGGTATAACTTTTCATCAACCCTCTTACATTTTTCGTTGTTGCACGCAATTTGGAAACCAACATCTAAAGGCGTATATGCTGGCCTACACTCTTCGCTGCCATGTTGTGTCAATAAATCTTTAATGTACTGGGACTGTTGAACACTGATATCACCCAGTTCGCCATCACGCTCGATTTGCATGCCCAAAAACATTTTAATCGGACCTTTATCAACGCAATCAAATTTCTTGGAAATACCCGCCTTGACCATATTCATGATTTACTCCGATTCGCATGCTAGTAGTAAATCATCTACATACACCAGGATAAGAAATAATTTGCCTTCTATATCTTGTTCATATAGGCACGATTCGCTTTCACATTGAGTGAATCCCATATCTCGCAATGCCGCATCTAAATGGGAATTCCACTCCCTTCCTGATTGCTTTAAACCGTAAATCGCTTTATTCAGTTGCAGCACCTTCGATGGTTTACCTTGGTTAACATACCCTTGCGGCTGCTTCATGTACACCACGTCTTTTAAATCGCTATTTAAGTACGCTGTACACACATCCATTTGGTGTAGATATAAATTTAACTCAACCGCCAACGCCATTACCAACCGAATGGTTTCGAACATACAAACTGGTGAGAAAGTGTCGCAATAGTTCACGCCGTATTTTTGTGAACATCCCTTTGCCACAAATCGTGCATTATACCTTTCAACATTGCCATGCTGATATCGCTTCAACGTATATACCCATTTGCACCCAACTACTGATTGCCCTTTTGGCAAATCAACCAACGTCCAAGTGTTGTTTGCGGTTAACGAGTCGTATTCTCTCTTCATTGCCGCCTGCCACAAATCCGCCTCATCGCTTGATATTACCTCCTCATACGTTTGAGGTACCTGCACTTGCACTGTGCTCATTGCATTCAAAACATTGTATATCTTTTTTGGTCTACCTACTTTGCCGCTGCGAACGATTTTAGGCCTACCTGGTGCAATACGCTGAACATTTTCTTCAATGCTTTCTTCAGCACTTTCGTATTTCTCACATTGATCGCTATTGTCGCTATCGACCTCATCATTTCCATTATCGTCAATGCTCGAGACCAAAAGATACGAAATCTTCATCACTTTTTAGCTTCTTTGATTCATCAAATAATACATCTCGCTTTTCCACCACCTGCCGTGTATCGGGGTCATAAAGCCTATATGCCTTTGATACTATTGAGTAACCGACCATCTGGTACTTTTTACCTTTTGCTTCAAATTTGTTATGCCTAGTTTTGTCTAATGCTACCGCTAAACAGCCAAAAACTTTCAAATGTTTTACTGATGGCTTTTTTCCAAACCATGCTTCATAAGGGGTTAAGTTATTCAATGCCTTTGTTGGTGCTCTATTTCTTAAATACGCCGCAGTCGCAACTGCCTCTGCCCACAGTGACGCACCCATACCAGAATGAACTAACAAACTTCTTGACATTTCCACCAACGTACGGTTCGCTCGCTCAGCTACGCCGTTCTGCTGGGTAGTATACGGCACAGTCAGCTGCCGCACTATACCATGCTTTGCAAAATAATCATGAAAAGATTTGTTTACGAATTCACGACCATTGTCGCTCCAAACAGCTTTAATTTTCTTGCCGGTCTGTCGCTCTACGATCGTGCAAAACGATACAAATTTACTGAAAACTTCATCTTTTGATTTCAGAAAATAAACACATATACGCCTCGACATGTCGTCAATAAATGTTAAGAAATATTTAGAACCACCTAATGATGTTTTATCAAACGGGACACATACATCTGTATGTATCA
Organism: Merzomyia westermanni; assembly: GCA_949987695.1. NCBI lineage: Eukaryota > Metazoa > Arthropoda > Insecta > Diptera > Tephritidae > Merzomyia > Merzomyia westermanni. The sequence continues at coordinate 131,555,900 of OX465292.1, read as the reverse complement.
GTTCCAACAACTCTGTTGCCCTACTTTCAGTAGTACTCGGAAACGGCTTTGTATGTATTTTGCATTTCATACAGGTCAAACATGTTGGATTTGCAGAAAAATTAACATTTTCTAATCCATTTACCAGAAGTTTCTTTGACATTTCTGTTAAACTAACATAACTAAGATGCCGGAATCTATCATGCCACAGAGACGCATCACCATTACCTTGCGTTGCATTGAAACATTGGTTGCTTTCATTTTTCAAAACAAATAAACTGCCCATTCTTTGCACACGCAAAACTTCTACATTGTTCTTTTTGATCATAGCAAACTTACTGCCAAATGTAACTGCGCAGCCCATCTCAACTGCACGACCGACTGATATGAAATTTGCACGCATGTCTGGCACGTACAAAACATCCCTTAATGTTACCTCGCACATATTTGATCTTATTACTACGTCGCCTTTGCCTTCTGCACGAATCTTGTTGTTGCCTGCCAATGCGATCCACTCTCTATGCTTCACGAAATTTTTAAACAAAGCGCGGTCGCTGCACATATGCGCTGTAGCGCCACTATCCAAACACCATTGCGTGCGGTCATACATGTCGCACTGAGTAGCACCCAACATAGTAAATGAATATTGCTTTTGATCTTTTTTCGTCGAATTCGCTGAATCATTCTGTTTCGCATTACAATTTGCTTTGATATGCCCTTTTTGCCCACATCGATAGCAAGTAAGTTTGTGTACATTATTCACATTACCTTTTTTGCTTCTGTTGTTGCCCTGCGTTGACTTCGCTGCAAACGCTTGCTGCGCGTTTTCCTGCACGTCCATCATTCCGCTACGACGCTCACCTTCTTCTAAGATTTTCGTCTTTAAAACCTCAACGCTTGGCAAACTGTCTCTCGTTTCTACCTCAATCACAAAATTCTCAAACTCCTTGGGAAGACTGGACAGCAGAATAATGGCAACCAATTCCGCATTCAATTCTATGCCTACCTCTGCCAACTTGTCCATCGTAGTCGAAAAAACGTTCAAATAATTTGCCACGCTTTCGCTGCTTGACATTCTGAGACCAAGTAACTTTTTGTAAAGTGAAACTTTTCTTACTGGGCCGCTGGGCTGGTGTACTTCTTTTAGCTTCTTCCACGCATCAGCTGATGTCTTCGCATGTCTCAAATAATTTAGTTTTGAAGGTTTCACACTTAGCGTTATCATTGCAAGAGCCTTCTCGTCACGAGCCACCCATTTTGCTCCTTCCTCATCGTTGCTGTCATTTTTTCTGCATTCACCTGATGCCACCTTCCACAACTCTGCATGCACCAACACGCTGCGCATTTGTACGCACCACGAGTCAAAGTTCTACTCGTCTAATTTCTCAATTTGGTACATAGACTTCATTTTCACAATTATTCTATTTTATGCAATACTGTCTATCGTTTGGAGAGCAAATGAAGTACGAATTGAACGCACCGACGCCACTTCTTTAACTCAATGAGCGAGAGAATAAAAATTTTTCACTGTTAGAAGTGTGTACACATAAGCATATTTTATTGTAAAATGAATTTAGCGTTTATTTTAAAGTTCCTCAAATTTCTCAGCTTTCCATTTAGATCTGACGTTTTTGACACCCATTTATCGGAGGAAAATTACAACTTTTGCATATCATGGTTTTATAGTTTTTTTCCTTAAGCATAATTTTGACACATATAAAGAAATTTCATATTGGATTTTAAGAAAGTTTTGTCCTCTCAATTGGTCACATTTAATCTATATCTTTTAGTCTTAGGGTTATATGTTTACCATTTCACAAATTAAAATATATGAACCTCGAAATAGTTGATGTCTTCAGGAAATTTAACCCGATTTCTAACCACTTAGTAGATATAATATTAAAGGAGCTACAAACTGTGTTTTCGGTTTTTGTATTTTATATTTGGAGTCTATCAGCAATTCCGTCTCAACTTGAAACCCGATAGAAATAATGTAATGTATCGAAATTATCTTTTGACGGAAGTGCTGATAACCTGAACCCCATATAAATGATGCTTTCTAAAAATATTGAAACAAATGCGAAAATGTATAATTGGTTACAGCATTATACTATATATGACCTCAACTTATTATTATAAATGGGTGTGCGTATACGTTTACCCTACGTCCTATAATATTCAGAAAAGGTAAATTCTTTAAAAAAAAATTCAAAAAACTTTGTAAGTATTTATGTTACATATTTTGATATTGCAAATTTAAGTAACTTTCTGGCGGTTTGTTTAAAAAATTCGTTTTAGAAAAATATTGCTTTAAAAACTTAATAAATTCAAAAGTCAAGAAAAGAAAATTCCATTTTATAAAACATAAATTTATTGTCCGGATCCTGTAGCCCGTTTCTGTAACCTTTCAATATGAATTTTAACACAAAGTGTAACCCCGTTATGTAGTTATCGCTGAATAGTGTTTCTATAAGTGTGGTAAAAATGTATTTTCGTTATGGATTTCGATAAAAATAACTATGCCTATAATGGCAGTGATAACAAGTGTAAAATCCAAACTAATTGCATTATGTGCAATATTTTTAATGTTATTAATATTTATTAAAAATAATTTGTTATAAAAAAATTAAAACAAAAATAAATCGTAAGAAAAAGTTTTAAAAAAATACAAAAATTGTGCCACGATTCGAACTAGATTCTCCTGCTAGTTAGAGCGATATCTTATCTACTAGGCTATTGAGATCATTGTGCTGTGAGCGATAAAAGTTTTATTTGTCACCTAGGCCTTTTTGCCTATCATTTTCTCATTTTTACATAACACACCACGAACATATCGCAAGCTGAATTTTTTTCATACAGAAATGATAAATAAAATAATTGTATTATAAAATAAAAATAGAATAAAAAATAAAACGCTTTTCATAACGAAATCGTTACAAGCCATGCGTCTCATCGGAAAAACCCGATAGAAATATTGAAAATTATAGAAATTATCTACCGAACCCCCATAAACTTCGATATTTCTATCGTGTTTCTCATTCCGACGGAATCGGGTTGTAATATATATGATTATTATAATATTATTACATATGGGCTGCACATAAGTTTACCTTAAGTCGAATATTGTTGAGAAAAAAGTGAATTTCGTAAAAAATTCATAAAGCTATGTACGTATTTATTCTACGTATTTGGTTTTAGTACATTGGAATCATTTTCTGGCGGTTTTTTGAAAAAATTTTTATTTTCACTCCTAGGTAGAGGTCAAAAACGAAAAAATATTAGATTAAAACTTTTATGAATTAAAAAAAAACAATAAAAGAAGTTTTTATATATTTAAAAACAAATTCAACTTAATACAAAAAAAACATTGTCCAGAACCTGTGCTCGAACCCTGGAACGCACGCGTCCTACCCCAATTGCTTTTATGCAGAAAACTTTAATTAATTATTACAAATAAATTAAGTATTATTCGTTAAATATAATATGCCTATGCAAAGCTGCCGACCCATACGAAGATATCAAAATATATATTTTAGAGGAATGTTTAGATATAGATATACTCTGGCAATTGATTGTATGGAAAAAATGTTAGCCTAACAATATATAGATTATAGTTACTTTAATTCAAAGTGCTCAATGAGTGAAAATATGTCCACCTGTTGGAATGGTATTTGTATACTTATGTTTATAGTTGCCAATTTGGAATTGTATATACATATGGCTTTTGAAATTGAATAAGACGTTAATTTTGAAGTTCTGCGTACTTCTCAATGTGAGCACGACGTCGGTTACCATTTTGTAATTTTTTATTGTTTGGGATGCAGGCAGTGTATTAATTTAGCCAGATCTGGCTTTTTTGAAATAAATGCTGAGGAAGAAAATTACATATGCATTCAAGATTTTACGGTTTTCTGGCATATTTTCCTTAACCACAACTGTTATATGTACAATTCAACAGTCAAATACTGTACTTAAGCACCATAGATTTATGCAGAAAAGTTTAATTGATTATTACAAATAAGTGAAGCATTATTTGTTAAGTATAATACTCCTATGCACCGCTCCTGACCCTTATGAACATATATCATATACATTTTATAGCAATTTATGCATGTTTAAATATAGACATTTCCTGACAATTGATTGTATGGAAACAATTTTAGCCTATTAATATATAGATAATAGTAACTTTATAACTTTATCTCAATATGCCCAATGTGCTCAGTGAGTGAAAATTCGTCCACCGTTTGGAGTGGGTTTTTTGAAAAAAAATTTTATTTTTGGGTTTTGGGACTTGTTTTGGGCGAAAAAACGACTTTTCCAAACCCCGAAAATAAAATTTTTTTTAAAAAAACTGTTATTGCCAACGTTTTAGCGCATAATTTTAAGTGGAAGAGGAAATATGAGACAAATTCAACTTATTATTATAAATGGGTGTGCGTATACGTTTACCCTACGTCCTATAATATTCAGAAAAGGTGAATTCCTTTAAAAAAAAATTAAAAAAACTATGTTACCTTTTTTTTATAGCAAATTTAAGTAACTTTCTGGGGGTTTTTTCAAAAAATTCGTTTTAGAAAAATATTGCTTTAAAAACTTAATAAATTCAAAAGTCAAGAAAAGAAAATTCTATTTTATAAAACATAAATTTATTGTCCGGATCCTGTAGCCCGTTTCTGTAACCTTTAAATAAGAATTTTAACACAAAGTGTAACCCTGTTATGTAGTTATCGCTGAATCGTGTTTCTATAAGTGTGGTAAAAATGTATTTTCGTTATGGATTTCGATAAAAATAACGATGCCTATAATGGCAGTGATAACAAGTGTAAAATCCAAACTAATTGCATTATGTGCAATATTTTTAATGTTATTAATATTCATTAAAAATAATTTGTTATAAAAAAATAAAAACAAAAATTAAACGTAAGAAAAAGTTTAAAAAAAATACAAAAATTTTGCCACGATTCGAACTAGATTCTCCTGCTAGTTAGAGCGATATCTTATCTACTAGGCTATTGAGATCATTGTGCTGTGAGCGATAAAAGTTTTATTTGTCACCTAGGCCTTTTTGCCTATCATTTTCTCATTTTTACATAACACACCACGAACATATCGCAAGCTGAATTTTTTTCATACAGAAATGATAAATAAAATAATTTTATGATAAAATAAAAATAGAATAAAAAATAAAACGCTTTTCATTACGAAATCGTTACAAGCCATGCGTCTCATCGGAAAAACCCGATAGAAATATTGAAAATTATAGAAATTATCTACCGAACCCTCATAAACTTCGATATTTCTATCGTGTTTCTCATTCCGACAGAATCGGGTTGTAATATATATGATTATTATAATATTATTACATATGGGCTGCACATAACTTTACCTTAAGTCGAATATTGTTGAGAAAAAAGTGAATTTCTTAAAAAATTCATAAAGAACACAGCGAACAAAAAGTATAAGTTTGATTGCGTTTTTAAAAAAATTTTAATTTAAATTACATGAACAGGGGCGACTATGGATGCTTTGAACCTCATTTTTGTAATGCAGTTCTATAAAAAAAAATTCTATTGTGTTTTTCCTAAAAGTTTTTATTTTGAACTATTGTTTGCAAATAAAAAGCAGATTACAGAAAGCAGAAAACAAATTGGTATTTTTTTTTAAGATTTTGGAACAGATCAGTATGGGGGAGGTCAACTCTCGCTTAAGATCAATTTGGACAGACGCCAATGTATACTTAAACTTAATTTGCTTAAGGAGTAAGATAATGAAAATATTTCTATCGTTTGGAGAGCAAATGAAGTACGAATTGGACGCACCGACGCCACTTCTTTAACTCAATGAGCGAGAGAATGAAAATTTTTCACTGTTAGAAGTGTGTACACATAAGCATATTTTATTGTAAAATGAATTTAGCGTTTGTTTTAAAGTTCCTCAAATTTCTCAGCTTTCCATTTAGATCTGACGTTTTTGAAACCCATTTATCGGAGGAAAATTACAACTTCTGCATATCATAGTTTTATAGTTTTTTTCCTTAACCATAGTTTTGACACATATAAAGAAATTTCATATTGACTTTTAAGAAAGTTTTGTCCTCTCAATTGGTCACATATAGTCTATATATTTTAGTCTTAGGGTTATATGTTTGCCATTTCATAAATTAAAATATATGAACCTCGAAATAGTTGATGTCTTCAGGAAATTTAACCCGATTTCTAACCACTTAGTAGATATAATATTAAAGGAGCTACAAACTGTGTTTTGTTTTTGTATTTTATATTTGGAGTCTATCAGCAATTCCGTCTCAACTTGAAACCCGATAGAAATAATGTAATGTATCGAAATTATCTATTGACGGAAGTGCTGATAACCTGAACCCCATATAAATGATGCTTTCTAAAAATATTGAAACAAATGCGAAAATGTATAATAAGTTACAGCATTATACTATATATGACCTCAACTTATTATTAAAAATGGGTGTGCGTATACGTTTACCCTACGTCCTATAATATTCAGAAAAGGTAGGTTAGGTTAGGTTGTGCTGGCAGGCCAACGCAGTGGCCTCACATAGACGCATAGCGTCCGTAGTGTTACCAGAAAAACTTTGACGACCTCTAGTTATACAGTTGACACTTCAGTGTCTATTTTACAAAACAGTAATGTTTTCTTCGCAAAAACCAGAAGCCTACTTAGGCCTATTTCTGTCAGTGAAGCTAGGTTGGGCAATTGTCCCTTTCCAAATGTTTGAAGCCGCAGTCTGGATAGAGCGGGGCATGTGCACATGACATGCTCCACAGTCTCCGTCTCCGCTTTGCATTTCCTACACATGCTGTCGGAAACAAGACCGATCTTGTGGGCATGGCCTGCCAGAAGGCAGTGCCCTGTAAGGATGCCAATTAGCAGTCTACAGTCTTCCCTTTTGAGGGATACAATTGTTTTTGTAAGTTTCATGTCGTACGATTTGCACAGGATTTTGGAGATTTTACAGCCTTGCACTTCTTCCCATGCCTTATCTGCTTGTTTAACCATGTGTAAATCGCACCTACGCTTTAATTCCCTTAGCGGGATGGGTACGTTAATACTGTTGCTCGCATCTAGTGCCACTCCACTCTTTGCTAGCTCATCAGCTTTCTCGTTTCCCTCTATACCTTTGTGGCCTGGGGTCCAAAAGATATGTACTCTATGTTCTATACTAAGTTTTTCAAGACTTCTTTTGCACTCTAGTACGCTCAAAGAAGTGCTACTATTTGAGATTATAGCCTTGATAGCCGCCTGACTGTCGACGTAAAAGTTCACCCGCTCTCCGAGCGCTAGACTTTCTACAGCTATTTCTGCTCCCACTTTAATGGCTATGACTTCCGCCTGGAATATACTGCAATGATCTGGCAATTTCAATGATTTAGTGATCCCCAAGTCATTACAGTACACTGCGGCTCCTACTCCTTCCGTCATTTTGGAACCATCTGTATATATGTGTACCGTGTTTTCCGTCATTTCTGCACCTCTCCTCCAGCCCTCCTCCTCTATAGTGGCTTCCAGAACCTCTTCGAAGCGCAGGCAAGGGACCGTGTAGTCTACATGTCTTATCAAGGAAGACGCTATACTACTATGGCCAAATGATCTGCACTCAAACTGCCCCGTGGCATATAGCCTGTTTGCAGTTGTTAACGCTATGTTCTTTGCCGTTATGTTTGCGGGCGGTAGATGCAAAATGGCGTGTAACGCTGCTGTCGGTGTGGTTTTAAGCGCACCCGTTATGCTTATCATAGATGTTCTATACACTCTCTCTATTGACTTCATATACGTTTTCTTCGTTAAGGCGGTCCACCAAACCAGGACCCCATGGAATAAAATTGGTCTAACAATCGCATTGAAAACCCAATAAGACAAGGCAGGCGAAAGACCCCAAGTGCAGCCCAGCATCCTCTTACAGATATACAGAGCTGCTGAGGCCTTTTTCGACCGTTCTTGTACGTTGAGTTTCCAACTCAACTTGCTATCCAGTATAATACCTAAATATTTGGTACTAACCTTCGGTTCTAATACCACATCTCCTAGTTTTGGCTTTACCCAACTTGGTACTTTGTATTTTCTGGTAAATAATATTAGGTCTGTCTTATCAGCATTTGTGCTCAGCCCAACCTCGCAGGCCCAGTCATGGATGACCCTAAGCGCCTGGTTCATCAGCGAGCTGAGCGTCGATAGACATTTCCCGCTTATTATGACTGAGACGTCATCTGCATATGCTGTCAGTTTTACTGGCCCCCCTTCGAACTGCTTGAGCAGTTTGTTAAGGGCCAGGTTCCACAACAGCGGCGATAGTACTCCACCCTGCGGGGTGCCTCTATGTACTACTTTTGTGGTTTCGTAACCGCCCCAACTGGAAGTGATCTTCCTGCACCCCAGCATGCAGCCGATCTAATTTTCCAAGGCGGGATCCACCTCAATGTGTCGTAGTCCGTCCATTATGGCTCGCTTTGAAAGATTGTTGAATGCTCCTGCTATGTCTAGGAAGACACCTATTGCAAATTCCCCATGTTCTAGGGCTTTCTCTATGTGCATAACGACCCTATGCAGAGCTGTGTCCACAGACCTGCCCTTGGTGTATGCGTGTTGTGTATTGGAAATTAAATCCTCCTTCACATTTAATTTAATGTGAGTGTCTATTAGCCTCTCGAGGGTTTTTATTATAAATGACGTCAGACTAATCGGCCTGTAGTCTCCAGTGTACATGTGACTGCTCTTGCCTGCCTTCGGTATGAACACCACACGGGCAGTTCTCCATACTTCCGGCACGTGCCTCAGTCTTATGCAACTTTCGAATATTACACTAAGCCATTCTATGGTTCTCTTTCCGGCCATTTGGAGCATGGCGGGGAAGATCCCATCTGGGCCTGGCGACTTAAACTTGGAAAACGAGTTTAGTGCCCACTTAATTTTGGAATGTGTTATCAGTCCTTCAATATCACGCTCCTGTATTGATGAGCCTATGCTATTTATTTGTCCGTCAATGCCTTCTTCTGATGGAAAGTGAGCATTGATGAGTGAAGACTATACTTCACAGGATCATTTCAGAAAAGGTAAATTCTTTAAAAAAAAATTCAAAAAACTTTGTAAGTATTTATGTTACATATTTTGATATTGCAAATTTAAGTAACTTTCTGGCGGTTTGTTTAAAAAATTCGTTTTAGAAAAATATTGCTTTAAAAACTTAATAAGTTCAAAAGTCGAGATAAAGAAATTCTATTTTATAAAAAATAAATTTATTGTCCGGAACCTGTAGCCCGTTTCTGTAACCTTTCGATATGAATTTTAACACAAAGTGTAACCCCGTTATGTAGTTATCGCTGAATAGTGTTTCTATAAGTGTGGTAAAAATGTATTTTCGTTATGGATTTCGATAAAAATAACGATGCCTATAATGGCAGTGATAACAAATGTAAAATCCAAACTAATTGCACTATGTGCAATATTTTTAATGGTATTAATATTTATTAAAACTAATTTGTTATAAAAAAATAAAAACAAAAATTAAACGTAAGAAAAAGTTTAAAAAAAATACAAAAATTTTGCCACGATTCGAACTAGATTCTCCTGCTAGTTAGAGCGATATCTTATCTACTAGGCTATTGAGATCATTGTGCTGTGAGCGAAAAAAGTTTTATTTGTCACCTAAGCCTTCTTGCCTATCATTTTCTCATTTTTACATAACACACCACGAACATATCGCAAGCTGAATTTTTTTCATACAGAAATGATAAATAAAATAATTTTATGATAAAATAAAAATAGAATAAAAAATAAAACGCTTTTCATAACGAAATCGTTACAAGCCATGCGTCTCATCGGAAAAACCCGATAGAAATATTGAAAATTATAGAAATTATCTACCGAACCCCCATAAACTTCGATATTTCTATCGTGTTTCTCATTCCGACGGAATCGGGTTGTAATATATATGATTATTATAATATTATTACATATGGGCTGCACATAAGTTTACCTTAAGTCGAATATTGTTGAGAAAAAAGTGAATTTCTTAAAAAATTCATAAAGCTATGTACGTATTTATTCTACGTATTTTGTTTTAGTAAATTGGAATCATTTTCTGGCGGTTTTTTGAAAAATTTGTTATTTTCACTCCTAGGTAGAGGTCATAAACGAAAAAATACTAGATTAAAACTTTTATGAATTAAAAAAAAAACAATAAACGAAGTTTTTATATATTTAAAAACAAATTCAACTTAATACAAAAAAAACAGTTGTCCAGAACCTGTGCTCGGACCTTGGAACGCACGCGTCCTACCCCAATTGCTTTTATGCAGAAAACTTTAATTAATTATTACAAATAAATTAAGTATTATTCGTTAAATATAATATGCCTATGCACCGCTGCTGACCCATACGAAGATATCAAAATATATATTTTAGAGGAATGTTAAGATATACATATACTCTGGCAATTGATTGTATGGAAAAAATGTTAGCCTAACAATATATAGATTATAGTTACTTTAATTCGAAGTGCTCAATGAGTGAAAATATGTCCACCTGTTGGAATGGTATTTGTATACTTATGTTTATAGTTGCCAATTTGGAATTGTATATACATATGGCTTTTGAAATTGAATAAGACGTTAATTTTGAAGTTCTGCGTACTTCTCAATGTGAGCACGACGTCGGTTACCATTTTGTAATTTTTTATTGTTTGGGATGCAGGCAGTGTATTAATTTAGCCAGATCTGGCTTTTTTGAAATAAATGCTGAGGAAGAAAATTACATATGCATTCAAGATTTTACGGTTTTCTGGCATATTTTCCTTAACCACAACTTCTGCTATATGTACAATTCAACAGTCAAATACTGTACTTAAGCACCATAGATTTATGCAGAAAAGTTTAATTGATTATTACAAATAAGTGAAGCATTATTTGTTAAATATAATACTCCTATGCACCGCTCCTGACCCTTATGAACATATATCATATACATTTTATAGCAATTTATGCATGTTTAAATATAGACATTTCCTGACAATTGATTGTATGGAAACAATTTTAGCCTATTAATATATAGATAATAGTAACTTTATAACTTTATCTCAATATGCCCAATGTGCTCAGTGAGTGAAAATTCGTCCACCGTTTGGAGTGGGTTTTTTGAAAAAAAATTTTATTTTTGGGTTTTGGGACTTGTTTTGGGCGAAAAAACGACTTTTCCAAACCCCGAAAATAAATTTTTTTTTCAAAAAACTGTTATTGCCAACGTTTTAGCGCATACTTTTAAGTGGAAGAGGAAATATGGGACAAATTCAACTTATTATTATAAATGGGTGTGCGTATACGTTTACCCTACGTCCTATAATATTCAGAAAAGGTAAATTCCTTATGTATATTTTTGGAGGGACTATGGGTCACTTTCGGGTCACTTCACCAGACAAGAAAATACGCACAACTATTTTAATTATAAGTAAACTTTATTAAATATATTTAGGGTTCGCGGACTTCATATATCGCACAAAACTGTGGAACTAGCGAGACGGGTGTAATTCAACTGTTGTAATCGAACTGATTTGGCAAATTTTCTAAGTCTCCTGCGCAGCAAGGAAACGGTAAGTATGTAGGTATGTATGTATGTAAATATGTAAATATGAAAAGGTGTAAAGAGTATTAAAATATACAGAAAACAGTAAGTAAATTCTTAGTTTACAGGGTGTTTGAAAAAGGTGAGTTGAGTAGTTAATTTAAGTAATTTTAGGTATTTTAACATAGGTCTTAGCAAAGGTAAGTATTTGGCACAATGATTTAAGTAAATTTAAGGTAAGTATATATGTAGGTGTAAATTCATTATAAATTCATTTTGTATTAAATTCATTATTATATTTAAAAAAAAAATGAGCTTTTTAGAATAATTATTTAAAATTCAATTAAATTGGAGCTCATGTCTTCAACATGGCGGCCGGCCTGCTCCGCTGATGGAAGCAGCAACTCCTGCATCTCTGCCAAGGTGGACACTGCTGTGGAGAACAGGGTCTTCAAGCGCCGCTGAGTGTCCTTGCGTTCTTCCCTCTTCTTTTTCGGCTTTGCAATGACCACTCGTCTAGTAGTGGGTTTCTCCTTCGGTTTTATTACACTGCGTCTATTTTCTCTTGCTGTCGATGTAGCAGCGTGTGGTGTGCAAGGCCGCATTTGTGGCAACGGTCCGGGGAGTCGCATGCGCCTGTTACGTGGGATGTTGCCAAACAATTTATACAATATTTATGAGCCCGCACCCACTCATAGCGTTCGTCCGGGGTCATAGCCATAAAGGCGTTGCAATAGCGCAACGAGTGGTTTTGGCAACAGAGCCGACAAGTGCTGAAACTCTCGTAGCGTCTGTAATGAGAATATAAAGATAAAGATTTTATGAGGTGAGTACGGGTGCTAACAGTAGGGTCTGATGGATATCCTAGAGTTTACATGCTACGGAGAGATTTGTAGAGTGAGGGTGGAGATCTTATTCGGCTGGGGGAAGTGCGCAAAGTTTTGCAATGGGTCGTGTGTATATTCCGCTTTGAGTGCGGACATCTACCACTCGAACCTTTTCGTCCGAGCCGGGATGGAGACGAGTAACGCGTCCGAGTCGCCACTCATTCGGGGGGAAAAGGTCATCCTTAACGACGACTAAATCACCTTCTTTGATGTTTGGCTGCTGCGTTTTCCATTTAGTACGCTTATGAAGTTCTTTGAGATATTCGTTTTTCCAGCGCGTACTAAATTGATGGTGTAGAACTTGTAATTTTTGCCATTTGTTGATGAGCGAAAGACTCTCGGAGTTGGGTTCGGGTAACGCGAGTAGTGGAGCACCACGGAGGAAATGTCCAGGAGTTAGAGCGAGTAAATCACTTGGATCTTGCGACATCGGAGATAGCGGTCTAGAGTTGAGAACCGCTTCGATTCGAGTGAGTAGGGTAGTAAATTCTTCAAATGTGAATTTTTGACCGCCTGCAACTTTAAGGAAATGGGTTTTAAAGCTTTTAACTGCCGCTTCCCATAGTCCGCCCATGTGAGGAGCATATGGTGGGATGAATTGCCAGGACAGTCCATGAGTAGCATATTTTTGAGCTATGTCAGTTGCGGCTTCCTTGAGAAAGGAAGAAAGCTCCTTTTGAATGGCACGACTTGCTCCAATAAAGGTTTTTCCATTGTCTGACATTATTTTGTGTGGGAGTCCACGACGACTAACATACCGCGCAAATGCTGCTTTAAACGCAGCGGTCGTCAGATCTGAGCAGACTTCAAGATGGACCGCTTTTGTTGAGAAACATACGAACACACAAACGTATGCCTTGGAGTAAGATGCCTTCCGTAAGATTGATGTTTTAACTAGAAAAGGTCCAGCAAAGTCGATACCGGTCGTGTGAAATGGGAGAGAGTATGTGGACCTTTCCGGAGGGAGTGCGGCCATTATTTGAGATTTCGCCTGTTGCTTATAGATAGTGCAGGCTTTGCAATGGAAGATGCACTTTTTCACCTTTTGCTTGAGTCTCGGGATATAATACTCTTGTTGTATCATCCGGGTCATTAGCTGCTTTTCTGCATGCAAAAATTCAGAATGGATAAAATCAAGGAGTAAGGAGCATAATCGGGAGCTATCGGGAATAATAATAGGGCAGCGCTCGTGATATGTGAGAGTTGCATAGGCGAGCCTTCCATTGACGCGCATTATACCGCTTTTGTCGAGCATAGGGTTCAGAGACAAGAGGGGGCTTTTCCTACTAATGGGTTTGCCAGATTGAAGGTCCTTAATTTCAGCTGGGTAAAATCTGAGCTGAGTCAACAGGATCAGACGCATCTTTGCCTGATGCACTTCCTCTTGGGTAAGGGCTACCGGTTTTGAGACATTGCGTTTTTTCACTCTATCTATAAACCGGTGCATATACGCCACTACTCGAACTGCTTTTGGGTACGACGAAAACCTATCGAGTAAATCTAGCATTTCAGTGGCATGGAGTACTTGGGTACGCTTTTGTTCCGGTGGAGCAGGGGTTTGTGTCACTGGTTTCGGCCAGGACGTTGGGGATTTGGCCAACCACTCTAGGCCCTTCCACCAAAGGGAGCATTCGGCTAGATCTTTGGGTGTGCATCCACGGGTGCCAAGATCTGCTGGATTATCTCCACCGGGTACGTGTCTCCAAGTGGCGTTACTCACGTTCTCCAGAATTTGTGAGGTTCTATTTGCCACGTAGGTCTTCCAAGTGTGTGGGGGTTTTTCCAGCCATGCTAGTACGATGGCGGAGTCCGACAAGAGAAACAGGTCATGTGGAGTCACTGTTAGGTGTGAGCGAATTTGTTTTATTAATTTTGTTAGTAGTACTGCTCCACAGAGTTCTAGACGAGGCAGGCTCACGGTTTTCAAGGGAGCCACTTTGCTCTTCGCCACGAGTAAGTGAGTAGAAAACGTGTCTTTGTTATTCTGCACTCGCAGGTACACACAAGCGCAGAATGCTTTTTCGGATGCATCTGCGAATCCATGCATCTGAAAGGGTTTGTTGGGTGAGAATTCAACCCATCGAGGGATTTTAATTTCATTTATCGCGTAGAGATTTTCGCGAAATGTGTTCCATTTGTGGAAAGCGCTGGGTTTGACTTTTTCATCCCAGTCAGTTCCTTCTAACCAGAGTTGCTGGAGCAGAGTCTTGGCTAGTATCATTATTGGCGATAGCCACCCTGCCGGGTCAAACAATTTCGCAACCGCCGATAAAATTTGCCTCTTTGTGTTAGAGTTTGCTGCAGGTAGAGGGTCGTAAGAGTATGAGAAAGAGTCGTTTATGGCATTCCATTTTATGCCGAGAGTCTTCGTTGAGCTGGCATCGTGAAATTTGAGAAAATCTGCATCTAGGAGATCAGATTCTGGAATGGATTGCAATAATTGTGAGTGATTTGCCGTTATTTTCTTGAGTGGAAAACCGGCTGATTTCAACGCTTCGATAACCTGGTTTAGAGAGTCGTGAGCGGACTGTATACTGTGTGCGCCCGAAAGTATATCGTCTACGTAGGTTTCGTGTAGCAATATATCATGGGCGAGTGGGTGGGTGGTCTTTGTGCCTTCTGCGAGTTGATGCAGAGTACGTATCGCGAGATACGGGGCACAGTTGACGCCAAACGTCACTGTCTTTAATTTGAAGTCCTCCATTGGCTGCTGTGGGGATCTTCGGAAGGGAATTCTTTGAAAATCCTGATCCTCTTCGTGAACGAGAATTTGGCGATACATCTTTTCGATGTCGCCATTGAATACATACTTAAAAAATCGCCATTTGAGTAGGACGAGCATTAAGTCGTTTTGGAGTATAGGGCCTGAGTGTAGAGCGTCATTCAAGGAGTTTCCAGAATGAGTGGTTCTAGATGCGTTGAAGACAACGCGCACCTTTGTTGTTTTGCTGTCGGGTTTTAAGACAGCATGATGGGGGAGATAGAAGGAAAGATACTTTCCTTTATCGATGACCTCGCGGGATGAGGTTGGCTCCATATGGTTAAGGGTGATATATTCTTCCAAAACTTCCGAGTATTTTTCTCTTAGTTCTG
This sequence comes from Merzomyia westermanni, assembly GCA_949987695.1. Classification (NCBI taxonomy): domain Eukaryota; kingdom Metazoa; phylum Arthropoda; class Insecta; order Diptera; family Tephritidae; genus Merzomyia; species Merzomyia westermanni. The sequence continues at coordinate 131,540,352 of OX465292.1, read as the reverse complement.
GGCTTCTTTCGAGGGATCTCTCAACGCTGAGGTATTGTTGCTGTGCAGTAATACGTGAGTGTCCCAGGGCGAGTGTGCTTGGAAATTCCCTTTTGAATGGTAGTTTCACAACATATCTACCATCTTCTTGGCGGTGGGTGGTTTTGCGGTAGAGTTCCTCGCAAACTTTGTCATCTTCCGACATAGCTTGAGTCATGGGTAGCTCTTCCTGTCGCCAGAACTGCTGGAGTATTGTACTGAGAGTATCCTCCTGACTCTCGAGTACTTGAGTTGAGAATGTATTTACAGTCTCTTTAATGGGTCCGCTGAGTATCCACCCAAATATAGTATTTTGGGCTAATAACGAACCACTTACATCGGAATGTAGTCCGTGGAGTAGTACTTGTGGGGTGAGATCGCTGCCTATAACCATGTCAATTTTCGAGGGAGTGAAACATTGAGGGTCAGCGAGTGGCAATGTTGCAAATTCCTTCAAATTTACTGTCGACACTTTAACGCTAGGCAGGAAGTGAGTCAATTTTGGCAGTAAAATTGCCTGGGTATTTATTTGGGTCTTTAGATCAGACGAGCAGAGGGTTATCTCGCAGATCCTATTTGAGTTTTGAACTACCGAACCTCCCATTCCGGATATTTTATAATGGGTTTCTTTGGTCGGTAGTTGTAAGAGTGCTTGAGGCTACAAAGGTTTTTTCGGAGCCTTGGTCTATCAGTGCACGAATTTTGTGATACTCGCCGTGAGCTGACACTGTGACCAAAGCTGTGGGTAAAAGAGTAGTTTCGCTACTACTCGCAAAGTGGGTCAATGTTGTGTTTTTCGCACTAGGGTTTCGCTTTGATTGGGTTCGACTGGCATCTTTTGAGGTTGATGGCCTGTCTGGGTCTTCAACTGTGGGTGGCGCCACGTGGGGTGTGGTATACGCCTTGCTACTTTGTTGCCTCTGTACCGGGTTTTGAGTATGGGGTTTTGCTTGGAAATGGAGTAGAGAGTGATGTCGTTTTTGGCAATAGACGCATGTGAAATTGCTACGACAATCTCTTTTCAAATGCGAGCAAGCTAAACAATTTGTGCAATAATTGTTTTCTTTTACGAATTTGCTTCGCTCTTGAGTCGAGAGATCTCTGAATTTTATGCAGCTCATTAATGAGTGATTCAGATTACAGAGTTTGCATGAGGGTTGCCTCTTTGAATCCACATGGAATGTTTGGGTCTTATTCCTGAAATTCGGCTGGTTTTGGGGCGTCGAAGATCTGTGGTTGAAGCTTGAGTTTGAGTTACGGGGTTTATTGGGTCTATATGTGCCGAGTCGCTCTACCACTTCGTACCTAGTCGTGAGAAATTTGTCCATCTCCGACCAAAGTGGTAGCTCTTTTCTGGAATCGAGTGATTGTTCCCAGAGTGCAAGGGTTTCATCAGGTAGTTTTGATGAGCATAAGAATACGAGGATGGGGTCCCAGTTATCAGTTGAGACATCGCTCGCATTTAGGGTCGAGATACAGTTATTTATGGTGGTTTGAATTTCTTGAATTCTTTCACCATTTTCAGAATAAACTGTGGGCATATTAAATAGGGTCTTTAATTGGTTATCTACGAGAATTCTCCGATTCTCGTATCGGGATTTGAGTGCTCCCCATGCCAACTCGAAATTTTGATCATTGAGTGGGTATTTTTTAATGATCAGAGCTGCTTTGCCTCGAGTTTTTGCTCTCAGGTGATAGAGTTTTTGGGCCTGAGATAATTTTGGGTGATTAATGTAGACCGCAGTGAACATGTCCCGGAATGACGGCCAGTCTTCATAACCGCCATAGAAGACCTCCGTGTCACATGCGGGGACTTTGAGATAGGGTTCTTGTTGCGAGGGGGTATGGATCCGTTGTGTTGGGTTAACGTTGAGTTGAATAGGCTGCAGGGTGTTAATCATCTCGATAATCCTGAGTTTGGTGCTCATTGCCGTGTCCAGTGATGTGTCGTATGTTTCCTCGCATGCCGCCCTGGATCTTTCCTCCGGTATGTTGAGATGTGCTGCTTCATATGCTGATTCCACTGCGTCTACACGTTTGTTGAGTTCATCGAGATACAGTTTGAGACTGGTCTCGGAGTGGTCCGTCTCTGCTATGTTCCACCATTTTTCGCAGAATTTTTCCAATTTATTTATTTCGAATAGGAATTTTTTTCCAAAAGGTCCATATTCCTCCTCGGACTGGGATCTTGACCGGGTAACGGGTCCTGCCTGTGGCAGTAGGGTCTTGGGTTTCTCCTGTTTATCAGTCATCTTGAAATTTGAGTCTCAAATGTTCTTCGATTCCGAGAGTTTTTTCCCACGGTAATTTTACTCAAAATTTTATGTGCTCAGGCCCACTGTGCTATTTATGTAGCGGAATTTGCACAAACAAGTGGATATGAGCGGCTTTTGTGTTGAGGGTGGGAAATTACTTGTCTTAGCGCTTCTAAGTACAAGTGTGTGGGTATGTATATAAATATGTGTATATGGCGTGTAGAAATAAAAGGAGAGTGGGTGGAGCTATAATTGCTTTGAGTTGCAATTATTTTACTCGAGTTCTAATTTGTGTATTGAGTGAAGTCTTAGTTTTAAAGAAGTGTGTATTAGGGTGTTTAAATTTTTGTGATTTTCTTTCCTGGGTCACGGAAAAAACTAATTTTTATTGAGTTTTAGTTTTTTACCTAGAGTTATGGGCGGAGTTTATTTGTGCAGCAGAGATTAGTGAAAATTTGATGTTTTTTGGAGATTTTTTCTTTGTTGCGAAAAATATATGCAACGGGTTATTTATATTTGGGTAGCAACTAATTTTGGGTGAGAGAGTCAAACGGTATTTATATATGCCGGTGTGAAATATATCTATATATATATGAGGGGACAAGTACAGATTTTTTCCAGAGATAAGTGCCGCTATGGGATGAGAAAAATTTTGCTTCGATTGCAATTTATATTATGTACATATGTACGAACTATTGGGTTAAGGTTCGACTGTACCTTTTATGGGTTTTATCTAACCAGAGTATGCGGTGTTGTTGGGTAACTGAACAGTTCAAAATTGGGCATCCTTCTTTATAATACCACCTGTAGTTTGTTGTTGTTTCGGTGCTGCTGTGATTACTTGGTGTTTCCTGTGTTGTCTTGTATCTTGTCTTTGGCGCTGTTGTTGGGAGATAAGTTATGCAGGTCTACTGCTCGTGATGATAATGAAAAAGATTGCACCACTGTTATGTTCTTGTGCCCTTTTTATTTATACGTGTGTTTGTACACTAGGTTGTGCCGTTTTTTTGTAAGCTGTTTCTTTTATTTTTCTTTCTTTATAGTTTCCCACTTAAAATTTTATTTTGTTTTTGCCACCACCTTTATATCACCTCTTCTTCTGTTTTTTATTATTTAGTATTTATAGGTTTTAATAATTTTTGTGGCACCACTTTTTTTCACAACTCGTTTCCTTATTCTTTTGTTTAATATTTATAAGTTTTTTTTTTTCAAATAATTATGCACTTTGTGTATAGGCGCGCCGCGTACCGGGTATCTATTTATTTAAGTTTATGTGCTAATTTGTTTTCCACCGATGCAGGTAAGTATTCACTCTCGACAATGTAACCGTAACTTAAATGGAACTATTTTATTTTTATAACGTTTATTTTTAATATTTATAATTTTCTTCTTTAGGTCACTGATTCCCAATGGCTTCAATGGACCATGTATATTTTTGGAGGGACTATGGGTCACTTTCGGGTCACTTCACCAGACAAGAAAATACGCACAACTATTTTAATTATAAGTAAACTTTATTAAATATATTTAGGGTTCGCGGACTTCATATATCGCACAAAACTGTGGAACTAGCGAGACGGGTGTAATTCAACTGTTGTAATCGAACTGATTTGGCAAATTTTCTAAGTCTCCTGCGCAGCAAGGAAACGGTAAGTATGTAGGTATGTATGTATGTAAATATGTAAATATGAAAAGGTGTAAAGAGTATTAAAATATACAGAAAACAGTAAGTAAATTCTTAGTTTACAGGGTGTTTGAAAAAGGTGAGTTGAGTAGTTAATTTAAGTAATTTTAGGTATTTTAACATAGGTCTTAGCAAAGGTAAGTATTTGGCACAATGATTTAAGTAAATTTAAGGTAAGTATATATGTAGGTGTAAATTCATTATAAATTCATTTTGTATTAAATTCATTATTATATTTAAAAAAAAAATGAGCTTTTTAGAATAATTATTTAAAATTCAATTAAATTGGAGCTCATGTCTCCAACACCTTAAAAAAAAAATTCAAAAAACTATGTTACCTTTTTTGCTATAGCAAACTTAAGTAACTTTCTGGCGGTTTTTTTCAAAAAATTCGTTTTAAAAAATATTGCTTTAAAAACTTAATAAATTCAAAAGTCAAGATAAGGAAATTAAATTGAAAAAAATATATACTGTCCGGAACCTGTACTCGAACCATGGAACGCACGCGTTCTACTATTAAAGACGTTTACACCTGCATTGTTCCTATGGGTACAATGACGCTGTCAAATACCATACATAAGCGGCATAGCTTCAGAAAATATTTCCACCGTTAGGAGTATACATACATATCCATATGTCTTTTGAAAATGAATGAAACGTTAATTTTTTAAGCTGTGCAAATTTCTCAATTTGGGTGAAAAAATTGACATTTTAAAAATGTGAATTTCTTAAAAAATTCATAAAGCTAAATACGCGCTACAAATAAATGAAGTATTATTTGTTAAATATAATATGCCTATGTACCGCTACTGACCCATACGAAGATATCAAAATACATTTTTAGTGGAATTATGCATGTTTAGATATAGATATACTCTGGCAATTGATTGTATGGAAAAAATGTTAGCCTAACAATATATAAATAATAGTTGCTTTACCTCAAAGTGCTCAATGAGTGAAAATATGTCCAGATCCATACAATCAATTGCCAGGCAATATCTGTATCTAAACATGCATAGATTGCTATAAAGTGTATATGGATAGGTTCGTAAAGGTCAGCACTGGTGAACAGAGTATTATATTTAACAAATAATGCTTCATTAATTTGTAATAATCAATTAAACTTTTCTGGATTAAGCTGTAGTGCTTAGGTGCACTATTTGACTGTTGCGTTGTACATATGGCAGTAACGCAGGTGGTAAGCGCCTCGGGTGAGATGCTTGCGTTCAAAGCTTCTAGCACAGGTTTCGGTCAACTGATTTAATTTTTTTATTAAACATAATTTTTTTTAAATATATGAGCACTTCTTGTCTTTACTTTCTTTATTTTATACAATTTTTAATTAAACTCTAAGCTTTTTTCCTTTTTCTGACCATATTTTGGCGTGAAAAAATCCAAGCTTTTGCAAGAAACCGCCAGATAATTATTATAATTTCTTCTTCTTTAAATGGTCATCTAACCGCCTGGGCGATTTTGACCGTCCAACATAGCTCGCCAGTCGTTTCTTTGTTGCGCCAACTGGCGCCAATTGGAAACACCGCGGGATCGCAAATCGGTGTCCGTTTGGTCCTTCCATCGAAGTGGTGGTCTCCCTCTTCCTCTGCTTCCATCGGCGGGTGCCGATAAGAATACCTTCTTGGCTGCAGCATCTTCGCTCATTCGCACTACGTGGGCTAGCCAGCGAAGGCGCTGTGTTTTAATTCGCTGAACTATGTCGGCATCTGCGTAAATTTCATACAGCTCATCATTAAATCTTTTTCGGTACTCGCCGTCGGCAACGCGTAGAGGTCCACATATCTTTCGAAGAACCTTTCTCTCGAAAACTCCCAGAGCCGCCTCATCAGATGTTGTTAGTGTCCACGCTTCTGCCCCATATAGCAGGACGGGTGCGATGAGTGACTTGTAGAGTGTTATTTTCGTTCGTCGAGAGAGGACTTTACTTTTCAATTGCCTACTCAGTCCGAAGTAGCATTTGTTTGCAAGAGTAATTATTCAAATTTACCAAAACGAAAAGACGTACTCAGTTTTTGAATTTTTTTAAGAAATTTACATTTAAATGGATAATATAAGACTTAAGGTAAGAAAAACTCGAACCCTAAACAGATGTAGACTAAATTTGACCCGGTATAATGAAAAACTTCTTTAAAAATCAATATGAAATGGCTTTTTTAATATACTAAGTTGTTGTGTGAAGGTAGTGTGGTGTGAAGGTAGTGTTGCCGGCCTACCACACCGAAGGTCCATGGTTCGTAACATCAAACCATGGTACAGGTAACATCAAAAGTGATTTGAAAAAAGTTTTTCAAAACGGGGTCGCCCCTCGGCAGTGGTTTGGCAAACTCTCCGAGTGTATATCTGCCATGACAGGCTTCTCAGCAAAAATTCGTCTCCTTTGTAGATGCCGTTCGGAGTCGGCAAAAAACTGTAGGTCCCACCAATTTGTAGGGAAAATTCAAATCGGCACACCACAAATTGGAAGAGAAGCTTGGCGCAAAAATCTCTTAGGAGGTTTATGATGATATACCTGTTGTATATCGCGCCATAGAGAGAGAGAGAGAAGTTGTTGTTTAGGAAAAAATGCAAGAAAGCCGTCAAACCTTGAATGAATATGTAATTTTCTTCCGAAAATTTTATTTCAAAAAATCCAGAACCATACAATCAGTTTCCAGGCAATATCTATATCTAAACATGCATAAATTGCTATAAAACGTATGTGATATATGTTCATAAGGGCCAGGAGCGGTGCTTCATTTATTTGTAATAATCAATTAAACTTTTCTGCATAAATCTATGGTGCTTAAGTACAGTATTTGACTGTTGAATTGTACATATAGCAGAAGTTGTGGTTAAGGAAAATATGCCAGAAAACCGTAAAATCTTGAATGCATACATATGTAATTTTCTTCCTCAGCATTTATTTCAAAAAAGCCAGATCTGGCTAAATTAACACACTGCCTGCATACCAAACAATAATAAATTACAAAATGGTAATCGACGTCGTGCTCACATTAAGAAATACGCAGAACTTCAAAATTAACGTCTTATTCATTTTCAAAAGCCATATGTATATATAATTCCAAATTGGCAACTATAAACATAAGTATACAAATACCATTCCAAACGGTGGACATATTTTCACTCATTGAGCACTTTGAATTAAAGTAACTATTATCTATATATTGTTAGGCTAACATTTTTTCCATACAATCAATTGCCAGAGTATATCTATATCTAAACACTCCACTAAAACATATATTTTGATATCTTCGTATGGGTCAGCAGCGGTGCATAGGCATATTATACGAGTATTTAACAAATAATACTTCATTTATTTGTAATAATTAATTAAAGTTTTCTGCATAAAGCCATAGCGCTTAACTACAGTATCTGACTGGGTCTTTATACATATATCAGTAGCGCGGGTGGTAAGTAATTGGGGTAGGACGCGTGCGTTCCAAGGTTCGAGCACAGGTTCTGGACAACTGTTTTTATACCTAGTTTTTTTTGTATTAAGTTGAATTTGTTTTTAAATATATGAAAACTTGATTTATTGATTTTTTTTAATCTATTAAATTTTGAATCTAGTATTTTTCCGTTTATGACCTCTACCTTGGAGTGAAAATAACAAATTTTTCAAAAAACCGCCAGAAAATGATTCCAATTTACCAAAACAAAATACGTAAAATAAATACGTACATAGCTTTTTGCATTTTTTAAGAAATTCACTTTTTTCACCACAATGTTCGACTTAAGGTAAACTTATGTGCAGCGCATATGTAATAATATTATAATAATCATATATATTACAACCCGATTCCGTCGGAAGGAGAAACATCATAGAAATATCGAAGTTTGTGGGGGTTCGGTAGATAATTTCTATAATTTTCAATATTTCTATCGGGTTTTTCCGATGAGACGCATGGCTTGTAACGATTTCGTTATGAAAAGCGTTTTATTTTTTATTTTATTTTTATTTTATCATAAAATTATTTTATTTATCATTTCTGTATGAAAAAAATTCCCCTTGCGATATGTTCGTGGTGTGTTATGTAAAAATGAAAAAATGATAGGCAAAAAGGCCTAGGTGACAAATAAAACTTTTGACGCTCGCAGCACAATGGTCTCAATAGCCTAGTAGATAAGATATCGCTCTAACTAGCAGGAGAATCTAGTTCGAATCGTGGCAAAATTTTTGTATTTTTTTAAAACTTTTTCTTACGATTTATTTTTGTTTTAATTTTTTTATAACAAATTATTTTAATAAATATTAATAACATTAAAAATATTGCACATAATGCAATTAGTTTGGATTTTACACTTGTTATCACTGCCATTATAGGCATCGTTATTTTTATCGAAATCCATAACGAAAATACATTTTTACCACACTTATAGAAACACTATTCAGCGATAACTACATAACAGGGTTACACTTTTTCTGAATATTATAATAATAAGTTGAATTTGTCTCATATTTCCTCTTCCACTTAAAATTATGCGCTAAAACGTTGGCAATAACAGTTTTTTGAAAAAAAATTTTATTTTCGGGGTTTGGAAAAGTCGTGTTTTCGCCCAAAACAAGTCCCAAAACCCAAAAATAAAATTTTCTTTCAAAAAACCCACTCCAAACGGTGGACATATTTTCACTCATTGAGCACATTGAGATAAAGTAACAATCGATATCTATATCTAAACATGCATAAACTGCTATAAAATGTAAATGAATATGTTCGTAAGGGTCAGGAGCGATATATATTTAACAAATAATGCTTCATTTATTTATAATAATCAATTAAAATTCTCTGCATAAATCTATAGTGCTTAAGCGCACTATTTAACGTCTCGGGTGGGACGCGTGCGTTTAAAGGTTCGAGCACAGGATCCGGTCAACTGATTTTTGTTAGACAAACTTTTTTTTTAAATATATGAATACTTCTCATCTCTACTTTTTTTATTTTATTAAATTTTTAATTAAATTCTAAGCGTCTTTCCTATTTGTGACCTCTACCTTGTAGTGAAAAAATCCTATTTTTGCAAAAAACCGCCAGAAAATGATTCAAATTTACCACAGCGAAAAGATGTACACAGGTTTATGAATATTTTTTTTAAAAATTTCCTTTTTTCTGAATAATATAGGGCTTAAGGTAAGAAAAACTGGAACCCTAAACAGATGTAGATTAAACTTGACCCGGTATAATGAGAAACTTCTTTAAAAATCAATATGAAATGGTTTTTTTAATATACTAAGTTGTGGTGAAGGAAAAAATGCAAGAAACCTGTCAAATCTTGAATGCATATGTAATTTTCTTCCGCAAAATTTATTTCAAAACAAGTAAGGAAGTGTAAGTTCGGGTGAAACCGAACATTACATACCCAGATGTGCACTTGAAACGCTGTTATTGCTTGTTGTGTGTGGTTAATGGTGTTCAAAGGTTGAGCAATAATACATATGTATATGGTTCTATGCTGGATTCATTTTCGTTTAAAAGAAGCAAACAGGATACAGACGCTAACACTAATGATCTTGAGCGGGTAATAACGCAGTTTTCCTTCAGATATGGGGGTTTCCCTACAAAAACTGTTTATTTTAAAATAAAGATATAACAGAAAAATAAACATCAGCACGCAAGTGCTATTGTACTAAAAAGATTAGGATTAAGGGTTGTTTTTTACCTGTTTATGCAATAACCAAAAACGCATCGCTGCAAGAGTACTGTGTGTTACATAGTAGCAGGTAGTAAATAATTTAGGCTTTTGTTAACTGAGGAATTACAATTTTTGGGAACCATTGTCCTGTTAAATATCTATGTGGAAAGGTTTGACGAGCGACCCAATATTTTGAGTAAGAAGTAAAATTTTAGTTTAGTATTGTTTGGTCGCTTAATAATTAAAGTCGTTTTTTTCAAAACGTTAAAAAAACCAAAAAAAGGGTTTAATAAATATATATGTAAATTAAAAGAGTGCTAAAGCGGAATATTAATTACTCATATAACATAAACTAAAGACTAATTATTTAACGAGAAAGATTAGTGTTATTTTTTTTTTGTGCTCAAAATTCAAACGCGTTTTTTTCAAAAGGTTACAAAAAAGTTCGAAGAAAGACATTTATTAAAGGAGTGATTTGTGTTCGCGTTAATATCAAAATTGTGTGGAAGCAGTTTGAAAGAAGCGAAATCCCTCAAAAAAGCTTACAGTGCAGCCAAAGGAAGGACCCAATTACCACTATCATCAGAAAATGAACAAAAGTTTGAATAAAGTAAAACAAAATTGGTAAATGTTTTATATACAAACATTGCACATTAAGTTCCCTTTAGCCATATATATACATATAGTTCATAAACCATGCTAGGCTAAGTAGAAAATCTGTTAATCTTAGACCCGTCGCAGCTAGGAGAGGGATGCACGTACTTCGCGGAGAGGAGAATATAGAGCACTTGTACAAACCTAAAATACATTAGAACTCGCCGCGAAAATTCCAAAGTACGCTCTACTGAGCGCAATAAGGACACATTTCAGCGTAGAGTCCGTTGCAAAAATTTAGAAACTCGCTCTATAGAGCAACGTAGAAATACTGCTGAACGTAGATCTCGCCGTGGAAATGCAGAGATTCGCTCAGTTGAGCGAATAATGAATTCACAGCAACATAGAGTGCTTCGCAAAAGCTCTGAAATTGGCTCTATAGAGCAAAGTAGAAATACTTATGAGCACCGATCCCGCCGCAGAAATCCAGGGAATAGGCACCGAGAATACAAAGAAATACTCTTGCTCGTAGAACTGTCCGCAGAAGAGCTCGGGTAGAAAGCTCTAGACGAAGCCGTCAAAGTCAATTCCGAGTACATCGTCATAGAGTAAATTTACAAAATAGACGAAATGAAAATGAAAGGCAGGCCGATAGAAATCGCTCAATGAGAGAAAATGAGGGTCGGGAGAACGAGGATATTCTAAATGATTTAGGATTGGCAGATTTTCGACAAACATATTTTAGGAATATTAAGAAGGGGCCGACAGAGGCATTTGCTGCGGTGGGCTATGGTTTTCATACCAAGTACAACCGTTAAATGTTGCATCTGCCTTTTATTTATCCAAAAAAAATTTCCCGTTGAAGATAGTAGCTATAAATTCTGTGCTACTTGCCAAAACGCATTTAAAAGAAACACCCTTCCGAAGATAAGCTTGGCTAATGGTTCAGATTTTCCTGAGCTCCCACAATGTCAAAAAGACAGAGAAGAGGAACGCCTAACAATGCCAAGATTACCTTTTATGACTATTCGTCCTTTGGGATGCCAAGGTCAGAGCTCAGTAAGGGGGCAGTTGTTAACATTCCTATTCAAGTTAACGAAATTGTTACTTCCCTCCCAAGATCATTCGATCAAGCGCATGTGATTCAAATCCATTTAAGAAGACGTATGGAGTATAAGCATGACTATATGACTGCTACCATACGTGGTGTGAAAATTATGGAAACCTTGCTATATTTCATGAATACTCTATTATATCAAGAGTACAATATATATATCAACGAAGGGGGGTTACAGGTTTTGGTGATAATGAAGAAATTCCATTTATTGCATCTATTGAAGATGTATCGCTTGAAAGTTTGCGACATTGCCTAGCAGAGAATAATTCCCCCTTAGTACCTGCGATTGAAGAAATAACCCCAGGTGGGCTTGAGACTCTTCTCGATGTTCCCGTAGAAATTATGAACATAAATCGTTTTATAATTGCACTTGGTGAAGGCCAAAGGCCCCTCGATATCATTCAAGACAACAACTCTGAAGAATTTTCATTTGCAAGTATTTATGCTGGGCAGAAGCGAACTTGTACAGATACATACAGCAAGATTGTTCGATCTGAGATTCGCCGCTGCGATAGAAGGGCTTATACTATTCCTAAGCTTTTCTATAATTACAAGAAGTTAGAAATGCTTCAGATTAAGAATAGTATATCGATTTGCCTACGAAAGTTTTCTGGAAGCAATCGAGTTACGGCCCAAAATGTTTTAAATGAAAATTTTGTTCAGAATTTGATCCAGCATGACGATGGATATAGAGTTCTTAAAGGTGTTAGATCTTCCCCAGCTCACTGGGAGGCAGAGAAAAAAGGCAATTGCCATGATCCACCAATTCGGTCTTCCAACCTTTTTTATAACGTTGTCTGCCACTGAATCTCATTGGATCGACTGTGGACTCAAGAACTATTTCTGAAGAAGAGGTCAATAATTTATCTACACAGGAACGATATCGTCTACTTCGCTCAGATGCAGTCACATGCGCTAGATATTTTGACTATGGTTATGGTCAGTTGCTTAAGATTTTTAAAGACAGTTGAGGTATTTTCGACGAGCATTTTGTTGAGCATTTTTACTGGCCGATTGGATTCCAACAAAGAAGCTCACCTCACGTGCATGGCATGTATTGGCTGAAGAATTCTCCCAAGATCGATATAAGCGAACCTGAATATTTTCCGAATGCTATTAGTTTCATTGACAAATATGTCTCTACAGATGGATCCATAAGTCATTTAGAAAATCATTGAGTACCAAAGACATAACCATAGCCATAGAAAATTTAGAAGCACATAAGGAAAACTATTCAAAGATTAAAAATCTTTTAAATTCTAATTTTACTTCCTCTGATATTTCCTGTTTAAATGATTTTGAAGCTTTTCTCTCTGATACGAGAATAAATTTGTCATTCGATGTCTATTTAATTGCTCTCAGATCAAGTTTAATGAAACCTAAAGTTTTTCTTAAAAGGAAGTTCCAAGACCGCTCAATTAATGCTTTTAACCCGGTTATCGTAGAACTACATAGAACCAACATGGATATTCAATTCTTATTGGATTCATATGCTTGCTGTTCCTACATAATAAATTATTTTAATAAATCAAATAGGGGCATCTCTAGGCTTTTAAATGAGGCAATGTTAGAAATTAATACTGGAAACTACACAGTCAAGCAAAAACTTAAGCATATAGGCCATACATTTATTTCCGGAACAGAAATTTCCGCCCAAGAGGCAGTTTATTGCTGCATTGGTCTTCATCTATCAATGCATAAATATATATTAATCCTCTCTTCCTGAAGAACGAGTGCGGATGGTAAAACCTAGAGCAGAACTTCAGAATCTTGCTGAAGGTTCTACCGATATTTTTGTGGCGGGTTTGTTAGAGCATTATACTGAAAGGCCTATCCTTCTTGATAATGTTTGTCTAGATGATTTTGCTGCTTTGTTTACTTTTGTAAAATCAGCTAGAACGGCACAAGGCAACTCCGATAATGAAAAAGATATAAAAGCCGAAAATTCTTTAGTTCGGGGAGTAGCAATTCCATTGAGGGATGTTAGTGGTTATGTAATGTAAAATGGTAATGCTCTACAACTGTGGCGGGATAAACAACGCAGCAGGATTTGGGAGAGGCGGTTTGACTCTGCATTCTATATTTTCACTACCTGGGAATCAGTCCAATAAGGAATTACGGCAGCTTAGTAACGATATTGTCAACTCAATCTATACTAGATTATGTGATTTGAAGTTGATAATTATAGATGAAATTTCTATGGTTGGCGCTCGAATGTTTAGTTATATTGACGCCAGACTAAAGCAGATTTTCAAAAATAATATTCCATTTGGTGGTATACCTGTTATTGTTTTTGGTGACTTGAATTTGGATTTTTTCACCGAATCCAAGCGATGCTTACAGCGTTTTAGTCGGCTCGCCATTATGGGAGCTCTTTAAATATTATGAACTGAATGAAATAATGAGACAGCGTGGCGATCAACCGTTTGCTATTGCTTTGAATAATATAACCTCCGGGGCTATGACCAGTGAAGACATATCTTTGATTGCAACTAGAGTCGGTAACTCTGACCAGGTTCCCGACAAAACAATTCACTTATTTTGGTCAAACGAGGAATCTGCCAACTATGTATAATGCCCTTAAACTGAATCAAATTATTTCTACAGCAGTTTTCTCAATTGCGAAAGACGTGGTTAAAGGAATTGCCGTTAGTGGCAAAATGCTTCGGAAGCTCGGGGTCTTAGGTATAGCTTAACGCTAAAAACCACGGCCAAATATATGATGACAGGCGACGGTTTGGTAAATGGTGCAACTGCTTATGCAGATAGATTTAGATTCATCGGTTCCAATAACACTGTGAATGAAATTTTTAGAACATCTCTTGGTTTGATGGCTAGATCGAAAAAGACCGATCCTAACGAACCTTCGTGGACCCCATTGAGAAGACTGTTAAGGCCTTTTAATATAAGAGAAATGAGCAGATAACAATTGAAAGAAACTAGTTTCCAATTGTTCCTGCTGAGGCAATAACCATTCACAAAAGTCAGGGTGCTACGTATAACAAAGTGGTTGTTCACACCCGACCTAGAATGATAAGATCATCTTTATATGTAGGCTGCAGTCGAGCTACTAGTGCTGATGGTCTATTTATATTAGGTAATTTCATTCCACCTAATCCTTCTTGTGAATCTGATCCTGTATTTAGGCAGTTGAATGATTTGACCACAACAAAAGCTTTAGCTCCAACATTTAACTTTATGCCTTCTCGAACATCGAGCCTTCAAATTATATTTCATAATATTCAGAGTCTTTATGCCCACATAAATGATATAAATAATGACATCCTGATGCTATCCTCAGTAACCTGAGCTTTGTCGAGACATGGAGTTATCCATATGAACATTTTGGAATTCCTGGGTTTATTTCACTAAATGCTTTACGGATAGACAGCACTGAAACGGAAAACAGAAATAGGCGAGGCGTTTTGGTGTATGCGAGACCTAACTTTGCTTCCGCAATCGAATTATGTAAGTTGAAAAAAAGTTGTTCTGGTCGCAAGGTTTAAGAAACCGTTGTATTCAAATGCAAAGATTATTACAAATTGGTGCTTTATAGGAATTCCACATTCCCCATCAGGCATTTGAATCAGAGATGCGATAAATTCTTACTACAGATCTGCGTGAAAAAAATTTATTAATTTTGGGTGACTTTAATCTATGCCTTAAGTCTAGGAATAATAGAATCGAACATTTGCTCAGAGATTATAATTTTAATTCACTGCTAGACCCCCAATATTTCACCACACCTGCTGGTACCCAAATTAACTGGGCATTTTCAAATATTGACACTACCCATGTTAAGGCTATAACCTATGAAACAGTACATATATAGATACCATGATAGCATTTGCGCCTCTTTTTGTGAAAATAGTGAAACTAACTAAGGTAGATAAAGATATTTATATACTATTTGATAAACTGTAACTAATTAAGTACATATTTATCTAATTTTTAAGAAGTATTATATTATCAACATTATTAATTTATGCAAAAAATAGAATCCTTAGTTTTAAGTAAATACATATAAACTTATTAATCAAAATTAAATCTTAAATTCATATATACTGGGGAAAAAACTATGTACTACTGATTACAAATATCAAAGTTGGCTTTTATAATAAGATTTAATAAATATCGCAGTGATAAAGTTAGCATTAATCAAACGGTATCAATACGGGAGGGTTATTATTTCAAAACCCCACTTAGGTTTGGGGATATTGACCTAAATTTGGATCCTAGAATGTGTTTATACTATATAGGCGTCTGACACCTATTGCATTGGCGAGGACATAAATATAGGACGCTATTAACTACTTTAAATAAATCATTTTGTTTCGGAGATATTGACTTAAATGTGGAACTAGGTAGGACATTTATGTATTTGTGAAATATGGTCATCAAGTGAAAGGTATGAGCAGGGGATATACCATGGTTTTTAATTTTACCTCAAATGATTCTAAAATACTGGTTATACCGATGCATGTATGGTCCAATACACATATGTGGTTTATAGTTTCTAAAAATCCTATATACCTGCTGATTACTTGCCAATTTTACTACCATTACAATTTGCAAAGCTTAAAGCAAAATATCATACTAAGTCAAAAACATAAGCAATATTACTTCCTTTAGGATAGATATGCGAAAGTGAGTGTGGTTTTCAATCGATTTGCTTAAAATTTTGTCACGATTATACTCTAATGTCACAATATTACGCTCACCATTCTTAAATAAAATTTCTCTTCCAACTTAGAAGCAATCGCTATCGGGAGACAACAGAAACTGTCTATTCAAAAGACACTACCAATAAATATTTAATTTATTTATGTAAGACTTTTCTAATTTTACAGACACTTTTTTCAAAGCTATTATAAAAAAGCAAGCGTGGCTTTTAATCGATTTCTCTCATTTTCACAGCAAACAGTTGTCGCTACGAAAAAAATGGCTGTCCCATATTTCAATGTTTTACTGCAACGGCTATTAATTTACAACTTGTTAAACTTCTGAATTTGCTTCTTCTAAGTGTAGGCGTTCCCACGCCCATATTCCAAAATTTTACCGAACTTGTGTTTTGCGTTATAAAATCAATCCACCTACCAAATTTCATTAATTTAGTGGTATTCCTTTTCGAATTATCTAATTTTTAAAATTTTTCGATATAGGAAAAGGGACTGTGCTTATCCTCCGATAGACGGACATACGGACGGACATGGCTCAATCAAATTTTTTTTCGATCCTGGTCGTTTTGATATATGGAAGTCTATATCTATCTCCATGTCTTTATACCTGTACAACCGTTATCCAAGTACAAGTACAGCTGGGTATAAAAAGAAAGCATGGCTTTCAGCCGATTTCGCTCATTTTCACAGAAAACAGTTGTCGCTATGATAAAAATGTCTGTGCCAAATTTCAATGTTATATCTCCAACGGCTATTGATTTACAGCTTGTTAAACTTCTGAATTTGCTTGTTCTAAATGTGGGCGTTGCCACCCATATTTCAAAATTTTACTGAACTTGTGTTTTGCGTTATAAAATCAATCCACCTACCAAATTTTATTAATTTAGTGGTAATCGTTTTCGAATAATCATTTTCAACACCAATCTTTTCTGAGTCTAAACAAGCCCCATACCGAATTTGGTGAAGATATCTTAATATTGGCTCAAGTTATCGTGTTAACGGACAGACGGACGGACATGGCTCAATCAAATTTTTTTTCGATCCTGGTCATTTTGATATATGGAAGTCTATATCTGTCTCGATTCCTTTATACCTGTACAATAGAGCGGGTCAAATTTTTTTTACATCAGGAGTGTTCTGTATTCAATAATAAATCATTTATTTCAAGCAGAGTATACATACGCGCGCTGTTATACTACCCTCGTATGTATGGATGTACAAGGTGGCGCAAAAGTAATCCGCCTATCAGAAAATGCTATAAATTTTGCGATTGGCCCCTAAAGTCAGTTCTGTTTTGACATTTGTGTAGTAAACACATGCGAAATACACGTTAGTAAACAATGTTACGCTACACTGCTCCAGAACGCGGAATATTGCTGACTATTTATTTGGACCAATAATCGGTCGGGGGCAAACGGTTACTGTGAATGGTGAGCGCTACAGAGCAATGATCAACGAGTTCTTTTTGCCGCAACTTGATGAATTGGGATTGGAAAACATGTGGTTCCAACAAGACGGTGCAACAGCACACACTGCACGTGCCACAACCGATATGCTGAACAGCGGAAGCTTACTTTTGCGCCACCTTGTATTTATGTAATGCTGTCCATCGAAATACGGCTGAATAGACCTATGCCTATGTCATTGAATTGTATTTGGCAAATAAGCACAGTTATGTACGGCAAGATCAGCCCATATGTGTAGGTCTCCTGATGTATTAATTTGTGGATTTGTGTCACTCCAGTTTTGACTCGCTTCATTGACGTGTGCGCAAAAGGGTGTGCTAAACCATCCAATAAATGGTTTTTTTTGTTTAATTTTCTTTAAATTTACAATCCCCTGATTTATTAACATAAAAATTTGGTCCTTCGAGCTGGATCAGACGCGAACAAAGAAAATTAATTCTATTGTTTCGTTTTTTCTTGAAGTTTGCACATCTGAGCAGCGCTAAAGGTAAAATGCAGAAGTTAAAGGCGAAGCGGTCCATGCTAAAAGGTGCAGTCACGCATCCTAAATTGTATTAGCAGTGATTTCCCAGTCTCTGACTGGGTGTGCCGTTTGGAGCGTCTTGAGGAGGTATGGAGTGAATACAGAGACATTGTTCTAGCCATGGTGGAAAAGTGTGATGTCGAAGAGGAGGCAATGAAAGAGATTCAAGTTGATACAGAGGAATTTGAAGAGCGAGTGTTGATCACGAAAAGTAAACTTCGAGCACACATCACTGCGAGCTTAAGCCTTCCAGGCCCCTTAAATGTATTTGAGTATACTCGTGGAGACTGTTCTGTGGCCAATATTTTGTCACCGTCAACGGAAGTAAGTAACATGGCCAAGCAGGTGTCTGGGCCAAATTTAAGTTTCATGCCAAAATTAAAAATCAAATCGTTCTCTGGGGAAGTAGCTAAATGGAAATCTTTTCACAATTCGTATGTCACTTCGATTCACAATAACTCAGTATATTCAGCGTGTCAAAAGTTTCAGCTACTTTAGGGCCGCTTTCATAAAAGCCGGTAACTGCTAACCGGAGTTTAATTGACGTATTTTGTACGGTTAGCTGTCAAATTAATCGCCGATTAGGCTTAACCGGCCTTTATGAAAGTGGCCCTTAGAGTTACTTAAGTGAAGCAGCATACGAATTAATTAGGTATATTCCAGCGACTAACGATAACTATCCAGAGGCTTGGAGTAAGCTATGCTCGCGCTATAATAAACTTGGAGTCATAGCTCATACTCAAATTTCAAGGTTTCTTAATTTAACAGCTTTGAGTAACCAATCTGCTTCGTCCTTACGTAAATTGAGTGATGGGGCTGACGAGGTTATTCGTGGGTTGCGCGCATTGGGCGAACAAGCAGAAAACGGGATATTTGGCTAATTCATATATTACTTAGTAAGCGCTACTCGACGATTGCAAGGGAGTGGACGAAGTTCACGAAATCGGACAACGATTTTCTAACATTCATTGAGTACCTAACGTTTTTGGACAACACATGCATCATGTTAGAAGCGGTAACACCTGCATATGGAGAAGATTCCCGAGGAAGAATTTAGTAAATTATCCAACGAATGCTACTATTTACCTCACCATCCCGTTTTTAAAAATGATAGCACAACAACGAAGCTAAGGGTTGTTTTCGATGGATCTGCACGTGGTGGCGGCCAGTCCTGAACGATGCACTTCTTATTGGGCCACCGCTTTTACGAGAGATTTTCGACATTCTACTCCGATTCCGTCGACATCGTTATATAATGTCTGGTGATGTCGAAAAGATGTACCGCATGATTGGGTGCACGATTACTACCGAGATTTCCAACGCATTTTGTGGCAATGTTCACCTAAACAGCCTGTGGATCACTACAGGTTAAAAACTGTGACCTATGGTACAGCATGTGCACCATTCCTTGCAGTCAGAGTGTTGGAGGAACTTGCACAAAAAAGCCAACACAGTCATCCTTTAGCATCACAGATAATCCTCAACGATTTTTATATGGATGATGTAATGAAAGGCGCTAGTGTTAGAATATAAGAGAAATCTCGCGTACACTCGAAAAATTTAGCCAACAAAATTTTTGCAAATCGATTGAGTTCACCTTAGTTGAATTATATATCCAAAATTATTGTGACATAATATATCATAAGTAGTTAATATAAAAAATTGATCCCCAAAACATTTTCAAAAAATTGTGATATTAACAATATCAATAAATATTTTTTTTTAAAGAACCTTTTTGGTACTTTTTATTCAAAAGTGGATTATAAATAAACCGGTCTCGATAAGTTTATGAAACTTTCAGGATTAATTTAAAAAAATACATACCTATTTAAATAAAAGATTTATTATCATTTGTTGTTGAAGCTGGCTCTAGGTCAGTTGCATTAAAAACACGCTGTTTTAGTTTTTTACCTCCAATATATTTCGATTTCCAACGGAAATCATCATCAGGGACTACAACAAAAATGTAATATTTATTTAACACTAGTTTACACAGATAGGTATAAAAGTATACATATGTACATATAAACAAAGATAATTCCTATAAACATACATACTCGTACATTACTTCAGCTGTTGTATGCACAGCAACTGGTCAGTCCGGCATGCTGTTGTGAACTGATTTACGACAAAGAAATAATTGGATTAGCACATAAACCGACGTACACTAATAATATATTTTTCAAAAACATGAAAAGCAAAGTGGAAATGATGGACAAAAATAATATTATATATAAAATACCATGTGCAGGAGACGTAGATAACGAATGCAACAAAGAACTTTTTGGAACAACGAAAAATAAGCTTAAAACTAGAATAGCTGGACACCGATCGGATATAAAATGTCAAAAATCTAATATCACATATAAAACAGCACTTGCGGCCCACTGTGCGGAGAGCGGACATAAACCTGACTTTGACGCTGTGAGCATACTACAGCAAGAACGACATTACAAACAAACGTTTTACTTTAGAGATGCTCCACATAATAGACACGAACGAGAATAAGATACTGAATTATAAGCAAGATTCGGAAGCCATTGCACACCTTTACCGACATCTGCTTGACTCGCGCAAATCAGTTCCAGAAATGAGAAGTGCGAAATGAGAGAAATAAACAAACATTAGGAACAAACAAAAACACACACTGGTTAGTAAACAAAACTAGCACGGATTTTCCACCTGATGTGGAAGCTTTACTGGCGAAAGGTCCAAAGTTCGCTCTACCTATAACTAAAGAAGAATTCCCTCTGTTCTAGTGCATAGCGGATGGAGAAGAATTGGTACAGAGCGTAGAGAACAAAGAAGAGCAGGAATCCGCGAGAACAAAAATATCGCTACTAATAAAAGAGTCGATGACAAAGCGAAGAAGTGATACAACAGATATAGTCATAAAGGATACAGTAGAGCGAACGCGAAAATTTTTAAACAAAAATAAAGAAATTATAATTTTAAATGCTGACAAGTGAAACGTGACCGTTGCAATGGAGAAAAGAGATTATAAATTAAAAATGGACAGCCTATTAAATGATCTGTCAACATACCGCATACTAGGTCAAGACCCCACACTAAGACTACAAAACAAAAACAACCAAATAATAGAAAAATTATATAAATTAGGCCTTATAACCAAAACAGAAAAATTTAAAATGTCCACGCACACAGCCCTCTCACCCCGAATATATGGTTTACAAAAAGTTCACAAAGAAAATATGCGCTTAAGACCCATTTGTTCCATGATTAATGCTCCGTCCTATAATTTATGTAAGTACTTGACCAATATTTTAAAAAACCTGACGACGAAATCTGTGTGCAATGTTAAGAGTGCAATAGAATTTAAAGACAAAGTCAACGACTCCTATATATGTGATAATGAGCGTCTTGTACCGTTTGATGTTGTATCGCTATTTCCAAGTATACCAACAGACTTGGCTATACAGACAGTACGGGCCAAGTGGGAGGAGATTTATGAGTACACGGAAATCCCAAAAAATCTTTTTATGGAAATAGTGACATTTTGTATATGTGAGAATAGATATTTTAAATATGAGGAACAAATGTATACGCAGTTGAAGGGACTTCCAATGGGATCTCCAGCATCACCTATTGTCGCCGACATTGTAATGGAAGAAATTTTAAGAAAAGCAACGGCAAACACTAGACTACTTAGTAAATACGTAGATGATGTGTTTGCTATAGTGAAAGAGGATAAGCTGAATGAAACTTTAGACCTGCTTAACTCCTATCATAAAAACATCCAATTCACGATGGAGTTGGAAAACAATGACCAATTACCCTTTTTATACTCTTTAGTATGTAAAATTGACAACAAATTCAAGCTAGATTGGTACCAAAAGCCTACATCTTCAGGACGTATCATTAACTATCTTTCAAAACACCCCAAAAACATGATTTTCAACACGGCGAAAAACTTCATCAGTAGAGTTCTAGATACTAGCGACGAAATGTTCCACGCTGAGAACAAAAAACGTATAAAACACATCCTGAAGATGAATGATTTTTAATCCGGGGTGATTTATAGGCTGATTAATACACATGAAAACGGTACCAAATCGAAAACTAAAGCCAAAAAACCACTTATATACACTTATATATCAATTGTATATATACCGGGCTTTTCCGAAAGATTACAATGTTCTAATATTTACGACAAAGAAATAATTGGATTAGCACATAAACCGACGTACACTAATAATATATTTTTCAAAAACATGAAAAGCAAAGTGGAAATGATGGACAAAAATAATATTATATATAAAATACCATGTGCAGGAGACGTAGATAACGAAAGCAACAAAGAATATGTTGGAACAACGAAAAATAAGCTTAAAACTAGAATAGCTGGACACCGACGGACGGACAGCACGGCTTTATCAATTTCTCTTTTCGTCCTGAACATTTTGATATGTTTAAGTCAATATCTGTCTCGATCCGTTAATGCCGTTACGCACTGCCTTTACGCGACTAAAGTTAATATACCTTGTGTGCGAAGCACTGCTAGTTAGGTATAAAAACCATTCTTTTATACCAAATAACATCAGAGTTATGACGAATTGAAATTTTATATAGCTTGGGGGCGTGGCACCGCCCAGTTTTCCAAAACTATATATAGCCTATGCCTTAACCAGTGAGCCCAAAAATATACTGTGGAGTTTTCATAAAAATGGGTTAAGTACTGTGGACGCCTATAAGGGACACACCGACACACATTCATTTTTCTTTATAAGATATCGATTTTTATTGAAAACTATTGACTTTACTTAATCTTGAAAAAAACGGAACGAATGTGAAAAAGTATACATATTTTAGTCGAAAACTGATATCATGGTTAAACGAACGTTGCATATTTTTGCTTAAATATTTGGTTTTTAGTATGAATTTCATAAAACAATAGATATTGGCTCAACTCACATCCATAACGTAGATCTAGAAGTAAAAAATATGAGAAAAACTATTATATTTTTGTAAAAAACCTATGTTTACAATTATCCGAATGCTAGTATTTTGGATGAAATATCTTCCGTTAGTCATAATCTTTAGAAAAAGATGCATCTTTTGTTTTGTTTACTTCGATATCATATCGAAATTACCAGTTATATGAACCCCGATCGGATATAAAATGTCAAAAATCTAATATCACATATAAAACAGCACTTGCGGCCCACTGTGCGGAGAGCGGACATAAACCTGACTTTGACGCTGTGAGCATACTACAGCAAGAACGACATTACAACAAACGTTTTACTTTAGTGATGCTCCACATAATAGACACGAACGAGAATAAGAGACTGAATTATAAGCAAGATTCGGAAGCCATTGCACACCTTTACCGACATCTGCTTGACTCGCGCAAATCAGTTCACAACAGCATGCCGAACTGACCAGTTGCTGTGCATACAACAGCTGAAGTAATGTATGTATGTTTATAGGAATTATCTTTGTTTATATGTACATATGTATACTTTTATACCTATCTGTGTAAACTAGTGTTAAATAAATATTACATTTTTGTTGTAGTCCCTGATGATGATTTCCGTTGGAAATCGAAATATATTTGAGGTAAAAAACTAAAACACCGTTTTTTTAATGCAACTGACCTAGAGCCAGCTTCAACAACAAATGATTATATATAGTCAAAAAGGTCGCAAAAAAGTCTAAAATTTGTTAAAATATTTATTTGTAAAAATAATTTGTTTATTATCACTTTGTTAATTTACTTAAAATTTTTAAATGAAAATGTAATTGTCTTCTAAGCCCCTATTTTTAAAATTTTAAAGTTCATTAACAATGTGATAATAAACAAATTATTTTTAGCAATTAATATTTTATTTAAATAGGTATATATGTTTTTTAACTGACAAATCAGGGTTTCTCTATGACTGCCGGTTACAGTTTCGTAACTGGAAAGATTTCTAAAATAATGCCGTTTGGACGTAATATTCGCTATTGCGTATTGCTATGTATTGGCAAATTAAACATTTAGAATTACCGAAAAAGTTTTCGGAAAATAAATATTTGTCTTCCCATTCAATGTTGAACATTTTTTATTCTTATAAGCAGCGCATACATACATTAGCGAGATTTCGTGGTCAACAGTCGTCAAACAACTAATTACAAAACATACCTTCTTCTCGCAGTGCATAGAGAGCGCTTGCCTTGTACGTGTGCGCTCATCGGTGTGAGAGCATAAAAAATCTCCGCACCGGTGATAGGATTTGATCATCACTGATTTAGAGCCAACGAAAATGTTAAAACTACTGGGAATGAAATCGAATCCTTTTAATGACGTTTTCTCATTTTGCGTTTCATATTCTTCTTCCACAGTTGTAACAAAGCAGTCGATACTGTCGGATGCGGCGCGGATATATGACCCTTTAGGTTTTCTTACACCGCACATACGGCAAAAGTAAAGATTTAGCTGGACAAAATTCAACCATCTTCAATTGCGATGAAAACTCCTCTCAGCATTTCCTACACATTGACTAACTAAGGGGCAGTAATAGTTATTAGATAAGGTTATGCTTACTTTTACTAGAGTGCCGAATATTTGACAAAATGAATTTATTTTCACCGAGGCCTCAATAAGCACCCTACGACTTTCCTCTGCTAATTATGTTAACGTCAAAGTAACTTTCTACTATTACTTTTTAATAATAAGTCAAGCTGTAATGTTTGATTAATATCATATTAAGGGTTTTAACGTTACAGCTGGTTAAAAAGCCTCTATACAACGACCTACAAAATTGCGATTCAGGAGATGATAAAAAAATGTTACCCCAGAATACCCTAGTAAAATTTTCACAAGCCAATTTGAAATTTTGAAAATGTACATATATACATACATACCAAGTACCTTGTGATACTTAATTGAGACACAAAAAAACTTAGTTCACCACATCTTTTTGTCAAAATTTACAAAACCTATTTAAAATAAACGCTAAAATAGTGATTTGGTTGATCGTAAAAAGTGTAATTTAATATACTGTTGTGTGTTAAAAAAATATATGTTGTAATGGCGGATAAATTGGAATTATTTTTACTTTTGAAAGAGGACCATTTTTTTAAGTTCCGCCATAAGGCCTGTGTTGAGAAAATAATGTGCTATATTTTAGAAAAAAATAACTTAATAACTTAAACGAGCGTCAGAAAAAACAATAAAATAGTTCAATTAGTGTTTTTATATTAAAAATAATTTCTAAATGGAGATCCGTAAGTATGATAAATTTGTAAAAAAAAATTCACAGTGGCTCATTGCAGAAATAAAATTGCCGATTTCTCCCTCTCTTCAACTACCAAAGGACCAGGCAGGCCAAAAAAAGATTTTTCGGAAAGTAGTACTCGTACTAAAAAGCGCAGTGTGATTTCAATTGCACAAAAAGGATTGAGAAATCAAGGCAAAAGAATTGCAGCCAACGTTGTCCACTTAGCTGGATCATTGAGTCCAAAAAGTTTAAAGCAGGTGAGGGAAGCCCCTTCGACATCTTCAGGAATCATTCCATATACACAGGAAGAGGCTCTTGCACTTATTATAAATTCTGATATGACGAAATATGACTACATAGGCATTCAAACAAGCGCAAAAGCTAGGAACGCAAATATTTATCCTTCCTATCCGAAAATTGTTGAAGCTAAAAATAAGTGTTATCCTGACAACATTCATGTTACTGAGAAAGGCGCAGAAATATCGTTAGAAGATTTGTTCGACCATACAATAAAGCGTTTAGTTGAAGTACAATCTGAAGTATTGGAACAACATTTACCGACTGAAATCGATACAATCAATCTTTTATATAAATGGGGTATAGATGGGAGTGGAGGTCACTCTATCTATAAACAAAATTTTTCCAACGATTCACAGTACGCAGATTGCATTATTCTATGCACTTTAGTTCCATTAGAAATATCTCCCGGTATCGAAAGCAAAAAAAATTTTTTGGAAGAACTTAAGCACTTCCAGTTTAAAACACTCTAGGCCAATATGTTTCAAGCTAAAGAAAGAAACACCGGATACCGTTAAAGAAGAAGTCAGAAAAATCAACAATCAAATTGATGAACTACACGTAACTCCTGTTAGGCTTATTAACGGCAAACTTATAAATTTTAAGCACAAGTTATTGTACACGATGGTAGATGGAAAAATTGTTAATATATTAACAGACACAGCATCTACGCAAAGCTGTAATATATGCAAAGCCACACCAAACGACATGAATAATATTGAAAGTGTATTGAAAAGAAAATGCTATGAGGAGGCATACAAATTTGGTATATCTATATTGCACGCATATCGAAGATGTTTTGAATTTCTTCTCAATATTTCATATAAACTACCATTAAAGCAGTGGCAAACGCGAGATAAGGATTCGAAGGAAATTATAAATTCCAGAAAAGCTGAAATAAAAAAAGTTTTACGACCAAATGGGACTTGTCGTTGATCAGCCAAAGCAAGGAGGGGGAAACAGTAACGATGGTAACACAGCACGAAAATTTTTCGACAATACTACCCGGTCATCTGAAATAACAGGACTTTACGATAGAATTCTAACACGCTTTTCCATAATTTTAAGCACTTTGTCAAGCTGTCAATATGTCAACATTACCAAATTTAAAACCTTTTGTCTGGAGACTGCCAAGCTGGTAGTAAATGTATATGGTTGGTACAAAATGAGCGCTACAGTACACAAAATACTTATTCATGGACCAGACATTATTGATTCGTTACCATTACCTGCAGGGCAATTTTCAGAAGATGTAATTAAAGCTGGTAAAAAGCTTATAAAAATATCAGACTTTTTCGTGCCAGAAAACATCCAGAATAGACACAAATACAGATATTATGCACATGTTGATTGTGACTTCAGATCCCGTAATATCTGCAAAAAGGAAGCCTAATAAGCACAGAAGTAAACCATTTTCTCCACAAGTCTTATCAATGCTTGTTATTCCGGAATTTTTGCAAATAGGAATGAAGATGCCAATGATGAGGATGATGAAACCGAGAACGATGATGATGATGTGCATGATGATAATTTGAATTAAAAGCACAATATTGTATGTAATAATTAATAATTTCACTATACACATGTACCTATGTATATACATATGTATGTCTATTAAAATTTGAAAAATTAATATTGATTAATTTTTTACTATGGGTTGCAAAATTATGCTGCTATTTGTAAAGGGTGTTTTTTTTAGGGGTATAGAACTTCAAATTGAAATAAAACACAAGAAAATCGTTTTAAGGTCCATCAATTTGCCTTTGTTGGAAGGATAATTTTATGCCATTAATGTTTAAATCTGATTTCGGGCATGTGGCCGCCGCGGCTGGCTCGAATAAAGCCAATTCTACAGGTCCAATTTTCAACCACTTTTTCGAGCATATGGGGCCGTATGTCGGCAATAACGCCACGAATGTTGGCTTCCAATTCCCCTAACGTTTCTGGTTTGTTGGTGTACACGAGCGACTTCACATATCCCCAAAGAAAATAATCCAATGGTGTCAAATCACACGACCTTGGTGGCCAATTGACAGGTCCATTCCGCGAAATTATGCGCTCATCGAATGTTTCCTTCAATAAATCGATTGTGACGTGCGCTGTGTGGCATGTAGCGCTGTCTTGTTGGAACCACAACTCATCCACATTCATGCCATCCAATTCGGGAACAAAATAGTCGGTTATCATGGCTCTATACCGGTCTCCATTAACGGTAGCTGCCTCTCCAGCATTATTGCGGAAGAAGTATGGCCCAATGACTCCACCAGCCCATAGAGCACACCAAACAGTCAGTTTTTGTGGATGTAATGGCGTTTCAAGGGTCTCATGTGGATTCTCTTCACTCCAAATGCGGCAATTTTGCTTGTTGACGTAGCCATTCAACCAAAAATGAGCCTCATCACTGAACAAAATTTTGCGATGAAAATCAGCATCGAAATCAATCTCATTTTCGGCCCATACACCAAAATCACGACGCATTGCATGGTCTCGCAGCTTTAATTCTTGCACAAGCTGGATCTTGTAAGGTCGCAAGCCAAGATCTTTGCGCAAAATCTTCCATAAAGTTGATGGACAAAGCTCCAATTGCTGTGCACGGTGGCGAATCGATTCATTCGGGTCCTCTTCAACACTTTGCTTTACAGCGGCAATTGTTTCTTCGGTGCGCACTGTTCGACGTCTCTGCGGATGCGTATTATCACATAGAGTAAACGTAGTGCGAAAACGATCCATGGTTAACCGAATTAATTGCTCTGATGGACGATTATGTCGACCATAAAATGGACGCAGCTCACGGTAAACTTCGCGAACTGAACCATTATTTTCGAAATAAATTTGCACGATTTGCAAGCGTTGTTCTTTTGTCAACCTCTTCATGATGAAATGGCAAACCAAACTGAACATAAGTGACATTAGAGTTGCCAGATTTGACCACAAAATGCCAGTTTTATCTCTTTTCGAAAAACAAACCTGTAAAAAAACACCCTGTATTTATTTTTCCTAAAATTGTTTTAAATCACCATATGATGCTAATTTCCTACACCACCAACTATTTTTCTTAGTCAAATAATTTTGTCCACCTAATTCATTACCGTATGTGCACTGTGCACAATTTAAAAAAAAATATTTTCCAAGAGCCGTGGCTTTTCAAATTAGATTGGAAGGACGAAGTACCGACTAACGTTTCTGCACATTGGTTAAAACTTAGAAGCTCTCTGCCAATATTAAATGCATTGCAAATTCCACGAAGAGCATTGTTCGCACTAGGGTGTAATGAATTGCATGGATTTTGCGATGCTTCTCAGAATGCATTCGCTGCTGCAGTCTACTGTCGTTCTGAATATGAAGGTAAAGTAACAACTCAACTGCTAGCGGCAAAGAGTAGAGCCGCTCCACTTAAACCAATATCTGTACCTCGCCTGGAATTATGCGGGGCTCTTCTCCTCTGTCGGCTGATGAATCGCATAGTAAAGACTTTTCAGTTAAAAAGACTGGAAGTACAAAGGTGGACAGACTCATCGATCGTCCTTTACTGGCTATCAGCTGTGCCGCGGCGCTGGCCCGTATACATCGCAAATCGTACGTCCGAAATACTGACTCATTACAAAAGCTCGCAAGCATATTCGCTCAGTACATAACCGAGCTGATTCCTCGTCGAGAGGCACATAGCCTTCCGAGCTAGACACATTAAACTTATGGTGGTATGGCCCTCCTCGGCTCAATCAACACAATGAGTTCTGGCCAAAGTCAACCGCGTCGGCAAATATTTGTCATAGCGATATGGAAGAACGTAAGCATCAACCTAAATCTCACTCTAATATCTTCCTTTTATCTACAGAAGATCATGTTATCATTGGTTCGCTGGCAACACGCACATCCAGCTGGTCTTGACTAAAGCGCTCGGTAGCCTATTGTCTACGATTTATTGGTTCATTACGTAAATAAAAATATGAAACTCTTTCTCGGACCTGTAGCGTCACGATGCAGACACTTGGATTCGTATCCCAGTGTCCGAGAAGGGGTCTGATGAGAAGTTGGGCACTTCGAAACATGTCATCCCATACCATCGCTGTACATATCGTTGTAATTTTTCCTCTAATATCAATTAACACACAAATATAAAAATCCGAGCACTGCTCCAACAACAAAAATATTAAACTTTTGTTTTATTAAAAGAACTCAAGGATGCTGCAAGATTTATCATTCGCGCTGTTCAAGAAGAAATGTTCTTTAATGACATTGTTTCTATGAAAAAACAAATTGTCTTGCCTAATAAAAGAAATTTGCTGCCACTAGCACCATTCCTAGACGCTAATGGAGTGATTAGGGTGGACGGAAGAATCAGCAATTCAGCAGCATCATTTGACATTAGACATCCAATAATTTTATCTTCGAAGCGCAAGATTGCTTAATATATCCATGTTTCAAATTTACATGTTGGACTCATCTTATATTTGTTTTGAGACAGCAGTACTAGATTTTGGGCTCCCGAAATCATGCGAGAAAAATTTTTCATAACTGCTTAACATGCTTCAAGCTGCGGAAGACTACTCAGACGCAACTGATGAGTGACCTGCCCATAGAGAGGGTGAGATTCCAATGACCATTTTCAAAGGTAGGTAGCGATTATGCTGGCCCCTAATGTACTTCCGCTAAAGCAATGGGAAAAGATAAAACATATGGCGCAAGGTTTTTGGAACAGATGGCACTCTGAGTATCTAACGACTCTGCAGCAACGAAAGAAGTGGCAAAATGAAAAGTCGAACTTACAACTAGATGACATCGTAATTGTACGAGATCCTAATTTGCCTCAGTCGCAGTGGGCGCTGACAAAGATTGTGAAATTATTTCCTAGTACGGATGGCAAGGTCTACTCGCAATAAAAACCGCCAAGGGAGAGTATGTACGACCCGTAACCAAACTCGTTGCCTTCTTCTGTAGGACAGAGGTCCTTCATCGGCCCGGAGGATATTCTGTGTTCATACAAAAATATGAACACCCAAACTCTGCCACTCTAAAATAAGTATATTTATACAGTCCACTAGAATTTTATGATAGTATTGTCATACATACATACTTACAAAACAAACAGGATAAGGTACCTAAACCTATCACACACACACACATATGTACACACATACAGTCCACTAGAAGGAAAGATAAGCATACAAAACATATGGTTTCTTATCTTGTCCTAATATTTAAGCAATCCCCTTGAAACAGTCTAGACAATCGATCGTTAAACCCAGACGATCGGTGATTAAGACACAGCAAAACAATAGATAAAGTGTACTTAGGCTAACATTAAAATCAGTCCCTTTTACATAAACACACGCACTTGTATAGTAGATTAAGGAACATAATTTTAAGATTTAGTATATAAGCAACTGTAAAATAGTTGAAGAAGCAGAACTATAATAAATTCTCAATCAGCAACACCATCAAGCTGTTCTTTTTATTCAAGATTTTAGTTTCCCCCCACCAGAGGTAAGGGACTTTATTTCTCAACATTTGGTCCTTCGAGCCGGATAAAAGAGCTCAAGCGTAAGTACTGTAAGTTTCAAAGAAAAAAGAGCGTTACTTAGCAGTATCAAAACCTATTTATGTGAGCCGGAGCAGCAAAGACTGTCCGCATTAAAAAAGCGTTTTCGTGGCTAAACAGCGAAAAGTGTAAAAAAAAAAAAAGCGTTTTCGTGACTAAACAGCGAAAAGTGTAAAAGAAAAAAAAAAGCGTTCTCGTGGCTAAACAGCGAGAAGTGCGTGTGGGGTTTTTTAAAAAATATATATAGATATCAAATGTGCAAGCGTTTCTCGTGGCTACAACAGCGAGAAGTGGTAAAAACGTGCGTTTAAAGAAAATCGGAAGAGAACTCTAAGTGTACAAGCGTTTCACGCGGCTGGAACAGCGTGAAGTGTGCTAAAAAAGAAGAACTCTAATAAGCGTTTCTCGTGGCTGGAACAGCGAGAAGTGTTAAAAAGAAGACTGAAAACAAAAATCAATTTTTAAGCAATCATCATGGAAACTCTGCTACAAAGACAGCGCCAGTTGGGCGCACTTGCTGAAGACGAACAACAAAAAATAGAAGGCGGAAAAATAAGAAAAGCCGCATGTCCTGAACATATTAGACACGTCCAAACAATTATAACGGAATTTAATGCTAACCATGCCAAAATTGTGGCCAAAAATAGTCCAGAAGCGGCCGAATACTTTAGCAAAGAGTATTACGAACATATTCTTAAGCTTCTGGAACAGTGCATTCAGCAGTTAAGAATACAAAGTGAAGCAGAAGAATCTACAGCATCAGGTGGCTCGACATCAGCAGCAGCAGATGGCGCAGCATCAGCAGCATCAGGTGGCTTATTGACAACAGGCCATAAACAATTTACACCTCAGTACATACAACCAGATAATAGTGCGGAGGTACAAATGAGATTTAAACGTCGAGGAGAAAAACTAAGAAAGACCATCAAAGAAATACAAAAGAATAGTTTGCTTTCGGTCGAAGAAGTAAGAGAGCTCAAGACGAAGCTTCAAATACAATTCGAATATGTAGAAGAAGCGTTTTCTGAAACTCGTAGCATCAAGTTAGAAAATATAAATAAAGACACAATAGAAGAATACATGGAAGACCTCCAAGAAAACTATGGTATTTATATTGAAAAATTGACTAATAAGTTAAAAGGAACCATGTCAACACAGACTGTGTCTGCCACAATGAAGTTGCAGGAAATTAAGATTCCAATATTTTATGGCGACATGAAACAATGGTCATCATTTCGGGATCTTTTCCAAGGTTTGGTGCACAATTCAAAGCACTTCACTGAAGTAGAAAAAATGTTTAGATTGAAATCAGCATTAGCAGGGGAAGCTGGAAGATTAATTCAGCATTTACCAGTAACCGAATGCAACTACGAAGCCGCGTGGAAAATACTCCACGAAAGATACGAAAACAGAAGGTTGCAATTCACAACACAAGTGGACCGACTTCTGGATCAACCAACAGCAAATGGGGAAAGTGCGGCCAGTATGAAGCAGCTCTTGGATACCACCAAAGAATGCATCTATGCTCTAAAAGGGCTTAATTTGAATTTAGGCGATGAACAAGCTATTATAGCTCGAATAGTTGTTCGCAAACTGGACAAAGAAAGTCTCCGGTTATATGAGCAGAATGTCAAGAAAACTAGAGACATACAAAGCCTAGATGATGTGTTTGGTTTTTTGGAGCAACAATATCAAGCTCTAGAAGCGATAAGAGACAAAAAGACAACTAAATGGAGCAATCAAAAGCCACCACAACGAACACCCACATTCTATACGGCTGCGCAAAAGACCTGTATATATTGCAAATTTTCTGGGCATCAAATTGTGGAATGCAGAAAATTCCAGGCATTGACTACCATGAGTCGTAGGAATTTCATAGTAAACAATAAGCTATGCAACATTTGCCTCGATCACGTATATGATGACAATTGTAAGAACAAAAGGAAATGCAGTAAGTGTGGAAGAAATCATCATAATTTACTGCATTACAATGAGTTCCAAAAGGAGAAAGGAGCAGGTGAAGAAAATATAAAAAAATCATCAGCTATGATGACACAAAACTCCGAAACATCAATACTCTTAGCAACAGCACAAATACGAGTAAAAGCAGCAAATGGAGAGTACGTGATTATGCGAGCACTTATTGATCAAGGATCACAAAAGACTACCATTTCCGAGGAAGCGGCTCAGATACTACGGTTACCAAAAAGAAGAGAAGTAACTGAGCTGCAAGGGCTAGGGAATACTACGGTAGGAGTCTCCAAATTTAGAGTAAATATTCAAATTAAACCGAGATTCCTAAGCAATGAAATATACGATGTCGAAGCACTAATTTTACCAAGATTAGCAAGTGCACAACCAGATAAAACGTTTAAATGGGATATAGAACAATGGAGGAACTATACCTTAGCTGATCCCTACTTCAATAAATCAGATCGGATCGACGTCGTTATTGGAGGAGACTTATATGCTGATATATTAGAGGAAGGCATATTCAAGAAGGATAGAATACTAGGCCAAGCCACGAAATTAGGGTGGATATTGTCCGGAGTTCTACAGCAACCAAGAAAGAGTGGTAGAATCATAGCAGCGGTGACTACAACATTGGAGAGGTTTTGGGAGATCGAAGACACCGCATCTCCAGAAAATAAAACAGATGAAGATGAATGTCTAGATATTTTTGACAAAACGACAACAAGAGATGAAAATAATAGATTTGTCGTCAGTCTGCCCTTCAAAAAAGGAAAGGAATTAGGTGACTCTCGCAAACAAGCAATAGCGAGATTTCTGAATCTTGAGAAAAGATTTGCTTCAAATGACGAACTGAGAAAGCAATATACTCAATTTATGAAAGAGTATTTAGAAATGGGACACATGAAAAAAGCAAGTGAAAATAATTGCGGGAAATACTATTTGCCACATCAAGCCGTAATTCGAGAAGACAGTCTCACAACTAAGCTACGAGTAGTTTTTGATGCATCTGCGAAAACTACAAACGGTACCAGCTTAAATGACATCCTGTTCATAGGGCCAAGGCTCCAAAAAGATATATTCGATATCATTATTAAATGGAGGCTTTGGCAATTTGTGGTAATAAGCGATATAGAAAAGATGTATAGGCAAATTAAAGTAGCAGAAGCTGACCAAGATTATCAGCGCATATTGTGGCGAGACACGAGAGAAAAGCCGATAAAAGAGTACAAATTGCAAACAGTTACATACGGAACAGCATCCGCTCCTTTTCTTGCAACAAGAACATTACAAGAAATCGCCAAACTCTGCGAGCCCTGCAATAGCTTGCTTTCAAACATCATCAAAAACGATTTCTACATGGACGATTTAATGACAGGAGCAGACTCAATAAAAGAATGTAAAGCCATTCAAGTCGAAATATCAAAACATCTACGAAAATATGGATTTCACTTAAGAAAATGGATGTCGAATAATAGTGAAATTATAGCAGCAATTTCCCCAAACAGCGAAAAGGAGGTAATACAAATAGCAGAAGACGAAACAATTAAAACTTTGGGTATACAATGGGACCCGACCAAAGATACGTTTGGATTCAATATAAATTTGTCACCGAAAAAGCTAGTAACAAAAAGACAAGCCTTATCTGATTTGGCGAGAATTTTCGATCCGATGGGTTGGCTGTCACCTATGACCGTTTTAGCAAAGTTGTTTATACAAAAACTTTGGTTGATGAAACTCAACTGGGATGAGTTACTTGACGAGAATTTGGCAAAAGAATGGCAAGAGTTTATGCAACACGTACCAGATATAAAAAGAGTAAAAATTCCTAGATGGTTTGAAACAAAAAATGACGTTGAAATTGAACTTCATGGGTTTGCAGATGCACCTGAAAAAGCTTACGCAGCAGTTGTATATGCTAAAGTTGGATCAGTTATAACGATAATTGCTGGTAAAACTAAAGTAAATCCAATTAAAAACAAAAAGACGCTACCAAAGCTGGAATTATGTGCGGCTCACCTTCTTGCTATATTACTGCAAAGGATAAAGACAATTATCAATAGAGAAAGTAAAATATTTGCTTGGAGTGATTCGACTATAACCTTAGCATGGATAAATAATTCCCGAAATAAAGACAAGTTCATTAAAACCAGAGTAGAACAAATCAAATTATATGCCCCCACAGCGATATGGCGACACGTCGGAACCAAGGACAATCCAGCTGATGTTGCATCCAGAGGAATATTTGCAAACAAACTTGTAGAGCACGAACTATGGTGGAAAGGCCCCAAATGGTTACAAGGAGAGGAAAATCAGTGGCCAATGCAGAGTATATTCAAAATTGATGCCTTATATGTCTCAACTTCAAAAGGATCAAATTTTTTGGATGAGGTAACACTGAAGTATTCTAGTTAAACGAAATTAACAAGGGTTGTTGCTTATATATTGCGATTTATAAAACGAATACGAGGCCAAAAATATCCTTCATACTTGATAAAATCAGAACTTAAAGAAGCTGAACAGATAATAATAAAACATCAACAAAGGTTACAATTTAGAGAGGAAATTCAGAGCTTGGAGACTAAAAAAGAAGTTAGCAATAAAAGTCATATCGCAAGCTTAAACCCAATCCTAGACAACAATGGAATTCTTCGAGTAGGTGGTAGATTGGAGAATACAAAATTTCAATTTAATCAGAAGCACCCGATAATATTAAATAAATCACATTTATCAACATTAATTATTGAAAACAGTCACAAAACAACCTTACATGGAGGAAACAAGTTAATGGAATCCATGATCAGAAGGAATTATTGGATAATTGGATTAAAAAATTCAATAAAGAAAACTATAAGAGCTTGTAATCGGTGCATACGTTACCGCAAGGAAACAGCTAAACAAATAATGGGCAATCTTCCAGAATTTCGAGTATCGCTGTCGATCCCATTCACACACGTTGGTATAGACTATGCAGGTCCAATGTATATGAGATGTTCGAAAGGAAGAGGGCAAAAAGCATTTAAAGGCTATATAGCTGTATTTGTATGTATGGCAACAAAAGCCATTCATTTAGAGGCAGTAAGTGATTTAACAACTGAAGCTTTTCTAGCTGCCTTGAAACGATTTTTTGCTAGAAGAGGTAAAAGTCAGCATATATACTCAGACAATGGAACAAATTTTGTCGGAGCATGCAGAAAATTAGACTTGGACTTCAAAAAGACAGTAAAAAATAATTCAACGATAGCCCCCATATTAGAAGCAGACAAAGTTCAATGGCATTTCGGGCCGCCGGCAGCTCCTCACTTCGGAGGAATTTGGGAAGCTGGCGTCAAGTCTGTAAAATATCACTTAAAAAGAGTGATAGGCGAAAGTAAATTGACATTCGAAGAGATGACTACGTTACTATCACAGATTGAAGCAGTGCTAAATTCGCGACCTCTTTGTGCTATTGATAGCGAAAGCGATATAGATGTTTTAACCCCTGGGCATTTTTTAATAGGATGCCCACTAATAGACTGTCCTGAAGCAGATGATGACACAACGAGAGATTCATTAGACAGATGGAAATTGATCCAAAAAATGAAAAGAGATTTTTGGAAACGGTGGGAAAGCGAATATGTCACAATGTTGCAACAAAGAATGAAATGGAAAACAAAATCCGACAATCTAGTAGAAGGTCAAATAGTCATTATTAAAAATGAGGAAACCCATCCGGCAAAATGGCCATTAGGCAAAGTTTTAAAAACTCATCCTGGAAGCGATGGAAAAACCAGAGTTGTAACTCTAAAATTACAAAATGGGATAATCAAACGACCCATTCATAAACTATGCCCGCTAGAAACAACAGACAACAGCAATACAGAAGAGCGAAATCAAGCTACTAGTCTGTTGACAGCAAGAACATCAAAAAAGACAGCAACTACAGGGGGCCAGACAATAACAAAAACAATGATGATGTGGTTCTTTACCTTTCTGATGCTAGCAGTGCAAGTAAAAGCATTAACCATAAAGGATACAGCGAGAACAGGTGCTTCAGTAGCTGAACTAAGAAACAATACAACAATATACTTGGATCCAATTGGCAAAATAGACGTGATAAATTCAAAATGGAACTTAATCGTTTATTACGAGTTAGGCTCCTATTACGAACGAATGGATAAAATAAACGAATTTATTAACAGACTTGAACATCAATGCCAAATATTGACCGATTATGAAGAGGCTTGTGTAATGATTACCACAACTTTGAAGCATAAATATAGTAACCTCAAGTCAAATAACGAGCTGTTCATGAAGCAAGGAAATAGAAAAAGACGTGCACCATTCGAATTCGTTGGCTCACTTTACCATATTTTATTTGGAATCATGGATGCTGACGACCGCAAAAGCATGGAATCAAATATTAAAAACATTTTTGAAAATCAAAAGGATATTGCAAAGTTATTTAAGAAACAGACATCCATAGTTGATTCTACAATAAATATATTAAAAAAGACAACCGATGAAGTGAACAAGAATTTTCAAAAGATGAATCAACAGCTCAATAAATTTTATCATGAATTAGTTCAAAATCAAAACGCCGAACGAATGACTTTAATGTTTCAAATATTAACCATTCAAATAAGAATAATTATGGACGAATGTGAAGAAATTCAAACTTCGATAATTAATTTATTAATTGACATAAATCATGGTCGAATAAATCCAAAACTATTAAAACCATCACAGCTTACTAATGAAATATCCTTGATTAAAAGTCAACTACCACACAAATTAGTACTACCTGGAAAACAGCATGGTAACGAATTAAAGGAAATCTATGAGTCTATGACTGCTAAAGGATTAATTATGGATTCTCGGCTCGTAATTAACATAGAAATTCCCTTAATGTCATTTGAGCCATCAGACGCGTACAAATTAAATCCGCTGCCAATAAAATACAAAGGCAACATGATCATCCCTGATATAAAAGCAGAATATTTAATATACAAGTTTGATTCAAATCAATATGTGTTAATAAACCAAGTTGATCTAAATACGTGTTCAATTAACTCAGAAGATCATTACCAATGTCCAGGGAATTGGGCTTGGAAGTCAGCAACGGACAATTCATGCGAAGTAGCAGCATTAAAACAGTATGAAAATGAAGTATGTGGATTCAAGCCCGCTACAGATGAAAACATTTGGATTAAACTATCCTCTCAAAATCGCTGGCTTTACAAGATATTTAGTAACGCAATAATACATCTAGAATGTGATACCAATCAACACATGAGAATGGAAATCCCTAAACAAGGCGTTATCACAATAAGAGAAGGATGTACAGTTCGACATGAAGGAGTAACTCTAACCGCATCTCATCAGATACAATCTACAATCAAGGAAGAATTACTATCCTCGCCTTGGATAAAGGACATTGAGAACATTCCAGAACTGCGAATTAAACCTTTTGATTCCACCTTAATTAACAACACTAAAGACATCCTTAAACTTAAAAGGCAAATAGAAGATCTCAAAAAAGAAAACATCAAATTAAAAGGTATCAATTTCCACCAGATAAGTGGTCATACTTCACTGTCTTTAATCGTAATAATAGGACTTATTATCATTGTATTATATTTAAGATCGAAATGTAAAACAAAAACAGCTGTAGCTGTTTCATTCGAACTTCCAGCTAGAAATAATGTTAATTAAACAAATTATTAGAAAACATATTTAGTATTGCCCTTTGGCAGAATGTTCATACAAAAATATGAACACCCAAACTCTGCCACTCTAAAATAAGTATATTTATACAGTCCACTAGAATTTTATGATAGTATTGTCATACATACATACTTACAAAACAAACAGGATAAGGTACCTAAACCTATCACACACACACACATATGTACACACATACAGTCCACTAGAAGGAAAGATAAGCATACAAAACATATGGTTTCTTATCTTGTCCTAATATTTAAGCAATCCCCTTGAAACAGTCTAGACAATCGATCGTTAAACCCAGACGATCGGTGATTAAGACACAGCAAAACAATAGATAAAGTGTACTTAGGCTAACATTAAAATCAGTCCCTTTTACATAAACACACGCACTTGTATAGTAGATTAAGGAACATAATTTTAAGATTTAGTATATAAGCAACTGTAAAATAGTTGAAGAAGCAGAACTATAATAAATTCTCAATCAGCAACACCATCAAGCTGTTCTTTTTATTGAAGATTTTAGTTTCCCCCCACCAGAGGTAAGGGACTTTAATTCTCAACATTCTGTAACCAATAATAAATCATTTATTGCAAGCATGGTATAACACGCGCGCTCTTATACTACCCTCTTATGTATGTATTTATGTAACGCTGTCCACGCCTATGTCATTGAATTGCATTTGGCACATAAGCACAGTTATGTGCGGCCGATATATGTAGGTCACCTGACGTATTAATTTGTGGATTTGTGTCACTCCAGTTTTAACTCGCTTCATTGACGTGTGCGCTAAAAGGTACTAACCGAGCATAAAATAAATACAAACATCTTTTGTGCTAAACCATCAAATAAATCGTTTTTTTGTTTGTTTAATTTTCTTGAAATTTACAGTCCACTGATTTATTAACAAGGAGTATAGCAAAAACGAAATCTACAGATTCTAAAACAAATTTCTGAAGGCAAAATAGTTATTTTGCATATGAATGTAGGGTTTGGCCAAAAAATCTTTATAGCTTCTGATAGATTTATAGGAAAAATATCATACTGGGCTTACTTTAAAGGTATTTTACGTACATTTCAGAATATGTTTTAATATCTATAATCTTTTTGAATTTTAGTATAGATATCAGGCTTAAATTATGAGAAATTAGCCTAAAATGAACTTTTAACTACTATATTATCATTTTTAACAAATTTCTTTCTTGAACATTTTTCTTCCTTTACAGCTAAAATAAATTCAAAACATGCATACCTGAAATTTTTCAGTCTTGAATGTCTTTGAATATATTTCCACTTGCTGCTCTTGGTCCACTTGTGACTGTTTTATCTAATGCTCTGAATAAATGACCAAATGGCAATTCATTGAAATGAAGCAAACATATAAACCAGTGCAGTGGTGTACGGGTGGCTGATGAATTTTGTTACATTAAGAAAATCAAATAATTTTTTTTTCAGTGTATGGAATTCATTTTTCTTTTATTCATGTTAAAGCTTATTAAATTTTATTAAATATAGCTTAATTAGTTCTAAAAATAATGGAATTTAAATGCCCCCCCTGCTGGTCAATGCATGTGCGGCATCTTACCAAAAAGTTGTTCATTACTGCTTGGAGAGTTGAGACAGGAATAGCCGCAATTGTTTCTCGAATGGATTGCCTTAGTTCATTCAAATTTGTTGGTTTTGCTTTGAAGACTTCCTGTTTGCAATAACCCCACAAGAAAAAGTCAGGTGCAGTAAGGTCAGGCGACCTGGGTGGCCAACGGAATGTGGAGTTTCTGGATATCAGCTTATTGGGAAATTTTCGTCGCAATTCTGTCATAACAGGTTGGGCTATATGAGGAGCTGCACCATATTGCTGAAACCACACAGAGTTGAAAGAAATTCTCATTCGGCGCAATTCTGGATAGAAAAACTCTCTCAACATGCTCAAGTAACGGTCTCCAGTAACCGTAACGGTGTGACCGTTTTCTTCGAAGAAGTAGGGCCCGACAATGCAGCGTGATGAAACTGCACACCACACTGTGACACGAAGTGGATGCAATTCCGTCTCATGGAGTATCTGTGGGTTGGAAGCACTCCATATTCGACAATTTTGTTTGTTTATGTTGCCGTTTAAATCGAAATGGGCCTCGTCAGACATGAAAAGACAGTTCAACATGTTTTCATCCTCTTCCACCATTTGAAGCATCTTCTGGCAAAATTCCAAGCGAATCGGCAAGTCTGCAGCGTTCAGTTTGTTGGCCATTTCAATTTTATTTGGGAATAAGTCCAAATCTTTGTGCATAATTGACTGTAATGACTGTTTGCTTACACCCATTTGAGCAGATAAGCTTCTTGTCGAAACACGTGGATTGTTTTGTATGGCAGCAGCTACAGCAGCGATTGTTTCCTCCGTTCGAACTGAAGGGTTTCGATGGTAAGGTCTTCTGTTGACTGTCCCATGCTCGGCAAAATTGTTTACAAGTCTTATTATGGTCCATCTGCTCGGAGGATTGCCGCCAAACGTGCGCCTATACTCTCTTTGAACCGAAACTACGGACTCCAGTGCGTGATAGCGGCGGACAATCCAAATTCTTGCTTCAGTGTCCCAGTTATCCATTTTTGTTAAATGTAAAAGTCAATCTGCAAAATAAAAAAAAAATTAACCAGATTCATTAAATAGAAAAAAAGTTATTTAATTTTTTTTGGTAGCGGCTTTCATTAGCCACCCTGTATTTAAATGCTTTTCAAAAAGTCTTATAACACCATTTTCTATTCCAGTATTAGTTGGTCCTCCATCGCTGTATATGCCAATTAATTGATCTATTGACAGTTTTTTGCTGTTGAAGAATACATTTAGTTTTTTTTAATTTGTGTTTTGCATTTTCTTCTTCGCCCAAATTAACATAAACAAGTAATTCAGCATTAGGCTCTTTTAGACATTTGTTAAAAATGATAATATAGTAATTAGAAGTTCACTTTTGGCTAATTTTTCATAATTTAAGCCTGATATCTCTACTAAAGTTCAAAACACTATAGATATTAATACAGATTCTGAAATGTACGTAAAACACCTTGAAAGTAAGCCCAATATGATATTTTTCCTATAAATCTATCAGAATCTATGAAGATTTTTTGGCAAAGCCCTACATTCATATGGTAAAATATCTATTTTGAAAAAGTGGGGGACTCGAAATCGAACTTATAGGTATGGTGTCTTCAGCAATTTTTCTTAGAATCATCTGTAGATTACGTTTTTGCCATACTCCTGAAAAAAAGTCCATCCATACAATTTGACCCGCTCTACTGTACAACCAACCGTTATCCAAACAGTTGTCGCTACGAAAAAAATGTCTATGCCAAAATTCAATGTTAAATCTCCAACGGCTTATTAAACTTCTGAATTTGCTTCTTCTAAATGTGGGCGTTGCCACCCCCATATTCCAGAATTTTACTGCACTTGTGTTTTGCGTTATAAAATCAATCCACCTACCACATTTCATTACTTTAGTGGTATTCGTTTTCGAAATATCTCATTTTTTAAATTTTTCGTTATTTTCAATACCAATCTTTTCTGAGTCTAATGAAAGCCCGCACACCGAATTTGGTGAACATATCTCAATATTTGCTCAAATTATCGTGTTAACGGACAAACGAACGGACGGACGGACATGGCTCAATAAAATTTTTTTTCGATCCTGGTCATTTTGATATGTGGAAGTCTATATCTATCTCGATTCCTTTATACCTGTACAACCAACCGTAATCCAAACAAAGTTATAATACCCTGTGTACAAGTACAGCTGGGTTTAAAAAGAAAGCGTGGCTTACAGCCGATTTCGCTCATTTTCACAGCAAAGAGTTGTCGGTACGAAAAAAATGTCTATGTAAATTTCAATGTTATATCTCCAACGGCTGTTGATTTACAGCTTGTTAAACTTCTGAATTTGCTTCTTCTAAATGTGGGTGTTGGCACCCCCATATTCCAAAATTTTACTGAACTTGCGTTTTGCGTTATAAAATCAATCCACCTACCAAATTGCATTAATTTAGTGGTATTCGTTTTCGAATTATCTCATTTTTTCAATTTTTCTATAGTTTCGAATAGGAAAAGGCGGCGTGCTTATCCTCCGATTTCGCCCATTTTCAATACCAATCTATTCTGAGTCTAAGAAAGCTCGCGTACCGAATTTGGTGAAGATATCTCAATATTTGCTCAAGTTATCGTAATAACGGGCAGAAGGACGGACATGGCTCAGTAAAATTTTTTTTCGATCCTGGTCATTTTGATATATGGAAGTCTATATCTATCTCGATTTCTTTATATGTGTACAACCAACCGTTATCCAAACAAAGTTATAATACCCTGTCCAAAAGTTCAGCTGGGTATAAAAAGAAAGCGTGGCTTACAGCCGATTTCGCTCATTTTCACAGCAAAGAGTTGTCGGTACGAAAAAAATGTCTATGTAAATTTCAATGTTATATCTCCGACGGCTATTGATTTACATCTTGTTAAACTTCTGAATTTGCTTCTTCTAAATGTGGGTGTTGGCACCCCCATATTCCAAAATTTTACTGAACTTGGGTTTTGCGTTATATAATCAATCCACCTACCAAATTTCATTAA
Organism: Merzomyia westermanni; assembly: GCA_949987695.1. NCBI lineage: Eukaryota > Metazoa > Arthropoda > Insecta > Diptera > Tephritidae > Merzomyia > Merzomyia westermanni. Next base: position 131,497,027 of record OX465292.1, on the reverse strand, counting down.
TTTAGTGGTATTCGTTTTCGAATTATCTCATTTTTTCAATTTTTCGATATTCTCGGTTATCGTCCGTTTTCGCTCATTTTCAACACCAATCTAATCCGGGTCAAAATAAGCTCGCATACCGAATTCGGTGAAGATATCTTAATATTTGCTCAAGTTATCGTGTTAATGGACATACGGACGGACGGACAGACATGGCTCAATCAAATTTTTTTTCGATCCTGGTCGTTTTGATATATGGAAGTCTATATCTATCTCGATTCCTTTATACCTCTACAACCAACCGTAATCCAAACAAGGTTATAATACCCTGTGTACAAGTACAGCTGGGTATAAAAAGAAAGCGTGGCTTTCAGCCGATTTCGCTCATTTTCACAGCAAACAGTTGTCGCTACGAAAAAAATTTCTATGTAAATTTCAATCTTATATCTACATAGGCTATTGATTTACAGCTTATTAAACTTCTGAATTTGCTTCTTCTTAATGTGGGCGTCGCCACCCCTATATTCCAAACTTTTACTGAACTTTTGTGTTGCGTTATAAAATCAATCCACCTACCAAATTTCATTAATTTAGTGTTATTCGTTTTCGAATTATCTAATTTCTTCAATTTTTCGATATTCTCGGTTATCGTCCGATTTCGCACATTTTCAACACCAATCTAATCTGGGTCAAAATAAACTCGCATAGCGAATTCGGTGAAGATATCTCAATATTTGCTCAAGTTATCGTGTAAACGGACATACGGACGGACGGACAGACATGGCTCAATCAAATTTTTTTTCGATCCTGGTCATTTTGATACATGGAAGTCTATATCTATCTCGATTCCTTTATACCTGTACAACCAACCGTAATCCAAACAAGGTTATAATACTCTGTGTACAAGTACAGCTGGGTATAAAAAGAAAGCGTGGCTTTCAGCCGATTTCGCTCATTTTCACAGCAAAGAGTTGTCGGTACGAAAAAAATGTCTATGTAAATTTCAATGTTATATCTCCAACGGCTGTTGATTTACAGCTTGTTAAACTTCTGAATTTGCTTCTTCTAAATGTGGGTGTTGGCACCCCCATATTCCAAAATTTTACTGAACTTGCGTTTTGCGTTATAAAATCAATCCACCTACCAAATTGCATTAATTTAGTGGTATTCGTTTTCGAATTATCTCATTTTTTCAATTTTTCTATAGTTTCGAATAGGAAAAGGCGGCGTGCTTATCCTCCGATTTCGCCCATTTTCAATACCAATCTATTCTGAGTCTAAGAAAGCTCGCGTACCGAATTTGGTGAAGATATCTCAATATTTGCTCAAGTTATCGTAATAACGGGCAGAAGGACGGACATGGATCAATCAAATTTTTTTCGATCCTGGTCATTTTGATATATGGAAGTCTATATCTATAGACATATAAAAATATGTCTATGTAAATTTCAATGTTATATCTCCAACGGCTATTGATTTACAGCTTGTTAAACTTCTGAATTTGCTGCTTCTAAATGTGGGTGTTGGCACCCGCATATTCCAAAATTTTACTGAACTTGCGTTTTGTGTTATAAAATCAATCCACCTACCAAATTTCATTAATTTAGTGGTATTCGTTTTCGAATTATCTCATTTTTTCAATTTTTCGATATTCTCGGTTATCGTCCGATTTCGCTCATTTCCAACACCAATCTAATCTGGATCAAAATAAGCTCGTGTACCGAATTTGGTGAAGATATCTCAATATTTGCTCAAGTTATCGTAATAACGGGCAGAAGGACGGACATGGATCAATCAAATTTTTTTCGATCCTGGTAATTTTGATATATGGAAGTCTATATCTATCTCGATTTCTTAATACCTGTACAGCCAACCGTTATCCAAACAAAGTTATAATACCCTGTGCAAAAGTTCAGCTGGGTATAAAAAGAAAGCGTGGCTTACAGCCGATTTCGCTCATTTTCACAGCAAAGAGTTGTCGGTAGAAAAAAAAATGTCTATGTAAATTTCAATGTTATATCTCCAACGGCTATTGATTTACAGCTTGTTAAACTTCTGAATTTGCTTCTTCTAAATGTGGGTGTTGGCACCCCCATATTCCAAAATTTTACTGAACTTGCGTTTTGCGTTATAAAATCAATCCACCTACCAAATTTCATTAATTTAGTGGTATTTGTTTTCGAATTATCTAATTTTTTCAATTTTTCGATAGTTTCGAATAGGAAGAAGGCGGCGTGCTTATCCTCCGATTTCGCCAATTTCAATACCATACTATTCTGAGTCTAAGAAAGCTCGCGTACCGAATTCGGTGAAGATATCTCAATATTTGCTCAAGTTATCGTGTTAACGGACATACGGACGGACGGACAGACATGGCTCAATCAAATTTTTTTTCGATCCTGGTCATTTTGATATATGGAAGTCTATATCTATCTCGATTCCTTTATACCTGTACAACTAACCGATGTTGCTATATAAACAAGGTTATAATACCCTGTGTACAAGTACAGCTGGGTATAAAAAGAAAGCGTGGCTTTGCTCCAAACTTGATTTGAATGGAAAATGAGATAAAAAAAAGATATATCTCGATTTTTAATGTATCTTCATACATTGTGCAACATACATTTAAAGACATTTTTAGCTATACATTTTCTTCATTCTATTGTTCCTCTTAAAGTTCTGGTATATGCATTTATATGATTTTTCTACTATTAATTTTTTTTCCCTACAAATTTTTTCCAGTTAGTCATTGTAATGGAAATTTGAATTCAAATTTGTATGTAAAAACAAAGCCTATGTAGCTTAAACACAAAACAATCGTATTTTAAATACGTTCATGTGCTCTATTTAATCTCCTTAATTTGTTCTCTATGAAATTTTTTAGTATCATTATTATCGCAATAATCAAAAATATGAACATGCAGATGAAAGCAATCAGCCAGTTATCTGCAGTATCGGGTACATTTTTCTTATCTAATTCGATTGTAGGTTCATATTTTACTTATCTATTTTATGGTATTCTATTTTCTGAACTTTCTTTTTCCACTTCGTATCCTGCGATACCTATCATAATGCCATTCAGTATGGGTTTACACCATGCCATTTTGAAAAATTTAAAATTTCCTTCCTTCAAAAAAAAAATTAAGAAGTCACAAAATTTGTTTACTCCACGAGGGTTGTTGGGTTTACTCTTGTATGGGAACTGGCCTTAACTTTTTCTTATTATTTTTCTCAAAAAAAATTCATAATTTTTCCCTAATCAGAAGTTTGAAAATTTCTATGTAAGAATATTGCTTCATATTCTTCCTGATTAATTATATTGTTCATTCATTTGGAAAAATTTTTTTTTAAATTTACCGGCAAAAATCTACTTTTTCCCCTTAATGGCAGCAGCCGTTAGGTTGGTGTATGCTTCTAAATAAATATTAAAATACTTAAATTATATAAGTTTTTCCTTTTTTCCCTCTTGATGTGCCCTTCCATTGCTGCGGGATTTGCTTTGTTTGTTCAGTCCAGAATCCTTACTCCACTTCGCTTATGCATATGTGGTATGGTTGGATCGTATCGTTTTGATGTTCGATTCTTAGCTTTTATATTTTGTTGTATGTTGGGCACCAATTGTAGTCGAAAAATATCTGTTTTACCCAGTATAAGTGTCCTGGAGGGTGGGGCCGTGTGTAGAAGTCCACGAAAGTGGGGAAAGTTTCTGATCGCCATTCACCTGGGAATGGCCAGAGCGATTCTTTTGCATGCGGTTCAAGCAGCTCACTACTTCCGGGCTTTGCGCCCAAGTATCCTCTGGGTAACCACCGAACACCCGTTTGGTGGTGAGCTAAACGTGAGAGGGCGACAACCTGGTAAGGCCACTCCGACATAATCGGTTTAAGGGCTTGCTGGGGGGGTTAAAACAGCAGCGTCTGATCACCAGGTGGTGCGGCTGCAAGCGGGCGTCTGTCTTGGATCAAGCGGCTCGCTATACAAACGTGTAATAGAATTCAACCTCCCGTGAAACGGGTTGTGCGTTGGGTTTGGGACCCACCACATAAAACAACGTTCCAATGAAATTCAACAGCAAAGCCTCGGATATGAGAACCCATTTTTTAGATGACAACACCCGCAAACGAAATAAGGATTATGAGATAAGGGCACGTACCTGGAATGTCCGGTCCCTTAATGGGGAAGGTTCCGCTGCCCGGCTGGTTGAGGTCCTGAGGAAAGCAAAAGCTGACATCACCGCCATACAAGAGATGCGATGGACGGGGCGAGGAAACACGATCAAAACACCTTGCAACATCTACTGGAGTGGGCATGAAGACAAGCGCAGATTCGGCGTGGGATTTGTGGTGGGAGAGAGACTCCGTCACCGAGTACTGTCGTTCGAGCGTCTCGCTGCAATCCGCATAAAAGTACGATTTTTCACCATATCGTTTATCTGCGCTCATGCACCGACGGAAGAGAAGGACGACGTGGAAAAGGATGCATTCTACGAGCGCCTGGAAGAAGCATACGAGCGCTGCCCCCGTCATGATATCAAAGTCGTGCTTGGCGACTTTAACGCCCGGGGTGGGTAAGGAGGGTGTATTTGGCCCCACTGTCGGGAAGTTCAGTCTCCACGATCAGACTTCGCCAAATGGATTCAGGCTGATCGACTTCGCCGGTGCCCGAAACATGGTCATATCCAGCACTAGGTTTATGCACAAGAAGATCCATCAGGCTACATGGCTGTCCCCCGATCGAAAAACACGCAACCAGATCGACCACGTTGTGATAGACGGACGGCATGCTTCCAGCGTTTTAGATGTTCGCACAATACGAGGACCTAACATCGACTCTGATCACTACCTAGTAGCAGCCAAGATTCGTACCCGCCTCTGTACGACAAAACAGGTGCAACAAAAAACGCAGGGAAAGCTGAACGTCGAAAAGCTGCAATCGCAACAGACCGCCAATTATTTCGCAGATCGCCTCTCACACCTGCTCTCCGAGAGCAGAATTCAACCTGGTAGAATGCATGAGCAGTGGGATCATATCTCAGGAGCACCCCGTACCGCAGCCGAAGAAGTAATTGGATTCCGGCGAACGCGAAGAAACAACTGGTATGATGATGAAGAGTGCCGCGCTGCAACGAAAAGAAAGGACGAAGCCTACAAGGCAACGCTGAGATCGAATGCAACGAGGAGTGTGTGTGAACACTACCGCGAGTTGAAGAGGGAAGCGAGGCGGCTTTTCCGGGCGAAAAAAAGAGAGGCAGAAAAGCGTTAAATAAAGGAGCTTGAGATGCTGGGCAACGGGAATAATGCCCGAAAATTCTATCAAAAAATTCGGCGAATGACAGAAGGTTACAAACCCGGGGCAAACTCCTATAAGAATGAGAACGGCGGCCTAGTGACCGATGTTCAGAGAACACTCAGAATATGGAGGGATCACTTCTGTGCCCTTTTAACTGTAGAAACTGAGCAAGAAACCAGAGCAGATGTCGAACCCGAGCCCACAATCGAAGATGATGGAATTGACGTTCCACAAACCTACTACAATGAGGTGCGAATAGCAATATCCCAATTGAAAAGCAATAAAGCAGCTGGCGCTGATGGTTTGCCTGCTGAGCTATTCAAGCACGGAGGCGAGGAACTGGTAAGGCGCATGCATCAGCTTCTATGCAGAATATGGTCGGATGAATGCATGCCTGAAGATTGGAATCTAAGTGTTCTCTGCCCAATCCACAAGAAGGGCGATCCTGCAAACTGCGCCAACTATCGCGGAATCAGCCTCTAGAATCTCGCATATAAGGTCCTATCAAGCGTATTGTGCGAAAGACTGAAGCCTGATGTGAACAGACTGATTGGACCTTATCAGTGTGGCTTCAGACCTGGTAAATCTACCATCGACCAGATTTTTACAATACGCCAAATCTTGGAAAAAACCCGTGAAAAAAGAATCGACACGCATCATCTCTTTGTTGATTTTAAAGCCGCTTTCGATAGCACGAAAAGGAGCTGCCTATATGCCGCTATGTCTGAATTTGGTTTCCCCGCAAAACTTATACGGCTATGCAAAATGACCTTGAGCAACACCGCCAGCTCGGTCAGAATTGGGAAGTACCTCTCCGAGCCGTTCGAAACTAAACGAGGTTTCAGACAGGGTGACCCCCTATCGTGCGATTTCTTTAATTTAATGCTGGAGAAAATAATACAAGCTGCAGAACTTAACCGCGCTGGAACAATATTTTATAAAAGCGTCCAACTGTTGGCATATGCCGACGATATTGATATCATTGGCCTTAACAACGGCGCCGTAACTTCTGCTTACTCCAAATTAGAAAAAGAAGCGGAGAAAATGGGATTGGTGGTGAACGAGGGCAAAACGAAGTACCTTCTGTCATCATGCAAAGAGTCAGCGCATTCGCGCCTTGGCAACCAAGCCACTGTTGGCAGCAATAATTTCGAAATAGTAAAGGACTTCGCTTACCTGGGAACCAGCATTAACGCCAACAATAATGGTAGCCTAGAAATCCGACGAAGAATTACTCTTGCAAACAAATGCTACTTCGGACTGAGTAGGCAATTGAAAAGTAAAGTCCTCTCTCGACGAACGAAAATAACACTCTACAAGTCACTCATCGCACCCGTCCTGCTATATGGTGCAGAAGCGTGGACACTAACAACATCTGATGAGGCGGCTCTGGGAGTATTCGAGAGAAAGGTTCTTCGAAAGATTTGTGGACCTCTACGCGTTGGCGACGGCGAGTACCGAAGAAGATTTAATGATGAGCTGTATGAACTTTACGAACACGCCGACATAGTTCAGCGAATTAAAACACAGCGGCTTCGCTGGCTAGGCCACGTAGTGCGAATGAGCGAAGATGCTCCAGCCCAGAAGGTATTCTTATCGGCACCCGCCGGTGGAAGCAGAGGAAGAGGGAGACCACCACTCCGATGGAAGGACCAAGTGGAGACCGATTTGCGATCCCGCGGTGTTTCCAATTGGCGCCAGTTGGCGCAACAAAGAAACGACTGGCGAGCTATGTTGGACGGTCAAAATCACCCAGGCGGTTAGATGACCATTTAAAGAAAGAAGTATAAGTGTCCGTGCTGTTTCTGCTCATTAGTTGTTCTGCTGGCGATGCATTTATATCTTTCAATGGAGTATTGCGATATTAGAGTAATGCGAGCCAAAGTTCCCCATTGCTTCTTTGTGATTTTTTATAAAAATTTTTTGTTGTTTTAAATTTTCAGTATGTGTTGGAAGGAGACTGCCGGCTTAGTTTCGGCAGCTCAAGGTTTTCGGCAGTATTTAAAAAGGATTCCGCCTTTTTTTTCAGCGGATCTCGCAGGATTTAAAAAAAAGATTCCGCTTTTTGTTCAGCGGATCTGGCGGATTTAAAAAAAAAATTCCGCTTTTTGTTCAGCGGATCTGGCAGGATTTAAAAAAAAGATTCCGCTTTTTGTTCAGCGGATCTGGCAGCATTTAAAAAAAAGATTCCGCTTTTTGTTCAGCGGATCTGGCAGGATCGCCATGTAATGGGAACTATTAAAAGGAAATAAGTTTGGGTTGTGCCATCATTCGGCACCAAATATGAATTAATTTATTCAACATATTTTCGTTCTATTTATACAATAAATTCTTATATACTACTTATTTACCATAATACATATTTACCTAAATTCTAAGCTCAACCAAAGTATGTAAGCCAGCGTATGCAAACGCTCGCTGGTACATTCATACACAAACATTGGCTTGCGCATTCGCACATATGTTTATACGAGGTGTGTTCAAAAAGTATCGCGAATTTTCTGTTTTTTTCAAAAATTATTTATTTATTCATGAATATCTATTTAGTCCCCTTCAAAGTAATCCCCATGAGATATTATACACTTGTGCCAACGGTTTTTCCAATCTTCGAAGCACTTCAAAAAATCATTTTATTGTATTTTGTTCAGCTCCTCCTTCGATGCCGTCTTTATCTCGTCAAGAGAAGCGTAACGTCGTCCTTTCATGGGCCTCTTGAGTTAAGGGAACAAGAAAAAGTCACAGGGGGCCAGATCTGGGGAATACGGTGGCTGCGGTATCATTAGTGTGTTGTTTTTGGCCAAAAAGTCGCGCACAAGCAACGATGCGTGAGCAGGGGCGTTGTCGTGGTGCAAAAGCCAATTTTTGTTCTTCCACAAATCCGGGCGTTTCTGGCGGATTGCTTCGCGCAAATTGCGCATAACTTGCAGGTAATATTCCTTATTGACCGTTCTTCCCTGTGGCAAGAACTCATGATGCACCACGCCCCTGCAATCGAAGAAAACTGTCAGCAAAACTTTCACATTCGACCGAACTTGGCGCGCTTTTTTTCGGTGTTGGTTCGTGCGGCAGCTTCCATTGAGATGATTGAGCTTTGGTTTCCACGTCATAACCATAAACCCACGATTCGTCACCAGTTATGACCCTCTGGAGCAAATTTGGGTCGGCGCGGACAGAGTTTAACATCTCATTAGCAATGTTCATGCGATGCTGTTTTTGGTCACAATTGAGCAATTTTGGTACGAATTTCGCGTAAAAATCGAAGACGATCCAAAACACGTGCAAGCAAAGCAGCTGCCAACAATTAACTGAACATTCAAAATGGCCGAGCTTGTCGCCATAAGTGAGAGACATGAGTACCAACATAACGCCACAAAAAATTCGAAATTCGAATATACGTAACCAGCGAAAATTCAAAATTCGCGATACTTTTTGAACACACCTCGTACATATATTCGTATGATTGCAACGCATTTGTGGGCAATGCCGCATAGCGTGTGACTTTACTGACAAAGCGTATTCGACAGTTTTTAATAGCTGCGTGCCGACTGTTTGTAAGTATGCATGTATTTATGTATGCATTTATTTTGGCTACACTACACAGCCGATTTCGCTCATTTCCACAGAAAACCGTTGTCGCTACGAAAAAAATGTCTATGTAAGGCCCGGGTTTTATGTACAAGTTTAACTCAATTTGTCAGTTAAACTAAGCTTAAACTTGTTGCGCAGTTTTTCAGTCAACTTTAAACGAAGTTTAAACGTAGTTTAAGCGGTCAATTCGGCAGGGTTAAACTCTAGTTAACCTGTCAGCTGTTTTGCATATTTGATGGTTTTGGTTGTGAAACCATAAGCTGAACGCAATTTCAAAAGGACGATATTTTTATGTTTAATTAAATACTGAATATATCATCTGACGAAAGTGATTATAGTGATGCAGAAATTGGCGAAATGCTAACTATTACAATACTGAGGAGAAGCAATGGCGTTGAATATGTATACAAATATTATCTCTTGCAATATCTAGATAAAGAAAAAACCAATGTTGCCGTATAAAAAGCATATATTAACAGCGGCCTTAAACTCACACTGAAAACCCGCTCTGCAGTTTAACTGGAGTTTGAATTTATGCCGAGTTTAAGCAAACTTAGTTTAAACTGAGCTTAACCAAGGACTGAAAAACCGGGCCTAAATTTCAATGTTATATCTCTAACGGCTATTGATTTACAGCTTCTTAAACTTCTAAATTTCCTTCTTCTAAATGAGGGCGCTGCCACCCCCATATTCCAAACTTTTACTGAACTTGTGTTTTGCCTTATAAAATCAATCCAGCTACCAAATTTCATTAATTTAGTGGTATTCGTTTTCGAGTTATCTAATTTTTTTAACTTTTCGATATTCTCGATTAGGATAATGGGGCGTGGTTATCGTCCGATTTCGCTCATTTTAAATACCAATCTATTCTGAGTCTAAGAAAGCTCGCGTACCGAATTTGGTGAAGATATCTCAATATTTGCTCAAGTTATCGTAATAACGGGCAGAAGGACGGACATGGCTCAATCAAATGTTTTGTCGATCCTGGTCATTTTGATATATGGAAGTCTATATCTATATCGATTCCTTTATACCTGTGCAACAAACCGTTATCCAAACAAAGTTATCTACCCTGTGTACAAGTACAGCTGGGTTTGAAAAGAAAGCGTGGCTTTCAGCCGATTTCGCTCATTTTCACAGAAAACAGTTGTCGCTACGAAAAAAATGTCTATGCCAAATTTCAATGTTATATCTTTTACGGCTATTGATTTACAGCTTGTTAAACTTCTAAATTTCCTTCTTCTAAATGAGGGCGCTGCCACCCCCATATTCCAAACTTTTACTGAACTTGTGTTTTGCCTTATAAAATCAATCCAGCTACCAAATTTCATTAATTTAGTGGTATTCGTTTTCGAGTTATCTAATTTTTTAAATTTTTCGATATTCTCGATTAGGATAATGGGGCGTGGTTATCGTCCGATTTCGCTCATTTTAAATGCCAATCTATTCTGAGTCTAAATAAGCTCGCATACCGCATTTGGTAAAGATATCTCAATATTTGCTCTCGTTATGGGCTCAATAAATTTTTTTCGATACTGGTCATTTTGATACATGGAAGTATATATCTATCTCGATTCCTTTATGCCTGTACAACCAACCGTTATCCAAACAAAGTTATAATACCCTGTGTACAAGTACAGCTGGGTTTAAAAAGAAAGCGTGGCTTTCACCCGATTTCGCTCATTTTCACAGAAAACAGTTGTCGCTACGAAAAAAATGTCTATGCCAAATTTCAATGTTATATCTCTTACGGCTATTGATTTACAGCTTGTTAAACTTCTAAATGTGGGCGCTGCCACCCCCATATTCCAAACTTTTACTGAACTTGTGTTTTGCCTTATAAAATCAATCCAGCTACCAAATTTCATTAATTTAGTGGTATTCGTTTTCGAGTTATCTCATTTTTTAAATTTTTCGATATTCTCGATTAGGATAATGGGGCGTGGTTATCGTCCGATTTCGCTCATTTTAAATACCAATCCATTCTGAGTCTAAATAAGCCAGCATACCGCATTTGGTGAAGATATCTCAATATTTGCTCAAGTTATCCTGTTAACGGACAGACGGACGAACATGGCTCAATCAAATGTTTTTTCGATCCTGGTCATTTTGATATATGGAAGTCTATATCTATATCGATTCCTTTATACCTGTGCACCCAACCGTTATCCAAACAAAGTTATCAATTCCGTGTACAAGTACATTTGGGTTTAAAAAGAAAGCGTGGCTTACAGCCGATTTCGCTCATTTTCACAGAAAACAGTTGTCGCTACGAAAAAAATGTCTATGTAAATTTCAATGTTATATCACCAACGGTAATTGCTTTACAGCTTATTAAACTTCTGAATTTGATTCTTCTAAATGTGGGCGTTGCCACCCACATATTCCAAAATTTTACTTAACTTGTCCTTTGCCTTATAACATCAATCCACCTACCAAATTTCATTAATTTAGTGGCATTCCTTTTCGAATTATCTAATTTTTTCAATTTTTCGATATTCTCGGTTATCGTCCGATTCCGCTCATTTTAAATACCAATGTATTCTGAGTCTAAATAAGCTGGCGTACCGAATTTGGTTAAGATATCTCAATATTTGCTCAAGTTATCGTGTTAACGGACAGACGGACGAACATGGCTCAATCAAATGTTTTTTCGATCCTGGTCATTTTGATATATGGAAGTCTATATCTCTCTCGATACCTTTATACCTGTACAACCAACCGTTATCCAAACAAAGTTATACTAAACTGTGTACAAGTACAGTAGGGTTTAAAAAGAAAGCGTGGCTTTCAGCCGATTTGGCTCATTTTCACAGAAAACAGTTCTCGCTACGAAAAAAATGTCTATGTAAATTTCTATGTTATATCACCAACGGCTATTGCTTTACAGCTTATTAAACTTCTGAATTTGATTCTTCTAAATGTGGGCGTTGCCACCCACATATTCCAAAATTTTACTTAACTTGTCCTTTGCCTTATAACATCAATCCACCTACCAAATTTCATTAATTTAGTGGCATTCCTTTTCGAATTATCTAATTTTTTCAATTTTTCGATATTCTCGGTTATCGTCCGATTCCGCTCATTTTAAATACCAATATATTCTGAGTCTAAATAAGCTCGCGTACCGAATTTGGTTAAGATATCTCAATATTTGCTCAAGTTATCGTGTTAACGGACAGACGGACGAACATGGCTCAATCAAATGTTTTTTCGATCCTGGTCATTTTGATATATGGAAGTCTATATCTCTCTCGATACCTTTATACCTGTACAACCAACCGTTATCCAAACAAAGTTATACTACCCTGTGTACAAGTACAGCTGGGTTTAAAAAGAAAGCGTGGCTTTCAGCCGATTCCGCTCATTTTCACAGAAAACAGTTGTCGCTACGAAAAAAATGTCTATGCCCAATTTCAATGTTATATCTCTAACGGCTATTGATTTACAGCTTGTTAAGCTTCTGAATTTCCTTCTTCTAAATGTGGGCGTTGCCACCCCCATATTCCAAACTTTTACTGAACTTGTGTTTTGCCTTATAAAATCAATCCAGCTACCAAATCTTATTAATTTTGTGGTATTCGTTTACGAATTATCTAATTTTTTAAATTTTTCGATATTCTCGATATAGAAAAAGGGGCGTGGTTATCGTCCGATTTCGCTCATTTTAAATACCAATCCATTCTGAGTCTAAATAAGCTCGCGTACCGAATTTGGTGAAGATATCTCAATATTTGCTCAAGTTATCGTGTTAACGGGCAGACGGACGGACATGGCTCAATCAATTTTTTTTCGATCCTGGTCATTTTGATATATGGAAGTCTATATCTCTCTCGATACCCTTATACCTGTACAACCAACCGTTATCCAAACAAAGTTATAATAGCCCCTGTACAAGTACAGCTGGGTTTAAAAAGAAAGCGGGTCTTTCAGCCCATTTCGCTCATTTTCACAGAAAACAGTTGTCGCTACGAAAAAAATGTCTATGCCAAATTTCAATGTTATATCTCCAACGGCTATTGATTTAGAGTTTGTTAAACTTCTGAATTTGCTTCTTCTAAATGTGGGCGTTGCTGCCCCTCGCTCATTTTCACAGCAAACAATTGTCGCTACGAAAAAAATGTCTATGTAAATTTCAATGTTATATCTCCAACGGCTATTGATTTACAGCTTGTTAAACTTCTGAATTTGCTTCTTCTAAATGTGGGCGTTGCCACCCCCATTTTCCAAACCTTTATTCACTGCAAACAGTTGTCGCTAGGAAAAAAATGTCTATGCCAAATTTCAATGTTATATCTCTAAGGGCTATTGATTTACAGCTTGTTAAGCTTCTGAATTTCCTTCTTCTAAATGTTAGCGTTGCCACCCCCATATTCCAAACTTTTACTGAACTTGTGTTTTGCCTTATAAAATCAATCCAGCTACCAAATCTTATTAATTTTGTGGTATTCGTTTACGAATTATCTAATTTTTTAAATTTTTCGATATTCTCGATATAGAAAAAAGGGCGTGGTTATCGTCCGATTTCGCTCATTTTAAATACCAATCCATTCTGAGTCTAAATAAGCTCGCGTACCGAATTTGGTGAAGGTATCTCAAGATGTGCTCACGTTATCGTGTTAACGGGCAGACGGCCCGACATGGCTCAATCAATTTTTTTTCGATCCTGGTCATTTTGATATATGGAAGTCTATATCTATCTCGATTCCTTTCTACCTGTGCACCCAACCGTTATCCAAACAAAGTTATCTATCCTGTGTACAAGTACAGTTGGGTTTAAAAAGAAAGCGTGGCTTACAGCCGATTTCGCTCATTTTCACAGAAAACAATTGTCGCTACGAAAAAAATGTCTATGTAAATTTCAATGTTATATCTCCGACGGCTATTGATTTACACCTTGTTAAACTTCTGAATTTGATTCTTCTAAATATGGGCGTTGCCACCCACATATTCAAAAATTTTACTTAACTTGTCCTTTGCCTTATAACATCAATCCACCTACCAAATTTCATTAATTTAGTGGCATTCCTTTTCGAATTATCTCATTTTTTCAATTTTTCGATATTCTCGGTTATCGTCCGATTCCGCTCATTTTAAATACCAATATATTCTGAGTCTATATAAGCTCGCCTACCGAATTTGGTTAAGATATCTCAATATTTGCTCAAGTTATCGTGTTAACGGACAGACGGACGAACATGGCTCAATCAAATGTTTTTTCGATCCTGGTCATTTTGATATATGGAAGTCTATATCTATATCGATTCCTTTCTACCTGTGCACCCAACCGTTATCCAAACAAAGTTATCTATCCTGTGTACAAGTACAGTTGGGTTTAAAAAGAAAGCGTGGCTTACAGCCGATTTCGCTCATTTTCACAGAAAACAATTGTCGCTACGAAAAAAATGTCTATGTAAATTTCAATGTTATATCTCCAACGGCTATTGCTTTACAGCTTATTAAACTTCTGAATTTGCTTCTTCTAAATATGGGCGTTGCCACCCACATATTCAAAAATTTTACTTAACTTGTCCTTTGCCTTATAACATCAATCCACCTACCAAATTTCATTAATTTAGTGGCATTCCTTTTCGAATTATCTCATTTTTTCAATTTTTCGATATTCTCGGTTATCGTCCGATTCCGCTCATTTTAAATACCAATCCATTCTGAGTCTAAATAAGCTCGCGTACCGAATTTGGTTAAGATATCTCAAGATTTGCTCAAGTTATCGTGTTAACGGGCAGACGGACGGACATGGCTCAATAAATTTTTTTTTCGATCCTGGTCATTTTGATATATGGAAGTCTATAACTATCTCGATTTCTTTATAGCTGTACAACCAACCGTTATCCAAACAAAGTTATAATACCCTGTGTACAAGTACAGCTGGGTATAAAAAGAATGCGTTTCTTTCAGCCGATTTCGCTCATTTTCACAGAAAACAGTTGTCGCTACGAAAAAAATGCTTATGTCAATTTCAATGTTATATCTCCAACGGCTATTGCTTTACAGCTTATTAAACTTCTGAATTTGCTTCTTCTAAATGTGGGCGTTGCCACCCCCATATTCCAAACCTTTACTGAACTTGTGTTTTACCTTATAAAATCAATTCAGCTACCAAATTTCATTAATTTAGTGGTATTCGTTTTCGAGTTATCTAATTTTTAAAATTTTTCGATATTCTCGATATAGAAAAAGGGGCGTGGTTATCGTCCGATTTCGCTCATTTTAAATACCAATCCATTCTGAGTCTAAATAAGCCAGCATACCGCATTTGGTGAAGATATCTCAATATTTGCTCTAGTTATCGTGTTAACGGATAGACGGACGAACGGACAGACGGACATGGCTCAATCAAATTTTTTTTCGATCCTGGTCATTTTGATATATGGAAGTCTATATCTATCTCGATTTCTTTATACCTGTGCAACCAACGTTATCCAAACAAAGTTATACTACCCAGTGTACAAGTACAGCTGGGTTTAAAAAGAAAACGTGGCTTTCAGCCGATTTGGCTCATTTTCACAGAAAACAGTTGTCGCTACGAAAAAAATGTCTATGCCAAATTTCAATGTTATATCTCTAACGGCTATTGATTTACAACTTGTTAAGCTTCTGAATTTCCTTCTTCTAAATGTGGGCGTTGCCACCCCCAATATTCCACACTTTTACTGAACTTTTGTTTTGCCTTATAAAATCAATCCACCTACCAAATTTTATTAATTTAGTGGTAATCGTTTTCCAATAATCATTTTCAACACCAATCTTTTCTTAGTTTAAACAAGCCCCCATACCGAATTTGGTGAAGATATCTTAACACTGGCTCAAGTTATCGTGTTAACGGACAGACGGACGGCTGGCAGACGTACGGACATGGCTCTATCAATTTTTTTTTCAATCCTGGTCATTTTGATATATGGAAGTCTATATCTATCTCGATTTCTTTATACCTGTGCAACCAACGTTATCCAAACAAAGTTAAACTACCCTGTGTACACGTACAGTTGGGTTTAAAAAGAAAGCGGGTCTTACAGCCGATTTCGCTCATTTTCACAGAAAACAGTTGTCGCTACGAAAAAAATGTCTCTGCCAAATTTCAATGTTATATCTCCAACGGCTATTGATCTACAGTTTGTTAAACTTCTGAATTTGCTTCTTCTAAATGTGGGCGTTGCCACCCCTCGCTCATTTTCACAGCAAACAATTGTCGCTACGAAAAAAATGTCTATGTAAATTTCAATGTTATATCTCCAACGGCTATTGATTTACAGCTTGTTAAAGTTCTGAATTTGCTTCTTCTAAATGTGGGCGTTGCCACCCCCATATTCCAAACTTTTACTGAACTTGTGTTTTGCCTTATAAAATCAATCCAGCTACCAAATTTCATTAATTTAGTGGTATTCGTTTTCGAGTTATCTCATTTTTTCAACTTTTCGATATTCTCGATATAGAAAAAGGGGCGTGGTTATCGTCCGATTTCGCTCATTTTAAATACCAATCCATTCTGAGTCTAAATAAGCTCGCGTACCGAATTTGGTGAAGATATCTCAATATTTGCTCAAGTTATCGTGTTAACGGGCAGACGGACGGCCATGGCTCAATCAAATTTTTTTCGATCCTGGTCATTTTGATATATGGAAGTCTATATCTCTCTCGATACCTTTATACCTGTACAACCAACCGTTATCCAAACAAAGCTATAATAGCCTGTGTACAAGTACAGCTGGGTTTAAAAAGAAAGCGGAAACAGAAAACAGTTGTCGCTACGAAAAAAATGTCTATGCCAAATTTCAATGTTATATCTCCAAAGGCTATTGATTTACAGTTTGTTAAACTTCTGAATTTGCTTCTTCTAAATGTGGGCGTTGCTGCCTCTCGCTCATTTTCAGAGCAAACAATTGTCGCTACGAAAAAAATGTATATGTAAATTTCAATGTTATATCTCCAACGGCTATTGATTTACAGCTTGTTAAACTTCTGAATTTGCTTCTTCTAAATGTGGGCATTGCCACTTCCATATTCCAAACTTTTACTGAACTTGTGTTTTGCCTTATAAAATCAATCCAGCTACCAAATTTCATTAATTTAGTGGTATTCGTTTTCGACTTATCTCATTTTTTCAACTTTTCGATATTCCCGATATAGAAAAAAGGGCGTGGTTATCGTCCGATTTCGCTCATTTTAAATACCAATCCATTCTGAGTCTAAATAAGCTCGCGTACCGAATTTGGTGAAGATATCTCAAGATTTGCTCAAGTTATCGTGTTAACGGGCAGACGGACCGACATGGCTCAATCAATTTTTTTTTCGATCCTGGTCATTTTGATATATGGAAGTCTATATCTATCTCGATTTCTTTATACCTGTACAACCAACCGTAATACAAACAAAGTTATAATACCCTGTGTACAAGTACAGGTGGGTATAAAAAGGAAGCGAGCCTTTCAGCCGATTTCGCTCATTTTCACAGCAAACAGTTGTCGCTACGAAAAAAATGTCTATGTAAATTTCAATGTTATCTCTCCAACGGCTATTGATTTACAGCCTGTTAAACTTCTGAATTTGATTCTTCTAAATGTGGGCGTTGCCACCCCCTTATTCCAAAATTTTGAAGAACTTATGTTTTGTGTTATAAAATCAATCCAACTACCAAATTTCATTAATTTAGTGGTATTCGTTTTCGAGTTATCTCATTTTTTCAACTTTTCGATAATCTCGATATAGAAAAAAGGGCGTGGTTATCGTTCAATTTCGTTCACTTTCAACACCAATCTATTCTGAGTCTTAATAAGCTCGCATACCGAATTTGGTGAAGATATCTCAATATTTGCTCAAGTTATCGTGTTAACGGACAGACGGACGAACATGGCTCAATCAAATGTTTTTTCGATCCTGGTCATTTTGATATATGGAAGTCTATATCTATATCGATTCCTTTATACCTGTGCACCCAACCGTTATCCAAACAAAGTTATCAATCCTGTGTTCAAGTACAGTTGGGTTTAAAAAGAAAGCGTGGCTTACAGCCGATTTCGCTCATTTTCACAGAAAACAGTTGTCGCTACGAAAAAAATGTCTATGTAAATTTCAATGTTATATCTCCAACGGCTATTGCTTTACAGCTTATTAAACTTCTGAATTTGATTCTTCTAAATATGGGCGTTGCCACCCACATATTCCAAAATTTTACTTAACTTGTCCTTTGCCTTATAACATCAATCCACCTACCAAATTTCATTAATTTAGTGGCATTCCTTTTCGAATTATCTCATTTTTTCAATTTTTCGATATTCTCGGTTATCGTCCGATTCCGCTCATTTTAAATACCAATATATTCTGAGTCTAAATAAGCTCGCCTACCGAATTTGGTTAAGATATCTCAAGATGTGCTCAAGTTATCGTGTTAACGGGCAGACGGCCCGACATGGCTCAATAAATTTTTTTTTCGATCCTGGTCATTTTGATATATGGAAGTCTATATCTATCTCGATTTCTTTATACCTGTGCAACCAACCGCTATCCAAACAAAGTTATCAATCCTGTGTACAAGTACAGTTGGGTTTAAAAATAAAGCGTGGCCTACAGCCGATTTCGCTCATTTTCACAGAAAACAGTTGTCGCTACGAAAAAAATGTATATGCCAAATTACAATGTTATATCTCTTACGGCTATTGATTTACAGCTTGTTAAACTTCTAAATTTCCTTCTTCTAAATGTGGGCGCTGCCACCGCCATATTCCAAACTTTTACTGAACTTGTGTTTTGCCTTAAAAAATCAATCCAGCTACCAAATTTCATTAATTTAGTGGTATTCGTTTTCGAGTTATCTCATTTTTTAAATTTTTCGATATTCTCGATTATAATAATGGGGCGTGGTTATCGTTCAATTTCGTTCACTTTCAACACCAATCTATTCTGAGTCTTAATAAGCTCGCATACCGAATTTGGTTAAGATATCTCAATATTTGCTCAAGTTATCGTGTTAACGGACAGACGGACGAACATGGCTCAATCAAATGTTTTTTCGATCCTGGTCATTTTGATATATGGAAGTCTATATCTATATCGATTCCTTTATACCTGTGCACCCAACCGTTATCCAAACAAAGTTATCAATCCTGTGTTCAAGTACAGTTGGGTTTAAAAAGAAAGCGTGGCTTACAGCCGATTTCGCTCATTTTCACAGAAAACAGTTGTCGCTACGAAAAAAATGTCTATGTAAATTTCAATGTTATATCTCCAACGGCTATTGCTTTACAGCTTATTAAACTTCTGAATTTGATTCTTCTAAATATGGGCGTTGCCACCCACATATTCCAAAATTTTACTTAACTTGTCCTTTGCCTTATAACATCAATCCACCTACCAAATTTCATTAATTTAGTGGCATTCCTTTTCGAATTATCTCATTTTTTCAATTTTTCGATATTCTCGGTTATCGTCCGATTCCGCTCATTTTAAATACCAATATATTCTGAGTCTAAATAAGCTCGCCTACCGAATTTGGTTAAGATATCTCAAGATGTGCTCAAGTTATCGTGTTAACGGGCAGACGGCCCGACATGGCTCAATAAATTTTTTTTTCGATCCTGGTCATTTTGATATATGGAAGTCTATATCTATCTCGATTTCTTTATACCTGTGCAACCAACCGCTATCCAAACAAAGTTATCAATCCTGTGTACAAGTACAGTTGGGTTTAAAAATAAAGCGTGGCCTACAGCCGATTTCGCCCATTTTCACAGAAAACAGTTGTCGCTACGAAAAAAATGTATATGCCAAATTACAATGTTATATCTCTTACGGCTATTGATTTACAGCTTGTTAAACTTCTAAATTTCCTTCTTCTAAATGTGGGCGCTGCCACCGCCATATTCCAAACTTTTACTGAACTTGTGTTTTGCCTTAAAAAATCAATCCAGCTACCAAATTTCATTAATTTAGTGGTATTCGTTTTCGAGTTATCTCATTTTTTAAATTTTTCGATATTCTCGATTATAATAATGGGGCGTGGTTATCGTTCAATTTCGTTCACTTTCAACACCAATCTATTCTGAGTCTTAATAAGCTCGCATACCGAATTTGGTGAAGATATCTCAATATTTGCTCAAGTTATCGTGTTAACGGACAGACGGACGAACATGGCTCAATCAAATGTTTTTTCGATCCTGGTCATTTTGATATATGGAAGTCTATATCTATATCGATTCCTTTATACCTGTGCACCCAACCGTTATCCAAACAAAGTTATCAATCCTGTGTACAAGTACAGTTGGGTTTAAAAAGAAAGCGTGGCTTACAGCCGATTTCGCTCATTTTCACAGAAAACAGTTGTCGCTACGAAAAAAATGTCTATGTAAATTTCAATGTTATATCTCCAACGGCTATTGCTTACCAGTTTATTAAACTTCTGAATTTGATTCTTCTAAATGTGGGCGTTGCCACCCACATATTCCAAAATTTTACTTAACTTGTCCTTTGCCTTATAACATCAATCCACCTACCAAATTTCATTAATTTAGTGGCATTCCTTTTCGAATTATCTCATTTTTTCAATTTTTCGATATTCTCGGTTATCGTCCGATTCCGCTCATTTTAAATACCAATATATTCTGAGTCTAAATAAGCTCGCCTACCGAATTTGGTTAAGATATCTCAATATTTGCTCAAGTTATCGTGTTAACGGACAGACGGACGAACATGGCTCAATCAAATGTTTTTTCGATCCTGGTCATTTTGATATATGGAAGTCTATATCTATATCGATTCCTTTATACCTGTGCACCCAACCGTTATCCAAACAAAGTTATCTATCCTGTGTACAAGTACAGTTGGGTTTAAAAAGAAAGCGTGGCTTACAGCCGATATCGCTCATTTTCACAGAAAACAGTTGTCGCTACGAAAAAAATGTCTATGTAAATTTCAATGTTATATCTCCAACGGCTATTGCTTTACAGCTTATTAAACTTCTGAATTTGCTTCTTCTAAATGTGGGCGTTGCCACCCCCATATTCCAAACCTTTACTGAACTTGTGTTTTACCTTATAAAATCAATTCAGCTACCAAATTTCATTAACTTAGTGGTATTCGTTTTCGAGTTATCTAATTTTTCAATTTTTCGATATTCTCGATATAGAAAAAAGGGCGTGGTTATCGTCCGATTTCGCTCATTTCAAATACCAATCCATTCTGAGTCTAAATAAGCTCGCGTACCGAATTTGGTGAACATATCTCAAGATGTGGTCAAGTTATCGTGTTAACGGGCAGACGGCCCAACATGGCTCAATCAATTTTTTTTTCAATCCTGGTCATTTTGATATATGGAAGTCTATACCTATCTCGATTTCTTTATACCTGTGCAACCAACCGCTATCCAAACAAAGTTATCAATCCTGTATACAAGTACAGTTGGGTTTAAAAAGAAAGCGTGGCTTACAGCCGATTTCGCGCATTTTCACAGAAAACAGTTGTCGCTACGAAAAAAATGTCTATGTAAATTTCAATGTTATATCTCCAACGGCTATTGCTTACCAGTTTATTAAACTTCTGAATTTGATTCTTCTAAATGTGGGCGTTGCCACCCACATATTCCAAAAGTTTACTTAACTTGTCCTTTGCCTTATAACATCAATCCACCTACCAAATTTCATTAATTTAGTGGCATTCCTTTTCGAATTATCTCATTTTTTCAATTTTTCGATATTCTCGGTTATCGTCCGATTTCGCTCATTTTAAATGCCAGTCTATTCTGGGTCTAAATAAGCTCGCGTACTGAATTTGGTTAAGATATCTCAAGATTTGCTCAAGTTATCGTGTTAACGGGCAGACGGACGGACATGGCTCAATCAATTTTTTTTTCGATCCTGGTCATTTTGATATATGGAAGTCTATAACTATCTCGATTTCTTTATAGCTGTACAACCAAGCGTTATCCAAACAAAGTTATAATACCCTGTGTTCAAGTACAGCTGGGTATAAAAATAAAGCGTGGCTTTCAGCCGATTTCGCTCATTTTCACAGAAAACAGTTGTCGCTACGAAAAAAATGCTTATGTAAATTTCAATGTTATATCTCCAACGGCTATTGATTTACAGCTTATTAAACTTCTGAATTTGCTTCTTCTAAATGTGGTCGTTGCCACCCCCATATTCCAAACCTTTACCGAACTTATGTTTTGCGTTATAAAATCAATCCACCTGCCAAATTTTATTAATTTAGTGGTAATCGTTTTCCAATAATCATTTTCAACACCAATCTTTTCTGAGTCTAAACAAGCCCCCACACCGAATTTGGTGAAGATATCTTAATACTGGCTCAAGTTATCGTGTTAACGGACAGACGGACGGCTGGCAGACGGACGGACATGGCTCAATCAATTTTTTTTTCGATCCTGGTCATTTTGATATATGGAAGTCTATATCTCTCTCGATACCTTTATACCTGTACAACCAACCGTTATCCAAACAAAGTTATTGTTAAAATCTAATACAAAATATTTCTCTCAGTGTAACTTCAGTTACATTTCATATTATTCTTTCAACCATTGTTAGCTCTAAGCTTTTCATCAGTTCTTAATAAACCACACATTGAGTTGCAACGTCGTGTCTTTTACTCTGCTAACAGGTTATGGGCCCAGGGCTGGCTAGTTCGTGATTTTTTTTACTTCGTTGCGTAATTTGTAAAATTCGGAGAAAACGCGTGTGTCGCCGACTAAATTTAATTTGATAATTTATGCAGTTTATTTTTCTGAAATATATAATCATAATTAGTAAAATATGACCGCATCGGGACTTTACGCGATTGAAAAATTGAATGAAAGTAACACTGGTTTACAGCCAAAATGCACCAGAGACGCCATAGTGAAATTCCTATGTAAAATCACCTCCTAATTCCGAAAATCAAGGTTATTTTTACTTGAATGGTACCGTTTTTGAGATATTTACGATTTACCGTTATTTCAAAAAACAAAAAAGATGGCTCCACTTAATCGTGTATATCTCAAGAACAAACTGAGCTCTTCCAAGACGGTTTGAAAAATTTGAAAGCTTATAAAATTTACTATAATCAGTGCATACAACACTTTTTGCTAGGTCCTGCAGATTCAAACATATTGAACAATCATTACGGATTTTTTTAATTTTTTTTGTAAAAATATAAAAAAATTTGTACTTTGCGAGGAAGCATCTCGAAAACTTTTTGTTTTTTTGCAGATATTTTTTCCCCCCTCTAAGCTTTGTTTTATTACAAAAACAATAAGCTATCAGTGAACAACATCGATGAACTAATACAAAAGTTATAAGCATTCAAGTAAATATATCCATTTAATGCTTAAGTACCCTACTGGTACATATGTGTTAGTATTCGTATATCAGTTAGTTAGCAGGTAGATTTTCGAAAAGTTATTAGATACAAAAAGCTGTTAGTGTCGTTTTCTCAAACCTAGGTACATTTTAAACAAGAGCATATTTTTGAGGCAGGTAGTGTTTTCTTTGTAGAACTAGGGAACCTTTTTGTTTAGGTAGGCTTGAATTTTTACTGGATCTAAGTATAAATAGAGTACATGCGCCTTGTTCCTTCATAATATCTGCAAGGCTCGCCGGATACTGTTCAGTTTATAATTGCAGTTTATAACCCGTCATTTACTTAAAATAAAAAATGAATAAAAGGGCGCGAGAGTTTGAGTGTACAAATGATCCAGATATGTTCTGTTTCATCTGCGGTCAATTTATTGTTAAAAGTATGAGACGTGTGTTTTCAAATCCTTTGAAAGTTACATACTATAAGTGTTTTGGAATTGAGCCTAAAAACAATGAAAAACCATGGACACCGAACACTGTGTGCACCACATGCCGAGTCGAATTGATTTCTTCGGAAACCGGAACAAAAAGGTACGTTGTAAAAATTAGGAATTTGTTCCCTTTTAATGCATAGCTGACTAATTCCTGAAACTATCTATTTAGGCGACGTGTGAAATTTATTACACCAATGAAGTGGAGGGAACCAACTTGCCATTCAACGGACTGCTATATTTGTACTACAAAAGTACTTGGGGTTGGAAAGTCCAGAAAAGTAACCTATGCGAGCGTATCTACAGTGTCATTACCAGAACTAATTTCAACAGAAGCGACATTGCCAGAATCAAATTTAACTTTAGTTCCGGCTCCAGTTTCATTGTCAACAGTAGTATCTGATTACGCGGCATCATGTTGTACTGAATTTCAAACGGAAAACGAAAGAAATTCTTTGTCACAAGCACAACTCATTGATTGGATAAGGGATTTGGAATTGTCAAAGGAAAAGGCCGAACTACACGCCTCTCGAATGCAACAATTTAAATTTGTTTCATCCGATGTTAAGGTAACATATTATAAAACTCGTCACGAAGAATTTTCCAAGTACTATACGAAGGAGGACAGTGTTTGTTACTGCAAAGACATTGCTGGTCTATTCAAACAATTTGGTGAACCATATGATTCAAAAGAGTGGCGATTGTTCATAGACAGCAATAAATTTAGTTTAAAGGCCGTATTATTGCATATTGGCAACCAAAAGCCATCTATCCCGATCGCGCATGCAGTACATACGAAGGAAACATATGAGATAATGCAAAAATTGCTCAAGTTAATCAAATACGAAGAACATGATTGGAAAATATGTGCCGATCTTAAAGTCGTTGGAATGCTATGTGGTCTACAAAGTGGATACACAAAATACTGTTGCTTTCTATGCAAATGGGATAGCCGAGCTCGTCAAGACCACTACATCATAAAGGATTGGCCAGAACGAATCGAGTTTCAAGTTGGGGTAGATAACATAAAATACTCTCCACTTATAAAGAAGGAAAAAATAATTCTACCTCCGCTCCACATGAAGCTCGGCCTTATCAAAAACTTTGTGAAGGCTTTGGACAAAGAAGGCGAAGCTTTTCATCATTTGAAGACAATCTTCCCAGAGATTTCAGAAGCAAAAATAAAGGAAGGGATTTTTGTGGGACCGCAAATAAGGAAAATGATTACCAATAACCATTTCAAAGAACTATTGTCACCAGTGGAGGCAGCAGCGTGGGATTCTTTTGAAAAGGTCGTTACTTCTTTTTTAGGCAAACACAAAAGTCCTAACTACGAGATGATAGTGAACGACTTAATCAAAAACTATGCGGAAATGGGTAAATAAAAAAACATATTATAATAAATTATATATTACATAAATTTACATGAGAATATATAGCCATAAATCTGAATTCATCGTCCAGTTCCGAACAAACAAGAACGGGAAAAATATAAACAAAAAATTTGTTCTGAATTGAAAGATAAATCCAGCCTAAGAAAATTATATACTAATGTGTCACTTATGTATTTATCTAATTTACTTTTTTATTTTCTTTCAGGAGTAAATATGTCTTTAAAAATTCATTTCTTACACTCCCACTTAAATTTTTTCCCGCAAAATCTTGGCGACGAAAGTGACGAGCATGGCGAAAGGTTTCACCAGCAAATGAAAGTGATTGAAAGTCGGTATCAAGGATTCTGGGATGTCGCTATGATGGGCGCCTACTGTTGGTTTCTCATAAGAGAAACCGATCCTAATCTAAATAAGCGTCAAAACAAGACACATAACTTTTTCAAGTATAAAATAAGATCATAGAGTTAATACAGAACCATATGTACATATGCTATTATTTGTAGGGTACTTAAGTATTAAATGGATATATTTACTTGAATGCTTATAACTTTTGTATTAGTTCATCGATTTTGTTCACTGATAACTTATTTTTTTTGTAATAAAACAGAGCTTAGAGGGGGGAAAAAATATCTGCAAAAAAACAAAAAGTTTTCGAGATGCTTCCTCGCAAAGTACAAATTTTTTTATATTTTTACAAAAAAAATTTAAAAAATCCGTAATGATTGTTCAATATGTTTGAATCTGCAGGACCTAGCAAAAAGTGTTGCATGTCTTGATTATAGTAAATTTTATAAGCTTTCAAATTTTTCAAACCGTCTTGGAAGAGCTCAGTTTGTTCTTGAGATATACACGATTAAGTGGAGCCATCTTTTTTGTTTTTTGAAATAACGGTAAATCGTAAATATCTCAAATACGGTACCATTCAAGTAAAAATAACCTTGATTTTCGGAATTAGGAGGTGATTTTACATAGGAATTTTACTATGGCGTCTCTGGTGCAGAAAAAAAGTTGGAATTTGTGATCCAGTGTAATTATTCATCCTGGTCCGTCCAGATGAAAAGTGTTTTAATACACAACGACCTTTGGGCAGTAGTTTCTGGAAGTTTGGTTAAAAACGAACCGGATGCGGCAGCAAAGGCTGCATTTGAAAGGAAAGACGAGAAGGCGTTAGCAACAATTATATTGTGCCTGCATGCATCGCCACTTAACTACGTAAAGCATATCAATTCATCATTGGAAGCGTGGAATACCCTCCAAGATATTTACCAACGTGAAGCTCCAGCTCGAAAGGTTACCTTATTCAAAAAACTAATGGCGTTAAGGCTTCAGGAAGGGTGCAGTATGTCTGCCCACTTAAATGAATTCGCTGACATCGTAGAAAGACTTACTCAAGTTGACACCACTTTGACAGACGAGATTTTGTGCATAATTTTGTTGTCGAGCTTGCCAGAGGCATATGACAATTTCGTCGTTGCGATTGAGGCGCAGGAATCGTTTCCAGCGTTTAACACATTGAAGGTCAAATTAGTGGAAGCAGGTGAGCGGCGATTGGAAAAGGGTGATTCCAGTCCCGGTAACATGGGTTACTATGCCGGAAGGTCAAAGAAGTCAAATGATCAAAGGGAAAATAGCGGTGGCAATTATAACAAAAGAGATAAGAAAAACATAAAGTGTTATAATTGCGGGCAGCGTGGACATTATGCCTTTGAATGCAAAAAGAAGAAAAGAGACAGCAAAGATTATGATAAATCGAAAGACTTCAAACTTTCAATTTTAGTTGGAGCAGCAACAGCAAAAAGTTTTACTTTGAAGCGAAGTTCGTGGAGCCTAGACAGCGGAGCAACAACACACATGTGTTGTGAGAGACAGTTTTTCACTTCTTTTTCTCCTGTTGTCGAAAAGGTATGGTTAGCCGACAACAATACAGTGGAAGCGCGCGGTCGCGGTGAAATACGCATAAAGGTAGAAGGAAAGACAATTACAGCAGCGAACGTACTTTATATACCGGCGCTTCAGCATAATTTTTTGTCTCCAAGTCGCATTGCCTTAGGAAAAAGCAAAGTGGAGTTTTCCGATTCTGGTGCGGTTATAAGCGACAAAAGTGGACGTGTTGTACTCAAAGCAGAGCGATTAAACGACCTTTACATTTTTGAATGTCAATCGGATAATGAGAGCAAATGCATTTCTGCGGATAATAAGTTTAAATGCAATTCAATAAAAAACAAAGAAAACGACATAATGAGATGGCATAATCGGTTTGGCCATATACACATCGCAGCACTGAAAGAGATGTCAAGTAAAAGTATTGTGCATGGACTTAATTTAAGCGAATGCAACAACAATGACCCTTGCAAAACATGTGCTGAAAGTAAAATATGTGTAAAGCCGTTTGAATCGAGTGAACATAAAACGAATAAGCTATTAGAAATTATTCATAGTGATGTTTGCGGCCCTATGAACAAAAAATCATTTGCAGGCTATCAATATTTTGTTACGTTCATAGACGACAAGTCGCGATACATACATATACGTTTGTTGAAAAGTAAAGCGGACGTATTTGACGCGTTTAAATCGTTTAAAATGTCCGTAGAGCTTGAAACTGAAAGTAAAATAAAACTGTTGAGGACTGATAATGGGCGAGAATTTGTGAACCAAACGTTTGATAAGTTTCTTAGCTGAAAGTGGCATAAAGAGGCAAACAACTGTGCCATACACGCCACAACAAAACGGCGTAGCAGAGCGCGCGAACCGAACATTGGTGGAAATGGCTAGGAGTATGCTGTTGTATTCGGGATTGGACGAAGCATTTTGGGCGGAAGCCATCACGACAGCAGCATACATACGCAACAGGTCAGTGTCGAAAGCTCTAGTAAATAAAACACCATTCGAAATATGGTTTAAAAGAATGCCATCAGTGTCGCACTTCAGGATTTTCGGTTGTCCTGCTATAGCGCTAGATAAAACTGAGAAGCACAAATTTCGGGCAAAGGGAAAAGAGATGATTTTTGTTGGCTACTCAGAGCAGTCTAAAGCTTATCGTTTAGTCGAAAATAGTACTAAGAAGGTCGTGGTTAGTAGAGATGTAATTTTTCTCGAGCATTTGATGAAACCGTCGCAAGTTTTGGTAAGCTGTGAAGCTGAGCAACAGCATAAAGAACATAATCATAAACAACATGAAGAAAAACAAAATGCAGAACTACAACGTGAAGATTTAATTGAATGTGAAATTCGTGCAATCAAGGCAAAAGACGATGCTGTACGTGCGAAAGTCTATTCCGATGATGAGGTGTTTGTTAAAAACGAAAACAGAGCGCCTGGTAGGCCTAGATTAGAACGTACAGGTAAACCAGGGCGTCCAAGAAAGCGTTTTAATACAGTAAGCGTTCTGATGCAAAAAGACGTGAAACCAGAACCGGCGACTGAAGCGTTAAATAGCAGAGATGCTGATGAATAGAGAGCATCTATGAAGGAGGAGTATAAAGCATTGGTTGCAAATAAAACTTGGTCATTGGTTGAGCTGCCAAAAGGCGATAAGGCGATTGGATGTCGTTGGGTTTTTAATGTTAAAAAGAACGAAAAGGGCGATATTGAGAGGTTTAAATCCCGGTTAGTGGCAAAAGGGTGTAGCCAGGTTGAAGGTGTGAACTTCCGCGAGACATTTTCTCCAGTAGTTCGATACGCCACAATCAGATTAATTATTGCTTTGGCAACAGAATATGAATTATACATGGATCAGATGGACGTATCGTCAGCCTATTTGAATGGCGAATTGAATGAGACTGTGTACATGCAGCAACCAGAGGGCTTCGTCAATGAAGAGTTTCCACATCATGTACTCAAGTTACACAAAGCACTTTACGGGTTGAAGCAAAGCGGTCGTGAGTGGAACAAACGACTCGATGGAGTACTTCGTACAATGGGATTTAAACCAGGTGAGACCGAGCCATGCGTATATACTAAGCATGGAACAAAAACGTACAATATCATAGCAGTGTACGTCGACGACATATTGTTTGCTAGCTCTTCCAGACAGGAACTCGACGATATAAAGGCAAAGATTTCGGAACATTTTGAAGTTGTCGACGGTGGTCCCTTAAAGCATTTCCTGGGCATAGAAGTCGATCGTAAAGGCTCCACAGGAGCTGTAACTTTATGTCAACGTCAATATATTGAATCATTGCTGAAACAGTATAACATGGAAAGTTGCAGGACAACTGTAACACCTTTACCGCCGAGTTTCCAAGTACATTGTGAAAGCGACTCTTGCAACAGAGCCAATGCTACCAAATACCAATCTTTAGTGGGTGCCCTCATGTATTTGGGATTATCAACGAGACCGGACATTTTACATTCGGTAACAAAACTATCACAATGCAACGTAGACCCTCATGGTGAACATGAAGCAGCATTGAAACATATTTTACGATATTTGAAGCAGACGGCATCCTACAAGTTACACTATGAAAAATCCGGCGCACTCATCGAAGGTTATGTCGATGCCGACTAAGCTGGCGATAGCTCTGATAGAAAATCGTTCACGGGGTATGCGTTTGTCGCTGCGAATTGTGTTTTTTCGTGGCAATCACAAAAACAAAATATCGTTGCATTGAGTAGCACCGAAGCCGAGTATGTGGGCTTATCCACAGCTGCGAAGGAAGCCGAATATTTACGTAAGCTACTACGTGAAATAGGTTTTGAGCTATCCGGCCCGATGACAATCAACTGTGACAACCAAAGCGCACAGCATCTCGTTCGTAATCCAATATACCACGCAAGAAGCAAGCACATAGATGTCAGGTATCATCACATACGAGAGATGTACAAAGCCAATAAAATAAATTTGAAGTATGTATGTACTAACAAAATGATTGCTGATGTATTAACTAAAAACTTACAAAAAATTAAACATGAAAAATTTGTTAAAGAAATGGGTACTTACTAACAAACAAAAAATTTTTATTTAAATCTAATATTTGAAACGTAATATTTACAATTACATACATATATATTTTCGAAAAAAGAGTAAATATATTGTATTAAGGAGGAGTGTTAAAATCTAATACAAAATATTTCTCTCAGTGTAACTTCAGTTACATTTCATATTATTCTTTCAACCATTGTTAGCTCTAAGCTTTTCATCAGTTCTTAATAAACCACACATTGAGTTACAACGTCGTGTCTTTTACTCTGCTAACAGTTATAATAGCCTGTGTACAAGTACAGTTGGGTTTAAAAAGAAAGCGTGGCTTACAGCCGATTTCGCTCATTTTCACAGAAAACAGTTGTCGCTACGAAAAAAATGTCTATGTAAATTTCAATGTTATATTTCCAACGCCTATTGCTTTACAGCTTATTAAACTTCTGAATTTGATTCTTCTAAATGTGGGCGTTGCCACCCACATATTATAAAATTTTACTTAACTTGTCCTTTGCCTTATAACATCAATCCACCTACCAAATTTCATTAATTTAGTGGCATTCCTTTTCAAATTATCTCATTTTTTCAATTTTTCGATATTCTCGGTTATTGTCCGATTCCGCTCATTTTAAATACCAATATATTCTGAGTGTAAATAAGCTCGCCTACCGAATTTGGTTAAGATATCTCAATATTTGCTCAAGTTATCGTGTTAACGGACAGACGGACGAACATGGCTCAATCAAATGTTTTTTCGATCCTGGTCATTTTGATATGTGGAAGTCTATATCTATATCGATTCCTTTATACCTGTGCACCCAACCGTTATCCAAACAAAGTTATCAATCCTGTGTACAAGTACAGTTGGGTTTAAAAATAAAGCGTGGCCTACAGCCGATTTCGCTCATTTTCACAGAAAACAGTTGTCGCTACGAAAAAAATGTCTATGCCAAATTTCAATGTTATATCTCTTACGGCTATTGATTTACAGCTTGTTAAACTTCTAAATTTCCTTCTTCTAAATGTGGGCGCTGCCACCCCCATATTCCAAACTTTTACTGAACTTGTGTTTTGCCTTATAAAATCAATCCAGCTACCAAATTTCATTAATTTAGTGGTATTCGTTTTCGAGTTATCTAATTTTTTAAATTTTTCGATATTCTCGATTAGGATAATGGGGCGTGGTTATCGTTCAATTTCGTTCACTTTCAACACCAATCTATTCTGAGTCTTAATAAGCTCGCATACCGAATTTGGTGAAGATATCTCAATATTTGCTCAAGTTATCGTGTTAACGGACAGACGGACGAACATGGCTCAATCAAATGTTTTTTCGATCCTGGTCATTTTGATATATGGAAGTCTATATCTATACAGATTCCTTTATACCTGTGCACCCAACCGTTATCCAAACAAAGTTATCAATCCTGTGTACTGTAATGTGATTGAATCGCTGATGTGTAGCGTATGATCAGAATTGATTGTTCTTTATTCAAAAGCTTTCTCTTTTATACATTTCTAGCTTAACTTACGTATACAAACTTACACTAATACTTAGACACTAAAAGTATTTGCATTGTGTGCAATGTCAGCACATAATTTGGTAGTTCACGTTGACCAACCGATAGTGTCGATCAGTCGTGCTGATCGATACGTGTGTTGGTCGAAGCGACGCATTGAGTAATGGGTTGACAATTTGATAGGTGTCAGTTGGTATATGCTGTTGAACTCCCGTGGGTTCAACATAATTTAAGTTGGTCAATATTTGAAGTGCATTGACAGTGAAAAGCATTCTGAGTAATGCTACACCATCCGCCTTATGAATAGTCGTATACACTTGAAGGCAATTGTATACGACTATTAAAGCGACTTATTGACCTACTTAGGGTTTGTTTGCGTTTACAAAATTTTAATTGTTTTTCGGCTCTTATTGCCATTATTGCATAAGAATTTTTTTTTCACTTGTTTACATTTGTTTCTCGTTTGTCATTATTGCATTTATATATATTTTTTTTTTCTTTTTATTTTCAGTGGTTTACATTTATTTATTTAGTGTATAGTTGTATTTTGAACATAATATGTGGTTTTTATTTTCTTTGGCTTGTGCCTGTTTATTAAAGTGAGTAAACTGGATTGCTGGTGGTGAGTGGTGTTATACTGTTTTAAGTCTATTCTTATGAATTATGATTTCTTTTTTGTTTTTATTGCTATTTCCTATGCTATGTGGAATTAAAGTAAAATTGTTGTTCTTATCAATATTTTTAACTCTATATTGTCCATTATATCTATTTTCTAGCTTATGGGCGGCCTCTTCTCTAACTAATACTAAATCTCCTATGTTAATTTCCTCACTATAGCTGTTCTTATCATAATTCGTTTTTTGTTTTTCTTTAGCCTCTTGGACTAATTTCCTAGCTCTTTGCTCGGCTATTTGGAGTCTATATTTTACCTCTTTGTAGTAAGCTTCGTGATTGTATAGTGGGCTGATTATATTTTCTTTTAAAAATTCGTAATTTGGTGGGTTTTTTCCAAATATGAGTTCAAAAGGGCAATATTTATGTGTGGTGGATGGCGTCGTATTGTAGCAATACGCGAAATATTTGAGGTATTCATCCCAATCGTCTTTGTCACTGGATATGTATGCGCGTATATATTCATTGAATGTTCGGTGACTGCGTTCTACAGTACCCAAAGTTTGATGATGGTACGGTGTTGAAGTTTTATGTTCAATTTTCAACAATTTACACAGTTCTTTGAATAAGCTATTTTTATATTCCGTGCCCATGTCTGTCAAGATTGTTTTCATTTGTCCATAAATCAATATGAAATGCTCGAACACGGCTTTAGCGACTGTTATTGCGTGTTTGCTTGGGACTGGGATAGCTACCAAATATTTAGTTAGATCGCATATAATGGTAACTGCATATTCGTTTCCATTTATCGACTTCGGTAAAGGGCCTACTGTATCGATTTGTACAATATCGAATGCCTTCGGAGGTGTCTCCGTTATTGTCATTGGTTCTTTGATATGTTTATTAATTTTATTTTTCTTGCAGTGGATGCAGTTTTTTATATATTTTCTTATATCATTTTTCATGTTCAGCCAGCTATACTTCTGCTTGATCTTATCTGTCATGCGATTTATTCCTGGGTGGCCACCACTAATAGGATCGTCATGATATTTATGCAGAATTTCCTTTATTTTCCCGGGATTTGTCACGTATATAACCTCTGGGGTTAGAGCTATTGTTAACTTTTTGAGAACTTTATTACCCATTTCTATAAATTTGCCTACTGCAGTATAATTCTTTTTAAACAATTTGTCCCCTAAGGACAACTGTACTTGTACAAGTCCTAAATTGCCAGCTTCTCTGTCGAGCCTGGTAAAGAATTGTCCTAAGTCAATCTTATCCTCAACAATTAGGTTGCTTGTATCAAAATTGCTACAAATTTTCTTTCCTTTTTTGAAATAAAATTTCGGAGGATTGAAAACGAGCTCGACATGTCTTTTTACTTCAAATTTATTTAGCGCTTCGTATATTTTGGGGTTCTCTTTGTGACTTTCTTTAATTTCAGTTTTATTACTGATCTTTTTAGCTGCTGATCTTGTTGTTATTTTAAATATTTTATTTGCTTCTACTGACATATCTTTTAAATTTGTAATTGTTATGCGGGATAATGCATCCGCGATATGATTTTCTTTACCAGCTATATACTCCACTTCAAAATCGTACTCTTCTAAATCTAGTCTTACTCGTGTCAGCTTTGAGGAAGGACTTTTCATTGAAAATAGATATGTTAGTGGGCGATGGTCGGTTTTAACTAGGAATTTTCTGCCATATACGTATGGTCTGAAGAAAGTTATGGCCCAATGGATTGCGGCTAATTCTTTTTCTATTGTAGCCTTGTTGGTTTCGCCTTTTGTAAAGGACCTTGAAGCGTAAGCAATTGGTAACTGTTTGCCATCGTGTTCTTGGCTAAGGACTGCACCACAAGCGTATCCACTAGCGTCTGTTGTTATGCAGAATTCTTTTCCGAAATCTGGGTATTGCAAGAGTTTTGGACTAATTAATGCTTCCTTTAAGTAGACAAAAGCTTTTTGACATTCTTCTGTCCATTCGAAGGCAACATTCTTTTTGCAAAGCCTAGTTAACTTTCTAGAATGTTCTGCAAAATTCGGTACAAATCTTCTGTAATAATTACAGAAAGCTACGAA
Source organism: Merzomyia westermanni (assembly GCA_949987695.1). Lineage (NCBI taxonomy): Eukaryota > Metazoa > Arthropoda > Insecta > Diptera > Tephritidae > Merzomyia > Merzomyia westermanni. The sequence continues at coordinate 131,462,852 of OX465292.1, read as the reverse complement.
TCTTTTAACTTCATCGGCTGTTTTCGGTATTGGATAGTTTTGAACGGTTTCGAATTTGCTTGGATCTGGTAATATTCCTTTGTTTGTGCATTTATGTCCTAAATAAGTTACTTCCTGACTGAAAAATAGGCATTTATCTGGATGTAATTTTAGGTTGTATTTTCGGCAAGTGGAGAATACGTCTCTTAGATTTTTTAGCATGTGATTTTCGGAACAGCCTAATACAACTAAGTCATCCATGTAGAGAAATGCTTGGGATGGTTTGAGACCTGCGAATGCTGGGGTCATCATTCTTTGAAATGAATTTGGTGCTACTTTTAAACCGTAGGGTAGTCTTTTGAACCTATATGTGCCATTTTCGGCTGTAAATGAAGTTATATCCCTCGAATCTGGGTGTAGTTCGATTTGATGAAAACCTGACATAAGGTCTAGGCATGAAAAGTATTTTGCTCTTCCAAGTTGGTCTAAAATGTCATCAATTCTTGGAAGTGGGAATTTGTCCGCTGCTAGCTTTTTATTTACTTGTCTGTAATCGACCACTAGTCTCCATCTTTTTTCTGTTTTTCCTGGAAGTGATTTTTTAGGGACTAGTAGAATTGGGCTATTATATTCCGATATGGAAGGTTCTATTATATCATCTTCTATTAGCTTATTTATTTGTTTGCTGATTTCTCCCTTCTGGGTTTGAGGCAATCTGTAATTTTTTATGTAAACGGGGTTGTCATCCTTCATGTATAAATTCTGTTTATAGAAATTATTAGAGGAGATTGGTTCGGTTTCTAATGCGAATATGTCTATAAATTCTGTGCAAAGTGTTCTTAATTGAGGGTTGACGAATTTAGGAAAATTTTTTGTTAATCTTTTTAATTTTTCTGTATCGGTGCAATTTTTACTGTGTGTTTGTGTTTTAATTAGTGTGTAATCATCTAAGTTTTCGGTATTGATTTTGTAATTTTGGATAGTTGTGTTTTTATGTGTAGTGTTAATGATTCTAACGAAAGTTTGATCCTTATTTGTTATTGTGTTTGCTATGAAAATGCCTTCAGATAATTCTTGGTGTGGGATAAAAATGTTTTTGTTATCGGTATTTACTTTAATTTGTCTAATAACTTCCGATCTAGCCGGAATTGTGATTGTGTTGACGGACAGACAATTTGTAAGATGCATTGTTATTGTTTGGGGAAAATCATATGGTCTTAGGATTAATTTATCCTCTGTTTTTCCATAGTCTAGAATGCAATTGTACTTTTTTATGAAATCCAGCCCTATTATTCCATCGCATGGAATTGGGAAATCGTCGTCTACGACATGAAATTTATGGTAAATAAGAAGGTCATCGCCTTTTAAGTCTGCTTTAATTGTGCCTAGAGTGCTATTTATTCCCTGACCAATGCCTTTTAGATCTGTAATTTGTTCCGTATTTATTTTATGACTTTGATTAATTTGATTCTTTTTTATAATGGAGATGTCTGCTCCTGTATCGATTAAAAAGTTTGAAATTACATTATTTAGAGATGTCCTTGTTGCTATATAGCTGTTTAGATGTAAGTTTAGTACGCATATTTTTCTTTCTTTTACTCTTGAAGTGGAGCTTCTTGGTTTTCCGTCTGCGTGCAGCTGCGCACGTTACGGGTCAGGTTGTAGGGTCTGTTGCTATTTCGGGATTGTGATCCTCTTTGGTTATTGTTATAACTATTATTGTTGGTACTACTTGGTCTAGAATTGTTGTTGTACCTTGGTTGCGGTCTAAATCTCCTGTTTTGGTAATTCCCATAGTTGTTACTTCGGTAACCTCCACGGAAATTACTCCGATACTGACCTTGTTGTCGTACATTCAAAATTGTATTAGAGCTGCCTGTAATTTCGGTGCAGCTGTTTGTAAATTTAGAGATTGCGTCGTTCATCGTTGTGAACGTTCCTGCTTGCATGATCATTTTGACCTTGTCATTAGAGCAGTTTTTGCACATGGCTTTGACTGCTGCCTGTGTTGCATATCTCGTGGCTAGGTCTGGGTTTAATCCATCCGAGATATACGCTCCTTCTAGCGACCTTGTTATTTTCTCTACTTCCGCTGTGTACTGATTTGCAGTTTTGCTACGCTGCTGGATGTTCAGGAGTTTAGCGGTTAAAACTTCTACTGATTCACCCTTAATCGCGGTTTTTAATTTTAATTTTATTTGTTCTATCGTGCTTTCGTTGCTTATAAAATTCCTTGCCGTACCCTTCAGTTTTGTTTTTATCATGGTAATGGCCAATGCCTCGTGTGTATCCTTGATTTGCTCAAGTATATCGAGTGCATCTAGGAAACTATGTAGATTTTCCGGTTTACCATCAAACTCTGGTAATACTGACGAAGCAGTTTTGATAAATTCAACTACAGTTTGTGGCATTGTGACGTGTATTGGTTGAAAATTTGGTTTGCTTTCCTCTATTGATTGAGTCTGGGTCGTGGAATGTGTCGGAGTTGGGCTCTGAGCGCGTTCTGACAGTAGTAGATTGAAATCTATTTGAAGTTTTTCCTCAATTGTGGTTGGTATATTAAATTCTATATTATATCTTGATAAAGAAGATACAAGTTTATCTCGTACAGCGGAGAAAAATTGGTAAGCTTCTATTTGGTGTTCTGCAGTAAGTATGTTATTTACTGATTTAACTACCTGTCCTATGCTGTTCAGAGCTTCTAGGATTATGTTCAAATGCTTGACTATGATTTCTGTTGTAATTGGGATACTTTTATTTATGCATTTGTAAGACTTAATTGCTTTTGTTTTTTCCTCATATAATTTTTCGTGGATTTCTTCCCATTGATTCATTTCTTGTTATAGGGTGTTGGTTTATACGCGTTGTTGTACAGTGTTTAATCGTCTCAATCTATTTTTTATATAATTTTTGATTAAAATAATAATTGCGATAATTAAACATGTAACTATAAATGCGACCAAAACTACCCATTTATCAGACGGTTCTTCTTTATTTTCAACAGGTATAGGGTGTGGTTCGTACTTAACTATTCTATTTTCAGAGTTTTTCTCTGCTGAACTTTCTTTACCAACTTCATATCCTGCTATACCTACTAGAATGCTGTTTACAGCAATTTTCCACCATGCTGCCATTTTAAAACAGTAAAAAATTTTCTTCTTACATTTTTATTTTTATTTACTCAGTTTCCTTATTAATCTATTTATTTCTTCTTCTAATGTGGAAGGGTATACTAAGTCTTTCATTGAACCCACAGTCTTTCATCTACCCATTCCTATATAGGACCAAACTTGTTTTAAATATTCTAAATTTTTCCTGTTGCCTCCCTTGTTACGAGGTCTTGACCTTTGTATTCCTATTTCTTCGTTTTCATGCTCTAGCTTATCAACAATATCATTGATTAATTCATAATCAAGATCAGGTGGTAGTGCATTATCCATAAGAAATAGGTATTTTTACATTCCAATTTACTCAATTTATTAACATTGATGAAAAATTTTGTCAAATTCTTTTTGAGTCTCAATCTCTTTCATTATTGATACTGACATGTAATTAAACTATTTATAATCCCTAAACAAATTTAATTGCTACTGGTTTAGCGGCCATAAGACGTGCTCAAATTATTCTAATATACTTATATTTTAATAGCTGCTATTCTTGCTGCCAGTCACCATATTTTGCGCTGCCAGTCTTGTTGAGTGTTGGGGTTTATTGTCATCAAATTATTCCACTCTTTTTTTTTTGCACTATACCGCCAGTTGGGTTGCTTCTATTATTCCACCCTTTTTATGCCTTTATTTGTGAAGCCCATTCGACGGATTTGCCACCAGGTAAGTCCAATTGTTTACCCGCCGTATATAGCGGTTTCATGAAAAGCAGGTAGGTATCCGCATAAAATGGTGTAGTGTCCTCACCAGTTGTAGCATCTAAATTTTCCTCCTGTTTCGTGTTCAGTGTAGGCAGCTTATTAAATTCAAATTTACATGCTGAGAGCCAAAAACTGTATCTTCATCTTTAAATAATTGCAATAGAACGACCAAAACTGGCAGGATCGCCATGTAATGGCTTCTTAAATTATTTTGTTAATGTTATTTTATATCCTAAGCAAAGTGAATTGCTCCTGGCAGGATCGCCATGTAATGTGATTGAATCGCTGATGTGTAGCGTATGATCAGAATTGATTGTTCTTTATTCAAAAGCTTTCTCTTTTATACATTTCTAGCTTAACTTACGTATACAAACTTACACTAGTACTTAGACACTAAAAGTATTTGCATTGTGTGCAATGTCAGCACATAATTTGGTAGTTCACGTTGACCAACCGATAGTGTCGATCAGTCGTGCTGATCGATACGTGTGTTGGTCAAAGCGACGCATTGAGTAATGGGTTGACAACTTGATAGGTGTCAGTTGGTATATGCTGTTGAACTCCCGTGGGTTCAACATAATTTAAGTGGGTCAATATTTGAAGTGCATTGACAGTGAAAAGCATTCTGAGTAATGCTACAGTACAAGTACAGTTGGGTTTAAAAAGAAAGCGTGGCTTACAGCCGATTTCGCTCATTTTCACAGAAAACAATTGTCGCTACGAAAAAAATGTCTATGTAAATTTCAATGTTATATCTCCAACGGCTATTGCTTTACAGCTTATTAAACTTCTGAATTTGATTCTTCTAAATGTGGGCGTTGCCACCCACATATTCAAAAATTTTACTTAACTTGTCCTTTGCCTTATAACATCAATCCACCTACCAAATTTCATTAATGTAGTGGCATTCCTTTTCGAATTATCTCATTTTTTCAATTTTTCGACATTCTCGGTTATCGTCCGATTTCGCTCATTTTAAATGCCAATCTATTCTGGGTCTAAATAAGCTCGCGTACCGAATTTGGTGAAGATATCTCAATATTTGCTCAAGTTATCGTGTTAACGGACAGACGGACGAACATGGCTCAATCAAATGTTTTTTCGATCCTGGTCATTTTGATATATGGAAGTCTATATCTATATCGATTCCTTTATACCTGTGCAACCAACCGTTATCCAAACAAAGTTATCAATCCTGTGTACAAGTACAGTTGGGTTTAAAAAGAAAGCGTGGCTTACAGCCGATTTCGCTCATTTTCACAGAAAACAGTTGTCGCTACGAAAAAAATGTCTATGTAAATTTCAATGTTATATCTCCAACGGCTATTGCTTTACAGCTTGTTAATCTTTTGAATTTGCTTCTTCCGAATGTGGGCGTTGCCACGCCCATATTCCAAAATTTTACTGAACTTGTGTTTTGCGTTATAAAATCAATCCACCTACCAAATTTTATTAATTTAGTGGTAATCGTTTTCCAATAATCATTTTCAACACCAATCTTTTCTGAGTCTAAACAAGCCCCCATACCGAATTTGGTGAAGATATCTTAATACTGGCTCAAGTTATCGTGTTAACGGACAGACGGACGGCTGGCAGACGGACGGACATGGCTCAATCAATTTTTTTTTCGATCCTGGTCATTTTGATATATGGAAGTCTATAACTATCTCGATTTCTTTATAGCTGTACAACCAACCGTTATCCAAACAAAGTTATAATACCCTGTGTACAAGTACAGCTGGGTATAAAAAGAAAGCGTGGCTTTCAGCCGATTTCGCTCATTTTCACAGAAAACAGTTGTCGCTACGAAAAAAATGTCTATGCCAAATTTCAATGTTATATCTCCAAAGGCTATTGATTTACAGTTTGTTAAACTTCTGAATTTGCTTCTTCTAAATGTGGGCGTTGCTGCCCCTCGCTCATTTTCACAGCAAACAATTGTCGCTACGAAAAAAATGTCTATGTAAATTTCAATGTTATATCTCCAACGGCTATTGATTTACAGCTTGTTAAACTTCTGAATTTGCTTCTTCTAAATGTGGGCGTTGCCACCCCCGTATTCCAAACTTTTACTGAACTTGTGTTTTGCCTTATAAAATCAATCCAGCTACCAAATTTCATTAATTTAGTGGTATTCGTTTCCGAGTTATCTCATTTTTTCAACTTTTCGATATTCTCGATATAGAAAAAGGGGCGTGGTTATCGTCCGATTTCGCTCATTTTAAAAACCAATCCATTCTGAGTCTAAATAAGCTCGCGTACCGAATTTGGTGAAGATATCTCAAGATTTGCTTAAGTTATCGTGTTAACAAGCAGACGGACGGACATGGCTCAATCAAATTTTTTTTCGATCCTGGTCATTTTGATATATGGAAGTCTATATCTATCTCGATTTCTTTATACCTGTGCAACCAACGTTATCCAAACAAAGTTAAACTACCCTGTGTACAAGTACGGTTGGGTTTAAAAACAAAGCGTGCCTTTCAGCCGATTTCGCTCATTTTCACAAAAAACAGTTGTCGCTACGAAAAAAATTTCTATGTAAATTTCAATGTTATCTCTCCAACGGCTATTTATTTACAGCCTGTTAAACTTCTGAATTTGCTTCTTCTAAATGTGGCGTTGCCACCCCCTTATTCCAAAATTTTGATGAACTTGTGTTTTGTGTTATAAACTCAATCCAGCTACCAAATTTCATTAATTTAGTGGTATTCGTTTTCGAGTTATCTAATTTTTAAAATTTTTCGATATTCTCGATTGGGATAATGGGGCGTGGTTATCGTCCAATTTCATTCACTTTCAATACCAATCTATTCTGAGTCTAAATAAGATCGCGTACCGAATTGGTGAAGATATCTCAATATTTTCTCAGGTTATCGTGTTAACGGACAGACGGACGAACATGGCTCAATCAAATGTTTTTTCGATCCTGGTCATTTTGATATATGGAAGTCTATATCTATATCGATTTCTTTATACCTGTGCAACCAACGTTATCCGAACAAAGTTAAACTACCCTGTGTACAAGTACAGCTGGGTTTAAAAAGAAAGCGGGTCTTTCAGCCGATTTCGCTCATTTTCACAAAAAACAGTTGTCGCTACGAAAAAAATGTCTATGCCAAATTTCAATGTTATATCTCCAACGGCTATTGATTTACAGTTTGTTAAACTTCTGAATTTGCTTCTTCTAAATGTGGGCGTTGCTGCCCCTCGCTCATTTTCACAGACAACAATTGTCGCTACGAAAAAAATGTCTATGTAAATTTCATTGTTATATCTCCAACGGCTATTGATTTACAGCTTGTTAAACTTCTGAATTTGCTTCTTCTAAATGTGTGCGTTGCCACCCCCATATTTAAAAATTTTTTATGAACTTGTGCTTTGCCTTATAAAATCAATCCAACTACCAAATTTCATTAATTTAGTGGTATTCGTTTTCGAGTTATCCAATTTTTTCAATTTTTCGATATTCTCGATTAGGATAATGGGGCGTGGTTATCGTCCAATTTCATTCACTTTCAATACCAATCTATTCTAAGTCTAAATAAGCTCGCGTATCGAATTCGTGAAGATATCTCAATATTTGCTCAAGTTATCGTGTTAACGGGCAGACGGACGGACATGGCTCAATCAAATTTTTTTTCGATCCTGGTCATTTTGATATATGGAAGTCTATATCTATCAGGATTTCTTTATACCTGTGCAACCAACGTTATCCAAACAAAGTTAAACTATCCTGTGTACAAGTACAGCTGGGTTAAAAAAAAACGTGGCTTTCAACCGATTTCGCTCATTTTCACAGCAAACAGTTGTCGCTACGAAAAAAATTTCTATGTAAATTTCAATGTTATATATCCAACGGCTATTGATTTACAGCTTGTTAAACTTCTGAGTTTGCTTCTTCTAAATGTGGGCGTTCCCACCCCCATATTCCAAAATTTTGATGAACTTGTGTTTTGTGTTATAAAATCAATCCACCTACCAAATTTTATTAATTTTGTGGTATTCGTTTTCGAATTATCTAATTTTTAAAATTTTTCGATATTCTCGATATAGGAAAACGGGCGCGGTTATCGTCCGATTTCGCTCATTTTAAATACCAATCTAATCTGGGTCTAAATAAGCTCGGGTACCGAATTTGGTGAAGATATCTCAAGATTTGCTCAAGTTATCGTGTTAATGGGCAGACGGACAGACATGGCTCAATCAATTTTTTTTCGATCCTGGTCATTTTGATATATGGAAGTCTATATCTCTCTCGATTCCTTTATACCTGTGTAACCAACCGTTATCGAAACAAAGCTATACTACCCTGTGTACAAGTACAGCTGGGTTTAAAAAGAACGCATGGCTTTTAACCGATTTCACTCATTTTTACTACAAACAGTTGTCGCTAGGGAAAAAATGTCTATGCCACATTTCAATGTTATATCTCTAAGGGCTATTGATTTACAGCTTGTTAAACTTCTGAATTTCCTTCTTCTAAATGTGGGTGTTGGCACCCCCATATTCCAAAATTTTACTGAACTTGTGTTTTGCCTTATAAAATCAATCCAACTACCAAATTTCATTAATTTAGTGGTATTCCTTTTCGAGTTATCTCATTTATTCAATTTTTCGATATTCTCTATTAGGATAATGGGGCGTGGTTATCGCCCAATTTCGTTCACTTTCAATACCAATCTATTCTGAGTCTAAATAAGCTCGCGTACCGAATTTGGTGAAGATATCTCAATACTTGCTCAAGTTATCGTGTTAACGGGCAGACGAACGGACATGGCTCAATCAAATGTTTTTTCGATCCTGGTCATTTTGATATATGGAAGTCTATATCTATATCGATTCCTTTATACCTGTGCACTAAACCGTTATGCAAACAAAGTTATCTACCCTGTGTACAAGTACAGTTGGGTTTAAAATGAAAGCGTGGCTTACAGCCGATTTCGCTTATTTTCACAGAAAACAGTTGTCGCTACGAAAAAAATTTCTATGTAAAGTTCAATGTTATATCTCCAACGGCTATTGCTTTACAGCTTATTAAACTTCTGAATTTGCTTCTTCTAAATGTGGGCGTTGCCACCCACATATTATAAAATTTTACTGAACTTGTATTTTGCCTTATAAAATCAATCCAGCTACCAAATTTCATTAATTTAGTAGTATTCGTTTTCGAGTTATCTAATTTTTTCAATTTTTCGATATTCTCGATTAGGATAATGGGGCGTGGTTATCGTCCAATTTCATTCACTTTCAATACCAATCTATTCTAAGTCTAAATAAGCTCGCGTACCGAATTGGTGAAGATATCTCAAGATTTGCTCAAGTTATCGTGTTAACGGGCAGACGGACCAACATGGCTCAATCAATTTTTTTTTCGATCCTGGTCATTTTGATATATAGAAGTCTATATCTATCTTGATTTCTTTATACCTGTGTAACCAACCGTTATCGAAACAAAGCTATACTACCCTGTGTACAAGTACAGCTGGGTTTAAAAAGAACGCGTGGCTTTCAGCCGATTTCACTCATTTTTACTACAAACAGTTGTCGCTAGGGAAAAAATGTCTATGCCACATTTCAATGTTATATCTCTAAGGGCTATTGATTTACAGCTTGTTAAACTTCTGAATTTCCTTCTTCTAAATGTGGGTGTTGGCACCCCCATATTTAAAAATTTTACTGAACTTGTCCTTTGCCTTATAAAATCAATCCAGCTACCAAATTTCATTAATTTAGTGGTATTCCTTTTCGAGTTATCTCATTTTTTCAATTTTTCGATATTCTCTATTAGGATAATGGGGCGTGGTTATCGCCCAATTTCGTTCACTTTCAATACCAATCTATTCTGAGTCTAAATAAGCTCGCGTACCGAATTTGGTGAAGATATCTCAATATTTGCTCAAGTTATCGTGTTAACGGGCAGACGGACGGACATGGCTCAATCAAATGTTTTTTCGATCCTGGTCATTTTGATATATGGAAGTCTATATCTATATCGATTCCTTTATACCTGTGCACTAAACCGTTATGCAAACAAAGTTATCTACCCTGTGTACAAGTACAGTTGGGTTTAAAATGAAAGCGTGGCTTAAAGCCGATTTCGCTTATTTTCACAGAAAACAGTTGTCGCTACGAAAAAAATTTCTATGTAAAGTTCAATGTTATATCTCCAACGGCTATTGCTTCACAGCTTATTAAACTTCTGAATTTGCTTCTTCTAAATGTGGGCGTTGCCACCCACATATTATAAAATTTTACTGAACTTGTATTTTGTCTTATAAAATCAATCCACCTACCAAATATCATTAATTTAGTGGTATTCGTTTTCGAATTATCTAATTTTTTCAATTTTTCGATATTGTCGGTTATAGTCCGATTTCGCTCATTTTAAATACCAATCTATTCTGAGTCTAAATAAGCTCGCGTACCGAATTTGGTAAGGATATCTCAATATTTACTCAAGTTATCGTGTTAACAGGCAGACGGACGGACATGGCTCAATAAAATTTTTTTTCGATCCTGGTCATTTTGATATATGGAAGTCTATATCCATCTCGATTTCTTTATACCTGTACAACCAACCGCTATCCGAACAAAGTTATAATACCCTGTGTACAAGTACAGCTGATTTCGCTCATTTTCACAGAAAACAGTTGTCGCTACGAAAAAAATTTCTATGCCAAATTTCAAGGTTATATCTCCAACGGCTATTGATTTACAGCTTATTGAACTTCTGAATTTGCTCTTTCTAAATGTGGGCGCTACCACGCCCATATTCCAAACTTTTACTGCACTTGTGTTTTGCCTTATAAAATCGATCCAGCTACCAAATTTCATTAAGTTGGTGGTATTCGTTTTCGAATAACCTCATTTTTTAAATTTTTCGATATTCTCGATGTAGGAAAATCTAATCTGGATCAAAATAAGCTCGCATACCGAATTTGGTCAAGATATCTCAGTATTTGCTCATGTTATCAGACGGACGGACATGGCCCAATAAAATTTTTTTCGATCCTGGTCATTTTGATATATGGAAGTATATATCCATCTCGATTTCTTTATACCTGTGCAATCAACCGCTATCCAAACAAAGTTATAATACCCTGTGTACAAGTACAGCTGATTTCACTCATTTTCACAGAAAACAGTTGTCGCTACGAAAAAAATTTCTATGCCAAATTTCAATGTTATATCTCCAACGGCTATTGATTTACAGCTTATTGAACTTCTGAATTTGCTCTTTCTAGATGTGGGCGCTGCCACGGCCATATCCAATATTTTACTGAACTTCATTAATTTTGTGGTATTCGTTTTCGAATTATATAATTTTTTCAACTTTTCGATATTGTAATAACGCTGATGGACAGCGATAAGTCAATAATCATTCTTTATTTAAAAGCTTTCTCTTTTATACAATTTCTTACTTTACATACGTATACATAATTACACTAATACTTACAAACTAAAAGTATTTACATTGTGTGCAATGTCAGCAATAAGTTGGTAGTTCACATTGACAAACCGATACTGTCGATCAGTCGTGCTGATCGATACGTGCGTTGGTCAATGTGACGAGTTGAGTAATTGGGTGACAAATGTAAGAAGATACGATATCTGTTGTTGAACTCCCGTTGGGTTCAACATAATTTATTTGGGTCAATATTTGTATATGTACGAGTATGCAAAGAATTGCATTGAAAGTGAAACGTATTTTAAGTAATGCTACACCATCCGCCTTAAGAATAGTCGTATACAATTGAAGATAATTGTGTACGGCTATTAAAAAGACTTAGGGCCGGTTTCACCAACACGACTAAGACTAAAACTAAGTCGTGACTTAAGTTAGCACAGATTCGAGACTAACTTAGTTTTGGGTTTCACCAACTGAGCGACTTAAATAATTTTGAACACAACAACCCGATCAGCTGTTTTATGCATAGTAGTATTTTTTCGGAGGATGGGGCCGTGTGCAGAAGTCCACGCAAGTGGGGAAAGTTTCTGATCGCCATTCACCTGGGAATGGCCAGAGCGATTCTTTTGCATGCGGTTCAAGCAGCTCACTACTTCCGGGCTTTGCGCCCAAGTATCCTCTGGGTAACCACCGAACACCAGTTTGGTGGTGAGCTAAACGTGAGAAGGCGACAACCTGGTAAGGCCACTCCGACATAAACGGTTTAAGGGCTTGATGGGGGTTCAAACAGCAGCGTCTGATCACCATGTGGTGCGGCTGCAAGCGGGCGTCTGTCTTGGATCAAGCGGCTCGCTATACAAGCGTGTAATAGAATTCTACCTCCCGTGAAACGGGTTGTGCGTTGGGTTTGGGACCCACCACATAAAACAACGTTCCAATTAAATTCAACAACGAAGCTTCGGATATGAGGACCCCCTTTTTAGATGACAACACCCGGAAACGAAATAAGGATTATAAGATTAGGGCATGTACGTGGAATGTCCGGTCCCTTAATGGGGAAGGTGCCGCTGCCCGGCTGGTTGAGGTCCTGAGGAAAGCAAAAGCTGACATCACCGCCATACAAGAGATGCGATGGACGGGGCGAGGAAACACGATCAGAACACCTTGCAACATCTACTGAAGTGGGCATGAAGACAAGCGCAGATTCGGCGTGGGATTTGTGGTGGGAGAGAGACTCCGTCACCGAGTACTGTCGTTCACACCCGTAAACGAGCGTCTCGCCGGAATCCGCATAAAAGTACGATTTTTCACCATATCGTTTATCTGCGCTCATGCACCGACGGAAGAGAAGGACGACGTGGAAAAGGATGCATTCTACGAGCGCCTGGATACGAGCGCTGCCCCCGTCATGATATCAAAGTCGTGCTTGGCGACTTTAACGCCAGGGTGGGTAAGGAGGGTGTATTTGGCCCCACTGTCGGGAAGTTCAGTCTCCACGATCAGACTTCGCCAAATGGATTCAGGCTGATCGACTTCGCCGGTGCCCGAAACATGGTCATATCCAGCACCAGGTTCATGCACAAGAAGATCCATCAAGCTACATAGCTGTCCCCCGATCGAAAATCACGCAACCAGATCGACCACGTTGTGATAGATGGACGGCATGCTTCCAGCGTTTTAGATGTTCGCACAATACGAGAACCTAACATCGACTCTGATCACTACCTAGTAGCAGCCAAGATTCGTACCCGCCTCTGTACGACAAAACAGGTGCAACAAAAAACGCAGGGAAAGCTGGACGTCGAAAAGCTGCAATCGCAACAGACCGCCAATTATTTCGCAGATCGCCTCTCACACCTGCTCTCCGAGAGCACAATTCAACCTAGTGGAATGCATGAGCAGTGGGATCATATCTCAGGAGCACTCCGTACCGCAGCCGAAGAAGTAATTGGATTCCGGCGAACGCGAAGAAACAACTGGTATGATGATGAAGAGTGCCGCGCTGCAACGAAAAGAAAGGACGAAGCCTACAAGGCAACGCTGAGATCGAATGCAACGAGGAGTGTGTGTGAACACTACCGCGAGTTGAAGAGGGAAGCGAGGCGGCTTTTCCGGGCGAAAAAGAGAGGCAAAAAAGCGTGAAATAAAGGAGCTTGAGATGCTGGCCAACGGGAATAATGCCCGAAAATTCTATCAAAAAATTCGGCGAATGACAGAAGGTTACAAACCCGGGGCAAACTCCTGTAAGAATGAGAACGGCGACCTGGTGGCCGATGTTCAGAGAGCGCTCAGAATATGGAGGGATCACTTCTCTGCCCTTTTAACTGTAGAAACTGAGCAAGAAACCAGAGCAGATGTCGAACCCGAGCCCACAATCGAAGATGATGGAATTGACGTTCCACAAACCTACTACAATGAGGTGCGAATAGCAATATCCCGATTGAAAAACAATAAAGAAGTTGGCGCTGATGGTTTGCCTGCTTAGCTATTCGAACACGGAGGCGACGAGCTGGTAAGGCGCATGCATCAGCTTCTATGCAGAATATGGTCGGATGAATGCATGCCTGAAGATTGGAATCTAAGTGTTCTCTGCCCAATCCACAAGAAGGGCGATCCTGCAAACTGCGCCAACTATCGCGGAATCAGCCTTTTGAATATCGCATATAAGGTCCTATCAAGCGTATTGTGCGAAAGACTGAAGCCTGATGTGAACAGACTGATTGGACCTTATCAGTGTGGCTTCAGACCTGGTAAATCTACCATCGACCAGATTTTTACCATACGCCAAATCTTGGAAAAAACCCGTGAAAAGAGAATCGACACACACCACCTCTTTGTTGATTTTAAAGCCGCTTTCGATAGCACGAAAAGGAGCTGCCTATATGCCGCTATGTCTGAATTTGGTTTCCCCGCAAAACTTATACGGCTATGCAAAATGACCTTGAGCAACACCGCTTCCCCGGTTAGAATTGGTAAACACCTCTCCGAGCCGTTCGAAACTAAACGAGGTTTCAGACAGGGTGACCCCCTATCGTGCGATTTCTTTAATTTAATGCTGGAGAAAATAATACAAGCTGCAGAACTTAACCGCGCTGGAACAACATTTTATAAAAGCGTGCAACTGTTGGCATATGCTGACGATATTGATATCATTGGCCTTAACAACCGCGCCGTTACTTCTGCTCACTCCAAATTAGAAAAGGAAGCTTAGAAAATGGGATTGGTTGTGAACGAGGGCAAAACGAAGTACCTTCTGTCATCATGCAAAGAGTCAGCGCATTCGCGCCTTGGCACCCAAGCCACTGTTGGCAGCAGTAATTTGGAAATAATAAAGGACTTCGTTTACCTGGGAACCAGCATTAACACCAACAATAATGTTAGCCTAGAAATCCGACGAAGAATTACTCTTGCAAACAAATGCTACTTCGGACTGAGTAGGCAATTGAAAAGTAAAGTCCTCTCTCGACGAACGAAAATAACACTCTACAAGTCACTCATCGCACCCGTCCTGCTATATGGTGCAGAAGCGTGGACACTAACAACATCTGATGAGGCGGCTCTGGGAGTATTCGAGAGAAAGGTTCTTCGAAAGATTTGTGGACCACTACGCGTTGGCGACGGCGAGTACCGAAGAAGATTTAATGATGAGCTGTATGAACTTTACGCAGACGCCGACATAGTTCAGCGAATTAAAACACAGCGGCTTCGCTGGCTAGGCCACGTAGTGCGAATGAGCGAAGATGCTCCAGCCCAGAAGGTATTCTTATCGGCACCCGCCGGTGGAAGCAGAGGAAGAGGGAGACCACCACTCCGATGGAAGGACCAAGTGGAGACCGATTTGCGATCCCGCGGTGTTTCCAATTGGCGCCAGTTGGCGCAACGAAGAAACGACTGGCGAGCTATGTTGGACGGTCAAAATCGCCCAGGCGGTTAGATGACCATTTAAAGAAGAAGAAGAAGTATTTTTTCATACCAGACAACTCTGCGCATCCCAATACCCAGTGCGAAATGGGCATGTATGGCCTTACACGAAAGAATGTATTGATCTTACACCCATTTCTCTTTAGTTGGAAGGTACTTAATTTAGCGCTTAATTAAAAACGATAGTTTCGTAACGGTTGCATGCTAGAAAACAAGCGTTCACATGCATCTACGCATACGCCGTTAAAGTCATGCTTGACGAATTTTCCGGCTGGGACATTGTAGAAAACAAATTAGGAGCATTACTGACATTTAGGTTTTGAACGACAGCAACACTGACTTAGTCGACAATAAGTCAGCTGGCAGGCTGTATGGGTTCGTAAGGCATATAATTTGTCATGCATGTCCAATACTCTTATTTTATTTTATTAGTTATTCGATGATTCCTGGGCAGCCACCAAAAAACAGGATCATCGTATATTTTTAAATTGTTTTATTTTCCGTCACATGCATAACCTGCAGAGTTATTGCGATATTAACTTTTTCTTTTTTGAGAACTTGGGTACCTATTTTGATTTTATAAATGTGCCTACTCGAGTATAATTATTTTTTAAACAATTTGTCCTTAAGGACAACTGTATTATTCCTTTTTCCCGAATTGCCGGTGTAGCATTACTCAGAATACGTTTTACTTTCAAAGCAATTCTTTGCATATACAAATATTGACCCAAATAAATTATGTTGAACCCAACGGGAGTTCAACAACATATATCGTATCTGCTTACATTTGTCACCCAATTACTCAATTCGTCACATTGACCAACGCACGTATCGATCAGCATGACTGATCGACAGTATCGGTTTGTCAATGTGAACTACCAACTTATTGCTGACTTTGCACA
The DNA here is from genome assembly GCA_949987695.1 of Merzomyia westermanni. Lineage (NCBI taxonomy): Eukaryota > Metazoa > Arthropoda > Insecta > Diptera > Tephritidae > Merzomyia > Merzomyia westermanni. Next base: position 131,446,771 of record OX465292.1, on the reverse strand, counting down.
CAATGTAAATACTTTTAGGTTGTAAGTATTCGTGTAATTATGTATACGTAGGTGAAGTAAGAAATTGTATAAAAGAGAAAGCTTTTTAATAAAGATTGATTATTGACGATACGCTATCCACTGAGCGTCATTACATGGCGATCCTGCCAGGCTTAGTCAAAGAGGAAGCGAAAATTTGCTACATTAGCAAAACGCGACCAAGACTAAAACCTAGCCTATACTTCCATTGTCACCACGAATGACAACGCCAAAGAACGTTCTATAACCACTGATTCAGTACCGACTTTAATATTACGTGAGCACGAATCATCACATCAAGGACATAGTCATAAGCATGGGCATGTTCACGCACCGCATGAATCACTGATCGCGGTTGTTTGGATGATTATAATGGGCGATGGACTGCACAACTTCACCGATGGCATGGCATAGGGGCAGAATACATGGCAGCATACATGGCAGCAAGACGGCGAGTTAAGTATCGTAGAGAGCATTACATGGAAAAGATTTGAAGTGAAATTCATTAACATCAATTTTGCAAGTTAGTGCCGAAGACAAGGGAACTGGCAGCATGACTGGCAGCAAGACGGCGAGTTAAGTATATTTAGAATAATTTGAGCATGCCTCACGGCAGCTAAACCAATAGCAAAATTTTATTTTGCTTAGGAATAATTTAGGAATACAATAATTAAGAACTTATAGCGTAGTCACCGCATTTTGCTTATGCGCCAATAAAATTTTGTAACACGAATAAAATATTTCGGTTAAATACAGATTCAGTAGGCAAGTTCATGCTAAAGAAAAAAAGCTTATAAAATATAATGCAGGAGATTACGACTCACGAGGAATTTAATAGAATTTTCAAAAAGTGCGAAGACACTATTAAAGAATTTATAAAAATTTCCGAACAAATCCTCGAGAGTCGTAAAGCTACACAGCAAGGTCCGACACCGATTACCATAGAAGAGTATCGGCGTAGGAACAAGCTCAATAAAAAGGAAGAAATTCCAATAATACCTACCCCTGTACAAATCCAAAAAAGGAAACGGGGAGGAAAACAAGTTAGGAAAAGAAAAGAAATAGCCGAAACTTTTAGGCTACTTAACCTAACAACAAATACGGTTGAAAGATTAAGATTAAAAGAAAAAATTAACATGTTAAGAAATAAAAAATAGAAAATAAGAAATCTTTTTAATTGAGTAAATTGGAATGCCGAAATATATTTTCTTAATTTTGCTGAAAATAATTTTTATTCATCTGATGTTCTGTTAAAATTGAAGCAAAATTTTAAAAATTGTGCATCAAACATATATCATCATAACAATTCACTAGTTTATATTCCAAAAAATTTAAACGATTGTAAGTTTTTATTAGTTAGAGTTGATAGAAAGAGAATCGGTTTACAGGAGCCGTATGAGGGACCATTTGAGTTAATAGAGACAACACCGAAATGGTTCAAAATTAATTATTACAATAAATTGATAAATAGTCCTTTAGACAGAATTGAACCCGCGTATTTGGATGCAAATACATATAGTCGTTTTGTTTAGGCGAGATGCCTAAATTTCTAAAAAATGTGCTACCTTAATGTAACTTTAACGCCCTTCCAATCACTAACACCAACCCACCCACCTGTGTGGGCATGCACGTTTTGTCAGCACACATATACATGCATGGGGGTGTGCATGTGTGGGTTCACCTCCCCTTAAAACCGGAGGATAATTTTCAGGTTCAACGGTTGTCCTCGATTGGAAAACCGTCTACTCTTTCAGCAACAGTCAACGCAGTCACTCACGGCCACCCCAGGATTTTCCACCGCAGCAAAAATATTCATAAAGGTAATAAATATCTAATTGTAACTTTTTACAAAATAAACGGCCATATTTATTATAACGAGAATTCTCGTTGTTTTCTCTTATTTCTTTTCAAAATCACAATTCGACAGCGGTGCTTTCGAGCCACGGCCGCTCCAGCGAAGCACCATTGTCGCAATTGTTCATGGTCGATCTCCCCGTAGAAAGGAACCAGCCTATACAGTCCACAACACAAACATTTATTCACATCACTTGGATAAAACCACATCAACCATAATTGGGTCAATACCAGAAGCTGCCACATAAGCACAAATTGGAAAAATACTCAACATTTTAATTTCCCACAAGCCGCTGCCGAAAAGTTCCAAAGTTTATATATTATAAACAACAAACAACTCTGCCATATATACTCTGCCGCATACCACAACCAACCATACAACACAAAAGCTATTTACAACAAACATCAGCCCATCACCACATCAAAGCATGTAAGTTGTATATTTCTTGCCACTTAGTTTTTTTTGTGTTGCAAACAATTTGTCTAAAAAGTGCCGCCCGCGAGTGTAATCAAACATGAAGTAAATTGTAAACAAAAATTGGAATTGATATCAGTTCCATTTTTAAATATACAAATTTGGTGTGAGACGTCACTTAAAATAACAAGGCCATATATACCTGAAAGGTTAAGAAAATTAGTTTTCGAGAAATTACATGACATAGCCCATGTTGGTATTAAAGCAACACGTCGGTTGATCACTAGCAGATATTTTTGGCCTGGGATGAACAAAGTTATTAGCCGGTAGGCGAAAGAGTGCATTAACTGTCAGGAAAGTAAAATGTATAGGCATATAAAATCGCAAGTTTCGAAAATACTAATTTCAAAAGGTCGTTTTGAGCATGTACATTTAGATATTGTTGGGCCTCTTCCTCTAACGCATGATTTTAAATTTATATTAACTTTAATAGACAGGCATTCTCGTTGGCCGGAGGCGTATCCTCTTAAAAACATTTCCACGCAAAATGTCGCAGATACTTATTTTCGTGAGTATATATCACGATTTGGAGTTCCGTTGACAATTACAAGTAATCAAGGCGCAATTTACATCGCAGTTTTTTTACAGAGCTGTCGAAACTATTCCATCTCTATGGCGCGATATACAACAGGTATATCATCATAAACCTCCTAAGAGATTTTTGCGCCAAGCTTCTCTTCCAATTTGTGGTGTGCCGATTTGAATTTTCCCTACAAATTGGTGGGACCTACAGTTTTTTACCGACTCCGAACGGCATCTACAAAGGAGACGAATTTTTGCTGAGAAGCCTGTCATGGCAGAAATACACTCGGAGAGTTTGCCAAACCACTGCCGAGGGGCGACCCCGTTTTGAAAACCTTTTTTCAAATCACTTTTGATGTTACCTGTACCAGGGCTCGAACAATGGACCTTCGGTGTGGTAGGCCGGCAACACTACCTTCACACCACGGCGGCCGCCGGAAGTCATAAAATCAAAACCACTGTTTATCATCCACAAGCTAATGGGATAGTTAAACGCTTCCACATGCAACTTAAAGCTTAAATTATGGCAAGTGGAAATGCAGTTGAATGGTATGAGGAGTTACTTATAGTGTTATTAGGTTTGCGATCATCCTATAAAGAAGACATTCAATCTACACCTGCAGAAACGGTATATGGAGAAAATCGAAGACTTCCTTCGCAAATGGTAGTTCGGTCTGAAAATAATTTTTATTCATCTGATGTTCTGTTAAAATTGAAGCAAAATTTTAAAAATTGTGCATCAAACATATATCATCATAACAATTCACTAGTTTATATTCCAAAAAATTTAAACGATTGTAAGTTTTTATTAGTTAGAGTTGATAGAAAGAGAATCGGTTTACAGGAGCCGTATGAGGGACCATTTGAGTTAATAGAGACAACACCGAAATGGTTCAAAATTAATTATTACAATAAATTGATAAATAGTCCTTTAGACAGAATTGAACCCGCGTATTTGGATGCAAATACAAATAGTCGTTTTGTTTAGGCGAGGTGCCTAAATTTCTAAAAAATGTGCCACCCTAATGTAACTTTAACGCCCTTCCAATCACTAACACCAACCCACCCACCTGTGTGGACATGCACGTTTTGTCAGCACACATATACATGCATGGGGGTGTGCATGTGTGGGTTCACCTCCCCTTAAAACCGGAGGATAATTTTCAGGTTCAACGGTTGTCCTCGATTGGAAAACCGTCTACTCTTTCAGCAACAGTCAACGCAGTCACTCACGGCCACCCCAGGATTTTCCACCGCAGCAAAAATATTCATAAAGGTAACAAATATCTAATTGTAACTTTTTACAAAATAAACGGCCATATTTATTATAACGAGAATTCTCGTTGTTTTCTCTTATTTCTTTTCAAAGTCACAATTCGACAGCGGTGCTTTCGAGCCACGGCCGCTCCAGCGAAGCACCATTGTCGCAATTGTTCATGGTCCATCTCCCCGTAGAAAGGAACCAGCCTATACAGTCCACAACACAAACATTTATTCACATCACTTGGATAAAACCACATCAACCATAATTGGGTTAATACCAGAAGCTGCCACATAAGCACAAATTGGAAAAATACTCAACATTTTAATTTGCCACAAGCCGCTGCCGAAAAGTTCCAAAGTTTATATATTATAAACAACAAACAACTCTGCCATATATACTCTGCCACATACCACAACCAACCATACAACACAAAAGCTATTTACAACAAACATCAGCCCATCACCACATCAAAGCATGTAAGTTGTATATTTCTTGCCACTTAGTTTTTTTTGTGTTGCAAACAATTTGTCTAAAAAGTGCCGCCCGCGAGTGTAATCAAACATAAGTGCGTGAAGTAAATTGTAAACAAAAATTGGAATTGATATCAGTTCCATTTTTAAATATACAAATTTGGTGGGAGACGTCACTTAAAATAACAAGGCCATATATACCTGAAATTTTAAGAAAATTAGTTTTCGAGAAATTACATGACATAGCCCATGTTGGTATTAAAGCAACACGTCGGTTGATCACTAGCAGATATTTTTGGCCTGGGATGAACAGAGTTATTAGCCGGTAGGCGAAAGAGTGCATTAACTGTCAGGAAAGTAAAATGTATAGGCATATAAAATCGCAAGTTTCGAAAATACCAATTTCAAAAGGTCGTTTTGAGCATGTACATTTAGATATTGTTGGGCCTCTTCCTCTAACGCATGATTTTAAATTTATATTAACTTTAATAGACAGGCATTCTCGTTGGCCGGAGGCGTATCCTCTTAAAAACATTTCCACGCAAAATGTCGCAGATACTTATTTTCGTGAGTATATATCACGATTTGGAGTTCCGTTGACAATTACAACTAATCAAGGCGCAATTTACATCGCAGTTTTTTTACAGAGCTGTCGAAACTATTCCATCTCTATGGCGCGATATACAACAGGTATATCATCACAAACCTCCTAAGAGATTTTTGCGCCAAGCTTCTCTTCCAATTTGTGGTGTGCCGATTTGAATTTTCCCTACAAATTGGTGGGACCTACAGTTTTTTGCCGACTCCGAACGGCATCTACAAAGGAGACGAATTTTTGCTGAGAAGCCTGTCATGGCAGAAATACACTCGGAGAGTTTGCCAAACCACTGCCGAGGGGCGACCCCGTTTTGAAAACCTTTTTTCAAATCACTTTTGATGTTACCTGTACCAGGGCTCGAACCATGGACCTTCGGTGTGGTAGGCCGGCAACACTACCTTCACACCACGGCGGCCGCCGGAAGTCATAAAATCAAAACCACTGTTTATCATCCACAAGCTAATGGGATAGTTAAACGCTTCCACATGCAACTTAAAGCTTAAATTATGGCAAGTGGAAATGCAGTTGAATGGTATGAGGAGTTACTTATAGTGTTATTAGGTTAGCGATCATCCTATAAAGAAGACATTCAATCTACACCTGCACAAACGGTATATGGAGAAAATCGAAGACTTCCTTCGCAAATGGTAGTTCGGTCTGAAAATAATTTTTATTCATCTGATGTTCTGTTAAAATTGAAGCAAAATTTTGAAAATTGTGCAACAAACATATATCATCATAACAATTCACTAGTTTATATTCCAAAAAATTTAAACGATTGTAAGTTTTTATTAGTTAGAGTTGATAGAAAGAGAACCGGTTTACAGGAGCCGTATGAGGGACCAGTTGAGTTAATAGAGACAACACCGAAATGGTTCAAAATTAATTATTACAATAAATTGATAAATAGTCCTTTAGACAGAATTGAACCCGCGTATTTGGATGCAAATACATATAGTCGTTTTGTTTAGGCGAGATGCCTAAATTTCTAAAACATGTGCCACCCTAATGTTACTTTAACGCCCTTCCAATCACTAACACCAACCCACCCACCTGTGTGGACATGCACGTTTTGTCAGCACACATATACATGAATGGGGGTGTGCATGTGTGGGTTCACCTCCCCTTAAAACCGGAGGATAATTTTCAGGTTCAACGGTTGTCCTCGATTGGAAAACCGTCTACTCTTTCAGCAACAGTCAACGCAGTCACTCACGGCCACCCCAGGATTTTCCACCGCAGCCAAAATATTCATAAAGGTAACAAATATCTAATTGTAACTTTTTACAAAATAAACGGCCATATTTATTATAACGAGAATTCTCGTTGTTTTCTCTTATTTCTTTTCAAAATCACAATTCGACAGCGGTGCTTTCGAGCCACGGCCGCTCCAGCGAAGCAAAATTGTCGCAATTGTTCATGGTCCATCTCCCCGTAGAAAGGAACCAGCCTATACAGTCCACAACACAAACATTTATTCACATCACTTGGATAAAACCACATCAACCATAATTGGGTTAATACCAGAAGCTGCCACATAAGCACAAATTGGAAAAATACTCAACATTTTAATTTGCCACAAGCCGCTGCCGAAAATTTCCAAAGTTTATATATTATAAACAACAAACAACTCTGCCATATATACTCTGCCACATACCACAACCAACCATACAACACAAAAGCTATTTACAACAAACATCAGCCCATCACCACATCAAAGCATGTAAGTTGTATATTTCTTGCCACTTAGTTTTTTTTGTGTTGCAAACAATTTGTCTAAAAAGTGCCGCCCGCGAGTGTAATCAAACATAAGTGCGTGAAGTAAATTGTAAACAAAAATTGGAATTGATATCAGTTCCATTTTTAAATATACAAATTTGGTGTGAGACGTCACTTAAAATAACAAGGCCATATATACCTGAAAGGTTAAGAAAATTAGTTTTCGAGAAATTACATGACATAGCCCATGTTGGTATTAAAGCAACACGTCGGTTGATCACTAGCAGATATTTTTGGCCTGGGATGAACAAAGTTATTAGCCGGTAGGCGAAAGAGTGCATTAACTGTCAGGAAAGTAAAATGTATAGGCATATAAAATCGCAAGTTTCGAAAATACTAATTTCAAAAGGTCGTTTTGAGCATGTACATTTAGATATTGTTGGGCCTCTTCCTCTAACGCATGATTTTAAATTTATATTAACTTTAATAGACAGGCATTCTCGTTGGCCGGAGGCGTATCCTCTTAAAAACATTTCCACGCAAAATGTCGCAGATACTTATTTTCGTGAGTATATATCACGATTTGGAGTTCCGTTGACAATTACAACTAATCAAGGCGCAATTTACATCGCAGTTTTTTTACAGAGCTGTCGAAACTATTCCATCTCTATGGCGCGATATACAACAGGTATATCATCATAAACCTCCTAAGAGATTTTTGCGCCAAGCTTCTCTTCCAATTTGTGGTGTGCCGATTTGAATTTTCCCTACAAATTGGTGGGACCTACAGTTTTTTGCCGACTCCGAACGGCATCTACAAAGGAGACGAATTTTTGCTGAGAAGCCTGTCATGGCAGAAATACACTCGGAGAGTTTGCCAAACCACTGCCGAAGGGCGAGCCCGTTTTGAAAACCTTTTTTCAAATCACTTTTGATGTTACCTGTACCAGGGCTCGAACCATGGACCTTCGGTGTGGTAGGCCGGCAACACTACCTTCACACCACGGCGGCCGCCGGAAGTCATAAAATCAAAACCACTGTTTATCATCCACAAGCTAATGGGATAGTTAAACGCTTCCACATGCAACTTAAAGCTTAAATTATGGCAAGTGGAAATGCAGTTGAATGGTATGAGGAGTTACTTATAGTGTTATTAGGTTTGCGATCATCCTATAAAGAAGACATTCAATCTACACCTGCAGAAACGGTATATGGAGAAAATCGAAGACTTCCTTCGCAAATGGTAGTTCGGTCTGAAAATAATTTTTATTCATCTGATGTTCTGTTAAAATTGAAGCAAAATTTTAAAAATTGTGCATCAAACATATATCATCATAACAATTCACTAGTTTATATTCCAAAAAATTTAAACGATTGTAAGTTTTTATTAGTTAGAGTTGATAGAAAGAGAACCGGTTTACAGGAGCCGTATGAGGGACCATTTGAGTTAATAGAGACAACACCGAAATGGTTCAAAATTAATTATTACAATAAATTGATAAATAGTCCTTTACACAGAATTGAACCCGCGTATTTGGATGCAAATACATATAGTCGTTTTGTTTAGGCGAGATGCCTAAATTTCTAAAAAATGTGCCACCCTAATGTAACTTTAACGCCCTTCCAATCACTAACACCAACCCACCCACCTGTGTGGACATGCACGTTTTGTCAGCACACATATACATGCATGGGGGTGTGCATGTGTGGGTTCTATCTCTATGGCGCGATATACAACAGGTATATCATCATAAACCTCCTAAGAGATTTTTGCGCCAAGCTTCTCTTCCAATTTGTGGTGTGCCGATTTGAATTTTCCCTACAAATTGGTGGGACCTACAGTTTTTTGCCGACTCCGAACGGCATCATCTACAAAGGAGACGAATTTTTGCTGAGAAGCCTGTCATGGCAGAAATACACTCGGAGAGTTTGCCAAACCACTGCCGAGGGGCGACCCCGTTTTGAAAAACTTTTTTTCAAATCACTTTTGATGTTACCTGTACCAGGGCTCGAACCATGGACCTTCGGTGTGGTAGGCCGGCAACACTACCTTCACACCACGGCGAGGGTGTGGGTTCACCTCCCCTTAAAACCGGGGGATAATTTTCAGGTTCAACGGTTGTCCTCGATTGGAAAACCGTCTACTCTTTCAGCAACAGTCAACGCAGTCACTCACGGCCACCCCAGGATTTTCCACCGCAGCAAAAATATTCATAAAGGTAACAAATATCTAATTGTAACTTTTTACAAAATAAACGGCCATATTTATTATAACGAGAATTCTCGTTGTTTTCTCTTATTTCTTTTCAAAATCACAACTCGACAGCGGTGCTTTCGAGCCACGGCCGCTCCAGCGAAGCACCATTGTCGCAATTGTTCATGGTCCATCTCCCCGTAGAAAGGAACCAGCCTATACAGTCCACAACACAAACATTTATTCACATCACTTGGATAAAACCACATCAACCATAATTGGGTTAATACCAGAAGCTGCCACATAAGCACAAATTGGAAAAATACTCAACATTTTAATTTGCCACAAGCCGCTGCCGAAAATTTCCAAAGTTTATATATTATAAACAACAAACAACTCTGCCATATATACTCTGCCACATACCACAACCAACCATACAACACAAAAGCTATTTACAACAAACATCAGCCCATCACCACATCAAAGCATGTAAGTTGTATATTTCTTGCCACTTAGTTTTTTTTGTGTTGCAAACAATTTGTCTAAAAAGTGCCGCCCGCGAGTGTAATCAAACATAAGTGCGTGAAGTAAATTGTAAACAAAAATTGGAATTGATATCACTTCCATTTTTAAATATACAAATTTGGTGTGAGACGTCACTTAAAATAACAAGGCCATATATACCTGAAAGGTTAAGAAAATTAGTTTTCGAGAAATTACATGACATAGCCCATGTTGGTATTAAAGCAACACGTCGGTTGATCACTAGCAGATATTTTTGGCCTGGGATGAACAAAGTTATTAGCCGGTAGGCGAAAGAGTGCATTAACTGTCAGGAAAGTAAAATGTATAGGCATATAAAATCGCAAGTTTCGAAAATACTAATTTCAAAAGGTCGTTTTGAGCATGTACATTTAGATATTGTTGGGCCTCTTCCTCTAACGCATGATTTTAAATTTATATTAACTTTAATAGACAGGCATTCTCGTTGGCCGGAGGCGTATCCTCTTAAAAACATTTCCACGCAAAATGTCGCAGATACTTATTTTCGTGAGTATATATCACGATTTGGAGTTCCGTTAACAATTACAACTAATCAAGGCGCAATTTACATCGCAGTTTTTTTACAGAGCTGTCGAAACTATTCCATCTCTATGGCGCGATATACAACAGGTATATCATCACAAACTTCCTAAGAGATTTTTGCGCCAAGCTTCTCTTCCAATTTGTGGTGTGCCGATTTGAATTTTCCCTACAAATTGGTGGGACCTACAGTTTTTTGCCGACTCCGAACGGCATCTACAAAGGAGACGAATTTTTGCTGAGAAGCCTGTCATGGCAGAAATACACTCGGAGAGTTTGCCAAACCACTGCCGAGGGGCGACCCCGTTTTGAAAAACTTTTTTCAAATCACTTTTGATGTTACCTGTACCAGGGCTCGAACCATGGACCTTCGGTGTGGTAGGCCGGCAACACTACCTTCACACCACGGCGGCCGCCGGAAGTCATAAAATCAAAACCACTGTTTATCATCCACAAGCTAATGGGATAGTTAAACGCTTCCACATGCAACTTAAAGCTTAAATTATGGCAAGTGGAAATGCAGTTGAATGGTATGAGGAGTTACTTATAGTGTTATTAGGTTTGCGATCATTATATAAAGAAGACATTCAATCTACACCTGCAGAAACGGTATATGGAGAAAATCGAAGACTTCCTTCGCAAATGGTAGTTCGGTCTGAAAATAATTTTTATTCATCTGATGTTCTGTTAAAATTGAAGCAAAATTTTAAAAATTGTGCATCAAACATATATCATCATAACAATTCACTAGTTTATATTCCAAAAAATTTAAACGATTGTAAGTTTTTATTAGTTAGAGTTGATAGAAAGAGAACCGGTTTACAGGAGCCGTATGAGGGACCATTTGAGTTAATAGAGACAACACCGAAATGGTTCAAAATTAATTATTACAATAAATTGATAAATAGTCCTTTAGACAGAATTGAACCCGCGTATTTGGATGCAAATACATATAGTCGTTTTGTTTAGGCGAGATGCCTAAATTTCTAAAAAATGTGCCACCCTAATGTAACTTTAACGCCCTTCCAATCACTAATACCAACCCACCCACCTGTGTGGACATGCACGTTTTGTCAGCACACATATACATGCATGGGGGTGTGCATGTGTGGGTTCACCTCCCCTTAAAACCGGAGGATAATTTTCAGGTTCAACGGTTGTCCTCGATTGGAAAACCGTCTACTCTTTCAGCAACAGTCAACGCATTCACTCACGGCCACCCCAGGATTTTCCACCGCAGCAAAAATATTCATAAAGGTAACAAATATCTAATTGTAACTTTTTACAAAATAAACGGCCATATTTATTATAACGAGAATTCTCGTTGTTTTCTCTTATTTCTTTTCAAAATCACAATTCGACAGCGGTGCTTTCGAGCCACGGCCGCTCCAGCGAAGCACCATTGTCGCAATTGTTCATGGTCCATCTCCCCGTAGAAAGGAACCAGCCTATACAGTCCACAACACAAACATTTATTCACATCACTTGGATAAAACCACATCAACCATAATTGGGTTAATACCAGAAGCTGCCACATAAGCACAAATTGGAAAAATACTCAACATTTTAATTTGCCACAAGCCGCTGCCGAAAAGTTCCAAAGTTTATATATTATAAACAACAAACAACTCTGCCATATATACTCTGCCACATACCACAACCAACCATACAACACAAAAGCTATTTACAACAAACATCAGCCCATCACCACATCAAAGCATGTAAGTTGTATATTTCTTGCCACTTAGTTTTTTTTGTGTTGCAAACAATTTGTCTAAAAAGTACCGCCCGCGAGTGTAATCAAACATAAGTGCGTGAAGTAAATTGTAAACAAAAATTGGAATTGATATCAGTTCCATTTTTAAATATACAAATTTGGTGTGAGACGTCACTTAAAATAACAAGGCCATATATACCTGAAAGGTTAAGAAAATTAGTTTTCGAGAGATTACATGACATAGCCCATGTTGGTATTAAAGCAACACGTCGGTTGATCACTAGCAGATATTTTTGGCCTGGGATGAACAAAGTTATTAGCCGGTAGGCGAAAGAGTGCATTAACTGTCAGGAAAGTAAAATGTATAGGCATATAAAATCGCAAGTTTCGAAAATACCAATTTCAAAAGGTCGTTTTGAGCATGTACATTTAGATATTGTTGGGCCTCTTCCTCTAACGCATGATTTTAAATTTATATTAACTTTAATAGACAGGCATTCTCGTTGGCCGGAGGCGTATCCTCTTAAAAACATTTCCACGCAAAATGTCGCAGATACTTATTTTCGTGAGTATATATCACGATTTGGAGTTCCGTTGACAATTACAACTAATCAAGGCGCAATTTACATCGCAGTTTTTTTACAGAGCTGTCGAAACTATTCCATCTCTATGGCGCGATATACAACAGGTATATCATCATAAACCTCCTAAGAGATTTTTGCGCCAAGCTTCTCTTCCAATTTGTGGTGTGCCGATTTGAATTTTCCCTACAAATTGGTGGGACCTACAGTTTTTTGCCGACTCCGAACGGCATCTACAAAGGAGACGAATTTTTGCTGAGAAGCCTGTCATGGCAGAAATACACTCGGAGAGTTTGCCAAACCACTGCCGAGGGGCGACCCCGTTTTGAAAAACTTTTTTCAAATCACTTTTGATGTTACCTGTACCAGGGCTCGAACCATGGACCTTCGGTGTAGTAGGGCGGCAACACTACCTTCACACCACGGCGGCCGCCGGAAGTCATAAAATCAAAACCACTGTTTATCATCCACAAGCTAATGGGATAGTTAAACGCTTCCACATGCAACTTAAAGCTTAAATTATGGCAAGTGGAAATGCAGTTGAATGGTATGAGGAGTTACTTATAGTGTTATTAGGTTTGCGATCATCCTATAAAGAAGACATTCAATCTACACCTGCAGAAACGGTATATGGAGAAAATCGAAGACTTCCTTCGCAAATGGTAGTTCGGTCTGAAAATAATTTTTATTCATCTGATGTTCTGTTAAAATTGAAGCAAAATTTTAAAAATTGTGCATCAAACATATATCATCATAACAATTCACTAGTTTATATTAAAAAAAATTTAAACGATTGTAAGTTTTTATTAGTTAGAGTTGATAGAAAGAGAACCGGTTTACAGGAGCCGTATGAGGGACCATTTGAGTTAATAGAGACAACACCGAAATGGTTCAAAATTAATTATTACAATAAATTGATAAATAGTCCTTTAGACAGAATTGAACCCGCGTATTTGGATGCAAATACATATAGTCGTTTTGTTTAGGCGAGATGCCTAAATTTCTAAAAAATGTGCCACCCTAATGTAACTTTAACGCCCTTCCAATCACTAATACCAACCCACCCACCTGTGTGGACATGCACGTTTTGTCAGCACACATATACATGCATGGGGGTGTGCATGTGTGGGTTCACCTCCCCTTAAAACCGGAGGATAATTTTCAGGTTCAACGGTTGTCCTCGATTGGAAAACCGTCTACTCTTTCAGCAACAGTCAACGCAGTCACTCACGGCCACCCCAGGATTTTCCACCGCAGCAAAAATATTCATAAAGGTAACAAATATCTAATTGTAACTTTTTACAAAATAAACGGCCATATTTATTATAACGAGAATTCTCGTTGTTTTCTCTTATTTCTTTTCAAAATCACAATTCGACAGCGGTGCTTTCGAGCCACGGCCGCTCCAGCGAAGCACCATTGTCGCAATTGTTCATGGTCCATCTCCCCGTAGAAAGGAACCAGCCTATACAGTCCACAACACAAACATTTATTCACATCACTTGGATAAAACCACATCAACCATAATTGGGTTAATACCAGAAGCTGCCACATAAGCACAAATTGGAAAAATACTCAACATTTTAATTTGCCACAAGCCGCTGCCGAAAAGTTCCAAAGTTTATATATTATAAACAACAAACAACTCTGCCATATATACTCTGCCACATACCACAACCAACCATACAACACAAAAGCTATTTACAACAAACATCAGCCCATCACCACATCAAAGCATGTAAGTTGTATATTTCTTGCCACTTAGTTTTTTTTGTGTTGCAAACAATTTGTCTAAAAAGTGCCGCCCGCGAGTGTAATCAAACATAAGTGCGTGAAGTAAATTGTAAACAAAAATTGGAATTGATATCAGTTCCATTTTTAAATATACAAATTTGGTGGGAGACGTCACTTAAAATAACAAGGCCATATATACCTGAAATTTTAAGAAAATTAGTTTTCGAGAAATTACATGACATAGCCCATGTTGGTATTAAAGCAACACGTCGGTTGATCACTAGCAGATATTTTTGGCCTGGGATGAACAGAGTTATTAGCCGGTAGGCGAAAGAGTGCATTAACTGTCAGGAAAGTAAAATGTATAGGCATATAAAATCGCAAGTTTCGAAAATACCAATTTCAAAAGGTCGTTTTGAGCATGTACATTTAGATATTGTTGGGCCTCTTCCTCTAACGCATGATTTTAAATTTATATTAACTTTAATAGACAGGCATTCTCGTTGGCCGGAGGCGTATCCTCTTAAAAACATTTCCACGCAAAATGTCGCAGATACTTATTTTCGTGAGTATATATCACGATTTGGAGTTCGGTTGACAATTACAACTAATCAAGGCGCAATTTACATCGCAGTTTTTTTACAGAGCTGTCGAAACTATTCCATCTCTATGGCGCGATATACAACAGGTATATCATCATAAACCTCCTAAGAGATTTTTGCGCCAAGCTTCTCTTCCAATTTGTGGTGTGCCGATTTGAATTTTCCCTACAAATTGGTGGGACCTACAGTTTTTTGCCGACTCCGAACGGCATCATCTACAAAGGAGACGAATTTTTGCTGAGAAGCCTGTCATGGCAGAAATACACTCGGAGAGTTTGCCAAACCACTGCCGAGGGGCGACCCCGTTTTGAAAAACTTTTTTTCAAATCACTTTTGATGTTACCTGTACCAGGGCTCGAACCATGGACCTTCGGTGTGGTAGGCCGGCAACACTACCTTCACACCACGGCGGGGGTGTGGGTTCACCTCCCCTTAAAACCGGGGGATAATTTTCAGGTTCAACGGTTGTCCTCGATTGGAAAACCGTCTACTCTTTCAGCAACAGTCAACGCAGTCACTCACGGCCACCCCAGGATTTTCCACCGCAGCAAAAATATTCATAAAGGTAACAAATATCGAATTGTAACTTTTTACAAAATAAACGGCCATATTTATTATAACGAGAATTCTCGTTGTTTTCTCTTATTTCTTTTCAAAATCACAATTCGACAGCGGTGCTTTCGAGCCACGGCCGCTCCAGCGAAGCACCATTGTCGCAATTGTTCATGGTCCATCTCCCCGTAGAAAGGAACCAGCCTATACAGTCCACAACACAAACATTTATTCACATCACTTGGATAAAACCACATCAACCATAATTGGGTTAATACCAGAAGCTGCCACATAAGCACAAATTGGAAAAATACTCAACATTTTAATTTGCCACAAGCCGCTGCCGAAAATTTCCAAAGTTTATATATTATAAACAACAAACAACTCTGCCATATATACTCTGCCACATACCACAACCAACCATACAACACAAAAGCTATTTACAACAAACATCAGCCCATCACCACATCAAAGCATGTAAGTTGTATATTTCTTGCCACTTAGTTTTTTTTGTGTTGCAAACAATTTGTCTAAAAAGTGCCGCCCGCGAGTGTAATCAAACATAAGTGCGTGAAGTAAATTGTAAACAAAAATTGGAATTGATATCAGTTCCATTTTTAAATATACAAATTTGGTGTGAGACGTCACTTAAAATAACAAGGCCATATATACCTGAAAGGTTAAGAAAATTAGTTTTCGAGAAATTACATGACATAGCCCATGTTCGTATTAAAGCAACACGTCGGTTGATCACTAGCAGATATTTTTGGCCTGGGATGAACAAAGTTATTAGCCGGTAGGCGAAAGAGTGCATTAACTGTCAGGAAAGTAAAATGTATAGGCATATAAAATCGCAAGTTTCGAAAATACTAATTTCAAAAGGTCGTTTTGAGCATGTACATTTAGATATTGTTGGGCCTCTTCCTCTAACGCATGATTTTAAATTTATATTAACTTTAATAGACAGGCATTCTCGTTGGCCGGAGGCGTATCCTCTTAAAAACATTTCCACGCAAAATGTCGCACATACTTATTTTCGTGAGTATATATCACGATTTGGAGTTCCGTTAACAATTACAACTAATCAAGGCGCAATTTACATCGCAGTTTTTTTACAGAGCTGTCGAAACTATTCCATCTCTATGGCGCGATATACAACAGGTATATCATCACAAACCTCCTAAGAGATTTTTGCGCCAAGCTTCTCTTCCAATTTGTGGTGTGCCGATTTGAATTTTCCCTACAAATTGGTGGGACCTACAGTTTTTTGCCGACTCCGAACGGCATCTACAAAGGAGACGAATTTTTGCTGAGAAGCCTGTCATGGCAGAAATACACTCGGAGAGTTTGCCAAACCACTGCCGAGGGGCGACACCGTTTTGAAAAACTTTTTTCAAATCACTTTTGATGTTACCTGTACCAGGGCTCGAACCATGGACCTTCGGTGTGGTAGGCCGGCAACACTACCTTCACACCACGGCGGCCGCCGGAAGTCATAAAATCAAAACCACTGTTTATCATCCACAAGCTAATGGGATAGTTAGACGCTTCCACATGCAACTTAAAGCTTAAATTATGGCAAGTGGAAATGCAGTTGAATGGTATGAGGAGTTACCTATAGTGTTATTAGGTTTGCGATCATCCTATAAAGAAGACATTCAATCTACACCTGCAGAAACGGTATATGGAGAAAATCGAAGACTTCCTTCGCAAATGGTAGTTCGGTCTGAAAATAATTTTTATTCATCTGATGTTCTGTTAAAATTGAAGCAAAATTTTAAAAATTGTGCATCAAAGATATATCATCATAACAATTCACTAGTTTATATTCCAAAAAATTTAAACGATTGTAAGTTTTTATTAGTTAGAGTTGATAGAAAGAGAACCGGTTTACAGGAGCCGTATGAGGGACCATTTGAGTTAATAGAGACAACACCGAAATGGTTCAAAATTAATTATTACAATAAATTGATAAATAGTCCTTTAGACAGGATTGAACCTGCGTATTTGGATGCAAATACATATAGTCGTTTTGTTTAGGCGAGATGCCTAAATTTCTAAAAAATGTGCCACCCTAATGTAACTTTAACGCCCTTCCAATCACTAACACCAACCCACCCACCTGTGTGAGCATGCACGTTTTGTCAGCATGGGGGGTTCACCTCCCCTTAAAACCGGAGGATAATTTTCAGGTTCAACGGTTGTCCTCGATTGGAAAACCGTCAACTCTTTCAGCAACAGTCAACGCAGTCACATCACGGCCACCCCAGGATTTTCCACCGCAGCAAAAATATTCATAAAGGTAACAATTATCTAATTGTAACTTTTTACAAAATAAACGTCCATATTTATTATAACGAGAATTCTAGTTGTTTTCTCTTATTTCTTTTCAAAATCACAATTCGACAGCGGTGCTTTCGAGCCACGGCCGCTCCAGCGAAGCATCATTGTCGCAATTGTTCATGGTCCATCTCCCCGTAGAAAGGAACCAGCCTATACAGTCCACAACACAAACATTTATTCACATCACTTGGATAAAACCACATCAACCATAGTTGGGTCAATACCAGAAGCTGCCACATAAGCACAAATTGGAAAAATACTCAACATTTTAATTTGCCACAAGCCGCTGCCGAAAAGTTCCAAAGTTTATATATTATAAACAACAAACAACTCTGCCATATATACTCTGCCACATACCACAACCAACCATACAACACAAAAGCTATTTACAACAAACATCAGCCCATCACCACATCAAAGCATGTAAGTTGTATATTTCTTGCCACTTAGTTTTTTTTGTGTTGCAAACAATTTGTCTAAAAAGTGCCGCCCGCGAGTGTAATCAAACATAAGTGCGTGAAGTAAATTGTAAACAAAAATTGGAAATGATATCAGTTCCATTTTTAAATATACAAATTTGGTGTGAGACGTCACTTAAAATAACAAGGCCATATATACCTGAAAGGTTAAGAAAATTAGTTTTCGAGAGATTACATGACATAGCCCATGTTGGTATTAAAGCAACACGTCGGTTGATCACTAGCAGATATTTTTGGCCTGGGATGAACAAAGTTATTAGCCGGTAGGCGAAAGAGTGCATTAACTGTCAGGAAAGTAAAATGTATAGGCATATAAAATCGCAAGTTTCGAAAATACCAATTTCGTTTTGAGCATGTACATTTAGATATTGTTGGGCCTCTTCCTCTAACGCATGATTTTAAATTTATATTAACTTTAATAGACAGGCATTCTCGTTGGCCGGAGGCGTATCCTCTTAAAAACATTTCCACGCAAAATGTCGCAGATACTTATTTTCGTGAGTATATATCACGATTTGGAGTTCCGTTGACAATTACAACTAATCAAGGCGCAATTTACATCGCAGTTTTTTTACAGAGCTGTCGAAACTATTCCATCTCTATGGCGCGATATACAACAGGTATATCATCATAAACCTCCTAAGAGATTTTTGCGCCAAGCTTCTCTTCCAATTTGTGGTGTGCCGATTTGAATTTTCCCTACAAATTGGTGGGACCTACAGTTTTTTGCCGACTCCGAACGGCATCTACAAAGGAGACGAATTTTTGCTGAGAAGCCTGTCATGGCAGAAATACACTCGGAGAGTTTGCCAAACCACTGCCGAGGGGCGACACCGTTTTGAAAAACTTTTTTCAAATCACTTTTGATGTTACCTGTACCAGGGCTCGAACCATGGACCTTCGGTGTGGTAGGCCGGCAACACTACCTTCACACCACGGCGGCCGCCGGAAGTCATAAAATCAAAACCACTGTTTATCATCCACAAGCTAATGGGATAGTTAGACGCTTCCACATGCAACTTAAAGCTTAAATTATGGCAAGTGGAAATGCAGTTGAATGGTATGAGGAGTTACCTATAGTGTTATTAGGTTTGCGATCATCCTATAAAGAAGACATTCAATCTACACCTGCAGAAACGGTATATGGAGAAAATCGAAGACTTCCTTCGCAAATGGTAGTTCGGTCTGAAAATAATTTTTATTCATCTGATGTTCTGTTAAAATTGAAGCAAAATTTTAAAAATTGTGCATCAAAGATATATCATCATAACAATTCACTAGTTTATATTCCAAAAAATTTAAACGATTGTAAGTTTTTATTAGTTAGAGTTGATAGAAAGAGAACCGGTTTACAGGAGCCGTATGAGGGACCATTTGAGTTAATAGAGACAACACCGAAATGGTTCAAAATTAATTATTACAATAAATTGATAAATAGTCCTTTAGACAGAATTGAACCTGCGTATTTGGATGCAAATACATATAGTCGTTTTGTTTAGGCGAGATGCCTAAATTTCTAAAAAATGTGCCACCCTAATGTAACTTTAACGCCCTTCCAATCACTAACACCAACCCACCCACCTGTGTGAGCATGCACGTTTTGTCAGCATGGGGGGTTCACCTCCCCTTAAAACCGGAGGATAATTTTCAGGTTCAACGGTTGTCCTCGATTGGAAAACCGTCAACTCTTTCACCAACAGTCAACGCAGTCACATCACGGCCACCCCAGGATTTTCCACCGCAGCAAAAATATTCATAAAGGTAACAATTATCTAATTGTAACTTTTTACAAAATAAACGGCCATATTTATTATAACGAGAATTCTAGTTGTTTTCTCTTATTTCTTTTCAAAATCACAATTCGACAGCGGTGCTTTCGAGCCACGGCCGCTCCAGCGAAGCATCATTGTCGCAATTGTTCATGGTCCATCTCCCCGTAGAAAGGAACCAGCCTATACAGTCCACAACACAAACATTTATTCACATCACTTGGATAAAACCACATCAACCATAGTTGGGTCAATACCAGAAGCTGCCACATAAGCACAAATTGGAAAAATACTCAACATTTTAATTTGCCACAAGCCGCTGCCGAAAAGTTCCAAAGTTTATATATTATAAACAACAAACAACTCTGCCATATATACTCTGCCACATACCACAACCAACCATACAACACAAAAGCTATTTACAACAAACATCAGCCCATCATCACATCAAAGCATGTAAGTTGTATATTTCTTGTCACTTAGTTTTTTTTGTGTTGCAAACAATTTGTCTAAAAAGTGCCGCCCGCGAGTGTAATCAAACATAAGTGCGTTAAGTGAATATTTAATAATAGTGATTTTTTTTAAACAGATAATTGCTTTACTTTTCTTTAATTTTTAAATTAAATTAAACGGTTCAAAATCCTTGCGACTATCCGAATTATCCCCCCACCAGTGGTAAGGTTTTTTTGGGCACAGCGCAAGGCAAGAGGTAACATAACCTCACTTTCACAATAAGTTCACTTAGCCTTTCGATCTTCAGTTTGGTTTTGTTTTTTCCACTTGTTTTTTTTTCGGTAATATACACAACAGCATTTTAATCGAAGGCTACTTTATTATTTTCTTATTAAATTCACAGCACTTTTCATTTGTTATTAAATTTTTTTTTCATTTAATATTCACTTTCTCTCGTTTGATACACCGCGCACTTTATCTGTGTTTTTTGTGTACCTCCTTATTGCGGCAACATATACACATTTATTTATATACATATTCCCTTATACGTGTGGGTGGCGAGTAAGCCAAAGAGTGTTACTGTTGTACACACACAGTATGCAGACAAAGCGGCCAAGTCTGCAATAACTAAATAAAATTTAATTGAATTAAAATTACATCAATTGGATTGATTTGAAATTTTATTGAGTTGGGTTTTTTTTGGTTTTACTGGGTAAAAATACTGCCTTTACCTTTTCTATTCAGCATTTATCTTGTACGGTTGAGCATTTCATCGTACCTTCAGCTATATTTTTTCGGTTTTGTTTTGATTCTACATATCCTCTAAGTCCAAAATATGGAAAGTTTCATTAAGCTGGCTGATACGATTTCTGAATTCGAATCAGACTACAATGAATTAGAGGATTCAGTCCACAGCAAGTACACTCTTGGGCTTCAACAAGAGGACTTGAAAGCAATGTGGAGAAAAACCAGAACGGCAACCAACATTTCGTGACATGTTCACGGCCATATATATCTTAAACAAACGCCTAAGATATTGTGAAAAAATGTCCGCTCACGAATGAGGGATACGAAAACAAACGTATCTTAGTAAACTCCCAACTCCAAATTTTGTTTAACTTGAAAAAGGTAGAGAGTGAGTGTGGTAGCGCGATTAAAATACTTCAGCGCGAAATAAATAATTGCCTTTCGTCCCTGCGAAGTCATAAAATTGACACTTCGAACTGGGATGCAATTATTACAAATTTGTGTTCGACGAACTTGCCGGAGAGTACGCTTGGTCTATGGGAGCAAAGCATAGACCACAAAGTGGAAATATCCAAGTAGGAGGATATGGACAAATTTTTGTCCAACCGCTCCCAGACACTCGAAACAGTGTCTGGGTTCATAGGGAGTTCTTCGAAAGTGAAAAAACCGCAAAGTACGCGGAATGCCAACGAACCCCCTGCAAAAAGACTTGGTACATACCAAGCAAATGTCACTAAATTACTGTGCACAAAGTGCAAATCGAATGCCCACAGATTATGAAACTGTCCCCGTTTTCTTAAATTAACTCCGGTGGAGAAAATTATTTTGTCAAATTCACCAAGGGCTGTTTGAACTGCTTATCCCCAGGACATACTGTGTCGAAGTGCACCAGTTATTTCGCCTGCAACAAGTGCCACTCTCGACATAATACGCTCCTGCATGCGGAGTCTCTTCAGACGCAGGCAGCCACCAGCCCTAATCAGTATCATGCTGATAATGCTGCCTCAACTTTAAAACAGGCACAAGAGAGACGGGAAGCTCAAAAATCTGTTTCGGCCGTAAACCGAAATGTTAAATCCTGCCATGTGCATTCAAGTGCAGGTCTGCTGCTAGGGACAGCTCGTGTAACCATTCATCATAATGGTACATACTTCCCAGCAAGGACACTGATTGATTCTGGTTCAGAGTGCTCGTTTATGACAGAACGACTCAAGCGCAGAATCAATGTACCGGAAAAAAGGGTGCATGCTCAAGTTTCGGGCATCACTAATGCTGTCTCGGCTCAAGTCAAGGAGGCATCCAATATTGAACTCCGTTCACCAGTGGACCCTTGTTTCAGCCTAGCAACTACTGTTCTAATTCTAGCCAACCAAGCTGGGAATCTGCCATCCTGCCATATCGATGCTACGCTATGCAGGCTTTCCCAGACTTAGTCTTGGCAGATAAGCGATTCTGCATCAACGCGGAAGTAGATATTATACCTGGCGGAGACGTATATCCGCACATTGTATTAAGTGGGCTGAAAAAAAATATACTTAGTACACTTCTCGCCCAAGAAACGGTGTTCGGTTGGATATTAACCGGGCGCATAGAAGCACCGAATCCAACCAGAAATATAGTGTCCTTTTACAGCGAAGTTGCTTTGCCCAAACGCAGAGACATGTACTGCGAAGATTTATATAGGGAAATTACGAGTCGTAGAGAGGATGGGAGATATGTCGTCTCTCTTCCATTCAGACAGGACTACCTAGATAGGAGAAATATAGGAAGCTGCCTTCGGCGGGCGTGTTCGCAATTCTTCCGGAATGAAACGCGTTTAGCAAAGAACCCGGAATTAGGGAAAGAGTATATGAGGGTCCTGTCTGAATATGAGATATTAGGGCATATGCAATACATTAATACCATTGTACCAGCCGATTCGGCGGACAACTACTTTTTGCCCCAGCACGCCGTAGTAAAGGCGGAGAGTACCACCACAAAGGTACGCGTCGTTTGTAATGCGTCAAGCCCGACGGCAAATGGTACAAGTTTAAATGGCATTCTCCTGCCAGGCCCAGTACTACAATTAGATCTTCCAGTACTTATACTGCGATGGAGAATGTATCACGTCAAATTCCAAAGGATTGTTTATCGAACATCGCCTCAGGAACCCATAAGCCTTTACGAGTTGAAAACGGTCACTTTCGGGGTCAATTGCGGGCCGTATCTAGCAATCCGAACCCTTTTCCAACTAGCAGATGCAGTAGAGAGTTCGCACCCTACATCATCTAGCATACTTAGGGAAGGCATGTACGTAGATGACGTACTAGCGGGGGGACACACACTCGCATCGGCCATTATCGCGAGGAATGAGATTCGCCTTATTCTCCGCTGGCTTCCCACTACGGAAATGGACTTCGAATGCTGAGCAAATTCTCAACGACATCCCAATATCGGATCGGCTGACCGAGGACTTTCTGGCATTCAAAGATACCAGCACCGTTAAGGCATTGGGCATATGATGGAATGCCCATTCAGACCTGTTTTACTTTAAAGCAAGGTCACTAGAAGAAACTGAAAAGTTGACAAAACGAGCGATTCTATCCGCCATCGCCAGGCTCTTCAACCCTTTAGAATGGCTGGCACCAATGGTCATTGTGGCCAAAATTTTGATGCAGAACATCTGGTTAGAGGGCACCGATTGGGAAGAGCCAGTTTCGTCCAATACATTGGAACGATAGCAAAAATTCAGACATAAATACCACGAAATCGACAAAATAAAGATACCACGATGGGTAAACTTTTCACCAGAAGATGAGGTCGAAATACATGGATTCTGCGATACTTCGGAAAAGGCATACGCTGCAGCTGTCTACATGCGAGTCAAAAGGAATGATGATATCTTCGTGAGTCTACTCCTTGCCAAAACCAGAGTAGCACCAGTGAAGACCATCTCACTTCCGCGTTTGGAACTTTGCGGAGCAGTACTGTTAGCGGAGATGATGGAATCAATATTCCGAAACATCAAAGTGGGACCAATGAAACAACATGTATGGACGGATTCCACCATCGTTTTGGCATGGATAAGGAAACCACCCTGTTCCTGGTCATCATTCGTCGCACACAGGATTACAAAAATCATCGACCTAGTCGGCAGCAAGGACTGGCTCCATTTCAACTCGGAAACGAATCCAGCAGACTTAGGAAGCAGAGGACTACCAGCATCGGACTTGGTCAACAATTCTTTGTGGTGGCAGGGACCTTCTTGGCTGCAAGAAGACAATTCCCAATGGCCAGTACAAGAAAAAGAGTATAATACATCCGTGGAGGAAAAAAGAGCGCATGCCTGCGCAATATCAACGCAAAAGGAGATCGAGATTCCCTACCGGTTTTCGAATTTACCGAGGGATTTGGGGGTACTATCATATATTATGAGATTCTTTCGAAGAACTCATCCCAAGACAAAAGCTTCATTTCAAGAAAAATCGTGCCTAATCTCATCCGATGAGATCAAGACCACGACGCAACTCTTGATTAAACTGTATCAGAAGCAACATTATAATGAGGAATATGTAAACTTGAAGAAGGGACAGGTAATTGATAGGAAAAGCGAGATATTGCCACTCAACCCGTTCATCGACAAAGATGATATTATTAGGGCGGGTGGTCGTCTTGGAGCGTCTCAAGACCTCGCTTCACCCAATCATACTGCCGTACAATTGTAGGTTGACGCGTCTGACTGTACAAATGATACATAAAATCTCCATCCATGGGGAAAACCAACTAATGCTCCGTCTTATCCGCACCCAATACTGGATTCCGAATGTCAAGAACATGATTAGGGCCACCATCCATAACTGTAAAGTCTGCACCATTTATAAAAAAAGGGCGCAAACCCAACTTCTGGGGACCCTTCCTTACGAACGCACTACGTTCGGGGACTCTGGGAGCCGGGAGTGAAGAGCTTCAAAAGCCCCTTCAAGAAGTTAGCCTCGCCTCATAAATTCACGCATGAGGAATTCCAAACGCTATTGTACCGGATTGAGGCATACCGCAACTCGCGGCCACTTAGTCCAGCCTCAAATGAGCCCGCGGACCTGGAGCCCTTAACCCCTGGGCACTTCCTGACTAGAAGTCATCTCCTGGCTCCGCCCGACCCCGAGGTGAATGAGAACCCTGCCTCCATTATCAATAGGTGTCAGAAGCTCAATGCTTTTCATCAAACCTGCAGGCGATGGAAAGTGGAATACTTATCCGAACTTCAAAAACGAGTGAAGTGGAAGCATCCAAAACAAAATATTAAGATGGGGGATCTCGTTGTCATCAAAGAAGACAACCTGTATCACAATGAATGGAGGCTCGGCCGAGTTACCCACGTACACCCCGACGAAGATAAACGAGTGCGTTTAGTGGACCTCATGACCGAGAAGGGGCAGATCAGAAGACCGTTAGTCAAGCTGATTCTGCTCCCTATGGAGGGAATGGCTGGCGAGAGCGGGCCTCATCTTAACCATTCCCTTCCATCACCTCCCAGCCGTTTTGACCGTCCCTATCCCAAAATTTTCCACCCTTTACTCGCTACTCTTAACGAGGACACCAGAAAAACCTAACGCAGAAAGGCGAACCAATCTGCCATTGAAAAGTTATCCATCTGCCACGAGAAGTTGGTAGCAGATGGTCCCACCTTCGTATACATGTACATATATGTTCATTTTTTTAAATATACATATGAAAAAAAAGTAAGTTTTTGTCTCACCCCAACAAGCAAAGTAAACTAAAAATAAATATTTAAAAGGCTTTCCGAAATAAGTATTAAACTTACAAAATTTAGATTTTTTCGTTTATAAAACGTTTGAAATTAAATGTTGTCTAATTGAAACGGCACGTTGATAAAAGGCTTGTTGATTTAAACCTGCATAAAAGATTTTAAATAAAGCGTTCTAAAAGTTTTTTTTAAACTTTATTCAAACCATATTGCAATAAAATAAATAACTAAGTTCTAATCATACATTGAATGCTGCAACTTAAACCAACTATTGCCAAATTTCGGAAGTGGTTAAAATGCCGCCACGACTAATGTTTTCTCGCCGTCATTCTCATGCAAAATCTTTTTTGAAAAGAATTGGAAATATTTTAAGTTGAAAAGAAAAAAAAACTGACAAATAGTTTTTTCTGAATTTTATAAACATTTCATTTCACTTTTAAATTGAAATAATTTGTAACAGTTTTTTCTTGAAGTTTATAAAAAGTTTACTTGAAACTTTCAAATAAATTAAAACTGAAAAAGCTTACATATCGTAGCAAGTTTACTTTAAATTATTTTGAAAAACATTTAAAGAAATGATTGTTGGGATGCTTATTGGGTGCACATGTAATTATGTAATTTTTTTTTCTCCTTTCAAATGTACCTGAGAAAAATTAAAATAATATAACTGACTTTTCCCACGGTGCGCATCGCCTATAGCGCTAATCCCATATGGCCCACTGGCGCACCAAGCCACCCTCTGTACTGCACGCTGTTCACGTACCTGAAAGTGGGACAAACATTAGTATATTCCAAGGGGATGGACATCTATATATGCAACAACAACGTCAATATTCACCTTCAGCCGGCAAAATCGTTAGGTAAACCAGGATATGGCGAACGTGAAGTGAATTTTGGTAATTGTTACCATGAGGAGACAACTACTAAAACACGTCCGAAGTTATCGGGGAAGGTATCAAAAGACGCGTTTTGCCCTCTGTAACAATAATCAGGAAGCGGAGTTTCGAGTTTTTGTCTCAGTGAAGAGATATTTGAAATCAAAGTTGGAAAATTTCTGTCATTTCATGTGGTTGTTGTAATCACGAATTAGGGTGTACCGAAAGGTGCAAAAAGTGTGTTCTGCGCAGAAATACTGTGGACCGCGTACCCGGTGTTGGACCGACTAAGGGTTATTTTTTTGAAGCTCAACACAATGTCATTAGTTTGCGTATTTTCTGCAAAAAGAAACATGAAGGAATAACACTGGTACTACACACGCAAGCAAAACTAAACAAGTTGTTGCTGGCATTCCTGTATGCTCTAATACTGTTGCTTCTACAATTGCACCGAAAATGCCAGCAATATCGATAAGTGTGGAGAGACGCGCAGCAACACTGGGACTTAATGTAGTTGAAGAGCATATGGAAGTGGCAGCCAATAGAGGAATGTGTAACTAAAAATGTGCCGCAATGAAAGTTTCCTGAATATTGCCAACTGATGTCTGACTATTCCACATACTATGGATATTCCAACAACCTATCGGTCACAAATAATAATTTCAACAATTTCTTATAATTGTCCAACACTACCAGGCCCTCTTTGGATTAAACTATTGCGGAGAACTAAATGGGTTCTCCCTTCCAGGTAAAATATCAATATTTCGATCCAAAGAGCCCTGAAAGGCTTCAGTAGACTCAGTAAATAGTTCCTCAACTCGTACACGTCGCTTCCATTCTAGGCTGAGTCAGTAGAATCCACTGTTTTATAAAAGACATGTACTCTAGCAGGCCCGTAAAACCGGAGCATTTCCGCTCAGTAGCACGGGTTTAACCACAGTGCCTGAACAAATTTACCAAATAAAAAAACCTGACAAGGGGGAACTTCGAATTGAAATAAAACACAAGAAAATCGTTTTAAGGTCCATCAATTTGGCTTTATTGGAAGGATAATTTTATGCCATTAATGTTCAAATATGATTTCGGGCATGTGGCCGCCGCGGCTGGCTCGAATAAAGCCAATTCTACAGGTCCAATTTTCAACCACTTTTTCGAGCATATGGGGCCGTATGTCGGCAATAACGCCACGAATGTTGGCTTCCAATTCCCCTAACGTTTCTGGTTTGTTGGTGTACACGAGCGACTTCACATATCCCCAAAGAAAATAATCCAATGGTGTCAAATCACACGACCTTGGTGGCCAATTGACAGGTCCATTCCGCGAAATTATGCGCTCATCGAATGTTTCCTTCAATAAATCGATTGTGACGTGCGCTGTGTGGCATGTAGCGCCGTCTTGTTGGAACCACAACTCATCCACATTCATGCCATCCAATTCGGGAACAAAATAGTCGGTTATCATGGCTCTATACCGGTCTCCATTAACGGTAGCTGCCTCTCCAGCATTATTGCGGAAGAAGTATGGCCCAAAGACTCCACCAGCCCATAGAGCACACCAAACAGTCAGTTTTTGTGGATGTAATGGCGTTTCAAGGGTCTCATGTGGATTCTCTTCACTCCAAATGCGGCAATTTTGCTTGTTGACGTAGCCATTCAACCAAAAATGAGCCTCATCACTGAACAAAATTTTGCGATGAAAATCAGCATCGAAATCAATCTCATTTTCGGCCCATACACCAAAATCACGACGCATTGCATGGTCTCGCGGCTTTAATTCTTGCACAAGCTGGATCTTGTAAGGTCGCAAGCCAAGATCTTTGCGCAAAATCTTCCATAAAGTTGATGGACAAAGCTCCAATTGCTGTGCACGGTGGCGAATCGATTCATTCGGGTCCTCTTCAACACTTTGCTCTACAGCGGCAATTGTTTCTTCGGTGCGCACTGTTCGACGTCTCTGCGGATGTGTATTATCACATAGAGTAAACGTAGTGCGAAAACGATCCATGGTTAACCGAATTAATTGCTCTGATGGACGATTATGTCGACCATAAAATGGACGGAGCTCACGGTAAACTTCGCGAACTGAACCATTATTTTCGAAATAAATTTGCACGATTTACAAGCGTTGTTCTTTTGTCAACCTGTTCATGATGAAATGGCAAACCAAACTGAACATAAATGACATTAGAGTTGCCAGATTTGACCACAAAATGCCAGTTTTATCTCTATTCGAAAAACAAACCTGTAAAAAAAAACACCCTGTATGAAAAATGTGTCTCAAAGAATGCGCCGGCCGCCACAGCGTTTGAGACACATTCCAAGTAAATTGCGCTGCTACCGAAACGATACAGAATTTCGGGCAGCGCTAACAAATACTCACCAACGACGTCCGTTGTCCAAGCGCCGGCAGGCGATTCTCCACAGCAGCATCTCCATTTGTCCATGTGCACCTGAAAAAATAGAAAAAAAATTAGGTTAAATACATTTAAAAAACTTTGAACTTTTAATCAATTTTACTTACCTCTGCTGCTGACCCACGCGTGCCGGAAACAAAAAAATTATGAATTGTTCCAATTCAATGAATTTTCTTTGTTTCTTTTTCACGATTTTGCAAAATCGTGAGTACGCACATACATGTATGTGTGCAAATAATTAACCACCACTCCATGCTACTATCGTTTACTCGCAAAATTTTGCGAGTATATGTATATATACATAATTTTACCACCACGCTAGTGATGCTATATTTTGGTCAACGGGTACCGAAATCCCGATGTGCCAAAATCGGTACCGCTCACTGCGGGGTAAATAGGGTAACGAAATCTACGTTCGGACCCGATCGGCGAAGATGCCGATTATATTTAAATATATATAGATATGTATATGTAAATATAATGTTGAATAAATTTTCAAACAAAAAATTAGGAAAAATTGTTTTTTCGAGCTAAGAAAAAATGTGTTTGTTATTCATTTTTCTCGGGGTTTTGTTTGTTTTCGAAGGGGGCAGGACTGTTTTGCCCACAAAACAACAAAAAAATAAACCCGAACCTTCACCATATACACACTTTCTACACAGCTCGGTACCGAAACCAAGTACCGAAAAATCGAAAATCTCGCTGTGTGCACGGCACTAACGCCACTTATGACGGCGACCAGGCAAGTGAGAATGAAAAATAAATCTCTGCATGAGGGCCAGTGGCGAATCGAAATATAAGGTGATCAACGCAATCAACTAGTCGCTACCGTGCCGTGCGGGAAAACGAACAACTATTTTCAGTAGAATATTATAATATTATTAGACATATAAGTCGGCATTATTACTATTGCCGTTGAAACTTATAACCTCCGAACGAGGTCGCACGCCACCCACGTATACGGGCGTCCATACAAACATTCACAAAGTTTTTTTTTGTTTCTTTTCTTTTTCGGTCATCTGCAACATGACTCATCCTTGCGCAAGAGGGCCGAACGCCTAGCCGGCCGGTACCCAAAGCCATGCCCGCTGTGTGGCGAAAGCCGCCCACTGCGTGCGTGCACCAGATACCAGGGGATGGCACCTCTGCAGCGCCTCAAGGGGGTTATCCGGGCGGGCTACTGCGATAACTGTTTGTCGAGGGTCCATAGTGCCAGGGACTGCACAAGCGACGTCAGGTGCCGACGATGTGGTGGAAAACACCACACCACCCTCCATCTGCCAATGCACGACCCACAAGACGCTCCAATGGACGATCCACCACGCGCGCCTACGCCCTACAAGAGCTGGGCCCAACAAATGGAAGAGGTCGAACAAGAAGAAGCGTCACTGGACGCAATTGAGGAAGAAGCGCTCTCACTCCATGCGTCGGAGATCGCCTTGACGCCAGAGGACGACGAAATCACCGAGCCGAGGTCGGAACCACGGCCGTTCCGACCGGTACAAGGCATATCGGACCCACTGCCGCTCCGAGCCCTGTTAGCCCACGAGCGGCGCAACCACGAACGCTACATCGCGCGCTCACCACAACGCTACACCCGCAACGCTCACCGAAATAGCGGCAAATGTCGACTGGCCACTCAGCCGCGCCAGCGACGTCTCACCCACAATCGGCGCCCAAATACCGACGAGCGTAGACTGGCCTCCCAGCCGCGCCAGCTACGCATCAACGCGCACTTCGACGGTAGACTGGCCCTTCAGCCGCGCCAGCTACCACGGGTTTCCGGCTTCCGCGACGGTCTCAGCCGTGTTCTCTCCCAGGTGGGCCCTCCGTTGCGCCCCATGACCACTCTTTCGCATACTGCGATTGTGAAGCTGGAAGTCGGTGGGGGATTGCTACGTATCCGGACGCTCATTGATGCCTGCTCCCCCCGCACAGTGATCGACCGCAGCTTGACGGAAGAGTTAGGCTTGCATAACCCACTCGGGCGGAGAACGCGGCTGCTTCTTCCGAGTCCGCGGGAAACATGGAAACCCGAAAAGTATAACGGCGCACGCGTTATACGTGCCCAATTTGCAGCGGATCAGCCCAGACCAGAACGTCGACGTCCGAGTTGCCGCTCCTTATGAGCATATTCGGCTGGCTGATCCGCAGTTTTTCATCTCAGCGCCGATCCACCTCCTACTAGGTGGGGACGTCTATGCCGACGTCACAATCGCGGGCACTCTTCCACCGTCGTTTGGGCCACTGCTTGCCCTAAGCACTATCTTTGGCTTTGTCCTATCGGGGATATGTAGTATGTAAGGTTAGGTTTATGCTTAAAATTAAAATATTTTTTCTTTTTTCTCGTTTGTTTTCCAGTAACAAAAAATAAATAATATAAACAATTTCCTGCCAAGAAATATACAGCGTTTTTATTTTTTAAAGTTTTTTCCTCCTATTCCTTAGCTCTAGGTGCGAAACGATGGAGCCACCAGAGAAAAAACTTCAAACTTCGGGAGGCAGTTCGGAGGCAGACGGCTGTGACAGCGCCAGACGTCACTCACCATCCTAGTTTAAGTCCGTAGCTTAAGAGGATGCGTGGTGGGGAATCCTGTGGCGGGGTAAGATGTTGCGTATCGCAAGGGGGCCGGCATGTTTAGTCGAGATGCCTAAATTCCTAAAAAATGTGCCACCCTAATGTAACTTTAACGCCCTTCTAATCACTAGCACCAACCCACCCACCTGTGTGGGCATGCATGCATATTCGTGTTTTGTCAGCACACATCTACATGCATGGGGGTGTGCATGTGTGGGTTCACCTCCCCTTAAAACCGGAGGATAATTTTCAGGTTCAACGGTTGTCCTCGATTGGAAAACCGTCTACTCTTTCAGCAACAGTCAACGCAGTCACATCACGGCCACCCCAGGATTTTCCACCGCAGCAAAAATATACATAAAGGTAACATAATATCTAATTGTAACTTTTTACAAAATAAACGGCCATATTTATCGAGAGTTCTCGTTGTTTTCTCTTATTTCTTTTCAAAATCGCTCCAGCGAAGCACCATTGTCGCAATTGTTCGCGTTTAGATAAAACAAAAAGAGTTACATTTAATTTGTTAAATATGGAACAATTTGGAAAATAATAGTAGTGTAGTGATATACTCCACAGCGGTAGTTATAAAATACTTGTTATTGTTTTAGTTTGTTTAAAAATCAAGTTTCAAGTTTTTTTATTGTTCAAGTTTTTGATGTGAAAATTTTGTGATATTGGTTTTTGGAAGTTGTGGTGATAGAATTTCACACCAAATACATTTTTATAAGTAAAATTATTTTTGTGATATTTGTATAAGTTCTTACAGTAGTCAGCCACAGAATTCCCCACAGAGTAGCGTACCTATTAAACATTTTGAAACGAGTGACCATGCGTATCGATACGTCAACGGATATCATTAGCGCTTTCTAATCCGAGCCTTCTATAGAGAACACCCAGTAACAAGTTCGTTTGTGCTAATTTTGCTGGCTGGGGATTTGCCCAAATTCCAAGGCTGACCGACTCTCGCGGTAGTTCCATAAGTTATTTTTATATTAATTATAGTCCAATTACCCACCGACGTGCGTAACGTACGTTTACGTATCCCGTACGTAGGTACGTTTGAGGGAATCTTATGCCTGTGGCGCCAACAGAGAAATCAGCCAATTTCTGCTTACATTCAATACAATGTTGCCATTGATCAGTTTTCATGCATGCTAACTCAAACGTGTACTTTTGAAACAATGATTTTTCATTTTATGAGTGTCCGAAATTAATATTAAATAATTAACGTATGCGGAATGAAATACGAACAATTGTTTTAACGGCAACAGAATATACTTTTATTATTCAAAAAACATAATTTTCACATATGTTTATCTTTACGCTTTTGGCTAGTTTTACAAAAAAAATTGGGACCCGAAGCGATCGGATTTCCTTACATTTTGCGGAACTTTGCGCATTGCTTCCTCAATTCCGGTTGTATCATATTCGACAGTTCCCTTTTGATTTTTGAAATTAAGCAATCAATGTTTTTGGGCTTAAATCCGTTTCCATACACTATCATTTTTAAATTAGCCCAAAATGTTTCGATCGGCCTTAACTGCGGAACATTCGGAGGATTCTGGTGTTTGGGTATAACATCATTTTTCATAAGCAGTCAATGTCCCTTTGGCATAGTGAGCCGACGCCAAATCGGGCCAAAATATTGTTTTGTCATTCTTATGATACTTTACGATAAATCTTTCAAGTTGTGGAGGGCAATTTTCTACGTTAACCTTCGCATTTACCGCTAAGCCACTTTTTAAAAGGATGGGATCGCTGATTCCACGTTCGCTTATAGCCATCCACAACAAAACTTTCTTCGGAAATTTAGTTTTTGTTTTCTGAGTAACACTTTCATCCGGATCAACATTTCGAAGCTTAAAATAATATTTTGGCGTCCACTCATTACCCTCGACGGTAAAATAACTTTCGTCATCCATAATGCAAATTGTGGTTGATTTTGCTGAGAAAAAATTTTGGGAAAGCGAGCGCAATCGAAGTTTGATGGGTTTTTTCTGGTTTTCTGAAACCGCAGGCACGTTTTTTTTGCCCACTTCATTATTCCCATGTCTTTTATATATTTCTTCACCGTTTTATCACTCACTTTATATTTTGGTGCTAGCCCGCGATATGATTTGGCCGTTCGACCTGCGATTTCACTTTTCAATTTGGCTCTTTCTTTGCTGCTCTGCAGTGCACATGTTTTTCCGGATCCGGGTCTTCTCTCCAAAGATTTCCCGTTACTTACACTCGCTATTGTTTTATAAATAAAAGTTTTCTTGAACCCCATAGCAAAAAAATGATGAAAAACTTAATTTTTCTACTTGTTCGGATTTTCAAGCAAAACTTTAATTTTCTACGTTCAGCTTGCTTCAATGGCATTATGGCGACTGTGTTGCATATAAAAATTTAATTTTTTGCGAAGTTATTATTCTAATCGTAAAGTACTTTCCAGTTGACTTTTTTCTCCCGCTTACTCTTGGAATTTTTTTAAGTGATTTTTGAAAAGTGTTCGTATTTCATTCCGGATACGTTATAGCCAGTCAATTTATTTAACAGCAACAACTTAATATCGTAATTTCAGATTATTTCAACAATATTATGAAAATTTAAAAGGTATTTTGAGATATTTTTGTAAAGCAACTGCAAACGACCCAAACCAGCATACACACGTATGAATAGGCAACACTGTCATATGAGAGAAAAATCAGCTAACACGTTTTTACAAAAAAAATCAAAATTTCGTTGATTTCTACGGAACGTTCTACGTAAACGGAAAAATTTAACGTCGGTGAGTGTTCGTTTACATGGCACTCTCATAAGACAGGTCGTGTCAGCTGACACGTACTACGTACGTGCGTCGGTGGGTAATTGGATTATTAGAATACGTCTGTACGCCTGTGTATGTATCGGTTTATGTATCCGGTGGGTATCACCTGTTGCCAACGTGTCGTGGCAGATGGATAGATGTTCCGTGGCAGATTGGCTCTCCTTTCTGCGTTAGGTTTTCCTTGGCCTCGCTATCGAGTGCATTTGAATTTTCTTTGGCAGAATGGTTCGGCCTTCTGCGTTAGGCTTGTCTGGTGTCCTCGTTATGGGTACCGGGTGAATTGTGGGAGTTTTTGGGATGAGGGGTTTAAAAGGTTGAGCGGAGATGTGGTGGCATTGTTAGGGTGAGGCACCGGGCCTCTCGCCAGCCCTTCCCTCTGTGAGGAGCATAATCAGTTTGACCAGCGGTCTTCTGATCTGTCCCTTCTCGATCATAAGGTCAACGACACGAACTTGTTTATCTTCGCCGGGGGGTACGTTGGTAACTCGACCGAGCCTCCATTCGTTTGGAGATAAGTTGGTCTCCTTGATGACAGTGAGATCCTTCACCTTAATATTTTGTTTC
The DNA here is from genome assembly GCA_949987695.1 of Merzomyia westermanni. Lineage (NCBI taxonomy): Eukaryota > Metazoa > Arthropoda > Insecta > Diptera > Tephritidae > Merzomyia > Merzomyia westermanni. The sequence goes on along the minus strand of OX465292.1, from coordinate 131,411,610 downwards.
GAATACTTCCACTTGACTCGTTTTTCAAATTCGGCTAAGTATTCAACTTTTCATCGCCTGCAGAAGGTTTTATGAAATGCTTTGAGCTTCTGCCACCTATTGATAATGGAGGCAGGGCTCTCATTCATATCTGGGTCTGATGGATCCATAAGTTGCCTTCCAATGAGGAAGTGCCCAGGGGCCAGTGTGAGGTTGGACTCAATGGCCTGCTTTAAAGTAGAATAGTTGGGAGGAGGCATTCCATACTGGTATCTTCGATTGCCAGAAGTCCTCGCTCAGCCGATAGGATTTTGGGATGTAGTTCAGAATTTCCTTAGAAGATAATCGTAACAATCTTGCCGCGTACTGACGTGTTTTACTCGAGCTCTGTGCCTTTGATTCTCAATTGTGCTCTATCTGTTTAATAGTGCATTAAAAATTACAAATTCTAGATTAATCAAACAATCAATCAATTTGTGCAACACAAAAAAATAATAAAACAATCTATAAATAAATAAACAATTTTTGCTTGAATCAGCTTCTCTTGTAATTTTTCTACTTTTAATATACATACATAGTTCCATTTTACAATTTAACTAACTCTCAATTATGCCTTGCTTTTGTGGAAATAAAGTTGAACGCACTCAAAGCAGTGTGCAATGTGAGATATGCAAAGAAGTTTTTCATTTGCAATGTGTTGTTGGCACTTTGGCTGCTGATTTGGATTACTTCAAAAACTCCGATGAAATTTATATTTGTGGCGAATGTGCGGTCGCTCATCGTGATGATTTTGTATCTCCGTGTAATGCTGTAGCTGTACAACAACCTCAACAACATCATCAACAGCAAGAGCAACAACAGCATGAACCGCAAATGAATAGTGCAAATGATAACGAGCTACATCAAGTGTTATCATCCATTCTTGCCGAATTGGAAAGTCTGCGAGCAGAGCAAGCAAGTGCAGTTGCGTGCATACACTCTCTGCAGGCAGATAAAAACCGGTTATTGGGCGAAATGGAACTTGTGCGCTCTGAGCTAAGTAATTTATGTAAGCTATATGATGAAGGGGCTGCTGGTGCGCTTGCTTCGCTCTCATCTGAGATCACTGATCTAAGTCATAGAGCGTGCAAAAACAAAAACCAAAATAAAAACAAAACAAAAAGTGCGAGTAAAGTTAGAGCTAAGAACATAAACAAAAATAACACCAGGCCTAATTCTGCTAAGGCAAGCAGAATAATAGCTTGACTCTTACTTATGGTGTTCCAATTGTCGAATTGAGCAATAATAACGGGATGAGTGATGAATTGACAGCTGAGGTAGTGTCGGTCGCAAAGAGTGTTGTTTGCACTGTTGACAGTATTAGCGCCTCCAACACGAATACTCCAATCTATAGCATAGCTAACTCCGCTGTAGTAAACGGTGTTACCTCGACCATCTCTGCAGCTGCTGCTACGTCTGTGCTCGCAGCCGCGCCGTCTAGTAACATAAGTTATGCTAGTCGCTTGGCCACCCCATCTGATATTAATGCTCCTATTAATCGTGTTGCTGCTGTTACCTCTGCGCCTCTTACTTTTACTCCCTACAATCATAATAACACCGTGCGGGAACATAATGGCAATGTTTTAAGGGGCATTAGGGGCGTTTATGGCCATAATGAAAATGCTGAGCTGGAAGTTGTTGTTAAGAAGAAATGGCTGCATGTTTCCTCATTTAAACCAACAGTCTCCGAATTGAATGTCATCGATTATGTTTCAAAGAATGCAGGTGCTGACCGTAGCCATCTTTCCTGCCGCAAGTTGATAAAAAGTGGTGTTTCGCTGGATAGAGAGCGTGAACTTCAAGCTAGGAGTTACAACGGCCTTTTATGACAAAGTTTTGAATCCAAATGTGTGGCAGGCTGATATTATTGTTCGCCCACTTCGTTTCTTTCAAGGCAATTTCAGCGATAAGTAGTGCAAATGGATCTCATCTTAATGATAATCTTAATAATCGTAATAATGTGGAAGATTCCTCTCTCAAAATCTATTTCCAAAATATGGGTGGTATGCGCACAAAATCTAAAGAAATTCTGTTAGCAACGTCACGCATGGACTATGATGTATTCGTCCTCGTTGAAACCTGGCTGAACAGTGATTTTTTCGACGAAGAGTTTTTTGATCCTTGTCTTTTTCATACCTTTCGGAAAGACAGGGACTCTGTAAAGACTGGACATCGGAAAGGAGGTGGGGTTCTTATAGCCATAAAAAGAAATCTACGATATTCGGCCCATCAACTTTTACACAATGATTCGTTAATTGACCAACTGTGTGTTCGCATTTTTGGTTCCGCTGGATCTACTTTCATCTGTGTATCTTATATTCCGCCAAATAGTTCGGAAAGCTTATATAACTTTCACATCGAAAACATTGTTAACATTTGCGAAACTAACTGTGATGATCATTTTTGTATTTTTGGGGATTTTAATTTACCCGATATTGCTTGGTTAGATCTCCAAAATACTGGTATGATGTTTCCGGCTAATGTTACGCGTACTCTTTATATAAATTTTATAGATAGCCTCTTAAGTTGTAATCTCATTCAAATTAATAATGTATTTAATGCACTTGCTAAGCTTTTAGATCTGGTTTTTGTTGATGAGAATTTGATTTTTAGCCTCTCCGAAAATATTTTTCCGTTGTGGGAGCCTGATAGGCATTATGTTCCCCTCGTCATTAACCTTTTTAATATTGATTCCATCCCGATATCTTCAGATTTAAATAACTATTCTTTTAATTTTCGGTCAACTGACTTTAGTGAACTAAATAATACATTTTGTGATTTACCCTGGGAAATTATTTTGCAGTCTAATGATGTTAGAGTCTGTTTCGAGATTTTCTTGAGGACGTTGGCTGAGATTTTTTATGATAAGGTGCCTCGCCGGGCCCCCAAAATACATAAATTACCCTGGTACAATACTACTCTCAAAAAGTTGAAAAATAAACGTAATAAATATGAAAAATTGTACAAGGCTGATTCTTCGAATTCTGCTCTTAGAGATCAGTATTTAAATAGTGTGAAGGAGTTCAATGTTCTTGATAAATTTTTGTTTAATCAGTATATGAGTAAGGTAGAATCGGAGTTGAATGAAAATCCAAAAGGAATTTTATTCGGTCCAAGCGTTGTTCTTCCAATATACCTATTTGCATGAAGTTCAATGACAACTGCTCACAGTCTCTAAATGACACTCTTGAATTTTTTGCATAATTTTTCAAATCTAATTTCGAAGATGAAGTTACTACTCAGGATACCCTCCACTCTAGCCCATACTTATTTGAACGCATTGATTTCGGTTCACTGTCATTAACTGTGCAGGATGTCAGTAAAGCTATGTGTACGTTAAAGCCTTCGCTGAAATGTGACCCTGACGGACTTTGTGGATTTGTTCTGAAACATTGTAGCTCAACTTTATGCATTCCTCTTTGCTACATTTTTAATTTGTCTCTATCTTCTGGCTTATTTATCGACAGGTGGAAGACAGCGTCAATCACGCCGATCTTTAAGTCTGGAAATAAGAATGATGTCTCTAATTACAGACCCATTGCTAAGCTTTCAGTTTGTTCTAAGCTTTTCGAAATAATTATTAAGGAAAAACTTTTCTTTGTTGTTAAGAGTGTTATAGATCCGCGCCAACATGGATTTGTTTCGGGTCGCTCTACAGTCACTAACTTGGCATCTTTTTCGGAATTCTGCATATCAGCCTTTAAAGTCGGTTCGCAGGTGGATACCATATATACAGACTTTTCGAAGGCATTTGACAAAGTGTCTCATCAGATATTACTAAACAAATTGGAGTTCATTGGTTTCCACTGGTGTTTTTAAGTTGGTTGAAGTCTTACCTGTCAAACAGACCGCTTTGTGTTGATATTGAAAATTGTAAGTCGCACAATTTTGTGGCAACTTCAGGGGTTCCTCAGGGTAGTATCCTGGGGCCGCTCTTGTTCGTTCTCTTTATCAATGACATTGGTGCTTGCTTTCAGTTCTCCAATTTTCTTCTTTATGCTGATGACCTGAAGATCTTTCGTAGGATTGATAGTCCATCAGATGTTTCCCTTTTGCAACACGACTTGGATAAACTTGTTGAATGGTGTAATACTAACAAGCTCTATCTAAACGTTAAAAAATGTTTTCACATGTCTTTCTCGAAGTCCAGTAATAATTTTGTTTCACATTTCTATTTGGCAAGCAGTCGCTTGACTGCAGTCAAAGAATTTGTTGATCTTGGTGTTGTATTTGATACTAATTTTTCTTTTGTTAATCATATCTGTTATGTTCTTCCGAAAGCTTATAGAAATCTTGCTTTCCTACGTCGTTATGCAAAGGACTTTAAGGATCCCTACACCAGGAAGACTTTATATATATATTTGGTTCGCTCAAAGCTCGAGTATGCTTCTATTATTTGGAACCCTATTTACAGCTGTCATGCGACTAGAATTGAAAGGGTTCAAAGGAAATTTATTCGGTTTGGCCTTGGATCTCTTAGTTTCGAGGATCCGATGCCTTCTTATGTGTCTCGGTGTTCGCTGATTAGCCTACAACCCCTTCACTCCAGAAGAAGTCTTCACGGGCTTATGTTCGTGTTTGATCTCGTTGCTGGTTCGGTAAATTGCCCTGACCTCCTCGGGAAAATCACGTTCAATGTGCACAATAGATCCCTTCGTTTTTTCCTACCTTTTTATTTGACCTCTTTCAGGTCAAACTATGTCCTTTTCGATCCTATACTTCGCTCTCTAGCGGAATTCAATATTCTTTCGAGAAGGCTAAATATTGATTTCTCTCTGTCGAGGGATGCTTTCAAATCACAAATTCTTTTACATATACATTTAGATATATAGTTAAACGTTTTCTATTTTTATGCATATACTTTCTATTATCAATATTAAAAGTTTTTATAGTTTTACAATTTCTGTATCTAGTCTGTAAGATGTAAATCATAGACTGAATAAACTGAATTATTAATTCGATGGCCTTTTCGTAGTGGGAAACTAGCTAGTAAGCGTTCCATTAGTATGCTAAATGCTGCTAGGTAAAACCTTTCGACATCGTCTGCTAGTTTCAAAAGCGTCCTAATTGCAAGATACGGCGCGCAATTAACCCCGAAAGCGCCCTTTTTCACCTCGTACAGGCTTATGGGTTCCTAAGGCGATGCTCGGTATACAATTCGTTGAAATTTTGTACATCTTCTCACTATTAAAAACGAAACCATATAGTATCCACCGAAGTTTAAGTACTGGAAAATCTGACTGAAGTACTGCGTCTGGCAGGAGAATGCCGTTCAAACTTGTGCTATTTGCCGTTGGGCTTGACGCATTAAAAACTATTCACGTTTACTACGGTGTGATGGGGGAAAAGTAGCTGAACGCCGAATCAGCTGGTACCCTGGCGTTAATTTTCCGTATATGTCCTAATGTCTTATATTCAGAAAGGACCCTCATATATTCCGGGATCTTTGCAAACCGCGTCTCATTTCTAAAAAATTGTGAACACGCCCGCTTAAGAGACCCTCATATTTTTGTCTGAATGAAACGAGACTACATATCTCTCATCCTCTCTACGATTCGTGGTTTACCTGTATAGTACTTATGGTCTGCGTTTGGACTTTTGTGTCTTGGCAGATTTTCAAGCTCCCAGAATGCTGCGAGCTGTTTGTCCAAAGTAACTTCCGTGTAAAATGAAACGAAATTCCAGGTTGGAATCGGTGCTTCTATACGACCGGTTAGTATCCAACCGAATACCGTTTCTTGGGCCAGAAGTGTACTAAGTAAATTCTTTTTAAGCCCACTCAGTATAATTTGCAGATATACAATCCTGCCCAGTATGAGATCATTTTCTTCGTTGATGTAGAATCTCTTATCTGCCGAAACTAAGTCTTGGAAAGCATGCATAATCGTAGCGTCGATAAGGTAGGGTGGCAGATAGCCAGTTAGCTTGGCTAGAATTAGCACTGATTCTGTTAAGCTGAAGCAAGGGTCCACTGGAGAACGGAGTTCAATATTGGATGCCTCCCTGACTTGAGCGGACACGGCATCAGTGATGCCCGAAACTTGAGCATGCATCCTTTTTGCCGGTAAATTGATTCTGAGTTTGAGTCTTTCTGTCATAAAAGAGCACTCTGAACCAGAATCAATAAGTGCTTTTGTGGAGAAGTCTGTACCATTATGATGGTCACTTTCACACCTGCACTGGAATGCACTGGAATGCACATGGCAGGATTCCACATTTCTGTTTAGAGCCGAGCTATATTTTTTAGCTAGATTTTTCAGCTTCGCATCTCTCTTGGGCCTGCTTAGCAGTGGAGGCAGCATCTGAAGAGACTCGGCATGCAGGACGTATGATGTCGATAGTGGCACTTGTTGCAGTCGTACGAACTTGTGCACTTCGACATAATATGTCCTAGGGATAGGCAGTAAAAACAGCCCTTGGTGAATTTCAGGAAGTAATATCTCTCCACCGGAGTTAATTAAAGTAAACGGGGACGGTTTCTTAATCTATGGTCGTTTGATTTACATTTTGTGCACAGTACCTTTGTGACACTTGCTTGATATGGACCAAGTCTTTTTGCAGGAGTTTCGTGGGCATTCCGAGTACTTTGCAGTTTTTGTACTTTCGAAGCTGAACTGTTTCGGGTGTCTGGAAGCGGTTGGACAAACAAATTTGCCATACCTCCCACTTGGATATTTCCACTTTGTGGTCTATGCCTTGAGCCCATAGACCAAGCGTACTTTCCGGCAAATTAGGCGAACACAAGTACGTAATAATTGCATCCCAGTGTTAATTTTATGACTTCGGAGGGACGAAAGGCAATTATTTATTTCGCGTTGCAGGGGTTTAATCGTGCTACAACACTTCCTTTCTACCCTTTTCAAATTAAATAGAATTTGGAGCTGCCAGCTCACTTATATACGTTTATTTTCGTATTTATTGATTTATTTAGTAAAGTCGTTTTGACTGTAAAATATAGTCTTTTAAAGCACATCATCGGTTTTAATTGATTACAGAGTATTTAAGTACTTATAATAATATTAATATTATTCTTACGTCTAACAAGAGGCGAGATATTTTTATTAGATGAAAAGAAAAGAAAAGAAAAGAAAAGAAAGAGAAGAAAAAAAAGAAAAGAAAAGAAAAGAAAGAGAAGAAAGAAAAGAAAAGAAAAGGAAAGAAAATAATATAAAAAAATAAAAGAAAAGAAATATAAATTGAATTCTTCCGATCGGTTCTTTATTTGTGATGCGATTTGTTAAGCTTTTCCGATCTAACCTACTGTGGTGCAAATAAAACTAGTTTGTTTCACCTTACAGCCGACGTTTCGCCAATTTTCCTTGGCTTCTTCAAGGGCGATTCTATATATTTGGAAAATACAATAATTTAAAACGGAACAATATGAATTACAAAAACCAAGAAACATTACTACATATAACATTGAACAAAATATTAAAAAAAGAACTTTATAACTTACATTTAAAAGGTGGTTCGAAGTAGAAACTAATTACTGCTTAGTTGTAAAATAATTGATACCATCTTATGTGGTAAGCTTGTCAAACTAAATATAAACAAAAATGAGGAGCTCATAAACATAAAAGATAAGCAGCCGCAATATCATCTGTGTCCTCTTTCTTGTTTATTGTTTTGTCCCTGTTTTGCATGATTCGTAAACTCTCTAGTGTGTATCTTGTTTTTGTTCGCGCTTCTTTGTCTATTATTTTTGCGTTTGCAAAGTCAGCCCTATGATTGTTTGTTATTGCATGTTGGGAGAGTGCTGTGCTGTGTTTTTGTTTTCTAATGTCGGCTTCGTGTTCTGCTAGTCGCGTGCCTAAAGCGCGTTTAGTTGTACCTATGTATATTTTGTCACATTTTTCGTTGCTGTTTCCTTCGCATTGTATTTTGTATATTACGTTGTTTTGTTGTTTTGTGTCTATTTTAGTTTTTGTTTGTGTAAAACAACTTTTTAATGTGTAGTTGGATTTATAAGCTAGCGTCAAGTTTGGATTTTTGATAATGTCGTGTGCAAGATTTTCTGTTAACCTGGGAATGTGAGTAATACTGTGATATTGCTTTGTCTCGTTATTGGTCCTTGTTTGAGTCCGATTATGGTTGTGATTTATTTCATTTATCTTTTGTTGTACTAGATCATCTAAGATGTGATTTGGAAAATTGTTGCTGTGAAGGGTTCTTCTAATTTTGTCTATATTGGCGGCATGGAATTTGGGATGGCTTATTGTTAGTGTCTTGTGTATGAGGTTTCGGGCTGTGTTGATTTTGTATTTTCGTGGTTGTGAAGATAAAAAATTTATTAGGCGTCCAGATGCAGTCGGTTTCGAGTACCAGTCTAGTATAAGGTTGTTGTCGGTTTTGTGTATGCGTGTGTCTAGAAATGGAATGTTGTTATTTTCTTCCATTTCCATGGTGAACTGTAGTCTGTTATGGTATTTGTTTAGTGTGTCAAGTATAAGTTTTGTGTCATTCTTTTTCACTATGGCGAATATATCGTCTACATACTTCACTAAAAAGTTGACGCTTTCTTTTCTTTGTTTCCTGAGGTCCGAGTATGTGGCATCGAGGATGTCATCCATAACTATATCTGCTATCGTGGGGGAGAGGGGATTGCCCATTGGCATTCCAAACGTCAAAGGATACTAAGGTGTCTTCATCACCTAACTTAACATCTTTCAACCTGTCTTTTAACTCATAAGCATTTTTTATGTTGTGTTTCTCCGAAACTAAAGTTTTAAGAATTTTTCCTAAGAATTTGGATAAATGATAGCAAGGCACATTTACAGAAGAGGCAATTGGACGTAGTGGAAAGTCGGGCTTATGTATTTTTGATAGTCCATACAATCTAGGTGCGGTCGCAGCTGTATTAGTCAATTGGTATTTTTCCTTCACGTTTATGTATTTTCCTTTGTATAAGTCTTCAACGATGTTGTTGTTCTTTCTTCTTTCTATTTAAAATGCTAAACATAGAAGTCACACAAACAATTTTCCAAATCACATCGTAGATGATCTAGTACAATAAAAGATAAATGAAATAAATCACAACCATAATCGGACTCAAACAAGGACCAATAACGAGACAAAGCAATATCACAGTATTACTCACATTCCCAGGCTAACAGAAAATCTTGCACACGACATTATCAAAAATCCAAACTTGACGCTAGCTTATAAATCCAACTACACATTAAAAAGTTGTTTTACACAAACAAAAACTAAAATAGACACAAAACAACGTAATGTACAAAATACAATGCGAAGGAAACAGCAACGAAAAATGTGACAAAATATACATAGGTACAACTTAACGCGCTTTAGGCACGCGACTAGCAGAACACGAAGCCGACATTAGAAAACAAAAACACAGCACAGCACTCTCCCAACATGCAATAACAAACAATCATAGGGCTGACTTTGCAAACGCAAAAATAATAGACAAAGAAGCGCGAACAAAAACAAGATACACACTAGAGAGTTTACGAATCATGCAAAACAGGGACAAAACAATAAACAAGAAAGAGGACACAGATGATATTGCGGCTGCTTATCTTTTATGTTTATGAGCTCCTCATTTTTGTTTATATTTAGTTTGACAAGCTTACCACATAAGATGGTATCAATTATTTTACAACTAAGTAGTAATTAGTTTCTACTTCGAACCACCTTTTAAATGTAAGTTATAAAGTTCTTTTTTTAATATTTTGTTCAATGTTATATGTAGTAATGTTTCTTGGTTTTTGTAATTCATATTGTTCCGTTTTAAATTATTGTATTTTCCAAATATATAGAATCGCCCTTGAAGAAGCCAAGGAAAATTGGCGAAACATCGGCTGTAAGGTGAAACAAACTAGTTTTATTTGCGCCACAGTAGGTTAGATCGGAAAAGCTTAACAAATCGCATCACGAAAAGAAATATGTATTTGCGTTGAAACCACACAAAACAGAAGTATTCATAAATCAACCTTTTGTAATTGTTCCTACTCAGGTCACTCTTAATAGAATCAGGAATAGAGCTCCAGACCCTTACAGCATTTTCAAAAAATAGTCTAGAGGATGCCAAGTATACGCGTCTTGGAATTATCAAATTGCGGTGACTCCTAGACCTTGAAAATTGTAGTTTATTATACAGGTAGTGCGTTGCTTTGAATTCAATGAGTTTAAGCATAAATATACAGTTCCGAGGCGCAATATACTCAAAAACAGTGCATCCTAGGGTCTTGCGTTTCCAAAAAGGGGTGTGATCATATCTTAGGTTATATAAAATATTATTAAAGCAACCTCAGTTTTGTGATTCGAAGCAGCATCAAGTTTACTATAAACGAGCTCTGAGTAAGTAATATGTGGTATCATCATTTGGATAGCTAGATTTTTGTTTGTTTTTAAGGGCGTATACGATGAAGACATTCGCCACCTACGCTAAACAGAATATACATTACTCACAATTTTATTCACATGGTCGACACAGCTCAACTAAGAGTTTATCACAGAGCATAGATTTTTAATCTTTTCAGTATACGAGAGAGCACTGTTACCAATGAATAGCTTGGCAATATCTGCGACACACACAACACTGTTACTAACAGGCAACACATAAGACTTGTTAGCATTCAAGCAAAGACGATTTCCGCAAGCCCATTTTGAAATCGCAGACAAGTCTGTATTTATTCTAAATCACAAATCATCAAAAAGGCCAACACGGCTAGACAAATACAGTTGAATGCCATCAGCGTAAGCATGGAAATTTACAAACTGACATACAGAGAAGACATCGTTGACAAAAAAACTGAATAGAAGAGGGCCAAGTACAGAACCTTACGGCACACCAGATGAAATAATACATGATGAGGATGCAGAACCTTTACACACTACTTTTTGGGTTCTTTATATTAGGTAGCTGACCATAAGTTTAATAGAGCTATTAGATAATCCAAAGTAGCTTTTTAACTTTTCACATAGAAGACGATGATGCCTTGGAAAAATCTAAGAGGCAAAGAAGGGTAGGTCACCATTGTCAAAACTCATTCTTATGTCGTCAAGTATCTTAATGATAGCAGTGGAGCAACTGTGCTTAGGTCGGAATCCTGATTGTAGTGGACTTAACAGTTTATGCTCCTGAACGTGTGACGAGATTTGAGCTGCCATTAAAGACTCGTACACTTTAGCAAATACTGGTATAATGCTGATAGACCTATAATAAGAAGGTTTAGATGCAATATTGTTTTTAGCGACAGGAATAATAAGGGGCTTTTTTGCTCTCCATTGTCAAACAAGACGTTGTAAAACAGTGATTTATTATGTGTGTGAGAGTTCTTAGTATAAATGGCAGCACAATTTTCACAAACTTCAAGGATATAATATCCTCGCCAATGGCATTAGACTTGAATTGAAATTTTTCCTCCGGGGCGAAGGTGATTTCTAAATTTAAAGGTGCTGATCCGTCCGACCTTAGACTCGTCCCACTAAAATAATTATTCAGTGTATTAGGGACTACTTTACACTCAGCCTTTTGCTTGCCTTGTATGCTAAGATTTTTTATGTTACGCCATAAGTCTTTCGATGGAAGTGACGGATTTAACTTGTGGTTACAATAATTTGTTTGTTTTGTATTGTGACCACGCGATGTCAGTGTTGGTATTTTTCCACTTCCTGTATAGCCTATTACGGTATTTAATTGCAGACCTGACTCTGACACTAGCACTATACCAAGACAACGACCAATCAAGACATGACAGGTCAACGAACAGCTCATCAACATTCAAGGACTTAAAGTCACGGTACACAGCATTGACAGTATCAGTAGGACAATGAGCTTTACATCTAATGTACAAAACATAAGGTCATGGTCGGAGATAAAGGAAATTCGGTCAAGTAAAACAATATGGTCAGGACTTGACGAAATAATGAGGGCCAACAAACTTGGGGTTGGGTTGTGTGCGTATCTTGTTGGTATAATTTTGTTAACTACAGTAATACCAGCAGCAGAGACATGGTCCGGCAATTTATTTGCAAGAAGTTTGACATTTAAGTCGCCACGAATTACAAAAAAGTCATGAACAGTGATAACTCATTAAAAAGTGAGTCTAACAGGTAACACTTAAGCGGGTTGTACACACAGGAAACTAATACTTTTGTTGTGTTGTCAGATATTTTAGCTGATGAACGTCGTATCAGTGTTGGTTGATACTTATAAAACACCGATTTTTAAAGTCGACTTGCAATAGATAGCTACGCCTCCACCCTTCTTTGTTGTTCGATCAACACGCGTGGGTCTATAGTTAGGGATATCTCGAGAAACCCAGGTTATTGGTACGCAAATAACGTCAATTTTCGAATTGGAAAATATATCCGTAACATAGTCGAGTTTATCACTATTTAGACTACGTGCATTAAAGTGTACTACACTAAGCCCGTCGTACTGCTTGCGCAAGATATTAATTAGCGTCTTGTGGCTATCATTAAGGCTGAAGGCAGAATTCCTACAGGGGTCCATCAGAACTTGAGGGAACGACTATCTATTTATTATCTATTTTTTCAGACTTGGCCGTTTTGCCTGACTATTTTATTTGTTAAACAAACACAAGGATGTGGGGCTTACTCGCCAATCACACGTATATAAAGGGTTATTCCTCTGTTTAAATATATACGTGTTTGTCGCAACAAAACACAAATAAAAATTTGGATAAAATTGAGATGAAATTCATCACTTAACCTTCGATTTAAATGTTGCATGTGGTTGTTACAAAAAAAAAAGTGGAAAATAACAACAAAACTAACGATCGAAATGAGGTTGTGTTACCGCTCGCCTTGCGCTGTAACCTTGGAGAACGTGCAATTATAATTAAAACAAAAACTAACGCAGTTAAATACTAATCACTTTCTAATTTTCTCACTTATCGCAGTTGTGTTTCCATTACATTAGCGGCACTTTTAAACAAATGATTTGCAACACAAATCGGTATCGGTAAAATGTTCAAAATTGCAGTGTTTTGTTGATAAATTGTTCACAAAGTTGGTCTGCAGGAAAAGGTGATTCAGTTGAAAAATATCACCGTGTTTTGGTTGTTTTAAGAAATAAAGATAACCAAAGTTTTCGTTATAATTATGGGCCGTTTATTGTTGATTAAAATGTGGAAATACAAAGTTATTACACCTTTTGAGTTAAGGGCGGGGACGTGGTTGAAAATCCCTTTTGGCGCTGCTCCGGTTGTGTCGACGCTTGCTGAAAAAGTAGACGGTTGTCAAATCGAAGCCAACCGTTGACCCGAAAAATCATTCTCCGGTTTTAAGGGGAGGTGAACCTACACATGCGAAAGACAAAACACGAATATTCATGAATGCACAATAGACTGGCCGTAAATTTTTTTTTAGAATTCGCAAAATATTTGCGTCTTAAAACATGAGGTTAGGAGTCAAAACAAACGCTATACATTTTCAGCACGATCCAATGGTGCCTTAACGTGCCTTGGGATCGTAAAACTTCAAAAATAATCACCATTTAAAAAAAAAAATTATATTTGAAACATTTTTAGTTTTAAAAGTTATATATGTTCTTGAGTGTTCATTATAATCGAATGTTATTTAAAATTGTCTTTAAAACAAGCCTAACAAGTTCTAAAAGTGGTAGAAAAACTACATTTATTTTGTATCAGTGTGCAGTGTAAAACACAATTTCCAATAGACACAAAGATTAGATTACCTATTTTTTTAAAGATGATTTCATGCAAGATGAATAATTTTGCCTGTAGTGCTCAATAACTTACAGCTAATACTGCTTATCTTTTTCATTATAAGTAAATGATCGCTTAAAGTTTTTGATCAAGTTCAATGCTCTCTCAGCAGCGTTGTTGTTGTTGTTGGGGAGTGCTGTCGAATTAACAGTATTTGGCCGGATTTGAACCCGGTACGCTCTGGTACTCCTTTGCGGTACTGCCCGACTGTCGTGGTAGCGACCGTAAGGAAAGATAAGATGGGTAGAGAGAGGTGGGAGGCATCATATCCGTAGATCAACCATCGAGTTGCACGTCATTATGTTTGTGCATATTAGTCGTCTCTTACGACCGGTATGCCTACCTCGGGCATATTCTAAGCCCCTAACCCGCAGGGGCAGCGTCATTTAATACAGTTAAATGGTGAGAGATTACTATTCCTGCCTCAAAATCCCCTCTTTCTCGCCAAGTGGAAGGATCCGATTGAACAAAATTTTTCTCGGTTCCTAAGCGGGTGAAAAATGGTTTAGTTCTTGGTGAAACAAAATTGCTTATATCCATGCTGCTATAGGGAAGTATATCTGGTACTTTTACGGAAAGTCCTTTTGGAACAAAGGGTGTTTTTTTTAGGGGTATAGAACTTCGAATTAAAATAAAACACAAGAAAATCGTTTTAAGGTCCATCAATTTGGCTTTATTGGAAGGATAATTTTATGCCATTAATGTTTAAATATGATTTCGGGCATGTGGCCGCCGCGGCTGGCTCGAATAAAGCCAATTCTACAGGTCCAATTTTCAACCACTTTTTCGAGCATATGGGGCCGTATGTCGGCAATAACGCCACGAATGTTGGCTTCCAATTCCCCTAACGTTTCTGGTTTGTTGGTGTAGACGAGCGACTTCACATATCCCCAAAGAAAATAATCCAATGTTGTCAAATCACACGACCTTGGTGGCCAATTGACAGGTCCATTCCGCGAAATTATGCGCTCATCGAATGTTTCCTTCAATAAATCGATTGTGACGTGCGCTGTGTGGCATGTAGCGCCGTCTTGTTGGAACCACAACTCATCCACATTCATGCCATCCAATTCGGGAACAAAATAGTCGGTTATCATGGCTCTATACCGGTCTCCATTAACGGTAGCTGCCTCTCCAGCATTATTGCGGAAGAAGTATGGCCCAATGACTCCAACAGCCCATAAAGCACACCAAACAGTCAGTTTTTGTGGATGTAATGGCGTTTCAAGGGTCTCATGTGGATTCTCTTCACTTGACGTAGCCATTCAACCAAAAATGAGCCTCATCACTGAACAAAATTTTGCGATGAAAATCAGCATCGAAATCAATCTCGTTTTCGGCCCATACACCAAAATCACGACGCATTGCATGGTCTCGCGGCTTTAATTCTTGCACAAGCTGGATCTTGTAAGGTCGCAAGCCAAGATCTTTGCGCAAAATCTTCCATAAAGTTGATGGACAAAGCTCCAATTGCTGTGCACGGTGGCGAATCGATTCATTCGGGTCCTCTTCAACACTTTGCTCTACAGCGGCAATTGTTTCTTCGGTGCGCACTGTTCGACGTCTCTGCGGATGCGTATTATCACATAGAGTAAACGTAGTGCGAAAACGATCCATGGTTAACCGAATTAATTGCTCTGATGGACGATTATGTCGACCATAAAATGGACGGAGCTCACGGTAAACTTCGCGAACTGAACCATTATTTTCGAAATAAATGTGCACGATTTGCAAGCGTTGTTCTTTTGTCAACCTACTCATGATGAAATGGCAAACCAAACTGAACATAAATGACATTAGAGTTGCCAGATTTGACCACAAACTGCCAGTTTTATCTCTATTCGAAAACCAAACCTGTAAAAAAAACACCCGTATTATTCAGTAGCTAGGAAAACGATTCAAAATGTGAATTTCCGGTGCTGATGATTGTACAAAATGTAATTGAAACACTGCCTTTACTATCAGCTCGGTAACATGAAGACGACGTTGGAGGAAAAGTAAAGCCCGGCCCATTTTTTCAAGCAAGAATGCAGCCCCGTTATTCAGTCCGATATTTCCAGTCAGCCGCCGTGGTGTGAAGGTAGTGTTGCCGGCCTACCACACCGAAGGTCCATGGTTCGAGCCCTGGTACAGGTAACATCAAAAGTGATTTGAAAAAAGTTTTTCAAAACGGGGTCGCCCCTCGGCAGTGGTTTGGCAAACTCTCCGAGTGTATTTCTGCCATGACAGGCTTCTCAGCAAAAATTCGTCTCCTTTGTAGATGCCGTTCGGAGTCGGCAAAAAACTGTAGGTCCCACCAATTTGTAGGGAAAATTCAAATCGGCACACCACAAATTGGAAGAGAAGCTTGGCGCAAAAATCTCTTAGGAGGTTTATGATGACATACCTGTTGTATATCGCGCCATAGAGATAGAGATAGATACAACATCCACTAATTCGTCAAGTTTCCATGCGCACAAAATATTATATATTTATGAAAATATTGTCTCTCCCCTTGAATATTCTAATTGTGGTATTCCCAGCAGTTTCTCCATATCTTATCACATTATAATGAGAGCCAATCGCTCTTTTCTTTCTGTGCCACTGATTTCGAAATTAATTTATTTGTATATAAATAGGATCCCTACCAATCGCTGCTTACCACATTTTTTCAAAATTCCTATACATGCATATGTTTGAAAACCGTGCGTTCAAATAGACAGACTGACGGAGAGACAGACATGGCTAAATGGACTCAGCTCATCGTTCTAATCATTTCAGTATACTTACGGATAGGCCCATCTCTTCTTCTTTTCATACTTACAAACATTTCATGTCCATTGAAGGTATGAAAATCAAAAAAGGTACGAGTATATAACTTCCCTATTGCAGTGGGGTATTAACAACTTGCCCACATATTTTACTTCTGTGTTATCCGACTTGCTCAATTTTCGGCAGCATTATACTACATACAATTGAGAAACAGCTGACCAATTTTCATTGAAATATCTAGTTGACATTACCATCAATCGCCTTTGAAATATGCTGAAAAGTTGGCGGCGCCCCGCCAAAATCCACAAAGTTTTTTCTGCAGTCGAGTTTTGCTTAAAAAGCTTAGTATATGTGCAACATCTTATTGATATATAGCTTGCGAAGTTATAGAAATATCGCGTTTTACATTTTACAAACAATTTTTTCAGAACTAGGTTAAAAAACTGGGCGTGGCCGTAGACCGATTTGCCATTTTTACAACAAACAGTTACCTTTCTATATTCAACATTTTCGCCAAATATCGTTGCGATAAATCAATTGTTTCCGGAGTTATGGCATAATAATTTTTGTGTAATAATCCATTATAAAATGGGGGCCCATTTTCGAAAATTAATATTTTTCGACTTTCTTTGTCCACGGACACTCTGAAGGTGAAATAGAAATGATATAAAGCTATTGTACGCAAAGTTAGTGCTTAATATATGTAGGAAGGGTAACCAGAAGCGGACAACAATACTAACTAAATGCAACATTGACAGTTTGACCTTGTTAGTGCAACCGTGTAGGTTTGAGCCAAACGAACTTGACGAAGGCGACGCATAGATTTTGAAACGGACGACAGTTTGAAGTTAGTTTGAAACCGAAGGCTACAACGAGCGCGCGCAAGAAAACTTATTCGTTGTGAAATAATAATAAAATAAATGAACCGTGAATTTAAATACCCAATTTAATACCAAATGTATTAAAATACTCCTTAAATGTGTTAAATAATCACAATTGCATTACTATTAAACTAAAACGTAAACTTAGCCAAATAAGTGTACTTAAGACGATGAACGTCCAGGGTAATTACCTTTAATGCTATTTTACTTAAAATACTATCCTACTTAAATAATATTCTACAATACTTATATGTACATTATTAAACGTGTAACTTAAATATAATAAACTTGAATAAACGTGTCTAACTAAGAAATCGAGTGAAGCGTCATTAATTTATATCTGGCTATCCTAGAAAATGGTGTCATACGTGAGATCGAATCGACGCGAAAGTTCGAGCTTTGCGTGAAGCGCCAGCGCCTGTACCTTCGGTTTTGGCAAGAGACAAGCATATATATGTGTTGTTGGTGTTCTTACAACGAACGAATTCCGTGTTGGAGCGTGTGTTTGCGACGCTCGGAAAATTGGTGACAGAATCGAGATAGAAGAAACAAAGTAAGCATTGTGCGCAATGAAAGTTAATTCGCATAATAAGCACATATGATAGTGAAGAAAATTTCAGAACAAAAATTTGATAATAGTGGCGCATACACTTGTTAAAATTTCATCATCCACTCAACAAAGGGATGATCGCATGCAAATCGCATGTGCTTGAAGTTGTTGTTGTTGTAAACGTACTTTATGTGGCGGTGGCCGAATAGCAGAAAGCAACGTATTGGTGGCAGTGTATTTACGTGGCAGTGGCCGAAGAGCGTAAAGTCTGCAAGAATATCATGTGGCAAAGGCTGTAAACACGAGCAGTCGAAGGAGTTGCTAAGTGGTTTTTGCATCGAAATACTTGTGTTGGTGTAGTTGTGCAGCAAGTTGGTGTGGCGTTGGCCTAAGCAGAGGCGAACGAACGATTCTCAGCAAAATTTTTGAACAAACGAGTTTGAGAGAAGCAGAAGCAGCAGAAATTAAAACCAGATGAGTAGAGTATACTTGTAGTTTGTTTAGAGTATCATAATCCAAAGAGTAAGAGAAATAGAAACTAATATTTAAATTGAAGTCGAAATTAATGTGTAAATGCATCTTTTTCGTTTTGACTAATATGTTCGTATAAAAAAAGCAAAGAAAGAGGTCTTATTATATTCATTGTAAACATTTTCTCAGATATTGTATAGTTCAGTTTTGAGATGGTGAAAAATCGTAAACCAAAATAATTTGAATCAAATGAAACAAGGAAAATGTACAAATGAATGTATTTCTGTCAGGTTAAAATCGAAAATTGTTGAAAAGTAAGAATAATATAAACATTCGAATAACTAGTTTTCAATTGTAATGCACGCCTTCAAAATAAATAGTTTAGTTACGGTTATTATCGTTTGGAAAAAAAAATAATATTCAAAATAGAGAAACCACTCTAAAAGAAACTCAAGAAATATTTTGAAATTGTGCGTTATAGTTAATTAAATAAAATTTATCGAAATTTTTGCAAACATTGCATAAAATTCTGATTTTCGAAAATTTCTTAATCTGAACTATTTGTAAGACATTTAAATGGAGATTAGTGAAATTTTGAGATTGACAGTTCAGGAGTTGAGGACGAAATTAAGTGAAACAGGGCTTCAGACTACTGGACGGAAGACAACATTACAATACACACTCCTCCAGCATTTCGGTCTGACTGTCGATGTTGATAATGATGGCAACAGTGATGAGAGCTCGGAATGTGGCGACGCTGGTACATCACCACCAAGTGAAGTAAATTACCAAGCATATAATCGTACGCCATTCACCTTACGAGATATTCAAGACTCATTAACGTCTTTCTCAGGGTCGGGTACCCCGTCGGTTGAAGAGTGGATAGAATATTTGTTTTGTTGTTTTTCCGACAGGGTGAATGATTGATTTATATTGGAACGATTTTTCGTCATCCCTTGTCAAATTTGGTTTTGAGACAACCCGGTTTACTGTAAATACAAGACAAACGACCACAACAGATCAGAACGAAAATCGACACTGATGATGGCACAACGCCGAAACTGGTTTGTCTCAAAACCAAGTTTGACAAGGGATGACGAAAAATCGTTCCAATATACATAGAATAATTCCTTGAAAATGCTAAGGCAGTTAATTGGAATGCGCTACAAAAATTTATTTACGCGAAACAGCTGGTTAAAGGTGCATCCAGGTTGTTTATACGTAGTCAGAGAGGCGTCACCAATTGGGATGCGCTGGCACAGACATTGAGGTCAGAATTTTGTACGGTAGTATCATACATCGAGGTACACCGATAACCGCAGCAATGAAGATTATAGAGAATATCTTTATAGTTTGATGGAACTAGGTAACCCAATTAAGCTCGATGACTTGCACTTGATTGAATGCTTCATAGGGGGTTTCCCCGACTCTAGGCAAAATAAGGTGAACCTCTATCAGGCAAAGACGCTTCCAGAACTGAAAGAGCAGATTAGGGTCTATGAAAAAGTGAGATCTGGTCGCCAACATGTAGCTAGCTCAAACTATCATCAACAGGCATCGAAATCTGAGGGTGGTCAGAAGCAAGTTCAGAAAGATAGGAAATGTTTTAAATGTGGAGACTTTCCATATTTAGCAGGGGAATGTAAGCAGGTGCAACTTAAATGCTTTAAGTGTGGTCAGGCAGGACATCGGGCGGCTGAGTGTAAGGCTGTACCAGCCCCGATCAAAACGGAAAAGGGCAACGTTTATATGTTAGGAGAGGTGCTAGTCCCGAAAATAAACGACATGGGAACATGTATTTTTAAAGATTTGACGTGCAATGGTGTAACCTTTTCGGCACTAATCGACACGGGTTGCGACTTTTGTTTAGTTCGGTATGATATTTTGCTGATGTTGGGCGAAGATATAGAGCTATGTAACGATAACCGCCGCCTGATAGCTATCGGGAACAGTGTCCTGAACACGTTTGGCAGCTTTGATATTCAGGCATACGTAGACGAGTTGGAGGTAAATATTACCTTTTATGCTGTGGGTGAAAGGGACATGCATTATTCAGCAATAATCGGCAATAGCATTCTCAAAAATGTTGATTTGAACTTCTCCGAAGATCTGGTGGTGTTTAAAATGAAAATAGCGAAAGGTGAAGGAAAAGAGAAGAGCAACAGTACAAGTGAGGGACGGGAAGAAATCCCTTGCTCAAATCGCAAGGAGATCGTAGAGTGTGGGAAACAAAAAGGCGAATTATACCTTTTGAAGGAATTTAAGGGGATGTGTTTAGCAGAAGGAGAAGAGGAGTGCGTAGTATCAGAGGTAGATCTGTCGCATTTGGAAATTTCTGAAATAAAAATAGTTGAGGGGTTCATTAAAACCTATAAACCAATTAAGATCAGAGAGTCCCCAATTTCAATCAAAATTTTACTCACGGATGACATTCCCGTTTACAAACAGATTGAAGATGAACAGGTAGCCAAGTGGTTGGACGAGGGAATTATTCAGCATAGTACGTCTTAGTATGCATCTCCCATAGGGCTTGTAGCTAAAAAGGATGGCAGCAAGAGATTTTGTTGCGATTACAGGCGCCTCAACGCCAAAATCGTTCGAGACATTTTCCCTATGCCATTGATGGATGACGTAATAGAAAGGTTGCAAGGTGCAAACATTTTTTCCACACTGGACTTGGCAAATGGGGTTTTTCACGTGCCAGTCGATGATGAATCCAGGAAGTACAAGGGATTTCGTAACGCACAATGATCATTTCGAATTTCGTTATGTTCCGTTTGGAATATCAAATTCGCCAGCAGTTTTTTAGAGATTTGTTTTTGCTGTTCTAAGAGATTTGATACAGGACGGTACCGTGATAGCTTACATGGATGACCTAATTACTCCCTCTAAGGATGTAAGTGATGGTTCAAAAGCTGGAACGCGTACTTGGTAAGGCGTCAGAGAACAATTTAAAAAGTAAATGGCGTAAGTTCTAGTACGGAAAGTGGGATTCTTAAGTTATATTATAGAAGATAATACAATGAAACCTTCAGAGGCAAAAACGAGGGCCGTCACAAATTTTCCATTACCACGTGATAAAAAGGCTTTGCAACGGTTTCTGGGATTAACGTGATATTTTCGTAGATTTATAGAAGGGTGAGCCGTGTTAGCTAAACCGCTTACCGATCTGCTGAGAAAAGATGTTAAATTTCAGTTAGGGGACGAGCATGTCGCTGTTTTCCAACAGCTGTAGTCGGTTTTGATGAAACCTCCGGTGATAAAAATGTTCAACCCCAAAGCGATTACGGAGGCTCATGCAGATGCTTGTATGTCAGGTTATGGGGCTGTGCTTATGCAAAAAGATGTAGACGATCAGTTATTTCACCCGGTACAGTATATGAGCCGCAAGTGTAAGCCGGCTGAAGAAAAGTACCATTCTTACGAACATGAAGTCTTAGCAACCGCAGAAGCACTTAAGAAGTGGCGAATTTACTTGATGGGGATAGAATTAAAAATTATCAGGGATTGCAACGCCTTTACCATGACGTTGAAGAATCAAGATATTCCATTAAGGGTATCTCGATGGGCTATGTTTCTGCAGGATTATGATTATGAGATAGAGCATAGGTGTGGGTCAAAGATGCGGCACGTAGACGCGCTAAGTAGAGTATCATGTCTTTTGTTGGAAGACTCACTGATACACAGATTGAAAGAAGCTCAGCATAGTGACCACTGGGTTAGGGCAGTGGCGCAGTTTTAGAAAATAATAGTTATGCGGACTTCTATCTCAAGCATGGAGTCCTATACAATGATCCCATCAAAGAGCTTGTAGTCGTTCCATTAAGGGATGATATAATTAGACTAGCTCATAAGCAGGCACATTTTTCGATTAACAAAACAAAGGATGCAGTTGAAAAGTCGTTTAATATCCCACAAATAACTGCAAAGGTCACTAAGATAGTTCGGAGCTGTGTAGAGTGTTTAATTGGTGAGAGTAAAGCTGGCAAGAAAGAAGGCTTTCTCACGCCAATAGACAAGGAAGATAGGCCATTGTGTACCTATCCTGTCGACCATGTAGGCCCAATGGAGCAGACCGCTAAGTCATATAGCTACATATTTGTCGTAGTAGATGCGCTTTCAAAATTTGTCTGGTTGTACCCCACAAAAACTACTGCAGCTGACCCAGTCATAGACAAATTGAAATCGCAAGCTTCCGTGTTTGAAAACCCGAGGCGCATTATTTCAAACCGCGGGGCAGCATTTATGTCGAATAGTTTCAAGGAATATTGCGAAAAGGAAAAAATAGAAAATCTTACCATAGCTACCGGCGTTCCTCGAGGGAACGGTGAGGTGGAACGCATCTACAAAATCATGATCCCACTGCTGTCGAAATTATGCGCCGAAAGTTCTGGTCACTGGTATAAGAATATTCAAGAAGTTCAGCAGGCAATCAATAGTATACCACCAAAAGTACCAAATTCTCCCCATTCAGGTTACTAACCGGTACTGAGATGCGCGTAAAAAGCGACCCTAGATTAAGTGAGTTGTTGGAGGAGGCAGCTATAAAGCATTTAGACGTGGAGAGGGAAAGTATACGTAAGGAGGCACAAGAAAATATTAGTAAGTTACAAGAAGAAAACCGTCGATCGAGCGAACACAGTTCGGAGCGGGCCTGAAATTGAAGCCGAAGTTCCTAGCGTCATACAAAATCAGCAAAATTCTGGCTCACGGCAGGTATGAGGTACAAAAAGTGGAGGACCACGAAGGGCCCGGTCAAACAATTTCGGTAGCTGAATATATGAAAAGGTGGGAGCCGGCAGTTCAACCCGACCCATCATTCGAGCCGAGTGACTTATCAGGAAGCGGACAACAATACTAACTAAATGCAACATTGACAGTTTGACCTTGTTAGTGCAACCGTGTAGGTTTGACCTAAACGAACTTGACGAAGGCGACGCATAAGAAAACTTATTCGTTGTGAAATAATAATAAAATAATTAAACCGTGAATTTAGATACCCAATTTAATACCAAATGTATTAAAATACTTCTTAAATGTGTTAAATAATCACAATTGCATTATTATTAAACTAAAACATAAACTTAGCCAAATAAGTGTACTTAAGACGATGAACGTCCAGGTTAATTACCTTAAATACTATTTTACTTAAAATACTATCCTACTTAAATAATATTCTACAATACTTATATGTACATTATTAAACGTGTAACTTAAATATATCGTAATAAACTTGAATAAACGTGTATAACTAAGAAATCGAGTGAAGCGTCATTAATTTATATGTGGCTATCCTACATAAATATATCTATGATCCTTTTCAAAATCTTTCGTATAAAAGTGGGTGTGGACCTTAGTTTGTTTATGAAGGCAGCAACCGTTGCACTCAAAAATGCATGCCATCTCTTGAAGAGAGGTTACAAACTACGGCCAGATCGATTAAATACCCGAAATACGGTAAGCTGGGTAACCATCAATATTGATAAGGCGAGTAGTATCAATTTGAAAAAAATGGTGACAATATGTTCATGTTACCACCATGTTAATAGTAACAATATTAAACAGTTCTTTATTAGCATTGGGATCCGAAATGTCCGCTGATAATTTAATCAATTTCTTCTGGGCGTACATTATCCACCAACCAAATAAGGGCATGAGACTAAAGGTGTATTAGCTTTTGGGAAAAGGTGGTCAAAAGAATTTAGCCACCCTTATAGTACTAAGACTCTTTTTACTATATTAGTTGGCTCGATTGTCTGGAATCCGCGTTATCTTTTAATTTTAAACGAGCTATTCTTGTATATTTGTATATCTAGACTATCTCGAAAGCCGTTCAAGCGATTTGGATGGAATTTGGTATGTACATAGTGTACTACATTCTAAGAATTTTTACCTAGGTGTTGCAACATAGGATGGTTTTACGGGGTTGCCACCTATCTAAATTTTTTTTAAATGAAAGAAAATTAGGCAATATGGGTATGAAGCGAAAGATATGGTTGCCACTTATTGTTGCCACCTGGGCTCACTATATCTTATAACTTTTAACGAGCTAATCTTCTATATTTTTCTATTCGGATTAGCTCGACAAAAGCTAAGGCGATTTTGATGAAATTTGGTATGCGCATAGGGTACCACATTCTAAAAATTTGTATCTAGGTGTTGCCATGAAATGAAAGGAAATATGCCAATATAGGCATCAAACGCAAGGTATTTTCCTGCGTATTTCTAAGTAGGGATGCCACTTTTGTTCGACAACAAAAATCCGGCAAAGAAGTAAATATACCGAGAAACACATTCATACAAAGCAACGGGAACAATTATATCGTTTGGATATATATATATATTTTAATTAATAAATATTTTTATTTTTTTATACAAAGAATATCTTTATTTTTGAAAGAACAAAAATTTACCAATCTATTTTCATTTTGATAAACATTTACCAACAGTGAACCAAAAACAATTTTAAAAATTAATAAAGTAGGAGTATAATATGTAAGGTTATATACTTGCGTTACATATTACTTTATTAATTTTTAAAATTGTTTTATTGTTGCAAGAGATTAAATGAATCTGTATTTCTTTTGGTAATTTACTAATCCATAATTTAAAAAGAAGTTCTTTACTTATTATAGAATAAGAACTAATTAGAGAGGTCATTTGTCGAAATAATTCTGATGGAGAACGATCACCAAGTTCTGTTTTAGAAATAAGTTGTTCTAATCTTTTTTTCTTCGGAAAGAGAAAATCTATCAATTAATGCTTTTTTAATAGTTTCATATTTATTTATCACAGGAGGTGGATTAATTGTATCTATAATTTTTGAAATGGTTTCTCGTTGAAGTGCAATTAAAATATTCTGATAGTTTATATTGTCACTTTGAATGTTGTTTATTTGGAATTGTCCTTCAACGAGAATAAACCAAGTTTCAGGGGATTGTTCCCAAAAATAAGGCAACTCAACTGATTTTGAAAAATTAAAATTATCTTTAAACATTGTGTTATTATCTGGAAGTATATTATCAGTATGAATATTTTGTGTGAGGTTCAAATTTGGAATTGAGTTGTTGTTTTCGTTTTGAGTCTCTGTTGCTGTGAAACTTCTTGTATGAATAGGTGATCGAATCATTTTAGTTCACTGGAGAAAGAGTGTACACAATAATAAAAATTTAAATATTAATAAAAATAAATATTAAATTAACAATTTAATAAGAAAATTAATTAAAATATGTTAAAATATATTATAATTTGGAAAAGCTAATTATAAAATACAATTAATGGCTTTTGATTTTATTAAATTCATTAATTATTCGTAATAAAGTAATTGGTTTTTAATTAAATGAAGGATTTACGAAACCAACTTTTATTGAATGAAATGTAATATATTGTTTAAAATTTGATAAATATTTAAAAATGTATGGATATTTAATTAGATAATTGTAATTTAATATTAATATAGAATATTAACAATACAGCTCACCGAAGAATTGCGTTGATTGTAGGTGGTAAATATAATCATAAATAAATGACATTAAATAGTGAGTGAAGTCATGTACTGGAAGGTTAAATTGATAGTGATCTGAAATTGAAAATCCAATAGAAAAGAATGCACTTGAGTTTGTTGATTGGTGGTAAAGTATTTAGTAGAGTTCAACATGTTAAATATTAATTTTAAAGACGGTAGTATAAGTTCATTTATTTTCGTTTACAAATTCCTTTCAGTTAAAATATTTATAACACTAATTGTTGATTATGCACATTTGATGCACAAATATGTGTATACGCATTTATTGTAATATCCAGAATATTTGTTTGTTGCATTAATTGTGATAATTGGATTTATTGTTTGTAAACATTCATCGATCTTCATGCATGGTATGTTATATAATGCATTTTCAAGAGTTAAGCGACCTAATAAGTTAAAAGTAATACTTCCGTCGTCGGAGCATGATATGGAAGGAAGTGTTGCCTTAGATTTCATATGTACGTATTAGGTATAAAAAATAAAGAAAAGAAAAATAAAGAAGAAATCAAAGAATGTTGACCGATATATAGAGCACTAACCGACAAATATACCCATATGACCCTATTCTTTCTAGACTATTTTATAACAATCGAAAGCCTCTAACCATATAATTCAGCAATAAATCTTTTAAAGACTTGTCGAGTACAAGGAGTAATTATGTGTATTCAAACTTTGTTACCAATAAAAGAAAAAAATATTAAACATCTTTCTATTATCAATATATGTTTGTAAAATCGCTTTTTGAAAAGGTCCACTGCTGGTAAGTAATTCATACAAACAACCAGACGTTTTTTAATGATGAGTATCTTAAGCAAACTAAATTGTTGCTAAATTGCAACTTACGAGAATGCCGAGCAAAGCTCGATCACCAGGTACTCAAGTTAGTGTAGATACCCTAGAACCAATTAAAAAACAATTTGTGGTTTTTGCCCCGAGAAATCTACAAATAAAGAGTGATGTGTAATCAAATTCATCAAAGATTTCAGCTTTTGTCGGAGCACATGTATGTATATACGAGTACATATATATATATCATGACGGTGCATCGATGTTTTACCTGACAATAGCCAATTTTTAATTTTATCCCTGGGTGGATTACACTAAAATGTGATGAACAGATCTGGCGTCTTGAATATATTCTTCCATATGACGCGGACTACCAGCATATGATGATGGAATAATATATTATGGCATCGCAATTTATACAGGTCTATTTTAATACTTTCAGTTCGTATTTGCGTTCAAATAGACAGACGGACAGACAGATAGACGTATCGAGAGACGGGCATGGCTACATCGACTCAGCTCATCCTCCTGATCACTTCAGTATACTTTTTGATGGGACTATCTCTTTTTCTTCTCATACGTACAAACATTCCATGTTCATGAAAGGTATGAAAATCAAAAAAGATATACAACTTCGCTTTGCAGTGGGCTATTAACTACTTGCCCGGATATTTTACTTTTCATCCTGATCGTTTTGATATACATTAATAAATATATATCTCGATTCGTTTATGCCGAATGAAGTAATATACCTTGTGTGCGTAACAAAAATAGATATAAACAAGTAAGGAAGTCTAAGTTCGGGTGGAACCGAACATTATTGCGATAATTTGTGTGCGATAATTTCACAAGCCATATGTGATTTTGTTCCTTTAAAAAGATGCACCGCTATAAATAAACCTCCATGGTTCAATTTGAAGCTTTCTAATTTAAGAAACAAAAAGAATAAAGCTTTTAAGAGGCTTCCAAAAATTAATCTGAAGTTAATCGTATTCACTTCTATCGTTCAGGGAAAGAATATGATTATCTTCATAACTTTTTATTTCGGCACTACATGTACACCGTAGAAAAGAACTTAAAATGCAATCCTGAGAGTTTTTGGAGATTTATAGATTCAAGAAGGAAAACAAATGGTTTCCCAACCAACTTATAATTTGAGGGTACTATCTCCGAAAATACTGTCGGCTCCTGTGACTTGTTTGCAAAATTCTTTCAGGGGGTTTATGAGAATCATGGCTCTCTTACACCGCCCACCTTTCCGTCTTCGGCTTTGCCGTTTATAACATCCTTCAGCAACACCGAAGTGGATGTACTCTTAGCTATTTCTTCGCTAAAGTCCAGCTCTAAGCCCGAACTCCGAGGGTTTTCCCCCAATATTTTTCAAGCATTGTCGATATACCTTAGCAAGATTGTATTAACAAAGGCACTTTTCTGGAACAGTGGAAACTGTGCTACATTGTTCAAATCCGGCGATCATAATAGTGTTTGCAATTACAGGCCTATTGTTATACAAGGTACGGTTACTAAATTGTTCGATTTTATAATCCAAGCGAAGTTATTTGACCACTTTGGCGATGCAATTTCAACACGGTTTCTTTGGTACAGACTTCTCAAAAGCCTTTGATAAGGTTTGCCACTTCATACTTCTGCAGAAGTTGAGGAGTTACGGAGTTGGCGGCGTTCTCATCGATTTCTTCGCCAGCTTCCTATCTGACAGAAAGCTATGCGTTAAGATGGGGAACAGTACCTCTAGAGTATTTGTTAACGCTTGGTCTGGTATAACTCAGGGAACCCACTGTGGTCCACTTTTATTCATAAACGATTTACCAAATAGCTTTAACTTCGCTAAGTACCTAATGTTTGCGGATGACGTCAAACTTTTTTGCACTGTACGTGGTTCTTGTGATAGTCATAATCTACAAGTCGACCTGAATTCACTCGCTCAGTGATGCACTTTCAATTGCCTCAAGTTAAACATTAATAAATGCTGTGTTGTGACCTTCTCTAAACGACCTAGTAATATAGTGTATAATTATAACATTGATAACTTTGCCTTAACTAGATGCACTGAAATGAAAGATTTGGGAGTCATTTTTGATTCAAAACTGACGTTTAGCCAATATATAGATTTCATTGTGTCCAAATCATTCACAATGGTCGGCTTCATAAGAAGAAACACAGTAGACTTCAGGGATCCGTCCACTCTTAAGTCCCTTTACTTATCCCTCGTGAGAAGTCATCTAGCATATTGCTCCCTGATATGGAGCCCATACTATGAAGAGCACTCTTACAAAATTGAACAAGTCCAGAAGATTTTCACTATAATCGCCCTAAGGAAGTCACCGTGCCAGTGGAATCTTCCCTCTTATATCGGGAGACGAAAACTTCTGTGCTTGCAGTCTCTGCATGAAAGAAGAGTCTACTCATCTATAATTTTTATTTCTAATTTCATAAACAACAACATCCAATGTACTGACTTATCTTGAGAAATAATCGTTTACTGGTAGACACGGAACAATCCACTAATTACGCTATGAACGAGCCGATTGCTAGGAGCATTAGACTTTGTAATACCCATGCAAGCGTTATTGATTTTAATCTAAGTTTAAGTATGTTTAAATTAAATTTCTATAGGATTTTCAATTGATTTACTTTTAATCAATGAATTATTGTTGTATATCTAGTCTGTAAGAATTAATTCTGTAGACCGAAATAAATAAATAAATTATATGCCTAGTAGTGATCTATTATGTCATCCCAATTTACGCAGGTCTATTTAAATACTTTCAGTTCGTATTTGCGTTCAAATTGACAGACGGACAGACAGATAGACGTATCGACAGACGGACATGCCTACATCGACTCAGCTCATCCTCCTGATCATTTCAGTATACTTTTTGATGGGACTATCTCTTTTTCTTCTCATACGTACAAACATTACATGTTCATGAAAGGCATGAACATCAAAAAAGATATACAACTTCGGTTTTGCAGTGCGGGGGTATTAACTACTTTATACTTTTCATACTGAAAGTGTTGATATACATTAATAAATATATATCTCGATTCGTTTATGCCGAATAAAGTAATATACCTTGTGTGCGTAACAAAAATAGATATAAAAAAGGGTGTCTTTCATAGGCGCCAAAGACCTAAACCGATCTTTATGAAATCTTCACAATATATACTTGGGTTCACTGGGTACAGCATAGACAATATAAAGTTTTGGAAAAGTAGGCGGAGCCACATCCCCAGGCTATATAAAGTTTCAATTCGTCATAACTCCGAACTTTCTTGGCCTAAATTAATGAAATTTGGATATATGTGTCACTTAGTCAATATCTACATAATTTTTCAAAAGTAGGCGGTGCCACGCCCACATATTTTGTGTTTTGTTTTGGTCTTGAACTTTCACGATAGGTTCAGGAGTACGCTGGGCATGACACAGTCTGTATATAGCTTTTGGAAAAGCCCCCAGGTTATACTATATAGAAGATAGAAGAAGATGTATGATTAGTTTTAGGAACGTATATTTAAGATTTTGTATATAAGAACATGTAAAATAATTTAGAGATTTAGAAATAAAAATATTCTCAACCGAACACAACCACCGTTGTTAATTTACTTATTTGTCACCCCCCACCCGAGGTAATGGACAATAGTAACAAACACAATACCAGTTTATACTTCTGATTTATAATTTTCTTATTTTAGACTAATGGCCAAGTATATTTTTGTGAATATATGAAATTATCAGTTACGTTTTCAGACCTTTTACACATTACTCGTACACTGGGCTTTCAACCTGTTCGAGGTATACGTGCACATCAGTTCTGTTAGTAACAAAATAACAGACCGAAGTAATACCGTGATTTTCCCGCTCTGAAATCCCTTTACTCCCTTATCTCTCACGTCTATAAAAATTCGAATTAAGGAGGTCTGAAAATGATAGTGTGTGCAGGCTCATTAATTTGATCAGAGCAAACAGTGGCAGATGACATTTTTTAGACGTTTTCATAAAAATATAACCCATTATCTAAAAAAAACATGCAAGAAGCAATTTCGTAAGGGTCTGTAAATCTTTCGAACTACTTTCTCTCGAATACTGGCAGAGCTTCATCAGATGTTGTCGGTTTCAAAGCTTCTGCACCATAAAGCAAGACGAGTACGGGTAAATGTGACTTAAAGAGTGCTATTTTCATTCTTCGAGAGGGCTTTACTTCTCAATTGCCTACTTAGTAGCGTTTGCAAACCGGTTCTTCGTTGGACTTTTTCGCTGACAGCATAGTTGGGCTTTATGCTGGTTCTCAGGTAAAAAACTCTGAAGAGGTTAAAAACTTATCTATGTAACTCTACCTGGCAAGTAATTAAAATATTGATATGTACATTAGCTTTACAGTTGTTGAATATCCTATCTTATTTATCCCTTCTCTTCATACAATTAAGGAGGGGCTAAATGGTTTAACGACGTTGGCGGCACATAAATATGTGCCGATTACAACATAAAAAGTTATTAAAGAAATTTATGTTACGTAAAAAAGATTAAAACTCGCTTCATAAATAATATTTTGTTGACTTGACCATAAATATATGTACGCGTAAAAACATATTGAACATATATATATGTGTAAAAAGTGAAGTATATAACAACGAAGAGATTATACATTATTAACTTTCATAAAAAAATTGGATTACACACTAATTAATTACAGACTATTTTTTAAATGTTAATAAATCATGAATACCACATAAAATAAACGAGTAGACAAGAAATATTTTACGGTAACAAAAACATATGCATATATGAACAAATGGGCACAGTTTATCTAGTGGAACAGTTGCGACATGACCAGATTTTCCGAAAAAACAGGCTACCATTTGCTTTGAGGTGCTTCTTGCGCGAATAACTTTTGTTGGATTAGGCTCGTCTTGGAACGCTAATACAGTCCAATGCTGCTTTGTTTCCAGCTCATATGCATATATCCAAGATTCGTCACCTGTTACGATGTCATAGACGTGCTTTGATCCATCGCGGCTAAATTTCTCCAGGACTCGTGTCGTCTTTTTTGGACAATTGTCAAGTTATGCGGTAGCCAACGAGAACAAATCTTCTTTACGACCAATGTTCATGCAATATTGAATGTATGCTGGCCCCACTAATGGCCAAGGATGCCTCTATCTCGCGATATGTCACATAACGATCTTCTATTATCAATTGACGCACAGCATCGACTGTTTCTGGCACAACCACCGTTTTTGGACGACCTTCACGAAATTCGTCCTGCAAACATGGGCGGCCACGTAGGAACTCGTTGTACCATCGTTTCACAGTGGCTAAGTGTGGTGATTCAACACCAAAAGTAGAAGTAAATTGATTGATTCACTCCTTTCTCGATAATCCACGTCGAAAATCGTAGTAAATCATCGTACGAAAATGTTCACGGGTTAATTCCATTTTAAGGCAATATGAATTTTTAAACTCACTATAAATAAACACTCGTAAATGAAAACGTTATATGCAAGTTTATGCCAAAAAATACCTAACCTAAAGATAAAAATTTCTAATTACAGCTAATCACATGTAGTGTTGCGAAGGCGCAAAATATAAAAGGCAACCCTCGTAGAAGCCGCTAGCTATTGTGTGTCTAAAGTTTCAGGTATCGGTGGAAAGTTTTTCTAATTAACCCCTTGCCAAAATCCTGACTACGCCACTGGCGTGTCCGATATATGTTTATAAGTAAATTTGTATGTTTTCATATTGAAGTTGATAAACTTTTGGTACCGTGCCGAAAATATTGTTTGTTATTGCCATAGTACTTGGCGCTCCGAATCTGAAACAATTATGCGTGGGCAAGTACCACTGCTTGGAATAACGTACTGTGACGAGATCGATGAGTCTTCGATTATTAATCCTGGGCTCGATCACTATAAAGTCAAATAAGCACACACACAGATATTGTAACTAATAGCTAGTTTTAGAGTTTGGTAGCTTCACAGTAGTTCACTGTTCAACGCTTGAAAATAAACTGAGCAACCTGCCTTATATAGTCCAACAGGGTGCTTCCTGCTTAGGGATGGTACACGCTTGAGAATTATCGCCACAGTACTGTTGTTTGTGCATTGTTAGCCACCAACATATTATGCCTAGTGCATTAATATATATGTATGTAGTATGCCTAATATATTAAAGTGTACATTAGGGCATCCAAGAAAATTTGTTTTAAAAAAAAATGTATTCCGCGGAAATTCAATTGGCATATAATATAGTCCAAAAATATCGGGAAAGGTATCAAACGACGGGTTTTAACCTCCGTATCAATAATTCGAAAGCCGAAATTCGATATTTTATGTCTGTTCAGAGATATTTGTAATTAAAGTTGAAATTTTTCTGTCATTTTTATGTGGTTGTTGTAATCACAGATTAGGGTGTACCGAAAAGTGCAGAAATGTGTGTGAATGTTGTGCACATAAATACTTTGGATCAAGCCCCCTAGTTGGGATCGGACATGGGTCATTTTTGGGTTTTTTGCTAATAACTTTTCACTGAAACAAATTATTTAATTTCCGGTTTCGGATTAATGATACAGCGATCAAAACGCGTCGATTGATACCTTTCCCGTTTTTGGACGTATATTAGCAGTTACGTACGGTCGGACATTTGGTTTCTTCTTCTTTAAATGGTCATCTAACCGCCTGGGCGATTTTGACCGTCCAACATAGCTCGCCAGTCGTTTCTTCGTTGCGCCAACTGGCGCCAATTGGAAACACCGCGGGATCGCAAATCGGTCTCCACTTGGTCCTTCCATCGGAGTGGTGGTCTCCCTCTTCCTCTGCTTCCACCGGCGGGTGCCGATAAGAATACCTTCTGGGCTGGAGCATCTTCGCTCATTCGCACTACGTGGCCTAGCCAGCGAAGCCGCTGTGTTTTAATTCGCTGAACTATGTCGGCGTCTGCGTAAAGTTCATACAGCTCATCATTAAATCTTCTTCGGTACTCGCCGTCGCCAACGCGTAGAGGTCCACAAATCTTTCGAAGAACCTTTCTCTCGAATACTCCCAGAGCCGCCTCATCAGATGTTGTTAGTGTCCACGCTTCTGCACCATATAGCAGGACGGGTGCGATGAGGACTTGTAGAGTGTTATTTTCGTTCGTCGAGAGAGGACTTTACTTTTCAATTGCCTACTCAGTCCGAAGTAGCATTTGTTTGCAAGAGTGATTCTTCGTCGGATTTCTAGGCTAACATTATTGATGGTATTAATGCTGGTTCCCAGGTAAACGAAGTCCTTTACTATTTCGAAATTATTGCTGCCAACAGTGGCTTGGTTGCCAAGGCGCGAATGCGCTGACTCTTTGCATGATGACAGAAGGTACTTCGTTTTGCCCTCGTTCACCACCAATCCCATTTTCTCCGCTTCTTTTTCTAATTTGGAGTAAGCAGAAGTTACGGCGCGGTTGTTAAGGCCAATGATATCAATATCGTCAGCATATGCCAACAGTTGGACGCTTTTATAAAATATTGTTCCAGCGCGGTTAAGTTCTGCAACTTGTATTATTTTCTCCAGCATTAAATTAAAGAAATCGCACGATAGGGGGTCACCCTGTCTGAAACCTCGTTTAGTTTCGAACGGCTCGGAGAGGTACTTCCCAATTCTGACCGAGCTGGCGGTGTTGCTCAAGGTCATTTTGCATAGCCGTATAAGTTTTGCGGGGAAACCAAATTCAGACATAGCGGCATATAGGCAGCTCCTTTTCGTGCTATCGAAAGCGGCTTTAAAATCAACAAAGAGATGATGTGTGTCGATTCTTTTTTCACGGGTTTTTTCCAAGATTTGGCGTATTGTAAAAATCTGGTCGATGGTAGATTTACCAGGTCTGAAGCCACACTGATAAGGTCCAATCAGTCTGTTCACATCAGGTTTCAGTCTTTCGCACAATACGCTTGATAGGACCTTATATGCGATATTCAAAAGGCTGATTCCGCGATAGTTGGCGCAGTTTGCAGGATCGCCCTTCTTGTGGATTGGGCAGAGAACACTTAGATTCCAATCTTCAGGCATGCATTCATCCGACCAAATTCTGCATAGAAGCTGATGCATGCGCCTTACCAGCTCCTCGCCTCCGTGTTTGAATAGCTCAGCAGGCAAACCATCAGCGCCAGCTGCTTTACTGTTTTTCAATCGGGATATTGCTATTCGCACCTCATTGTAGTCGGGTTGTGGAACGTCAATTCCATCATCTTCGATTGTGGGCTCGGGTTCGGCATCTTCTCTGGTTTCTTGCTCAGTTTCTCCATTTAAAAGGGCAGAGAAGTGATCCCTCCATATTCTGAGTGTTCTCTGAACATCGGACATTTGGTTTAATGTGTATGTATTTCAGTAAATATGCACGTTATGTGTGCGCAATGTGTGGGCTCCAAAACCGGCCTTTCGTGTTTCTTTATTCAGACTAGATTAAACAAAAGTTTTAGTACATAATTACTTAGTGTAAGTGGATCAACAAAGAAAATTCAGTCTATGACAGAAAATAAAAATATTTTAAAACAAAGTTTAGATACATAAAAATCGAGGCAAATCAATACAATGAATATTATATATTGAGTTGATGACAATTAGAGAACGCAAATTGTTTTGCGGTCGCAGCGAAACGGATTTTTAAAAAATTGCAAATAAATTCGGCGAAACAACGACTGGAGTTTTATAAGCGGCAGACCAAACTGAATTAAATATAATTTTATTGTATTCAATTAAGAAACCTTAACTGCTATTGCTTAACTAAAGTAAAAATGCTTAGTCTTAATTAACTAGTAGTATCAAAAGCTTATTTTGCATTCTGGAATTATTGATTTACCAATATTAGGGGGGAAGTGAATTTCCTGTCATTCTCAAAATAAATTTATCAAAACTGTCTGGTGCTGATTGTGCACTTATGTAACTATTGCTTATGTTACACTGTGGAACAAATTCAGGTTAGCAAAAGTTATGGCGATTCTGAGAGTGAGGGGGGAAAATAGATGCTAAATTAGAAGACACATATCGCGGCGTTAGTTTATGTTAGTTCGAATTTTTTTTTATCGACTTTTGAACTTTGCAGTCAAATGCCGATTTTAAGCATACTGTTTGTATGGTTTTTTGGCTATAACTCGTCGACTAATTGATATTTTTTCAATCTGTTAAAGCCAACTTATTGCTAGAGACCTGTGCAACAAAATTGCTTATAAAATTTTTGTAGTGCTTATGAAGCAAAATGTTGGAAATTTTTTTTTCATGCTTTTTAAACATATTTTCCACAAAACTAGGTCGTTTTTCTTTCTGTTTGATCTATAATATGCTTCTCAAATTTTTCGGTGTTGGCTTTGAAGAAACATTGAAAAAGAAATTATAAAAATACGGAAAAAATATAATTTTGAAATGTTAGTTATGAAAAGTTTTAAGTAAAAAAATTAAATAAATTAAATGAATGATTTGGCCAGTTGCCGTTTAGCAGGCGGCTGTGGATCAACATCACTGCCCTCTCTAATATCTTGGTCATCGTAATCATCATCAGAAAGGTCGATAAATTCGTCCAACTGATATTCTGGAATTTCATCTTTGTCTTCCGCTTCTTCCTCGTCTTCTTCAAAGGTGTTTTTCTACCACCAACAAATTTCAGCGAGTATTGCATCTGGAGATTTCTTTCCTCTGTACCTGAAACGAAAATAGTTTTCAATCGTTAACATGTTTAAATTGTGCACTCTGACAAAGATATGACAAAAATTTAGTTACCTTATTTCAAATGGAAGCGCAGCTTGGTGATAACGTTCGCCTTGCTCATCAGATTCAGTTGGCAACTGTTGAGCGAGTTGATCAAGATGCTGATGCAAGAGATGAATTTTGTACGACATACTAACCCCAATTTCATCGAAATTTGCCAACATGTTTGCAACAGAATCCCTGTAGTTCTCTTTGCGTTCTTTACCCAAAAGTCCTTTAATGATTGCTTTCAATGCGAGCCATGCATTTAATTCTCGGTCTGTCAGAAGTTGGTCAAAGTCTCGGTTGAATACTGCTGGTCTCTTTGCGATACATTTCAAAAAAATTTTTAGCAATGCCAAGTTTAATGTGTAGCAACGGCAACAAAATTTTCATTTGAGGAACAAGACTTTCGTATAGCCTATTGTCTTTAGGCCATTTCCGTCCAATGCGACTATTCCAGTTATGCTGTTTGTACTGGTTTCTTCCTCTTATACCTTCTCCGTATCGGGAATCCCGATCGCACAAAAAACACGAATATTTTGGACGGCCAGATGCTGTTAAGCCTGTAATCAATGACACTGTTTTGAGGTCGCAGCAAATGCGCCACTGGTGTTCGTTATAATTGACTACTTCCAGAATGTGTTTCAAATTACCGAATTTTCACTAGTGTCAGTGCTATACGCAATTGCAACAGAAGGCATTCTATTCGTCTTGTGCAAAAGCACAACTTTTAAGCTGATTAGTGAACTATCGATTACTAAACGCCAATCATCTTTTTCATAGGTTAACCCTATCGTCTCCATTAACTTTTCGATATCGTTGCAACAAGTCTAACTCTTTTTGGCGTTTTCGATATGCTGTTCCTTTGGTACCTTTCGCCAACAAATTATTTCCTTTCAAAAATGAAGCCAGTTCTTCTGATTTCTTCTGAGTCAAACACAAAATTGCAACAACTGCATCCAATTGTTTTTGTGTGACTAGGATTGGGTCCTTCGATGTTTCATAGGATGTACCTTCACCAGGGTGGTATTCTCAGAACAAATACATGGATATAGCAGCGGCGGTTGTAGTACTGATATCTGTCTGAAGATCAATACTTCGGTATGTTGGTACTGGAACGAATTCTGTGTGCGGTAATGGTAATTGGACACTTGGCACTGCTACGTAGGTTTTATTCTTTGCTTTCCTTCTATTCAAAGTTTTATGGTAGTTGATACATCCATAGCAATTTTCTTGTTGATGCGGGCTGTTGTCTAACCACACCATTGGTATATCTAAAGGCATATCCTTCTTCTTTTCACTTTTCCATTGCACAACACTTGAATAGCAATTAAAGCAAACTCTTTTGGTAGCATAGTTTACGTCAGTTACGTCATATTATACAATGTTGTTCTTGTTATTTTTATGAAACCGATGCACTTAACTTAAATTACCCACAAAATAAAATAAGTTTCAAAAAAATTAATAGCGAATTTTATCACGACCGAACGAAAGTTAATAGACAGCAATTCGGCTGAGTTTCGAGTCTTAACTGAATATATATTTTTGATATTAGTTCGCTTGTACGAAATAAATAAAAATCGCTACCTTTGCGGTGGTTGGAAACAAAAAAGAGGAAGACGAGGAAAAAGAGGAAGAGGGGAAGAAATTTATTGCATTTGACTGCAAAGTTCGAAGATCGATTAAAAAAGAATTAGAACTAACATAAACAAACGCCGCGATACGGGTCTTCTAATTTAGCCTCTATTTTCACCCCTCACTCTCAGAATCGACCTAACTTTTGCTAACCTGAATTTGTTCCACAGTGTTATTGAACCAAGGTCGCTTTTGTTTTTAATGGATTTCGTGACAATGGATACGTATTGGTCATAAAGTGCGTCCATATTATTCTAAAGGAATATAACCTTCTTGTTAGAACAATGTAGCCTATATACCGATTCCCAGGAAATACAGCCAACAACTGCTTCGAGCTTGCCATAATCTATAAACATTAAGTCTCTATATAAGTAAGTGTCTACTATTTGGGTACATATAAACTCATATGAAATAAAAATAAGGTCATGTTTGGAGAAATTATAAACAGAAAATTGATCGTATAGTTGAATTTTTGAAAGCTCATTAACGAAAAATTAATCCAATAGAGTGTTTCTGGTTTGGGTAAAGTGCGTAGGAGTTGAGGTATTAACTGGGAAAAGAGCAAGGGTTTGCATTGATAACGAAAGTTGTTGTCACAAAGCAAGTCACTATTAAAGTCACTAACAATTACAATATTATTAAAGTTTAAGGTAAGATCTTTAACAAATTCAATAAATTTGTCCAAATAAATATATATTTATTCGGCTTATAGACACAACCTATTAGAAATTTTTCGTGGTGAGATATTATTTCAATAAAAATATCCTCTATTGTGGAAGGCGGTTCAGATGTGCACTTAATTTTGCAACACAAATCATGTTTTACAAATACAGCAACCCCACCTCCATGCCCATTTCGATCAGCACGGAAAAGCTTTTAGCCATCCACGCAGAACACTGTATCGCTGGGCCACTGTGCAAGAGAAATATCAAACCCCGTTTATCGGAACAATCGATTGTATGCAAGCTATATGTTGTGTTGATTCAACCTTACTTATCTTCACCACACACATATGTACAGTAGATACAAAATTGTATGTTTCTAGCTATTAAATGGAAACAGTTATAGTCCAAGCCCCGTTTATCGGAACAATCGGTTGTATGGAGGCTATGCGTTGTATTGGTCCGATCTTGTTGGTTCCGACAAACGATTGATATGTTACAAAATGGCGGGCCAATTACAAATTTCAGCCAGATAACTCTAAAACTGAGAGACAAACTTGCGACTCCGCTCATCGCCCTGATCATTTCGCTGTACTTATTAGTGGGTCTATCTCTTCTTCTTCTCATACTTACAATCACTAGACCAAAGTTATAATACCATTTCATGTTCATGAAAGGTAAAATTAAAAAATTTTACCCGAGTATTGGTTGGGTAAGATCCATCTGCATCCAACCGAAGACGGGTTCTTAGCCGCGAAACGTATTAAAGAAGTTTCTCCGTATACCGTTTAGCATAATACGGGGATAAATGTCACCTCGTAGGATGAGGTCGACTGGTTCATTAACGAAGAACCTCATATCCGCCAAGATTATTCTTGTCGAGTCGTTGCGCTAACTTGGCAAGTCGGAAGATCCCCTGTTAGTTGAGGTAGGAATAGGACCAATGTGTCGATGCTTACCAAGGGATCTGTAATGGAACCTATTTAATGTAGCATGACTCTTTAACCTGCGCTGATAGCGTGCTATTGATACCCGAAACTTGGACATGCGTCCGTTTCGATGGCTGGTTTATTCTTTTCTTCCGTCTTTCTGTTATCAAAGGACTTTCAGAACCCAGTTCAATAAGTGCTCTGGGCGAGAAATTTACTCTATTATGGTGTATGTTAACACTAGCTGTTCGTAATAATGCCCCCTTAGTTTTATTTGCATGAAGTGAAGAAACATTATTATTGTTTTCGTTTCTCTTTTGTAGAGTCCAGCCTTGCCCTTGCTTGTTTCGAGGTTGATGGTATGTCATCTGAGGCGTTCGGACTCCACTTCTGGGTGGTTGCTTTTGGCTGAGCTGCTGTAAGGTGGAGCAAGGTGTTGCGCCTTGAGTGACACGAGCTGCAATTGAATGGGCTTGTGCATCGTTTCACTGTGCGTTCAGTTGACACAGTTCAAACAACAAGTGTTGTCCTTGAAATAAGCTATTTTGTCAGCAGTAGCCAGCCCACGGAATTTTTGGCAATTGCGTAATTTGTGCTCCTTACTGTTACACATCTTGCAAGAAGCTTTAGGTACGCTGGCTTGAGAGGCTCCAAGTTTCGCAGGCCTTTCTCGTGAAGTGTGTGTGTTTGGCACCTGTAGTGGTAGTCGTTATCGTGCAGCTGCCTAAGATCGCTCAAAAGTTATTTATACAAAAAAGTCGCAAATTTGGTTATGGCTTAGAAAAATTTACTCGCTTGAGGTTGCCGTCTCCGATTCTGTTACTTTGGTGCTACTTGGGTACACACCAGTTTTTTGCTAGATATTTCAGCAGGCTAAATTTAACTTTTATAGGTCAATTCCAACAAATATTTATTATGAGCTTATTTATCCTATAGTTTTAATAATTATGCAAAACAATTAAAACAATAAAATGCACTAAAAATAAATTTTTAACCGCTTACAATAATTCCGGCAACTCAAGTGCGCTCTTACAGACCTCTGTTGAGATTCCTGTGGTAGGAATCTTCGCATTCTTTTTCGGCTACCATCCCAAAGGCAATACTATGCGTTTCTATTATAAATTTATCTAATTTGACAACATTTTATCAAAAACGTAGCGTTACAATAATACAACCACCACTGTAACTCTACTAAAGCCTAAAATAACACCATAACTGAGAGCCATGAGCACAAGGTGCTCAACAGCAGCAACAGCATGGCGAT
Source organism: Merzomyia westermanni (assembly GCA_949987695.1). Classification (NCBI taxonomy): domain Eukaryota; kingdom Metazoa; phylum Arthropoda; class Insecta; order Diptera; family Tephritidae; genus Merzomyia; species Merzomyia westermanni. Next base: position 131,370,688 of record OX465292.1, on the reverse strand, counting down.
CACCAGCAACCAACACAAACTCATACCAAGGCAAATAACCCACCATGGCAAGCGGTGTGATTGTCAATCGTTTTATAACCGTCCCTGGAGTGATTTTGGAATAGTAAAATCAATATCTTTAAGTGAGTCAGCGGCAGTAGTCGCCTCTTAGCTTATCGGTCCACTTAGCTCTTGCCTTGCTTTAAGCATAATGCCTCCATCCATCGCTTCGTCGAGTAGTTAAGTGGAAAGGCCGTGCCGCTTTCCTGGCGAACCGATTACCAGTTAGCTCTGGCTCTGAGGTAGACCGATAGATGAGCAATGGGAGATAGTGCTGTGCCTTCAGTGTGCACCTGCCCACTAATCGCAAACAAACTGTTCACTAGCAGGCTGTGCGGATACTGAAAAGAAGGCGAAAATTACGAATTACCATTTTATTGCTACTACATGATAGTTTATTATATTATATAAGTTAACACATTCAGCCGCTCCCCAGTTAAGCCATTCCCACGATCGGCCACTACACGTGCCGCAGCGTCAGCACTTTTGTATATCACCATTCAATGCAATGCAAGACATTTGAGAACGCAACGACTGTGGGAAATCAAGGCCATGGTCATTTCCACCGGTGCACAAATGCACACTTACGTAAGGGTTGCTTTGCCACCGCCGACGCTGAGGTCTGAAGGTGCAGCTTAAACCAACGATCGGGCAGTTGCTGTTGGGGAGTCACGGTGATCCGACTTAGCTATAAGTTAACGAACTAAATAAAGTGTGAAGTAACCTAAAAACTTGGTGTTTTTTGTCAGGGCAAGTTGGCCCTTTAATCTTTTTAAGTGAAAGGATCTGTGATCCTTTAAGTGGCGCCCGAGCAGGGACTACTAGTGAAAGCATTGAAAGAAATCTTTGCAAAAGATAAGAAGTGAAAAAAAAAAACAAAACCAAAAAATACGCAAAAAATATCTAACCGAAAGGTGTAATAGTGAATTTGCATAAAGATTCCTTGATGATAATTTTAGTGTTGTGAGTATAACCGCTAACAACTTTGAATTTTCTTTAGTTTTCTCTTTCGACAGCAAAATGGAAGAACTGAAAGCCACAGTTACCAATCTGACAAGGGCCGTCAATGCCCTGTTAGAAAAAATACACAGTCTGGAAAGGCGCGGTAACAATTTAGATACAACTGGATTAAGGCCAGCATCCAGTGGCCCAGTAGCTGCTGATATCGTGGAAGAGGCAGTGACGCAAGCTCCTATAACCAAAGCAGACTTGAGAGAAATAAATAGCCTACCAGACTGCGTAAAAGAACTCTAGGTTTTCGATGGCAGCCCGGTATATTACGTGTCCTGGGTGCATTCGGTGGAAGCAATGATAACGGATTTTGCCATTGTCAAGGGAAAACCCTTATACCGTGCTATTATCCAACGTATTCGCTAAAAGGTACGTGGTGCGGCAGATTCTGCCTTAGTGTCCTATAACATCTTCGACAATAACTGGCCAAAAATTAAAGAGTGCCTGTCACTGCATTTTGCAGATAAGCGCAACATCCGCACGCTTGAACACCAGTTGCATCAACTGCAACAAAAGGGTTCAAGCATCGATGAATTTTACGTTAAAGTTAACCATCAATTTAGCTTGATCATAAACAAAATCAAGACCGAGTCCTACACGGACGAAACAATAAGTGTGGACACTTATAGTAATCGGGCACTAGACGTCTTCATTCGTGGTCTAAACGAAACAGCATGTAGACCAACTAGTGGAAAAATACTCTGACCTATTCGCACCACTTAATGGCAGTGAATTGATCGATACTGGCGTTCGGGCGGAAATATGGACTAACACGCTTGAATCTATTTACAGTAAAAGTTACCCTTAGGAAGTTGATAGGCAGATCAATGAATTGCTCGACGAGGGGGTAATTAGGCCATCTAAGAGCCCTTACAACTCCCCAATATGGGTGGTGCCTAAAAAGCCGAAACCAAATGGGGAGAAGCAGTATAGAATAGTGATTGATTGCAAGAGGTTGAATGCAGTCACGATCGCCGATACGTACCCCATTCCAGACATAAACGCCACACTTTCCAGCTTGGGACAAGCTAACTATTTTACAACGATTGACTTGACGTCCGGTTTTCATCAGATACCAATGAAGGACTCTGACATACCTAAGACAGCATTTTCCACGATGAATGGAAAATACGAGTTCCTACGTTTACCCTTTGGTTTGAAAAATGCTCCTGCCATTTTTCAGCGAATGATCGACGATGTGTTAAAAGAATACATAGGGGCGATATGCTATGTCTATATTGAAGACATCATTGTTTTTGGTAAAGACGCGGACGAACACCTGACCAACGTAGAGATAGTTTTTTCGAGGCTCCGTGAAGCAAATCTTAAGGTCAATCTCGAGAAAACCTGTTTTTTCGAAAAAGAAGTCGAATTCCTTGGGTACGTGATTACTCCGGATGGAGTGCGCGCTGCCCTAAAAAAGGTGGAGGCTATTAAGTTGATCTCACCACCGGAAAATCTCAAGGACCTAAAGAGTTTTTTAGGTATGACTTCCTACTACAGGTAGTTCATAAGGGACTACGCCAAGGTGGCCAAACCATTGACCAACCTCACTCGGGGCGAGAATGCACAAGTGAAAGCAAATGCTTTTAGAAAGGTAAGAATTGAACTAGACGAAAATGCAATACAGGCCTTCCACGATTTCAAACAACTCTTGGTATCTGCCGATGTCCTTGCCTTTCCGGATTTTGAAAAGCTCAAGAACTATAGGCGAGGACAAACTTATAGCCTATATATCGCGATCTTTGAGTAAAGCTGATGAAAATTACGCCACCAACGAGAAGGAGCTCCTCGCGATAGTCTGGTCACTTGACCATCTGCGTTCTTACCTGTACGGTGCCAAGAATATCAAAATATATACTGACCACCACCAAGTCACGTATTCCTTGAGCTGCAGAAATTACAACGCGAAGTTAAAACGCTTGAAGGTCAGGATTGAGGAGTATAATTGCGAAATCACCTACAAACCGGGGAGGTCAAACCTAGTTGCTGACGCCCTTTCTCGCCTTAAAACGGAGGTCAATGTGCTGACCGATTCTGTCATTGTTCAGCCTCCATCTGTTCTGGGAGAAGAGCCTTCAACAAGTTTTGGAGCGAACGCGGGGTCCGATATTGACACTGCCACTTAATGCACAATGCATTCAGCTGATCAGGATAGTTCGGATCTTATACCTCATGTGGAGGCTCCAGTTAATGTGTTTAGAAACGAAATTATTTTCAGGGAGGGAAACCGCCTTCGTTGTCTTCAACATCCTCACCAAGGCTACAGTAGATATTATGTCTCATTCCCTGAGGATAACGCTACACTGGTCACAATTTTGAGGGAGTGCCTTAACCCAAATGTAATAAATGGCATAAAAATTCCAGAACATTTCCTTGCCTCGCTCATAATGCGTATGTTATTAACTTTCAAAGGTACAGGTTAAGAATAGCTCAAAGGATAGTGGAAGATGTTACGGTTTCTGACAGGGTCTTCCAGATAATTGAGAAGGAGCATAAGCGAGCCCACAGAAATCCACGTGAGAACAAGGTGTAGATACTCGAACAATTTTATTTCCCTGCCATGGCCAGGCAGCTCAAAAACTATGTAAGACAATGTGATACCTGTAAATTAAATAAATATGACAGGCATCCCTCGAAGCCTTTTCTTCAACCCACTCCAATTCCGAGTTATCCTTGTGAAATTTTGCACATCGACCTTTTTGAGCTGAAGAAACAAAAATATCTCAGTGCATAATAATAATAATAATAACAAGCTGGACCCGTGCGCTCCTTGCGCAAAAAAAAAAACCAAAATGGTTTGAAACCTTTTGTTAGTCCAGGTCCAGGATTTTTCAAACCTCTTTCTCAAATTATAAAAAAAGATTTTCAGCTACACTTGTTTTGAGACCACAAAAAGTGGTAATTCTATACGACAGCACGTAACTGCTAATATAGGTCCAAAAATCTCGGGAAAGTTATCAAACGACGCGTTTTGATCTCTGTATCAATAATCCGAAAGCGGAAATTAAATAATTTGTTTCAGTGAAAAGTTATTAGTAAAAAACCCAAAAATTGCCTAGGTCCGATCACAAATAGGGGACTTGATCCAAGGTATTTATGTGCACAACACCTTTCTGCGTAGGCTTCAAAAAAATAACCTTAGCCGGTCCAACACCGGCTACGCGGTTCACAATATTTCTGCACAGAACACATTTCTGCACTTTTCGGTACACCCTAATCTGTGATTACAACAACCACATGAAAATGACAGAAAAATTTCAACTTTAATTGCAAATATCTCTGAACAGACATAAAATATCGAATTTCCGCTTTCGGATTATTGATACGAAGGTTAAAACCCGTCGTTTGATACCTTTCCCGATATTTTTGGACCTATATTAGCAGTTACGTGCTGTCGTATAGAATTACCCAAAAAATTATACAAATATGCGCAAACAGCTATTTACTTATACTACATTCACATTGAGCCATAAACTTGAGTTGATTGCCAACATCAATATGAATTAACTCAAAAAATGTCCCTTTAACTCGAGTTTATGACCCAGTGTGAACGGAGTCTTATTCACTTATTTTAGCAATGTTCAAGTGTCGATGGTGCGCTCGCATTCAATTATTCTAGCACTGTTCAGTCTTACTATTCAACTGTAGATGTCGCGAGGCATATGAATGTCACAGTCACAATAGCGTTGCAGTACAAATTGATTTTTTTGTGCATTCACAATCGTTTATTTTAAAGAATTTATTTTTATAAAATACACTTAAACAAAAGCACTCCGCTAATTAAAACATGGTTTCGCATTTAGAGCTAACCCCCACCTTTAAAACGATACCTTATTTATTAATATTGGTTCCAAATGAGAGCAGAAAATTAGGAAATAACACAAAAAGACCTTACAGAAATAACATATATGTTAATTCAGTTTATTCAGTCTATGATTTACATCTTACAGACTAGATACAGAAATTGTAAAACTATAAAAACTTTTAATATTGATAATAGAAAGTATAGAAAGTATATGCATAAAAATAGAAAACGTTTAACTATATATCTAAATGTATACGTAAAAGAATTTGTGATTTGAAAGCATCCCTCGACAGAGAGAAATCAATATTTAGCCTTCTCGAAAGAATATTGAATTCCGCTAGAGAGCGAAGTATAGGATCGAAAAGGACATAGTTTGACCTGAAAGAGGTCAAATAAAAAGGTAGGAAAAAACGAAGGGATCTATTGTGCACATTGAACGTGATTTTCCCGAGGAGGTCAGGGCAATTTCTTCTGGAGTGAAGGTGTTGTAGGCTAATCAGCGAAACACCGAGACACATAAGAAGGCATCGGATCCTCGAAATTAAGAGATCCAAGGCCAAACCGAATAAATTTCCTTTGAACCCTTTCAATTCTAGTCGCATGACAGCTGTAAATAGGGTTCCAAATAATAGAAGCATACTCGAGCTTTGAGCGAACCAAATATATATATAAAGTCTTCCTGGTGTAGGGATCCTTAAAGTCCTTTGCATAACGATGTAGGAAAGCAAGATTTCTATAAGCTTTCGGAAGAACATAACAGATATGATTAACAAAAGAAAAATTAGTATCAAATACAACACCAAGATCAACAAATTCTTTGACTGCAGTCAAGCGACTGCTTGCCAAATAGAAATGTGAAACAAAATTATTACTGGACTTCGAGAAAGACATGTGAAAACATTTTTTAACGTTTAGATAGAGCTTGTTAGTATTACACCATTCAACAAGTTTATGCAAGTCGTGTTGCAAAAGGGGAACATCTGATGGACTATCAATCCTACGAAAGATCTTCAGGTCATCAGCATAAAGAAGAAAATTGGAGAACTGAAAGCAAGCACCAATGTCATTGATAAAGAGAACGAACAAGAGCGGCCCCAGGATACTACCCTGAGGAACCCCTGAAGTTGCCACAAAATTGTGCGACTTACAATTTTCAATATCAACACAAAGGGATCTGTTTGACAGGTAAGAATTCAACCAACTTAAAAACACCGAGTGGAAACCAATGAACTCCAATTTCTTTAGTAATATCTGATGAGACACTTTGTCAAATGCCTTCGAAAAGTCTGTATATATGGTATCCACCTGCGAACCGACTTTAAAGGCTGATATGCAGAATTCCGAAAAAGATGCCAAGTTAGTGACTGTAGAGCGACCCGAAACAAATCCATGTTGGCGCGGATCTATAACACTCTTAACAACAAAGAAAAGTTTTTCCTTAATAATTATTTCGAAAAGCTTAGAACAAACTGAAAGCTTAGCAATGGGTCTGTAATTAGAGACATCATTCTTATTTCCAGACTTAAAGATCGGCGTGATTGACGCTGTCTTCCACCTGTCGATAAATAAGCCAGAAGATAGAGACAAATTAAAAATGTAGCAAAGAGGAATGCATAAAGTTGAGCTACAATGTTTCAGAACAAATCCACAAAGTCCGTCAGGGTCACATTTCAGCGAAGGCTTTAACGTACACATAGCTTTACTGACATCCTGCACAGTTAATGACAGTGAACCGAAATCAATGCGTTCAAATAAGTATGGGCTAGAGTGGAGGGTATCCTGAGTAGTAACTTCATCTTCGAAATTAGATTTGAAAAATTATGCAAAAAATTCAAGAGTGTCATTTAGAGACTGTGAGCAGTTGTCATTGAACTTCATGCAAATAGGTATATTGGAAGAACAACGCTTGGACCGAATAAAATTCCTTTTGGATTTTCATTCAACTCCGATTCTACCTTACTCATATACTGATTAAACAAAAATTTATCAAGAACATTGAACTCCTTCACACTATTTAAATACTGATCTCTAAGAGCAGAATTCGAAGAATCAGCCTTGTACAATTTTTCATATTTATTACGTTTATTTTTCAACTTTTTGAGAGTAGTATTGTACCAGGGTAATTTATGTATTTTGGGGGCCCGGCGAGGCACCTTATCATAAAAAATCTCAGCCAACGTCCTCAAGAAAATCTCGAAACAGACTCTAACATCATTAGACTGCAAAATAATTTCCCAGGGTAAATCACAAAATGTATTATTTAGTTCACTAAAGTCAGTTGACCGAAAATTAAAAGAATAGTTATTTAAATCTGAAGATATCGGGATGGAATCAATATTAAAAAGGTTAATGACGAGGGGAACATAATGCCTATCAGGCTCCCACAACGGAAAAATATTTTCGGAGAGGCTAAAAATCAAATTCTCATCAACAAAAACCAGATCTAAAAGCTTAGCAAGTGCATTAAATACATTATTAATTTGAATGAGATTACAACTTAAGAGGCTATCTATAAAATTTATATAAAGAGTACGCGTAACATTAGCCGGAAACATCATACCAGTATTTTGGAGATCTAACCAAGCAATATCGGGTAAATTAAAATCCCCAAAAATACAAAAATGATCATCACAGTTAGTTTCGCAAATGTTAACAATGTGTTCGATGTGAAAGTTATATAAGCTTTCCGAACTATTTGGCGGAATATAAGATACACAGATGAAAGTAGACCCAGCGGAACCAAAAATGCGAGCACACAGTTGGTCAATTAACGAATCATTGTGTAAAAGTTGATAGGCCGAAGATCGTAGATTTCTTTTTATGGCTATAAGAACCCCACCTCCTTTCCGATGTCCAGTCTTTACAGAGTCCCTGTCTTTCCGAAAGGTATGAAAAAGACAAGGATCAAAAAACTCTTCGTCGAAAAAATCACTTTTCAGCCAGGTTTCAACGAGGACGAATACATCATAGTCCATGCGTGACGTTGCTAACAGAATTTCTTTCGATTTTGTGCGCATACTACCCATATTTTGGAAATAGATTTTGAGAGAGGAATCTTCCACATTATTACGATTATTAAGATTATCATTAAGATGAGATCCATTTGCACTACTTATCGCTGAAATTGCCTTGAAAGAAACGAAATGGGCGAACAATAATATCAGCCTGCCACACATTTGGATTCAAAACTTTGTCATAAAAGGCCGTTGTAACTCCTAGCTTGAAGTTCACGCTCTCTAGACTATCCAACGAAACACCACTTTTTATCAACTTACGGCAGGAAAGATGGCTACGGTCAACACCTGCATTCTTTGAAACATAATCGATGACATTCAATTCAGAGACTGTTGGTTTAAATGAGGAAACATGCAGCCATTTCTTCTTAACAACAACTTCCAGCTCAGCATTTTCATTACGGCCATAAACGCCCCTAATGCCCCTTAAAACATTGCCATTATTTTCCCGCACGGTGTTATTATGATTGTAGGGAGTAAAAGTAAGAGGCGCAGAGGTAACAGCAGCAACACGATTAATAGGAGCATTAATATCAGATGGGGTGGCCAAGCGACTAGCATAACTTATGTTATTAGACGGCGCGGCTGCGAGCACAGAGGTAACAGCAGCTGCAGACATGGTCGAGGTAACACCGTATACTACAGCGGAGTTAGCTATGCTATAGATTGGAGTATTCGTGTTGGAGGCACTAATACTGTCAACAGTGCAAACAACACTCTTTGCGACCGACACTACCTCAGCTGTCAATTCATCACTCATCCCATTATTATTGCTCAATTCGACAATTGGAACACCATAAGTAAGAGTCAAGCTATTATTCTGCTTGCCGGCATCAGCTGCCTTAGCAGAATTAGGCCTGGTGTTATTTTTGTTTATGTTCTTAGCTCTAACTTTACTCGCACTTTTTGTTTTGTTTTTATTTTTGTTTTTGTTTTTGCACGCACTATGACTTAGATCAGTGATCTCAGATGAGAGCGAAGCAAGCGCACCAGCAGCCCCTTCATCATATAGCTTACATAAATTACTTAGCTCAGAGCGCACAAGTTCCATTTCGCCCAATAACCGGTTTTTATCTGCCTGCAGAGAGTGTATGCACGCAACTGCACTTGCTTGCTCTGCTCGCAGACTTTCCAATTCGGCAAGAATGGATGATAACACTTGATGTAGCTCGTTATCATTTGCACTATTCATTTGCGGTTCATGCTGTTGTTGCTCTTGCTGTTGATGATGTTGTTGATGTTGTTGTACAGCTACAGCATTACACGCCACAATTATAAATTTCATCGGAGCTTTTGAAGTAATCCAAATCAGCAGCCAAAGTGCCAACAACACATTGCAAATGAAAAACTTCTTTGCATTCTCACATTGCACACTGCTTTGAGTGCGTTCAACTTTATTTCCACAAAAGCAAGGCATAATTGAGAGTTAGTTAAATTAGAAAATGGAACTATGTATGTATATTAAAAGTAGAAAAATTACAAAAGAAGCTGACTCAAGCAAAAATTGTTTATTTATTTATAGATTGTTTTATTATTTTTTTGTGTTTGTGTTGCTATAATGCAATTGATAAATTTTCAAAGTTTGCCAAATTATTCCCAATAAAAAATAAATCTTCGGTTCACCTGCGCAGGAAGCTTACTGACCTCCTGCATTATTTTTCTGTCCCAAAGATTTTAGTTATGGACAATGAAAGAGGATTCCTTACCCCTCTGGTCTTAAATTATATTCGTTCTCTAGGCATAGAAATTTACCAAACTCCTACCCAACGTAGCGAAACTAACGGTCAGGTTGAGCGTTTGCATTCAACATTAATTGAAATATGTCGTTGCATCTCCGTCGAATTTTGCAGATTCACTCCAAAAGAGCGCGTTTCTATAGCAGTGGACCGGTACAACAATAACGTCCACCCTGTCACAAAGAGAAAACCGGCAGACGTGTTCCTCAACCGAACTTCAAGGATTAACTATCAGGAATTGGTAGATTTCAGATAAAAACTAATGTAGATATTAAGGCTTTATTAGAAAGGGAGCAGGAGGTCAGGAATTCAAGGTTGAACACTAAACGTACAACCCCACGCACTTTTGATGCCGGTGATAAACTGTTTATTTCTAATAAACAAGTTAAAGCCAAACAGAAGCCGTTATATAAAGAAGAAACAGTAGCTGGAAACAGAGCAGCAACCACACTCACTGAAAGTGGAAAAAAATTCCACAAGGTAGACGTGAAAAATGTCTAAGATAACATTGGAAAGAAGGTAAATAACTCATGCACAGATCCTTAGGTCCCAGGGGTCTGGGTGCAAAACTTTTTTTTTGTAGTCGATCTAGTCAGATATTGGTTCAATTCTAAGCAACGCGATGGTTCGAATGATGTCGATCGACGTGGTTCAACTCCACCATAAGGTCCTTGCTTTAATTGACGTGAAGCCACTCGTGCCATGAGTAGGTCATTTGCGACCATCAATGCTTATGACTAAAAGGGATCAACACGAGCCTTCCAAAGTCAGCTGAGAAAACGCCTATATTCCAATGCAAAACGTAAAATCTTTTTTGAATTACAGTGTGCGTACTGATGAAAAAGCAATATTATGCTTTATTATCAGTCACTAAACTGAGCAAATGAAACGCATAATGGCGTATACCAAAAAAAAAATAAATAAATAAAAGAAGGATTGGTATTCCTCAAAGGAAATACTAAAATACTAAAGCTACTAATAAAACTAAAAATTAAAAGCAAAAAAATAAAATATGAAATATGAAATAATCTAAAACTCACTACCAATACACTAACCAACAAAACTAACGACTATTAATAATTCACAAAACACTTTCGCTATTCGTCTCAACGAATCCTTCCCTTCATTTCCCGCATTTTGCCGAAACTCCCCAGCAACAACTCACCTTTAGCATGTTAAGCCTTAATTTAAAGATAATGGAAATTGGGTAAATTTTATGTGAGCCAGGGATCACATCACAGGAAGTTAAGATAATTTGAGTGAATTCAACATAAAATTTTTGATTCTATTAATTGATTACTATTATATTCCATACTAACTAAATTTACCTTGTAATTTTTTCTCTTGAAAGTATATTGAATATGTAAAATACAATAAAGATTTAATCAAATGGGGGTAATCTGTAGATATAAGTCAAATTAAATAAGTCTACTCCCCACAGCATCTGCCTCTGCGCATCCGCGCATACCTATGACGTGTTCAAGATAGATTCTCCTATTGTAACAATACGCGATGGATACGGTTGGATTATCAACGGGCCCTTCAAGCTGATCCATACTATCGACCTGATTAGCTACGACAGGGTTGTAAGCAGATTAGAACATGCAATCATCGATCTTAACATAACTGACTCCACAGCCGATGTACTTAATTACCAATTGGGCAAAATTGCAAGAAACCTCCATGACCTAAAGGAACAAGAGATTTGCAGACCAAAACGTTCTATTAATTGGATTGGCTCTGCCTGGAAATGGATTGCCGGCATGCCTGACGCCACTGATTGGGATGAAGTCCTACAGAAACATAATGTTCTGATGAGCCAAGATGAGCAGCAATACCAGGTAGACTCTGAAATATTCTAAACAACTCATGAGCTTTTGCAGGCGATGAATGGTGTCATTCCCGCCACCAATGACGTTCAAAGCCACAGAAGGCTGGAGCATATTTCCCAGGAAATCCCAAGTAAAGTCATGATTCTAAAGGAAGACGTCTATGAACTGGTCCGCGCCTGTCAGATGGCCAAAGCCGGCGTCGTTAACAGCAATATGCTAAGCAAGGAAGAAATCAACCGACTTATCAGTCAGATAGAGGTCCTTCCTTACAGCAACGTCGTTGAACCCATCGAGTATAGCAAGCCTTCGATTTACACAAACGGGTCACTTTTACTTTACGTTCTATCCTTGCCGAAAGTAATGGAAACGAAACATAATCACCTGGTTGTTCGACCTATCATCCAAGATGGGCATCATGTAGACATAAAATATTCAACTATACTGGTTAGCAAACATAGGACACATGGTATCAAGGATCGATGTTTACAACTAACGTCCGCCATGGTCTGCGAAGAAGGCTCCATTGATCTGCTTAAGGAAGAGGATTGCTTACCGCGCCTGCTTAAAGGAGGTGAAGCCAGCTGTCAGTATTTGACCTGCAATGAATCCACTATTGAGGTCATCAAGGAAGAAACTATATTCCTAAGCAGTTTCAACGATACGGCATGGTCAGGTAATAATACGAACTATCTTTTGGGCTTATTTATTCTACAGATACACAACGAGACTGTGAAGATTGACAATCAAACCTACCAAAGCGTAAGCAGGTCAGAGCTCCAACTACTCCCGCCAATCTTGACCCGTGTGAAAAACAAAACACTGGCGGTCAACCTCAATCTTGTCCATTAGATGACAACAGGAAATGTTAGACTCCTTCGCAACCTAAAAGGAAAAACAAATTGGTTCATCACGTCGGAAGTCATGGACTAGTCTCGGTCATTTGGTTAATTTGGAGGAGAATGACGGCAAGATTCGATATCCCGAACTTGAATATTTCACTGCTCAACAGGAGTTTCCGTGGACATAAACGCGAGGACTCTCCCCAGCCACCTAATCTGCGGGATGCAGATCTTTAAGGGGGGAGGAGTTAACACATTCAGTGTAAGTGTAAGGATCTGTGATCCTTTAAATTTTATGATAACAAGTAAATAAAGGTATGTATTTTGTTACTGAAACAGGTTTTTGTGTTATTTATATATTTTACTACCATCCCACTAACAATTGTTTTGTACTTAAATTATTCAAAAGGCACTGTTACACTGCTCAAGCAATCTTGATCTATCCATATTTTTATCAGCATTTCTGAGATAAATACTTAGATAGCTTGGATAAGAAGTAAGTTTTTAAATTTCAAGACAAGTTTATAATAATTCCAATTTAATAATTATTTTCTTTCTCGTCTGACTTATTCGAAATATTTTTGCTATTTCAGAAAATTCAACTTGTAGAACTAGAGGACTTCTGAATTCTAATTACTTCCAAGTCCTTTATTAGGAAATCGGTAATTGTTGTTGTGTGTCGCCTAATTTTTCTTGGCTCATCTTTATTTTATTGCACCAATACACCATTTAGACATTCTATATTTACGTAAATTATGTACAGCTGTGTTTAATGTAATAGTAGTGAAATCAAAATGGATATTGTTTGACGAAATGAAAAGAAGCTGTGTTTTCAATAGTTATCATTTAAAATATAGCGAATTCCATAACAGAAACCACATAAAAAAAATTTCAAACTTGCAATATTTTTGGGAAGAGTTTTTATAAAATTTTTGAGTACGAAGTTTTATAGCTTATTCAATTTAAGAAATTGCAAATAAGCATAACGTGCAATCTAGAAGTACCTCAAAATTTTTCCTGAATTTTTAGAATTTGGTTTGTCAAGAATGTTGGCTATTGTTTTTAATACAAAATTAATTTTTCTTCATGCGTTGTATTCAAGAAATCATTCAATACAATTCGGAAAATTCAGCGAAAATTTTGGGCGAGTTCTAACTTGCCCAATGTTGTACTAAAATTGATTGGTCTACAGAAGTCCGTACTCAAAGTGTTTTAGAATTCTGACAACTTATTTTTAGATTTTGGTGTCCTTTCTTTAAAGTTTAATTAACTTTCCTGAACTTTGTGTGAACTTTGAAATTTCTTTTATGTGGTTCCTGTTATGGAATTTGCTATATTTTTAAATGAAAATTATTAAAATCACAGCTTCTTCTTATTTCGTCGAACCATATCTATTTTGATTTCACTACTATTATATTGAAAACATCTGTATGTTAAATATTGTTCGGTCTGCTCATTTTTCAAGCAATATAAGTTTTACGAGCTCATAGCAGCAAAAATTCATACACTGTACACTGATACTACTGCGCAAGCCATCTCACAACGGAATACTAAGTTGGTAATTGGTAAGTTCAGTTCCGATCTGTGCTGATACTTCCTTCACTCACGTAATAAATTTACGTATTATAATGAGCGCACACACTAAAAGTAGTTTTCTCAAGTAAACTTCAATATATCAAAAAAAAATATATATATATAAAGTCTATCAAATTGGTCTCTAAACGATACAAATCTCTCTCTCTCTATGGCGCGATATACAACAGGTATATCATCATAAACCTCCTAAGAGATTTTTGCGCCAAGCTTCTCTTTCAATTTGTGGTGTGCCGATTTGAATTTTCCCTACAAATTGGTGGGACCTACAGTTTTTTGCCGACTCCGAACGGCATCTACAAAGGAGACGAATTTTTGCTGAGAAGCCTGTCATGGCAGAAATACACTCGGAGAGTTTGCCAAACCACTGCCGAGGGGCGACCCCGTTTTGAAAAACTTTTTTCAAATCACTTTTAATGTTACCTGTACCAGGGCTCGAACCATGGACCTTCGGTGTGGTAGGCCGGCAACACTACCTTTACACCACGGCGGCCGCCACTAAAACTGTAAAAATTTGTATAATGATTCCATAAAATTTTGAGTTAAGCTCCTATTACAAATTCAAGCTAGCTGTTTTCTGCATTAATGGTTTGGTCTCTGGCCTATAGAATCTTCGATTTATGATGATTAAAGCAAAGAGTTAGGTTAGGTTAGGTTAAGGTGGCTGCCTCTCTGCATCGCCGAGAAGCGCTAGACTAGCGAATATGCATCTGTTTAGGCACTCTGAACGAGTCCTGGCTAGTGCAGGGCAGCTGCGGAGGAAGTGTTCAACACTTTCTATTTCCTTCTCCTCCCTGCAGCTGCCACAGAAGTCATTTGAAGGGGCCTCCATGCGCTCATCATGTATTCCCATTAGACAATGTCCAGTGAGTCCCCTAATCAAGTGGGCTAGTAAGGATCGTTGTAGTATGGACTCGGTCCGTTTCGTACATATGCAGGGCCACGTTTGCCTGGACACCTCACATGTCGTCTCCCTAGTCCATCTAGAATTAGTTTTTTTTCGAATTCGCGTAGGAGACAGAGCTTATTCGTGGCAAGAGGGGGAGATGCTCCTTGTTTGGTTCACCTCTGATTGCTCTGTGGTCTTCCTTGCCAACTCGTCAGCAGCGCAGTTTCCAGGTATGTCCCTGTGCCCAGGAACCTATATCACTGCTGTGGGGCATTTCGAGGCCAGTTCATTGAGCGATTGCCTGCAGTCGAGTGCTACCTTCGAAGCAGTGTTGCTACTGTATATAGACCCTGATGTGCAGTTTTTCGAGAGCAGCCAGCGCGCAGCATCCTCTATGGCTCTAAGTTCAGCCTGGAATACTGTGCAGTGGCTAGGGAGTCTGGGTGAAAATTCCTCCGAGTAGACGCCGCTGCCCACCTTGCAGTTGAGCTTTGAGCCGTCTGTGAAAATGGTGGTTGATTGTGGGTTTAGAATGTGCACGTTCTTCCATTCGTGCCTCTTAGGGATTCTGGTGGAGAACTTGGTGTTTGGCTCATAGCCGGTAGGCGTAGTGTAATCCACAGCCTTCAGATTTTTGGGTATGGTCTCCAGACTGCCTGCAAAAGCAAAGAGTTATTTCATGTGAATTTCAAATTGAACTTTTGATATTTTTCAATTGGTTGCGCTGCAATCGAACTAAAAACCTTAATAACTAGTTCTACTTACTGAACGAACTAGAAGTGAAAAAAGCTTCTATTGAACTGAAAAAACCGGACCGAGAAATATTTTTGTTGCAATACGATGTCAAATACCTTTCGTTTAATACCCGCTTTTGCATGTTTTATTTGATTCTTTATTTAACTTTATATGAGCGAGTTTAGATTCTATAAGCTAGCCTATTTTCAAAATTTCATAGGAATTGTTCCGAGATAGTAGCGGATATGCAAAAAAAAAATATGTATTAGAATTATATGGCAACCTTAGATGTAAAATACTATAAAAGCATATTGAGTAACAACGTCTAGGTCGAAAATTTAATAATATAGTACGCTATCCCCCTAAAAATTCCATTAAATTCGTGCAAGAGCATACGAATATAGGCAAGCGAGGACAATATGTATATCGAGGGGTGAGTGTGGAAGATCGCGCTATATCAAAAGAAAGTGTACATTCTAAAATTGCAATTTTTCGCTATTTTTTTATGAAAGCAACCGTAACAGTTCAGTGCAAATTTTTTTAATTAAATTTAATAACTTTATAGAAAATTCAGGAAAATTGGACGAATTTTTACCAAATTTTTCTAAATGTTTGCCAAATTTTTTTAGATTTTTTCCGAGTATGTAACTTTGTAGTTCTATAAATTTCAGTACTACCTCATTTTTTCCAATTTTTTATAACATAGGAAAAAATCAGTTAGTACTTACTTTTATACTAAAATTTAAAGAACTACACACTCAGTCATTCACTCGCAAACTCCCTGATTTATAATATACATAAGTAAGAAGCAAGAAAATCTACTCATTTCTGTTTTTAAGGGTATTCCATTTATTAGTGACCAGGAGTCACAAACTGCAAACACCGAAGTCTTAGATTGGCTGAAAAAAATTTCCAGTGATTTGTCTTCCGTCAAATCGGGAGAATCTAGTATGCTACCTTGTTCGCCTCAAACGAAGAATTTCAATCTACGCGAGCTTTTAAAAACGTCAGTAAAGGGACAACTTGCTTTAAGTTATCAAGAAAGGCATGGCTACTTGGACAGTAGAAACCAAAAAAATGTAACACATTGCATCGTTGACAACTATATTGGTTTAGGACGCAAAATGCAATACTCAGATATGAGGGAATGGGCGAATGAAATTGTTGCGGTATTTCCTAAAGAAAAGAATGTAATTGTACGAATTCGATTACAAATACTAAAAACTTACAAACATTTTTTGTTACTCTTATATGTATGTTAGGAATTTTACTTTTTGAAAAGAAAAATGGGAAAAAAGAATCCGAGTGGTAAATTGTTCTCGCGTTGGGCCAATGTCATAAAGTTAGAAAACAAAGCCAATTCTGTTACCTAGGAAGCTCATGAAGATGTTTTTGACGGTATGCAATACTTTTTACTCCTACTTTATAAAATAATTTGTTGTTTTAACAATATTTAATTTAACTTCTTGCACTGCAGATAACGTTTTGGAAAAAAAGTGTTGATTGGCACATAACTAAACACCTTGGGAAAAAGTTAAAAAGTGTTGGGTAGATACATGCACGTTTAGAAATAAATGTAAGGGATCTCTATCGGATTTGCTAGCAGACTGTCCGTGCTACAATGATTTTAACGGTTACGAATTGGTAAGAAAAAAGCACAAAGTATTTATTTTCAAATTAAACATTATTCAATTATAGCAGGTTGATATTGATTTTAATGCCATGCATCCAGATATTCGAAACGAGCTGTTCTTTAAACTTGACAAGTTTTATAAACTAATCCTTCCTATCTTAAATGCGGAAGTAAAAGACCAAGCCAGCCGAGAGGTACTACTTTCGAAACTCCTTTACAAAGATTTATCAAATGGTAAGAAAACATGAAAACTATACAATATTAAAATATTCATATATTGAATTAATTTATAATTTCAGATTCTAAATATTGCACAATGCTCCATGCGGTTCGTCAACCACAGCGTCAGAGTAAAACCCACAAACCAACGACTGGTGACGCTCAATCAGAGTTTATAATACTAGCAACTACACCAAATGATATATTACCAAAGATTTCGTCCAAAATTGAGCAATACGCGATTAAAAACAGCAATTGCAGCCTCACATCATTGCAGTAGGTGAGGACTATACAAGTATATCAGAATTATTTATATTTTGCGACGGGCTTAAGTGGAAGTGCCCCACTTTAATGAAATGCGTCGACTGTATTATTAAGTTAAGTTATGTATTCCAAATTGAATAATCCCATAATAGCAAGCAAGTTTGGGTATTTTTAGAACAATACTTTTTTCAAATTTACTCAGCAAGTTAGATAACTAATTTTTTATTTTCTTTCTTTTCTTTTTAATTGTTCAAAATGTCCAAATTTGCTTGCTATTTATGTCACAAACCCCACTTAACTTCATGTTTACTTATAAATCATTTAAAGGAAGATCATGGGCTTCAGTCCATAGCAAAATATGTTTGCAATGAGGAAAATTGCAATCAAATATTTCACAATGTGTATAGGTTCCGAAAACACTTAGAAAAGCATAAAACTGTGAGTTTTTCCTCGGTAAATAATGATTTAGGTCAATCTTTAGTTTCACAAGAGCCACTTACACAATTACAGTATCGTGATGAGTATCCACTTCCATGTCTTGCAAACTTCAAGCATTCAGTCCTTGAATTTACTCTTGAACTGCACAATCATCCACATTTTTCGAGAAAAGACGTTCTTAGTATTCAAAAATCTATAAAAGAACGTATTATGGCTCCAATAGTAGAAATGGTTAACCCGTTGATTAAAAATTTTGAAAATAAAGTTCTATCTGATGAAATAATGAGAAATTTAAATTTAAAAATTGTGGATTCTGAGTATAAGTTTCTTAAAGAATTGGAAAACTTGAAGCATTTTAAACATTCGCAAAAATATGTTATAAGCAATGAATTGTCTGGAATTATTTTAAATAATAATCCGACTTTAACTAGCGCTAAAACGGAAATAGTATTGAATGACACACCTTTTAAAATAAAAAATTTTTTTGAAAGTTAAGGGGTATGGGAATCAATTATTGCCAATGTTGAAATCATTTCGAAATTTGCTTCCTATTATAATTTTATAAATGGAGATCTGTGGAAAACTGCAAAATTCGATGAAGGCAAGTTGACAATACCACTTTTCTTGTACATGGACGATTTTGAGATCAATGATCCCCTGGGCTCGAAATCCTGCCAACAGAAAATATGTGGAATTTATTACACTTTTCCAACAATCCCTAATTATCAAGCGGGTAGGCTCATGAATGTATTTGTATGCGGATTTATGAAAAGTTCAGATATATGTGAGTATAGTTGTAATATTGCCTTCACTCCACTTATAGACATTTTAAAGAAATTATATGTTGATGGTTTGAGTATTGACATAGGTGGTCAACATTTCCAAGTTTACATTCGTCTTGCTCAAATATTAGGTGATAACCTTGGTCTAAACACAGCTTTAGGATACAATAGTTCATTTTCATCAAATTCTTTTTGTAGAGTATGCAAACGCAACAAAAACGAAACAGGCATTGATTGTATCGAATATTCCGATTCTTTAAGAAACAATACTAATTATGAACTTGATATTACATTAAATTACCCAGCTGTAACTGGTATAAAATATAACTGTGCATTCAATTCTCTTTCGTTTTTTTAATGTCACCGATAATATGATATCATGCATGACTTATTCAGTGGTGTATGCAAATATAATTTTAGTAAAATATTACAATACTTTATATACGAAAAAATAAGTTCACTTTGGAAACTTTTAATTCCCAGAATATACTTATCGTCGTGGTGAACGGACGTGTTTTTTGACCGCTCTTTAAACGATGATAATATTTCTCAATGCTAAAGCTTTTATTCACTTGTTGACCTAAGTGTAATCAAACTATTTTACCTTCCTGCATTTAACATTTTTATATCGTGAATTTCGATTATAATGTGAGACAGTGACTCTATAAAATATATTTTATTTAAATCTGGCATAATAAGTCATAATAATTAAATTAGCTATTTTGCTCAATTTATGCATAAGTGAGACAGTTACTCTTTTTTACCGTACTCATTTTTGTTGCTTTGCTTATCTTGCTCTCTAAAATGCCGTGTTTCTGTGCAAATAAGGTAGTGAGATCGCTTAAAACAGTTCAATGCGCAAAGTGCAATAATCTTTTTCATTTGGACTGTGTGAATATTCTACCGGCTGATCTTGAGTGCCTTAGAGAAACAGGCAAGCAGTTTATATGTGACAGGTGTGTTGCTGCTCGGCGAAACTCTCTTCGCTCGCCGCCCCCTTTTGTCGATCTTGCAGCTAATGACAGCTTTGAGCCCTCGCATACTCTCACATCGTCATCACATGACTCTTCTAATCTAATGCCTGCCTTAGACTTGGCGCTAAAGGAAATCAGTGCTCTTAAAGTTGAAAACTCACGCTTGACTGATATCGTCAACTCTTTGCGAGCTGAATGCAAAATACTCATAGAGCAGTCTGGCGTGCTTAAAGCCGCTGTTCGCTCATTAGAAAAACAGCTTTGATGATCTGCTTTCTGCTATTGCTTTACTAGCCACTGAAGTGAAGGAAATGCAAAATGTAAACAAAAACAAGAACAACTGTTTGGACAATAATAATGCTCTAAAGGTGTCCGGAGACTATACAACCAGTTTGACTAAAAGTTCCATAATGGGGTCGGGAGACTATCAAACCAGATTGACTGAGAGTTATGTCGATGTCACTGTTTCAAACACACGTACAATTGCAACTACGTTATTAAATGGCTCTTTGCCTTCTATTGGAGCCGGCGTCACCTATAATGCTGAAGCTGTCTCTGCCGCCGCTTGTTCTAATAATAATTGTTTGTTGCCTTTGCCAACACAAACTTCAACAATGCAAACTGGCCGTCTGTCATATGCTATTGCAGCTGCTCCACACAATAGTTCTGCTATCTCCTCTGCTGCTGCTTCATCTGCTGTTAGCAATAATCAGATTTCTTCAAATATTATTAATAACAATGTGACCCAGCCTTGTGCCGATTTGCAAACGCCTTCGTCGTCGGCTGCTGCTAAAATCTTGCCTTCGTCTGGTCAGTGGACCAAGGTTCAGCGTAAAGGTCGCAAAAATAAAAAGCAAGATAAAAAGCAAGACAAAAAGCAAGATGAACCTTTGCATTCTGGAGGCAATCATGAAACCATAATCTCCCCTAAAGTTCCCTTAAGGGTTAATCAGCAAAGCAGGACCCGCTCCTCCAATTTGATAATCGGCGTTAGTGACAACACGGAACTTGAAGTTGTTAGCTCTAGGAAATGGTATCATCTATCCCCCTTCAAACCAAGTGTCACTGCGGATGATCTTATTGCTTTTCTTTCTAAAAACACTAACATTAGCGTTCAACATATCACTTGTTTTCCTCTGGTCAAAAAGGACGCGGATATCAAAGATCTGAGACGATTAAACTTCAAGCTTGGTGTATCGCCTGCACTAGTGGAAAAAGTTTTAGATCCCAAGCTCTGGCCGGCTGATGTTAAAATCAAGCCTTTCAAAAACCGTCCTAAGGTTGGTCAAGGTGGCGGTGGCGATGTTTAGCAATCAACAGTGCCAGACAAACATTTTTCTAGGCATGTCAGAATTTATTTTCAAAATGTCTCTGGCCTTAGGACTAAGTCCAATTTGCTTTTTGATATGAGCTCGCATTTGAAATACGATATATTTGTTATTATTGAAACATGGCTCAATTCTAATTTTTTGGATGGTGAATTCTTTGATCCCAACTTATATAATGTCTATCGGAAAGATCGTGATTACTGCAAAACTGGACTTTCTAGAGGTGGTGGAGTCTTAATTGCCGTGCGCCGTCATTTTCGGTCTTCGCTTGTCGACCTGTCTGATATGGATTCGCTTAACGACCAGCTTTGCGTCTCTGTTCAAGGCAGTTCCAAATTGTTTGTGTGCGCGTCGTATATTTCTCCGTCTAGTTCGGATTCCGTATATAAATCGCATGTTGACAATATTGTTAGTTTATTACATACTCAGGATGATAGTAACTTTTGTATATTAGATGACTTTAACTTACCAAATATCGATTGGTCGTATGTCGATAACAACTTTGCTCTACTTCCTAAAAATGTAACTACTTCCTCTGAAATTTACTTCACCGATAATCTCTTAAGTGTGAAACTTTTCCAGATAAACAGCTTCAGAAATCAGCTATCAAGAACACTTGATCTCATATTTGTTAACGATAATTTTAATTACTCCCTAACTGAATGTCTGGGTCCACTGTCGTGTTCCGGTATTCACCATATTCCGCTTGTTTTGGATGTTGAATTTTATAACTTTGACAGTATTGTTTCTGATAATGCTGCTCCACGTTTTTTATTTAGACATGCGAACTTTGATTTAATTTCTCAAGAAGTTTCTTTGATTGACTGGGAAGCTCTGTTTTCTGGAAATGATCTCACACATTGTTTTAATACCTTCAAAGGCCTTATCAATGAAATCTGTAGTAGTAATATTCCGCGGAAAAAAAATAAATGTTATAAAATCCCATGGTATACTCCTGGGCTTAGGCGGCTAAAGAATGTGAGAAATAGATTTTTTTAAAAATTCAAGACCACACAGTCTTTGGTTTACAAACGTAAGTATATTCGTTTCAACAAGAAATTTAAGGCGTTGAGTAAGAGGTTGCGCTGTAATTTTGCTCGTAACTTTGAATCTTGTATTAAAGATAATCCTAAAGCTTTCTGGAATTATGTTAAATCCAAGAAAGCAACCTCGAGTACTCCCTCGTCAGTTTTTTATAATGGGCATCATACCTCTTCACCTACGGAGTCGGCTAATCTCTTCGCGGATTTTTTTCACTCCAATTTTGATACTCAGCCGGTTAGTGTTCCTGAGTCCTCTTCAATAGAGGACTCTCCCATCAACTTTTGAGCTCTTTCTCTTTCTCTGGATGACATTGTGGATGGAATTCGTAACCTAAAGTCGTCTTCCCAGACAGATCTTGACGGCTTATCGTCTTATCTATTCAAAAAGTGTCTGGTTTTAGCCACCCCGCTTCTTTTAATCTTTAATAAATCTCTCGAGTGTGGTGAGTTCATTGATGTATGGAAGCTAACATTCATATCTCCAATTTTTAAAAGTGGCAATAAAAACAATGTTGCCAACTACAGACCAATTGCTAAATTGTCTACTATCTCTAAACTGTTTGAGTATGTTGTAAAACAAAAAATTAGTTTTGCCGTCAAGCAGTTAATTAGTGATAGTCAGCATGGCTTCATGCCTGGTAGATCCACGGTCTCAAACTTAGCAATTTTCTCTGAATTTTGCCTTGCAGCCTTCAATAACCGTTCTCAAGTCGATACGGTTTATACGGATTTCTCCAAAGCCTTTGACAAAGTTAGTCATCCAATCCTGATTTCCAAACTAGCCAGACTGGGCTTTCACTCTATATTTTTGTCTTGGATTAAGTCCTACCTTCACTCACGCAAATGTGTAGTTGTTGTTGACAGCTCTCACTCCAGACCTTTCATTGCCTCCTCTGGAGTTCCGCAAGGCAGTATTTTGGGGCCTCTGCTCTTCGTAATTTTTATTAATGACATTTCAGCCTGCTTTCATCATTCCAATTTTCTGCTTTATGCTGATGATCTGAAGGTGTTTACAGCTGTTTCTACTCCTTCTGATTCTGAAAACATTCAGTCTGATCTTAACAATGTTGCTGACTGGTGTCGCAAAAATAATCTGCCTTTAAATATTGGTAAATGCTTTCATGTAACCTTTTCTAAGTCTCGTTGCACAATTCCTACTTCATATTATATTGGCGGCTCTCGCCTATCTACACGTACTGAGATTTCTGACTTAGGCGTTGTTTTCGGCTCGCATTTTTCGTTTACCACTCATATAACCTCTGTAATTGCTAAGTCCTACTCGGTTTTGGCTTTCATTCGGCGTTTTAGCTCTGACTTTACAGACCCCTATACTCTTAAGTTGCTGTTTACGTCTCTTGTACGCTCTAAGCTGGAATATGCTTGTTTTATTTGGAGACCTTATCACGACTGCCATATCAAAAGGCTGGAGCGGGTCCAAAAAATCTTTTTATGGTTTGGCTTGAGGTCTTTGAACTATTCTGAGTTGATTCCCTCTTACAATGCCAGATGTGCACTCATTAGTCTCCAATCACTACAAAGTAGGAGAACCATTATCTCTCTTACTTTTGTCTATGACATTATTAACGGTATCATTGATTCTCCACGTCTACTCGTGAATATTTGTCTCCACATCCCCCCTAGATTACTTCGTAATTGGGATATGTTTTATACTGATTGCGCCCGGACCCTCTATGCCTCTAACGCTCCTATCTTTAGAGCATTGAAGGAGCTCAATACTATTTCAAATTCTTTATCCATTGACTTTTCTTTGCCTAAGACTGCCTTCAAATCCTTGTTGAGCGTCGTAAGTTTTTGATAGTATTGCTAAGGTCTCTATTTTTAATTACATTTTCAAGTAGTCTGTAAGTACACACATTGTAATCTTGACTATTTTTCTTAAATAAATAAATAAATAAATAAATAAATGTTCCAATATGGACAAACAGAGTGGATGCAAAAATATGAATTTATTTTTTGTGCTGTATATATGTAAATGTTTAAATTTTAGTAATTATATTTATTTATGTGAAATTTCAAATGTTGAATGTAAGTGCAATGTCTAAAAATGTGTTATGTGTTTTGATTGAAACTAATTGCTAATGTTTGTTTTGTTTTATGTTATATATTTTCATATGAAAAAATATAGAATCTCCCTGAAGAAGATGCGGTAATGCATCGAAACGCGTAATAGAAAAAAGAAAAAACTTTCGTTTTTGTCTTCAAATTATCGGCCGAATAAGCTCAAAATCCCACAAGTATTTTAAACATTGGCCCAAAATAGAAATTAGAAATCGGTAATGTTTCTCCTCCTGTAAAAAAAGATCATATAAAGAACGCTAATTTTAAAATAACCGCGAAGCAAACGCAAACTTTCTCCCACTTAGTATTACTTATGATTGGCGACCTTATCCCACCGAATGATTCTGTTTACAAATTTTTAGTTATTTAAATTAAACTAATTGACTATGTGTTATTGCCAAATTTCGACGACGATCTCTTAATTAAACTTCAAGTGTTGATTGAAGAGCACAACAGGTTATATCATTGTTTGTTTAAAGACACTTTCAAACCCAAACACCACAGCCTTGTACATCACCCCACCATTATTAAGAAACTAGGCCCTCTTAAATACCTATGGTCATTTAGATTTGAGGCTGAACACCAAATTCATAAAAAATATGCCAGAGGTATAACATCCAGAATAAATATTCCTTTATAACTATATACTTTTTTTAAGCCGAAGTTGTTTGTAAAGAACAATGTCCTATTACAAAAGAAATTTACATTACATCCTTAAATTTATCCGATTTGAATTCATATAAAAGAACAGATTCCGTTATTTTCCGAGGAAAACCTTTCAAAATTGGACACATTGTTTCAGTTACTAAAGACAGTTTTCTTATTTACGAAATATGCGATTTCTTAATAAGCGAAAATAATATTAGTATTGTAGTGAAAAGTCATAGTTGCTAAAATTTTCTGAGAGATTTCAATCATGTTTGGTTGGCAGTGAAAAACATAATTACACTCTCATCAAATTTAATTCTTTAGATTGTCCGCCAATAGATTTTTATGTTTTAAATAATGGTCTTGAAGTTATAAGATCCAAGAAGTATTGGTAAATATACCTTTAATTTTCTATTAGAGTTATAAGTTTTTCAATTATTTATGTAATACAAATTACAAGGAAATATGTAAAGTCAATTTTAATTATATATACATAAGTATTTAAACTAGCTATAGTTATGCTAATGCTGAATTAATAAATAAAAAAACAGTTTAAAAAAAAGTCGTGTTATATTTATTTTCAGAAAGTATTAATTTCAATTTAGGGGAAAATAATATCAAATTGATAAGATCATCGGCTTGTTAAAATTAAGATGATGTCCCAATAATAATTAAGACTCCCATTTTCCTTATGTTAAGGAGAGTTTCTGCTTAGTTTTACAGGTTATCTACTTGATTTTATTAAAAAGCGTTTCCTCTTAATTCTAAGGGTCACCTTCTTAATTATATTGAAAAGGTTTTCACCTTAGTTTAATAGGTTATCTATTACATTTCACTGAAAAGGATTTCATCTAAATTCTACGCGTCATCTCCTAAATTATATTGAAAAGGTGTTCACCTTAGTTTAATAGGTTATCTATTACATTTCACTGAAAAGGATTTCATCTAAATTCTACGCGTCATCTCCTAAATTATATTGAAAAGGTGTTCACCTTAGTTTAACGTTTTTTCTTCACATTTTTATTAAAAGGAGCTATCCAGTAATAATAAGATGGGCATCTTATTGGAGAGAAACTGAAGAGAAATCTTCTAAACTTTGTTCTAATTTACAGGGCATTTTAGGTGGCCATTTCGCTCTGTGTATGCTTGAATTCGAGGCTCTCTTATATAAAACATAAGCAAACAACCTACATTGCGGTAAATGCAGGTTCATCCAAATACGCGGCATATGCAGTGAGAGTATGGGTGTTTGATGGCCTCGAAGTACTGAAAAGCCAATTATTTTCGCATTTCAAGAAGGTGTGATTGTATATATGTAGGTACATGTATATTTAGTTGCCCAAGCAAAATGTTGCTTTTGCCAATAAAGAGACAAACACAAAAAGTTGTAACCCACCATATTGTTCATACATTTTATAGAGGTTTGGCGGAAGTGGTGCTTTTTTAAGTTAATTTGTCGACATATTAACTTGTAGACTGGATGTTCAGATGTAAAACTAGACCATTTAAAATAAGTTCAGACTTGCACACTCCCACCAAATCACGACCTGTAAGTTCAGAGAAACACGAACTTCCAAGGGAAACGCGACTGATAGAAGTTATCACTGAAATGCTTAATAGAGCAAACTCCTACAACATAATCATGTATTGATATTATTTTTAAACAACTCATTCCTAAGATATGAAGATTTTTTGTCGCTAACAACAACAACTAGAACATGTGAATATTTGCGTTCATGAAACTACAGTAAGCTAGCGGTAATATGATCTGATTAAAAAATTGAAAAAAAAAAATTAATTAACAAGTAAGAAAAACGCTGTCTGCTGCTCTGTCGAAGGCTTTATACCTTTCATGAAAACGCATCACGTTTTTCAGTTTCTGATTTTTATTTACAATAAGTACAATACCATAACCCAAAAAATACAATAGCCCAAAACTCGTTTATCGGAACAATCGATTGTATGGGAGCTATACGAGTACGTTGTGTTTTTCCAATCTTACGGGTTTCATCATGCTCCGCCGCATGAAGATAATAAGCAAAATAACAAAAGTTCTTCTGAAGGCATTTTTAATGATCAGCCAGATAAATATATATGTAGAATGGCATGTTAGTTGGAGTAAAAGGTATTCTTGAAAAAATACCGATTCTCCCTTGGCCTTCCAGTAATAATAGTGGCTTGCTTGGTGCGTCCAAGTATAGTATAACTGGTACTCCCACTTTTAATTCCAATTTGTGGTAAAGTATCCCTGATACGTCTAAAGAGTTTAAAAATTCGGTAGGATATGTTGTTGCGTCGTCATTGCTCATTACGGTATCAACAGACATATAGATACTCGTAGTAGACTCACCGGGTACTTGCTCTACTATTTTTATACCCAGCGTGTACTAGTATTATAGTTTTGGTCATATAACGGTGGTTTGCAACTGTACAAAATAATAGAGATAGATATGGAGTTCCATATATCAAAGTTCTAAGAATGAACAGAGGAGTCTATTGAGACATATCCGTCCGTCCGCGCGATATACAACAAGTATATCATCATAAGCCTCCTAAGAGATTTTTGCTCCAACCTTCTCTTCCAATTTGTGGTGTGCCGATTTGCATTTTCCCTACAAACTGGTGGGACTTACAGTTGTTTGCCGACTCCGAACTGCATCTACAAAGGAGACGAATTTTTGCTGAGAAGCCTTCCATGGCAAAAATACACTCGGAGAGTTTTCCAAACCAATGCAGAGGGGCGACTCTGTTTTGGAAAAACTTTCTCAAACCACTTTTGATGTTACCTGTACCAGGGCACGATAACTTGAGTAAAAATTGAGATATTTAAAGCAAATTTGGCGCACATGTTGCTTTTTGACCAAGGTAGTTTGCTGTTTGAAATCGGGGAAATTGACCTATAACCACGCCCCTTTTTTCGATATCGAATAATTCGAAAAACGTATAAAATCGGTTAATTCAATAATAAAAGGAACTACAATGATGAAATTTGTTAGATTTCTTAATTTGGTTCTCCTATTGACGATTGTATAAAATTTTTGGAAAAGGGGCGTGACACCGCCCACATAAGAGGGAAGAAATTTTCAAACTTTGTCCCTTAATAACTTCAGAACCGTTTACGCTAGTATAGCGAAATTTATTTATTTATTTATTTATTTATTTATGGCTTACATACCTTACACACAGAGAATAATTCAAAAATTTAGGAATAATACATATACAATTTTTCCTTAAATATAATTCGATTAGCAAATATATCTAAATCTGTTTCTTTACATATCAAATTAAATTCAGCTAACAGTCTGATAACTGGTTCATTTTGAGCATATTTTGTTTTGCAAATTTCAATAGCAAATAAATCACTATGTCGCAGATTTCTAGCTGGAGCATTAATTTTAATACAGTGTAACAAATAAGAACAATCAATGGTCCCATTCAAAACATCACGTATAAAAACTAAGCCAGCTATCAAACGCCTACTGGCAAGAGTGTGCAAGCTGATCAATCTGCACCGAGGAACATAAGATGGAATAGGCAAATCAAATCTAATACTGTATAATGCAAACTTTAAAAACTTTTTTTGTATCCGCTCTATTCTATTGGAATGTATTCCATAAAATGGATTCCATATTATTGAAGCATATTCCAATTTAGACCTTACAAATGTGTTATAAAGTAATTTTTTTGTATATGGATCCTTGAACTCCAAACTATTGCGCCTAATGAAAGCTAGCGAGGAATACGCTTTGGGTATAATGTAATTCAAATGATCTATAAATGTGAAATTGGAGTCAAAAACCACTCCAAGGTCTTTTAGTTATTAGTTGAGCTAAGAGCAGTATCAGAAATAAAGTATGGTGAAGAGAGTGGCAATCTAATTTTATTGTAGGTAACCGAGCAACATTTTTCAATATTAATGGCTAATTTATTATGGCGGCACCACTCATGAAACTTATTTATCTCATTCTGCAAAATTTCGATATCAGACTGGGTCTGTATCTTTTTAAAAACCTTTAAGTCATCAGCATAATGCTCCCATATTTGAAAGCACTCAGTGCAGTCGTTGATAAAAATTACAAAAAATAATGGACCCAATATACTTCCTTGTGGAACCCCTGAGGTTGCTCTTTATAAAGAAGATTGCACACCATCAACAACAACGTAGTTAATTCTATTTATCAAATAAGATTTGACCCAGCACAAGAACGATGAGTGAAATCCGAATCTCTCTAATTTGTGCATTAGGAGAGTGTGAGACACTCTGTCAAATGTTTTAGATAAATCGGTATAGATGGCATCTACCTGGAAGCCATCCTTAAATGCTGAAATGCAATAATTTGAGAAGACAGCCAAGTTAGTAACCGTAGATCGACCTGGTAAAAAACCATGTTGAGATAATGATATATATGGCTTAATAGCAAAAGAAAGTTTAGAACTGATGATTTTTTCAAACAGTTTGGCAATATTAGCTATTTTAGAAATTGGTCGGTAGTTTGAGGCCTCGTTTTTTCTCCCAGATTTGAAAATTGGAGTAACAGAGGTAATCTTCCAATCATCCAAAAAACAACCAATCCTCAGTGACAGATTAAAAAGAAGAAGAAGTTTAACAATGGATGAGCTGTGTTTACGCGACATCGGTAGCCACACGTCCCAATCCCAAACCCATAATATTCATTATAAACATATTTCCTGAATTGTACATAAAATAATACTCGTTACACATATTTGTCATGAATTGTATATAATATCATTATAACGCATGGATTACATTATATTTTATTATTATTACATTATTTACTCATCACAACTTATGAACTCACCTTCAGATTTAAGTGTTAAAATTGATACTTTTTATATATGCGGAAAACGAAAACCTAAAAAATATTAATAAATACTGTGCTGCATATAAGAAACTAAAGTGTATCCTATTGTTTTGATAAAAAGTCTAAATCTTGCGGTTTATTTAAGCTATTTACTGTGCAAATTCGATAAGTGAATTATTCTAATTAGATCTGTGCAACTAGTTGCGGAATATTAACCATCCCCGAAGTCCAGCTATAAAGTCACGCAATACAAAGAAATAGTACATCTTTCATCCCGTGTCCAGGACCTTCGCTCAGGAGGGCATTCTCTCACATCCCAGCAGGAGCGCTTACCACATCGTAAGTAATACATAATCCTATAAAATAACTAATGGTCCTTCTTCGCCATTGAAGAAACCAGCCCCTGCCCATACATTATTATAATACATAATATTATAATCCCCATAATTTCAATTTGTCGGCTCCCGCCAAAAACAATTTTTTCCCGCCAAATTATTTTTTTATCTCGGTGAGCCCAAATTCCATGCGGCGAAAATTGTCACTCATACAGTGTTAAATTAAAGACTATAATCTCTTGCGGTACAAAATTATATACACCCAAAACACAGTGGGCTTAATAGCCAATTTCACCCAACAAAAATATATTACTTTATTTTACGATTTAAACGAAAAATAAATTCTCCCAAGTTTACCTAGCATAATTTCGGTCCATATCCAATTAAACAAAATACAAACACGATAAATAGTGTACAATTCCCAAAAAAATCAATTAATAATATTATACATTGTGCCCAAACTACCGCTCACGAAAGTACATATCCGTATACTCACACGCACATACATATATAAATAAAGTGGTTGAACAATATATCCTCTGAACAGTGGTACGAGACTGCTAAGTCCCCCATCACATTTTTTTCGTAAATAAAAGCAGCAGTCTTCCAAATAATTCCCAAAATTGCCACCGTAAAATTAAGTAAATCACTTTTCAGAATGACTACCGTAGCCGAAAATAAATTTATTTCTGAAACGGATATTTTTACGGATTACTGCACTCGGTTCCGCTCAACCCCAATCCAAGATAATACCGAGGCAACCCTAAAATTAAAAGACTAAAATATAGATGTTTTTTGGTCAAGAGTACAGAGCGCGTACGACGTGGTAGTAGAGACAGACGACCAGGACCCCCGCAAGGACTTTAAGTCCGCCGCTTTCGGTAAATACCGAGCCTACCTTATCGCATATGAGGACACCAAAGCTCAAATAGGCGACCAACTCCAACTCATAGCATTGAGTAACCCCGCGCCTAAAGAGCAACCCCAACCCCCCCAAGAGACCTCCCATATGAACCTGAAAGTCCCCCCATGTGATACAGAAATTTTTTATGGAGGGTATGATCAATGGCCGTCCTTCCGAGACATGTTCACGGCGGTCTATATCAACCACTCGAAACTCTCCAGTGCCCAGAAACTGTATCACCTCAGACATAAGACTAAAGGAAAGGCAGGTCAAATAGTGGAACAATTCCCGCCAAGCGACGACAATTTTTCCCTAGCATGGGAAGCTCTCAAGTCGCGTTATGAAAACAAAAGAGTCCTGGTCGACAACCAAATACGAATTCTCATGAATCTAAAAGCGATTCAATCGGAAAATAGCGATGAGATCCAGAGATTACAATCCTTAGTTAACAACTGTCTCCAAATACTAGCGACACAACAAGTCGAAACCTCCAGTTGGGATCCCATATTAATATACCTGGTAACCTCGAAACTTCCAGAGAATACAGTTGCCCTGTGGGAGCAATCATTAAGCTCCAGAAGAGACCTGCCGAACTGGTTCTGACCACTCGCTACGAGATAGTGGAAAGGGTGGATCAATGGCGACCTGCCAAACCCCGATATAATCCACCCTCCACAAGCTTCTCAAGGCCTCACCCCAGTCAAAACAATCCCCAGTTCAGGCAGGCTCACCCCCAAAACCACGGCAACAAGTCCCTTACGCAAACAAAATCTCATGCCACAGAACACCAACGATTTTATACCTGCAAATTATGCAAACAATCCACCCACACCCTACAAAGCTGTTTGCGGTATAAAAGGTTGCCAATCATTAAGCTCCAGAAGAGACCTGCCGAACTGGTTCTGACCACTCGCTACGAGATAGTGGAAAGGGTGGATCAATGGCGACCTGCCAAACCCCGATATAATCCACCCTCCACAAGCTTCTCAAGGCCTCACCCCAGTCAAAACAATCCCCAGTTCAGGCAGGCTCACCCCCAAAACCACGGCAACAACTCCCTTACGCAAACAAAATCTCATGCCACAGAACACCAACGATTTTATACCTGCAAATTATGCAAACAATCCACCCACACCCTACAAAGCTGTTTGCGGTATAAAAGGTTGCCAATCTCCGAGAGTAAAAAATTCGTAAGAGAAAATAATATTTGCGAGAATTGCTTAACTCAAACCCATGTGCTAAAAGACTGCCAAAGCACGAGAACGTGCATTCACTGCCAAGGCCGGCATAACACCACCTTTCACGACACAGCAACCCCCAGTACCAGTTCCGGAATCCAAAGAACAGGATTCCAGGTAGCCACAATAGAAGCCAGCAATCCCAGGCTTCAGGACGTCAGCCAGGCAGCACCCCAGGAAGGAGAACCCTTTCGCCCAACAGTTCCCAAGTACAATCGTTCCATGCTGAAAATGATAACCAAATCATACTCCATACAGCCATAGTCTTGGTAGAACATAGAAGGGATCTATTCAAGCTTAGAGCCTTAGTGGACCAAGGCTCCGAAAGAAGCTTCATATCCGCCAAAGCTCAGACCAAACTCGGGCTTCCCTATACCCACTCCCTGTTTGAAATATCAGGTATGAGAGGCGGAGTGGTACAAACATCCAACAAGCTGTGCTCGTTGACCCTAGTCTCAAATGACAATAAGGTGAGAATAAAGGCCCAGGCAATAGTGCTTCCCCGGCTCACTAGGCAGCTCCCAACGTTCAGGCTGAATGACACCCAAAGGCGCAAATGGTCCCATCTCAAATTAGCAGACCAGAACTCCCAGAACCCATCCCAAATCGATCTGGTATTGGGTAGTGATCTTATCACTCAAATAATGCTAAATGGTATAGAAAAGATCTCTCCCAGCCTGCTAGCCCAAAATACAATCTTTGGATGGATCATAAGCGGCCAAACTCCCGAAAAAGTTAGAGCACATTCCTCACAAGCGTGGGAAATCACGAATATTCAGCTAAATGAACAGCTGAGACAATTCTGGGAAATCGAGGAGATACCCAGAACTCGAGTGGAAACCCCCGAAGATCAAATGTGCGAAGAGCTCTATCAACGCACAACCACTCGAATGGATGACGGTCGATATATGGTTCGCCTCCCGCTCAAATCATCATTCCCGAACGATATCGACCTAGACCAATCCCGTACTGCAGCCCTAGGACAGTTTCATGGAATGGAATGGTACTAGAAGAATACCTGTCCCTCGGCCACATGGAAGAGTGCAGTCCAAATGAATTGGAATCCCAAGGAAAATACTGCTCTTTCTATCTCCCTCACCATGCCGTCGTCAGGCCAGACCAAAAGACAACAAAAATCAGAGTTGTATTCAATGCTTCCAAGAAGTCAGGTTCCGGTCACTCCCTTAACGATGTGTTATGTACCGGACCAACCCTCCAACCCGATCTCCGACTTATGTTGTTAAAATGGCGGACATATAAATATGTGTTTAATGGGGATGTAGAGAAAATGTACCGCCAGATACTCTTACACCCCGATGACCGAGACTACCAACGGATAATATTCCGAACTCCCGAAGACAGTCCAATAAAGGACTTTAAGTCGAAAACGGTCACCTTTGGGGTGAACTGCGCTCCCTTCCTGGCTATTCGCACGCTACACGAGCTGTCGAAAGATATAGCCGACTCCCATCCAAGCGCAGCCCCAATATTAAGGTCCGAGACGTATGTTGACGATATTTTATCCGGCAGTCATGATCTTCCCTCAGCCGAGCAATCCCTAAAAGAGACTATTGATGCTCCCAACTCAGCCGGCTTCCCTTTAAAAAAGATCATGGCAAACCATCCGGACATACTCAAACAAATTCCCAAGGCGGACTTACTTGAAACCGACTTCCTCGAGTTCGAAAAAAGTAGCACCGCCAAAACCCTAGGAATTCAATGGAATGCGCTCTCGGACACATTCTCGTATACTGTGGACTCAGACCCAGCCTCAACAGCAGCCACCAAGCGGCAGATACTTTCCTCTATCGCAAAACTTTTCGACCCCGCAGGGTGGCTGACGCCAGTCATGATACAGGCAAAAATCCTGATGCAGGAATTGTGGTTGGACGGGACTGATTGGGATAAACGGGTCAAATCGATACGTCTCGAAAAATGGACGCAATTCTCCAGAAATCTGCAGTCAATCTCAGATATACAAATACCCCGATGGATTAACTTCGCCCCTGACCATCTGGTCGAGCTCCATGGGTTTGCGACGCCTCTGAAAAGGCTTATTGCGCAACCCTCTATGTGCGAACTACTGTCGGCACTCAAGTTTACTCTCATCTCCTCGTGTCCAAAGGCAAAGTGGCTCCTCTCAAAACTATAAGTCTGCCACGCCTGGAACTATGCGGAGCCCTCTTACTAGCCAAACTAGTCGCAGTAGTGCAACCCCATCTCGGCCTCACTGGAAGAAAGTTGACCATGTGGTCTGATTCCGAGATCGTGTTAGCCTGGCTCGAAAAGCCACCTCACTCATGGAAGACCTATGTCTCCAACCGAACAGCCCAGATCATAGACCTCGTAGGTAATGTCCCTTGGCGACACGTGCGAAGTAAAGATAACCCCGCAGATCTGGGAACCAGAGGTTGTACGCCAGCCGATCTCTCCAATTCTGCCCTCTGGTGGAATGGTCCAGAGTGGCTTTCCAAACCCCCCGAAGATTGGCCTCACCCAACAGTTCGCATCGTCACCCCCCAGAGTCACGTAAAGTAGAAGCCCTACATGCTACGGAAGAGACGGAGGATCTCTTAGATAGGTTCTCTTCCTACCCTCGTGCTTTACGTGTAGTAGGTTACGTTCTCAAATTCGTACGTCGGCTAAAAGACGCGGTGAACGGTATTAATGACCCAGCCGACCCCTCTCTAACTCATTCCGATCTCAAAAGATCGAAACATCGTCTGATCATAATGGCCCAAACTCGATACTACGTTCTTGAAAGATCGTGTCTAGAAGACTCAAACCCCATTGGAAAACGGAGCTCCCTACTCGTACTCAATCCCTTCCTAGACAAGAGCGGAGTCCTCCGAGTGAATGGTCGACTAGCCCATGCAACCCTCACTTACAATGAGCGTCATCCCATTATCCTACCCGAAAAGTCCCGG
Source organism: Merzomyia westermanni (assembly GCA_949987695.1). NCBI lineage: Eukaryota > Metazoa > Arthropoda > Insecta > Diptera > Tephritidae > Merzomyia > Merzomyia westermanni. The sequence goes on along the minus strand of OX465292.1, from coordinate 131,335,557 downwards.
CTCTGTACTCTATATATACGATTCCTTCACGAAATGCTCCTACATGCGGAAGCTCGTCTAATGCAACAAATCTTAAGGCAAGACTTTTACATTTCCCGTCTCAAACCACTGATCAAAAAATGTATATTCCAGTGCAAAGTCTGCACCACTCACAAACAACAAACGCGATCACAAATTATGACAGCCTTGCCCCCCGAACGTTGTAGATTCGCTCCACCCTTCACCACGACTGGTGTGGATTTTGCAGGCCCATTTCAATTGAAAGCATCCATGCTCAGATCTCAAACCTTCGTAAAGGGCTACGTGGCCGTATTTGTCTGTTTCACCACCAAAGCGGTCGACCTGGAATTATGCTCAGACCTCACCAGCAAGGCTTTTCTTGCCGCCTTCGCCCCATTGATAGGACGCCGAGGATACCCAGAGGAGATGATGAGCGACAACGGCAAAACATTCATCGGCGCCAAGCGTGCTACCGAACTGGAATTCGTAACGTTCCTGAAGATAGATAGATAGATATTCTTGAGGATAGCACTGCGACCAGGTGGTCTATTGTGCCCTCATCTAATTACAACACCTCTTCCAAGCCAACTTCCCTCAAAAAGGTGAGGATTTCAGTTGGCCTGAGGGCTTGTAATTCCGTCTGCTCTGGCCATGGTGATCCCAGGACTTGTGCTCTTTTCCTGGCTATTGCGTCGCATGCCATAGTAATGTGCTCTGCAGTCTCCGACGTCGTCTGACAGAACCGGCAGTTGTCATTCGCCCTTATTCCCATTTTGTGTAGGTGGCTGTTGAGTCTGCAATGACCTGTAAGAATAGCAGTTAGAATTCTTAAATTAGCTTTGGAGAGGCTTATTATTGCTCTATGCCGAGAGGTATTATAACCCCCCAAGAGCAACTTTGACTGCCGCAAGCCCGACGCATTGCGCCAGTATTCCTCTCGTTCCTGTTTTTCGTCTTTCCTCAAGCATTCTTTAAGCGTTTGAGGACCCACTGGCAACATTGGCTCAGGCCCGATAGGGCTTGTGCTTGCTGCGTGTCGTGCTAGGCTATCAGCCTGCTCGTTACCCTCGATTCCTGTATGACCTGGAACCCATGCTAGAAGCACCCTATTGTTGGTTCCTAGGTCATTTAGCTTCTCAATGCACTCGCGGATAAGCGCTGATTTTACCTCATACGATGAGATTGCCTTGAGTGCAGCTTGGCTGTCGCTAAGTATAGCGATGCGCTCATTACTATATCCACGCTGCAGGTTTAACTCTGCACAGTGGTGTATGGCGTATGCTTCCGCTTGGAAGATGCTCGGGTATGTCCCCAGAGGCGCTGATATCCGCGCGCTTGGGCCGAATATTCCGGCTCCGATTCCCTCTGGGGTCCTCGAGCCATCCGTGTACCACACGATTGTGTGGGAGCGGTGTATGGTGTCTACTCTGGATTGTTCCCAGGTTGTCTTGGTTCCCAGTTCAACTCTAAATCTCCTTTCAAAGATGATTTGCCTGAGAATGTCGTCCCTCGGTAATTGAGAAATTGGGATAGTTTCTTTTAACTTTACCATATTGTTGGTTGACATTACTTTTCCTCTGCCCGAACCCTCTTTAGCAATGTTAAGGAGGGTTCTTTTGGCCGCCTGTTCTATCGCTAAGTGTAGGGGGGGTAGATCGAGAATAACCTCCAGCGCAGCGGTGGGGCAAGTGCGCATTGCCCCTGTGATGCAGACGCATGCCATACGCTGGATCTTGGAGAGTGCTTGTCTCACCGTTGAATAAGCTGTTCTCGATGCCCATGCTACTGAGCCATAGGTGATAGTGGGTTTTACTATCATGGTGTACATCCATCTCAGGATGTGCGGGCTGCTTCCCCATGTTTTGCCCGCGATGCGTCTGCATACCATGATGGATCTTGTCGCCCTACTAGACATGTTCACAAACTGTTGCCTCCATAGAAGCTTGCTGTCAAAGATGACCCCCAAGTATTTTACTTCAGCAACAAATTCTATCAACGTGCCATCGAGGGTTATCGCTCTGAGTCCCGGGAGGGCTCTTTTCCTGGTAAAGGCCTTATGGCCTTTTTTGTGGGGTTTAGATTTAGCCCCACACTGGCACACCATCTCCTTGTGATGTTAAGTGCTCTTTGTATGATGTCACAAAGGGTGTTCTCAAATTTGCCCCGTGCAATTATGACGATGTCATCCGCATAGCCTTGGCATCGGATTCCACTGTCAGTGAGGATTTGCAGGAGCTCGTCTACTACTAGGCTCCACAAAAGGGGCGAGAGGACCCCTCCTTGGGGGCACCCCTTAGTGGTGTTGACCTGTATTATGCTGTTGCCTGTCCAGGTTTCAGCGGTTCTGGTGCGGAGTAAGGCGTCTATCCATCTTTGGATAGACAGTTCGACTCCTCTGTTCTGCAGTGCTCTATTTACACTGTCATGAGACGTGTTATCGAATGCACCCTCAATGTCAAGGAAGGCGCATAGCACTGTTTCCTCGCAGGTAAACGCACTCTGGATTTCAGTCGACAGTTGATAGAGGGCTGTGTCCGTAGATCTGCCTGCTCTATATGCGTGCTGACTGTGATGCAGAGGCCTGCTGTTCAGGATGTTTACTCTGATGCTGTGGTCTATTACACTGGTTTACAGCCAAAATGCACCAGAGACGCCATAGTGAAATTCCTATGTAAAATCACCTCCTAATTCCGAAAACCAAGGTTATTTTTACTTGAATGGTACCGTTTTTGAGATATTTACGATTTACCGTTATTTCAAAAAACAAAAAAGATGGCTCCACTTAATCGTGTATATCTCAAGAACAAACTGAGCTCTTTCAAAACGGTTTGAAAAATTTGAAAGCTTATAAAATTTACTATAATCAGTACATACAACACTTTTTGCTAGGTCCTGCAGATTTAAACATATTGAACAATCATTACGGATTTTTTAAATTTTTTTTGTAAAAATATAAAAAAATTTGTACTTTGCGAGGAAGCATCTCGAAAACTTTTTGTTTTTTTGCAGATATTTTTTCCCCCCTCTAAGCTCTGTTTTATTACAAAAAAAATAAGCTATCAGTGAACAAAATCGATGAACTAATACAAAAGTTATAAGCATTCAAGTAAATATATCCATTTAATGCTTAAGTACCCTACTGGTACATATGTGTTAGTATTCGTATATCAGTTAGTTAGCAGGTAGATTTTCGAAAAGTTATTAGATACAAAAAGCTGTTAGTGTCGTTTTCTCAAACCTAGGTACATTTTAAACAAGAGCATATTTTTGAGGCAGGTAGTGTTTTCTTTGTAGAACTAGGGAACCTTTTTGTTTACGTAGGCTTGAATTTTTACTGGATCTAAGTATAAATAAGAGTACATGCGCCTTGTTCCTTCATAATATCTGCAAGGCTCGCCGGATACTGTTCAGTTTATAATTGCAGTTTATAACCCGTCATTTACTTAAAATAAAAAATGAATAAAAGGGCGCGAGAGTTTGAGTGTACAAATGATCCAGATATGTTCTGTTTCATCTGCGGTCAATTTATTGTTAAAAGTATGAGACATGTGTTTTCAAATCCTTTGAAAGTTACATACTATAAGTGTTTTGGAATTTAGCCTAAAAACAATGAAAACCCATGGACACCGAACACTGTGTGCACCACATGCCGAGTCGAATTGATTTCTTCGGAAACCGGAACAAAAAGGTACGTTGTAAAAATTAGGAATTTGTTCCCTTTTAATGCATAGCTGACTAATTCCTGAAACTATCTATTTAGGCGACGTGTGAAATTTATTACACCAATGAAGTGGAGGGAACCAACTTGCCATTCAACGGACTGCTATATTTGTACTACAAAAGTACTTGGGGTTGGAAAGTCCAGAAAAGTAACCTATGCGAGCGTATCTACAGTTTCATTACCAGAACTAATTTCAACAGCAGCGACATTGCCAGAATCAAATTTAACTTTAGTTCCGGCTCCAGTTTCATTGTCAACAGTAGTATCTGATTACGCGGCATCATGTTGTACTGAATTTCAAACGGAAAACGAAAGAAATTCTTTGTCACAAGCACAACTCAATGATTGGATAAGGGATTTGGAATTGTCAAAGGAAAAGGCCGAACTACACGCCTCTCGAATGCAACAATTTAAATTTGTTTCATCCGATGTTAAGGTAACATATTATAGAACTCGTCACGAAGAATTTTCCAAGTACTATACGAAGGAGGACAGTGTTTGTTACTGCAAAGACATTGCTGGTCTATTCAAACAATTTGGTGAACCATATGATTCAAAAGAGTGGCGATTGTTCATAGACGGCAATAAATTAAGTTTAAAGGCCGTATTATTGCATATTGGCAACCAAAAGCCATCTATCCCGATAGCGCATGCAGTAAATACGAAGGAAACATATGAGATAATGCAAAAATTGCTCAAGTTAATCAAATACGAAGAACATGATTGGAAAATATGTGCCGATCTTAAAGTCGTTGGAATGCTATGTGGTCTACAAAGTGGATACACAAAATACTGTTGCTTTCTATGCAAATGGGATAGCCGAGCTCGTCAAGACCACTACATCATAAAGGATTGGCCAGAACGAATCGAGTTTCAAGTTGGGGTAGATAACATAAAATACTCTCCACTTATAAAGAAGGAAAAAATAATTCTACCTCCGCTCCACATCAAGCTCGGCCTTATCAAAAACTTTGTGAAGGCTTTGGACAAAGAAGGAGAAGCTTTTCATCATTTGAAGACAATCTTCCCAGAGATTTCAGAAGCAAAAATAAAGGAAGGGATTTTTGTGGGACCGCAAATAAGGAAAATGATGACCAATAACCATTTCAAAGAACTATTGTCACCAGTGGAGGCAGCAGCGTGGGATTCTTTTGAAAAGGTCGTTACTTCTTTTTTAGGCAAACACAAAACTCCTAACTACGAGATGATAGTGAACGACTTAATCAAAAACTATGCGGAAATGGGTAAATAATAAAACATATTATAATAAATTATATATTACATAAATTTACATGAGAATATATAGCCATAAATCTGAATTCATCGTCCAGTTCCGAACAAACAAGAACGGGAAAAATATAAACAAAAAATTTGTTCTGAATTGAAAGATAAATCCAGCCTAAGAAAATTATATACTAATGTGTCACTTATGTATTTATCTAATTTACTTTTTTATTTTCTTTCAGGAGTAAATATGTCTTTAAAAATTCATTTCTTACACTCCCACTTAAATTTTTTCCCGCAAAATCTTGGCGACGAAAGTGACGAGCATGGCGAAAGGTTTCACCAGCAAATGAAAGTGATTGAAAGTCGGTATCAAGGATTCTGGGATGTCGCTATGATGGGCGACTACTGTTGGTTTCTCATAAGAGAAACCGATCCTAATCTAAATAAGCGTCAAAACAAGACACATAACTTTTTCAATTATAAAATAAGATCATAGAGTTAAGACAGAACCATATGTACATATGCTATTATTTGTAGGGTACTTAAGTATTAAATGGATATATTTACTTGAATGCTTATAACTTTTGTATTAGTTCATCGATTTTGTTCACTGATAGCTTATTTTTTTTGTAATAGAACAGAGCTTAGAGGGGGGAAAAAATATCTGCAAAAAACAAAAAGCTTTCGAGATGCTTCCTCGCAAAGTACAAATTTTTTTATATTTTTACAAAAAAAATTTAAAAAATCCGTAATGATTGTTCAATATGTTTGAATCTGCAGGACCTAGCAAAAAGTGTTGTATGTACTGATTATAGTAAATTTTATAAGCTTTCAAATTTTTCAAACCGTCTTGGAAGAGCTCAGTTTGTTCTTGAGATATACACGATTAAGTGGAGCCATCTTTTTTGTTTTTTGAAATAACGGTAAATCGTAAATATCTCAAAAACGGTACCATTCAAGTAAAAATAACCTTGATTTTCGGAATTAGGAGGTGATTTTACATAGGAATTTCACTATGGCGTCTCTGGTGCAGAAAAAAAGTTGGAATTTGTGATCCAGTGTTATTTTCTCCATTGCTTTTAGCATAAAGGAGGTTAGACTTATTGGCCTGAAGGACTTTGCTAATGAGTAGTCCTTTCGTCCTACTGTGGGTATAAAAACCACTATTGCCCTCCTCCACACTGTAGGTATGTATGCCAGCGCTAGGCTGTCTCTCATAATCCTGGCTATGTGTGGGATAAGTTGGGTGCCCTGCTGTAACAGCACTGGGTATATGCCGTCTGCCCCTGGTGATTTGTATTTGTCAAAGGTGTTCACTGACCATTTGACAGCTTCCTCTGAGAAGAGTTTTTTCGCCGTTTGCCAGTCAGACTGGCTTGGCCTCGATTCTCGAAGAGGGCGAGGGTTTAGTGTGCGTTGGGTTGCACCGGGGAAGTGTGATGCCAGCAGGGTCCCTGCTCTTTCTTCCTCCGTACTGGTATAGGTACCATCAGGAAGCTTTAATGCTAAGTTTGTCTCCTTCTGCTCTTTGGCCAGTGCTTTATGCAACCTCGCCGCCGCAGGTGTCAAGGAGATTCCTTCACAGAATTTCCTAAAACTGGCTCTCTTGGCTTTCCTTATTTCTTTGTTGTAAAGAGTTAACTGTGCTGTATACTCGTCCCAGCTGCCAGTCCGTTTAGACCTGTTGAAAAGTCTACGGACTATCCTTCTCATCTTCAAGAGATCCTGAGACCACCAGGTTGCGGTTTTCTTGCCGCTTTTGGCCTGTGAGACTCTGCAGCTTGAGTGGAACGCGTCTGTGATGACGTTATTTAATGTCTCTACTCTGTGCTCCAGTTTTATACAGCTTGTGCTTCTACTCCCTGTCTCGAGGCTATCTAAGTTTGCCTCGATGATACTATTGTAGCTGCTCCAGTCAGTCTTCCTGGGATTTCTTTTTGGGACTGATTCCATAAGCATCGCCCCTAGTTCAAACCGGATGATTCTATGGTCCGAGAGAGATGGCTCTGAGGAAACCATCCACCTCGATACCAGATTTCCAGCCTGGTTGTTGCCAAGGGTGATGTCTAGGACCTCCTCTCTGACTCTGGTGACAAACGTCGGTTTGCTCCCCACGTTATAGATACATAAATCATTGCTTATAATGTATTCTAGAAGAGACTCACCTCTGGCGTTTGTGTCTGAGCTGCCCCACTCTACGTTGTGGGAGTTTGCGTCACATCCCATGAATAGTGGTAGCTTTTTCCTCATGCAATAGGCCACTAAATGGTGTACGTTTTCTGGAGGGACTGTGTTCCTGTCCCCCGGGAAATAGGCCGCCGCGAACACGATATCAGTGTTCTTACCGTCCACCTCTACCGTTGTTTGCACTGCAACCAAATCCTGGCTTAGATATTCTGTAATGCAAAAGTATTTAATATTGTTCCTTAGCACTACACACGCTCTAGGTCTCTCCTGGGAGAGATCCCAAATTACCTTATTGCATCTTCCTTTCAGTCCTCTCACCTGACCCTTGAAAACCCATGGCTCCTGAATGAGCGCTATGCCCAGATCTTCCGAGGCAAACCCCCTTGCGATGACAGCCGAGGCTGCCACTGCGTGATGGAGGTTGATCTGGGCGACTTTAATGCGTTGGGCGGTCATTGAGATCCTGAGTCACTCATCGGCTCGTCAATCTCTGACAGCCGATAGTCGCTTTCGCTCCTTTTGTCTGCCAAGTCGAGCCGTTGCAGGTCGATGTCATCCAGGAGCTCCTGGGTAATCCGGATCTCTTCCTGCTTCTGCTCACTGGTCACTTCGGTTGGTTCGGGAGCGATGATGCTGGCTGATGCGGGAGGTAGCTTCGTTGGTTTGCTGGTGATGTTTCCTGGGGATCTACGCCCAGCACCAGCTTCCCTTTCCTCTACTGGGCTCGAGTTCTCCTCATCCATCTGCATTGCTCCTTGGGCTGCGTCCGCAGTCGCAGGCATTTTTTGCCTCCAAGGTTTTACCTGGACGGCGCCATACCGGAAATTCAGCCTGTAGCCTTCCTGCCGGATGCGGTTGTGAGACTCTTCATCTATTCCGACGATTAGCCGTAGTCCCGCATCTTCGACGATGACTGCGATAGGGCGCCATCTTTTGGTATTCAGACCCTCGTTCTGGACTCTTAGTAGTCCGCTGACATACTCGTACGAGCGGTCTGCACATCTCGGGAGGAAAATCGTCACGTTGTGTGTCGGTGGTATGTCTTCTCCCTTCCTAGTGCTGAGCTTTGGGCCCGTCCAGCCCTTCAGCTTCGGAGCAGCTTGCATTAGCCAAGCTGCTGTCCTGTCATCCTTGCAGTCTACGAGGAGAAGTCCTGCACGGAAGTACACACCGCAGAAAGCCAGAGCATGCTCCCATCCCATGAACACTTGGTCCATGATGAGATCCTGCAAACGTGTCAGGTCTTCTTGGCTGAGAGCGTCCGCCGGATAGTTCTCGGGCAACACAGCGACTCGAATTCCCCTCAGGGCATCCAAGTAACTCTGCTGTCCGGGTGCCGCCCGTGCACGCCCATCACCGCTAGTGTTGTGCCTTTCCGTGGCTGAGGGACCCGTGTTCCTAGGAAGGTAAGCTCTCTGCCTTTTTGAGGTGTGGTTGTCTTCCGGGGTGAAGTGCCCGCGTCTTCGCTTCTCAGCGTGCGCGGGTAATTTTGGTTCTGTGGCTAGTGATGGCCCAGTTCTGCTCCCCTTTGTATGCGGGGGTGATCTGCTACGTTTGTGCGCTCCCACGTTGAGTCTGCTCCTGTGTGGATCCGTTGGTGCGGACTGTTGAGCAGCCCTCATCTGGTCGTACGCGTTCGCCCTGGCCTCTCTGGCTGACATGCCCTTCTCAAGGTTCCGGAGGTACCATTTTACCCCCGACCCACTGAGCCCTCTTCTCAGGTCATCATCCATGGCTCCTGGCCTGCCCGGTGGCGGTAGCTTTGGCGGCCTGCCCCTGTTTAGCCTTCTGGCTGGCCATTTCCTCCTTTCAGGGGTGCTGTCTCGTCCACCCTCCGGGTGCTTGCTGGTGGAGACCTTGTGGCTGTCCTTTGCTACCTGGTTTTCGGTTGATTGCTCGCGATGCTCATTGGTGTTATTGGTCGCTCCATGGTTCGCGAGTTTTGTAGGGTTGGTGCTTCTGGGCTCGCGATTCGCACTGGTGGTATTAGACGCACCGGGGTTCGCAAGTTTCTCGGACCTGCTGCTGCTGTGGTCTGCTCCTTCGCGATTGCTGGCATAGCCTGACGGCTGTCTGGGCTCGCGATTCACGTTGGTGGTGCTAGACGCGCCAGGGTTCGCGAGCTTTTCTGCCTCTCTCCTGCTGTTGTCGTGTTGCTTGCTGTTGTTGTGGGTGCCGCGATTCGTGTCAGTAGTTTTTGTGTTGTCACTGCGGTTCGCCGGCTTTGAGGCCGATTCTTGGGTGTTTCCGGACCCTCCACTTCGGTCTGGGTTGTTTTTGTCTCTGGGCTCGCGATTCGCACTGGTGTTGTTGTTCCCACCAGGGTTCGCGAGTTTGTTGGATGCCCTGTTTGCCCCTGTGTCGTCGTCCCGATTCCCGCGATTCTCATCAGTAGTCTCGCGACTACTGCGGTTCGCGGGCTTTAGGGCCGGCTCTCGGCGGATGGCTGTGCTGGTGGATGGGGCATCACTCATGTGCTCTAAGAAGAGCATCGCCTCCTCTCTGGAGAGACTCTCCCAAAATCTTTGAGAGTAGTTACGCGGGCTGTCAGTATTCTTGCTTCCGCTTCTTTTCGTGTTTTTTGTGGTTTGTTTGTTTTTGTTAGTTTTGCTCATCTTGTTCGTACGATCCCCTGCCCGACATGGCGAGCTCAGCGATCAAAATATTTCTAGGGGAAGTGGGTTCGTCCGCCGCGCCAGAGCCCCTTGTCGCGGTAAGGCCATAGTTACTTTCCAAGGCGGCCCGGTGTTGGAAAGGCGCCGTTAGAATACAGCCGGTGTTTTAAACCTCCTGGCTGCAAACCAGTCCAATGGGCACGGTGACGCATAACACCCTGGATTAGGAGGTGGCAGCTCTTAGTTGCCGCTCGCATGCGGCGCGGACCCGAGGGGTTGGAATAGTCGTAGCCATCCCAGCTCCGCTGGCCAGTATCGGATGCGCTCGACTTAAGCCTCTACACCACGTCAAGGTGCCTGCCCGGTAGAGGTTCCTGAAAGAAGTATCGACGGATATCGTACAGAAGTACGCCCCCCAAGGAATCAATTGGAAGTTCATACCCCCCGGCGCACCTCACATGTGCGGATTATTGGAATCCGCTGTCAAAAGCTTTAAAACACACTTTAAAAAGGTCGCCGGAACCCACAGCTTTACCTTCGAGGAGTTCTCGACGTTATTAATTCGGATAGAGGCCGTACTTAACTCTCGTTCCATCTCCCAGCTTTCTCAGGACCCGAATGACCTCAACGCCCTCACGCCAGGTCATTTTCTTCGAGGAGCACCAATGCTCTCGCTTCCCAAACCGAATCACGAAAATCTCTCTCTGATAAATAGGTGGGAACGACTGAAAGTTCTGCATCATCAGTTCAGCAAACGCTGGAAAACTGATTACCTCACGGACCTTCAAAAGCGTTACCGTTGGAAAAATGCTCAAACTCCCCCGAAAATTGGCGACCTAGTCATCATTAAAGAAGACAACTTACCTCCCACCGAGTGGCGACTAGGTCGATTAGAAAGCCTACACCCAGGACGAGACGGACACGTTCGTGATGTAGCCGTCCGCACCCAGAACGGAATTCTCACAAGACCTCTCACGAAACTGTGCTTTCTACCGTCATCTGAGAGTGACGAGGGCCCTCAGTGCCCACTCCCATCTCCCTAACTTAATACAGTCCACAAAGCTCATACTATCGTTAGCACTCAGGCAACAACTTAGGCACTCCCCAAACATGTGCTTAATCCCAGGCGTATAACTAATATGCATATATTACTCTCTCTTTTCAACAGATGGATCGTCATCGCCCTCCGGTCCCAACACCACGCCGCTCATTGGCATCGCAAGTGACCCTGCCCGCAGCCCCCGTCCGCGCCGTAGCGAACCCGTACCGGATTACCGGAAATGTAAATTGTGCATGCGTCATCACGCGCTGCTGATGTGCCCTGTGTTCACGGCCATGCAGCCGCAACAACGCTTATTGGTCGCTAGGGCACATCAGTATTGCACCAACTGCTTAGCGCTGTTCCATCGCACCAACCAGTGCACCTTCACAGAAAGCTGCCGGGTCTGCGGGCAGCATCATCACACATTCCTTTATCGGGACACCGGAGGTCGCCAACCCGCGTATGTCGCACCACCTGTAGCGGAAATACCTCCGACACCACGCCGTCGAGCCGCAGCTCATCGCCTCCGTACTCAACCGCAGCCTCTCAGGGCTCATGGCCGGGCTCCAAGGGCACGTCAACCACCGCGACCACCCAGCGTCGGCGACCGCACCATCCGATGCACCGCAACCGGCTTACGCACCGCCACTTACAAAAATAAGGTGGGAAGGATCTTGATCCAAGAAGCCGTTCGTGCCTTGCAGGAGTTGCAGCATACACTAGGCGCTTAGTACGCGTAGGGGAGGCAGAATGTTTACGCGACATCGGTAGCCACACGTCCCAATCCCAAACCCATAATATTCATTATAAACATATTTCCTGAATTGTACATAAAATAATACTCGTTACACATATTTGTCATGAATTGTATATAATATCATTATAACGCATGGATTACATTATATTTTATTATTATTACATTATTTACTCATCACAACTTATGAACTCACCTTTAGATTTAAGTGTTAAAATTGGAACGCTTTGGGACGTGTGGCAACCACGCATAAATCCCCCACACCAATTCGCCGCACAGCTGATAGCTGGTCGGCCATCATTTTTACCTTTTTGCATATCATTATCGTTGTTTTTGGTAAAGTTGGCACCGGGCTTTTATAATTATCATTGTTTTCTTTTCTTTAAAAAACACCGGCTCCTTTTTTATTACCCTTTGATACTTTTTATATATGCGGAAAACGAAAACCTAAAAAATATTAATAAATACTGTGCTGCATAAAAGAAACTAAAGTGTATCCTATTGTTTTGATAAAAAGTCTAAATCTTGCGGTTTATTTAAGCTATTTACTGTGCGAATTCGATAAGTGAATTATTCTAATTAAATCTGTGCAACTAGTTGCGGAATCTTAACCATCCCCGAAGTCCAGCTATAAAGTCACGCAATACAAAGAAATAGTATATCTTTCATCCCGTGTCCAGGACCTTCGCTCAGGAGGGCATTCTCTCACATCCCAGCAGGAGCGCTTACCACATCGTAAGTAATACATAATCCTGAGAGGGAGTGATGATATTTGATGAACATCTACTTGCTTGGAACATTTTATGGCACTTATTGCGTCCAAAATGTCTTCTTCAGTTAAAACTACAGAGCCAAAATCTAGCGAAGACGCCAATGGTCCAAAACTAGAGATTTCACTCGTCGCGCAGTCCTCAACAAAATTAGACTTAAAAAAGTCCGCAAATAAGTTAGCAGTTTCAAAAGCTGTGTTCGCGCTCTTACCATTGTATAACATTGAAGCCGGAATAATGGAAGAAGACCGTTTTGAGTTCACAAAACTCCAAAATGCCTTGGGGTTAGATTTAATATTAGTTTCAAATCTTAACAAATAATTTTTATAAAGAAATTTGTTTAAACAGTTAAACTCTTTCAAATATTTCTCATAAATTAGCTTATGCTGCAAACTCCCAGAACGTTTATAAATCCTATGGGATTTCTTGCGGAGATTCTTAAGTTTTTTTAAGTCTCTATTATACCAGGGAAGTTTATAAGCCTCCCGAGATAGACATGAAATGTTTTCCAACGATATTTCGGAAATTTTATCTTTAAAAATGTCAAAGCATTCAGTAAGACTCCGATCAGCGAATAAGGTAATCCAATCCTCGGCTAAAATAAGGTTGTTAACGCGATCAAAATTGCAACCCGAGTAGTCAAATTTCTTTGTTGTATCACGATAACTAGAATATTTATAAAATTCAAGTTCAAGCAAAAGTGGAATGTGGTGTTTATCAGTAATAGATAAAGGATCCACTGACTTACTTAGTTGGAATTTTAAGTCAGGACTAATGAAGATAAGGTCTAAAATTCTGCTAAGCTCATTAACAAAGTGATTAATTTGCCTTAATTGCAAACTAAATAGCCCGTCAATTACACAAATTTCACAAGAGGAATTTACATTACCAGGAATAAGCATATCATCGTTATTCAGAGTTGACCACGAGATTTTATTTAAGCTACAATCTCCAAGTACACATAGTTGGGCATTTTCATTCGGAACATTTAAATTCAGAATATTATCAATGTGATCAAAATATAAGTCATCAGCACTGTTAGGAGGTATATAAGATACACATACAAAGAGCAAATCATTCGCACTCGAAATTGAAACGCATAGTTGTTCAATGCAAGAAGCAGTGTTTCCCAGAGTTACTTCAACTATTAGTAGTATTTGTCGCAACACTATCTCTATCTCTCCGGAACACAGAATAGAGTTTCCTGTTAAAAAATTCTTCACTGCAAAAGTCAGCATTGAGCCAAGTCTCCACCAACACAATAACGTCGTAATCACATAGCGATGAGCCAGCATAAAGCGAATTGGATTTTGTTCTCATATCGGATATATTTTGGTAGTAGATTTTGAAATTATTGAGAATCGGTACATTAGGACTATCTTGTAGGGTCTCGTTCATGTCTACACTGCCGGTGCATTTTGTCCCGCCTTTGGAAAAAACCGAAAAGGCCTAACAGTGACATTTTCCGGCCATAGTGAAGCATTAAAAACCTTTTTGTAATCTTCAGATAATACACGCAATTTGAACGTGACTCTCACAAGGGAATTAACATCAGTATCTCTTTTTGACAATATGAAGCATGCTATTCTAGTCGCATCAATGTTAGCATTATCAGCAACGTATTTGAAAATATCAACTTCTCTAACAGAAGGTTTGAAAGATGATAAGTGGATCCATTTGTAACGCACGAACACATCTAATTTTGCTCTCGTGTTACTCCCACTAACAACCATGGGTGTTTTTGCATCATTTGCTTTAGCAGCATTTTCTTCAAAGTTCTGCTCACCAGGTTGAGTAGCAGCGCTGACAGTTTGAGCAGCAGCTACAGCATACGTATGAGAGATAGAACCATTAGCTATAGCAGCAGCAGCAGCTGCAGTATTAGCCATAGTTGTTGTCTCACTATTATTAGCACTCACAGCTGATCCACTAGCCTCACCATACTCAGCAGAAAGGGTACAATTATTAGCCGTAGGTGCTTGAGAAGATTTTTGGCTTTGATTTTTTTTAGGGTTAACGACCTTTGACGATTTAGAGCGCGTACAAATTGAATTTTTCGTACTTAGTGTATCGTCTGATGCACTCTCACTTGCACTAAGCAGCTTAAAGAAAGATTGCAGCGCGTCAATATTTTTGAGAGCTTTCTTAACTTCAGTGCGCGAGAACATAGAAACACACTTGTCACATTTATATACAATGTTTTTATTGTTTTTCAGAAAATCAATTGCATTTTCAGAAAAGTTTAAGCATTTCGTATGTATTTTATTATTGCAAATAACACACAATACGTGATCGCCCGGCAAGCACTGGGTATTACAATTAGTGCAATTTACCATTTTTATGCAGTTAGTATACGAGAAAGTAGATATTAAAAACAAGCAGATCAGAGCGCGACAAAAACACGTCTGTTCACTTCGACTAGTTACTTCACAATTTCGTATGAGGCACACTATTGTTGTGATAAATGTACCTATAGAAAATAAGCGAAATCGCCTTTCGACCACGCCTCCTTTCTCATAAAAGTTGTATGGGAAGGAGGTATTAAGTGGGCTTGACACTTATGGGTCAAGCAAATTTAAAATTCGACTGTCCTTACGTGTTTTATTTATATTTCCCAAAGTTAATTTTTGGGATCTAACATCACCTGTTCACAGAGCCAAACCTCCTTTTGCAGATTTTGTTGCAAATTCGGAAAGATTTCTGTTAAAGCAGACGACTAAGTTAAGAATGTATACCTAAATTAATACATAAAAATTAAATGTAGTTAAAAATGAATAAAAATAGAGAAATAATAATTACACTTACCTAAATAATACTTACCTTATACTTTCTTATCTCTCACCTTATACTTACCTTACGATTACTTTACACTTGCCTGATTTTCCCGTGTAATGAATTTTGATTACTTACCAGTTCACCTACCTTAAATTTGTATTACCACCCTAATGTAAGTAAATGCATGATTACAGTATTCTAATGTACCAAGCACGGCTTTGTCCGCGCTCTCTTGTACATATACACACATACGTATGTTCATAGGTGCAGGCGAAGAACTTACCGCTTATTGGAATTGGAAGTTTTGTGCTAGGTGACAAACTGTAAATTAAATGTAAGAAAATATTATAAAAGGAAGGAAATGAAACATTAAAGAGACAGTCAATGAGTAATCGACAACGGCGGTGTTTTTTATTACGAGTGACAGGCAATAGTTTCAAGTTGTAATTTGTGCCCCCCTAAACACTTAGGGCCGGTTTCACCAACGCGACTAAGACTAAGGGCCGGTTTCACCAACGCGACTAAGACTAAAACTAAGTCGTGACTTAAGTTAGCACAGATTCGAGACTAACTTAATTTTGGGTTTCACCAACTGAGCGACTTAAATAATTTTGAGCACAACAACCCGATCAGCTGTTTTATGCATAGTAGTGTTTTTTCATACCAGACAACTCTGTGCATCGCAATATCCCAGTGCGAAATGGGCATGTATGACTATACACGAAGGAATGTATTGATCTTACACCCATTTCTCTTTAGTTGGAAGGTACTAAAATTAGCGCTTAATTGAAAAAGATAGTTTCGTAATGGTTGCATGCTTGAAAACTAGCGTTTACATGCATCTACACTTACCTCGTTAAAGTCAAGCATGATCAAGTTTCCGACTGGGACGTTGCACAAAACAAATTAGCAGGATTACTGACATTAAGGTTTCGAACCACAGCAACACTGCTTAGTGGAGAATAAGTCAGCTGGCAAGTTGACTAAGTTGTGACTTAGCTAAGTTAGGTGGTGAAACTGAAAAAGTGAAAATCGCTACTTAACTAAGTTAAGTCGAGTTGGTGAAACCGGGCCTAAAACTAAGTCGTGACTTAAGTTAGCACAGATTCGAGACTAACTTAATTTTGGGTTTGACCAACTGAGCGACTTAAATAATTTTGAACACAACAACCCGATCAGCTGTTTTATGCATAGTAGTATTTTTTCATACCAGACAACTCTACGCATCCCAATACCCCAGTGCGAAATGGGCATGTATGGCCATACAAGAAGGAATGTATTGATCTTACACCCATTTCTCTTTAGTTAGAAGGTTCTAAAATTAGCGCTTAGTTGAAAACGATAGTTTCGTAATGGTTGCATGCTAGAAAACAAGCGTTCACATGCATCTACGCTTACCCTGTTAAAGTCAAGCATGGTGAAGTTTCCGACTGGGGCGTTGCACAAAACAAATTAGCAACATTACTGACATTTAGGTTTTGAACCACAGCAACACTGCTTAGTCGAGAATAAGTCAGCTGGCAAGTTGACTAAGTTGTGACTTAGCTAAGTTACGTGGTGAAACTGAAAAAGTGAAAATCGCTACTTAACTAAGTTAAGACGAGTTGGTGAAACCGGGCCTTAGTGAAAGTGATTTTAAAGTAAAGTTTATTGCCCGAGCGCCCGGCAGGGACTAAGTGCAAATTAAAAAAAAAAAAATTTTAAGATATTATCAAAACTTGATTGAGGTGCAAGTGAGTGCTTGGATAAAAAACCAAAAATTACGTTTCAAATAAATTTATAAACAAAAAAAAAGAGATTCGGTTTAAAGAATTAAATTTAAAATACATCTAAACAATTAAATAAAAATATACGATATAAAAATATCAAAAAAAAAAACCAACAAAATATTAAATAATTAATTGCCTGTCGCGGTCGTGTGTGCAAAAACAAAATACATAATAGTGCAGTGCAGTGGCTAAAATAGAGCAAGCAAAACTTTAAAGTTCTAAAAAACAAATTAAAATTGTAAAAGGCTTTAACCCTTATGTCAACGGCAACATACCTGGGTATGTTTTGCGTTTTCAAAACGCTGTAGCTCTGAACTGGATAATCGGATCGACTTGAAATTTCGTGATATCCTAGCGAAAACTGTTTTACGCAATAGTTCTAATTTTATTTAGGATTGGATCATCCGTTTGGTAGATAAAGCCCATTTACAAAGTTGCACCCGCTTCATGTGCTCGGATGGGCCTACCTATCATGGCTTCGATGGCGTTGCGCGTTGAAAAAACTCTGGATATTCTGCTGTTATTCGCCCTTCTCTCTATTTCTGGCTTGCATAGTTGCTCACTTAGCTGATGGAGAAACATCCTACGGCGGCTTGTATATGACTTCAGGTGAGTGTTGTTGTCAACGTATATTATGTATGCAGCAAACGCAGAAACGTCCACAATATTATAAAAGAAAGCCAAAGGCCATCTATTTGTGCGCCGCTTGGTACTATATTCGGACAAGCACATGTCCATGCTATCAACTCCACCTTTGGTTTTGTTGTAGTCCAATATAAGCAATGGCTTCTTCTTAGGACCGGACGTTTCTGTTGTATAATGAGAAGTGGACAATAATACAACTGCCTTGTTTTTCCTTGTTTCACATCGTAACGTGATTATAGAACCCAAACATTGACGATTCAGCTTCACGTCCCTTGGGGTTGGCAAATGCTGCTGACACGAATGTACGCCTTTTGTTGCAAGTACCCAATATAGATAAATTATTGTCTATCATCAAAGATTTTGCCAAGTTGTAGCTAGTGAGAAAGTTGTCACATACAATATTTCTTCCACTTCCATCTAAAAGGTTGATACATAAATCTTTGACTATTCTTTCACGTTCACCAGACGGTACCATTCCTGTATAGATTTGTCCCTGCATTGAAAAATTAAATTCAATTTAGTTATTTATACTTTCAACAATTTTCAACAATATTGATAGTACCTGCAATGGATAGAACGAAATGGATTCGCACACCCACCACACTTTTATCCCATATTTGGCAGGTTTTGATGGTATGTATTGCGTGAAGCCAGTTCCACCACGATAAGCATACAATTGTTCATCTACGGTGACGTTGGCTCCTGCCACGTAATATCTACGAAGACAGCTGTTTAGCATCAAAAAAACTTCCGATATTGCTGCTGCTTTGTCAGTTTGTTTGCGTTGCTGGCGTGTGTTTCCATTATCAAAACGAATGAAGCGGCTTATTTCCCAAAATCGTCGTACACTCATTGCAGCACGATATAATGGATGTGATTTAGTATTCCACAAATCTTTCGTATGCACGTAACCAGAATGTGTAACGCCACTTAGCAAAAGTACGCCCAAATATGCATCAAATTCACTTTCTGTTATGGGAATCCATGATCTCGGTTCTCTTGTTGGATGTTTTGCATTGTCATCATCAAAGAATTGCCTTGCCTTTCGATTTTATTCACGAATATTTATGTCGCATATTTCGTCTGACATTATCAATTTGAACGTTTCTGAAATGGTCAAACCTTGCGTTGCGCGTACTGGTCCAGATTGTGCCCTTCTTAGAATGTTGTGCGAACGGAATCTTACAGGTTGTGGTTGTATCGAAGACCAAACATTACCATCTCTGGCAGTAAAATATTCCCCAGTTTCAATTGGTGCATCTTCAAGTTCTTCATCAGAATCACTGCCGTCCTCTGGGTTATATTCTGGTAACGTGGGCTCTTCTAAGTCTGAGTCATCACCACCAATATCACCTACACATTCATCTAAAGCCTCGTCACCAACTACTGAATCGTGGTCACTTATTTCTTCTTGGCTCTCTTCAAGCGTTTGACGAATATATGCTTGCTGTTCTTCGTACGAAAGTGCGCTTAGTTGTATGGGAGTAAACCATTTACCATCTGCCATTTCACTTTGATTTTATTTTTTTATTTCCACAAAATAAACAGAAACGTGATGATAAAATCCGTAATACTGGTAAACCCTATTTTATACTTTTTAGCGCAAGTGATAAACGCAGGTACTATCGATTTTTTCAGAGATGTGCCGGGTTATAACGGCATGCCATTTGCCATACAAAACGTATGTACATACCCGGGTGTGTTGCTGTTGACGTGCGTAAAAAGTTCTGCTGTTGACATAAAGGTTAAGAAATAAAAATTCAAATACTTACCTTTATTGAAAAAAAAATTGATTATAGAGTAATCTAAAGGTTAAAATATATATCATCGTTTGATATATTTAAAATAAAAGAAAGGTCTGTTCTTACGTTTTTTAAAAAAATAGTGCAAATAGCAAAATTTACTTGCTCTCCTATCTACACACCAGGCGTTCGTATAGGCAGTGACGCACAAAACTATAGCAGTGTGAAAACCTGAAAATAAAAAATAACTTAAATTTAAATAAATTCTATACTTTACAAAAAAAAATTAAAAGATGTTTACTTACCCACAAGTGCGTGACAATTAAAAATAAAAAATATACATATATACATACATAAAGTTCTATACTTACCTGCAAAAAGCGCTAAGTGCAAATAAAATTTGTTTATTTTTATTGAAAGGTTATTTGCGCAAAAACTGTGCTGCACACACACACCAGAATACTGCCGTTTTTTCTAATCAATACTGTTGCTGTAATTAAGGACTTGGTCATTCCTCCAGGAATGAAATGCAGCTGTTTACTTTGCGAAAGGGAAGTCAAAGCGGGAAACGACCCAGTCCATAAAGAACAGGTATTGAGTGCGAACAATTAAAAGCTGTTGAGGTTGTTGTTTTTTACTAAATTGCTGCAAAAATAACCCAACAAGCTTTAATTATTGGCATCTCTTGTATTCACTTTGAAATTGAATTGTGTTTATACAACTTTCGTGAAACAAGATTTCGGGATTGTTTAGTGAAAACAACCTCGTACAATTCCGACAAGGCTCCGATTACCAAAACCGTCACATATTTTTCGAAAGCTATACAGCTTTAATTGTTTGGTTAAATCGTTGACCATATTTCTGCTCACGGTTAGGTCTTTAGAATTTTTCGACATTGCGTCTAGTTTTCATTTTTTAAGGATTTTGAGATTCCATCACTTGACTCGCGCATTTTTTTTTTTTTTCAATAGTTCTGGTGAAGTTTCGGCGATTTTTTTCGTTTTCATATTACCACGTTGAACGCTTCCAGACTATATTTTGTACAATGTTACTGTACACATAGCGCATCAAGATGAGTAAAAGTGAGAATCAACTAGGCGCGGTGGAAGACACCAAATCTTTAAAAAGACAAAGGACAATTTTAAAAAGAAGTATAGCTAGAATTAAAACGGGGATTCACGATAAGTCACTGTCATCAGATCCGTCGGAAGTTGAGTGTCGACTCGAAATGCTGAATATTTACAGCGGAAAGCTTCTGGCGTGTCAGTCCGAAATAGAAGGGATCGATGAAGATGATGGCACTCGTGATGGCCTTGAAGATCTAATTGTTGAAACCACGGCGATATTAAAATCGATATTGTCGGAAAACAACAAGTCAAAGGCTTCTGACACCTCCTTCATGGCGCCTCACAGCTCAAGACTTCCGAAGATGTCGCTGCCCAAGTTTCGAGGGCAGTATTGGGAGTTTAAAAATTGTATGCGTTTGTTCGAGAGCCTCGTTCATAACAACCCTGCGCTTTCAGACATTGAAAAATTTACACATTCAGTTTCGTGTTTGCCTGAAGGCCTTCCAAATGACGGAAGAAAATTACCCGAAGGCGTTGGCAAGCCTGAAAAAGGTATATGACAACAAATGTCTCATATTTTCGAACACAGTTTCGAAACTATTTGAGTTGCCAAAAATACAAAAGCCGTCATCGCTTTCGCTGCGGTCCATGATCGTCACCGTATCAGCTGTCTATGACTCCCTGTTGTCTTTGGGTGATGATAAAAATATTTCCAATGCGATGTTGATACATTTAGTTATGTCCAAGGTTGATCCCACTACGCGGTCAAAATGGGAGGAGCAACTTAACTACGACCTGCTTCCGCTGTGGAGGGAGTGTGAAGCGGCTCTCAACAAAAGATACCAGCACCTCTCATCTGAAGAAGCGTCGACATCGTCAAAATCGCACGACACCCAAAGGCAAAGCAACAAGAGTGCTGAAAAGATAAAATCGTCCTTTATGGCTGCCAAAGTAAAACCAACTACGTGTCTCCACTGCAACTCCAAGGATCACGTTTTAACCGCCTGCCCTAAATTTAAAACTCTCTCTCCTCAACTGAGATTCGATTTCGCGAAATCGGTCCCATTGTGTATAAATTGCTTGCGCAAGGGACATACGGTTTCCAAATGCCAATTAGAGCGGTGTCGAGTTTGTAACCGGTCACATCACACCATGCTACACCAATACCCGATATCGTTCGAAACAACGCCACAACCTTCGACTTCACAAGCTATGCACACAGTGAGCGTGCCTGATCGCGTTATGTTAGCGACAGCAGTGGTCAAGGTGAAAACTTGCTCCGGTGATTATGTGTCAGCTCGTGCGTTACTTGACTCGGGGTCTCAAGTAAATTTTATGACTGAAGAGCTGGCACAAAGGCTGCGAATTCGGCGAGAGAAGGCAACATTAAATGTTATCGGGATAGGTAATGCAACCCAAAAAGTTCGGTCCAAGGTCAGTGCAGTCGTAAAATCCCGAGTTAGCAACTTTGAGTTTCTCGCAGATTTTTGGGTAATGGGAGCGATTTCCGCAAATCACCCAGATCGGGCTGTGAACACCACAAGTTGGAGAATTCCAGCCAATATTGAGTTAGCCGATCCTGGGTTCCATTAGTCCTCAAAGGTCGATCAAAGGCGTTGAATGACATTTTGATGGTTGGACCGACCATTCAGGAAGAACTTTTTTCGACGCTACTTCGCTTTCGAATGCATAAGTATGCTATTACGGCGGACATCACTAAGTTGTATCGCCAAGTTGTCGTAAATGAAAATGATAGAAATTTTCAATTAATAGTGTGGAAAAAGCATCCATCCGAGCCTCTGCAAATTTTTCGTTTAAACACCGTTACTTATGGCACTGCGCCAGCTCTATTCCTCGCAACACGGTGTTTGCAGATGTTAAGTGATGTGAATGCACAAAAGTATCCACTCGGTGCCAAGGTAATACGTACCGATTTTTACGTAGATGATCTGTTAACCGGATCTGAAGATTTTGAATCCCTCGACAGAATTCTCTGTGAGGTAACCGACGTCTTAAAGTCGGCAGGATTCCAGCTAGCTAAGGGGTTCTCTAACCACCCGAGTTTTTTCGACAGTCAGAGTCTGGAAAAATCATTAAGTTTCAACGATTCAGACTCCACTAAAACGCTGGGAATCCACTGGTCGCCAAAATATGACTTATTTCGGTTCAAACTGGATGATACATTTGATGAGTTACGAGCTACAAAACGAAATATTTTATCGGTATCTGCCCGACTCTTTGATCCTCTTGGTTTACTGGCCCCACTAGTGACCTCAGTTAAAATCCTATTGCAAGAGCTGTGGATTAAGAAACTAGATTGGGATGAGTCGATTCCGTTGTATCTCAACAGCAGTTGGCAGCATTTTAAAGCGAATTTGTTGCAGTTGCCGTCAATCAGCATTCCTCGGTTTGTTTATACTGAGTCGAGTGCTAATTGTCAAATACATGGCTTCGCCGACGCCTCAATAAGGGCGTATGGTTGCTGTATTTACATTCGAAGCCAATTCGCTAATGACGTTAAATGCATTCTGCTAACTGCAAAAGCCAAGGTTGCTCCGCTGAAGACCAAGTCTCTTCCTCGTTTAGAGCTCTTGGCAGCGCATCTTTTGGCCAAGTTATGGTCGCGCATTGCGCCAATGTTGAGTCGGCCTATTGACAGCACAACTTTCTGGATAGACTCCGAAATAGTTTTGCATTGGATAAAAACACATCCATCAACGTTGCAAACATTCGTTGCAAATAGAGTGTCCGAGATTCAAGAGTGGACCCAAAGTGTTTCGTGGCGGCATGTGCCAACCAAACAAAATCCTGCGGATCAAGTGTCTCGGGGTTGTAGCGTGGATGAAATACAGAACTCAATATGGTTTTCTGGCCCACAGTTCCTCTTAGAAGACCCCGCAAGTTGGCCAATAAATAGCCATTTTGAATTAATGCCTGAAGAACAAGCACTGGAAAAGAAGAAAAACGCCAGCGCCTTAGCATCAGTGAGTGACGACCGTAATCCACTCGTAACTGTGATTGAAAAATATTCCTCACACCAAAAATTACTTCGAGTTTTTGCCTATATTCTGCGATGGGTCTTAAAAGTGAGAAATCGGTCCACCAAATATGATCCAACACCATCGGCACAAGAGTTGCAATTAAGCTTCTTAAAAATTGTTGAAACTGCATACATTGCTTTCACTACAAACCAAAGTTGAAGAGCCAAATAATGGGCGAAGCAGAAGGAGGAGGTGGTCCAATACGCCGCAGAAGAAGGGGTCAGGTTCACCTTTATACCTCCCAGGGCGCCCCACTTCGGGGGATTATGGGAGGCGGCAGTGAAGTCGGCGAAGCACCTGCTCGTACGAGCCGTAGGCAACGCGAATCTCACCGCCGAAGAAATCGGAACGCTGCTCGTAGAGGTAGAGGCCGTGCTCAACTCGCGCCCAATCGCTCCACTCAGCCAAGATCCGAACGACGGCGAGGCTCTAACTCCGGCGCACCTCTTAATCGGTTCCGGCTCAGGGCAATACCAGAGAAAACGGCACTCCCGGAACCCAGCACGCGCTACTCCGACAGATGGCAACATGTTTGCTCAATCACGCGTCGGTTTTGGTAAACGTGGTCCAGGAGTTACCTCCTGAGTTTGCAGGAGCGCAACAAGTGGCAGCACCCACAACCCAACGTAGAGTTAGGAGAGCTCGTCGTCGTTCACGAAGACAACGTCCCACCCCAGCAATGGATTCTAGGCCGAGTGACAGATACGATCGCCGGCCGGGACGGGAAGGTGAGAGTGGCCGACGTTCAAACCAAAACAAGAAAAATTAGGCGTCCTATACACAAGCTAGCCGTGTTACCATTAAACGATAGTTGAAGAATGCAGATTCGTTCAAGGTGGCCGGTGTTAAAGCAGACGACTAAGTTAAGGATGTATACCTAAATTAATACATAAAAATGAAATGTAATTAAAAATGAATTAAAATAGAGAAATAATAATTATACTTACCTAAATACCTAAATAATACTTACCTTATACTTTCTTATCTCTCACCTTATACTTACCTTACGATTACTTTACACTTGCCTGATTTTCCCGTGTAATGAATTTTGATTACTTACCAGTTCACCTACCTTAAATTTGTATTACCACCCTAATGTAAGTAAATGCATGATTACAGTATTCTAATGTACCTATGTGTATGCGGTGTGTGTATACCTTCTTACAAGCACGGCTTTGCCCGCGCTCTCTTGCACATATACACACATACGTATGTTCATAGGTGCAGGCGAAGAACGTACCGCTTATTGGAATTGGAAGTTTTGTGCTAGGTGACAAACTGTAAATTAAATGTAAGAAAATATTATAAAAGTAAGAAAATGAAACATTAAAGAGACAGTCAATGAGTAATCGACAACGGCGGTGTTTTTTATTACGAGTGACAGGCAATAGTTTCAAGTTGTAATTTGTGCTCCCCTAAACACTTAGTGAAAGTGATTTTAAAGTAAAGTTTATTGCTAAAAAATATTAGTAAAATTTCAATTTCTTTTATGAGACTCTCTTCTGAGGTATAATATTGCAAAACCGATCCTCAAACGTTATAAGACCATCAGCATCTGTTGTCTTATGACCTTCACCGATCTCTAGGAGGTTTCGAGAAGAGGTCGGGGACTCCCCATCGTTATACCGCTGAAGCCGCATATTAATTAGAAGACGTAAAGCGTTCACAAGTTCCGAATTTCAAGCACATCGCATCATAAATAAGATTTTTTTGAATAGGTCGGTCCCTGGACCACCTCCCGGCAGAGAAATTATTTTGAGTTTTAACAAAGTCAAAGGTCTACCAAGGTAGGGTAGGGCGGGGCTAGTTGAGCATAGGGGCAAGTTGGGCAATCGAAATATCTCGCAAACTATTGATCATACACATAGGCATCATATGGTGGAAAGAAGGAGTCGCGAGAGGGGTAATCACCACGCGATCGCTAGTGGCCGCTGGACGAGCGAGGGAAGTGCCCGTGCGTTTTATTTATTTTGTGACCAAAAAGTAAAAACGTCGTTTATCGCAAGTTCTCGTCTGTATTAGTCAATTGTTGTCTGTTATCAATCAGGTAAGTGTTAATCTTCTAGAGAATTATTGTACTTTTGATATGTAGAGAGGTTCTGGGTATAATTCTACCAATTTTTTTATAACCTCGCTTTTGTTTTAAAATTCCGGGTTGGGGTTAGTTGAGCTATAGTTACTCAACTTACCCCACCACAACTTAAGTAATAAATGTTTTAGTTTTTGTTAGGATGCGGACTTACAAGAGGAAGACTACAAGATGTTCTTATACTACTGAAGATTTAAAAAATGCTGCAAAGACTGTCAACGATGAAGGAAAAATTGTTTAATGCCGCCGCTAAGAGTTCGGTATCAAACGGATGACTTTGACAAGATTTTTGAAGAATTTATATATGGGAGGCAAGTATTTTTTCTACACAGGAAGACCCTTTGAAAAAATACTTGCTACAAATGGCATCAATATTCTATGGATATTCTCCAAAAGACGTCCTTTGCCTAGCCTACGAATATGCTGCTAAATTTGGCAGTAAAATTCCACCCAACTGGACTGCAAATAAAACTAAAAGACTATAAATAAAGAG
Source organism: Merzomyia westermanni (assembly GCA_949987695.1). Taxonomy (NCBI): domain Eukaryota; kingdom Metazoa; phylum Arthropoda; class Insecta; order Diptera; family Tephritidae; genus Merzomyia; species Merzomyia westermanni. Next base: position 131,309,620 of record OX465292.1, on the reverse strand, counting down.
CTAATTGTCAAACACATATTTTACTTCATCTCTAGTCAACATTGAAGCCATGGTTGGGCTACACATTTTTAGTGCTCTACCTTGCCCCATACCCTTGCTCAACTTACCACGCCTATGGGGTACATTGAGCGTACTTGACTTTCTGCATTTAAACAGCTGTAGCTCTTAAATTCGACTTGTTACAAAAATATTACAATGGACACTTTTGCTAAGGGATAAATTATTAATCCATCCAGCCGCATATCAACGCTATGAGACTTATCATTGAGGAGCTATATCCGCTCAAGTGAAAAAGTGCTCAACTAGCTAAACTAAATATGATGTTTTTAAATAGCTTAGCCCCTAGTCCACTTTTATGGAATACTTCTGCTTTGGAATGCTTCTGTATGATCCTAGCTATTAAATTGCAAGAGGTATAGCCCAAGCCCCATTTATTGGAACTATCGATTGTATGGTCCGATCTTGTTCCTTCCGACAAATGATTATTATATTAAAAACTGGTGGCCCCATACAAAATTTTAGCCAGATAACTGTGAAACTGGGAGCTTAGTTTGCGGTCAACCAGACAGACAAACAGATGGACGGACATGGCTGTCGTTGTTGCTGTTATTAACGTGCTTCGCCCTGCCTAATGGGCACTATCACTCTGAGAAAATCACTCTGAGCACGATCGACTAAGCTCATCGCCCTGATCATTTCGGTATACTTATTGATGGGTCTATCTCTTCTTCTTCTCATACTTACGAAAATCGGGCCAAAGTTGTAATACGATTTCATGTTCATGAAAGGTATAAAAATTGTATCAGAGTGCATTTTCCGATATACATTGAAAACGAACGATTATACAAACGCGATCGCTCGCAGCAAGGGTGCTGGCGTGAAAAATATTTTGTTTCCAATCTCTTAGCAATGAAATAATGCAGTTATATTTTACCTGCCGCTCGTTTGCCTTAGCATTTCCCGAGATAAGTTACGAAATGGATTCTAAGGAAAATAAAGAGTAATTTTTGTGCAATAGTAACATAACGAGTCTCTAAATTAGTTATATACCCCCTACTTTCGTTTCGATTCGGACGGAAGCCGCAAGCAGCCACTCCCAATTGAATACAAAGTTAAAAGTATAATGCAGTTAAATTAGTTATTATTAGTTAGCTGGCTTTTCTGATTTAAGTGAGATGTGAGAATAAAACTAAATTATTCCACTGGTTTTCCAATGTTTCGCTAATCGTTTTAGCATCATCAGAAGAATCGATTGATTTCTCCTTTTTAGATCTGCCGCAAATAATAAACAAACAGTATCCGACTACTACTCAAAGCGAACGGTTTAATCTCTCGAAGTGCTCACGGAAAATTATTCCTTTGTGTTTAAAACCACATGGTATAAACATTTTCCTTATTAATACGTGTTATTTTGTTTTTCTTCCGAAAAAACGGATTAAATCCATTATATAAGTATCTAAACACCTTCACAATGGCCCCTGGGCCTCCAACAAGTGGAGCTAATCAGTTTGCATAGCTTGCCGTTAGTACCACAATTAGAAAGAAAAAACTAAAGAAAAAAACAAAAAATTTCTAATTACTAGTTTAGTTGACTGCAGTTATCCAAAACTACAACAAATAAAAAGGAATAACAACAATCCCATGTTCCGAATACTAGAGGCAAGTGATAACAATACGAGTAAACCTCTTACCAAATTCTCGTGCTTTGCTGTACAGAAATCCATATGTGCGATTAGCAACGAAATCGGTACCGTATCCGAGCTTCGCAATGGCAACTTGTTGCTGTTAGTAAACAACGTCTACGAAGCAGAACGATTCTTGGCCATGAAAGAACTACCGGGCATTTGCCCAATAAACTTTAAATACCACGACAACCTCAGCTACAACAAGGGAACGTTTTCCTAAATAATGTCATCGAAGAAATAATCGTCGCCGAACTTAAGCCACAAGGTGTTGTTACCGCTTACAAGTTCCAGCGCAAATCAGACAACGACGCACTCAACCCTCCAGAGGTTGTTCTCCTCACTTTCGATCTCTATCGTATTCTCGAAAAAATGGATATCGCTTGGCGTAAAGTAGATGACAGGCAATACATCCCGAACCCAATTCGGTGCAAAAATTGCCAACTGATTAGCCATACAATGAAATTCTGCCAGCGACCAACTATTTGCGTTAATTGCAGTTTCCCACCCCACTCCCCGACAACTGCACTCGCACGAGTTATGCTAACTGTGCATCCAATCACCCCGCTTCATTTAACAAATCCCCAAAATTTCTACAGGCTAAAAAAGTTCTAAAAATTAAAGCTACGCAAAAGTGCACAATGAAACAAGCAATCACAATACAAAGAAACTCAATACTCTCCCTTACCGACAACTCCGCGACGTTCTATTCTGTCGTATCTGACCCTGCCAAGCAACACAACAATAAAGACAAACCATGTTTAGAAAATACAACCACACACGCTGTGATAACCACGCAACCATCTTCAGAGAAATACCAACACCCTAATTGTCAATTCAACAATACAGAAAACAGTAATTTAAAAAAAAAACAACCACACCAGAACCTCTACCGACCCCCAAGCCGAAAACTTTGAACTACCGCTACCGATCATACATGCCTTGCTCAATTATTGAATAACATATCCCAGTCACAAACTTCCACTCATTCTCTCCTCTTACATCAAATACAAGGTGGCGCAAAAGTAAGCTTCCGATGTTCAGCATATCGGTTGTGGCACGTGCAGTGTGTGCTGTTGCACCGTCTTGTTGGAACCACATGTTTTCCAATCCCAATTCATCAAGTTGCGGCAAAAAGAACTCGTTGATCATTGCTCTGTAGCGCTCACCATTCACAGTAACCGTTTGGCCCCGACCGATTATTGGTCAAATAAATATTTAGCAATATTCCGCGTTCTGGAGCAGTGTAGCGTAACATTGTTTAGTAACGTGTGTTTCGCATGTGTTTACTACACAAGTGTCAAAACAGAACTGACTTTAGGGGCCAATCGCAAAATTTATAGCATTTTCTGATAGGAGGATTACTTTTGCGCAGTAACCGTTTTTCACCGACCGATTATTGGTCAAATAAATAGTCAGCAATATTCCGCGTTCTGGAGCAGCGTAGCATAACATTGTTTATCAACGTGTATTTCGCATGTGTTTACTACACAAATGTCAAAACAGAACTGACTTTAGGGGCTAATCGCAAAATTTATAGCATTTTCTGATAGGAGGATTACTTTTGCGCCACCTTGTAGAACCTAGCACTATTAACTACACTAATAACTCTGTATACTCATACCAAGCACACGTCAGCTCAAGTAACAAACAAAGTAATGAGACGAACTTTCCCGCTAATCACTCTCCCAATGTTCAAATCTCAAATGAACGATCTTAACACTTAACACACACAATAGACACTCACCTAATAAGTGATACTGAAATGTATCCAGACGAGGAGGCAGAAACAACAAATAAAACTAATTTTAAGTCGTACACAGTAAAAACTAAATACTTCTAACAAAAACGTATATACGTATATATATATTTTTAATCTCTAATAATGACTAACATCCTACAATGGAATTTAAGAGACTACTGGAATAACTTCCAGGTCGCTAGCGGTCGCTTTGCAAAAAACACATATTGCACATAACGGTGCATCCTTTCCACCGAAAAGCTATGTAGGCTACTTTCATAACCTACCCGGGAACACTTCCTCCAAACAGGGTATCTGCGCACTGGTAAGAAGAGGCATTCTCCACAAAATACTTAATATCACATCTAACATATCAACACTTGCTATTGAAATCAATATTGAAGATGTCTTATTACCCTCCAAACAGTGTATCTGCGCACTGGTAAGAAGAGGCATTCTCCACAAAATACTTAATATCACACCAACAGGGTGGCGCAAAAGTCATCCTGCTATCAGAAAATGCTATAAATGTGCGATTGGCCCCTAAAGTCAGTTCTGTTTTGACATTTGTGTAGTAAACACATGCGAAATACACGTTAATAAACAATGTTACGCTACACTGCTTCAGAACGCGGCATATTGCTGACTATTTATTTCGGTCGGTGAAAAACGGTTACTGCGCAAAAGTAATCTTCCTATCAGAAAATGCTATAGATTTTGCGATTGGCCCCTAAAGTCAGTTCTGTTTTGACACTTGTGTAGTAAACACATGCGAAACACACGTTAATAAACAATGTTACGCTACACTGCTCCAGAACGCGGAATATTGCTGACTTTTTATTTGACCAATAATCGGTCGGGGCCAAACGGTTACTGTGAATGGTGAGTGCTACAGAGCAATGATCAACGAGTTATTTTTGCCGCAACTTGATGAATTGGGATTGGAAAACATGTGGTTCCAACAAGATGGTGCAACAGCACACACTGCACGTGCCACAACCGATATTCTGAACATCGGAAGCTTACTTTTGCGCCACCTTGTATCATATCAACACTTGCTATTGAAATCAACATTGAAGATGTCTTATTAGCATCAAATCTTATCATCTTAAATGATGGGTCCCCAACACATTTTTCTGCACACCAAACGTTTACTAATGTCGACATCACGTTGTGCAGAGCCAGCCTTGCACCAATCTGTTCGTGGAAAATAGAGAAGTACCTTCAAGAAAGCGACCACTTCCCAATTTTTACCTCTATTCAAACAAAACTTGGGAAAGAGAAATATAATAAAGTCACTGCATTCATTTTCGAAAAAGCAGACTGGCCTAAATTTCATCATTTCCGTTACGATCTATCCATTAAGACACCAGTTTCGAAAAATATAAATCGAGAAGCAGCCAATATCCAAAAAAGTTTACGTATGGGAGCCCATTACACCATTCCTCAAACAAATAGCCGACCCTGTAGGCCACCCGTACCCTGGTGTAATGAGTATATAGCCCGACTCAGAAAAGTGAAACAACAAGCATGGTGTGCGTATAAACAGTTTCAAGCCGAAAAGAACTTAATTACGTATAAAAAAGCAAATGCAGCCTTTAGATATCATGTAAAAATAGCCAAGAAAGCTTGTTTCAACCAGTTTACCACCTCCATTAATCCCAATGCCAACCCAAAGCAAATTTGGCACAACATCAAAACTCTCACAGGAAATTTCGAGCAAAGCCAAATAAAGGTCATAAATACTGATAATGGAACATTGGTATCCTGTAAGTAAATTCAAAATTTTTCTCATCCCAGTGGTCTGCAAAATTCGCATGACTCAAACTTCCACCAGAGGTTTATTGACGAAAAAAACAAAACCCTAAGCACACCTTAGTAATCCTGATCCCATATCACAATCAGCAAAAGAAATTGATAAACCCATCACTCTCATAGAAATGGAAGAAGTTATTTTAACAGTTAAAGGCAAAACACCAGGCCATGATAGGATTTCGTACCCTATCATTAAAAAGCTATCCTTCGTTTTAAAAACACGGCTTTTACCGCTATATAATGCTATCCTGGTAACAGGAATTTACCCGCAAAATTGGAAAAATGCCGACATAGTCCCAATTCTTAAACCAAACAAACCGGAGGATAAATTAAAGAGTTATCGACCCATTTCTCTTCTCCCGTGTGTTAGTAAAGTCTTGGAAAAAATAATCGCCAAGTGCCTCAGGTGGTTTTTACTAAAAGAAAACCTTATCAGTCCCAATCAGGTAGCCTACAAAGCAGGGCAAGAAACATTTGATATACTTTTACACCTCGAACACTATCTATCCAGTGCAGTTTCTACTCGAAATCCCGTCACAGTGCTCAGTATCGACTTCGAAAAAGCATTCGATAGAATAGGTGAACACAAAACATGGAAAGTTGGTCAAAAAATGTATTGCATTGTAAAAAGCATTCTAACCAGTAGAACTTTTCGAACAAAAATTCACAACTCCTACTCCGATAGGGTAAGCCTGTTCAATGCGATTGCACAGGTCAAAACTATTTTTACCCAGATCCTAGATGATATTTCGAATTGGACGATCAGTTCAGTTGCTGACTTATCATACAACAAATGTCATACCCTTCGCAAGCCTTAAAATACTATGAACAATTGCGACAATGGTGTTTCCGTGGAGCGGCCTTGGGCCGAAAGCACCGCGGTGGAATTGTGATTAGGCAAATAGAGAAACGAGAAAACAAACGAGAATTCTCGGTGTAAATAATATGGCGGTTTATTGTGTAGAAAAAATATAAATACAAATTAATTTTACCTTGAGTTAACTCTTGATGACGATGGTCGGAAACTTCCTGGGGTGGCCGTGATGTGGTTGTGTCGATGGTCGCTGAAAAAGTAGACGGTTGTCCAATCGAGCACAACCGGTGAACCCACACATGCACACCCCCATGCATGTATATGTGTGCTGAATATGCATGCATGCACACACAGGTGGGTGGATTGGTGTAGGTGATTGGAAGGGGCTAAAATTACATTAGGGTGGCACAATCTCGCCTAAACATGCCGGCCCCCTTGCGATACGCAACATCTTGACCTGACCCAGGATTTCCAGCCATGCCTTCTCTTAACCTACGGACTTAACCTAGTATGATGAGTGCCGTCTTCCCTCGACCGGCCTGCTAAGGTTTGTGGTTGTGGCCTCTGGTAGCCCCACCGTCCCGTATCTAGAGCTAAGAGAGGGAGAAATCTTGAAACAAAAATATTGTATATTTCTTGCCAAAGCGTCATGTGAATGAAAATAGGGACGAAAAAATGTTCAATTTTCTTGGTTTTATTTATTTTAATTATTTTTATTTTTACTTACTCCTACTTATTCGTAGCGCCCGAAAACACCCGCCCAAAGATTTTGCTTTGGGCCAGCAACGTTCCGAACGACGGTGGGAGAGTGCCCGTGGTTATGATGTCGCCATAGACGTCCCCACCTAATACGAGGTGGATCGGCGACCAAAAATTGCGGATCAGCCGGCCGATGTTCTGGGCTGGGCTGATCCGCTGCAAATTGTGCACGCATAACGCGTGCGCCGTTATACTTTTCGGGTTTCCATGTTTCCCGGGGACTCGGAGGAAGCAGCCGCGTTTTCCGCCAGAGTGGGTCGTATGCAGCCCTAACTCTTTCGCGAAGCTGCGCTCGATAACTGTGCGTGGGGAGCACGCATCAATGAGGGCACGGATGCGTAGAAGTCCCCCCGGCTTCCAGCTTTACGATGACAGTTGGCGCAAGAGTGGTTATGGGGCGCAACGGAGGGTCCACCTGGGAGAGAACAGGGCTGAGACCGTCGCGGAAGCCTGAAATCCCTGGTAGCTGGCGCGGTTGGAAGGCCAGTCTACGCTAGTCGGTAGGTGTGCGGCGATTGTGGGTGAGACGTCGCTGGCGCGGTTGACTGGCCAGTTGACGGTTGCCGCTATTTCGGTGGGCGCGTCGTGGAGTACGGTTGGACGTGTTGCTATGATTGCCATCCCCGGGTATTGGGCGCATGACCGTAACGGGTGGCTATCGCCACACAGCGGGCATTGCTTCGTATACCGGGCGGATAATCGTTTGGCCCGTTTGCGTAGGGAGGCGTAGCGAGTCATGCTAAAGAAAAGAGAAAAGAAAAAAAACAAAAAAAAATCCCCTTGAATATTTGTATGGACTCCCGTATACGTGGGTGGCGAGCGATCTCTTTCCGTGGTTATAAAAACCATATAATGTGGCATTATTATGATCTACGATGAAATTTTATAATTACAATGCATCTTATAAGTATATGGGAATTAGTTATTTTTTTCCCGCACAGCAGAGTAGCGACAAGTTGCCTGCGCTAAGAAAAACTTTCATGTTAAAGGCCTTGATCGCCTTGTATTTCGCAACTGGCCCTCATGCAGAGATTGATTTCTCATTCTCACTTGCCTGGTCGCCGTCATAAGTGGTGTTAGTGCCATGCACACAGCGACATACTCGGATTTCGGTACCGAGCCGGGTAGACAGTGTGTAAGTGGTGGGATTATTTGTTGTTTTGGTGGGCAACACAGTCCTGCCCTCTCTGAAAACAAACAAAACCCGAGAAAAAATAGTTAACAAAAAAAAGTTTTCCTTAGCGTGAAACAAACAACAAAAAAAAAAATTTTTTTTCCATATTTTTTTTTTAAATTATTACTTTTGCATTTTAATATAATCGGCATCTTCGCCGATCGGGTACGAACGTAGATTTCGTCACCCTATTTACCCCGCACTGAGTGGTACCGATTTTGGCACGTCGGGATTTCGGTACTTGTTGACCAAAATATAGCATCACTAGCGTGGTGTAAAATTATGCATATATACATATAGATATCCTCGCATAACTTTGCGAGTGAATGAGAACTCGCATGGCGTGATGGTTGAATTTTTTGCACACATACCTATATTTGCAAAATCGTGAGAAAGAAACGAAGAAAATTCATTGAATTGGAACAATTGATGATTTTCTTGTTTCAGGCACGCGTGGGGTAGTTCTTTTTCAAGGTAAGTAAAATTGCATATTTTTGTTTGTACAATGTATTTAACCTAATTGTTTTTCTTTTCCAGATACATAAAGGGTAAAGGCGATGCAACCATGGAGGATAGCCTGCCGCCGCTTGAACAATGAGCGTGCTTGGTAAGTATTTATTAGCGCTGCCCGAAATTCTGTATCGTTTCGGTAGCAGCGCAATTTACTTGGAATGTGTCTTAAACCTGTGGTGGCCGGCGCCTGCTTTGAGACACATTTTTTTTCATATATGTATATGAATAGATAGAGAATTGTGGGCAATATTAATGGTTTTCTGCTTTTTCTTTGCAGGTGATCGCGTTTCTACTGTCTTACATTTTAGTCTTTGTGCCGTACTTACATTAAATTATTTAATTTAAGCGGTTTGGGTTTGTTGCATATGAGACTACTGAAGCAGATGAAACCGCTGTGGATGCACTAAATGTCAAGGGCATGGGTGAAGTTCACCTCAATCCAACCAAGAAAATACATAATATTTTTCGACCACTATTTCTTCCGCCATCTAGCTCATAAAAAGTACCTTATATACTAAAACAAGCAATGCTTCATGTAAATGACAAAAACAAATTTTTATGCAGCCATGTCTTATTTTGAATTTCCTTTCCATTCTCCATCTTGGCACAGGTTTTTTTTTAAATCCATTTGAAGTTCTAGTTCTTGATTTTCATTTATTTTGGATATAAATCTCCGAAATGACTATAGTAATTTATTTTGGAGCATTCATTTGAGAAGGGCATGGAATTATTATTTGTGGTATATTGATTGAATGTAAAAATAATTGCATGTTGATTGGTTGAATTGAAAAGATAATGAACTAAAATTACTAGAGAAAAATTCATAATTAAAATTTTACTTCCATTAATTGTTTGTTGAGCTCATACATTTAGTTGGTCGGTTCAGTAACCCGATTGACTTGTAATACAGCAACGGTTTCCTCAACTTTGGCTTTCAATGCATCTTGATCTTCCAACATGCAATATAATTCCGGCCATCAAAGGATGCATGCGCTCGATCATCGGGTGCAAACATTCACCAAAAATTTGTTTTTGCTCCTGTGGTTTGGCATTAGCCAATAACGAAGCAATCCACTTTTCTTGACCCTTTTGGTGCATCGGCTGGACTTGTGGCTGTTGCTGTATGGGTTGTGTGGGTACGCCAGACATAGAGGATGGATACAAATCACAAAAGTCACTACGCCACATGAATGTAGGTTGCGGGACACCACCTACTCTGCACCCACTACTGTCGATATTGAGTATACACGTGGCGTACAACGAATTATGCGAAATAACTTATTGATTGGCCGTATGCCGGTAATGCTGCGTTCGTCAAATTATGTTCTTTCTGGAAAGCCTGAATTTGAGTTAGCAAAGTTGAATGAGTGTCCTTTGGACCCAGGTGGTTACTTTGTTGTGCGCGGGCAAGAAAAGTTACGCATGAACGGGCTTCCGAGATAAATGCCTCAAATTCAGATCTTAAAGATCGTGAAGCTCCAAAAAAGTTAGTACCATTGTCGGAGTAAATTTTTCTCGAACATCCTCGTCTCGCGATAAAACGCGAAAAGCTTGCTAGAAAGGATGGGGTACTAAGATCACTGGTCGCCAGATGGATCGCTTTCGTGGTAAAACACACAAAGATTCAAACGTAGCCCTTTGATAGTCGACATCCTCTAGCGCGGTAACTTTTGATATCGAAAGGCCCGGCAAAGGTCACCTCGGTATTTGTAAACGCGCTGGTGAACGTAGTGCGTTCGCAAGGTAGGGTACCCATAGATGGTGCAGACTTTACAATTAAAGATGGTGGTCCTGATCATCTTCTTGACATTCGGAATCCAGTATTGGGTGCGGATGAGACGGAGAATTAGTTGGTTTTCTCCATGAAGGGAGATTTAATGTATCATTTGTACAGTCAGACGCGTCAACCTACAATTGTACCGCAGTATGATTGGGTGGCGCTCGTTGTAAGCGAGGGCTTTATCGATGAACGGATTGACTGGCAATATCTCGCTTTTCCTATCGACTACCTGACCCTTCAAGTATACATATTCCTCACCACAATGTTACTCTTGATACAGGTTAATCAAGAGTTGCGTCGTGGTCTTGATCTCATCGGATGAGATTAGGGATTATTTATCTTGAAAGGAAGCTTTTGTCTTGGGATGAGTTCTTCGAAAGAATCTCATAACATATGATAGTACCCTCAAAGCCCTCGGTAAATTCGAAAACCGGTAGGCCTGCGTTCTCTTTTCCTCCACGGAATTATTATATTTTTTTTCTTGTACTGGCCATTGGGAATTGTCTTCTTGCAGCCCTCAATTGTCTTCTTGGCAGGTCCCTGCCACCACAAAGAATTGTTGACCAAATCCGATGCCGGTAGCCCTCTGCTTCCTAAGTCTGCTGGATTCGTTTCCGAGTTGTCATGAAGCCAGTCCTTGCTGCCGACTAGGCCGATGATTTTTGTTATCCTGTGTGCATCGAATGTTGACCAGGAAAAGGGTGGCTTCCTTATCCAAGCCAAACTGATGGTGGAATCCGTCCATAGGTATTGTTTCACTGATCCCAGTTTGATGTTTCGGAATATTGATTCCATCATCTCCGCTAACAGTACTGCTCTGCAAAGTTCCAAACGCGACCGAAAACAAACTGATAAATTTAAATTAACGAAAGAAAAACCCTGAAAATTAAAAAAAACGAACCGGAAATGACCGGTTACCATGCCGAAAAAGGAAAAATAAAAAAAGGCCGAACATTAAAAGGGGGCGCCGCGGGTGTTGTTGCGACGCCCTGGTGCTTACCCTCCCTCATCCATGGCCATCGCTGCACCAAACCTAATCCCGATGGCCCCTTACCTAAAATCCTATGTGCCTTCTAAATAAGTAAAGAAGTCAGCATTCCCATTTTATACAAATTTATTTACAAAAACATTCCTTAAACTAACACGTTTTAAATAGCTTTAAAAATAATTTTAAATAAACTTGCTACGATAAGCGATATGTAAGCTTTTCAGTTTTAATAAACTACACAAAAACTGTTATAGATCATTTCACGTTGAAAGTGAAGTGACAATGTTTACAAAAAAAATATTTGTCAAATTTTTCCCTTTCAAGAAAAAAAAGACTTCAATTTCTTTTCATACAAAATTTTACATGATAATGTGGACGGAAAAGCAAAAGTCATGGCTGCTTCTTAACCACTTCTGCAATCGGCTGATAATTGGTTGAGTTGCAGCATTCAATGTATGATTACAACTTATTTATTTATTATAGTACAATAGCTAAATAATATATATAAATAGAAAACATGGTTTGAATAAAGTTTACAAGAAAAGCTTATCAAAAGCTTTCTTTGAATTTTTTTTTTTTTTTTTTTTTTATAGGCCTACATTAATAAGTTTTTATCAACGTGTCGTTTCAATTATAAAAACGCTTCTTTTCAAAAGTTTTATAAATGAAAAATCAGAATTTTGTAAGGTAAAAAAATTTTTTGGAAAGCTTTTTTAAAAATTTATTTCAAGTTTACTTTGCTTGTTTGGTGGAGTATTATTGATTTATTAATTTTCTTATGAATTATTTGTATGTATTTAGTTATTGTTATTGCCTATTTATTTGTTTATTCATTTTTATTTGGCCATTCTATTTGTTATGATTAGGTATAAGTTATGTTATTCGAATAAAATTTTTTTTTTTTTTTTTTTTTCTTGTATATTCACATATTATTATTATTTTCATTTATTTTAATAAATCAATTTGTTTTTGATTCTTATTTCCTGACTGATTTTATTTATAACCGCCTTTACCTAATATACTAACTTTTTATTTTAATGAGTTTAGTTTAAATCTATCTTCCTAACTTGAACTCTATACCTAGGTTCTAATTATATTTGAGTTAAATTTTTATCATTTCCTTTCCTTAAGTTTTAATTCTTAATATTGAATTTTTATTTTTATATTTATATATATATATTTGTTTATCATTCAATATAGTTAAGTAAATTAAATTAGCTGGATCTCACCTATTTTGAAATAAGCCGTTGGTGGGGCGCTACTGTTGTTGTTGTCTCTGCTGGTTATATTGTTGTTGCTGGTGGTGCAACGGGCCTATAATAGGACTGCCCTCGCTGTTGTCACCGCTGGCCACGTTGGTTGTTGATGCTGCTAGTGCGGCGGGCCTATATTACGGCGGCCCTCGCTGATGTTACGGCTGGTTATGTTGTTACCGGTGTTGTTACTAGTTGTTACTGTTGTTGTTGCCGGTGGTTTACTGCGGTGGGCCTATAATACGTCGGCCCCCGCTAATTTCACTGCTGGTTGTGTTGTTACCTTTGGTTGTTGTTACCGGTTTTGTTGCTGCTGTTAATGCAGTGGGCCTAAAAGAAGCGGCCCCTGCTGTTGTCTTTGCTGGTGCGGCGGGCCTATATCATGGCGGCCCCCGCTGTTGTCACTGCTGGTTGTGTTGCCGGTCATCGTGGCCGGTTTGTTGTTGCCGGTCTTGTTACCGGTATAGTTGTTACCGGTTGTGGTTGGCGGGTTTGTTGCGGCTTTTAACTTTATTTGTGTATATTATTACGAAAATGCTACGTTCAAATTCGTTCAAAATTGCACTCAACTGGAACATTTTTTTTTCTAAAACAAATTAATTTGCTTTGTTGGCTTTTGATAAAATGAAAATTTTCTTCCGCCGCACCTTTGACTTTTTTGTTCAAGCCAATAATGTTTTTCAAAGAAAACATCACTTAATTTTTTTGTTTTTTCTAAATCACGCACGATCAAGAATTTTTTTTTCTTTTTTCATAAATTAAGTTTAGTTTTCAAAAGGACAAATTATGCAAACTTGGTGTTTGTGTGTATTTGATTAGTTAGGCCATAGCAACACTTTGAATTTATTCACTTTGCGCAAATTAAAATTTTATAACGTAACCGCACACGATCACTCCCGTCCAAATTTATTCTCTTTTTTTGAATTGGTCGAATGCCGGTGACGCCGCTATGCCTGAAAATTGTCAAGCAACGCGACTGCGCCATGGAAAAGTTCCGCTACCCAGTCTGACGTGGCGTGATTGTTGCCACTCGGGTTGGTGGTTGCCATCAGGGCTCGGACTTTTACTTTTATTTTAAATACCTTTTCACTACTACCGAACTTCGTACAAGTACAGCACGCATTTCAAAACAAAAAAAAGATAATATATATTATTGAAACTAACGTTGATTTAATGAGCATCGCACTGTAGGAATTACTTAAAACACAAATCACTGTAATTACGCTTTGATTTGAGGCATAAATAAAAATGATTTTAGTCCCCTTACTTTTAATACTATTTCACTCAGTGGCTATTTTTATTGATGGTAAATTTTTTTTCTATGGAACAAAATAAAATGCAAGAATGTTTGTACTGTTGAAGTACTTCATAGAAGAGTTTATAGTTAAGAAAATCATCACTTATCAAAATAAATCAGATTGTGGCACTATAAGAAGGGAGGATAAAGCGTAGTAGATTTTGGTAAAGTGCAGTAGGTATTAAAATTACTGCGATTTTGATCAAGTCCGAACCCTGAAGGCACGCTTTCGTCGGCGCGCACAAATAGGAAGGTTCTAGATCATGCGTTTGGTGTGTTCCCTTGGTGGCCTGCGGGACTCCACGTTACTAGGTTTGGAATAGGAGACATATGGAGCTCCCCATCCGACCTAGCCATTGACAATAACATTCCGATATACAGGTTTCGTTAGTAAAGCACATAGTAACAAAACACTGCCGTTTTAAACTCATTTAAGTCTAATTTTACAATACGTTTTAAATTGACTAATAATGGATTGCCTTTTGCTGCTAAAATGTATTCTAGCAATATACCTAGTTTTACTCGCGTTCGGTTGAAAATTTGATGTCAGCCGTGTTAAAGTCAGGGATCAGGACAAGATTCTATGTGTCTCCCACCCTGGGCAACATGGCATTTTGGGGGCGTATCTTTCAATTTGGTGGTTTTGCAATTTATTGGTTTTTGGTTTTCGAGATATTGCATTACAAAAACTGCATTGTTTATTCCGTACATACTTTGTAATCGTGCACTTTTACCAACATTTATACTTTGAATTCATCCTACAAAGGGAAAACCCCTTTTTGATGCCAATTGCCGATTCCCCTTTTTTTGACACTTTCGGGCGCCCTGGGTTACCCGAAATTTAACTCTAGGCACACCAAGAACACACCAAACACTTGTTTGTCTGGAAATGAAAAGTTCCGTTATTGGTGCCTTTTCCATTCTATGGGAATATTTGTGCTGCCACTTCAGCAAAAATCACGCACTTTCCCGTAGCTAAACGTCAAACCGGAAGGTGAATCAAAACTGTCACCCAACCAACCACATTGAACCAAATAAAAATGACTATCAATTGAAAGTAAACCGAACAGGAAGAAGGTTTACTTGCAAGGAAAACGTGGGGCACGACTCACCCCTAGATAAGAGTCTCTAGTTCTACCACGAGCTAGCCGGGCAAAGAAGATCCGCCAGTAAAGGAAAATTTTTGAAGTATTTTGTTTCATAGCTTAGTAGGCTTTGCGGCAATTGGAAATTTGATATAGTGGTTTTGCCCCCACAGAAATAGGCTAGAGAAAAAACGGAGAAGTTTTTGTTTCCTAGTTATACGCTTTGCGGCAATAGACATTTTGATTTCGGAGAACACGTCAAAACTCCGAGAAAAACGGAGAATTACTTTTTGTTTCTTAGTTTATCTGCTTCGCGGCGGTAGACATTTGTTATTGGAGAACTCGTCAAAACTCCGAAAATTTTTGGTTCCAGTGGTTTCACCCCCACAGAAGGGTTTAAACATAAAAAAATAACCGGAGAAGCTGGTTTCGTGGTAAATAAAGCTTTTCACCCGGTAGACATTTTAATTAAGGAGAACTCGTCAAAACTCCGAAAGACAATCCGCATACACGAGGATTGCAAGGTTATCCACTGCTCCCGGTGGAAGCGCACGTGGATTTCCTTCTGAATCAATGCTCGGGGAGAATACTGGGCGAGTTGTTCCCGACCGCCAAAACGCCCAGATGAAATTGTAAGTGTGGGTAAAAGAAATTCAAAAGTCTGGTTATTGTGGACGAATATCCGAAGCATGGAAACGGCCTATGAACCTATGACCCGTTAGATAAACAAAGAAAAAAAAGGTGTTCGGTTACAAGGGGCGGTTGGAGGGTATAGAAAGTCACGATTCACTCCTCCACCCTATAATACCGACGATTGCAAAATTTTTTTGAAAAATAAAATTTGAATTAATGCAAATTTTCCTAACGGATATTTGCATCACTAATTACCGCGGATGTGTTCAAAAAAAAATATATATACATATAAATATACATATCTTCTTCTTTAAATGGTCATCTAACCGCCTGGGCGATTTTGACCGTCCAACATAGCTCGCCAGTCGTTTCTTCGTTGCGCCAACTGGCGCCAATTGGAAACACCGCGGGATCGCAAGCCGGTCTCCACATGGTCCTTCCATCGGAGTGGTGGTCTCCCTCTTCCTCTGCTTCCACCGGCGGGTGCCGATAAGAATACCTTCTGGGCTGGAGCATCTTCGCTCATTCGCACTACGTGGCCTAGCCAGCGAAGCCGTTGTGTTTTAATTCGCTGAACTATGTCGGCGTCTGCGTAGAGTTCATACAGCTCATCATTAAATCTTCTTCGGTACTCGCCGTCGCCAACGCGTAGAGGTCCACAAATCTTTCGAAGAACCTTTCTCTCGAATACTCCCAAAGCGGCCTCATCAGATGCCGTTAGTGTCCAAGCTTATGCACCATATAGCAGGACGGGTGCGATGAGTGACTTGTAGAGTGTTATTTTCGTTCGTCGAGAGAGGACTTTACTTTTCAATTGCCTACTCAGTCCGAAGTAGCATTTGTTTGCAAGAGTAATTCTTCGTCGGATTTCTAAGCTAACATTATTGTTGGTGTTAATGCTGGTTCCCAGGTAAACGAAGTCCTCTACTATTTCGAAATTATTGCTGCCAACAGTGGCTTGGTTGCCAAGGCGCGAATACGCTGACTCTTTGCATGATGACAGAAGGTAACTTCGTTTTGCCCTCGTTCACCACCAATCCCATTTTCTTCGCTTCTTTTTCTAATTTGGAGTGAGCAGAAGTTACGGCGCGGTTGTTAAGGCCAATGATATCAATATCGTCAGCATATGCCAACAGTTGCACGCTTTTATAAAATATTGTTCCAGCGCGGTTAAGTTCTGCAGCTTGTATTATTTTCTCCAGCATTAAATTAAGGAAATCGCACGATAGGGGGTCACCCTGTCTGAAACCTCGTTTAGTTTCGAACGGCTCGGAGAGGTACTTCCCAATTCTGACCGAGCTGGCGGTGTTGCTCTAGGTCATTTTGCATAGCCGTATAAGTTTTGCGGGGAAACCAAATTCAGACATAGCGGCATATAGGCAGCTCCTTTTCGTGCTATCGAAAGCGGCTTTAAAATCAACAAAGAGATGATGTGTGCCGATTCTCTTTTCACGGGTTTTTTCCAAGATTTGGCGTATTGTAAAAATTTGGTCGATGGTAGATTTACCAGGTCTGAAGCCACACTGATAAGGTCCAATCAGTCTGTTCAAATCAGGCTTCAGTCTTTCGCACAATACGCTTGATAGGACCTTATATGCGATATTAAAAAGGCTGATTCCGCTATAGTTGGCGCAGTTTGCAGGATCGCCCTTCTTGTGGATTGGGCAGAGAACACTTAGATTCCAATCTTCAGGCATGCATTCATCCGACCATATTCTGCATAGAAGCTGATGCATGCGCCTTACCAGCTCCTCGCCTCTGTGCTTGAATAGCTGAGCAGGCAAACCATTAGCGCCAGCTGCTTTATTGTTTTTCAGTCGGGATATTGCTATTCGCACCTCATTATAGTCGGGTTGTGGAACGTCAATTCCATCATCTTCGATTGTGAGCTCGGGTTCGGCATCTTCTCTGGTTTCTTGCTCAGTTTCTCCATTTAAAAGGGCAGAGAAGTGATCCCTCCATATTCTGAGAGCTCTATGAACATCGGCCACCAGGTCGCCGTTCTCATTCTTACTGGAGTTTGCCCCGGGTTTAAAACCTTCTGTCATTCGCCGAATTTTTTGATAGAATTTTCGGGCATTATTCCCGTTGGCCAGCATCTCAAGCTCCTTTATTTCACGCTTTTCTGCCTCTCTTTTTTTTCGCCCGGAGAAGCCGCCTCGCTTCCCTCTTCAACTCGCGGTAGTGTTCACACACACTCCTCGTTGCATTCGATCTCAGTGGTGCCTTGTAGGCTTCGTCCTTTCTTTTCGTTGCAGAGCGGCACTCTTCATCATCATACCAGTTAATTCTTCGCGTTCGCCGGAAACCAATTACTTCTTCGGCTGCGGTACGGAGTGCTCCTGAGATATGATCCCACTGCTCATGCATTCCACTAGGTTGAATTATGCTCTCGGAGAACAGGTGTGAGGGCGATCTGCGAAATAATTGGCGGTCTGTTGCGATTGCAGCTTTTCGACGTTCAGCTTTCCCTGCGTTTTTTGTTGCACCTGTTCTGTCCTACAGAGCCGGGTACGAATCTTTGCTGCTACTAGGTAGTGATCAGAGTCGATGTTAGGTCCTCGTATTGTGCGAACATCTAAAACGCTGGAAGCATGCCGTCCGTCTATCACAACGTGGTCGATCTGGTTGCGTGTTTTTCGATCGGGGGACAGCCATGTAGCTTGATGGATCTTCTTGTGCATAAACCTAGTGCTGGATATGACAATTTGGCGAAGTCTGATCGTGGAGACCGAACTTCCCAACAGTGGGGCCGAATACACCCTCCTTACCCACCCTGGAGTTAAAGTCGCCAAGCACGACTTTGATATCATGACGGGGGCAGCACTCGTATGCTTCTTCCAGGCGCTCGTAGAATGCATCCTTTTCCACGTCGTCCTTCTCTTCCGTCAGTGCATGAGCGCAGATAAACGATATGGTGAAAAATCGTACTTTTATTCGGATTGCAGCGAGACGCTCGTTTACGGGTGTGAACGACAGTACTCGGTGACGGAGTCTCTCTCCCACCACAAATCCCACGCCGAATCTGCGCTTGTCTTCATGCCCACTCCAGTAGATGTTACAAGGTGTTCTGATCGTATTTCCTCGCCCCGTCCATCGCATCTCTTGTATGGCGGTGATGTCAGCTTTTGCTTTCCTCAGGACCTCAACCAGCCGGGCAGCGGCACCTTCCCCATTAAGGGACCGGACATTCCAGGTACATGCCCTTATCTCATAATCCTTATTTCGTTTGCGGGTGTTGTCATCTAAAAAAGGGGTTCTCATATCCGAGGCTTTGTTGTTGAATTTCATTGGAACGTTGTTTTATGTGGTGGGTCCCAAACCCAACGCACAACCCGTTTCACGGGAAGTTGAATTCTATTACACGTTTGTATAGCGAGCCGCTTGGTCCAAG
This sequence comes from Merzomyia westermanni, assembly GCA_949987695.1. Taxonomy (NCBI): domain Eukaryota; kingdom Metazoa; phylum Arthropoda; class Insecta; order Diptera; family Tephritidae; genus Merzomyia; species Merzomyia westermanni. The sequence goes on along the minus strand of OX465292.1, from coordinate 131,290,692 downwards.
ACAGACGTACGCTTGCAGCCGCACCGCATGGTGATCAGACGATGCTGTTTGAACCCCCCCGCAAGCCCTTAAACCGATTATGTCGGAGTGGCCTTACCAGGTTGCCGCCTTCTCACGTTTAGCTCACCACCAAACGGGTGTTCGGTGGTTACCCAGAGGATACTTGGGCGCAAAGCCCGGAAGTAGTGAGCTGCTTGAACCGCATGCAAAAGAATCGCTCTGGCCATTCCCAGGTGAATGGCGATCAGAAATTTTCCCCACTTGCGTGGACTTCTGCACACGGCCCCATCCTTCAAAATATACATATGCTGAAAGAAATTGATTATTAGTATATATACGTGCTTAAATGTAATATGTAAAGAGCAAAAACGGTATGAAGTTTGCAAAAGCTAGTTGTGTATTTATATGTTTAATGGGAATGCTGACATCCCGTCCTTAAAAGGCATAACAAGAAAAACGGAATAACACTAGACAAGGATATTCTTCCAGGTACACCTACCGCAATGCAGGGGTGGTTATAAGACACCTCGCCCTGAGACATGTTGGTGTACCATGGCGAAAATTGGCAAACTTTTTAATTTATTAGGACTCCAGTACTCCGGACCGCAAAACAGGGGCTGCTAAGGGCTGTCTCCCTGAGACTGGTCGGAGCACTGGAGACCAGCGATCAAAACGTGAAAACCTTTTTTTTTATTGTTTTTGAAACACCCCTCCTCAACCACGCCGCAATGAAAGGATGCGGTTGGTTACCGCTTTTCCCCAGACTTGCGCAGTTGGGAAGGAGTGGGCTTTTGGGTCCCTACTCCCGCAATGCAGAATTAGGGATCCCTACGAAAAAAATACATACAAAAAAACGAAGACAAAACAAAACATCACGTTCGGCAAAAACATAAATATTAATAATCCCAAAAGAAAACTAAACCCCTCATAGCGGACATACATATTTTGCCGAAGCCGACATCGGACAACAGACCCGGGACAAAAAAAATTTAAACTACAAAAAAACTAAGTGCGTTTAGCACTGCCTCACCGGGTGAAATGCAAAACTTACGGTGGACATGACGTTCAGTCTCGTGGAGCCCTTAGCTACTGAACACGAAGACCCATCCGGACAACTTGATCAGTCCTACCATCCCAACGCAGGTGGCGGCTCCTGGGCCTGCCTACCTGGGACTTACGGGATGGTGAAACCTCACAAGTTGACCAGAATAGTCACCGCGGTCAGCACTTCAGGGCCCCACGTTGGGCGCCATCTGTTATGGTAACGCGTCAAATTGGAGCAGTAAGGAAGGCGGTCGGCATGATCTAGGGTCGCACTGTGGCTAGTCATTGTCGGCTGGGGTTGGCTCTTGCCAACCTTACCGTCCTGCGCCATAATCAGAGAAAAGGTCATATCATGCCTTTAGAAACGCGGGGAAAAACTCAAAAAAAAACCGCGCAAAACGACTATAAAAACAACATCCGGTTAAACCCGGATGCCACGGACAGACCGTTGACATTCAAATTTCAAAACTCGAAACAAAACAGAAAATCAAATTCAAAAGGAAAACCAACGGGCAAAAGGAAATAGTCAACAAAAAAAACCTAAAATTCAAAAATAACTGAAAACGAAAATGAAATTAAACTGAAATAAACGACCGAAAACAAACTGATAAATTTAAATTAACGAAAGAAAAACCCTGAAAATTAAAAAAAAACCAACCGGAAATGACCGGTTACCATGCTGAAAAAGGAAAAATACAAAAAAAGGCCGAACATTAAAAGGGGGCGCCGCGGGTGTTGTTGCGACGCCCTGGTGCTTACCCTCCCTCATCCATGGCCATCGGTGCACCAAACCTAATTCCGATGGCCCCTTACCTAAAATCCTATGTGCCTTCTAAATAAGTAAGGAAGTCAGCATTCCCATTTTATACAAATTTATTTACAAAAACATTCCTTAAACTAACACGTTTTAAATAGCTTTAAAAATAATTTTAAGTAAACCTGCTACGATAAGCGATATGTAAGCTTTTCAGTTTTAATTTATTTGAAAGTTTAAAGTAAACTTTTTATAAACTACACAAAAACTGTTATAGATCATTTCACGTTGAAAGTGAAGTGGCAATGTTTACAAAAAAAAAATCCAGAAGAAACTATTTGTCAAATTTTTTCCTTTCAACAAAAAAAAGACTTCAATTTCTTTTCATACAAAATTTTACATGAGAATGTGGACGAAAAAGCAAAAGTCATGGCTGCTTCTTAACCACTTCTGCAATCGGCTGATAATTCGTTGAGTTGCAGCATTCAATGTATGATTACAACTTATTTATTTATTATAGTACAATAGCTAAATAATATATATAAATAGAAAACATGGTTTGAATAAAGTTTACAAGAAAAGCTTATCAAAAGCTTTCTTTGAATTTTTTTTTTTTTTTTTTTTTTTTATAGGCCTACATTAATAAGTTTTTATCAACGTGTCGTTTCAATTATAAAAACGTTTATTTTCAAAAGTTTTATAAATGAAAAATCAGAATTTTGTAAGGTAAAAAAATTTTTTGGAAAGCTTTTTTAAAAATTTATTTCAAGTTTACTTCGCTTGTTTGGTGGAGTATTATTGATTTATTAATTTTCTTATGAATTATTTGTATGTATTTAGTTATTGTTATTGCCTATTTATTTGTTTATTCATTTTTATTTGGCCATTCTATTTGTTATGATTAGGTATAAGTTATGTTATTCGAATACAATTTTTTTTTTTTTTTTTTAAATTCACATATTATTATTATTTTCATTTATTTTAATAAATCAATTTGTTTTTGATTCTTATTTCCTGACTGATTTTATTTATAACCGCCTTTACCTAATATACTAACTTTTTATTTTAATGAGTTTAGTTTAAATCTATCTTCCTAACTTGAACTCCATACCTAGGTTCTAATTATATTTGAGTTAAATTTTTATCATTTCCTTTCCTTAAGTTTTAATTCTTAATATTGAATTTTTATATTTATATATATATATTTGTTTATCATTCAATATAGTTAAGTAAATTAAATTAGCTGGATCTCACCTATTTTGAAATAAGCCGTTGGTGGGGCGCTACTGTTGTTGTTGTCTCTGCTGGTTATGTTGTTGTTGCTGGTGGTGCAACGGGCCTATAATAGGACTGCCCTCGCTGTTGTCACCGCTGGCCACGTTGGTTGTTGATGCTGCTAGTGCGGCCGGCCTATATTACGGCGGCCCTCGCTGATGTTACGGCTGGTTATGTTGTTACCGGTGTTGTTACTAGTTGTTACTGTTGTTGTTGCCGGTGGTTTACTGCGGTGGGCCTATAATACGTCGGCCCCCGCTAATTTCACTGCTGGTTGTGTTGTTACCTTTGGTTGTTGTTACCGGTTTTGTTGCTGCTGTTAATGCAGTGGGCCTAAAAGAAGCGGCCCCTGCTGTTGTCTTTGCTGGTGCGGCGGGCCTATATCATGGCGGCCCCCGCTGTTGTCACTGCTGGTTGTGTTGCCGGTCGTCGTGGCCGGTTTGTTCTTGCCGGTCTTGTTACCGGTATAGTTGTTACCGGTTGTGGTTGGCGGGTTTGTTGCGGCCGGGTTTGATGTGGCTTTTAACTTTATTTGCGTATATTATTACGAAAATGCTACGTTCAAATGCGTTTAAAATTGCACCCAACTGGAACATTTTTTTTTCTAAAACAAATTAATTTGCTTTGTTGGCTTTTGATAAAATGAAAATTTTCTTCCGCCGCACCTTTGATTTTTTTGTTCAAGCCAATAATGTTTTTCAAAAAACACATCACTTAATTTTTTTGTTTTTTCTAAATCACGCACGATCAAGAAATTTTTTTTTCTTTTTTCATAAATTAAGTTTAGTTTTCAAAAGGACGAATTATGCAAACTTGGTCTTTGTGTGTATTTGATTAGTTAGGTCATAGCAACACTTTGAATTTATTCACTTTGCGCAAATTAAAATTTTATAACGTAACCGCACACGACCACTCCCGTCCAAATTTATTATCTTTTTTTGAATTAGTCGAATGCCGGTGACGCCGCTATGCCTGAAAATTGTCAAGCAACGCGACTGCGCCATGGAAAAGTTCCGCTACCCAGTCTGACGTGGCGTGATTGTTGCCTCTCGGGTTGGTGGTTGCCATCAGGGCTCGGACTTTTACTTTTATTTTAAATACCTTTTCACTACTACCGAACTTCGTAAAAGTACATCACGCATTTCAAAACAAAAAAAGGATAATATATATATTTGAAACTAACGTCGAAGATATGACTTTGCTTTTTCATAGTTGATTTAATGAGCATCCCACTGTAGGAATTACTTAAAACACAAATCACTGTAATAACTCTTTGATTTGAGGCATAAATAAAAATGATTTTAGTACTCTTACTTTTAATACTATTTCACTCAGTGGCTATTTTAATTGATGGTAAATTTTTTTTTCTATGGAACAAAATAAAATGCAAGAATGTTTGTACTGTTGAAGTACTTCATAGAAGACTTTCTAGTTAAGAAAAGCATCACTTATCAAAATAAATCAGATTGTGGCACTATTAGAAGGGAGCATAAAGCGTAGTAGATTTTGGTAAAGTGCAGTAGGTATTAAAATTACTGCTTTAATCAAGTCCGAACCCTGAAGGAACGCTTTCGTCCGCGCGCAAAAATAGGAAGCTTCTAGATCATGCGTTTGGTGTGTTCCCTTGGTGGCCTGCGGGACCCCACGTTACTGGGTTTGGAATAGGAGACATATGGAGCTCCCCATCCGACCTAGCCATTGACAATAATATTCCGATATACAGGTTTCGTTAATAAAGCACATAGTAACAAAACACTGCCGTTTTAAACTCATTTAAGTCTAATTTTACAATACGTTTTAAATTGACTAATAATGGATTGCCTTTTGCTGCTAAAATGTATTCTAGCAATATACCTAGTTTTACTCGCGTTCGGTTGAAAATTTGATGTCAGCCGTGTTAAAGTCAGGGATCAGGACAAGATTCCATGTGTCTCCCACCCTGGGCAACATGGCATTTTGGGGGCGTATCTTTCAATTTGGTGGTTTTGCAATTTATTGGTTTTTGGTTTTCGAGATATTGCATTACGAAAACCGCATTGTTTATTCCGTACATACTTTGTAATCGTGCACTTTTACCAACATTTATACTTTGAATTCATCCTACAAAGGGAAAACCCCTTTTTGATGCCAATTGCCGATTCCCCTTTTTTTGACACTTTCGGGCGCCCTGGGTTACCCGAAATTTAACTCTAGGCACAAAGAACACACCAAACACTTGTTTGTCTGGAAATGAAAAATTCCGCCTTTTCCATTCTATGGGAATATTTGTGCTGCCACTTCAGCAAAAATCACGCACTTTCCCGTAGCTAAACGTCAAACCGGAAGGTGAATCAAAACTGTCACCGAACCAACCACATTGAACCAAATAAAAATGACTATCAATTGAAAGTAAACCATAACAGGCCTGCTTCGCTTCGAAGAAGGTTTACTTGCAAGGAAGCCATTTCGGGGTAAAAAAACGTGGGGCACGACTCACCCCTAGATAAGAGTCTCTAGTTCTACCACGAGCTAGCCGGGCAAAGAAGATCCGCCAGTAAAGGAAAATTTTTGAAGTATTTTGTTTCATAGTTTAGTAGGCTTTGCGGCAATTGGAAATTTGATATAGTGGTTTTGCCCCCCCAGAAATAGGCTAGAGAAAAAACGGAGAAGTTTTTGTTTCCTAGTTACACGCTTTGCGGCAATAGACATTTTGATTTCGGAGAACACGTCATAACTCCGAGAAAAACTAAGAATTACTTTTTGTTTCTTAGTTTATCTTCTTCGCGGCGGTAGACATTTGTTATTGGAGAACTCGTCAAAACTCCGAAAATTTTTGGTTCCAGTGGTTTCACCCCCACAGAAGGGTTTAAACATAAAAAAATAACCGGAGAAGCTGGTTTCGTGGTAAATAAAGCTTTTCACCCGGTAGACATTTTAATTAAGGAGAACTCGTCAAAACTCCGAAAGACAATCCGCATACACGAGGATTGCAAGGTTATCCACTGCTCCCGGTGGAAGCGCACATGGATTTCCTTCTGAATCAATGCTCGGGGAGAATACTGGGGAGTTGTTCCCGACCGCCAAAACGCCCAGATGAAATTGTAAGTGTGGGTAAAAGAAATTCAAAAGTCTGGTTATTGTAGACGAATATCCGAAGCATGGAAACGGCCTATGAACCTATGACCCGTTAGATAAACAAAGAAAAAAAGATGTTCGGTTACAAGGGGCGGTTGGAGGGTATAAAAAGTCACGATTCACTCCTCCACCCTATAATACCGACGATTGCAAAATTTTTTTGAAAAATAAAACTTGAATTAATGCAAATTTTCCTAACCGATATTTGCATCACTAATTACCGCGGATGTGTTCAAAAAAAAAAAAATATATATACAGGGTGTTTTTTTTACAGGTTTGTTTTTCGAATAGAGATAAAACTTGCATTTTGTGGTCAAATCTGGCAACTCTAATGTCATTTATGTTCAGTTTGGCTTGCCATTTCATCATGAACAGGTTGACAAAAGAACAACGCTTGCAAATTGTGCAAATTTATTTCGAAAATAATGGTTCAGTTCGCGAAGTTTACCGTGAGCTCCGTCCATTTTATGGTCGACATAATCGTCCATCAGAGCAATTAATTCGGTTAACCATGGATCGTTTTCGCACTACGTTTACTCTATGTGATAATACGCATCCGCAGAGACGTCGAACAGTGCGCACCGAAGAAACAATTGCCGCTGTAGAGCAAAGTGTTGAAGAGGACCCGAATGAATCGATTCGCCACCGTGCACAGCAATTGGAGCTTTGTCCATCAACTTTATGGAAGATTTTGCGCAAAGATCTTGGCTTGCGACCTTACAAGATCCAGCTTGTGCAAAAATTAAAGCCGCAAGACCATGCAATGCGTCGTGATTTTGGTGTATGGGCCGAAAATGAGATTGATTTCGATGCTGATTTTCATCGCAAAATTTTGTTCAGTGATGAGGCTCATTTTTGGTTGAATGGCTACGTCAACAAGCAAAATTGGCGCATTTGGAGTGAAGAGAATCCACATGAGACCCTTGAAACGCCATTACATCCACAAAAACTGACTGTTTGGTGTGCTCTATGGGCTGGTGGAGTCATTGGGCCATACTTCTTCCGCAATAATGCTGGAGAGGCAGCTACCGTTAATGGAGACCGGTATAGAGCCATGATAACCGACTATTTTGTTCCCGAATTGGATGGCATGAATGTGGATGAGTTGTGGTTCCAACAAGACGGCGCTACATGCCACACAGCGCACGTCACAATCGATTTATTGAAGGAAACATTCGATGAGCGCATAATTTCGCGGAATGGACCTGTCAATTGGCCACCAAGGTCGTGTGATTTGACACCATTGGATTATTTTCTTTGGGGATATGTGAAGTCGCTCGTCTACACCAACAAACCAGAAACGTTAGGGGAATTGGAAGCCAACATTCGTGGCGTTATTGCCGACATACGGCCCCATATGCTCGAAAAAGTGGTTGAAAATTGGACCTGTAGAATTGGCTTTATTCGAGCCAGCCGCGGCGGCCACATGCCCGAAATCATATGTAAACATTAATGGCATAATATTATCCTTCCAATAAAGCCAAATTGATGGACCTTAAAACGATTTTCTTGTGTTTTATTTCAATTCAAAGTTCTATACCCCTAAAAAAAACACCCTTTACATATGCCGAAAGAAATTGATTATTAGTATATATACGTGTTAAAATGTAATATGTAAAGAGCAAAAACGGTATGAAGCTTGCAAAAGCTAGTTGTGTATTTATATGTTTAATGGGAATTAATGGGAATGCTGACATCCCATCCTTAGAAGGCATCTTCTATATAAATAGACAAGATGAATGACATGTAAAACCGTTTTCTGCTAAACTATAATTCTAAGGTATGCAAATTATATACGTATAGATAGGAAATTTTGAGGTGTATTTTTATCCGTAAATAAAAAAAATTTAAAAAATCATTTTGATATAAAAAATTTAACATAAAGTCACACCACTACACATTTACTTATTCACACTATAGACACGCTGTGTGTGTGTGTACTTGCTTTTTGTGTACTATGCTGAAACGTGAGCATGGCCGAGGAGTTGCTTTGTAGGAAAAAATTAAGAGCCGTAGTAGTGTGAGTAGACTTGCCATGCATGTTTTTGTGTTATTCGTGTGGTCGGCTCTCACTGTGAGTGCGAAGAGTTGGTAGTGGACCAATGAAAAATAAGTATTCGCACTATAGATACTCTGTTGTGTCATGCATTTTTGCTTTAGTTGTTGTTATTGTATTGATTACTGGCTACGATGCCCAGTGTCAGCTGCTCTCCTGAGAGCACGATAAGTTGCTTTGTTGGATATATTAAACAAGCAATGTAAAATATGAGCAACTATGTAAAATTCATTGCTGATACCTACAAACAGGGTCTACAAAAATAAAATAAATGATTACTCATAAAGAGTATTGAACACCGAAGAAAATTAAAGGAAAATAGAGGAAAGGAAAAGAATTGAAAGGAAGGAAAATTAAAGGAAAGAGAAGGAAAAGGAAAGGAAGGAAAGGGAAGGGAATGGAAAGGATAGGAAAGGAAGGAAAATTAAAGGAAAGAAAGGAATGGTAAGGAAATGAAAGGAAGGGCAGGGAAAGGGAATTAAAGGAAGCGCAAGAAAACGAAGGGCAAAGAAAGAAAATAAAAGGAAGGGAAGGGAAAGGAAAAGAAGTTTGAAGAAAGGAAAAAATAAAATAAGAGAGTAAAAGAAGTAGTCAAGGAAAATAAAAATATGTTAGAGGAAAGGAACGACATAGAAAGGAAGAAAAAAAGGCGGATAAAAGATACAGCAAAAAAAAAAAAAAATAAAATAAAGTTTACTGGTTGAATTTCAACCACTGGGCGAACTCTAGTAACAAGAAAAACGGAATAACACTAGACAAGGACATTCTTCCAGGTACACCTACCGCAATGCAGGGGTGGTTATAAGACACCTCGCCATGAGACATGTTGGTGTACCGTGGCGAAAATTGGCAAAATTTTTAATTTATTAGGACTCCAGTACTCCGGACCGCAATGCAGGGGCTGCTAAGGGCTGTCTCCCTGAGACTGGTCGGAGCACTGGAGACCAGCGATCAAAAGGTGAAAACCTTTTTTTTGTTTTTGAAACACCCCTCCTCAACCACGCCGCAATGAAAGGATGCGGTTGGTTACCGCTTTCCCCCAGACTTGCGCAGTTGGGAAGGAGTGGGCTTTTGGGTCCCTACTCCTCCTCCCGCAATGCAGAATTAGGGATCCCTACGAAAAAAATACATACAAAAAACGAAGACAAAACAAAACATCACGTTCGGCAAAAACATAAATATTAATAATCCCAAAAGAAAACTAAACCCCTCATAGCGGACATACATATTTTCCCGAAGCCGACATCGGACAACAGACCCGGGACAAAAAAATTTAAACTACAAAAAAACTAAGTGCGTTTAGCACTGCCTCACCGGGTGAAATGCAAAACTTCCGGTGGACATGACGTTCAGTCTCGTGGAGCCCTTAGCTACTGAACACGAAGACCCATCCGGACAACTTGATCAGTCCCACCATCCCAACGCAGGTGGCGGCTCCTGGGCCTGCCTACCTGGGACTTACGGGATGGTGAAACCTCACAAGTTGACCAGAATAGTCACCGCGGTCAGCACTTCAGGGCCCCACGTTGGGCGCCATCTGTTATGGTAACGCGTCAAATTGGAGCAGTAACGAAGGCGGTCGGCATGATCTAGGGTCGCACTGTGGATAGTCATTGTCGGCTGGGGTTGGCTCTTGCCAACCTTACCGTCCTGCGCCATAATCAGAGAAAAGGTCATATCATGCCTTTAGAAACGCGGGGAAAAACTCAAAAAAAAAACCGCGCAAAACGACTATAAAAACAACATCCGGTTAAACCCGGATGCCACGGACAGACCGTTGACATTCAAATTTCAAAACTCGAAACAAAACAGAAAATCAAATTCAAAAGGAAAACCAACGGGCAAAAGGAAATAGTCAACAAAAAAAACCTAAAATTCAAAAATAACTGAAAACGAAAATGAAATTAAACTGAAATAAACGACCGAAAACAAACTGATAAATTTAAATTAACGAAAGAAAAACCCTGAAAATTAAAAAAAAACGAACCGGAAATGACCGGTTACCATGCTGAAAAAGGAAAAATAAAAAAAGGCCGAACATTAAAAAGGGGCGCCGCGGGTGTTGTTGCGACGCCCTGGTGCTTACCCTCCCTCATCCATGGCCATCGGTGCACCAAACCTAATTCCGATGGCCCCTTACCTAAAATCCTATGTGCCTTCTAAATAAGTAAGGAAGTCAGCATTCCCATTTTATACAAATTTATTTACAAAAACATTCCTTAAACTAACACGTTTTAAATAGCTTTAAAAATAATTTTAAGTAAACTTGCTACGATAAGCGATATGTAAGCTTTTCAGTTTTAATTTATTTGAGAGTTTAAAGTAAACTTTTTATAAACTACACAAAAACTGTTATAGATCATTTCACGTTGAAAGTGAAGTGGCAATGTTTACAAAAAAAAATCCAGAGGAAACTATTTGTCAAATTTTTTCCTTTCAACAAAAAAAAGACTTCAATTTCTTTTCATACAAAATTTTACATGAGAATGTGGACGAAATAGCAAAAGTCATGGCTGCTTCTTAACCACTTCTGCAATCGGCTGATAATTGGTTGAGTTGCAGCATTCAATGTATGATTACAACTTATTTATTTACTATAGTACAATAGCTAAATAATATATATAAATAGAAAACAAGGTTTGAATAAAGTTTACAAAAAAAACTTATAAAAAGCTTTCTTTGAAATTTTTTTTTTTTTTTTTTATAGGCCTACATTAATAAGCTTTTTATCAACGTGTCGTTTCAATTATAAAAACGTTTATTTTCAAAAGTTTTATAAATGAAAAATCAGAATTTTGTAAGGTAAAAAAATGTTTCGGAAAGCTTTTTTAAAAATTTATTTCAAGTTTACTTTGCTTGTTTGGTGGAGTATTATTGATTTATTAATTTTCTTATGAATTATTTGTATGTATTTGGTTATTGTTATTGCCTATTTATTTGTTTATTCATTTTTATTTGGCCATTCTATTTGTTACGATTAGGTATAAGTTATGTTATTCGAATTTAATTTTTTTTTTTTTTAAATTCACATATTATTATTATTTTCATTTATTTTAATAAATCACTTTGTTTTTGATTCTTATTTCCTGACTGATTTTATTTATAACCGCCTTTACCTAATATACTAACTTTTTATTTTAATGAGTTTAGTTTAAATCTATCTTCTTTACTTGAACTCTATACCTAGGTTCTAATTATATTTGAGTTAAATTTTTATCATTTCCTTTCCTTAATTTTTAATTCTTAATATTGAATTTTTATATTTATATATATATATTTGTTTATCATTCAATATAGTTAAGTAAATTAAATTAGCTGGATCTCACCTATTTTGAAATAAGCCGTTGGTGGGGCGCTACTGTTGTTGTTGTCTCTGCTGGTTATGTTGTTGTTGCTGGTGGTGCAACGGGCCTATAATAGGACTGCCCTCGCTGTTGTCACCGCTGGCCACGTTGGTTGTTGATGCTGCTAGTGCGGCGGGCCTATATTACGGCGGCCCTCGCTGATGTTACTGCTGGTTATGTTGTTACCGGTGTTGTTACTAGTTGTTACTGTTGTTGTTGCCGGTGGTTTACTGCGGTGGGCCTATAATACGTCGGCCCCCGCTAATTTCACTGCTGGTTGTGTTGTTACCTTTGGTTGTTGTTACCGGTTTTGTTGCTGCTGTTAATGCAGTGGGCCTAAAAGAAGCGGCCCCTGCTGTTGTCTTTGCTGGTGCGGGGGGCCTATATCATGGCGGCCCCCGCTGTTGTCACTGCTGGTTGTGTTGCCGGTCGTCGTGGCCGGTTGGTTTTTGTCAGTCTTGTCTTGCCGGTCTTGTTACCGGTATAGTTGTTACCGGTTGTGGTTGGCGGGTTTGTTGCGGCCGGGTTTGATGTGGGTTTTTAACTTTATTTGTGTATATTATTACGAAAATGCTACGTTCAAATTCGTTCAAAATTGCACTCAACTGGAACATTTTTTTTTCTAAAACAAATTAATTTGCTTTGTTGGCTTTTGATAAAATGAAAATTTTCTTCCGCCGCACCTTTGATTTTTTTGTTCAAGCCAATAATGTTTTTCAAAAAAAACATCACTTAATTTTTTTGTTTTTTCTAAATCACGCACGATCAAGAATTTTTTTTTTCTTTTTTCATAAATTAAGTTTAGTTTTCAAAAGGACGAATTATGCAAACTTGGTCTTTGTGTGTATTTGATTAGTTAGGTCATAGCAACACTTTGAATTTATTCACTTTGCGCAAATTAAAATTTTATAACGTAACCGCACACGAGCACTCCCGTCCAAATTTATTATCTTTTTTTGAATTAGTCGAATGCCGCTGACGCCGCTATGCCTGAAAATTGTCAAGCAACGCGACTGCGCCATGGAAAAGTTCCGCTACCCAGTCTGACGTGGCGTGATTGTTGCCACTCGGGTTGGTGGTTGCCATCAGGGCTCGGACTTTTACTTTTATTTTAAATACCTTTTCACTACTACCGAACTTCGTAAAAGTACATCACGCATTTCAAAACAAAAAAAGGATAATATATATTATTGAAACTAACGTTGAAGATATGACTTTGCTTTTTCATAGTTGATTTAATGAGCATCGCACTGTAGGAATTACTTAAAACACAAATCACTGTAATTACGCTTTGATTTGAGGCATAAATAAAAATGATTTTAGTACTCTTACTTTTAATACTATTTCAATCAGTGGCTATTTATATTGATAGTAAATTTTTTTTTCTATGGAACAAAATAAAATGCAGAAATGTTTGTACTGTTGAAGTACTTCATAGAAGAGTTTATAGTTAAGAAAAGCATCACTTATCAAAATAAATCAGATTGTGGCACTATTAGAAGGGAGCATAAAGCGTAGTAGATTTTGGTAAAGTGCAGTAGGTTTTAAAATTACTGCGATTTTGATCAAGTCCGCACCCTGAAGGCACGCTTTCGTCGGCGCGCAAAAATAGGAAGGTTCTAGATCATGCGTTTGGTGTGTTCCCTTGGTGGCCTGCCGGACACCACGTTACTGGGTTTGGAATAGGAGACACATGGAGCTCCCCATCCGACCTAGCCATTGACAATAAAATTCCGATCTACAGGTTTCACTAGTAAAGCACATAGTAACAAAGCACTACCGCTTTAAACTTATTTAAGTCTAATTTTACAATACTTTTTAAATTGACTAATAATGGATTGCCATTTGCTGCTAAAATGTATTCTGGCAATATACCTAGTTTTACTCGCGTTCGGTTGAAAATTTGATGTCAGCCGTGTTAAAGTCAGGGATCAGGACAATATTCCATGTGTCTCCCACCCTGGGCAACATGGCATTTTGGGGGCGTATCTTTCACTTTGGTGGTTTTGCAATTTATTGGTTTTTGGTTTTCGAGATATTGCAGTACAAAAACCGCATTGTTTATTCCGTACATACTTTGTACTCGTGCACTTTTACCAACATTAATACTTTGAATTCATCCTACAAAGGGAAAACCCCTTTTTGATGCCAATTTCGCTTTTTCTGACACTTTCGGGCGCCCTGGGTTACCCGAAATTTAACTCTAGGCACACCAAGAACACACCAAACACTTGTTTGTCTGGAAATGAAAAGTTCCGTTATTGGTGCCTTTTTCATTCTATGGGAATATTTGTGCTGCCACTTCAGCAAAAATCACGCACTTTCCCGTAGCTAAACGTCAAACCGGATGGTGAATCAAAACTGTCACCCAACCAACCACATTGAACCAAATAAAAATGACTATCAATTGAAAGTAAACCATAACAACGTCTCCGCCAAGTATGATATCAACTTCCTCGATGCCCGAAACTCAGCAAGATACGGATTAGGGCTGGTGGTTGCCTGCGTCTGAAGGTACTCCGCATGCAGGAGCGTATTATGTCGAGAGTGGCACTTGTTGCAGTCGTAAGAACTGGTGCACTTCGACCCATTATGTCCTGGGGATAGGCAGTTCAAACAGCCCTTCGTGGATTTCACAAAATTATTTCTCTCCACCGGAGTTAGTTTAAGAAAACGGGGCAGTTTCGTAATCTGTGGGCATTCGATTTGCACTTTGTGCACAGTAATTTAGTCACATTTGCTTGGTATGTACCAAGGCTTGTTGCAGGCGTTTCGTTGGCATGCCGCGTACTTTGCGGTTTCTGCGCTTTCCAAGAACTCCCTATGAACCCAGGCACTGTTTCGAGTGTCTGGAAGCGGTTGGACAAAAATTTGGCCATATCCTTCCACTTAGACATTTCCACTTTGTGGTCTATGCTTTGCTCCCATAGACCAAGCGTACTTTCCGGCAATTTAGTCGAACACAAGTACGCAATAACTTCATCCCAGTTAGAAGTGTCAGTTTTATGACTTCGAAGGGAGGAAAGGCAATTATTTATTTCGCTCTGAAGGGTTTTAATCGCGCTACCACACTCACTCTCCAAAGCTTGGAGTTGCGAGTTTACTAAGACACGTTTGTTTTCGTATCTCTCGCATAAGTTTCTCCAGGCCGTATCGAATCCCTCATTCGGGAATGGACACTTTTTGACGAGATCTTTTGCCTCGCCTTGTGTTTTATTGTTGAGATGGAACAATTTTTCAACAGGTGTTAGGCGTTTGTTCAAGATATATATGGCCGTGAACATGTCACGAAATGTTGGCCATGACAGATAATCGCCCTTGAAAACTTCAGTATCACATGGAGGCAGGCGGATACTGTGTTCAAATTCGGGCTTTTCTTCAGTTTTATTTTCTGGTTTAATGTATGTCGCTTGACGTGTAGCCATATCTGACATGCAGCGTAAATATACTGCATATGCTTTTTTATATTTCTGTTTATCAGAAACTATACCAGTGGCTTCTAACTTATCTGAATTAGGTAAGTCGCCATAAGCCGTTCTGGTTTTTCTCCACATTGCTTTCAAGTCCTCTTGTTGAAGCCAAAGAGTGTACTTGCTGTGGACTGAATCCTCTAATTCATTGTAGTCTGTTTAGAATTCACCACTCGAATCAGCCAGCCTAATGAAACTTTCCATATTTTTTACTTAGAGGATATACAGAATCAAAACAAAACAGAAAAAAATAGCTGAAGATATGATGAAATGCTCATCCGTACAAGATAAATGCTTAATGGAAAGGGTAAAGGCAGCATAGTTTACCCAGGAAAATCAAAAAACCCAACTCAATAAAATTTCAAATCAACTCAATTAATGTATTTTTCTCTTCTTTTTTTCTTTTATGGCGCGATATACAACAGGTATATCATCATAAACCTCCTAAGAGATTTTTGCGCCAAGCTTCTCTTCCAATTTGTGGTGTGCCGATTGGAATTTTCCCTACAAATTGGTGGGACCTACAGTTTTTTGCCGACTCCGAACGGCATCTACAAAGGAGACGAATTTTTGCTGAGAAGCCTGTCATGGCAGAAATACACTCGGAGAGTTTGCCGAACCACTGCCGAGGGGCGACCCCGTTTTGAAAAACTTTTTTCAAATCACTTTTGATGTTACCTGTACCAGGGCTCGAACCATGGACCTTCGGTGTGGTAGGCCGGCAACACTACCTCCACACCACGGCGGCCGCCTGTATTTTTAACTCAGTTATATTTATTTATAGTGTGGCGATTATTCTCAAGCATGTACCATCCCTAACTCAATAACACTCCCACCACTAGTTAAACACAACTGAGATAACGATGGCTACGCTTATGCATGCAAGCGTGTAACTAGGAAGAGGAAGAGAGATGGCGCGAGTGTTTGCGAATGCGATGCAAAGAAGAGATGCCAATAAATAACACCGACCCTTCCAGAACACGAAAAGCGAACAACCAAGAAAGTTCTCGGTGCGTAGGCAAGCACCCTGTTGGACTATATAAGGCGGTGACCAAGCAAGGCAGGTTAATCAGGTTATTTTCAAGCGTTCAATAGTGAACTACTGCGAAGTTACCAAACTCTTAAATTTGTATTGTGTTTATTACCAGTAAATAAAACGAGCTATTACTTACAATATCTGTGCGTGTGTTTATTTGTCTTTATAGTGATCGACTGGCTGGAACTTCATATTTACCGACGGCTACAAAGATAAGGATAAAACTTCATTTGCTGTTGGAAAAGAAGCTGGAGCTATAATAAAAGCTGGAATTCTCTAATCATATCATTCAGTTTTCACCGCCGAAACACTTGCAATCAAACTCGCTCTCGAGTTCGCGGCTAGATCCAAGAGAAAATACAAAATCTTCACCGATGGCAACGCATCTTTTTGTGCAATACAAAACCAAAGAAACAAAGAGGCACTTATCGAAAACATCACAGCAATGCTGCACCCCCATAATTCCAAAATAAAAGTAATCTGGATCCCAGGACGTTGCGGTATTGCCGGCAATGAACATGCTGATGCCGCCGCTAAAAACTTATATCGAACTCCCACTTTCCTGTCTAGCCAGGTAGTAAAATCGGATTTCATCAGATTAATAAAAGCCACAAAAAAAACAAGCGATTCTCCAAAAATGGGTATCCCACCAACATTCCTACAAAAGCATTAACCAAAATCGTTCCAGATCCCTCCCTCCAAGCAATATCCCTTCCCAAGAAGCAAAACTTTTCACTCGGCTCAGACTAGGCTATACCAGGGCCACCCACCAACACTTATTAGAAGGAAAATCACCTCCTAGGTGCTCATCTTGCAACTGGCATTGAGTCATATCCTCGATAACTGCACCAAGTACGCGCACTGCAGAAGAAACATTTTTGGAATCAATAAACCATCTGATCTGCTAAAAGAATGCTCCGTTGATAACATTACAAATATTTATAACTTTATATATAAAAACATATTATTTAACTGTTTTTAAATATATTACGCCATAACATAAGTTAATCTAAGGATACTTTATATGATAGTATAAAATCCGTCCGAATTAAGGCAGGTCGATAACCTTAGCAGCTAGTGCCTTTTAATAAGCGTATTATAATTATTTATAGTTATTTTTCGCATAAAAAAAAAATAAACAATTAAAATAAAGTAACTTAAACGAAGAACAAACAAAAACGGCTGGATAACTAAATCATGTAATAGAAATTTTCTTTACACTTACTCTATTGTGGTATTTTAAACACTTTATATCGTTAATCATTACCATCTATCGGAGTAGCATTGTCAGTACTAAAAACCTTATTTTTGTAGACATGCAATGTAAGCAGCAGCTATGTTTTCAGTACCTTCGCGCTTGTTAATCACCCTTACTCGTCTTAAGCTTTCAAGTGTATATCTCGTTGTTTCTCTCTTTTCTTTGTCAATAATTTTCGCGATTGCAAATTCAGCTGTGTCCACTTTTAGCGTTTGTGCTTATTTGGCTTGTTGATCTATTGATTTGACTGATTCTTTTTATGATCTTCTGGTCTATTAGTTAGCGTATTAAATTTTTAGGATAATTGTTTCTGCTTAGAATTTTTGTTATTTTTTCTATGATTGTTTCAAGGAATTTTTTATTGCTTATGGCTAATATTTTGTGTATAATGTTTTTTGCTGTGTTGATCTTATATTTTGTAGGTTGGGTTGAGTGATAGTTTATCAGACGTCCAGACGAAGTAGGCTTTGTATAAAAGTATAAGATTGTGGTTTTTCCTGTAAATGCATACGTCAAGAAAGGGAATTTTGGAGTTCACTTCCATTTCCATCCTGAATTGGAGTTTATTAGAATACTGGTTAATGATTCTCAAAATTTGGTATTGGCGTCGTTAGGTTTAATTACAGCAAAAATGTCCTCCACGTATTTACATATGAATTTAATATCTATCTTAAATTGTTCTTTCAGTTCCAAAATGGTACTGTCAAGCAGGTTATCCATGCCTATGTCAAACATAAAATAATTGTTTTCTTTTAAGCAGAAGTCCAACAACTCGTGAAAATTCTTTTTCGGGATATTGGTTCTGTCTTTTATTTTGTTCCATTTATTACTTATGATTTTTGAAGCTAGCATTGTTGGTGTATTTTTGAATAGTCATATGACATCAAATGACACTAAAACTTCTTCGTCGCACATTCTTATGTCTATCTTTTAGATTAAATGAATTCTTAATATTGTATTCGTCCGAAAGTAACATCTTTTAAATTTCTCCAATGTATTTCGATAATTTGTAGCAGGGGACCATAATTGAAGATGTGATAGGTCGTAAAGGAACTTCTGGTTTGTGAATTTTTAGCAATCCATAAAATAGAGGTGCCGCGGATGCCGAACATACTACATAGTTGTTGTTTTTGTCTAAAGTTTATGTGTTTGTTTTTGTATAGATAATCGACTATTTTGTTGTTTTTCTTTTGAAGAGTGTTTGTTGGGTCGATTCTTACTTTTTTATGTGTTTTTTTTTTTAATTCGTCCTAGAAGTATGAAAATATATTGCAAAACCATAGGCTATCGTCTATATGGATGAGAAAAATAGGTTAGTATATACGGACGCGGTTTTCCCTAGTTTAACACATCTTATTATTAGGATTTTTCCTTTCCTCGGTAGCGTGTCGAATGTAAATTGGACCCTTATTGTTGGAAGCCCCCGATATAACTACGGCGCAAATTGTGGGATGTATACTATGTGTGGTCCTGGAAGGTGTTTCTACGACATGGTTATAAAATGAAAGGTGTTGATAGGGGTTTTTGCAAGAAATTGTTATTAGTCCCAAATGAGACCCCGTTTTCGCGATATTGACCAAAATGTGTAGCCCTAGAAGGTGTTTCTACTATATAGGTATTAAATGAAAGGTGATGATGAGGGTTTTAAAGCTTTTACAAAGTGAAATTTTTAGTTTTCCAAAGTGAATTGTGGTTTTAGTGTTTTGTTTTAACCTTAAAAATGAAACTTTTGTGAGCACTGCTAATTATGCCCCCAATACGAAGTAATATTTGTAGCTCTACCTGTAATGCCAGGCGTTTGTCTGGCAGGTCAGAAGACCAACGTGAACAATTCAATGTAGCCAGTCCTGCCCGCAATTCGAAGTCACATTCTGCTCAAAGTGAAGGCGAAAGGGAAGCACGTAGCAGAAGTGATTGCCTAAGGATACAGCGCAATGCGGAGATTCAGAATTGAAAGCAGGGAACGACATAATTTGAATGCTAGTCTTAGTCCGTCTACCTAACGACGTAGAACAGAGCCGCCCAAAATAATGCGCAATTTATTTACCAACGCATACAATCACACATTTGATATCTGCTAGCGTATGATTGTGTGCGCGCGTTTGCTTAGTACACTGAGTGAAATCGTGCTATTTGTATAAATTGAAAGTGAAATTGTACAGTCATTCTTTATTGAACATTTCGAATGTTTTTTTGCAAGTGTATGTCAAAAAAAAATATTGCTATGTATGTGCGCACGTTCTTCTTTGCTCAACTGCTGAATAGCAAAAGCATTGCTTCGCATGTGCCGAAGTCATAAATCTAAGCTTAGTCGTTTTTGACGATCTTTTTTCTTGACGCTGGCAGAATTAGCGTCATAGCGTACATGTTTCGACTGCATTTGCTTGCCTATACTCCGAGTATAGGCATGAAAAATTGCGCATTATTTTGGGCGGCTCTGATGTAGAACGTGTCGCGTTGGAATACGATCCAGTACTTAAGTAATTACAATTCGCATGCATCTATTGTTGTTGTCAATGAAGTCGTGCGAAAAAATTTTAAAATGAAATAAGACTGCAAACTGAAAATAAAATTGCCGGCATTGGATCTCCACCTGAGCCTATGCTTTCGTTGATGCCCGGAGCAACTGGACAAACGAAGCATTTTTTTTATGAGATATTCAACTGCGCAATTCGTGCTTCCAAATGAAGTCATTTGGCGCAACTAATCTATCTATACTACTTATAAAATAAAGTCGCTAAAAAGCTATGTACGGAATTGGCTTCGCACAGAATGCTCCGATTTGAAAGCTATTTTTTGCATTTTAAAGCGTAGCTGTGAGAGATGGACTTTTTTTATATAATGTGAAGGAATATATAAAGGGGGCGTGGCAATCGGACAAAATGTGGTAAAATATCATAAATTTTTGGTTTACACAGCCATACATCATAACCTAATCAACTGATTAGAATGAATCTTCCTTGTGTATGTATGTATGTATGTTAAATAATTTCGCTTTTATTTCGGTTTCACATACATATTTATGCAAATATATGAGCTCATATATTTGTTATAAAACTGAAAATAAAAACTAACTGAATATGAATAATTAATATGCATGTACAGTGAAATTCCTCATAACCGGACACTCACGGTCGCAGTGTTTTTGTCCGGTTATGGGAGATGTCCGCTTATAGGGGATGAGGTCACAAAATATATACTACACATATAAAATTCATTGTAGTTTATTTAAGAAATTTTTCGAAGTAAAGAATATTTAAATACTTTAGTATTACATATACATACATAAATATATCAATTAAATACATTGTACAAGTCTTTACATTTCAATATCGACTAGTTTGATTGAAAAAATTGTGTGATGCTTGTTTGTTTTAACATTGATTCCTTTAATTTAAAATTTTCATTTTCAAAGTGACTCTCGATATTTTTAACCTGCTGAAAAGCTATATAGTAATTTTTTGCATATTGTTTCAAGCGCGCAACAAGTTTTAAAGCCTCATCATATGATGTTATGGAGTCACTTATTTCTTCTGAAGGTTCATCTTCTGAATCACTTAAGTCCATAGTATCATCTGGTTGGTCAAATTGAATTTCTATATTGTTGTCCTCAGTGAAAACATTTTGATCTATTTGGAGAAAACCTTCGAAATCATTTGCCAAATCTAGTCCTTCCTGAAGCCTAGCATAGACTGCCAGTGGAATGTCATCTTCGGGATCAAAATCTAAAGTTTCTAAAAATCCTGCTTTACGGATTTCGGATTGTTGAGACTTCCACTTTATCCCAAGATGATTTGATGAAATACACAGCTTCCAGTACATTAATCGATTTTGAGAGCTCTGAGGCTGAACTTGTATCGCCAATTTTAGTTACCAAGTGTTTTATCTTTATCTTTATCTTTATTAAGTCAATGGTAACAAACCTTACTGACTAGATTTACATATTACTTAATACTAATTAGCAACTATCTTAACTATAAAATTAATTTAATCGGTAGTAAGACTCAATACGAAATTTAAACTTGGACCTTGGCATTGCAAAATCGATATCAAGACTTCTAGAAAGTCGATTAAACTCTTCGAGCCCTCTTATGAGAGGCGCAAAGCTAAGATAATTAGATCTGAGGATTGGAATGAAAAATATATTATAAGACCGGAGATCTCTATTGGGAACATTAAAACTAAGCTGTTCAAGAAAAGTTGAGCAGTCAATAGCTCCAGATACTATGTCATAGATAAACAACAAATGTTGAACAGAGCGTCTGGCTTCGAGTGGCGGAAGATTGATGAGCATGCACCTATCATTGTACGGAGGCAAGGGATTCTGAAAATTGAGAGGTTGAAGAGCAAATCGTATGAATTTGCGTTGAACAATCTCAATTCTCAGAGATCTTGAAGAATATATTGGGTTCCAAATGATCGATGCATACTCCAATTTGGATCGCACTAGAGAGCTATACAAGACTTTTCTCGTGTATGGGTCTTTAAAGTCCTTCGCGTACCGTCGCAAAAAAGCTAAGTTAGCGTAAGCCTTTGGTATAAGAAAATTAACATGGTTAATAAAAGTGAAGGAAGAGTCAAAAATTACACCAAGATCGCGAAACTCTTTTATCGAAGCAAGAGCTACATTTGAGATCGAGTATGTTGACGAAAAGGCATTCAGAGATTTAGAAAACGTTACATGACAACATTTACTAATATTAAGTTGCAGCTTATTTTGAAGAGCCCAAGCATTAAGGGCATTCAAATCATTCTGCAGGAGTAATGCATCCGATGGACATTTAATCTTTCTAAACAGTTTTAAATCATCTGCATATAGTAAATAGTTGGAATGCTTCAAATACAAACCTACATCATTGATGAAAATTATGAATAAAATGGGACCGAGGATGCTACCTTGCGGCACGCCTGAGGTTGCTAAAAACTTATGAGACTTCATATTCTCAATTTCGACAAATGAAATTCTGTTTGATAAGTATGATTTCATCCATGCTAGAAAGGTTGAATGGAAGCCTATTTTTTCGAGTTTCCACAGTAGTATTTTATGAGAGACTCTGTCAAATGCCTTAGAGAAATCTGTATACAATGTATCAACTTGATATCCATCCTTAAACGCGGACATGCAGAACTGGGAAAACACAGCAAGATTTGTAACAGTTGAACGCCCTCTTATAAAACCATGCTGACAAGGATCGATAATCCCTTTAATGGCAAAATCCAACTTGACTTTAATTACTTTCTCAAAAAGTTTAGAGCAGGTCGACAATTTAGATATTGGCCTATAATTTGTTACTTCATTTTTATTACCGGACTTGAAGATTGGTGTGATGGACGCCAACTTCCAACGATCAATGAAGAAGCCAGTAGATAACGAGACGTTAAAAATATGGCACAATGGCTCACACAGGGAAATACTACATTTTTTAAAGAAAAAAGAAGACAAACCATCAATGTCCTTTTTCAAAGAAGATTGCAAGGAGGATATCCCAGTAATTATGTCTGATTCAGATACCGACAAAGACCCAAAATCTAAGGATTTTGTTGTACCAATAAAGAGTTCATTATCAATGATATCCGAGTCCACAACAAAGTTGGATTTGAAAAAGTTAGCAAAAAGGTTTGCTGTTTCCGCCAAACTACTTGAACTAATGCCATTAAATTTGACGCAGGTTGGAATATTAGAAGAGCCTTTTTTCGATCTGACGAAATTCCAGAAGGATTTGGGATTTTCTTTCAGCTCTTCCTCGAACCGAGAAATATATTTGTTATACAAAAACTTATCAAGAACATTGAACTGTCTCATATACCATAAATATTGATCCCTAAAGGAGATATCATTGGTTGCTTTATGCAATTTAAAATACTTATTCCTTTGATTTTTTAGCTTTTTTAAACTTTTAGTATACCAAGGTAACTTGTACTGTTTAACCGGCAGCAATGAGAGATTTCTACAAAACAAATCAGACAAATCCAGCAGGAAAGTTTCAAAGCATTGCTATGCTTTTATACAAAGTTTTAAAATTTTGGATTATACCTTGATCAAGGGGTTGGCTAACTGCCGTTGTATTTGGTGGCAAGAAACAAATTTTTATGTTGGTCAAGTCTAATTCCTTTGGATGAGAAGTCGCGTTATCTAGAAACAAGATAATTTTTCGATTCTGGGCTTTCATTCTTCGATTGAACATCCATGCTTTTTTATTAGACTTCCAATCCACTGGAAGTTTTGCAATTGGAACATGTTTAAAGGATCGAGGACGGGCTGCTTTCCCTATAACCAAAAGCGGCTCCTTATCTCCAGCCATATTAGCACAGAACAAAATTGTGAGTCTTTCCTTTGATAGCTTACCTCCTACACATTTTTCGGATTTAAGAGCGAGGGTTTTGTCCGGCAAGGCACGAAAGAAAAGCCCACTCTCATCGGCGTTGTAAATGTCTTCAGGCTGGTACCCATTCAACAGAGTTTGCAGCTTTGTCCGAAACTATTCGACATCATCCTGATTCACATCTGCAGCTTTACCAGATATGCATTTGAAGGAAACATTATTCCTTAATCGCCATTTATTTAGCCATCCATCCGAAGCATTAAAATTAGGTACACCCAGTTTTCTTGCAATTTCCATTGCCTTTGCTTTCAAAATGGGACCAGAAATCGAAATTTTTTGACTTCTAGCCTTAGCGAAAAAATCAAAACACATCCTGTCTATTTCCGAGCCGCTTTCTTTAAGTAAACTTCGCTTTTGGTGAATATTAGATCCAGACTCCCATTTAGAACGAACTTTTTCTTAATTTTTATTAATTTCAGCAGCTTGCGTTTTGCCAATATTGAACCTTTTAAAGCAAAAGAAACGTGTACCTACAAGTTAAATTTTGGACTCACCATACTTTGCCTTTTTGCAATTCCACGTACTGATAACTTTTCTTTTTCGAAAACATTAATAATTTCCATTTTCTCTTTAATAGAAAGTAGCTTCTTTTTCGGTGCCATATTATTACGAACTTTCAACGCAACCACTCGCATGCACTTGACAAACTGAATAGAAAACCACCTTTTACTGCACACGGACGGCTTGAATGTGTGCATACATGTTAAAAGGGGAATCCCCTATTTCATTTTTATAATGAACAACAAAGCTTGCTTGCGATGTTTTTGAATTTTGTCCGTTTATGAGAAATTTTTTCATGGAAATGGCTTGAAATACAGTGTCCGCGTCCGGTTATTAGAGCGTCCGTTTATTAGAATGACATTTGTATGAAAAAATTATTGAAAAACCTGTGCACACAAAATTTGTCCGGTTATTGGAGCTGTCCGGTTATAAGGACTGTCCGTCTTGGCGAATTTCACTGTACATAAATATATCTTCTAATTGGACTTTATTTATTTATAAAATTTTCTTTATTTACTAGGGTCATTATTCCGAAATATTACAAAAAATTACTATTGTTTCAATTATAAAGTTGTTTTAAACATTATCAACCTGTGTGAAACAAGGTGCGGGTTGCTAGTATAATACATAGTGACTTTTTGCCTACTTTGAAGGTAATTTCAGTGATTGTGTCCATATGTAACTACTTTGATTTAGGTTTATTCAATACATGGTTATCAGCCGTTACTTTCTACCAAATAGATTCGAGGACAAATTTATCATTGAATGTCGAATTGGATTGTCGATGTGCAATTCAATCGAACGTCAGACGAGAAATTGTGCAACATTTGGAGATTTTGCTTCAACAACAAAATGAATAGGTTCGATTATTTGAAGCATAACCCGATCGAATACCATCAAATAATCCTAAGGTGATAATTCATGCAGACAGAGTACCGGCTGGCCAACATCCAGGTAGATTTAATGCACCTATAATTGATATTTTGTTATATTATGGTTGGAAAGAAATTTCCTACACGCGATATTATTTTGCACTGTCGAAACGAACAGCTTCAACGTGTTTGTAAGACACATCGTTCATATCATGCATTGCAATATCCAATATTGTTTAGTCGTGAAGAATAAGTCTTGATAAATCTCCAAACTGGTGCGGAAACTTGAGATTTAAATAAGAATTTCTATGGCTGGCTTCGATGACATAGTAGGTTGCATAGAAAACTTGCAAAATATAATGCTTTATAAAGTTACGTAGTCAAGTGGCATTTAATTTTGCAATATTACGTTTAGGAATCCTGAATAGCCCATTTTATTGCCTAGATTTTAAATAAATATAAACAGTCCACATTATTTCCTTAATAGGTGAAAATATTCGAAACAAGAAAGTGAGCGCAATAAATTACTAATCATACCGGTTAATGCTACGGGAAAATGAATATAACCCTGCCGGACAAGCCTGTAGCCCGATTCTGTAACTATTTTAACGCCAGGTGTTAGCGTTAACTTCGCTTAACACCATTTTTAACGCTTTTCCCTATTCACTAACTTTCAACCACACGAAAACTGTGAGCTAACACTTTTGTGTGGTTAGCTGTCGCGAACTAGACGAGGTGTTAACAATAGCGTTAATATGTTTGCAAGTGTTTTAGCGTTTGGAAAATTAAAAAAAAAAATTGTTTTGATTTTTTATCATGGAATTTAGTGCAAAATACGGCAAAAAGAGAAGTATTTCCATATTTTATCACCATCAAGAGTCAGCTGTTTAGCGGCGTTAAAGGAGAGTTACAGAATCGCATTTTCATTAAGAACGAACGCCAAAATTTGGCGATAAGCTTAACGCTCGGCGCGTGGTTAAAAGTTACAGAATCGGGCTACTGATGCCAACTAACACACATGCAGCAACAAACCAACACAAATGCAAAAATATCGACTACTTTTCATTGAGAATTTGTCCATCGCTCACAATAACATATGACATAAGGACGGGCCATTTTTAAGCGAACATTTGCTATTAAATAAAATTTTCTTTTAATAGTTTTCAAAGCTATTGTAAGTGAAGCAAGTTTAGCGTGTGATCAAGAAATTAATCAAGTTTAGCGTGTGATCAAGAAGTGAGTGTTTATTAAAAACTCTTTCTCTTTTTATACAAATTATTGACTTACACGTATAAGCTTAAACACTAATACTTACAAACTACTTTCCTAATGTGTAAATATGTATAATATGTGGAAATGTCTAGCGTCAGCATTTTGCGATCAAGTGCTGTCATATGTAACCAAATATGCGGCATGTGCTAGTGAAGTTGAACTCCCGCTGAGTTCATGATTTATCTAGGTCAGTAGTGTTTGTTTATTGTGACGAAATATTCTGAAGTCAACAGCCTGTTCGTCACACTACACCATCCACCTTAAGAATAGTCATATATAATTGGTTGAAATTGGATATGACTATTAATAAGTGCTTTTTGTGTTTTATTGTAATTTCTTGCTGTACATAATTTTTTGATATTGCTCGCGTTGTTTGTTTATTTGGTTACATTCGCTTTGCGCGTACATATATATTTTTTTTTTTGAATTTTTTTTTTTCTATGTGTATATTTGTATCATTATGAGTGGAGTGTTTACAAACCTTTTGTGTTTTGTTTTTTTTTTTCAACATACTGACTTTGTTTATGTGTGTTCGTGTGCATATTTACATATATTACTTTGAGTAATCTGGAGTGCTTTATTTTAGAATTTTTTTTTTTTTTTTTTTTTTTTTTTTTTTTTTTATTACTACGGTGTTATACTGGTTTAAGTCTATTTTTATGAATTATTATTTGTTTTTTACTATCGCCTATGTTATGTGGTACTAATGTAAAATTATTATTTATATCTATACTTTTAACTTTATATTTTCCTTTATATCTACTATCTAACTTATGGGAGGCCTCTTCTCTAACTAATACTAAATCTCCTATATTTATCTCCTTACTATAACTACTTTTATCATAATTAAACTTTTGTTTTACTTTAGCCTCTTGGACTAATTTTCTAGCTCTCTGCTGTGCTATCTGGAGTCTATATTTTATTTCTTTGTCATAAGCCTCGTGATTGTACAGTGGGCTGATTTTATTTTCTTCTAAAAATTCGTAATTTGGTGGAGTTTTCCCAAATATGAGCTCAAACGGGCAATATTTATGTATGGTAGATGGCGTCGTATTGTAACAATACGCGAAGTACTTAAGGTATTCATCCCAATCGTCTTTGTCACTGGATATGTACGAGCGTACATATTCATTGAATGTTCGGTGACTGCGTTCTACTGTACCCAGGGTTTGATGGTGGTAGGGTGTTGAGGTTTTATGCTCAATTTTTAGTAGTTTACAAAGTTCTTTGAATAAGCTGTTTTTGTATTCGGTGCCCATGTCTGTCATAATTGATTTCATGCGTCCATAAATCAAAATGAAATTTTCAAACACGGCCCTAGCAACTGTTGTTGCGTGTTTGCTTGGGACTGGAATCGCTACCAAGTATTTTGTTAGATCGCATATAATGGTAACTGCATATTCGTTTCCATTTATCGATTTCGGTAATGGTCCGACTGTATCGATTTGTACAATGTCAAATGCCTTCGGAGGTGTCTCCGTTATTGTCATTGGCTCTTTTATGTGTTTATTTGTTTTATTTTTCTTGCAGTGGATGCAGTTCTTTATATATTTTCTTATGTCATTTTTCATATTCAGCCAGCTATATCTCTGCTTGACCTTGTCTGTCATGCGATTTATTCCTGGGTGGCCACCACTAATAGGATCGTCATGATATTTTTGCAGGATTTCTTCTATTTTCCCGGGATCTGTCACATCTATAACCTCTGGGGTTAGTGCTATTGTTAACTTTTTGAGAATCTTATTACCCATTTCAATAAATTTTCCTACTGCAGTATAATTATTTTTGAACAATTTGTCCCCTAAGGTCAACTGTATTTGTACAAGTCCTAAATTGCCGGCTTCGTTTTCGAGCCTGGTAAAGAATTGTCCTAAGTCAATCTTATCCTCAACAATTAGGTTGCTTGTATCAATATTGCTACAAATTTTCTTTCCTTTTTTGAAATATAATTTCGGAGGAGAGAAAACGAGCTCGACTAGTCTTTTTACTTCAAATTTATTTAGCGCTTCATATATTTTGGGGTTCTCTTTGTGACTTTCTTTAATTTCAGTTTTATTACTGATATTTTTAGCTGCTGATCTGGTGGTTGTTTTTAATATTCTGCTTGCTTCCACTGACAAGTCTTTCAGATTTGTTATAGTTATGCGGGATAATGCGTCCGCTATATGGTTTTCTTTACCAGCTATGTACTCCACTTCAAAATCGTACTCTTCTAAGTCTAGTCTTACTCGTGTCAGCTTTGAGGAAGGACTTTTCATTGAAAATAAGTATGTTAATGGGCGATGGTCGGTTTTAACTAGGAATTTTCTGCCATATACGTATGGTCTGAAGAAGGTTATGGCCCAATGAATCGCGGCCAATTCTTTTTCTATTGTAGCTTTGTTAGTTTCGCCTTTTGTAAAGGACCTTGAAGCGTAGGCAATTGGTAACTGTTTGCCATCATGTTCTTGGCTCAGGACTGCTCCACAAGCGTATCCACTAGCGTCTGTTGTTATGCAAAATTCTTTTTCAAAATCTGGGTATTGTAAGAGTTTTGGACTAATCAATGCTTCCTTTAAGTAGACAAAAGCTTTTTGACATTCTTCTGTCCATTCGAAGTAAACATTCTTTCTGCAAAGCCTAGTTAATTTTCTAGAATGTTCTGCAAAATTCGGAACAAATCTTCTGTAATAATTGCAGAGGGCTACGAATCTTTTAACTTCATCTGCTGTTTTTGGCGTTGGATACTTTTGAACTGTTTCAAATTTGCTTGGGTCAGGCAATATTCCTTTGTTTGTACATTTATGGCCTAAATAAGTTACTTCTTGGTTGAAAAATAGACATTTGTCTGGATGTAGTTTTAGATTATATTTTTTACAAGTGGAGAACACGTCTTATAAATTTTTTAGCATGTGGCTTTCAGAACAGTCTAATACAACCAAGTCATCCATGTAGAGGAAGGCTTGGGATGGTTTGAGCCCTGCGAATGCTAGGGTCATCATTCTTTGGAATGAATTTGGTGCTACTTTTAATCCATAAGGTAGTCTTTTGAATCTGTATGTGCCATTTTCGGCTGTAAATGAAGTTATATCCCTTGAATCTGGGTGTAGTTCAATTTGATGAAAACCTGACATAAGGTCTAGGCATGAAAAATATTTTGCTCTACCAAGTTGGTCTAAAATATCATCAATTCTTGGGAGTGGGAATTTGTCTGCTGCTAGCTTTTTGTTTACCTGTCTGTAGTCGACTACTAGTCTCCATCTTTTTTCTGTGTTTCCTGGAAGTGATTTTTTAGGGACTAGTAGGATTGGGCTAGTATATTCCGATATGGAGGGTTCTATTATATCGTCTTCTATTAGCTTGTTTGCTGATTTCTCCCTTCTGGGTTTGAGGTAATCTGTAATTTTTTATGTAAACTGGGGTGTCATCCTTCATATATAATTTCTGTTTATAGAAATTATTGGAGGTGATTGGTTCGGTTTCTAGTGCAAATATGTCTATAAATTCTGTGCATAGTGTTGTTAATTGAGGGTTGACGAATTTTGGAAAATTTTTTGTTAATCGTTTTAATTTTTCTTTATCGTTGCCATTTTTACTGTGCTTTTCTGTTTTAATTAGTGTGTAATCATCTAAGTTTTCGGTCTGGATTTTGTAATTTTGGATAGTTGTGTTTTTATGTGTAGTATTAATGATTCTAACAAAAGTTTGATCCTTGTTTGTGATTGTATTTGCTATAAAAATGCCTTCAGATAATTCTTGGTGTGGGATAAAAATGTTTTTGTTATCGGTATTTACTTTAATTTGTCTAATGACTTCAGATCTAGATGGAATTGTGATTGTGTTGACGGACAGACAGTTTGTTAGATTCATTGTTATTGTTTGAGGAAAATCATATGGTCTTAAAATTAGTTTGTCCTCTGTTTTTCCGTAATCTAGAATACAATTGTATTTCTTTATGAAATCTAGGCCTATTATTCCATCGCATGGAATTTGAAAGTTGTCTTCTACAACATGAAATTTATGATAAATTAGAATGTCATCGCCTTTTAGATCTGCTTTGATTGTGCCTAAAGTGCTAGTTATTCCCTGACCAATGCCTTTCAAATCTGTGATTTGTTCAGTATTAATTTTTCCTTTATTATCTATTTGCTGTTTTTTTATTATGGAGATATCGGCTCCAGTATCAATTAAAAAATTTGAATATGAATTGTTTAACGATGTCCTTGTAGATATATAGTTGTTTAAGTTTAGATTAAGTACGCATATTTTTCGTTTTGTTAATTTTGAAGTGGAGTTTCCTGGTTTTCCGTTTCGGTACAACTGCGCACATTACGTGTCTGGCTGTAGGGTCTGTTGCCATTCTGTGCTTGTGCTCCTCTCTGAGAATTGTTGTTTTGTCTAAAGTTATTGTTGTATCTTCGTTGCGTTCTGAATCTCCTGCCTTGGTAGTTCCCATAGTTGTTACCTCTGTAACCTTCACGGAAATTACTTCGGTATTGACCTTGTTGTCGTACATTTAAAATTGTGTTAGAGCTGCCTGTAATTTCGGTACAGCTGTTTGTGAATTTGGAGATTGCGTCGTTCATTGTTGCGAACGTTCCCGCTTGCATTATCATCTTAACTTGGGTGTTGGAGCAGTTTTTGCACATGGCTTTGACTGCTGCCTGTGTTGCATATCTTGTGGCTAAGTCTGGTTTTAATCCATCTGAGATATACGCTCTTGTTATTTTTTCTACTTCCGCAGTGTACTGGTTAGCAGTTTTGCTACGCTGCTGGATGTTCAGGAGCTTAGCTGTTAAAACTTCTACTGATTCACCCTTAATCGCGGTTTTGAGTTTTGTTTTGATGTGTTCTATTGTGCTTTCGTTGCTTATGAAATTTCTTGCTGTGCCTTTTAGCTTGGTCTTAATCATGGTAATGGCCAATGCCTCGTGTGTATCCTTGATTTGTTCAAGTATATCGAGTGCATCTAGGAAACTGTTTAGGTTTTCTGGTTTACCATCAAACTCTGGTAATACTGACGAAGCAGTTTTAATGAACTCAACTACCGTTTGCACCATTGTGACGCTTATACCTGGTATATCTATTGGTTGAAGGTTTGGTATATTTTCTTCTATCAATGGGCTCTGAGCACGTTCTGCCAAAAGCGCATTGAAATCTATTTGTAGGTCTTCCTCTACTGTGGTTGGTACATTGACTTCTATATTGTATCTTGCTAAAGAAGATACTAGTTTGTCCCTTACGGCAGAGAAAAATTGGTAAGACTCTACTTGGTGTTCCTTGGTAAGTATGTTATTTACCGCTTTGATCACCTGTCCTATGCTATTTAGAGCTTCTAAAATTATCTTAAAATGCTTTACGATAGTTTCTGTTTTTATATTAATATTTTTATTTATGCATTTGTAAGATTTATCAGCTTTTAGTTTTTCTTCATTTAGGGTATCATATATTTCCTGCCATTTATTCATATCTTAGTTTACAATTTTTTTTTTTTCGTTTAAATGCGTTGTTGTACATTGTTCAATCGTCTTAACTTATTTTTTATATAATTTTTGAATAAAATTGCAATTGCGACAATTAAACATGTAGCCAAACAAGCAAAAATTGTTAACCATTTATCGGTGATCTCTTCTTTCTGTTCACTAATAGGATGTGGCTCGTATTGGGCCAATCGATTTTCAGATTTTTGATCTGCTGAACTTTCTTTACCTACCTCGTACCCTGCTATTCCTATCAGTATACCGTTAAGTGCAACTTTCCACCATGCCATTTTAAAATTTTTCTTTTTAACGTGTATTTAATAAAAATTTAAAATTTAATAATATTTACCACTCCAATTTACTCAGTTTGTTTGTTTTTATTTACAAGTTATTTCTTAACATTTTAATTTTATCTTTTAGTTTCTGCCTATGGTTAATGTCTACGGTTAAATTAAGTAGCCTAAAAGCTTCAGCGATTTCTTTTCGCTTTCTAACCTGTCTACCACCTCGTTTCCTTTTATGGATTATTACGGGTGTAGGAATTTTGGGAGTTTCCTCCTTTTTGACAAGCTTATTCCTGCGCCGATACTCCTCTATGGTGATCGGTGTAGGCCCTTGCTTTTCGGTGTCACGATCTTTTAAAATTTTTTCAGAAATGACAATTAGCTCTTTGATAGTATCGCGACACTTGTTAAAAATTCTATCAAATTCTTCTTTGGTTTTTATTTCTTGCATACTAACTGATTTTTAATTTTTTGTTTGTAATGTTAAACTTTAAGCAACATGTGCTCATAAAAAAATTCCTAAGCAAATTAAATTGCTCTTAGCTTAGCGGCCGTAGAGGCGTGCCTACCAAATTTCTAATGTATGTTTATACAAATAATGTCTGCCAATGTCCACCTGCCAGTCTCTTTTTTCAGGATGTATGGTTTGTCCATGGTTATTCCACCCTTTTTATGCTTCTTCTGGATGTCTTCTGTTTGGTGTTGGAGGGTTCATTCAAAAATATTTGCCGAAAAATACTTATGCTGCCAGTCTTCCGGATGCCTTCTGTTTGCTGTTTCATCCAAAAACATTTGCCGAAAAGAAGTCCAAATATGGCCGCAACACTTGTCAACGCCAATAAAATTTGCTTCTCGCCTACTGTCCTGGCGGGATTATGACTGGCTGATATAAAGCCTGGCAGGATCGCCATGTAAGTGAAGCAAGTTTAGCGTGTGATCAAGAAATGAATCAAGTTTAGCGTGTGATCAAGAAGTGAGTGTTTATTAAAAATTCTTTCTCTTTTTATACAAATTATTGACTTACACGTATAAGCTTAAACACTAATACTTACAAACTACTTTCCTAATGTGTAAATATGTATAATATGTGGAAATGTCTAGCGTCAGCATTTTGCGATCAAGTGCTGTCATATGTAACCAAATATGCGGCATGTGCTAGTGAAGTTGAACTCCCGCTGAGTTCATGATTTATCTAGGTCAGTAGTGTTTGTTTATTGTGACGAAATATTCTGAAGTCAACAGCCTGTTCGTCACACTACACTATCAGTAATACTCACGTGTACTGGTGGAGCTACTTATACAAAGCATCGTATTTTTGGAATTTTAATCCACAATTAAAAACAAAACAAGTGGATAATAACCTGGCATAAACACATTGCGTTTCCCCTCCCCCCCCGGATTACAGTTTATGGGACTGAAACGCGTCTTTGGGTACCAGGTATCAACATTTTTAGTGCAGTTTTTGCTATTGGAATTGGATGTATAGTATTACCGAATACGGATTGCTCAGAACTGAGAATACATAAAAAAAATACTGAACCGATTATTACAAAACTGGTATCATCGTAAACGCTTCCATTCTTTCCCATGTTGATTACAAATTGTTGAAAATAATCTACCAATTGTTCTATCAAATCTGGCATCGCTCTAGTTTGCATAGTGTGGTAACTATCGCTTATGTACACACCGCGATTTTCTTTTACTTAATTTTTTTCTTCTTTGCAATAAAACGAGTATTACAATTCTGCAAAATCATTTCTTCTGGAAAAAAATCGAAACTTCGAATAGGTTATGGGCTCAGCACACTTCCACTGCGCCAAAGAACTATTCTAGAAGACTCACACCAGAATGAAATCTGAAAAGACACAGCACCAAAAACAGAAGAAGGAGT
Source organism: Merzomyia westermanni (assembly GCA_949987695.1). NCBI lineage: Eukaryota > Metazoa > Arthropoda > Insecta > Diptera > Tephritidae > Merzomyia > Merzomyia westermanni. Next base: position 131,256,679 of record OX465292.1, on the reverse strand, counting down.
TCCTCCAATAAACGCAGAAGTTGCCGAAGAACAATTGCGTGAAATTGGAGCCACAGGAAGAAAGATCAATGTAAAGATGAGCTACGGATCAATTAAAATTGAGCCACTTCGGAAGGACAAGCGAAATCCGATCTAATTCTGTCCATAAGCCTACCAGAATTACAAAATATAAATAATTGTGCTACATCCAAGGATGTCTGGGACAAATTGCACAACGTCTACCAGTCAAGCGGGCCAGCAAGACAAGCAATGCTATTGAAAACGCTTATTTTCCACAAAATGAATAACGGCGGCGACATGTGAGATCATGTACAAAATTTTTTCGACATCGTTGACAAACTGGCGGAGTTGCAATATACGAAACATTCCGAATCGTAATTGAGTCGCAGGAGAAACTTCCAAAGGAGGAGTTTGAAGCACGGAAACGCCACTCAACCACGAATTCGGAAGGTGCCCTCTACGCAAACAAGAACAACTGCAGCAACAAGAATAACAAAAGCGACAATAGAGGCAACTGCAACAACGTTTTTAAATTCGCACGTCATTCGTGCGGAAAAATTGGACATAAAGACAGGGACTGCAAATCAAAGAATTTTGCCGCTCGAAAACAGCAGTCGTCAAATGACATCTCTTGTCAAGTCATTGAGACTGCGTTCAATGTTTTAACTGACTCGAAAACCGAAAAATGGTGGCTGGACTCCGGAGCATCATCACATATGTGCACTCAGCAAGAAAAGTTTGTTAATTTAGGTGCTTCGAACAACAAGTCACTAACATTGGCAAATGACAATTCAGCACGCATAGAGGGATGCGGAGAAGTTATCATAAAGCCAACGGCGAAGCTCAACGTAAATATGAAACGATCATTGTACGTACCCGATTTAAGAACAAATCTGCTATCAGTATCCAAAATCACCGATAATGGCTTTGAAGTGACGTTTCAGAAAAACCGGCCGGTAGTGTTCAATCCAAACAACGGCGCCGAAGTATTTGTAGTACAACGTGAGAACATGGCAAATTGCATTCAAAACAAAAACTGGAGCAAATGGTGCTATAGACTACCGAAAGGCCCGACTGGTAGCAAAGGGATTTTCTCAACGCGCCGGAATCGACTACGATGAAACCTTTGCCCCAGTTGCACGTCTAAGTTTAACTCGCACACTCATGGCCATATCATCGGAGCTGGGCTTAGAGGTACACCAGCTGGATTTTGTAAGCGCATACTTGAACGGCAACATCGAAAGTGAAATCTATATGGAAATGCCAGTTGACCTCGAAAACGTCTTGAGCAAGACCGAAGCAAAGAAATACGACAATAAGGTATGTTTACTCAAGAAAGCTATATACGGCCTGAAGCAATCAGGACGCCAGTGGTACAAGCGGCTAGACGAAAAATTGAGAGAAATGCACATGACTCCCTCAAGCTGCAAACCGTGCGTATATAAAGGGTGTTTTTTTAGGGGTATAGAACTTCGAATTGAAATAAAACACAAGAAAATCGTTTTAAGGTCCATCAATTTGGCTTTATTGGAAGGACAATTTTATGCCATTAATGTTTAAATATGATTTCGGGCATGTGGCCGCCGCGGCTGGCTCGAATAAAGCCAATTCTACAGGTCCAATTTTCAACCACTTTTTCGAGCATATGGGGCCGTATGTCGGCAATAACGCCACGAATGTTGGCTTCCAATTCCCCTAACGTTTCTGGTTTGTTGGTGTAGACGAGCGACTTCACATATCCCCAAAGAAAATAATCCAATGGTGTCAAATCACACGACCTTGGTGGCCAATTGACAGGTCCATTCCGCGAAATTATGCGCTCATCGAATGTTTCCTTCAATAAATCGATTGTGACGTGCGCTGTGTGGCATGTAGCGCCGTCTTGTTGGAACCACAACTCATCCACATTCATGCCATCCAATTCGGGAACAAAATAGTCGGTTATCATGGCTCTATACCGGTCTCCATTAACGGTAGCTGCCTCTCCAGCATTATTGCGGAAGAAGTATGGCCCAATGACTCCACCAGCCCATAGAGCACACCAAACAGTCAGTTTTTGTGGATGTAATGGCGTTTCAAGGGTCTCATGTGGATTCTCTTCACTCCAAATGCGGCAATTTTGCTTGTTGACGTAGCCATTCAACCAAAAATGAGCCTCATCACTGAACAAAATTTTGCGATGAAAATCAGCATCGAAATCAATCTCATTTTCGGCCCATACACCAAAATCACGACGCATTGCATGGTCTCGCGGCTTTAATTCTTGCACAAGCTGGATCTTGTAAGGTCGCAAGCCAAGATCTTTGCGCAAAATCTTCCATAAAGTTGATGGACAAAGCTCCAATTGCTGTGCACGGTGGCGAATCGATTCATTCGGGTCCTCTTCAACACTTTGCTCTACAGCGGCAATTGTTTCTTCGGTGCGCACTGTTCGACGTCTCTGCGGATGCGTATTATCACATAGAGTAAACGTAGTGCGAAAACGATCCATGGTTAACCGAATTAATTGCTCTGATGGACGATTATGTCGACCATAAAATGGACGGAGCTCACGGTAAACTTCGCGAACTGAACCATTATTTTCGAAATAAATTTGCACGATTTGCAAGCGTTGCTCTTTTGTCAACCTGTTCATGATGAAATGGCAAGCCAAACTGAACATAAATGACATTAGAGTTGCCAGATTTGACCACAAAATGCAAGTTTTATCTCTATTCGAAAAACAAACCTGTAAAAAAAACACCCTGTATATTGAAAGAGCATGTCACTCTAACGTTTATTGCCACACGCTTGTACACTTAGAGTTCTCTTCCGATTTTCTTTAAACGCACGTTTTTACCACTTCTCGCTGTTGTAGCCACGAGAAACGCTTGCACATTTGATATCTATATATATTTTTTAAAAAACCCCACACGCACTTCTCGCTGTTTAGCCACGAGAACGCTTTTTTTTTCTTTTACACTTTTCGCTGTTTAGTCACGAAAATGCTTTTTTTTTTTTTACACTTTTCGCTGTTTAGCCACGAAAACGCTTTTTTAATGCGGACAGTCTTTGCTGCTCCGGCTCACATAAATAGGTTTTGATACTGCTAAGTAACGCTCTTTTTTCTTTGAAACTTACAGTACTTACGCTTGAGCTCTTTTATCCGGCTCGAAGGACCAAATGTTGAGAATTAAAGTCCCTTACCTCTGGTGGGGGGAAACTAAAATCTTCAATAAAAAGAACAGCTTGATGGTGTTGCTGATTGAGAATTTATTATAGTTCTGCTTCTTCAACTATTTTACAGTTGCTTATATACTAAATCTTAAAATTATGTTCCTTAATCTACTATACAAGTGCGTGTGTTTATGTAAAAGGGACTGATTTTAATGTTAGCCTAAGTACACTTTATCTATTGTTTTCTCTCTATCTCTATGGCGCGATATACAACAGGTATATCATCATAAACCTCCTAAGAGATTTTTGCGCCAAGCTTCTCTTCCAACTTGTGGTGTGCCGATTTGAATTTTCCCTACAAATTGGTGGGACCTACAGTTTTTTGCCGACTCCGAACGGCATCTACAAAGGAGACGAATTTTTGCTGAGAAGCCTGTCATGGCAGAAATACACTCGGAGAGCTTACCAAACCACTGCCGAGGGGCGACCCCGTTTTGAAAAACTTTTTTCAAACCACTTTTGATGTTACCTGTACCAGGGCTCGAACCATGGACCTTCGGTGTGGTAGGCCGGCAACACTACCTTCACACCACGGCGGCCGTTTTGCTGTGTCTTAATCACCGATCGTCTGGGTTTAACGATCGATTGTCTAGACTGTTTCAAGGGGATTGCTTAAATATTAGGACAAGATAAGAAACCATATGTTTTGTATGCTTATCTTTCCTTCTAGTGGACTGTATGTGTGTACATATGTGTGTGTGTGTGATAGGTTTAGGTACCTTATCCTGTTTGTTTTGTAAGTATGTATGTATGACAATACTATCATAAAATTCTAGTGGACTGTATAAATATACTTATTTTAGAGTGGCAGAGTTTGGGTGTTCATATTTTTGTATGAACACAGAATATCCTCCGGGCCGATGAAGGACCTCTGTCCTACAGAAGAAGGCAACGAGTTTGGTTACGGGTCGTACATACTCTCCCTTGGCGGTTTTTATTGCGAGTAGACCTTGCCATCCGTACTAGGAAATAATTTCACAATCTTTGTCAGCGCCCACTGCGACTGAGGCAAATTAGGATCTCGTACAATTACGATGTCATCTAGTTGTAAGTTCGACTTTTCATTTTGCCACTTCTTTCGTTGCTGCAGAGTCGTTAGATACTCAGAGTGCCATCTGTTCCAAAAACCTTGCGCCATATGTTTTATCTTTTCCCATTGCTTTAGCGGAAGTACATTAGGGGCCAGCATAATCGCTACCTACCTTTGAAAATGGTCATTGGAATCTCACCCTCTCTATGGGCAGGTCACTCATCAGTTGCGTCTGAGTAGTCTTCCGCAGCTTGAAGCATGTTAAGCAGTTATGAAAAATTTTTCTCGCATGATTTCGGGAGCCCAAAATCTAGTACTGCTGTCTCAAAACAAATATAAGATGAGTCCAACATGTAAATTTGAAACATGGATATATTAAGCAATCTTGCGCTTCGAAGATAAAATTATTGGATGTCTAATGTCAAATGATGCTGCTGAATTGCTGATTCTTCCGTCCACCCTAATCACTCCATTAGCGTCTAGGAATGGTGCTAGTGGCAGCAAATTTCTTTTATTAGAACATTTAAAGAACATTTCTTCTTGAACAGCGCGAATGATAAATCTTGCAGCATCCTTGAGTTCTTTTAATAAAACAAAAGTTTAATATTTTTGTTGTTGGAGCAGTGCTCGGATTTTTATATTTGTGTGTTAATTGATATTAGAGGAAAAATTACAACGATATGTACAGCGATGGTATGGGATGACATGTTTCGAAGTGCCCAACTTCTCATCAGACCCCTTCTCGGACACTGGGATACGAACCCAAGTGTCTGCATCGTGACGCTACAGGTCCGAGAAAGAGTTTCATATTTTTATTTACGTAATGAACCAATAAATCGTAGACAATAGGCTACCGAGCGCTTTAGTCAAGACCAGCTGGATGTGCGTGTTGCCAGCGAACCAATGATAACATGATCTTCTGTAGATAAAAGGAAGATATTAGAGTGAGATTTAGGTTGATGCTTACGTTCTTCCATATCGCTATGACAAATATTTGCCGACGCGGTTGACTTTGGCCAGAACTCATTGTGTTGATTGAGCCGAGGAGGGCCATACCACCATAAGTTTAATGTGTCTAGCTCGGAAGGCTATGTGCCTCTCGACGAGGAATCAGCTCGGTTATGTACTGAGCGAATATGCTTGCGAGCTTTTGTAATGAGTCAGTATTTCGGACGTACGATTTGCGATGTATACGGGCCAGCGCCGCGGCACAGCTGATAGCCAGTAAAGGACGATCGATGAGTCTGTCCACCTTTGTACTTCCAGTCTTTTTAACTGAAAAGTCTTTACTATGCGATTCATCAGCCGACAGAGGAGAAGAGCCCCGCATAATTCCAGGCGAGGTACAGATATTGGTTTAAGTGGAGCGGCTCTACTCTTTGCCGCTAGCAGTTGAGTTGTTACTTTACCTTCATATTCAGAACGACAGTAGACTGCAGCAGCGAATGCATTCTGAGAAGCATCGCAAAATCCATGCAATTCATTACACCCTAGTGCGAACAATGCTCTTCGTGGAATTTGCAATGCATTTAATATTGGCAGAGAGCTTCTAAGTTTTAACCAATGTGCAGAAACGTTAGTCGGTACTTCGTCCTTCCAATCTAATTTGAAAAGCCACGGCTCTTGGAAAATATTTTTTTTTAAATTGTGCACAGTGCACATACGGTAATGAATTAGGTGGACAAAATTATTTGACTAAGAAAAATAGTTGGTGGTGTAGGAAATTAGCATCATATGGTGATTTAAAACAATTTTAGGAAAAATAAATACAGGGTGTTTTTTTACAGGTTTGTTTTTCGAAAAGAGATAAAACTGGCATTTTGTGGTCAAATCTGGCAACTCTAATGTCACTTATGTTCAGTTTGGTTTGCCATTTCATCATGAAGAGGTTGACAAAAGAACAACGCTTGCAAATCGTGCAAATTTATTTCGAAAATAATGGTTCAGTTCGCGAAGTTTACCGTGAGCTGCGTCCATTTTATGGTCGACATAATCGTCCATCAGAGCAATTAATTCGGTTAACCATGGATCGTTTTCGCACTACGTTTACTCTATGTGATAATACGCATCCGCAGAGACGTCGAACAGTGCGCACCGAAGAAACAATTGCCGCTGTAGAGCAAAGTGTTGAAGAGGACCCGAATGAATCGATTCGCCACCGTGCACAGCAATTGGAGCTTTGTCCATCAACTTTATGGAAGATTTTGCGCAAAGATCTTGGCTTGCGACCTTACAAGATCCAGCTTGTGCAAGAATTAAAGCTGCGAGACCATGCAATGCGTCGTGATTTTGGTGTATGGGCCGAAAATGAGATTGATTTCGATGCTGATTTTCATCGCAAAATTTTGTTCAGTGATGAGGCTCATTTTTGGTTGAATGGCTACGTCAACAAGCAAAATTGCCGCATTTGGAGTGAAGAGAATCCACATGAGACCCTTGAAACGCCATTACATCCACAAAAACTGACTGTTTGGTGTGCTCTATGGGCTGGTGGAGTCATTGGGCCATACTTCTTCCGCAATAATGCTGGAGAGGCAGCTACCGTTAATGGAGACCGGTATAGAGCCATGATAACCGACTATTTTGTTCCCGAATTGGATGGCATGAATGTGGATGAGTTGTGGTTCCAACAAGACGGCGCTACATGCCACACAGCGCACGTCACAATCGATTTATTGAAGGAAACATTCGATGAGCGCATAATTTCGCGGAATGGACCTGTCAATTGGCCACCAAGGTCGTGTGATTTGACACCATTGGATTATTTTCTTTGGGGATATGTGAAGTCGCTCGTCTACACCAACAAACTAGAAACGTTAGGGGAATTGGAAGCCAACATTCGTGGCGTTATTGCCGACATACAACCCCATATGCTCGAAAAAGTGGTTGAAAATTGGACCTGTAGAATTGGCTTTATTGGAGCCAGCCGCGGCGGCCACATGCCCGAAATCATATTTAAGCATTAATGGCATAAAATTATCCTTCCAATAAAGCCAAATTGATGGACCTTAAAACGATTTTCTTGTGTTTTATTTCAATTCAAAGTTCTACACCCCTAAAAAAAACACCCTTTATATATTAATTTCTAATCAAAATGAGAAAGAATGGAAGAGCTAACAATGATTCCAGTTTTGTACAAGTCGGTTTGTACAATCGGTATTTCTTTTAGTATTCTCAGTTCTGAGCAGTCCGTATTCGGTCATACTATACATCCAATGTCAACAGGAGGATGGGGCCGTGTGCAGAAGTCCACGCAAGTGGGGAAAGTTTCTGATCGCCATTCACCTGGGAATGGCCACAGCGATTCTTTTGCATGCGGTTCAAGCAGCTCACTACTTCCGGGCTTTGCGCCCAAGTATCCTCTGGGTAACCACCAAACACCCGTTTGGTGGTGAGCTAAACGTGAGAAGGCGACAACCTGGTAAGGCCACTACGACATAATCGCTTAAAAAACTTGCTGGGGGGTTCAAACAGCAGCGTCTGATCACCATGTGGTGCGGCTGCCAGCGGGCGTCTGTCTTGGATCAAGCGGCTCGCTATACAAACGTGTAATAGAATTCAACCTCCCGGGAAACGGGTTGTGCGTTGGGTTTGGGGCCCACCACATAAAACAACATTCCAATGAAATTCAACAACAAAGCTTCGGATATGAGAACCCCTTTTTTAGATGACAACACCCGCAAACGAAATAAGGATTATGAGATAAGGGCATGTACGTGGAATGTCCGGTCCCTTAATGGGGAAGGTGCCGCTGCCCGGCTGGTTGAGGTCCTGAGGAAAGCAAAAGCTGACATCACCGCCATACAAGAGATGCGATGGACGGGCGAGGAAACACGATCAAAACACCTTGCAACATCTACTGGAGTGGGCATGTAGACAAGCGAAGATTCGGGGTGGGATTTGTGGTGGGAGATAGACTCCGTCACCGAGTACTGTCGTTAACACCCGTGAACGAGCGTCTCGCTGCAATCCGCATTAAAGTACGATTTTTCACCATATCGCTTATCTGCGCTCATGCACCGACGGAAGAGAAGGACGACGTGGAAAAGGATGCATTCTATGAGCGCCTGAAAGAAGCATACGAGCGCTGCCCCCGTGATGATATCAAAGTCGTGCTTGGCGACTTTAACGCCAGGGTGGGTAAGGAGCGTGCGTTTGGCCCCAATGTCGGGAAGTTCAGTCTCCACGATCAGACTTCGCCAAATGGATTCAGGCTGATCGACTTCGCCGGTGCCCGAAACATGGTCATATCCAGCACTAGGTTTATGCACAAGAAGATCCATCAGGCTACATGGCTGTCCCCCGATCGAAAAACACGCAACCAGATCGACCACGTTGTGATAGACGGACGGCATGCTTCCAGCGTTTTAGATGTTCGCACAATACGAGGACCTTACATCGACTCTGATCACTACCTAGTAGCAGCCCGCCTCTGTACGACAAAACAGGTGCAACAAAAAACGCAGGGAAAGCTGGACGTCGAAAAGCTGCAATCGCAACAGACCGCCAATTATTTCGCAGATCGCCTCTCACATCTGCTCTCCGAGAGCACAATTCAACCTAGTGGAATGCATGAGCAGTGGGATCATATCTCAGGAGCACTCCCTGCCGCAGCCGAAGAAGTAATTGGGGCCGGCGAACGCGTGGAAACAGCTGGTATGATGATGAAGAGTGCCGCGCTGCAACGAATAGAAAGGACGAAGCCTGCAAGGCAACGCTGAGATCGAATGCAACGAGAAGTGTGTGTGAACACTACCGCGAGTTGAAGAGGGAAGCGAGGCGGCTTTTCCAGGCGAAAAAAAGAGAGGCCGAAAAGCGTGAAATAAAGGAACTTGAGATGCTGGCCAACGGGAATAATGCCCGAAAATTCTCTCAAAAAATTCGGCGAATGACAGAAGGTTTTAAACCCGGGGCAAACTCCTGTAAGAATGAGAACGGCGACCTGGTGGCCGATGTTCAGAGAGCACTAAAAATATGGAGGGATCACTTCTCTGGCCTTTTAAATGGAGAAACTGAGAAAGAAACAAGAGAAGATGCCGAACCCGAGCCCACAATCGAAGATTATGAAATTTACGTTCCACAACCCGACTATAATGAGGTGCGAATAGCAATATCCCAATTGAAAAGCAATAAAGCAGCTGGCGCTGATGGTTTGCCTGCTGAGCTATTCAAACACGGAGGCGAGGAGCTGGTAAGGCGCATGCATCAGCTTCTATGCAGAATATGGTCGGATGAATGCATGCCTGAAGATTGGAATCTAAGTGCTCTCTGCCCAATCCACAAGAAGGGCGATCCTGCAAACTATCGCGGAATCAGCTTTTGAATATCGAATATAAGGTCCTGTCAAGCGTATAGTGCGAAAGACTGAAGCCTGATGTGAACAGACTGATTGGACCTTATCAGTGTGGCTTCAGACCTGGTAAATCTACCATCGACCAGATTTTTACAATACGCCAAATCTTTAAAAAACCCCGTGAAAAAAGAATCGACACACATCATCTCTTTGTTGATTTTAAAGCCGCTTTCGATAGCACGAAAAGGAGCTGCCTCTATGCCGCTATGTCTGGATTTGGTTTCCCCGCAAAACTTATACGGCTATGCAAAATGACCTTGAGCAACACCGCCAGCTCGGTCAGAATTGGGAAGTACCTCTCCGAGCCGTTCGAAACTAAACGAGGTTTCAGACAAGGTGACCCCCTATCGTGCGATTTCCTTAATTTAATACTGGAGAAAATAATACAAGCTGCAGAACTTAACCGCGCTGGAACAATATTTTATAAAAGCGTGCAACTGTTGGCATATGCTGACGATATTGATACCATTGGCCTTAACAACCGCGCCGTAACTTCTGCTTACTCCAAATTAGAAAAAGAAGCGGAGAAAATGGGATTGGTGGTGAACGAGGGCAAAACGAAGTACCTTCTGTCATCATGCAAATAGTCAGCGCATTCGCACCTTGGCAACCAAGCCACTGTTGGCAGCAATAATTTCGAAATAGTAAAGGACTTCGTTTACCTGGGAACCAGCATTAACACCAAAAATAATGTTAGCCTAGAAATCCGACGAAGAATTACTCTTGCAAACAAATGCTACTTCGGACTGAGTAGACAATTGAAAAGTAAAGACGAACGAAAATAACACTCTATAAGTCACTCATCGCACCCGTCCTGCTATATGTTGCATAAGCGTGGACACTAACAACATCTGATGAGGCCGCTCTGGGAGTATTCGAGAGAAAGGTTCTTCGAAAGATTTGTGGACCTCTACGCGTTGGCGACGGCGAGTACCGAAGAATATTTAATGACGAGCTGTATGAACTTTACGCAGACGGCGACATAGTTCAGCGAATTAAAACACAGCGGCTTCGCTGGCTAGACCACGTAGTGCGAAGGTATCTGCTCCAGCCCAGAAGGTATTCTTATCGGCACCCGCCGGTGGAAGCAGAGGAAGAGGGAGACCACCACTCCGATGGAAGGACCAAGTGGAGACCGATTTGCGATCCCGCGGTGTTTCCAATTGGAGCCAGTTGGCGCAACGAAGAAAAGACTGGCGAGCTATGTTGGACGGTCAAAATCGCCAGGCAATTAGATGACCATATAAAGAAGAAGAAGAGTGTCAACAGTAAAAACTGCACTAAAGATGTTTTGTACAAATCGGTACAGTATTTTGAGATATATCTACGATTTTAATCTACCTCCCACAATTGTAATTGGAACAAAAGACTCCACACACTGTTTTCTGCACCTAGGCCAATTTGTATAACGTTGTGCTTTTATTGAATTTTTGTTATAGAGATAAATAGGAAACTGGAAGCAATAATCCAGAACCAGACAAGCATTTTCGAAACATAGTAGACAATTTCCAAAAACGTAAGACTCACTGTAAAGAACAAACATATTGCCACCTAACGTGAAATCGTGCAATATTTTTCTTAAATTTGTTTATCCAAATATCACGACAAAGAAAATATCTACAAAGTAAGGTAAAAAACAATCAACACTGATTGGAACCGGTTCCGGTGATTGAAATGGTTTCGGTTTCAATCGTTTTCAGATAACAGTTATACAGGGTGGCTAATGAAAGCCGCTACCAAAAAAAAATTAAATAACTTTTTTTCTATTTAATGAACCTGTTTATTTTTTTTTTATTTTGCAGATTGACTTTTACATTTAACAAAAATGGATAAGTGGGACACTGAAACAAGAATTTGGATTGTCCGCCGCTATCACGCACTGGAGTCCGTAGTTTCGGTTCAAAGAGAGTATAGGCGCACATTTGGCGGCAATCCTCCGAGCAGATGGACCATAATAAGACTTGTAAACAATTTTGCCGAGCATGGGACAGTCAACAGAAGACCTTACCATCGAAACCCTTCAGTTCGAACGGAGGAAACAATCGCTGCTGTAGCTGCTGCCATACAAAACAATCCACGTGTTTCGACAAGAAGCTTATCTGCTCAAATGGGTGTAAGCAGACAGTCATTACAGTCAATTATGCACAAAGATTTGGACTTATTCCCATATAAAATTCAAATGGCCAACAAACTGAACGCTGCAGACTTGCCGATTCGCTTGGAATTTTGCCAGAAGATGCTTCAAATGGTGGAAGAGGATGGAAACATGTTGAACTGTCTTTTCATGTCTGACGAGGCCCATTTCGATTTAAACGGCAACATAAACAAACAAAATTGTCGAATATGGAGTGCTTCCAACCCACAGATACTCCATGAGACGGAATTGCATCCACTTCGTGTCACAGTGTGGTGTGCAGTTTCATCACGCTGCATTGTCGGGCCCTTCTTCTTCGAAGAAAACGGTCACACCGTTACGGTTACTGGAGACCGTTACTTGAGCATGTTGAGAGAGTTTTTCTATCCAGAATTACGCCGAATGAGAATTTCTTTCAACTCTGTGTGGTTTCAGCAAGATGGTGCAGCTCCTCATATAGCCCAACCTGTTATGACAGAATTGCGACGAAAATTTCCTAATAAGCTGATATCCAGAAACTCCACATTCCGTTGGCCACCCAGGTCGCCTGACCTTACTGCACCTGACTTTTTCTTGTGGGGTTATTGCAAACGGGAAGTCTTCAAAGCAAAACCAACAAATTTGAATGGACTAAGGCAATCCATTCGAGAAACAATTGCGGCTATTCCTGTCTCAACTCTCCAAGCAGTAATGAACAACTTTTTGGTAAGATGCCGCACATGCATCGACGAGCAGGGGGGCATTTAAATTCCATTATTTTTAAAACTAATTAAGCTATATTTAATAAAATTTAATGAGCTTTAACATGAATAAAAGAAAAATGAATTCCATACACTGAAAAAAAAATTATTTGAGTTTCTTAATGCAGCAAAATTCATCAGCCACCCTGTATGTCATGCTGCTCACATACTCTAAATTTCGTGTGCCCGCGAAAGGGTTAAGTGAATAATAATAGTGAATTCTTTTTCAGTTAAATACGTTCCTTTTGGTAATTTTCAGTTTCAGGTAACACAACCTCAATTGCGTACTAAATTTTCATAGCCTTTCCATCGGTAGTTTTGCTTTTGTTTTCATCCACTTTTTTTTTGGTAACAAATGCACGTAATTTAATTCGAAGGCTGTTTTTGTTAAATTCACTAGGATTTACCATAATTTTCATTTATTTGCACAATTTTTCATTAAATATTCATTTATTCGCTCGTTTTGATACACCGCGCACTGTCTCTGTGTTTTTTGTGGCCCTTTATTGCGGCAACACACATATATATATATATATATATATCCCTTTATACGTGTGGGTGGCGAGTAAGCCAAAGAGTTGTTTTTGTTGAACAAAATATTAGTCAGACAAATCGCCCAAATCCGCAATAAATAAATAAATTTAACAATAAATAAATATAATTGAATTAAAAATACAGTTAATTGAATTTATTTGAAATTTTATTGAGTTGGGGATTTTGATTTTCCTAGGTAAAATACTACCTTCTATTAAGCATTGATCTTGTACGGTTGAGCATTTCATCGTACCTTCAGCTAATTTCTTCTGGTTCTGTTTTGATTCCGTATTTCCTCTAAATCCTAAGGAAAGTTTCATTAGACTAGCTGATTCGATAGTTGAATTCGAAACGGACTACAATGAACTCGAGGATTCAGTCCACACCAAGCATACTCTTGGGCTTCAACAAGACGACTTGAAGTCAATCAAACAGTATCCGCCTGCCTCCATGTGATACTGACGTATTCAAGGGCGGTTATCTATCATGCCCAACATTTCGTGACACGTTCACGGCCATATATATCTTAGATAAGCGCCTAACACGTTGAGAAGTTATTCCATCTCAACAATAAGACACAAGGTGAGGCAAAAGATATTGTTAAAAATGCCCGCTCACGAATGAGGGATTTGATACGGCCTGGAGAAACTTATGCGGGAAATACGAAAAAAAACGTATTTTAGTAAACTCGCAACTCCAAATTTTGTTTAATTTGAAAAAGGTAGAGAGTGAGTGTGGTAGCGCGATTAAAACCCTTCAGCACGAAATAAATAATTGCCTTTCGTCCCTGCAAAGTCATAAAATTGACACTTCGAACTGGGATGCAATTACTACATACTTGTGTTCGACTAAATTGCCGGGAATTACGCTTGGTTTGTGGGAGCAAAGCATAGACCACAAAGTGGAAATATTCAAGTGGGAGGATATGGACAAGTTTTTGTCCAACAGCTTCCAGACACTCAAAACAGTGCCTGGGTTCATAGGGAGTTCTTCGAAAGTGCAAAAACCGCAAAGTACGCGGAATGCCAACGAAACCCTTGCAAAAAGAATTGGTACATACCAAGCAAACGTGACATAATCACTGTGCACAGTGTGAAGTCTCTCAACACACAGGCAACAACCAGCCCTCATCATTATAATGCTGATAATGCTGCGTCTACTTCCATGCAGGCACAAGCGATTTTACATCAACGACGAAGTTGATATCATACTTGGCGGAGACGTATATTCGAAATTATGCTGCATAGAAGCACCGAATCTAACCAGAAATATTGTGTCCTTTTATAGCGAAGTTGCTTTGGACAAACAGCTTACAGCATTCTGGTACTGCAAAGATCTTTATAGGGGAACTACGAGTCGTAGGGAGGATGGGAGATATGTCGTATCTCTTCCATTCAGACAGGACTACCCAGATAGGAGAAATATTGGGCGTGTTCGCAATTCTTCCGGAATAAAACGCTTTTAGCAAAGAACCCGGAATTAGGGAGAGAATATATGAGGGTCTGTCTGAATACGAGATATTAGGGCAAACTCGTATGCGAAAAGTTAATACCATTGTGCCAGCCGATTCGGCGGACAACTACTTTTTGCCCCATCACGCCGTAGTAAAGGCGGGGAGTACCACCACAAAGGTACGCACAAGTTTAAACGACATTCTCCTGCCAGGCCCAGTACTTCAGTCATACCTACCAGTACTTATACTGCGATGGAGACTACATCGGTACGTTTTCAATAGTGGCATCGAAAAGATGTATAGGCAAATTTGGATGAGGGACGATCACATCAAATTCCAACGGACTGTTTATCGAACATCGCCTCAGGAACCCATAAGCCTTTACAATCTGAAAACGGTCACTCTCGGGGTCAATTGCGCGCTTTATCTGGCAATCAGAACCCTACAGCATCTAGCATACTAAGGGAAGGCATGTACGTAAATGACGTATTAGCGGGAGGACATACATTCGCATCTGCCATTAATGCGAGGAACGAGATTCGCCAAGTCTTACACACGGCTGGCTTCCCACTACGGAAATTGACTTCGAATTCTGAGAAAATTCTCAACGACATCCCAAAATCGGATCGGCTGACCAAGGACTTTCTGGAATTCGAAGAAACAAGCACCTTTAAGGCATTGAGCATAAGATGGAATGCCCGATCCGACATATTTTACTTTAAAGCAGGGTCACTGGAAGAAAGTCAAAAGCTGACAAAACGAGCGATTCTATCCGCCATCACCAATCTCTTTAGAGGGGACCGATTGGGATGAGCCAGTGTCGTCCAATACATTGGAACGATGGAAAAACTTCAGACATCAATACCACGAAATCGATAAAATAAGGATACCACGATGGGTAAACTTTTCACCAGAAGATGAGGTCGAAGTACATAAATTCTGCTTCGGAAAAGGCATACGCTGCAGTTGTATAGGTGCGAACTATGATATCTTCGTAAATCTACTCCTTGCCAAAACCAGAGTAGCACTAGTGAAGACCATCCCACTTCCGCGTTTGGAACTTTGCGGAGCAGTACTGTTAGCGGAGATGATGGACTCAATATTCCGAAACATCAAACTGGGACCAATGAAACAACATGTATGAACGGATTCCACCATTGTTTTAGCATGGATAAAGAAGCCATCATGTTCCTAGTCAACATTCCTTCCTTACGGAAGGAGGGGTGACATGACCTAGAAGGTTTCACTGGTCATAAATCTCTACCACGACAGTCGGGCAGTACCGCAAGGGAGTACCGGAGCGTACCGGGTTCAAATCCGGCCAAGGACTGTTAATTCGATAGCACTCCCCAAAACCGTCGGGGAGTGTTTTTGTCGTTACCACAACAACAACAACAACATCTGGTCGGCAATAAGGACTGGCTTCATATCAACTCCGAATCAAATCCAACAGACTTAGGAAGCAGAGGACTGCCGGCATCGGATTTGGTCAACAATTTTTGTGGTGGCAGGTACCTTCTTGGCTGCAAGATGGCAATTCCCAATTTCGAGTACAAGAAAACGAATATCATACGAGGTGTGTTCAAAAAGTATCGCGAATTTTGTGTTTTTTCAAAAATTATTTATTTATTCATGAATATCTATTTTGTCCCCATCAAAGTAATCCCCATGAGATATTATACACTTGTGCCAACGGTTTTTCCAATCTTCGAAGCTCTTCAAAAAATCATTTTTTTGTATCTTGTTCAGCTCCTCCTTCGATGCCGTCTTTCTCTCGTCAAGAGAAGCGTAACGTCGTCCTTTCATGGGCCTCTTCAGTTTAGGGAACAAGAAAAAGTCACAGGGGGCCAGATCTGGGGAATACGGTGGCTGCGGCATCATTAGTGTGTTGTTTTTGGCCAAAAAGTCGCGCACAAGCAACGATGCGTGAGCAGGAGCGTTATCGTGGTGCAAAAGCCAATTTTTGTTCTTCCACAAATCCGGGCGTTTCTGGCGGATTGCTTCGCGCAAATTGCGCATAACTTGCAGGTAATATTCCTTATTGACCGTTCTTCCCTGTGGCAAGAACTCATGATGCACCACGCCCCTGCAATCGAAGAAAACTGTCAGCAAAACTTTCACATTCGACCGAACTTGGCGCGCTTTTTTCGGTCTTGGTTCGTGCGGCAGCTTCCATTGAGATGATTGAGCTTTGGTTTCCATGTCATAACCATAAACCCACGATTCGTCACCAGTTATGACCCTCTGGAGCAAATTTAGGTCGTCGCGGACAGAGTTTAACATCTCATTAGCAATGTTCATGCGATGCTGTTTTTGGTCACAATTGAGCAATTTTGGTACGAATTTCGCGTAAAAATCGAAGACGATCCAAAACACGTGCAAGCAAAGCAGCTGTCAACAATTAACTGAACATTCAAAATGGCCGAGCTTATCGGCATAAGTGAGAGACATGAGTACCAACATAACGCCACAAAAAATTCGAAATTCGAATATACGTAACCAGCGATAATTCAAAATTCGCGATACTTTTTGAACACACCTCGTACATCCGTGGAGGCAAAGAGTGCTCAGACCTACCCAATATCAAAGCAACAAATAATCAAGATTCTAGACCAGTTTTCGAATTTATCGAGGGCTTTGGGGGTACTATCATATATTATGAGATTCTTTCGAAGACCTCATCCCAAGACAAAAACTTTCTTGAAAGAAAAATCGTGCCTAATCTCATCCGATGAGATCAAGACAACGACTCAACTCTTGATTAAAATGTTTTAGAAGCAATATTATGGTGGGGAATATATAAACTTGAGGAAGGGACAGGTAATCGATAGGAAAAGCGAGATATTGACTCAACCCGTGCATAGACAAAGATGGCATTATTAGGGCCAGGGGTAGTCTTGGAGCGTTTTAATAACTGGCTTGTAACGAGCGCCACCTAATCATTCTGCCTTACAATTGTAGGTTGACGCGTCAAATCTCCCTTCATGGGGAAAACCAACTAATGCTCCGTTTCATACGCACCCAGTACGGGATTGCGAATGGCAAGTACATGATTAGGGCCACCATCCACAACTGCACTATTTATAAAAACGGGCGCAAAGCCAACTTATGGGTAACCTTCCTTGCGAACGCACTACGTTCATCCGCGCGTTTACAAATACCGGGTTGAGCTTTCAAAAGTTCTAGCGGTAGAGATGTCGACTCAAGAAAGGCTACGTTTGCCTTTTTGTGTGTTTTAACACGAAAGCGATCCATCTGGAAGCGACCAGTGATCTTAGTAGCCCATCCTTTCCAGCAGCCTTTTCGTGTTTTATCGCTAGACGAGGATGCCCGAGAAACATTTACTCCGACAATGGTACTAACTTTGTCGGAGCTTCACGATCTTTACGATCTGAATTTAAGGCATTTATCTCGGAAGCCCGAGATAAGACCGTATCAAAGTACAGCCGTCAAGCCATGACAGGGCATTTTTTTCCGGCCGGGTCTCCACATATAGGCGGACTCTGGGAGGCGGATCTGAAGAGTTTTAGAAGCCATTTCAAGAAGTTACCCTCGCCTCATAAATTTACGCATGAGAAATTCCACACGATATTATGTCGGATTGAAGCATGCCTCAACTCGCGACCATTGAGTCCAGCCTCAAAAGAGCCTTCGAACATGGAGCCATTGGCCCCTGATCACTTCCCAGCTGGAAGTCATCTCCTGACTCCGCCCAAACCATAGGTGAATGAGAGCCCTGACTCCATTATCAATAGGTGTCAAAAGCCCAAGGCTCTTCATCAAACCTTCTGCAGGCGATTGAGAGTGTAATACTTATCCAAACTTCAAAAACGAGAAAAGTGGAAGCATCCGAAACAAAATATTAAGGTGGGGATCTCGTTGTCATCAAAGAAGGCAACTTATCTCCAAACGAATGGAGGCTCGGTCGAGTTACCAACGTACACCCCGGTGAAGATAACCGAGTACGTGTAGTGCATCTCATGACCTAGAAGGGTCAGATTAGAATGGTCAACCTGATTCTGCTCCCTATGGAGGGACCGGATGGTGAGAGGCCCGCTGCCGCAATACCGTTCTTGGTTACGCACCTAAAAGTAGGACACACACTAATATTTGCGAAGGGATATATTGTAAAGTATGAAGTGTGATGTGAACATCAAATGTTAGTACCTAAAGTGAATGAAATACAGCTAGAGGAGGTTACCATTGGGTGGAAGACGGTATGCGGGCATATCATTATACCTTCCTCAATTCTTTTCACTAAAGGCAGTTGCAAGGTCAAGGCGGGGGATTCCTCTGGACCGTACCTCTTTCGGGATGGGGTGGGTTGTTGCCTTTTCTCAACCGATGTTACATAAACTTTAATTTTAGGACTCCAGACCTGAATCTAAACTCGGGAGCTTTACTCCCTGAACTCAAAAATCTCGAAATCCTACTCAAAAAGGACTGCAAATGGGACAACTAACATCACTCTATGTTGTATCTCCCATCGATTTAGGTTCCGATTGGGGCGAGGTCTGAGGTGGTAATCGACACTCGCATTCTCTACCCTACCCTACCATGATCTTCGATGTGAATAGGATTCGAAGATCACACTAAAGAAAACCTGCCTTCTATGTAATCAACACATTGTCCTCCAGGAACATACTAAACTTCTAAAGACTCATTTTTTTTCAAATAGATACAATATCAACTTTTATTGAAACTTAACATACTATAATAGAAAAAGCGTTCACGCCTAGGCTTAACAATAGCTATACATACGAGTATGTCTGCATATACCTAGAAAGCTTAATCCTGAGAAAAAACTAACTAAGCCAAAGAATGGCATATGATAATAGTAAGTTAATTGAGTGAGGATCAAATCCGATCCGATGAAAAAAGTATAGTAATACGAGTATGTAATAGTTAATTTGCTGGGCTTACTAGGGTATCAGTAACGAACAAAAAGCAAACCTATTGAACTATTTCGTTCTTTTATTTCCTTATTTACATATATTACCTGTGTGTTTCTTTTGTTTTTGTTTTTTCCAGTAGAAAAACAAATTTATTGTCGATACCTAAATATGTACATATGTAGGTCGTTCTGTATCCGAGGGGCATTCTATGATTATGTGGTTGACAAAAAAAATAAATTATTATTATTTATTTTTAAGGGGTTCTGGTTCCGGTATTAAAATTTAATTATCATTCCTACATCCGGGATGAATAAAAAAAACCGTTGGATAGAAAGTACTAATTGAGTACCCTATTTTTGCAATTCATAGTTACTTAGTAATTGAGGAAAATGCAGATATTGGTTTGTACTTAAATCCACTCAGAGTTATTATTTAGAAAGAGGTTTAATTAATCAAGAGAATTTACTTTTGCGAAAGTAAATATTTGACAAAACAATTTTTCATACTAAAGTACTTAATTACTGGGACTTGCCAAACTCTGCTTTACATACGTATTTATATGAACCATTGTAACGACAAGAGAATGGTACAAACGTACGTACGCACATATTTAGGGACAACAAATGTACATACATATGTATGTACATGGGTTTGTACATGTAGGTAAGTATGCTTATACATATTCCTATTCACAAATCAAAGCCAAAAAAACGCAAAACAATAAAAATTGCAAAAGCTAATTAGAACAATGTTACTTACATATTTATGTTGGTATGTATGATTGTATGTTAAGGTGCTCCAGCGATGAAAGGCCTTCCAGCGTGGTTGATGCAATTTATCTGTTTAGCAAAGGCAAAGGTATTGTTTTGTTTTCGGGTTGTCGGGCTTTGTTTTGACTTACACTGCTAGCGAATGCGATCACTACAGTGACACAGAATAATTTTCCCTATTTACAAAAATTAAACTTTTGACAACTATATCTATTTTTATTTTTTTTTCTGTTCTTTGTTCATTAGCACCTTTGACTAAACAAGTTTTTTTTTTCTTTGAAAAAAACTAGCGCTTTTTTAACACTACCGCATGTACGAGTATAAGCCTACATATTTGAATTTTATAACTTTTTTCTATTTAGCTATTTGATTAATTTATATAAGAACATTCACTGATCCTTTGCAGAAAAGCTTTTCTTTAGTTTGTTTCTTTCCTAGAGATACTGATAAATTCCACTCGATTTTTTTCTTTAACACATTTAAGCCTTGTTTCTAACTTTTACTTTTAATTCACTCCTAATAATTTGACGAGTTTTCACTGGTTTGGCTTCTTGTACAATGTGTTATTTGATGTGGTGCAGCTTTATTTGCAAGCACTGTGCCCTGATATCACTACATTTAGAAGGTGTCAGGAAAAGGCAGGAGATGCGGCTGGCGTAATTGATGTGACTGGTACTAACTGGTAATAATGTCTGACCACTTACTGGGGTGAAACGAGAAACCGCAAAGAGACTAACTGTAGCCGATCAGGCCCTTTTATAGGTTCGGTGTTCCTGCCTTGAAGCTTTCGTTTTTGACAGCTTCCTTTTATTTGGGAAGTGTTAAATGTCAATTAAATGCATCTTTTCACTGACCGAATAAAATTAGTACAGAGTAACCTGCATGATTCTGTTTTCGGACTATCTTTTGGTAATGAGTCATATGTGACTCACGTGAGAGTATTTACGAAAACAAGCGACAATTGATAGTTTCTTCCTAGAATCAATTAAATTAACTAGCCACAGATATGATTGAACATAAAATGATAAGTAAGAGCATGGTATGTGGACATGGAAATTGTTAACAACATTCAAAGATATGTGGTAACTGAAGCGACCATTACAATATAAATCTATATATCAAACAAAATATATATACAGATAACGTTGAAGGCGATACCGAAGTTCCAATCCTCGAAGATATCAGAGTAATCGACGACATTTTTCAAAGAAAAGCAAACGTTCATAGAGGGAGGAGTAACTATAGGACTTTACATTTATTTAGTACTCGGAACAGCTAAAAGCGTATGAGGTCCTTAATCCGTCACCTCGGTTTCGAACACACCTGATGTCTACGAACAAAACGATCTAAATTCCGAATTATTAATTTTTTTTGTTTTGAACATTTTATAACAGGTATTTTATTAGAATTCATTTTCAAACATTTTACAATGCATTTTAGGTACATTTTTCAAGAGAAAAAGCGAAGTCACATTTTGTATGTGTTTGAAAAGAAATGGCAATTTTGAATATAGTATTGAACATTAGTTCAGAAGAAAACTGATTAACATAGAAATTTATGAAAAGGTTGCTTAAATATATATAATATAGTATTCATGAAACGAGCTCAAGGCCAAGAATAATAATTTTTCACTTTTGGAATTTTATGAAAATTGTTATTGTTTTTATTTATTAATAATCATTTTATTTAATTATTAAAAGTTTTTTGAATAATAATTTTTCACTTTTGGAATTTTATGAAAATTATTATTGTTTTTAAATAGATATTTAGCTGGCTCGAGGTCTGTGTTAATTTACTAAAAATTAAAACACTGTTGTTCTTTTTTCCAAACCGATATATTTCGATTGCTCCACGGCAATCGTCTTCAAAGGTTACAGAGCTGATAAAAACATAAACATAAAAACAACAATTAACAATTATACGTATTAAAAACATTTTTCATAATTACATACTTTTCTTTACACGTCTACTCTGTGTGACGTGGAGTATGGTACTGTCTTTTTGTAAGAAAATTTTTGTATATATGAGCGCACTGGTCCGCGTCGCTCTTATAGTTAAGTCGTATGTCTGTCGGTACGTTAATGATGTATAGCATTTCCAGCGTGAATCGTTTATTGTAGTGTTGTTCTTGTTGCAGTATTTTGGTCTCATCAAAATTTGGTGAGTGTCTGCTAGTGGCACAGTGGGCCATGAGTGCTGTTTTATGATAATTGAGTTGATTGCATTGTTTCAAATCTGATTTGTGTTGTGATAGTCTTGTTTTTAATTTTGATTTTGTTGTACCGACATAAACATTATTGCACGTTTCCTCAGCAGTACCTTTACAGGGAATTTGATATACAACATTACTTTTCTCCATATCTGGTATCTTTGATTTTGTTTTATTAAAAATACTTTTAAGTGTGTTAGGAGGTTTATGTGCTATTTTTGTATTTTCTTTATTATAACAATCAGACTTAGCCAGACGTTCTGATAATTGTGGCACGTAAGCCAGGGATTTGAAATTTAATGGTTTTTCGGAGTTTTTTATGTTTTTCGTTAATTTAGCTTTTTTGATTAATCTGTTGATTGTCTTTTTTGGAAAATCGTTATTCCTTAATAAAATGTATATTTCTTCCTTAATTTCGTTGTGGTACACTTCGTCTGAGATCATTAGCATTTTCCGTATACAGCCCATCGCTGTATTTATAATCATAGATTTGGGATGTTTAGAATTAAAATTTATAATTCGTCCTGAAGCTATTTGTTTTTTATACCACTTTAGTTTTAATTGGTTTCTTCGTCTATTTATTTCAGAGTCCAAAAAAGCTAAGCTACCGTTATTTTCTAATTCTAGCGTGAATTTTATATTCTTATCAAAATTGTTTAATGTGTCAAGAGTATTTTGTACCTCATTCTCACGTACTATAGCGAAGAGGTCGTCGACGTATTTCGTAAGTATCCTAGGTTTGTACCGCAATTTCTCCATACTATTATCCAACAGTTTTTCCATGATAATATCCGCTATAATTGGGGATGTGGGTGACCCCATCGGCATTCCTTTCAACTGGCTATATATGGTATTCTTATACTTAAAATATCTGCTCTCTTGAATGCAAAATGTTGTTATCTCCATAAACAGCTGTTTTGGTATCCTTGTGTAATCTTTAATTATTTCCCATTTTTCTTGTATTGTATCGAGTACCAGATGTATCGGTATACTCGGAAAGAGTGATACGACGTCGAACGAAACAAGTTTTTCGTCGTCAAAATGTAGGTGTTGTTTACTCTTTCCTTGAACTCGAAAGTATTTTTAATGTTATAAATTGAATGTGCTGTTATATTTTTTAAAATTTCAGCAATATATTTGCACAGACCGTATGAGGGTGATCCAACCGCCGAACAAATTGGTCTTAAAGGAGTGCCTTCCTTGTGGATCTTCGGGAGACCATAGATTCTGGGTGGTAGTGCAGTTGTTGTTGTGAGTCTATTTTTCTCAGTCTTTGTGATTAATTCCAACTTATATAGCTTCTCCACTAAGCAGTTGTTTTTATTCTGCAATCGTGACGTTGGATCCTGTCTTGTCACCCTATATGTAGCTAAATCACTTAAAATGTCTTCCATTTTCTTATCGTATTCATCGACTTCCATTGCAACCGTTTTATTTCCTTTGTCTGATGTTAAGATTCGTATGTTGCTATTTTCCTTCAGAAATTTCTTTGTTTGCCCCACTGTATCTGTGATTGCTCTGTCTATTGCACTATGATTGTTTGTTGTTGTGTGGCTTTTTATCATCAACAAGAGTTTAGTGCGAGCTTCTTCTTGTTGGTCTTTATTTTTTTTTTTTTTTTTATGGATTGTACCAAATTCTCTACGTCCGCTATATACTTAAACAGCGGCAAACTTTTATTGTCCACCGGTAGACCGAACTTCGGCCCTTTAGCCAATAATGATTTGATCTCTTGTGGAAATTCTAACTTCGTTTTATTTATAAACCATTCCTCATGCTCTTTGTTATTAATAAGTATTTCGGTTCTCTTGGCGCTTTTTGAGTTTTGTTGTTGTTTTGTTCGCGATATTATTCTCCCTTTCCATTAGTTCTTTAAAATCTTTCTCACCCAATTGCTCTTTAAGTTTGTGTGTTGCTTGATCCATTCGCTGGTTTAATCGTTGAAGTATGTTGTGTTTTTGTTTTATAAGTAGGCTTAAAATTTTGATAAGGTAAAAATGTGTATGTCTGTGTAACAATTTATCTATGTTCGTGTTTTTCTCCGAGTCAGATACAAATAATTTCTTAACTTTAACTGAATTTCTTATAAACTTAGGAATAATTTTTGATTTTCTACATTTCATAAGGAACTTTAAACTAGATTTAACTTTTACCAATTTTTTCGACGTTAACTGCAATTTGTTGATTGTTGTTTTGGCGTTTTTATTGTCGTTCTTTATATTAGCATATCCCATGTTTGATGATTTATGCCCACGGCGTGCCTTCCGTCTGTGTAAATAATACTTTTTAGCGACCTTTTTCTTCACAATAAATAGATATTTAGCTGGCTCGAGGTCTGTGAAACAATGCAATCAACTCAATTATCATAAAACAGCACTCATGGCCCACTGTGCCACTAGCAGACACTCACCAAATTTTGATGAGACCAAAATACTGCAACAAGAACAACACTACAATAAACTATTCACGCTGGAAATGCTATACATCATTAACGTACCGACAGACATACGACTTAACTATAAGAGCGACGCGGACCAGTGCGCTCATATATACAAAAATTTACTTACAAAAAGACAGTACCATACTCCACGTCACACAGAGTAGACGTGTAAAGAAAAGTATGTAATTATGAAAAATGTTTTTAATACGTATAATTGTTAATTGTTGTTTTTATGTTTATGTTTTTATCAGCTCTGTAACCTTTGAAGACGATTGCCGTGGAGCAATCGAAATATATCGGTTTGGAAAAAAGAACAACAGTGTTTTAATTTTTAGTAAATTAACACAGACCTCGAGCCAGCTAAATATCTATTTATTGTGAAGAAAAAGGTCGCTAAAAAGTATTATTTACACAGACGGAAGGCACGCCGTGGGCATAAATCATCAAACATGGGATATGCTAATATAAAGAACGACAATAAAAACGCCAAAACAACAATCAACAAATTGCAGTTAACGTCGAAAAAATTGGTAAAAGTTAAATCTAGTTTAAAGTTGCTTATGAAATGTAGAAAATCAAAAATTATTCCTAAGTTTATAAGAAATTCAGTTAAAGTTAAGAAATTATTTGTATCTGACTCGGAGAAAAACACGAACATAGATAAATTGTTACACAGACATACACATTTTTAGCTTATCAAAATTTTAAGCCTACTTATAAAACAAAAACACAACATACTTCAACGATTAAACCAGCGAATGGATCAAGCAACACACAAACTTAAAGAGCAATTGGGT
The DNA here is from genome assembly GCA_949987695.1 of Merzomyia westermanni. Classification (NCBI taxonomy): domain Eukaryota; kingdom Metazoa; phylum Arthropoda; class Insecta; order Diptera; family Tephritidae; genus Merzomyia; species Merzomyia westermanni. Next base: position 131,231,108 of record OX465292.1, on the reverse strand, counting down.
GAGAAAGAGTTTAAAGAACTAATGGAAAGGGAGAATAATATCGCGAACAAAACAACAACAAAACTCAAAAAGCGCCAAAAGTCAAAATATAACAAAATGCGAACTAAACGAAACGAAATACTTATTAATAACAAAGAGCATGAGGAATGGTTTATAAATAAAACGAAGTTAGAATTTCCACAAGAGATCAAATCATTATTGGCTAAAGGGCCGAAGTTCGGTCTACCGGTGGACAATAAAAGTTTGCCGCTGTTTAAGTATATAGCGGACGTAGAGAATTTGGTACAATCCATAAAAAAAAAAAAAAAAATAAAGACCAACAAGAAGAAGCTCGCACTAAACTCTCGTTGATGATAAAAAGCCACACAACAACAAACAATCATAGTGCAATAGACAGAGCAATCACAGATACAGTGGGGCAAACAAAGAAATTTCTGAAGGAAAATAGCAACATACGAATCTTAACATCAGACAAAGGAAATAAAACGGTTGCAATGGAAGTCGATGAATACGATAAGAAAATGGAAGACATTTTAAGTGATTTAGCTACATATACGGTGACAAGACAGGATCCAACGTCACGATTGCAGAATAAAAACAACTGCTTAGTGGAGAAGCTATATAAGTTGGAATTAATCACAAAGACTGAGAAAAATAGACTCACAACAACAACTGCACTACCACCCAGAATCTATGGTCTCCCGAAGATCCATAAGGAAGGCACTCCTTTAAGACCAATTTGTTCGGCGGTTGGATCACCCTCATACGGTCTGTGCAAATATATTGCCGAAATTTTAAAAAATATAACAGCACATTCAATTTATAACATTAAAAATACTTTCGAGTTCAAGGAAAGAGTAAACAACACCTACATTTTGACGACGAAAAACTTGTTTCGTTCGACGTCGTATCACTCTTTCCGAGTATACCGATACATCTGGTACTCGATACAATACAAGAAAAATGGGAAATAATTAAAGATTACACAAGGATACCAAAACAGCTGTTTATGGAGATAACAACATTTTGCATTCAAGAGAGCAGATATTTTAAGTATAAGAATACCATATATAGCCAGTTGAAAGGAATGCCGATGGGGTCACCCACATCCCCAATTATAGCGGATATTATCATGGAAAAACTGTTGGATAATAGTATGGAGAAATTGCGGTACAAACCTAGGATACTTACGAAATACGTCGACGACCTCTTCGCTATAGTACGTGAGAATGAGGTACAAAATACTCTTGACACATTAAACAATTTTGATAAGAATATAAAATTCACGCTAGAATTAGAAAATAACGGTAGCTTAGCTTTTTTGGACTCTGAAATAAATAGACGAAGAAACCAATTAAAACTAAAGTGGTATAAAAAACAAATAGCTTCAGGACGAATTATAAATTTTAATTCTAAACATCCCAAATCTATGATTATAAATACAGCGATGGGCTGTATACGGAAAATGCTAATGATCTCAGACGAAGTGTACCACAACGAAATTAAGGAAGAAATATACATTTTATTAAGGAATAACGATTTTCCAAAAAAGACAATCAACAGATTAATCAAAAAAGCTAAATTAACGAAAAACATAAAAAACTCCGAAAAACCATTAAATTTCAAATCCCTGGCTTACGTGCCACAATTATCAGAACGTCTGGCTAAGTCTGATTGTTATAATAAAGAAAATACAAAAATAGCACATAAACCTCCTAACACACTTAAAAGTATTTTTAATAAAACAAAATCAAAGATACCAGATATGGAGAAAAGTAATGTTGTATATCAAATTCCCTGTAAAGGTACTGCTGAGGAAACGTGCAATAATGTTTATGTCGGTACAACAAAATCAAAATTAAAAACAAGACTATCACAACACAAATCAGATTTGAAACAATGCAATCAACTCAATTATCATAAAACAGCACTCATGGCCCACTGTGCCACTAGCAGACACTCACCAAATTTTGATGAGACCAAAATACTGCAACAAGAACAACACTACAATAAACGATTCACGCTGGAAATGCTATACATCATTAACGTACCGACAGACATACGACTTAACTATAAGAGCGACGCGGACCAGTGCGCTCATATATACAAAAATTTTCTTACAAAAAGACAGTACCATACTCCACGTCACACAGAGTAGACGTGTAAAGAAAAGTATGTAATTATGAAAAATGTTTTTAATACGTATAATTGTTAATTGTTGTTTTTATGTTTATGTTTTTATCAGCTCTGTAACCTTTGAAGACGATTGCCGTGGAGCAATCGAAATATATCGGTTTGGAAAAAAGAACAACAGTGTTTTAATTTTTAGTAAATTAACACAGACCTCGAGCCAGCTAAATATCTATTTATTGTGAAGAAAAAGGTCGCTAAAAAGTATTATTTATTATTGTTTTTATTTATTAATAATCATTTTATTTAATTATTAAAAGTTTTTTGGATTGAATAGAGTAGGAAAAATGTTTAGAGACAACTGCCATAGCTTTTCTTATAGATCCATTTCCCACGTCATAGTTTGAATCTAGTTAATTAATTGTAGGAATTCAACAAAAAAAAATCCCTTGTATGAAGGCGAGTACAAAGATTTATTTTTCCAACTTGTGCAGTTGCAACTTGTGTGGTGGTATTTTTTTGTTTAAACATGTCTCTCTCTCTATGGCGCGATATACAACAGGTATATCATCATAAACCTCCTAAGAGATTTTTGCGCCAAGCTTCTCTTTCAATTTGTGGTGTGCCGATTTGAATTTTCCCTACAAATTGGTGGGACCTACAGTTTTTTGCCGACTCCGAACGGCATCTACAAAGGAGACGAATTTTTGCTGAGAAGCCTGTCATGGCAGAAATACACTTGGAGAGTTTGCCAAACCACTGCCGAGGGGCGACCCCGTTTTGAAAAACTTTTTTCAAATCACTTTTGATGTTACCTGTATCAGGGCTCGAACCATGGACCTTCGGTGTGGTAGGCCGGCAACACTACCTTCACACCACGGCGGCCGCACATGTCTACTTGACATAAATGCGATATTAATGATACGAACCTGGGATTCAAATATCCGTAATACAAAAGAGTGCGATTGTCCAGATAACTTTAAACGTAGCAAATATTTGAATATAGCAATTGATACTACAAAAAAAAAAAAAAAAAAGTCACGCAGAAAAATGCATTCAAAATGTCAATACAAAACAAGGAACTAAAACTTGCAAGCCACTCTATTTTGCAAGTCCCAAATATTTTGAGGGCAAGTACTATTTTAAACATAAACATTCGGTAAGGCCCAGTCCGCGAATAATATCTCCGCTCACTTGAACATATTGGAGTAATACCAATCCTGGTAGTTCATATGTCTGGCAAGCTTAATATGAACCCCGAAGCTGCTCCGGTTTTTTATACCTAGTAGTGCCACGCACACAAGGTATATTAACTTTAGTCGCCTAACGGCAGTACGTAACGGCATAAATGGATCGAGATAGATATTGACTTATATATATCAAAATGTTCAGGACGAAAAGAGAAATTGATAAGGACATGTCCGTCCGTCCGTCCGTCTGTGAACACGATAACTTGAGTAAATTTTGAGATATCTTAATGAAGTTTGGTATGCGGGTTCCTTGGTACTCATCTCCGAGCGCCACTTTTTATATATAGCATATTTTCGAAAACACAAAAAAATTTATTACTCAGTACATAATACACCTATAAGGATAAAGATTGGCATAAAACACATTTTTCAAGAAATTTTAGAAAATGGGCGTGGCCCCACCCCTTTTATAGTAGTGGACTATTCCACAAAACTTTTTATGCCATAACTCCGCCAAAAATTGATTTGTCGAAACGAAATTTGGTGATAATGTTCTATATATGAAGGTAACTGTAAAAACGGACGAAAGCGGTTAATGTTCACGCCCAGTTTTTTAACATAGTTCTTAAAAACTTTTTTGTAAAATTTAAAAAGCGATACTTCTACAACTAAGCAAGTTATATCTATCAGATTTTGCACACATAATAAGCTTTTTAAGAAAAACTCGGCCGCAAACGAATTTTGTCAATTTTGAAGAAGTAGGCGTGGCGCCGCCCACTTTTCAGAATAAAATTTCTGCTATTTTCAAAGGAAATCGCTTATAATTCAATCTTGATACTTCAATGCTGCTTCTCAGTAGTATGCGTTGAAGCCAAAAGGCTTGCAATAGTTGGGAATCGCTGGACATTTCTCAATGCAGCCGTATGCTGCAAAACTACACTTGTCGGGAAATTCAGCGGTGAGAATTTGCGAACGTCAGCTAGAAAATACCGATGTACGGCTTGAGAAGACAGTCTTTGGCTATCCTCCAACCGATGCGCTTCCAGTCGTCATCGCTCTTTATAAAAGGTATCTTTCTTCCTGCAATTAGCATAATTATTCTTATTTTTATTATTGTATATATTTGCATAAATTCATATATATCTTCTTATATATATAATTTATTTGCTGTTTTATGCAAATGAACAATTTTCGCATGCTATTCTAATTCATTGTCTTGATTTTGTGTTTTCTTGCTTGACCAACTCGTCAACTTCGTGAGTTCGTACCGGCGCTTTCCTTCGTAGCTACCCCCCAAACATTTGGTCCTACCGAGCCAACGAACTCAACAAGCAACGAACAACTCGCTACAAATACCTCTACTTTTTCAGGCGAGAGAAGAAAATTGAGAAGAAAAAACCAAAGACAGCCAAAGACAAAAAGAAGAAAATTAAATAAATAACTCGCCGAAAAAATTGGAAAAAAAGGTGCGTGTAAAATAAAATAATTTGTTGAGCTAAATACATATTTTATTAATAATTTATAGTGGTAAATAAATAAATAGAATTTTGGTTTTTTTTATTAAATAATTGTGTTGGAGTGAAATTGATCGTGATTAAATAGTGAAAAAAGTGATAACAGCAACAAGTGTGCACATAGGTTTACTTTGTGACATATATTCATATATACAAATATCGAGTGATAAACACAATTGGTTTCATACATTAGACTGGCCGGCATCTGTTAATTTATTTCCGCGGCACCTTTCTATGTGCAAATAAATCGTGAGAAATAATTTAAATAAAGTTAATTTCTGCAGTAACAAATCAATTTGGTAATACAATCGTGTTCATCCGGTGTATAATTATCGTGAGTTGAGAACCTATGTATACAAAGTGCTTAAACCCTTGAAAAATTCATAATAAGAATTTTACTTTAATATTCAGACCTAAGTCAAATAAAGTTCGATTTCGTTTGTTTTTGTTCTTTGCCTTTCGCGCGACGGTTTGCTTTTTTTACTCCTTTGCCTACATTCATTCGTACTCGTACATACATACATACGTCTGCTTAGCGCACACACAATAGGCGCAAAATTAAGTGCTTGTTCCTTTTGGTCAAAGTGGTCTAACTCAATATAATTCGTGAGTGAGTATTGTTAGAATTTGCAAGTGATTAAAGGTTTTAGAAACATCGTAAGAACTTCCGCAAAAGCAACTTATTTTCGTATTTACATACTTTGCTATTAATTTTCCATTAATATTCCTTAATCACGAGTACTCATTTTTTAGTAGCTTTGTCCAATTCAACCTTTTTGATTTAGACTACTTTGACTACAGACACTTGTTTAAATTAACTTAGCTTTGTCTTTAGTCGCTCTCGCAATACCAGTTACACAGACTATTTACATTGGAACGCGTGTCCCAGTAGGAAATCGGTGACATCAACCCAGTAGGAAGCTGTGGAGTAGTATCGGTCCCATTAGACCCAGTTAGGATTTTGCTTGTAACTTGGTAGCGTTTATCATTCCCTTCATACTTCTCGCGTATTAGGCGCTTTATCATTATAACATAAGCGGGGGTTTGAGCAATATTTAGTGTTTTTTTTTTCAATTTGAATTTTCTTTGAAAGTAAATCATTTTTCTTCGAAGTGCAAATATGGATTTGAACTATTTTACCTGATGCTCAGATCAGGTGGTCGGATTCAACGCAGAAGACGAAGAGCCGACGTTAAAAGAATATCCAGTGGCTTCCTTAGATATTTTAAAAGCAGAACTTTTTGACATTTGGTCAAAAACAAAGGAAGCCTATGAAAAATGTTTACAATCGCTGACTGCTAAGGAAGAGTTAGAAGCTGTAAAGGCCAAACAATCAGCAACATTTAAAGATTATATGTCTTGTTCAGCTCGTATTACTGAACGCATTCAGAAGGCAGCCCAGGTAGCTTCCCAGATCCCTGCCCAAGCAGCCCATTGATCGAATAGTTTACGCCTACCGCCATGTGACACAGAAGTTTTTCATGGGCACTATGTGTCGTGGCCATCCTTTCGGGATCTATTTACCGCGATTTATATAAATAACGGCCGACTCAGTGACGTTGAAAAACTTTTTCATCTTTTAAAGAAAACAAGTGGCGAAGCAAACGAAATCGTCAGCAAAGCGCCACTAACCAATCAGGGTTTTAATATGGCATGGTCCAACTTAAAAGAGGCGGATGAGAATAAGCGGGTGTTAATTAATAGCCACTTGAAAGTGCTTTTCTCACTTCCAGTCATTCGGACTGAAAGTGCTTCAGCTCTGAAAGAGCTACAGCGGAGCATTAATGGATGCTTGTCCGCGATGAAGATACACGAGGTTGAAATTGAAAATTGGGATCCAATCTTTATTTTCATATGTTCTAACCATCTCCCAGAAGCCCCACTTTCGCACTGGGAACAATCCTTAAACGACAAAACGGCTTTACCGAAGTGGAGTCAAATGGATTCCTTCCTTACCATGCGTTATAGGACTTTGGAATCGATAGTGGATGTGAAGTGTTCAGCGTCTTCGTTGAACAACAACAAACTTCTGCACAGTCACATAATACAGCATATCTAAAAAAGGTGGCACTCGCAACTAAAGTCACCTCATCAAATTGTATATTATATCCTAAGCAACAACATCCCTTACGACTTTGTACCAAATTTTTAGCCCTTGTGTCAGTTAAAAAGCATAATTGCTGCCTCAATTATCTAGGAAAAGGCCACGCATTAAAGGACTGTAAAAGTTCATACTCTTGTTACAAGTGCAAAAGTAGACACCATACTCTGCCGCACAGAGTACCTTCTAACTCTCAAACTGCCAAACACTCCACCGTGGCAAATGCATTCCACACAAATCTACAGTCCATACCATCTAATAGATATTCACCTCCAAATGAAGAAACCTTGAAATCGTCAAGTTTATCCTCAGCACTTCTCGGAACCGCAATGGTTCAAATTTGTCACTTGGGGTCAACATATGTCGCTCGGGCATTGATTGACTCAGCTGCGGAAGCCTCCTTCATTTCGGAGAGACTTCGTAAGCTTCTAAAGCTTCCATGCTCAAAAACAAACGCGGTTATATCGGGACTAAATCAAAAAGTTTGTAATAATTCAACGAAGAGTTGTTCCTTCATTTTGGGCTCACCCCGTGACCCAAACCTTTTGATAGAAGCCACCGCGTATGTTTTACCAAATATCACCGGCAACTTAGCGTCCACTTCAATAAACGAAGCGATTTTAGATCAAATCCCTTAAATAACCTTAGCAGATCCGAATTTCCTACAAAGCTGTTCGGTAGACGTTCTGATAGGAGGAGACTTGTATCCCAAAGTCATGTTAGATGGGGTAAAGCGCAGTGTGCATAAAAATTTACTGTCCCAAGAGACCGTGTTCGGGTGGATCATCACCGGAGTATCTTCCACTGCACACGTCTCTTGTTTTGCCACCAAAGTCTCGATGGGAGAGGACATAGCACTAGATAACAAATTGCGTAAGTTTTGGGAATTAGAGGAAGTTCCTAAACGGAATCTTCAAACAGCGGAGGATTCATTTTGTGAGGAACTATATGCAAAGACCTCCATACGGAACGCTGAAGGGAGATACATCGTGTCACTGCCCTTCAAAAATTTGTATCCTACGGATTTGAAGCTAGGGGTATCTCGACCCATCGCGCTACGCCAGTTTTATAGCAACGAAACTAGACTATTAAAGAATCCTTCTTTAAAAGTAGAATATGACAACGTGGTTAAGGAATACTTGGAACTAGACCACATAGAGCAAGTCTATGCACATCACGCGGTATTAAAGCCTGAAAGCACTTAAACGAAGTTGCGAGTAGTCTTTAATGCCTCGGGCAAAACATCCAATGGAGTATCATTAAACGATATTTTACACGTAGGTCCCGCTCTTCAAGCGCATTTAACACTTTTAATCATTCGATGGAGAATGTATAGGTTTGTTCTAAACAGTTATATACAGAAAATGTGTCGTCAGATTCTGATAAGTCCAGCGCATAGGCCTTATCAAAGAATCCTTTTTAGGGATGATCCCCAAATTAACATACGGGACTTTCAATTAAAAACGGAAACCTTTGGGGTCAATTGCGCACCTTATTTAGCAATTAAAACACTTCACCAACTGGCCCAGGATAACCAAGATTCTCATCCATTAGCAGCTTAAATTCTCCGAAAGTATATGTATGTAGACGATGTGCTAGCACCATCTATGTATGTAGACGATGGGCTGGCACCAGTGGTAGTTTTAGCAAAGATAGTGATGCAACAAATTTGGTTAGATGGGACTTTGTGGGATCAGCCTTTAAAACCTCAAACTCTTTCCCAGTGGAAAACCTTTTTGGAAAAAGAGATACAAATTCCACGATGGGTGGAATACAATGACCGATCGCCCTTCCAAATTCATGCCTTTTGCGATGCCTCGGAAAAGGCATACGCGGGGGTGATATACCTGAGAGTGGAAACCCCAAAAGTCACTTCTGCTCACCTTTTATTTACAAGAACCAAAGTTGCACCAATCAAAACGATTTCTCTACCTCGATTGGAGCTATGTGGTGCCCTTCTCATCACTGAAATGCTTCAAACTCTCCTCAGCGAACTTCCCTTTAAACCGGACAATATCTTCTGTTGGACAGATTCATCTATCGTGCTAGCGTGGCTTAAAAAGCGACCTAGCTCTTGGACCACCTTTGTAGCTAATAGAGTTGCAAAGATACAGGAATTAGTCGAGGTTGACCATTGGAATCATGTGGACTCAAAGGAGAATCCTGCAGATCTTGGCAGCAGAGGAGCATATCCCGCGGACTTGGGAGAAAACCAGCAGTGGTGGCATGGCCCTCCTTGGCTGATAAAGGATGCGGGGCAATGGCCATCCTACTATCTGGAAACGGAAGACGTAACACTCGAAGCTAGGGGAGTCAAGGCGCACACCTCAGTCGTATCCAAATATGAGGACCTTCTCGCAAGGTTTTCTTCGTTTCCACGAGCACTGCGGGTGCTTTCCTACGTCATTATATTCTACCATCGGACTTGTAAACACACGCATCGATTTCATTCGTATCCATCCCTAATCATCTCGGGAGAAGAAATCTCAAAAACGCGTAGTAGGCTAATTAGTAGTAGTAGTAGCCAAAAATCTAATAAGGACGACGATTCATCATTGGAAACCTTGCGTTCTACATAGACAACGAGACCAAAGTCAAATCATGGCTGCTTTTCCAGAGGAAGGTACCAGTCTCTCCAGACCGTTCGAAAACACTAGGGTTGACTTTGCGGGGCCATTCGACATCAAGACGTATTCCGGACGATCGTATAAGGTGACCAATGTTAAGCAATTTTTGATCTCATCTCAGGAATCTTTGTGTAACCATCAAGAGGTTTCGTGGTACTTTATACCGGCAGGCGCTCCTCACAAAGGTGGGCTATGGGAGCCTGGGGTTAAAAGTTTTAAATTCCACTTTCGAAGGGTCACTGCGTCTCAGAAATTCACATTCGAAGAGTTTCAAACCTTGTTATGTCGCATAGAAGCTTGCCTTAACTCTGGACCAATATCGCCAAATTCCACTGAAGTTTCTGACTGTGCCGCCTTAACACCTGGTCATTTCCTCACTGGTCATTTCCTAATTAATCGTTGGCAGAAGCTAAAAGCTTTGAGCCAACAGCATACCCTTCGATGGAAGGAGGAATATTTAAAAGAACTCCAAAAGCGTTATAATTGGAAGCTCCCCAAGAAGGATATCGCGATTGATGATTTAGTAGTTGTACGTCACGAAAATATACCACCCAATGAGGGGCACTTGGGCAGGGTTACTAAGGTCTACCAAGGCACCGATAAAATAATTCGCGTCGCCGACATTCGCACCCAAAAGGGAATGATAACGCGTCCCATCGTGAAGTTAGTAGTCTTACCCAACTAACCTTTATGTATATTTTATCTCTCGCACTTTAGCATCATGGAATTGGCACGTTCTACCGCATCGACAACTTCCACGGCACGCGCCTCATCGCCACCAGCGTCAACTGCCCCGAAAAAAGCCACCCAAGCAAATTCAGAGTCGGACGTGCGTTTCAAATGCAGAGTTTGCCACCGCGCGCACCCCCTGCGGTACTGCAAGAAATTTCTTCAAGCTAACCATGAACGCCGTTTAAGGCTTGTTCACATGGGGCCAAAAATTGCCAAACCAACGGGACGTGTCAGTATTGCCACGATACTCATCATACGTTGCTACACTCTAAAGCTCCTCTATATCATCCAAAAGAGGTGCCACAGCTTTTGACGCAACTCTCGGGAGCCATCACGGTACTGCCAACCGTAGCGGTATATTTGCATGTGGGGCACGGAAGGTTTTAACCCGGGGTCTGCTCGACCCATGCTCGCAGACGAGTAAAGTTTGTGGGTCGTTAGTCAAGCGTCTCCGCTTGCGAACATTGCCGGTGGCAACCACCGAAATGTGCAAGTGGCACGTCAGCTCGTCTAATGACCCACATGTACAATTCTCGTTTGCCGCCAGGGTCGTCGCGGAGGTCGGGTTGAAAACGCCCGCCCGCCACCTCAGCCAAACTACGCGAGACAAATTTGTCAACCTCCAGTTAGCCGATTCGAACTTTCACACCTCGTCCGCGGTAGCCGTAATCTTCGGCGGCGATGTGCATAGTAAAATAATGCGTACCGAGATCATCGCGTATTCTGGGTATCCTTCTGGCCAGAACTCAATATTCGGTTGGGTCCTTTCTGCCCCATGTGTCCTTTAAGACACACATACCCTTACTGGGTACCGTTTTACCATCACGAAGACACCTCCTTACTGAGGACTAGATTTAAGAATATACTGCTATTGAATTCCTACGTAGTTATATACATATATATATATATATAGATAAGAGCTCAACAATTTATTTCGTTTACACGCATATTTGAATTTATAGTGTTAAGCATTCAATTGCATACTTATAATTAACATAATTAGACTGAATTTTGTACCTAGATTAAATCCATCTATCTCCAAGTCGTTTGCAATTCCTCAGTATTGCAAGGCTGCTGCAAAACTACACTTGTCGGGAAATTCACCGGTGAGAATTTGCGAACGGCAGCTTGAAAATACCGATGTACGGCTTGAGAAGACAGTCTTTGGCTATCCTCCAACCGCTGCGCTTCCAGTCGTCATCGCTCTTTATAAAAGATATCTTTCTTCCTGCAATTAGCATAATTTTTCTTATTTTTATTATTGTATATATTTGCATAAATTCATATATGTCTTCTTATATTTATATGTAATTTATTTCCTGTTTTATGCAAATAAACAATTTTCGAATGCTATTCTAATTCATTGTCTTGATTTTGTGTTTCCTTGCTTGACCAACTCGTCAACTTCGTGAGTTCGTACCGGCGCTTTCTTTCGTCGCTACCCCCAAACAGTATGTATTATACTCCTGCCAAAAATTAGCGAAATCGGAAAACACACAAGCAAAATATTCCGGGACGTATTTAATAGCCCACTGCAATAGCGAAGTTATATATCTTTTTTGATTTTCATACCTTTCATAAACATTAAATGTATGTAAGTATGAGAAGAAGAAGATAAAAGTTCACTAAAATGATCAGCACGGTGAGCGGAGTCGATTTAGCCATGTCCGTCTCTCCGTCCGTCTGTCTGTCTGTCCGCCTGTCTGTTTGAACGCAAACTGGTATCTCAGTTTTGAAAAAGAATGCTGAAATTCGTTGTTTACTTTCGCCATTTTATAATATACTAGCAAACCCGGTAGACGTTGTTTTGACGTTTTGATACATAGAACACATCTATATATAAAATGTCTTTAACTTGAACCAAATAAACTCCTAACTAAACCGAACTCCAGCTTTATATAACCTGGGAGCTTTTCCAAAAGCTATATACAGACTGTGTCGTGCCCAGTTCAAGAGCAAAACAAAACACAAAATATGTAAGCGTGGCCCCGCCCACTTTTGAAAAATTATGTAGATATTGACTGAGTGATACATATATCCACATTTTTTTAATTAGACCAAAAAAGTTCGGAGTTATGACGAATTGAAACCATATAGAGCCTGGAGGCGTGGCTCCGCTTACTTTCCCAAAACGACATATTGTCTATGCTGTACCCAGTAACCCAAGTATATATTGTGAAAATTTCATAAAAATCGGTTGAGTTCTTTGGCGCCTATAAAAGACACATATTATCTGTCTGTCGGTCTGTCTATTTGAACGCAAATACGAACTGAAAGTACTAAAATAGACCTGCGTAAATTGGGATGACATAATAGATCACTACTAGGTATATAATGTTCGGTTCCACTCGAACTTAGACTTACTTACTTGTTTTTTTTTGTTTATGATATCTTCGTGATCGTGGAAAGAGTGTGGTTCATCAATCGCTTGTATAGTCGATGTATGAATAGAATATTATAAACAACAGAAAATAAACAAAAAGGGCAAAATTAAAGAGAAAATATCAATTCTACGGTTGTAAAACTTGTCTAAAGCGCGAAAGTTTGCATTGGGCTCTTATTTACAAAAAAATAGCATCGTTAACGACGGGACACACGTCATAAGGGTAAGAAAATCGATTTATAAAAAGGTTTATTCTGACTCACCCTCTTCACGAATTTCTCATCATTTATGGCTGCCAATATATTTGCGAATGAAATTTTAATCGTCTTGTCCGTTTATCGTGATGATCACGTCAATGGTTGAAGGTCTTAGCTTCAGTTCACTGCACAAAAGTACATAGTTTTCAAGCAAACAAATAAAGAACACGTATAGTTGGTGGGGACTTGACAGAGTAGTCTAATGCGCGCATTCCTACATGTTTCCGAATGACATTTATGTGATGGCATATCAAATTCGAATGGTTTATCCGATTTACAAATGCCACATGGAACAGCATATTCGCCCAAGGCACACTAAAGTGAAAACGTTTAAATTTACGTGTAGTTGTCTCTAAACTCTTTAAGGTTTTTGCCCACAAGATCGCCCTATATGTCCTACTCCTTTACATCGACTATACAACCGCCTGAGACTTACTCACATTTTTGTCCCGCGATCGCGGAAACCTGCCTAAAGTTTACGCTGTTTTTGTTCGCCATCATTTTCGTCGAGTCTACCTCATCAACATTGTCATAAACACGGTATTCGTAGCGGAACTCACTGGTGAATGCATCCCACATGTGAATATTCTCATGCTGTCTAGATGCTAGCCAGCAGCAAGTTACGTGTGCATGACTATTCCTTAATGGATACCAAATATATTGCCATGCTCATCAGTAGGCTTTTCGAAAATTTTACATGTCACACCATAAAAGTTATAGTCCACTTATTCACTATTGCAAAGTATCGGAAAGCAAACGCCTAGAGGCAGGCCCTTTTGTGCATCCATATCCGAGTCAATAATAGAACCCGATATCATAAAAGGTAAAACTTCGCACGAAAATAATATGTGCTGATGCATGAAGGGCTTATATTATATTGAACCACGAGTCTATTACAATGCTGGCCTGCGTATACAAGGACAATGTGCTCTTCGCACGCTCAAAAGTGGGGCGCAGACGATGAAAACCGCTTATTGGTGGCCAGATCTATCTTATGCCTGAGTTTCAACTTCTGAACGGTATGGCGAAGATATTCTAACGATTTCATAAACATACCATATCAGGAGAAAACAATTTTGACGAATGTGGGCTAGCGTATTTTTACATACTGGCAATTTATTTTAAGCTAAATATTTTTCGGGGCGTCAAGGCTCTGTGGATAGAATCATGGGAACCAAATCGTTTGATGCACCTGAAAAGAAAGAAAATCATTAATCAGTTGCATGCAATTACTTGCTATATATGCATATACATACAAACATGTGTCTCAAAGCATGCGCCGGCCGCCACAGCGTGTGAGACACATTTTTTATTAAGTAATTTGCGCTGCTACCGAATCGATACAGAAGTATGGGCAGCGCGAAAATATACTTACCAACCACGTCCATTTCCAACCACCGACCAGGCGATCCTCCATGTCTGCACACCCATGTGTCCATTGCAACCTGAAAAAGGAAAAAAGTTAAGGTTAAGCACAAATTTACAAGCAAATTGTAATTTTACTTACCTCTGCACTGCTGCTGACCCACGCGTGCCGGAAACCAGAAGATAATGAGTTTTCCATTTACATATACTACGCTACCAAAGAAAAATTAACAATTACTTTTCTTCGTTTCTTTTTCACTTACTCGCAAATCGTGAGTAAGCGTAAATATGTATGTGTGAAAAAATTGAACCACCACTCCATGCGAGTGCTCATTCACTCGCAAACATTTTGCGAGTATATGTATATACCCAAATAAATCCTTAATTCTCAAGTTGAGATTCAGCTTTCCTCACAACTTGAGGTTAAGCGTTATTCTCCAACGTAATTCCTCAACTTGCGCGGTCTATGAGATGAAGTTGAGAAATTGTTAACAACTTTCTGCCATCAGTTTCACATATTCACAATGTGTTGATCTGGCATCAAAGATAAAACATATGTTTTTATAACTCAGCAAAAAGGTTATTACAAAATTTAACAAAAGTGATTTAAAACAAAAAGGTGCACATAAAAATATATAGTTTGCAAGGCTCGAAAATTTAAATATTAATAAAAATGCAGCGAAAAATAATAAAAACTGAAGTGGAACAGGTAATTTGCTAGCAGAACATCAAGTAGTAGCACCTGTATCCACTCTAAACCTTTCCAATAGTCCAGGGAGTGAATCCAGCGATTCGGAATATTATGATGACCCCCTTATGCAAAATAATGGGCATTTAAGAAATGATTTAACTGATTGGTCTGTGGAGTTTAACATATCTGTTTTAGCTACAAATAGTTTGCTAACAGTTTTGGGCAAATCCGTTTCAGGTTTGCCAAAAGATTTAAGAACTTTGAAGTCCACTCCTAGAGTCCCGCCTGTTGAGAACATGGGAAATGGAAAATACATTAACTACGGAATTAAGGATCCCCTCACTGATTTTCTTATGAAAAGTTCGTATAGTTCATTCGAAATTCATCTCAATTTTAATGTTGACGGTCCCCTACTTGCAATAAGTTCCAATTTACAGACTGGGCCAATGTTAATGAATGTACAAGGAACAACTAACGTTATGGTTGTAGCAGCGTATTGCGGTAATAGCAAACCATGCCCAAATGTTTTTTTATGAAGGTTTATCAAAGAATTTCTGGAATTGATTGAAATGCGCATGCATTACAATGAAAATTATTTCACTGTGCATTTTCGCTCATTTATGTGCGATGCTCCAGCCAGAGCCTTTATTTTAGGAGTTAAAGGCCACACCGGTTTTTCGAATTGTATCAAATGCTATCAACCTGGAGAGTCCCTCGGGCACAGAATAATATTCCCTAGTGAAATTCATAGCAGTAGAACTGATTTAAGCTTTCGTTCTCGGTTGAATGTAAATCATCATAAGGTGATGGAGTCAACTGCTATAGAAAAACTTCCGATAGATATCGTGAACTCGTTTCCGTATGATTATATGCAAGTTGTATGCCTTGGAGTAATGAAAACGTTGCTTGTTGCATGGATTAAGCAAAGAAGAATGCCTTATTCAATAACATCCACAGTAAAAACTTTAGATTCAAGATTACTTTTTTTAAGGAATCAGGTTCCGAAGGAGTTTGCTCGGCGACCACGTGGTATGACGGAGATTGAAAGGTACAAGGCTACTGAGCTGAGAACCTTTCTGTTATATACAGGAGTCTTTGTGTTATCTGAGGATTTGGATGTGGAACGATATCAGCATTTTTTGTTACTAAGCTTGGGTATACGTATACTCCTTTGCAAAAAAACCTGTACAGAAAATTATGACAGTGCGAAAACGCTCCTGAATGAATTTGTAAAAAAAGTGCCTAGGTTTTATGATAAATTCTTTTTAAGCTGCAATTTCCATTGCCTTACTCATTTCCACAATGATGCGTTGAATTATGGTTGGAAAGAAACTTTCCATTGCCTTACTCATTTCCACAATGATGCGTTGAATTATGGTTGGAAAGAAACTTTAAATGCATTCTATTTAAAAAGGTCTTGTAAAAAAAAGATCAAGTTGCCGCACAAATTTACAATGGAGTGGTTGAGGAAAGTTTATGTTCCGTGGAATATTTGATATTAAAAAGTCGAGGGGAAACCCCAAAAGAAAATGGACCAGTAAAGTCAAAATATGCAAAGCATTTATTTAAGCATCAAGGCCCCCGGGTAACTATTTCGGCGTACGAGACAATATATTTGAGGCAATAAGATTATCAAAAAGTAATAGTTCCTTAGTAATTACTGCCAGGCAAGTTTTAAACCTAACCGACTTCTTTAGCATACCCATTAAATCATCCAACTTCAACATCAAATATTGCACTTCATTGCAATTTTCTGATAATCAAATTCAGCACTCAGTAGAAGAAATTTTGAATTCGACAAATTTTTATTTATACCTCTAATTCATATGTAGATGGATTTCAACAGCACTTTCCTTAATTCGACAATGTCAGAAGTGAATCAGACGGTAACCAAAAAAGGTGAGTTTTAACTTAATATATATTAAGCTTTATATTTAATTATACTTGTTTTTATACTTTGTTTTTCAGATGTTGAAGAACTAAAAAACAAAATAAATGAATTTAACGGAAATATTGTGAATGGTAAAACTTATGTAATGTTTTTAAAAATATGTTTATATACGTTTTTAGTTTATTTATATATAACAGAGTCATCCGCAGGTGTATACAAATATATGAAGACTTGAATGGATGAAGGTGTTATATTGTAAACTGAACTAAAGTTTTAAATTTTAATACAATAATAAGGATTCTGCTGACCTTAAGTCGACGTTTTATACAATTTACAGAAAAACAATAGTTGATGGCTATGAAACCTATTCAAACCTTCATTCATACGTGTATTCATATACAAGTAAGAGTAAAACGAACTATAGATATTGTCGTCCTTTAAAAAAAAAAGTGTACTGCTTCCATTTAAAACTGCCACTTTTTTTTAAATGGGATTTTAACATGTATTTCTTTCTTTTACGATCAAAAAACAACACAGAAATTACTTAGACGAGTACTTGAAGAGGTCAAGGCTACAGGAAACTCAAAAAGTTACACTCGCAAGCCAATAATTCCAAAAGTGCCTGTTACTAACGAAACCGATTTTAAAGAGTTTGAAACAAAGATTTAGAAATCAGCAAATAAATAGTTTGCATGATATTCTTTGCTTTACATTACTTTTTAGGTCGCAGAATTTCTGAACGTAGTTTAGGGAATCCATCAACATTTTTTAAAGAAGCTCGGCGTAGAACAATCGCTGATGAAGTTGCTCAAAAATGTTGCTGTCAGCGAACAACTAGTAAAGTGCCTCTTCGTGCTGTATCAGTGACAACAACTTTAAAACGTGTGTATGCTTTAAATTTACTAAACAATTATATATATATATTTATATACATACATTTAATTTTAGAATTCTACAATCAAAAGTTTGGTGCTATTGCTGCTGACATCGAGTTTGAAAAGACAATAATATCGTTTTTCCAGCATGCAGCAAATCGGAGGAAAGTAGCAAATGAGTTTTAAAATAATCGTTTAACGTTTCCAAAGCACAATGGTTGTAAATTATTGGATGAATCGATTAGTTGCATTCCACAAACTAGTTGGTCCATACACCGAATTAGTGATCAATCAATTATTTTTTGACAGTTGGTTCAACGTACCGATTCCAAAGTATACTTAACTCAATCTTGAATGCCCAATAAGAATTGGTGTTTCAAATTCTGTACCTCGATTAATTTTTAGTGTGCACGGCCGTATTATGTACGGTAAAGTGAATGGTGAATGTATTTTCGAATGCTTCTAAATTGATAATGCGGCTATTTAGAAAGTTTACTTAAAATAATAAGGTTTGTCTTTTTTTCTGTTAACTACTTTCATTACAACAAAACGAACTATAGCGTGTCATTGGCCTTTTATACGTATTAAAAAATTCATTCACCATTCACTTCACCGTGCATAATACGGCCAATAATTTCAATCAAATGCCAAAAATTATATTTCGTATATTTTTATTGCAAAAATATGTACAACTGTTATTTGAATAACTGCATATAATAACTGAGTATAAAACAAATAACCAAATGCCTTCGAGGTGAAGTTGAGAATTAATGCATTCTCAATTTTAGAGTCAGCGAAATTCCCATATTAAAAAAGTGACTTTGAAGTCGAGAGTACTATAATTCAGCTATTGAGATGCTGTTGAGAATTAACGTTGGAGATTTGAGAAAGGGATTTCATCTCAAATGTATCTCAAGTTGATATCAAACAAAATTGTTTGTTGGGTATGTATATCTATATATTAATAGGCTGACATTATTTCCATACAATCAATTGTCAGAGTGTATCTCATTTAAACATGCATATGTCCAATTAACATGTATTTTGATGTCTTCATATGACTCAGAAACGGTGCATAGGCATATTATATTTATTAAATAAGGCATCATTTATTTGTAATAATTCATTAAAGTTTTCTGCAAAAAGCCATAGCTGTTAACTACAGTATCTGACTTTGTCATTGAACATACAGCAGTTGCGCAGGTGGTAAGCGCCTCGGTTAGGACGCTTATGTTCCAAGGTTCGAGAGCATGTTCCGCACACAAGGTATATTAACTTTAGTCGCCTAACGGCAGTACGTAACGGCATAAACGGATCGAGATAGATATTGACTTATAGATATCAAAATCTTCAGGACGAAAGGAGAAATTGGTTCGTCGTCCGTTCGTCTGTGAACACGATAACTTGAGTAAATTTTGAGATATCTTAATGAAATTTGGTATACAGGTTCCTTGGCACTCATCTCCGAGCGCTATTTAAAATGGGCGAAATCGGAAGATAGCCACGCCCACTTTTTATATATAGAATATTTTCGAAAACACAAAAGAACTGATTACTCAGTACATAATACACCTATAAGGATAAAATTTGGTGAATACATTGAGATTGAGGCATAAAATAAATTTTTAAAAAAATTGTTGAAAGTGGGCGTGGCACCGCCCACTTTTGATTAAGTCAAATTTAGAAATAATATTAATCATAAATCAGAAACCGTTCAAGATATCGAAACGAAATTCAGCACGCAGGTTTGCCGGTATGCAGGGAATGTTCCAGAAAAAAATGGGAGGGATCGGTTAAGGTCTACGCCCACTTTTATATGAAAGATTTTGAAGAGGATCGTAGATATGTTACGTAGGCAATAACTTTGCGTAAAATAGCTTTACATCATTTATATTTCACTTTTAAAGTTTCCGTTAACAAAGAAATCCAAAAACTTAAAATTTTCGAAAATGGGCGTGGCCAGCCCCTTTTATAGTGGACTATTTCACAAAACTTTTTATGCCATAACTCCACCAAAAATTGCCTTGTCGAAACGAAATTTGGTGATAATTTCCTACATATAAAGGTAACTGTTGTAAAATTGGGCGAAATCGGTTAACATCCGCGCCCAGTTTTTTAACATAGTTCTGAAAATTTTTTTTGTAAAATTTAAAAAGCAATATTTTTAAAACCAAGCAAGTTATGTCAATTAGATTTTGCACACATAATAAACTTTTTAAGAACAACTCGGGCGCAAAAAAATTTTGTCAAAGGCAATCGCAAAAGAATGTGTTTGAGTGAGTAAGACGTGTTTGTGCGGTGCTCTTAAGATTTTTCGCTTTTTTACCTAAAAACAACATCTGAATTACCTCAAATTGGTGCTGTATTTGCATATTTGTTTAATTCGCGTATTTTGTCTTGAGCGGTTCCATCTGATACGTGCAAAGTTTTTACATAATGTCTCTCGTTCGAAGAAATCCACAACGCAAACCTCCTACCCCGCCAAAAACACCAAACACGCCACTTGTAGGCTTAGATGACAAATTCCAACGAAATATGGATGAACATAGAATGGAAATTGTTGATGAGTTGACAGCAGTAATGAAAAAGACAGTAGCCGATTCCGAAGACAGGGTGATGCAGAAAATAGGTGAGTTGACTGCTGAGACAGCTGACCTCAAGCAAATCATCACAACGATCGAAACAAGAGTGACTACCTTAGAAAACTCTTATCGTGAGGTAGCAGCTTTGCGCAGTGAAATTGTTGCTGTTCGTAGTCAACTTAGCGAGCTTGAGAGCAGCGAATTCGCTACTGACATTATTATTAATGGTATCGCACTTGATTCCGAAGAGAGTTTGCCTGATATTTTCGCCAACATATGCAAAGCTGTGAAAATCACCCCACCACCACTGCATGATGCTTTTAAAATAAGAAAATCAAAAAGAAAAACGCAAAACAACAGCAACAGCACGAATGTCATGCCTATTGTTGTAAAGCTGTGCTCTGCGCGCGAACGAAGCCAGCTGTTTAAGTCTATTGCTGCATTTTGTAAACAAAAGCAGAGATCGGTTGCGCTGGCAGATGTTAATATACCTGGCTATGGATCTGTTTATGTACATGAGAGTTTGCCAAAGAGACTAAGAGAAGTTATGTATTATGCTACGGAGATGAAGAAAGAGAAACTTTTAGCATCTGCGTTCTCAAATCGAGGAAAAGTTTTTATACAATTAAAGCCCAATGAAGAGCCTAAATTAATAGCTACCAAAGGGGAAGTGGATTTTCTTCTGAGCACCGGAGATGAAAGAAGAAGAGCAGCTAAATAATATAACCATGCTCTTAGTTATATTTCTTTGTTTTTTTTTTGTATAAGGAATGTTTATTAATATCAATAAGTTTCTATTTTATTCTTTAAACACTTTTCATATGTACTCTCCTGTTACCCCTTCCCTGTTATGCACTGTAGTATGTTGGCAATTTGAAACGCACACTTGTGGATTTGTTTATGAAGGTAAATAGCTCAGTTGTTGGCTATAACGAGTGTAACAATAAGATAGTACGGAAGATTTTGAGTGACTGTCATCCTGGATTTCAGGTTTGTCATTTTAACGCGAGAAGTGTGAATCAAACAAAACTTGATTACTTAAATCAGGTTTTTAGCTCTGCGTGTATTGATGTTCTGTGTATTACTGAAACTTGGTTTCAGAATGATACGGCTGATTTTAATTACCAATTTCTTGAATGACAGACAGCAAGACAAGCGCGGTGGTGGTATCGCGATCTGTCATAAAAAGGCATTGCAGGGAAGAGTAAAAACAGGTCAGATCATCTTGATCCAGTCGAGTTTTTGATGTTTGAGTTCTTCAATAATTCTTCGCGTTGCCTTGTTGTATGTGTATATAATCCGAAAAGGTCGTATGATTTGGGTAACATTTTTAAGAGCTTCGATAAATATAGTGCAATCTACGAACATATAATCTTGTGTGGGGACTTAAATATAGATCTGCTTGTGGAAAACTATGGGTCCAAAAATTTGTTTGATAACTTATCAGGCGTAGGATTGGAAGTTGTAAATAAACTTGCTACTCGTTTCGGACCCAATTGCAAACCTAGTTTACTAGATATATTTTGTGTGGCTGACATGAGCAAGGTCTTACATGTTGATCAGCTTTCGCTTGGAGGTGTTAGTGACCATGACTTAATTTTCTTGAGTTATAATTTAGGTTTGCAATCTACAAATACGATTTCTACTGGCAACCTGTACGTTCGTGATTTCAATAGAATAAATGTCAGAGCTTTAGCTGCTGAAGCATCTTCACTTCCTTGGAATGACAGTTGGTTTGAAGCAGACATAAATAAAAAGGTTGATAATTTTTCCATTTTGGTTAACTACCTATTTAATAAATATAATAAGAAAATAAAAGTGAACAAAAATAAGCAACCATGGTTCAATCGAGAAGTACTTCAGGCAATAAAAGCTATTCACTTTGGAGGAAATACTCTTGTGAAGAAAACTGGCAGGCTTATAAGATGTTGCGAAACAGAGCTACAAAAATTACTAGGGATGCCAAAAAGGGTTATTTCTAAAGCAAACTTGATGTATGTCTACCACGAAAGATTCTCTGGAATAATCTAAAACAACTTGGTATTAAGAGTGATTTAAAATCGGAATGCTCGATTGAGGCTGATGTAATGAATGATTTCTTTTCTTTCTTTCAAGTTACCGAATGAGAGTGAGTAAAATATTTCCTGCGACGATTATTTGCTTGATTGTATCAGTAAATTAACTTTTGTAATATCACCGAATCTGAAACAATACAATCCATACTTTATATAAAATCAAATGCAACGGGGAAGATAAAATAAGTCTAAGATTTATTAAACTTTTATTGCCATACGTGAATGCGCCTTTGACGCATGTTTTAAATTTTGCTTTAACATCTTCAAGTTTTCCTGATGCGTGGAAAGTGGCTAATATTATACCTATTCCAAAAAAGGGTAATGCTTCCCATCCATGTGATTTTCGGCCAATAAGTATTCTTCCGTGTTTATCAAAAGTTTTTTAAAAGCTCTTATCGAACCAGATTATGAAATATCTATCTGACTGAAGCAAACTTCCTTTCGGAAAATTAATCAGGTTATCGCATTGGACATAGTTGCTCAACCGCTATGCTCAAGGTTTTAGAAGACATCCGACCAAACTTTGACAATGGCGACCTCACAATTCTTACGTTGTTGAACTTTACTAAGGAATTCGACACAGTCTGCCACATAATTATACTGCATAAGCTAAAAAAATATTTTGGATTCAGTTGCAATGCTGTAAAACAACTTGAAAGCTATTTGACAAACAGGTACCAGAGGGTGATGTGTGGAGATAGTGGATCCAGGTTACTGCCAGTATAATCTCGAGTACCACAAGGTTCTAATCTTGGTCCAATTTTATTTAGTTTGTACATTAATGATATACGCGGATGATGCTCAGGTATACCTTTCTGCCCCTCTTGGCTTAATGGAGGATTTAGTTTGCCAATTAAATGAAGATTTAGAAGCTATATTTCAATGGTCTAAAAAGAACAAACTGCACCTTAATGCCTCCAAAACACAGGCGATTGCTATTTCACATTTTTCCTACAATCTGGATGGCATTTCACCGATAGTTCAAAATGGAAGTGTTGTGAAATATGAGAAGACTGTCAAGACTCTTAGATTCATGTTAAATAAGCGTCTTACTTGTGTTGATCATGTGAATTTCTCAATAAGTAGGTTATATTATATATTAAGGCATTTATGGAAAACGGCTCATTTTATTCGAGAAGACATAAAACTTAAACTTCTCAAAACTCTATTAATACCAATAATTTCTTACCATGAATTGATATACGCCTTGATAAAGCTTCCATGAACAAGTATCAACCACTTATTAATAATTGTGCCAGATATATCTATCTTAAACGGAAGTATGATCATATTTCGAGCTTCTCAAGAACTATTCTTGAATGCAGTTTATCAGCGTTCTTTGACCGTGCACACAGCGGCATTTTCGCTTTTTTCGGTACTTGGTTTCGGTACCGAACTGGGTAGAGAGTGCGAATGTGGTGACTGTTAGGGTTTATTTTTTGTTGTTTTGTGGGCAAAACAGTCCTGCCCCCTCCGAAAACAACAAAACAAACAAAACCCCGCGAAAAAATGGATAACAAAAACAACCAAAAAAAATTTTCCGTAGTTCGAAAAACCCAATTTTCCAAATTTTTGTGTGAAAATTCTTTATTTATAGGTTATTTCCTATTTTACTAGAAGCGGGATCTTCGCCGATCAGGTACGAACGTAGATTTCGTTACCCTATTGATCCCGCAGTGAATGCTACCGATTTTGGCAGATCGGGATTTCGGTACCCGCTGACTAAAATACAGCATCACTAGCATGATGGTAAAATTATGCATATATACATATGCTAGCAAATTTTTTTTGCGAGTAAATGAGAGCTCGCATGGCGTGATGGTTGAAGATTTGCACACATACATATATGTGCGTACTCACGCCTTGCAAAATCGTGAAAAAGAAACAAAGAAATTCATTGTTCCAATTTTCTCTGCCCTAGCGTAGCAGAAAGAATTGGAACAATTCATTATTTTCTTGTTTCCGGCACGCGTGGGCAGCAGCAGTAGCAGAGGTAAGTAAAAATTGCATTTTATTGAACAATTGCATTTTATTGAAAAATTGTATTTAACCTAATTTTCTTTTCTTTTCAGATGGACATGAAGGTAAATGGAGCTGTAACACCACATTGGAGGATCGCCTGGCCGGCGCATGGAAACATGTTGGGGAAGGTAAGTATTTGTTAGCGCTGCCCGAAATTCTGTATCGATTCGGTAGCAGCGCAAACTACTTAGAAACCAAAAAATGTGTAAGCATATGTACATATAGTTTTATGCAAATACTAATGGTTTTCTTTATTTTTTTCGTTGCAGTTTAAGAAGAATCATTGTCCACAGCCCAGTTTGGTTGGTTTTGAATCCCGAACAAGAAGCTTTATATGGTGGAATTTTGGCAAACTATTTTACAGATCCGCAAAATTTATTTGTGATATCAGATTTCTGTCATTGGGGTCATCGTTTTCATTATACATATTATGATCGCTCTTGCGGTCAAATTTATTCCTCCATTGAAAAACTATATAAGCATGGCATGGCGCTAATTGAGACCCTAAACCCAAATTCAATCACTGAATGTCTACGAAAGTACACTAATACAATATGTGGCCGACATCCGATTGGAGCGATGCTTAACTCAGTAAAAACGTTACAAACTCAAGGCTACAGTAAGGTGAGTTTTAAATTTCCTAAATATGCACAAAGTAGCCAATGCAAGGATATGGATGATTCGAGGGTTAGTTACGCATCCGGTTCATTGGTATTTGAATCTTAGGGCAATGTGAAAAAAATATATAGTCTTGGGATATATTGTGTACTACAAGTGTATATATATACGTATGTGGAAACTTGGATATGAAAACAAAATGAGTTTAGTTAACATTTTCTCACTATTCGAAAATGTAATGTGGTTTGTTATCGAGTTTCTTACATACATTTGTATGTATGTACAAACATACGTACTAAAATCTTTCTGACAGATTAAATACAATTTTCAATTTATAATAATTATTAGTAGTTCTCTTCTTTAACAAGTAACAATTAATGCAAATTTACCTAAATGAAGCAAAATATAATTTTAAAAGATGCTACAAAATGCTGATGAACAACGTCTTTGTTAAATGATAGAATCCGATTGGCATGATGCTCCTGATGACTTATTTTTGGTTGCTAAATGGAAAATTATGGATATTTTACGTGATGTGCAAAGTAAACGATTGGAAAGACAAGATACGGATTCAAGGGGTGATAACCCTTCTGGTTCTAAAGACGTCTGAAGTTCACTCAACACGGATGGAAGTTAACCGCAATGGCACGTGAGATGATCAGATTAAAATAATATTTATATTTATTTATAAAGAATACTATTTTCTTAACTATGCCCAACGCGCCATATGTACAATGGTACCTAAGTATGCTTATATCCTTGTATGAATTTTAATTTTAAAAGTTGTCTAGATTTATTTTTTTTTTTAAATAGGGTTATGCAAGACGAATTCAGAACCAGGTGTATGGATTCGCCTTGGGTGTAACCTTCTTTTCATATTTCAATGTAAATAATGTCATTTCCAATATCTGAAATCCGACTTTACAATATTTTATCAGAAGCAAACACCTTTTTTTTATTCAATCTGAAAAAGTGAAGTGCCAATATCAAAATTTAGTGTGGTAGTTCTAAGAAAAGGGTGCACGGCTGGAGAACTACAAAATCGTCACCCAGGTCCATGTAAAGACGGTTCTCGTGGTTATTTTCGCTCGAAATTTGTTACAGTATATGTAAACAGTCGCGCTTCAAAAAAATAACCCTTGGTCGGTCCAACACCGGCTACTCGGTCCACAGTATTTCTGTGCAGAACACCCTGTGCATAAATTGTGTAGAGTCGATTTATTATTCTTAGACAATCAAATTTGAAACCGTCCTTTTCAGGACGGCCTTTCGGTATACCCTAGTCTGTGATTACAACAACCACATGAAATGACAGAAAATTTCCAACTTTGATTTCGAATATCTCTTCACTGAGACGAAAACTCGAAAGTCCGCTTGCGGATTAATGTTACCGGGGCCAACACGCGTCTTTTGATACCTTTCCCGATAATTTCGGACGTGTTTTAGTAGTTGTCTCCTCAAGGTTACAATTACCAAAATTTACTTCACTTTCGCCATATCCTGGCTGAAGACGAATATTAACATTGTTGTTACGATTATTGATATCTATCCCCTTGAAATATGTGTACTAATGTTGTCCTAATTTCAGGTACTTAGTAACAATTGCGATATAGGGGGTGGTTATGAACTCTACTAGACCATATGGGATTAGCGCTATAGGCGATGCGCACCGTAGGAAGAGGGTAAGTCTCTTATATTATTACATAGATATATATGCACCCAACAATCATTTCTGTAAATATTTTTCAAAATAAATTTGCTGCAATAAGCGATATGTAGGCTTTTGTAGTTTTAATTTCTTTGAAAGTTTCAAGTAAACTTTCTATAAACTTCAAGAAAAAACTGTTACAAATTATTTCAATTTTAAAGTGAAATGCAAATGTTTATAAAAATTCAGATAAAAATATTTGTCAATTTTTTCCTCTTTTCAACTTGAATTATTTCTTGACTAGAACTTAGTTATTTATTTTATTGCAATAGCTAAATAACATACCAAATCTGGTTTGAATAAAGTTGAAAAAAAACTTTTAGAAAGCTTTCTTTAAAGTCTTTCTTGTAGGTTTAAATTAATAAGCCTTCTAATAACGTGTCGTTTTCATTAAACAACGTTTATTTTCAAACGTTTTACAATTGAAGCTCTTTAAAGATTCATTTCTCAGTTTACTTTGCTTGTTGGGTGTTAACAAAAATATATATTTTTTCATATGTACATTTGAAAAAATGAACATATATGTATATGTATACGAGGGTGGGACCATCTGCTACCAACTTGTCGTGGCAGATGGATAGATTTTCAGTGGCAGATTGGTCCGCTTTTCTGCGTTAGGTTTTCTTTGGCCTCGATATCGAGTGCAATCGCGTTTTCTGTGGCAGAATGGATCGCCCTTCTGCGGTAGGCTTTCTGGTGTCCTCGTTAAGGGTAGCGAGTGAAGGGTGGAAAATTTTGGGATAGGGGAGGTTAAAACGGCAGGGAGGTGATGGAAGGGGATGGTTAAGATGAGGCCCCGGGCCTCTCGCCAGCCATTCCCTCCATAGGGAGCAGAATCAGCTTAACCAACGGTCTTCTGATCTGCCCCTTCTCGGTCATGAGGTCCACTACACGCACTCGGTTATCTTCGCCGGGGTGTACGTGGGTAACTCGGCCGAGCCTCCATTCATTGGGAGACAGGTTGTCTTCTTTGATGACAACGAGATCCCCCACCTTAATATTTTGTTTCGGATGCTTCTAATTCACTCGTTTTTGAAGTTCGGATAAGTATTCCACTTTCCATCGCCTGCAGAAGGTTTGATGAAGAGCCTTGAGCTTCTGCCACCTATTAATAATGGAGGCAGGGCACTCATTCACCTCGGGTTCTGGCGGAGCCAGGAGATGACTTCCAGTCAGGAAGTGCCCAGGGGTCAAGGGTTCCAGGTCCGCGGGCTCATTTGAGGCTGGACTAAGTGGCCGCGAGTTGAGGCATGCCTCAATCCGGCACAATAGCGTATGGAATTCCTCATGCGTGAATTTATGAGGCGAGGCTAACTTCTTGAAGTGGCTGTTGAAGCTCTTCACGCCCGCCTCCCAGAGTCCCCCCATATGTGGAGCCCCGGCCGGAATGAAATGCCATGTCATGGCTTGATGGCTATACTTGGAGATAGCCTTGTCTCGGGCTTCCGAGATAAATGCTTTAAATTCAGATCTCAAAGATCGTGAAGCGCCGACAAAGTTGGTACCATTGTCGGAGTAAATGTTTCTCGGACATCCTCGTCTAGCGATAAAACGTGAAAACGCTGCTAGAAAGGATGGGGTGCTAAGATCACTGGTCGCTTCCAGATGGATCGCTTTAGTCGTGAAACAAACAAAGAGGCAAACATAGCCCTTTGATAATCGACATCCTCTACCGCGGTAACTTTTAATGTCGAAAGGCCCGGCAAAGTCCACCCCGGTATTGGTAAACGCGCGGGTGAACGTAGTGCGTTCGCAAGGAAGGGTACCCATAAGTTGGGTTTGCGCTCTTTTTTTATAAATGGTGCAGACCTTACAGTTATGGATGGTGGCCCTAATCATGTTCTTGACATTCGGAATCCAATATTGGGTGCGGATGAGACGGAGCATCAGTTGGTTTTCCCCATGGAGAGAGATTTGATGTATCATTTGTACAGTCAGACGCGTCAACCTACAATTGTATGGCAGTATGATTGGGTGGCGCTCGTTATAAGCGAGGTCTTGAGACGCTCCAAGACGACCACCCGCCCTAATAATATCATCTTTGTCGATGAATGGGTTGAGTGGCAATATCTCGCTTTTCCTATCGATTACCTGTCCCTTCTTCAAGTTTACATATTCCTCATTATAATGTTGCTTCTGATAGAGTTTAATCAAGAGTTGTGTTGGCATCTTGATCTCATCGGATGAGATTAGGCACGATTTTTCCTGAAAGGAAGCTTTTGTTCTTCGAAAGAATCTCATAATATATGATAGTACCCTCAAAGCCCTCGGTAAATTCGAAAACCGGTCAAGAATCTCGATCTCTTTTTGCGTTGATATTGCGTAGGCCTGCGCTCTCTTTTCCTCCACGGATGTACTATACTCCTTTTCTTGTACTGGCCATTGGGAATTGTCTTCTTGTAGCCAAGAAGGTCCCTGCCACCACAAAGAATTGTTGACCAAATCCGATGCCGGTAGTCCTCTGCTTCCTAAGTCTGCTGGATTCGTTTCCGAGTTGACATGAAGCCAGTCCTTGCTGCCGACTAGGTCGATGATTTTTGTAATCCTGTGTGCGACGAATGTTGACCAGGAACAGGGTGGTTTCCTTATCCATGCCAAAACGATGGTGGAATCCGTCCATAGATACTGTTTCACTGGTCCCAGTTTGATGTTTCGGAATATTGATTCCATCATTTCCGCTAACAGTACTGCTCCGCAAAGTTCCAAACGCGGAAGTGAGATGGTCTTCACTGGTGCTACTCTGGTTTTGGCAAGAAGTAGATTCACGAAGATATCATCATTCCTTTTGACTCGCATGTAGACAGCTGCAGCGTATGCCTTTTCCGAAGCATCGCAGAATCCATGTATTTCGACATCATCTTCTGGTGAAAAGTTTACCCATCGTGGTATCATTATGTTGTCGATTTCATGGTATTGATGTCTGAAGTTTTGCCATCGTTCCAATGTATTGGACGAAACTGGTTCATCCCAATCTAACCAGATGTTCTGCATCAAAATTTTGGCCACAATGACCATTGGTGCAAGCCATCCTAAAGGGTCGAAGAGTCTGGCGATGGCGGATAGAATCGCTCGCTTTGTTAACTTTTCACTTTCTTCTAGTGACCCTGCTTTAAAGTAAAACAGGTCTGAATGGGCATTCCATCTTATGCCCAATGCCTTAACGGTGCTGGTATCTTCGAATGCCAGAAAGTCCTCGGTCAGCCGATCCGATATTGGGATGTCGTTGAGAATTTCCTCAGCATTCGAAGTCCATTTTCGTAGTGGGAAGCCCGCGGAGAGTAAGACTTGTCGAATCTCATTCCTCGCGTTAATGGCCGATGCGAGTGTGTGTCCCCCCGCTAGTACGTCATCTACGTACATGCCTTCCCTTAATATGCTAGATGCTGTAGGGTGAGAACTCTCTACTTCATCTGCTAGTTGTAAAAGGGTTCTAATTGCCAGATAAGGCGCACAATTAACCCCGAAAGTGACCGTTTTCAGCTCGTAAAGGCTTATTGGTTCCTGAGGCGATGTTCGATAAATAATCCGTTGGAATTTGACGTGATCATCGCTCATCCAAATTTGCCTATACATCTTTTCGATGTCACTATTGAAAAAGTACCGATACAGTCTCCATCGCAGTATAAGTACTGGAAGATCTGATTGTAGTACTGGGCCTGGCAGGAGAATGTCGTTCAAACTTGTGCCATTTGCCGTTGGGCTCGACGCGTTGAATACGACGCGTACCTTAGTGGTGGTACTCTCCGCCTTTACTACGGCGTGATGGGGCAAAAAGTAATTGTCCGCCGAATCGGCTGGTACAATGGCAGTAACTTTTCGCATATGCCCTAATGTCTCGTATTCAGACAGGACCCTTATATATTCGATGCCTAATTCTGGGTTCTTTGCTAAACGCGTTTCGTTTCTAAAAAATTGTGAACACGCCCGCCTAAGAGACCCTCCTATGTTTATCTGATCTGGGTAGTCCTGTCTGAATGGAAGAGAGACGACATATCTCCCATCCTCTCTACGACTTGTATGTAGTTTCCCTATATAAATCTTAGCAGTACTTGTCATCTGCGTTTGGGCTTTTGTTTCTGGGCAGATTTTCCAACTCCCAGAATGCTGTAAGCTGTTTGTCCAAAGCAACTTCGCTGTAGAAGGACACTATATTTCTGGTTGGATTCGGTGCTTCTATGCGCCCGGTTAATATCCAACCGAACACCGTTTCTTGGGCGAGAAGTGTACTAAGTACATTCTTTTTCAGCCCACTCAATATAATTTGCGGATATACGTCTCCGCCAAGTATAATATCAACTTCCTCGTTGATGTAGAATCGCTTATCTGCCAAGACTAAGTCTGGGAAAGCCTGCATAGTCGTAGCATCGATATGGCAGGATGGCAGATTCCCAGTTAGTTTGGCTAGAATTAGAACTGATGTTGTTAAGCTGAAGCAAGGGTCCACTGGTGAACGGAGTTCAATATTGGAGGCCTCCTTGACTTGAGCGGACACGGCATTAGTGATGCCCGAAACTTGAGCATGCATCCTTTTTGCCGGTAAATTGATTCTGCGTTTGAGTCGTTCTGTCATAAACGAGCACTCTGAACCAGAATCAATCAGTGCTCTTGCTGGGAAGTCTGTACCATTATGATGAATGGTTACTCGAGCTGTCCCTAGCAGCACACCTGCACTTGAATGAACATGGCAGGATTTAACATTTCGGTTTATGGCCGAAACAGATTTTTCCGCTTCCCGTCTCTCTTGTGCCTGTTTTGAAGTTGAGGCAGCATTATCAGCATGACACTGATTAGGGCTGGTGGTTGCCTGCGTCTGGAGAGACTCCGCATGCAGGAGCGTATTATGTCGAGAGTGGCACTTGTTGCAGTCATAAGAACTGGTGCACTTCGACACAGTATGTCCTGGGGATAGGCAATTCGAACAGCCCTTGGTGGATTTGACAAAGTTAATTCTC
The DNA here is from genome assembly GCA_949987695.1 of Merzomyia westermanni. Lineage (NCBI taxonomy): Eukaryota > Metazoa > Arthropoda > Insecta > Diptera > Tephritidae > Merzomyia > Merzomyia westermanni. The sequence continues at coordinate 131,199,395 of OX465292.1, read as the reverse complement.
TCCACCGGAGTTAATTTGAGAAAACGGGGACAGTTTCGCAATCTGTGGGTATTCGATTTGCACTTTGTGCACAGTAGTTTAGTCACGTTTGCTTGGTATGTACCAAGTCTTTTTGCAGGGGTTTCGTTGGCAATCCGCGTACTTTGCGGCTTTTGCACTTGCGAAGAACTCCCTATGAACCCAGACACTGTTTCGAGTGTCTGGAAGCGGTTGGACAAAAATTTGTCCATATCCTCCCACTTGGATATTTCCACTTTGTGGTCTATGCTTTGCTCCCATAGACCAAGCGTACTTTCCGGCAATTTCGTCGAACACAAATACGTTATAATTGCGTCCCAGTTCGAAGTGTCAATTTTATGACTTCGCAGGGACGAAAGGCAATTATTTATTTCGCGCTGAAGTGTTTTAATCGCGCTACCACATTCACTCTCTACCTTTTTCAAGTTGAATAAAATTTGGAGTTGCGAGTTTACTAAGATACGTTTGTTTTCGTATCGCTCGCATAAATTCCTCCAGGCCGTATCAAATCCCTCATTCGTGAGCGGACATTTTTTCACGATATCTTTTGCCTCACCTTGTGTCTTATTGTTCAGATGGAACAATTTCTCCACTGGTGTTAGGCGTTTATTTAAGATGTATATAGCCGTGAACATGTCACGAAATGTTGGCCATGACAGATAATCGCCCTTGAAAACTTCAGTATCACATGGAGGCAGGCGGATACTATGTTCAAATTCGGGCTTTTCTTCAGATTTATTTTCTGGTTTGTTGTACGTCGCTTGGCGTGTAGCCATGTCTGACATGCAGCGTAAATATACTGCATATGCCCTCTTATATTTCTGTTTGACAGAAACTATACCAGTGGCCTCTAACTTATCTGAATAAAGTAAGTCGTCATAAGCCGTTCTGGTTTTTCTCCACATTGCCTTCAAGTCCTCTTGTTGAAGCCCAAGAGTGTACTTGCTGTGGACTGAATCCTCTAATTCATTGTAGTCTGATTCGAATTCAAAAATCGAATCAGCCAGCCTAATGAAACTTTCCATATTTTGGACTTAGAGGATCTGGAGAATCAAAACAAAACCGAAAAAATAAAGCTGAAGGTACGATGAAATGCTCAACCGTACAAGAAAGATGCTGAATAGAAAAGGTAAAGGCAGTATTTTACCCAGGAAAAACAAAACAACCTCAATAAAATTGTAATAAACTCAATTAATGTATAATTTAATTCAATTATTTTTATTTATTGTTAATTTTTGAATTATATTGCAGACTTGGCCGATTTGTCTGACGAATACTAATAATATTTGTTTGCTACAAACGCAAAAAATGTAAACAAAATCTTTGTGACTTACTCGCCACCCACACGTATAAGGGGAATATGTATATATAAATGTGTGTATGTGTTGCCGCAATAAAGAAATACACAACAAACACAGATAAAGTGCGCGGTGTATCAAACGAGCGAAAGTGAATATTAAATGAAGAAATGTGAAAACAAAGAAAAGTGCTATAAAAATAGTGAATTTTATAAGAAAATAATAAACTAGCCTTCGATTAAAATTTTGCTCTGTATATTATGAAAAAAAAACAAGTGGAAAAAACAAAAAAACAAACTGAAGATCGAAAGGCTAAGTGAACTTATTTGTGAAAATGAGGTTATGTTACCTCTTGCCTTGCGCTGTGTCCAAAAAACCTTACCACTGGTGGGGGGATAATCCGGATAGACACAAGGGTTTTTAAGCGTGTAATTTAATTAAAATTTTAAAGAACAATAAAGCACTTAACTGAACAAAAAAATCACTATTATTCAATATTCACTAAACGCACTTACGTTTGATTACACTCGCCGGCGGCACTTTTATACAATTGTATGCAACACACAAAAAAAAACTAAGTGGCAAGAAATATACAACTTACGTGCTTTGATGTGGGGATCGGCCGAATTTGTTGTATAAAGTTGGTGTTGTTGGTTGTGGTATGTGGCAGAGTGTATGGCAGAGTTGTTTGCTATTTGTAATTGCGCAGAGTGTATGGCAGAGTTGTTTGTAATTTGTGATTGCGGCAGAGTGTGAACAATATTGAGTTTTTCCTCCTTTTATTGTGTGGCAGCTTCTTGATTAATACAAACTAGATTCTTTGAAATTATTACACACCCCCATGCATGTATATGTGTGCTGACAAAACACGAATATGCATGCATGCCCACACAGGTGGGTGGGTTGGTGTGAGTGATTGGAAGGGCGCTAAAGTTACATTAGGGTGGCCCATTTTTTAAGACTTTAGGCATCTCGCCTAAACAATTATCTTTTCTCGTACACCGAAATACCTTTTTGTAAAACTTACCTTCGCACAATCATCTCGTACTTGCAATCTAATTGTACCGCATTTTAAGTACTCAGTAATATCGAGAATGTTTTTCGTTAGGGCTGTGCAGTTGTGGAATGCTTTGCCTAATAAAGTAAAGTTAAAATCAAACCCTAAGCGCTTCAAATTAGCTGTACATCGTGCCCTTTGTTTTTGAACTTTCTTATGTGTTTTACCTTTTCCTTTTTCTTTTACTTTTTTTGAAATGAAATGAATTGAATGGAAGTGCCTTATGCGTTCATATAAACGTAGTAAATGTTACTTCTATTTTTTAGTTTTTAAGCTTACTTTGTACTAGTAATAAGAATAATAACAAATATGGCACTGTAAAAGACTTATATGTGCATTTTTAAATAAATAAATAAATAAAAATAAATAAATAATTCAATTGTTATTTCAATGAAAATGGGTCAGCTGCTTCTCAGTAATATTTATTATACTCCTGCAAAAAATTAGCCAAATCGGGAAACACACAAGCAAAATATTCGGGCACGTAGTTAATATCCCACTGCAATAGTGAAGTTATATATCTTTTCTGATTTTCATACCTTTCATAAACATTAAATGTATGTAAGTATGAGAACCAGAAGAGAAAAGTTCACTAAAATGGTCAGTACGATGAGCGGAGTCGATTTAGCCATGCCCGTCTCTCCGTTCGTCTGTCTATTTGAACGCAAACTAGTCTCTCAGTTTTACAAAAGCATGCTGAAATTCGTTGTTTGCTTTCGCCATTTTATAACATACTAGAAAACCCGGTAGACGTTGTTTTGACGTTGTGATACATAGAACACATCTATCTCTATAGGAGTATATATAAAATTAAAATTATGAATTTTGGATTTTTTTTTTGCGACCTTTTTTATGTCACGAATTTTGTGTTAGCTGGCTCGAGGTCAAATTTAATAAAAACAAGTTTTATGGCGGGGTTACCCAATATATTTCAATCTCTTTCGGAGATCGTCTTCAGGGGCTATAACAATATTTAACAATTTTTACATTCTCATATATCAACACAATAAATAAATAAATACATACATACATTTTATGTGAATTCTAAGCACACAGCCTCCGTTTAGTTCGCCATTCAATTTTGAGCTGATTTGATTTTTTTATTTTTTACTTTTTACAGTCTAGTAAGTGTTGGTATATATGAGCACATCCCTCTATATCTTTCTTGTAGTTTAATCTCTTGTTTTCAGCTAAGTTAGTAATGTGGAGCATTTCTAATGTGAAACGTTTATTATAATGTTGCTCTTGTTGTAATATGATCACTGATTCAAAGATTGGTTTGTGGCCGCTCTCCGCACAGTGGGCCGCAAGCGCTGTTTTTTGTGTGTTTTGTGATTGTATACTTTTAATGTCCGATCGGTGCCCTGCTATTCGTGTTTTGAGTTTATTTTTGGTTGTACCCACATATTCTTTGTCACAGTTGATGTTTTTGTCACCCCCACATGAAATTTTATACACAAGATTACTTTTTTCCATCTTCGCCACTTTGGATTTCATATTATGGAAAAACATATTTGTAGTGTAGGTTGGTTTATGTGCAATACCAACTGTATCCTGGTCATATATATTAGAAGCATGTAGTCTATCCGAGAAACCGGGTATGTATACCACGGATTTATATATTAACGGCTTTTTTTCTCTCTTTTCGCCCTCCTGGGATCTATCTCTTCGATATGAATTAATCATACTTTTTATAATTCTAGCTGGAAAATCGTTCATTTTTAGGATATTCGTTATGCGTTCCTTATTTTCCGGGTGGAAAACTGCGTCGCTGGTATGCAAAACCCTTCCTATAAAACTCCTTGCCGTGTTAATTATCATGCTTTTTGGATGTTTCGATTTATAGTTTATTATGCGTCCTGATGATGTGGGGTTTTGGTACCAATCAATTTTAATTTTATTATTGATTCTATACACTAGAGAATCCAAAAACGGTAATTTATTATTATTTTCCAACTCCATAGTAAATTTAATATCTTTGTGGTACGAGTTTAGGATATTCAGGGTTGTCTCCAGTTTTTCTTCCTTCACTACTGCAAACACGTCATCTACGTACTTACTAAGTAGCCTTGTGTTTGACAATTTGCCTAATATTTCCTCCATTATTATGTCAGCAACTATTGGCGATGCTGGGGATCCCATGGGAAGTCCCTTTAGTTGTGTATATAATCCGTCTTCATATTTAAAGTATCTATTTTCTGAGATACTATTGACAACAACATACCTGACTACATAAAACATATTTTAGACAGACATACTGTTTTATTCCACAACAAAATACTTAGCACACTAATAAAATGAAAACATGAAATTCTAAAAGAAAAATCAAAACTGCTGATACAAACAAAAGCCAGATTAAGCCAAGCGATGCAGAAAGAGGACGCTACAGCTTTCTTTGAGAGCGAACACCAGCTCACAATCTCGCGAAGCACAATATGGAGCAACACACAAAAATCTAAATTTGAAAGGTTGAGGAGCACGAGAAATGAACAAGTACTCAAAAACAATAACAATGCCCATTGGTTGGTAAAGACCAACACAAATTTTCCACCTGATGTTAAAGCGCTGCTAGGCAAGGGTCCAAAGTTCGCCCTTCCAGTGCCAAAAGAAAAATTCCCGCTGTTTAAATGCATAGCAGACGGAGAAGAATTGATACAGAGCGCAAACAATAAAGAGCAACAAGAATCGGCAAGAACAAAGTTATCATTTTTGATAAAAGATTCTCTAACCAAGCACAAATGCAATACGACGGATCTAGCAATAAAGGATACAGTGGAGCGAACACATAAATTTCTGAAAGAAAATAAAAATATTATAATTTTGAATGCAGACAAAGGCAATGTCACGGTAGCAATGAAAAAAAGCGATTACGAGGTCAAAATGAATAATTTATTGAAAGATCTATCAACATATAGAGGTTTACGTCAGGACCCGACACTACGGTTACAAACGAAAAATAATCAACTGGTAGATAGGTTACACAAATTAGGTCTTATAACAAACATTGAAAAACATAAGATGACTACACACACAGCTCTGCCCCCAAGAATATATGGCTTACCCAAGGTTCATAAAGAATCGATGCCCTTACGGCCAATTTGTTCGATGATAAACGCCACATCCTTTAATTTATGTAAATACTTGACCCAAATTTTAGAAAACTTGACAAACAAATCTAAATTTAATGTTAAAAGTGCAATAGAGTTCAAAGACAAAGTTAATGACACCGATATACACGATGATGAACGACTTGTGTCGTTCGACGTAATATCACTTTTTCCAAGTTTACCAACAGACTTGGCTATAGAGACTATACGGTCAAAGTGGGAAGATATTAAACAGCACACAGAAATTCCCAAAAAGCTATTTATGGAAATAGTTACTTTTTGTATCTCAGAAAATAGATACTTTAAATATGAAGACGGATTATATACACAACTAAAGGGACTTCCCATGGGATCCCCAGCATCGCCAATAGTTGCTGACATAATAATGGAGGAAATATTAGGCAAATTGTCAAACACAAGGCTACTTAGTAAGTACCTAGATGACGTGTTTGCAGTAGTGAAGGAAGAAAAACTGGAGACAACCCTGAATATCCTAAACTCGTACCACAAAGATATTAAATTTACTATGGAGTTGGAAAATAATAATAAATTACCGTTTTTGGATTCTCTAGTGTATAGAATCAATAATAAAATTAAAATTGATTGGTACCAAAAGCCCACATCATCAGGACGCATAATAAACTATAAATCGAAACATCCAAACAGCATGATAATAAACACGGCAAGGAATTTTATAGGAAGGGTTTTGGATACCAGCGACGCAGTTTTCCACCCGGAAAATAAGGAACGCATAACGAATATCCTAAAAATGAACGATTTTCCAGCTAGAATTATAAAAAGTATGATTAATTCATATCGAAGAGATAGATCCCAGGAGGGTGAAAAGAGAGAAAAAAAACCGTTAATATATAAATCCGTGGTATACATACCCGGTTTCTCGGATAGACTACATGCTTCTAATATATATGACCAGGATACAGTTGGTATTGCACATAAACCAACCTACACTACAAATATGTTTTTCCATAATATGAAATCCAAAGTGGCGAAGATGGAAAAAAGTAATCTTGTGTATAAAATTTCATGTGGGGGTGACAAAAACATCAACTGTGACAAAGAATATGTGGGTACAACCAAAAATAAACTCAAAACACGAATAGCAGGGCACCGATCGGACATTAAAAATATACAATCACAAAAAACAGCGCTTGCGGCCCACTGTGCGGAGAGCGGCCACAAACCAAACTTTGAATCAGTGATCATATTACAACAAGAGCAACATTATAATAAACGTTTCACATTAGAAATGCTCCACATTACTAGCTTAGCTGAAAACAAGAGATTAAACTACAAGAAAGATATAGAGGGATGTGCTCATATATACCAACACTTACTAGACTGTAAAAAGTAAAAAATAAAAAAATCAAATCAGTTCAAAATTGCATGGCGAACTAAACGGAGGCTGTGTGCTTAGAATTCACATAAAAGGTATGTATGTATTTATTTATTTATTGTGTTGATGTATGAGAATGTAAAAATTGTTAAATATTGTTATAGCCCCTGAAGACGATCTCCGAAGGAGATTGAAATATATTGGGTAACCCCGCCATAAAACTTGTTTTTATTAAATTTGACCTCGAGCCAGCTAACACAAAATTCGTAAAATCCAAATTATGTATGTATGTATCTATAGATCGACTTGCGTCCTAAACGTATAAACCGATCGTAACCAAATTTGACACACGAACTGGATACCTTACCGGGATGGTCATGGGCTAAAAAATATTTTGATATATATAGGGGGCGTGGCACCTCCCATACAAATGGATTTTTTAACAATCCGTATTTCTGGAAGTATTTACGTTAGACTACTGAAATTTGGTAAGGAGTTATATGACACTAATCCCTACTACATCCAGAAAAACTGTGGATAATGAAAAAGTGGGCGTGGCACCTCCCATACAACTGGCATTTTTTATAGTCCATATCTCTGGAAGTATTTAGGCTAGACCAATGAAATTTGGGAAGGGGTTATATGAGGTTAATCCCTAACACCTCCAAGAAAACTGGGAAAAACGACAAAGGGGGCGTGGCACCTCCCGTATAAATGGAATTTTTCATTGTCCATATCTCTGGAAGTATTTACGTTAGACCACTGAACTTTGGTAAGGGGTTATATGATACTAATCCCTACCACCTCCAAAAAAAACTGGGGATAACGAAAAAGGGGGCGCGCCACCTCCCATACAACTGTCATTTTTCATAGTCCATATCTCTGGAAGTATTTGGGCTAGAAAAGTGAAATTTGGTAAGGAGTTATATGAGGTCAATCTATAACACCTGCATTTTTTTATAGGAATGGCGGGTGGAACACACGGGTATAAACTAGTATAGTATAAAATGTCATTAACTTGAACCAAATAAACTCCTAACTATACCGAACTGCAGCTTTATATAACTTGGCGGCTTTTCCAAAAGCTAAATATAGACTGTGTCGTAAACAGCGAATTCCTGAACTTATCGTGAAAGTTCAAGAGCAAAACAAAACACAAAATATGTGGGCGTGGCACCGCCCACTTTTGAAAAACTATGTAGATATTGACTAAGTGACATATATATCCAAATATCATTAATTTAGACCAAAAAACTATCGGAGTTATGACAAATTTAAAATTTATATAGCGTGTGGGCGTGGCTCCGCACACTTTTCCGAAACTATATATTGTCTATGCTGTACCCAGTGAAGCCAAGTATATAATGTGAAAATTTCATAAAGATCGCTTGAGTACTTTGGCGCCTCTAAAAGACACCCTTTTTAACTTTAGTCGCCTAACGGCAGTACGTAACGGCATAAATGGATCGAGATAGATATTGACTTATATACATCAAAATGTTCCGGACGAAAAGAGAAATTGATTAAGCCTTGTCCGTCCGTCGGTCCGTCCGTCCGTCCATCCGTCCGTCTGTGAACCCGATAACTTGAGTAAATTTTGAGATATCTTAATGAACTTTGGTATGCAGGTTCCTTGGGACTCATCTCCGAGCGCTATTTAAAATGGGCGAAATGGGATGATAGAATACATCTATACATAAAATTTCATTCACTTGAACCAAATAAACTCCTAACTATACCGAACTGCAGCTTTATATAACCTGGGGGCTTTTCCAAGAGCTATATACAGACTGTGTCGTGCTGACATAATAGATCACTAGGTATATAATGTTCGGCTCCACCGGAACTTAGACTTCCTTACTTGTTTTTTTTTTAATTTGTCTTTAAATATATGAAAACTTCTTATGTTAGTTTTTTTTTAAATTTATTATATTCTTAGTCCAATATTTTTCCGCTCATGAATGACCTCTTGTAATAAAACTATTTAAAGTGAAATAGGTTCGTGTAGTGCCATCATTCGGCACAAAACATGAATTAATTTATTCAACATATTTGCCTTCTATTTATACAATAAATTCCTATATATTTACTACTTATTTACCATAATACATATTTACCTAAATTCTAAGCTTAGCCAAAGTATGTAAGCCAGCGTATACAAACGCTCGCTGGTACATTCACACCTACATTCATACACAAACATTGGCTTGTGCATTCGCACATATGTTCATACATACATTCGTATAATTGCAACGCATTTGTGGGCATTGCCGCATAGCGTGTGACTTTGCGGACAAAGCGTATTCGACAATTTTTAATAGCTGCGTGCCGACTGTTTGTAAGTATGCATGTATTTATGCATGCATTTACTTTGGCTACACTACATCTACCCTTTCAAAAAGTTTTATATATATAAATATGTAAAACTCTAATTTGATTAATTTTTATAACTTGCTTAGATTTTGTGTTTATTCACTTTACGTCTTAAGTGTAAGTTGATACAGCTGTTTTTTTTTTTTGTTTTGGGTTGTTTATGTGACAAAATTTTTGTTCTTTGTTTACTTTACTTTCAAGTGGACTAAATAATTTATTTCAGTAATATGTTTGCTTGTACATTGGTGTATTTTTACGACTTTTCTTTTGAGTTTTTATTTGTATACAATAAATTTCCTAATTTATGGGTTTGTTTGTAAGTGTACAATAAAAATTTATGAGCAAACATGTGAGTCAAAATGCAGTGTATTTATTCTAACAATTTAAGCCTATTTTTGTGTATTCAGATTTTCTTATTCTCATTACTTATAATATAATTATCATTTCTATCTATGCTTTCTACCTTATAAGGAATTAGAGTAAAATTATTATTTATATCAATATTTTCTACCTTATAGGGCCCTTTATACCTATTGTCTAACTTATGACCTGCTTCATTTCTGACTAATACTAAATCTCCTATATTTATTTCCTTATACTGTATTTTCCTATCATAGCTAGCTTTTTGTTTTTGCTTAGATTCCTGTACTAATTTTCTAGCTTTTTCTTGTGCTAACTGTAACCTATACTTTATTTCCTTGTCGTAAGCCTCATGATTATATACTGGGCTAATTAAATTTTCTTTTAAAAATTCGTAAGTCAGAGGTGTCTTTCCAAAAACTAGTTCAAAAGGACAATAGCCGTGAACTGTTGAAGGTGTTGTATTGTAACAATACGAAAAGTATTTAAGGTACTCATCCCAATCGTCTTTGTCAATTGATATGTAGGAACGCACATATTCATTGAATGTTCTATGACTGCGTTCGACAGTACCTAAAGTTTGATGGTGGTAGGGTGTTGAGGTTTTATGCGCTATTTTTAAGAGCTTGCACAATTCCTAAAATAAACTATTTTTGTATTCGGTTCCCATATCCGTTATAATTGTTTTCATACAACCATAAATTAGAATGAAATGTTCAAATACTGCCTTAGCAACTGCTACGGCATGTTTGCTTTGGACGGGTACTGTAACCAAGATTAGTAACTGCATATTCATTTCCCTGTATCGATTTTGGAAATGGTCCTATTGTATCGATTTGTACTATATCGAAAGCCTTTGGAGGCGTCTCCGTTATAGTCATTCGTTCTTTCAGGTGTTTATTCGTTTTATTTTTATTGCAGTGATTGCAATTTTTGATATGTTTTCTTATGTCATTTTTCATATTATTCCAGTAATACTTTTGTCTTATTTTATTTGACGTACGATTTATTCCTGGGTGGCCACCAAAAACAGGATCGTCGTGATATTTATAAAGAATTTCTTTAATTTCTCTGTTATTCGTCACATGCATAACCTCCGGAGTTAATGCTATAGTTAGATTTTTGATAACTTGGGTACCTATTTCTTTAAATTCATCTACTCGAGTATAGTTATCTTTAAACAATTTGTCTCCTAAGGACAACTGTATTTTTACAATTTTCAAATTGCCGGCTTCTTTCATTAGCCTGGCAAAGAATTGTCCTAAGTCAATCTTCGCCTCAACAATTTGGTTTTTTATATATATTTCACTACAAATTTTCTTTCCTTTTTTGAAATATAATTTCGGAGGATTGAAAACGAGCTTGACATGTCTTTTAACTTCGTATTTATTAAGCGCTTCTGTAAGAGAAAATGCAACTCTGATGTTTGTAGCATAGGCAACCCAAACACGATAACTTTTAGTACACAACTTCAACTCTGTATTAGTTATAAGCCAAATGGTATTACAATAAATGAATTACTAGTGAACGGTCGTGTCTCGATATCTCTCGCATATTTAACAAGGGTTATGGGCCCAGATCACGTGGTTCGGAAATTTTGATAGTAATATTTATTGTGTAAATCGTTTGTCGATTTTGTAGCCTTTTATAAAAAAAACAAAAAAAGGAAATGAGTTCGTCGTTAATAAATATAGAAAAGTTGACCGGGGAAAACTACTCGACGTGGGCGCTGCTTATGCGTAGTTTGTTGGTGACACAAGATTTGTGGTACGTCGTTGCTGATGACATTAAGACGGAGGCATCGGAGAAGGAGAAGGAGCAGTGGCAGAAAGCTGACCAAAAGGCATTAGCAATGATTCATTTGTGCATTAAACCTACGGAGCTGATACAAATAAAAAAGTGTGTAACAGCAAAAGAGGCATGGAAGTTGCTAAGCACCCTCTACAATGCAGACGGTCCAGCCAGAAAGGTAAATTTATTTAGAAAATTGATACAATTTAAAGTGAACGCTGCACAGAAATATGCCCTTCAAATCAATGAGTTTTGCTCCATTGTGGACAATCTTAGTGAAATCGGCGTTACTGTACCCGAAGACCTCCTCTGCATATTACTGTTATGTAGTCTCCCAGATGAGATAGAAAGCTTCGTAATAGCTATTGAAAGCAGAGATAAGTTGCCGAAATTAGAAGTTTTGAAGGTTAAAATATTGGAAGAAGAGCAGAGGCGAGGGCAACGCATCGTAACTGAAAATGTGTTTGCAGCGAATTCCAATAACAAATTTGAGAAAAGAGATCAAACACAAGGATTGTCTAATGAACGCGACAATCGTAGCAACAACAAAGTTAAGAGTATAAGGCGAAACTTCAGCAATGCAAAATGTTATAATTGCGGTAAGAGAGGTCACATCAGAGCTAATTGCAAAAGCACTCAAACTCCGACGGTGCTAAGTTTGTTTGACTCCCACGCTCAAACAGCGAAAGATGAGAAGGCATGGATACTCGATAGTGGAGCATCATCACACATGTGTGGAGATATCACATTATTCTCTTGCTTGCGAAAAACCACTCAAAAGGTATTTTTAGCATCTGGTGAATCAGTTGAAGCAGAGGGCGAAGGTAAAATAATGCTAAAATCGGAATTTACTGACATCGTATTGACGAATGTATTGTACGTGCCAAAGTTAAACAACAACTTCTTAGCTGTGAGCAAAATTCTTTGTAATGGAAACGAAGTATGCTTTAAAAAGAATAAAGCAATAGCAAAAACAAAAGAAAATAAATTAGTGTTCGTTGCTGATATGCAAAACGGAGTTTTTCACGTAAATTTGACCGAACCTAAAAACAAAGAATATATTAATTCAGTAACTGAAAATAAAAATGAACATGAAAATGTGGAAAAGTGGCATCGGCGATTCGGCCATGTAAATTATAAAGATTTATTTATGCTTGCACAAAATAATATGGTGCGTGGCTTGTGTATTAATAAGAAATTGAATATTGATTGTGACATATGCGCAATGTGTAAAATCAAAAGAAGCGCTTTCCTTAATTATTCTAATGTGCAATCAACAAAATGTTTGGAAATTATTCACTCCGACATTTGCGGACCTATGCGTACGACATCGCAAGGTGGCTCAAATTATTTTATCACGTTTATTGACGATTTCTCGCGCTACATCGAAGTACAATTTTTAAAGAAAAAATCTGATGCATTTCTTGCATTCAAGCAATTTGTTACGCGCGTAGAAAATCAGTCTGGTAATAAAGTAAAATGTTTGCGCAGTGATAATGGGCGTGAATATTTGGGAACAGATTTCCAAAGTTACCTGAAAAGCAAAGGCATTGTACATCAGAAGACGGTGGCGTATACACCAGAACAGAATGGCGTGGCAGATCGTGCCAACCGCACATTAGTTGAGATGGCTCGGTGCATGTTGGTTTCATCGAATCTCACACAATCGCTATGGTCGGAAGCAGTCAACACCGCCGCTTACATACGGAATAGGTGTCCGACGAAAATTTAAAAAAATAAAACGCCGTATCAATGTTATCGAGGGTACAAACCGAGTGTTAACCATTTCAAAGTATTTGGTTGTGAAGCTGTTGTGCTTAACAAGCAGCCAGGAAGATCAAAGTTCGATTGTAAAGGATCGAAGGTACGATTTGTAGGCTATGCTGATCATACTAAAGGGTATAGACTTTATGATCCCCTAAAGAAAAGAATTGTAATTGCTCGTGATGTAATATTTTTCGAACACGCTTTACCAAAACTTGAGCCCGAAAATGCTGATTCTAACGTGATTATTGACCTAATTAATGAAAACGCAACTAAATCGATTGAAAATGCAGACATGAGTGCAAATGATGGTGAAAATGCAGATATGAGTGTTGATAAAAACTCGAGCAGTGATGAAATGGCAAATGATGGAGATGGCATCGATGCATCTGAAGATAGTGCTTCGAGTGATGAAGGCGAAATGGTATTTGGAAGAAAGCGAGGACGACCGCGTATATGCCGAACGGGAAAAGTAGGCAGACCAAGAAAAAAATATATAGTTGAGGTACTCAATCTGGCGTACGAAAATCCAAACTCAGTCGAAGATGCGATGCAATCCGACGAAAGTTCGCAATGGAGAAGTGCTATGCAGGCGGAATATAATTCCTTAATGAAAAGTGGTGCTTGGACTCTTGCTGACTGTCCACCAGACAAAAACGTGATTGGTTGTCGCTGGGTGTTCGTTAAAAAGTTCGATGGCGATGGTAAACTTGAAAAGTACAAAGCACGTTTAGTTGCGCAAGGTTGTTCGCAGAGGCCAGGCGAAGATTTTACCTCCACCTATGCACCAGTCGTCAGGCACTCGACTATTCGTATGATTCTTGCATTAGCAGTACAATATAAGCTGTTGGTTAATCATGTCGATGTCGTAGCTGCGTACCTAAACGGTGATTTGAAAGAAGAGTTGTACATGCGCCAGCCTGAGGGTTTTATTGATGGGCATCAACCCCAAAAAGTGTGCAAACTTCAAAAATCTTTGTATGGCCTGAAGCAGGCCGGCAGATATTGGAACGAAAAGATTAATAAGGTTTTGTGCGACATTGGTTTCGTGAGATGCAGATCAGACAACTGTGTATATACTATGTGCGAAAATGGCGAAATTAATATATTGAGCATATACGTTGATGACATCATGTTGGCTTGTTCATCAGAAAACACGATGCAGAAAATTATTAAAATGCTTAACGAGAAAGTAGAAGCTGTCGATCGTGGTCCTATTCGTTATTATCTGGGCATGGAGGTTGAAAGGGACGATCTCCGTGGAAGTATTTCAATTCATCAAGGGCGCTATGTCGACGAGTTATTAAAGCGCTGGAATATGGCAGATTGTAAAGGTGCTGCAACGCCTTACAGTAAAGGCACGGTTCTTGCAAAATGCAGTGACAAAGATTGTGCGGGCTATCTGACCAAGCAGTACATGTCACTTGTTGGTGGTTTGACATATTTGGCCATAATTTCTCGGCCGGATATAGCATACACCGTATCGAAGTTGGCACAGTTTAACAGTCACCCACACAAACAGCACTTCGTGGCAGCCAAGCGTGTATTGCGCTATCTGAAGGAGAAGCCGAAGGGTATGATAACTTTTAACGCTAACCATCAAAGCTTAATTTGTTTTTCAGATGCTGACTGGGCTTCAGATTCCCAAGACCGCAAGTCGATCAGTGGTTATTCTATTTTTATGGGCGATGGACTGATCGCATGGGAATCTAAAAAGCAACATGTAGTTTCCCTTAGCACAATGGAAGCGGAATATATCGCAATGTGCAACGCAGCAAAGGAAGTATCTTTCCTACGAAGTTTATTGACAGAAATGGGTTTTGATCAGTATGTCGCTAAAGCATCAACAATCTTTTGCGACAACCAAAGTGCACAGTTTGCAGTCAAAAATCCTGTGGCACATAAGCGTAGCAAGCATATTGACATAAAGTTTCACTACATACGCGAAAAATATGTCCAAAACGAAATCGATATTGAGTACGTTCCATCAGCAAAAAACGCCGCAGATATATTTACGAAGCCCCTATCTGGAGATAAACATATAAATTTATGTAAATTGTTAAAGATAATTCTAGCATAGTTTGATTTACATTCACAAAAGAATTAAATTTTTTCTATTTTCAATATGAATCGCATTTGGGTTGAGGCGGAATTTGTAAGAGAAAATGCAACTCTGATGTTTGTAGCATAGGCAACCCAAACACGATAACTTTTAGTACACAACTTCAACTCTGTATTAGTTATAAGCCAAATGGTATTACAATAAATGAATTACTAGTGAACGGTCGTGTCTCGATATCTCTCGCATATTTAACAGCTTCATATATTATAGGATTCTCATTGTGACTTTGTTTTTCTTTGGTATTATTACTGGATTCATTACTATAGTGAAGTTAAATATTTCTAGCAGTGAATAAAAACACGACAGGTTTAATGGTAGTACCAACCGGAAGAGTGAGAGTGTACAAAAAGTCATTTTATTTGACAGTATATATATGGTAGTATACAAAGCAGAGTTGTATTTAATAGTATGAGGTATAATTCTATTTTACAGCTCAACACCTTTCCAGAAGGATACTTCATTTATTAAATAAACAGAAAAAAGAAAAACTTCATTTAATTATTTTAAATAGTTATTTGCAAATCAAACTACAGTAGAATTAACAATGTGAATTTAGTTTAAATTAAGATCAAGTGACTTACAAAGATTAGTATGAATAACTTTAGATACGCCTTTTGTCAGGATATCAGCTAACATCTCCTTGGTTGGTATGTAGACCAGCTTGATCGTGCCACTTTCCAAATGTTGACGGATAAATTTGCCTTTTATAACAACATGCTTTGTGCGAGGTGAATAAGAATTGTTCATAGCCACTTGAATAGCACTTTTGTTGTCGCAATGGAGTAGTATAGTTTCTGCACTGTGTGGTGTCAGCTCCTTCTGTAAGCGCATTAGCCATGTTGCCTCTTGGATTGCCGACGTCATGGCCATAAATTCGGCCTCAGTTGAAGAAAGAGCGACAGTTCGCTGCCTTCGAGTGCACCAAGAAATCGGGCCACCTTGCAATTTAAATACATAGCCCGTTGTAGATAGTCTTTCATCGAGATCGGTAGCCCAATCTGCGTCGCAAAACCCAGTCAGATTGCACACTTCTTTGCTGAACACTATACCGTAGTTTATGGTACCCTTTAAGTATCGCATGACGCGTTTCACTGCAGCCCAGTGTGCCTTTCCTGGATTTGGGGAAAAACGACTAAGCAAATTTACAGCAAAACTGATGTCAGGGCGTGTTATTTGTGCAGCGAATAGTAAACACCCAATTGCTTGCATATAGGGAACTTTTGCCATCTCTTGTTGATCCGCTTCGCTGACTGGACACATTTTGGTGCTTATGTGCTGATTTAAGTCGATTGGTGTCGCAACTGGATTGCTATCAAACATTCCAAAGCGTTCGAGCATATCAGCGATATATTGGGACTGGTCAACTTTTATATTGCCGTTAACTAAATCTCTCGTAACACGCATGCCAAGAACTGTTGACACTTTACCAAGGTCTTTCATTTTAAATTCCGATGCCAACTGTTTCTTTAAGGTATTTAAGCTTGACTCGTCATTCGAGAATAGTAACACGTCGTCAACATAAACAGCTACAAATAGCATCATGTCATCTCCAACCTTGTAGTAGACACATTGGTCTGTATTGCTGCGTATCAGGTTTAATTTTAATAAAACGTTATTGAATTTTTCATTCCACAGTCGGCTTGACTGCTTTATCCCGTATAGAGATTTATTTAGTCTACAAACACGACCAGAGCCATCAGCAAAACCATCGGGCTGTGCCATGTAAATTTCATCTTTGAGCTCAGCATTGAGAAATGCTGTGACCGCATCCATTTGATGAATCAGTAGGTCATGCTTTGCTGCTAGTGCCAATAGAAAACGTAAAGAGGTATACCGGACCACAGGGGCAAACGTTTCCTCATAGTCGATACCTTTTTTTTGATTATATCCTTTGATTACCAACCTGGATTTACGTCGAACAACCGTGCCATTACCATCTATTTTGGTTTAAATACCCATCTGGACCTGATTGCTTTCTTTCCAGGAGGTAATTCACTCAGCTGCCAAGTTTTGTTTAAATGCAAAGAATTCATTTCCGCGTCTATTGCAGCTTTCCAGTCCTCTGCATGTTCACTTGACATCGCCTCAGCCAGAGTTTCAGGTTCATTGGAAACAAAGTCAGTCACAGAAAAGTTTGCGCCAAACTGTTTTTCCGCGATTCTTTTTGAACGCCTTAGACCATTTGCGTCCTCGAAGTCGTCGGCATCGTTTGCGCTTTCATAGGGAGAATCGAACTCTGCTGTATCAGGCAAGAACTGATTGGCTAGTTCACTTTCAGACTCTACTTTAAGTGGCGTGAGTGTATCAGTTTCTTCACGTACTACTTCTGATAGCTTATTTTCAGTAATTGGCGATTCTTTCATATCTACCTCCTTACCTGAGTCAACAATATTGAAAGATTCACACCCCGATTCCCAATCAAATATATAGTTTTGTTTAGCATTATTATTAGGCGATAAAAACAACATGCCGGCTTATTACGATTTTTTGTGTGTTTAGGGTTAAATAACCTATACGCTTTTGAATCACTACTATAGCCAACCATTACGCACTCAACCGATTTCGGGTCAAGCTTTCTTAGCTTTTCGCGAGGCACATGCACCATGGCTTTGCAACCAAACACTTTTATAAATTTTAGATTTGGCTTTTTATTTGTAATTATTTCTTGAGGACTTTTTTCATTCAAGGCGTATGGTATTCGATTAAGAATATACGCCGCTGTATTTGCAGCTTCAGCCCAAAATTTGTATTTCAAACCAGAATCTATTAACATGCAACGCACTCGTTCAATTATTGTGCGGTTAAGTCTTTCGGCAACTCCGTTTTGTTCTGGAGTGTACGGTGAGGTATTTTGGTGCACTATACCTTCTATTTCACAAAGTTTTTTAAATTTATCATTAACATATTCCTTGCCATTATCAGACCTAAGCACTTTTATTTTTCGTGAACATTGCTTTTCAACTCTTTTTTTAAACTTTACAAACTCATCAAATACTTCTGATTTGCGTTTAATTGGCACCACAAATAGCATATACGAAAAGTCATCAACAAATGTAACTAAAAAGCGAGCACCAGAAAAAGATTTTTCAGCAAACGGACCCATCACGTCTGAGTGAACTATATCAAGCAAGGCTTTTGCCTTAGTTCCACTATTCTTAAACGAGCAACGGGTTTGTTTTCCTTTTACACAAACTACGCATTTTTCATTGCTAACTTTTCCAAATTCAATGCCAACAGAAGCGTTTTTAGCTTTCTTTAAATGTTCAGCGCAAATATGACCCATTCTTCTATGCCACAATTCATAATCATTTCGAGCTAGATAAACACTTTGTGTATTCACTTCTTGATTGGATGAAATGTCACAATTTAAACGATAGAGATCGTTCACAGCATTTGCTATGGCTATTAAATTTGGTTTATTGTTATAAATTTTACATTCATCACCTTTAAATATGACCGTATTTCCATTTTTGGTCATTTGTCTTACCGACAAGAGATTTGCGCACAACCTCGGCACATATTCAAAGTTTTTTATTACAGCTTCAGTTTGTGAGTTATTTGCGAACAAGCACATATTTACGTCACCTTTTGCTTCAACTTTTATAGTTTGATTATTAGCAACTAAAATATTTTTGTTTTCCACAGGCACTTTATTTATAATCGCATTGCAATTTCTCGTCATATGCGACGTCGCACCCGAATCAACAAACCATTCATCTTTACGAATGTCATTCGAAAGCAGAGATGCAAACAATACATTTTTTTTCTCGTGCTGCCATCTCGTTTTGGTTTATTAGGGCAGTTTCTTGCAAAATGACCAATTTGCTTACAAGCGTGGCATCGATATTGATTTGATTTATTTTTAAAGCTGCACTTGTCCTTTGAATAAAGCGCATTTTCACTATTTTTATCATTGTTATCGAACTTAGCGTCTTGTAACAAAAGAGTTTTTACACTATCAATAGTGAGTGTCTCTTTACTATTTTCCACGGCTAACACTAGTGGACGAAAATCATCTGGCAGCCCTGCTAACATTAACGATGCAGTGAGTTCATCGTCTATGTTGAGTCCAGCATTCTTCACTTTCAGTGACGTCATGACAATTGAATTCACATACTCTTGTACTGATACATAGTCAGAAAGCTTGCACTGAACTAATTGTTTCAGCAATTCCACTTTACGAGTGAGGCCCGTGTCCTCATATGCAGCAAATAAAGCTTTCCATGCTTGATGTGCCGTAGTGGCAGTAGCAATATGAGAAAAATTGTTTGGTTCTACCATTAATGGTATTTCGGCTAGGGCACGTTCATCACAACTCTTATCCTTTTCGGCAGCACCTGCAGGTAGTTCGCTTTCAACCACCTTCCAGCAGTTCTTAATGATGAGATACGATTTTGCGTGTCGCTTCCAGATGTCGAAGTTTTCCCGACCTTTCAGCTTCTCGAAGGGAAAAGTTACAGCGTTTGTCGCCATTTTCGCGAGCTCAATCTCCGTTTATTTATTATAAAACAGTCAATCCGCCTTTGTTACTTACTAATCCGTAATGTAAATTAACTCTTCCAATTAAAGCATATATTATTTTTGCGTATTATAGGCCCATAACCTATAGTGAAGTTAAATATTTCTAGCCGTGAATAAAAACACGACACGTTTAATGGTAGTACCAACCGGAAGAGTGAGAGTGTACAAAAAGTCATTTTATTTGACAGTATATATATGGTAGTATACAAAGCAGAGTTGTATTTAATAGTATGAGGTATCATTCTATTTTACAGCTCAACAATTACTGGTTTTTTGTTTTGTTTCAGATCTGGTTGTAACCTTTAATATTTTGCACGCGTCTACTGAAATTTCTTTAAGATCTTTGATATCTATGCGTGATAATGCGTCTGCTACATAATTTTGTTTTCCTGCTATATACTCCACCTCGAAGTCATATTCTTCCAAATCTAGTCTGATTCTAGTTAATTTTGATGAGGGGTTTTTCATCGAAAATAGGAATGTTAAAGGTCTATAGTCTGTTTTGACTAAAAATTTTCTACCATAAACTCTAAAATATGTAATGGCCCAATGAATGGCCGCTAATTCTTTTTCAATTGTTGCTTTGTTAATTTCTCCTTTTGTGAATGATCTTGATGCATAGGCAATTGGCAATTGTTTTCCTTCATACTCTTGGATTAACACTGCTCCGCAAGCATAGCCACTTGCGTCAGTTGTTATACAAAATTGTTTACTGAAATCGGGGTATTGTAAGATATTAGGGCTTATTAACGCAGCCTTCAAATAGTCAAAGGATTTTTTACAATCCTCTGTCCAGTCGAAAACTACATTTTTCTTGCAAAGCCTTGTTATTATGCTAGAATACTCTGCAAAGTTTGGAATAAATCTTCTGTAATAATTGCAAAATGCGACGAATCGTTTCGCTTCATCCGCATTTTTAGGGGTTGGATAGTTTTTAACAGTTTCAAATTTACTGGGATCTGGCAAAATTCCTTTGCTTGTACACTTATGACCAAGGTATGTTACTTCTTGATTGAAAAATATGCATTTATCCGGATGTAATTTTAAATTATACTTCCTACAAGTTTCGAATACATTCCGTAAGTTTTTGATCATATGTTTTTCCCAGCATCCTAATACGACTAAATCGTCCATGTATAGAAATGCTTGTGAAGGGTTTAAACCTGAGAATGCCAATGTCATCATTCTCTGAAATGAATTTGGGGCAACCTTAAGGCCATAAGGTAGTCTTTTAAATCGATAGGTGCCATTATCTGCTGTAAAGGATGTGATATCCCTTGACTCTGAACTGAGTTCTATTTGATGAAAACCGGACATTAAATCCAAGCACGAGAAATATTTAGCTCTTCCTAATTGATCTAGTATGTCATCAATTCTTGGCAGAGGGAATTTATCTTCGGTTAGTTTTTTATTTACTTGTCTGTAGTCGACAACCATTCTCCATTTTTTTTCTTGCTGATTAGGGAGTGATTTTTTGGGTACTAATAAAATTGGACTATTAAATTCTGACATTGAAGGTTCTATTATGTCGTCTTTAATTAATTTATTTACTTGTTTATTTATTTCGCTCTTGTGGGCTTCTGGTATTCTGTAGTTTTTTACGTAAACTGGGGTATTCTCCTTCATATGAAGTTTTTGTTTGTAAAAATTATTAGTGGTAATTGGTTCTGTTTCCAATGAGAAAATGTCAATGAATTCTTCACATAATACATTAAGTGATTCATGGGCAAAGTGTGGAAAATGTTAATTTAATCTTTCTAATTTTTCTTTACTGTTCTGCTCATTTTCTAGATTATTATATTTAACTATTGAATAATTATCCAAATTTTCTGTTTTTATATGAAAATCATGAAGTGTTACATTTTTATCTGTTGTATTTATAATTCTGACGAATGTTTGTTGTGAATTTACTAGGGTGTTTGCAATAAATATGCCTTCAGATAATTCTTGTTGTAGAATTAATAAATCAGAATTTTTATTTTTAATGTGGATTTGTCGGATTACTTCCGATCTTGCGGGATAATCATATGGTCTTAATAGTAGGGTATCCCCATCTTTTTGGTAATCTAAAATGCAATTATATTTTTTAATAAAATCCAAACCCAGTATTCCATCACATGGGATTGGAAAATTGTCTTCTACTACATGAAACTTGTGTCTAATCAATAGGTAATCATCCTTTAAATCTATTTTAACTGTGCCTATAGTGCTCGCTATGCCTTGACCAATTCCTCTTAAATCTGTTTTTTGTGAATTAATAGTGACATGACTGTCAATTTGACCCTTTTTTATAATTGATATATCCGCTCCTGTATCGATTAGGAGGGTTGAAATGGAATCATTCATTTTTTTTTTGGAAGTGGATGTAGCTATTTAGGTGTAAATTGAAAACATATAATTTTTTATTTATTGAGGTGGAGTTTGCTGGTTTTCATGTTGGCTAACATTCCTTACATTTCTGGTATTATTACGGTTATAACCTCTTGATCCAAAGTTTCGACCAGATCTTTGATTATTTGCTCGGTTATTACTATTATTATTATTATTATTGTTGTTATTGCCGTAATTGTTAAATGTACGCCTCTGATTTCTTCTATAGTTACTGTTTTGGTAACTCCTGCGGAAGTTACCTCGGAAATGATTTTGTTGGCGAATATGTAACAGTGAATTTGGATTTCCAGTTACTTCTGTGCAACTGTTAGTGAATTTTGATATGGCTTCGTTCATCGTGGTGAACGTTCCAGCCTGCATTATAGTTTTTACTTTATCGTTGGAGCAATTTTTACACATAGATTTTACAGCTGACTGTGTAGCATACTTGGTAGCTAACTCCGGTGTTAGTCCGTCAGATATGTATGCTCCTTCCAATGATTTTGTGAGTTTTTCAATCTCAGCAGTGTATTGATTTGCAGTTTTACTGCGTTGTTGGATGTTCAGGAGTTTTGCCAACAAAACTTCTACTGATTCACCCTTAACTTGTGACTGATTTTTAATGTAATATTAGGGATTTTTAAAAGGAGGTCTGCATATATTACAAGCAGCAGACCAGGATGTTTTGGAAGAGACTGCCGGCTTAGTTTCGGCAGGATCCTAAAATAATTCCGCTTTTTTTTTCAGCGGATCTGGCAGGATTTTAAAAAAAAGATTCCGCTTTTGTTCAGCGGATCTGGCAGGATCTAAAAAGGCAGGATCTAAACAGGCAGTCTGCTTTTTTAAAGGCAGCAGACCAGGCAGGATCTTTTAAAGGTAGTCTGCTTTTTTAAAGGCAGCAGACCAGGCAGGATCGCCATGTAATAAAACTGTTTAAAGTGAAATAGGTTCGAGTAGTGCCATCATTCGGCACCAAACATGAATTAATTGATTCAACATATTTGCCTTCTATTACCTTACAATAAATTCCTATATACTACTTATTTACCATAATACATATTTACCTAAATTCTAAGCTCAGCCAAAGTATGTAAGCCAAAGTATGTAAGCCAGCGTATGCAAACATTGGCTTGTGCATTCGCACATATGTTCATACATATATTCGTATGATTGCAACGCATTTGTGGGCATTGCCGCATAGCGTGTGACTTTGTTGACAAAGCGTATTCGACAGTTTTTAATAGCTGCGTGCCGACTGTTTGTAAGTATGCATGTATTTATGTATGCATTTACTTTGGCTACACTACAACAGCACTGTATGTATATGCAAAACAAAAAAACCAAAATAGAAACGGGCTTCATGCTCATATTGACAAATTTAAGGAACTTTAAAATAAACGCTAAATTCATTTTCAATCAAAACATGTATATGTGGACACACTCCTAACGGTGAAATATTTTCATTCTCTCACTTATTGAGCATATTGAGTTAAAGTAGTGGCGTCGGGGCGTCCCACTCATATTTCATTTGCTCTCCGAAAGTAGAAATATTTTCCTTCTCTTACTCACTAAGCAAATTGAGTTAAAGTATATACCGGCGTCGGGTGTCTGTCCAATTTAATTTTGAGCGAGGGTTGCCCTCCCCTATACTGAACTGTACCAAAATCTTACAAAAAAATACAAATTTGTTTTCAACATATCTTGCGCGTTTTATTGCAAGCAATACGTTAAAATTAAAATTTTTAGGGAAAACACAATAAAAGCTAAATTTTTTTAAATAGAACTCTTTTACAAAAATGAGATTCAAAAGCACCCAAAGTCGCTGCTGTTCACATAATTCAAAATTTAAATTTTTTTAAAAAACGCAATCGAACTTCTATTTTTTGTAAAATTCTATAATGAAAATGAGATTCAAAGATATGGATGGCCACTATTTACGGTCGGTTATTTATATGCAACGTATCTCGCACGTTTTGTTGCAAACAATAGTTCAAAATTAAAATGTTTACTCCATTATAAAAATGAGGTTCAAAACACCCATAGTCGCCCCCTGTTCATATAATTAAAAAAAAATTTTTTTTATGCGCAACCAAACTTTTATTTTTTTTTTTTGTAAAATTACATAGTTAAAAT
The DNA here is from genome assembly GCA_949987695.1 of Merzomyia westermanni. NCBI lineage: Eukaryota > Metazoa > Arthropoda > Insecta > Diptera > Tephritidae > Merzomyia > Merzomyia westermanni. Next base: position 131,175,127 of record OX465292.1, on the reverse strand, counting down.
GAGATTCAAGGGTATTCATGGCCTCTGTTTTCGGTCGGCTATTTAGATGCCTCTTAAAATCCTGAAAAACATTAGTGTTCATAATAAAATGTAAATTTTTATTGTTCATAAAACTCCAATATTAAAGCGGGATTCCAAACCAGCCACCGCCGCCTTATAATTCAAAATTAAAGATCAAAAAGAAAGCAGAGTCATAATAGGAAGGTGCGTCATTGAGTCGGAATTGCTAAATTGAACTTGTAATTTTCTCCCGGTAAATGGACTACAAAAAAGCACTGCCTGTATACTAATAACCAAAAAATAACAATACTGTAACCAAGTCTAAACGGTGAACATATTTTCTCTTACTGAGCACATTGAGTTAAAGTAACCATTATTTATATTATAAGTCTAACTATGTTGTTGGTAGATGTAGAACAAATCCAAGTTTTTTTATTTAAGTATTGACCGGATCTGAAAGGAGTGGTGGTTCTGATGGTGGACTTTTAAACATTCCTTAGGACTGGTTTTCTCATCTCCTATTAATGATTACCGGTCTTTAATGGACTGCTTTTCTTCGGTTAGTTGTCAAATTACCCGCCGTTTAGTGTGAACCGACTTTTATGAAAGTAACAATAATTTCTCAAATATTTCGGCCTCTAGGCAGTGCTGGAAAAAAGATTAACGGAGGATTTAATAACTTAAACTAATTTAAGGTGTTCGAATTTTGACCACGGGATATACTAGTTTTTTACCACCACGTGATGTTATGTTTTTGGTCGGCGGGCACCGAAAACCCTATATGCCAAAATCGGTACCGCTTACTGCGGGCTAAATAGGGTAACGGAATTATATATTAAAAAAATCAATATGGAAAAAAACAATAATAATAAATTAGTTTTCCAAAAAATAAAAAAAAAAATTTTTTTTTCGTTCGCGTTACTTAAAAAAATTTTTTTTTGTTAATCGTGTTTTTCCTTTTCGGGGTTTTGTTTATTTTCGGAGGGGGCAGGACTGGTTTGCCCACAAAACAACAAAAAATAAACCCCAACATTCACCACATACACACTCTCTACCCACTTACTTATGACGGCGACCAGGCCAGAGAGAATCAGCAATAAATCACGATGCCCAGTAGCGAAACGCAATATAGGGGGATCAAAAATTCTAAAATATAAGCTTTTTTCTTTTCTAAGCAAGCAACTTATCACGACCGTGTCGTACGGCAACTTGTCGTGGAAAGGCGCACGAATGAAAAATAGAGGTTTGACGCCTACACGGCGCACTCTTCTATTTTAAACATAATTTAATAAGTTCAATAATAATACAATATTAATAGATATACATTACAATCCGAGAGGGCTCCTCGTGACCCACGTATACGGGGGCCCGTATAAATATTCACAAAGATTTTTTTGTTTCTTTTCTTTTTCGGTCATCTGCAGCATGACTCGCTACGCCTCCCTCCGTGAACGGGCCGAACGTTTAGCCGACCGATATCCGAAGCCATGCCCGCTGTGTGGCGAAAGCCACCCTTTGCGTTCGTGCTCCCGATACCAGGGGATGGCGATCCTGCACCGCCTTAAGGAGGTAATCCGGGCGGGCTTTTGCGATAATTGTTTGGTGATGGTCCATTGTGCCAGGGAGTGCACTAGCGACACCAGGTACCGCCGATGTGGTGGCAAACACCACACGACACTTCATTTGCCGATGGATGATTCAACATGCGAGCCGAGGCACTATAAGAGCTGGGCCCAACAAGTGGAGGAGGCCGACCACATCTACGCTGGAAGCGATTGAGGAGGAGATGCTGTCACTCCACGCATCGGAGACAGCTTGGTCGCCAAAAGAACCGGCACCACGGCCGTTCCGACCGACAGAAGGGGTATCAGACTCACTGCTGTTCCAGCGCTTCCTAGCCCACGAGCGGCGCGCAATACCCGCACCTCCACCAACAACGATAAGCCCACGCGTAATCAAAGCCACGCACATCGGAATAGCCCACCCGCACCGCACACATACCCACACGGTTGAGTGTAGGCTGGCCCTACGGCCGGCGCCAGCTACCGCCCATCAGTGGCTTTCGCGACGGACTCGGCTCTCACAATTGTGGGTCCCCCATTTCGCCCCATGATGACTCTTGCGCCGACTGCGATTGGGAAGCTGGAGGTCTGGGACGGACTGCTTCGCACCCGGGTACTCATAGATGATTGCTCCCCCAGCACAGCCATCGACCGCAGTCTTGCGGGCTGCATGCCACCCACTCTGGTGGCGAGCAAGGCTGCTTCATCCGGGTCCACGGAAAGCACGGAAACAGCAGTACGCTGACTGCCCAAGCGTTGTGCATTGAACGATTTCAGCGGATCAGCCCAGTCTTCAGTATCGACGCGCGAGTTGCTGCCTCGTAAGAATATATTAGGCTGGCTGACCCACAATTCCACCAATCCGTCTGGTGCTCGGCGACGACGTCTATGGGGACATTATCACCCCAGGTACTCAACCATAGTCTTTTGGGTCGTTGCTTGCCTAAAGCACAATTTTTGGTTGGGTGCTTTCGGGCGCCATGAGTATGTAAGTTTAGATTTAGGACATAAAACAAAGACAATATTTTTCTCGTTAAATAGAATTAAAGAATTTCGGCAAGAAATATGCATTGTTTTTATTTTTTATTTTCCAAGTTTCCTCCTTTTCTCTTACCTCTAGGTACGGAAAGGTGGGGCTACCAGAGGCCATAATCTCAAACTTCAGCAGGAAGGGCGAAGGCAGACGGCACTCATCATATTAGGTTTAAGTCCATAGGTTAAGAGAAGGCAATGGAAATGTTTAGGCCCGATGCCAAATTCTTAAAAAATGTGCCACCCTAATGCCACTTTTGACTTTATGCAAAACCCCAACACCAAGCCGCCCACATGTATGTGCATCCAGCCAAATCGGTGTTTGTCAGCACACATATACATAAGACCTGGCGTTGGTCATATGGCGTAAATTTTTTTTTGGAATTTCAAATTTGGCTAGCGATCAAAATATGCGATTTGATGCCAAAAACGATGTAGCAAATTTTCAGGCTGATTGGATGTTGACAACCCGTGCCACAATGAGGTCAAAGGTCAAAATTTTTGAAAAAAAACACCCAAATACATTTTTTCAATTAATTAGATATACTATACGTATTATTATTATTATGATTATTTTAAATCAATGAAGATTTTGTATAGGCTGGGAAGTCCTTTCGGTAGCCTTCTACAATGTGTAACAAGTACTGTTTATCGTCTTCATTGTGCGTCAAGCATCTGTTAAAGTCAGTTATTACGATCTGTTCCCCTTTGTGAAATGCTTCATTTTTAGGCCAATTGGATGGACCTAAGCGTAAGAAATCCATTGAAATTTCCGAACGAGAAAAAACTTTTTTGTGTTGGTAGTTACAAAAGAACTTAAATCTTTGGATGTGAATAATTGTAATTCATCAACACTTACACACACTTTTTTAAGAGGGGAAATATCATCACCGATAGGATTGTCTTTATTGGACTATATTTGCAATGCTAAAACCATGTTGTTTTTTATTTCTGATGCTACATGTGGATCAAAAAAGGCAAGTGCAACTGCTTCATCTGATATATACCACAGATGGTTTCGAGTTTTTCCCAATAGAACTGTAGATAATGTTTTATCAAAGTAGCCAATAATACCCTTTATCAGTTCTATATCTCTATTTGGCGCTTCAACTACATTTGCGGTTGTAAACCAGTATGGTATATAGAGAGTTACTAAGAAAACGCACATATTTCGAATTCCATTCAACTGACTCGCTGACATGTTGAAGTGGGTTTGAAACATATACATTTTTAAGGAATAAATGGCTTTCGACATGAATCTAGCATGAGACGTAGCTCCAGGTGTACGAAATATAAAATTTGGAACCAAGAAAAATAAATGCAAGTTCTAGAAGCTCTCTATAATCGTGTCGAATGTGTACTCTCGCTAAATATTCAAGACAAAAGTTTTTGCTTGTTTCTCGTTCCTCAAAAGATATTACACTCAAAACATTTTGATCCTGTATACAAGTGCTGTATCCTTTTGAATGAAGTGTGCCCCATTCCCGTGCAAAACGTTCAAAAATATCAACCTCTGGGCCACTTGATTTTCCGAAATTAATTTCAAAACCAGCTCTTAATAAAATGTCTGCTATATGGTGGCGACATGGTAACCACAATAAGCTGCGTTCCAGTTTACGTTCTAATAAAGTTGCAGCACCATTATGAGGGCCAGTATTTGCAGCAGTGGCAGCAAAACATATAATTTCCAATGAATTCGGCATATTCATTTTTAGCAAATAACCGTAGACTGATTGAGCCACTGCATCACCAGTTCCAACTTCAATGATGGGTATAGCTATCAATTTTTCAATGTTCTCTGACGTGAGCACAATAGCCAGGCGATCTACTTTTTCTTTTACAGCAATTGCGGGAAGTATCTTTCCGTCCCAATGTAAAACAAATGTTTGGGGGATCTATAAAAATTGAGCGTAAAGAAGAACTTATAACTTGGCCAAAAAAAATATTATCTTAAAGTTTTCAATAATTTATTTGCCATGACGCCGACGATATTTATTACGCTGTTCACGCAAACTTGTACAATTGAGAACAAGATCCTCTATATTGTGACCCAACGCCTTAGCAGTTGCACTGATAAAATGTATAGCGAATGGAGATAACATATTGTCAGCATCCATACAAGCTAGCATTCTGTCGTCTATAAAATGTTTTTTTCCACGTTTTTGAATCGGCTTATTGGAGCAACTTGGGATGTTATCAGTTTCTTCTATATAAATCGCCTGCACATCATTTTCCGATACATCACTCTCAAATTCAACGAGTTCCATAGTCAAGTCTACACAAAGTTATTCGTTTAAAAAAATTAGCCTCTGTGTGCAAACACTATATAAAAATTACCTGAAGTGCTTGTTTTCTTTTCTTTATTTGTGACATTTCGATCGACTCAAGTCATGCTACCAATACGCCTATTTTCTCGCTGCTTTATTAAAAAGTCTCTATCTTCCTGTATACTTATAAGCTTCAGACCATCAACGTGGGCAATGTCAAATAAGTTGTTTAAATTTTCCTTAAACTCCTTGTCCTTTTTGCGACGACTCGGACGCCGAGATTGAGATACTTTTTGCACTGTTTTCCACTCCTAAAAAAGTTTAATCACTTTTGCAACACATGTTCTTGGATCTGGCGTTGGGATTCTAGCTTTTTCCCAAAAAGGCAATACTTCCTTCAACACCAATCTTGAGCTTTCATTTACTGTTTTGTTTTCACAGCGTACATTATAAAAAAAACACTGAAGTACTTGCTGTCTTGATGGTAATTTTGCACCAACTATTTTGGGTTCACATTTACCAGTTAAGTATACATTTGTGTCAGCAGACCGTAGCCGTCTCAACGATAAATTTGTCTTCTGAGCCATTATTCAAGTTTGGAAATTAATCTTTCCAGTCGGAGAGTTGCAAGTTTTAGAAGATTTTTTGCTGACTACTTCTGGTAAAACTGTCGAACGATCAGCTGTTTGGCAATTTACTTTACGCTTACTTCAGGCAACATTTGTATCAGCATCAGTGAAAAAAATGATGCAAGCGCTCGCTAATTTCTTGTCGGGATGTGTATGTGTATGTGGGGAAATTGACAGATTTCACATTTTTTATTGGAAGGCAATCCCGTACCTTTTGGTGTTGCTCTCTCACTGAGAGCGAATTTTTATATTTTGACAGTTTTGCTAGAAATGGCCGGAAAAGTAAAGGATCACAGCTAATGTTGAGAAAAACTATAGAGAAGAAAGGAGAGTCATGCAAAAAGTAGCAGCACTACGTAGAGTATATCTAATTAAATAAAAAAATTAATTGATTGGATGTTTTTCAAAAATGTTGACCTTTGACCTCATTGTGGCACGGGTTGTCAACATCCAATCAGCCTGAAAATTTGCTACATCATTTTTGGCATCAAATCGCATATTTTGATCGCTAGCCGAATTTGAAATTCCAAAATCGGAGGACAACCGTCTACTTTTCCAGCGATCACAGAGGAACGAACATCAAGTCGCGTCGACCCCAGGACTTTCAACCCACGTCCAGCAATTATCATCAAGGTAAGATAATTTGTGTGCAATTTATATTGCACATATATTTATATATTTTTTCACCAAACAGACACAAGAATTCTCGTGTTTGTTTATGTCTTTTTTCGGGCACAAATTCGAAGGCGGTGCTTTTGAGCCACGGCCGCTCCAAGTAAGCAACTCGCCCGAATTTACACGAATCGTTCCATATTTATTTATTTATTTATTTTAGCCAAATTGAGTGAAATCTTAAAGGCTATATTGAACATAATCAGACTAGTACGTAATATAATGATATACAAACTACATTACTTATAAAAACCATTTAAATTACTTAAAAAGCGATCTTTCGAATAAGAAAAATCAATCGAAAACTTTAAAATTCTATTGAACTCAATCAGGGCTCTATTAATTGTCGCATTTTGCACATAAAGAGCTTTAAAAATGCTAAAATGGGAGAACTCTAAACTACGAAGAGCTCTGGCCGGAATGTTAATCAGTATCCTCTCAAGAAGCACGGGGAAGTCCACAGCACCCCGAAGCAGGTCAAAAATAAACGAGAGCGACAAAATAGATCCCCGGTTCTGCAGTGATTTCAGATGAATTAATAAGCACCGAGCCTCATAAGCTGGTATAGGCTCCGTGAAACGTAAGTTTCGTAAGGCAAAATGTGGAAATACTTTCTGGATCGGTTCAATTATTGCAATGTGGCAAGTTTCGAACGCACAAACGCCGAATATAAAAGCTTTAGCGTATACGGATCAGTAAAATCCGAGCTATGCCGCCTCACAAAAGCAAGCAAGGCGTACGATTTCGCAATGCATAAATTAATATGACTTGCGAACGTGAATTTTGTGTCAAAGATTACACCCAAATCTTTAATTTCACTTACCCTCATTAAGGGCGAGTTAGAGATATGATATGAAGTATTAATGACGTTGACACGCTTCGAAAAAGTAATATGGAAACATTTTTTTATGTTAAGTGCTAACCGATTTTCACTGCACCAACTACTAAGTTTATCCAAATCTAATTGCATCAATTCTGAGTCATGAAAGTTATAGATCGGTGAATATATTTTAAGGTCATGTGCATAAAGCAGAAACCTTGCTGAAGAGAAGCAGGAGCAAATGTCATTGGTAAACAGCACAAAGAACAAAGGGCCCAGTATACTGCCTTGTGGAACACCAGAGGTGGCAAGGAAAGGAAGCGACCTAATATTGTCAACAACCACCATGCAACGGCGATTGTGTAAGTAGGACTCAATCCAAGCTAAGAACCCAGAATGGAAACCGATAGAAGCTAATTTTATAATCAGGATGACGTGGGAAACCCGATCAAACGCCTTCGAAAAGTCTGTGTAAGCTGTGTCAACTTGACATCCCGACTGAAAATCCATGCTGCTCTGGACACACAATACTCTTAACAAAAAAAAGAAGTTTTTCTTGAATTATACATTCAAAAAGCTTTGCCGTAGCGGGAAGTTTGGGTGTAGGCCTAAAGTTACTAATGTCATTTTTATTTCCACTCTTGTAAATAGGAGTTATGAAAGCTACAGAGCGCACAATTTCCATTTCACCTAGCAATTTGTTTTTGTCCTCTTGAAGAGAGTGTATTATCGCAACCGCACTAACTTGCTCTGCTCGCATTGATTTGAGTTCGGCAAGAATGTCAGATAAAATCGAATTTTTCTCATTGTCAGTTCGCGAACTAGGTATTAGCATTTGTATGGCTAGTTGTTGTTGTTGTGAAGAGGAGTTATGTGACGTCATAGACTCATCTTGGTGAGCTGGATCACACAAACCACAAATGAATATATTGTCAGCCTTATTTAGAAGATTTAAGTCAACAGGCGAGTTACCAACAACACAACTCAAATGATAAATTTCACTGCATTTTTCGCACTGCACCGAAGCACGGGCGCGATCAACTCTTTTGCCACAAAAGCAAGGCATAGTATTCCAAATATTAAAATAAATTAAGCATAGGAAAAAAGTAAAAGAGTCAATGTCTCTAACACTATTTTAATTGTTATGCACCATTAAATAAAATATCAATTTTAAGGATAAAAAACTCGTGGCGCAGCCAAAACACGTCCGATCACAAGCCGAGTATAATACCATTGTTGCTAAAAACGTTCAAAGCATGATAAAAAAAGCGTTGAATAATGCAATTCCTTAGGTCTATCAAATATATATGCAGATATGTGAATAAAGGCGACGATATGGCAGTCTTTTGTGTTTTCCAGTGACATCGGAACGATGAATTACTTCAATACCGAATGGACCGACCCTTCAGTAGCAATGAAGAAATATGACGCAGAGAATTTCAACGACATAAATAACAAACACCAGTTCGTGGCGTCGCAAATGTGTTTTTTGCAAGTGCTTTCGGACGAATTTATGTCGTGCATGCTAACAATGGCAGTGCTTTTTTTCACACGCATATGCGTTTGCGCTTAATAGTTGTATGGACTGCTAAGCGCACAACTTTATCTGCTACTATTAAAAAGTGGCGGATAAAAACAAGACTTCCAAGTAGTTTTCTCTACATTTTGCAAACTGCTTTAACCACTTTCAGCAATCTGTATTATCATCCCTTATTAATAAGCGAAATCCCAACAAAGGAAATGTATAAATCAGAAAAACGCCTTTTTTATTTTTTCGGCAACGTTTCGACCTTTTATTTGTGGTCTTCTTCAGGGCGTAGTGACATAAAACATACAACTTGGTATATAAGGCCTTGGATTGCAACTAAAGGTTAATTAATAATAAGTACGTACATATATAATCAAAAGTACATATAACGCAAATTATTATAAATACAGTATTCTTACTCAAAATTACTGCGTTCTTCTTTGCCTTGTTGTTTCAGATAAAATTTGTGTTTTCTGCATCGTACTAGGTGCAGAAGTAGTCATTAATAAGTTTTTAATTAACAGGGTTTGGAAATTTACAATTTAAATTTGAATTATAAAAATGCAAGGAATAAACACACAATTTGATTGCAACAGCAAGCTACATATATACGTATTTGACGTTTGTTGATGTTTTTTGTCAGCTGGTTCATGCTTGATAGACTGTGTGGGACAGCTGTTGATTGTTGACATCGTTGGAAAATACACGTGTAGATGTCGCTGATGTTCTTTTGCTTCTATGCTTCTTTTTTTTTACACAATTCTTATCCGCTTCTATGAATATTTCTTCTAATAGCATTCTCTTGCCCCAGATTTCCTCTCTAGCTAATATTTTGGCTCCGCCGAAGTCAAATCTATGTCCAAAACTAATAGCGTGGTTAGCGAGTGCGTTTTTTTCTGTCTCTTTTCTCTTGACAGTTTTCCTATGTTGATTTAGGCGTTTGTATAAATGTTGACTTTAATTTTATTGCACATTTTCCCAACATTGTTTTTATTTTTGTACGCAAAACGGACGTTGCCAGCGAACTCTTTGAATTTGTTTGTGATATTTTTGGTTATATATGGGAAGTATGAAATTGTCATGGTTTTGATTTCTGCTGATGGTTGTTGGGCGTTGGTGTTAGTTAATATTGGGACGGTATCTTTGTTGTTGGTGGACATTTTATAGTGATTTATCAATCTTGAAATTAGTTTTGGTGGGTAATAATTCGCTTTGACAATGTCTTTAATAATTAATTTGTTTTTGCTGTGGTATCTTTCATCACTCAAATTCAATACTCGGTTTATTAACAACTTTGCGGTGCTGATTTTTTGGGTTAATGGGTGTATTGACTTATAGCTAGGAATACGACCTGATGAAACTGGTTTACGGTACCAGTCCGTGTTAAAGGTACCATCAAGCGTGTTTCTGAAAATGACCATATCCAAGAATGGTAGCATATTGTTCTGTTCCTTTTCAAATGTGAATTCAATTCCTGGTTCCATGGTATTGAATATTTTGAAAGTCGGCGCGACGATGTTTTTAGGCAGTACTAGGTAGAGGTCGTCTACGTATTTTTTAATTATGCGAATGTTGAAATCTAATTCTTCTTTTACTTTCTGTATGGCTCGTTCTAAAACGTTGTCCAATAGAATTTCCACTAGAATACAGCTGATGGCTGATCCCATTGGACATCCGAAACTCTGTGCATAAAATTGTTCATTAAATTGAAAATAGCTGTTTTTGTGCAAAGTGTGATCATTTCGATAAATTCACTTTGCTAAAAATTTGTAATAGATTCTATTTCTTTCCACCTTTCATTTAATACTCTTAAAATTGAATCGACTGACGCATTTGTAAAAAGACTTTTAACGTCAAATGATACCTGTATTTGGCCCGGGTGGTGTGTTTGTTCGGCGATAAATGTTTTAAATTCGAATGAATTGCGTAGAACTGCGATTTTGGTATATTTGCTAGAAGTGCAGCTGCATATTTCGACAGTGCTGTTGTGGGTCCATCACAGTCGGCGGAGATCGGTCTAAGCGGCATAGGATTTTCGTTTTTGTGATGTTTTGGTACGACGTATATTCTTGGTGAGTTTGCGTTGTATGTAGTAAGTTTACGCTTTGTTAGGGAGTCTATTTCCCTCTATTGAATATAGTTTTTACAAATAGATTGTTTTTGTTTTGTATTTTGTTCGTTGGTTCAGCTATAGTTTTGTACGTGTTTGTGTCGTTGAGCATCTCCTCTCCAAGTCTTAATAAGTCGTCTGTGTACATAAACACCGATTTATTTCCTTTGTCCGATCTAGTACATATTATTTCCGGGTTGCTCTTGAAAAACTTGAACAATTTTATGCACAGAATTTCGGATGTCTAATGGGATCACCCATCAGCTGTATTCTATTGGAAATTCTAATGGACAACGTTTTAGAACGAGCCATACAGAAAGTAAAAGAAGAATTAGATTTCAACATTCGCATAAATAAAAAATACGTAGACGACCTCTACCTAGTACTGCCTAAAAATATCCTCGCGCCGACTTTCAAAATATTCAATACCATGGAACCAGGAATTGAATTCACATTTGAAAAGGAACAGAACAATATGCTACCATTCTTGGATATGGTCATTTTTAGAAACACGCAGGATGGAACCTTCAACACGGACTGGTACCGTAAACCAGTTTCATCAGGTCGTATTCTTAGCTATAAGTCAATACACCCATTAACCCAAAAAATCAGCACCGCAAAGTTGTTAATAAACCGAGTATTGAATTTGAGTGATGAAAGATACCACAGCAAAAACAAATTAATTATTAAAGACATTGTCAAAGCGAATTATTACCCACCAAAACTAATTTCAAGATTGATAAATCACTATAAAATGTCCACTAACAACAAAGATACCGTCCCAATATTAACTAACACCAACGCCCAACAACCATCAGCAGAAATCAAAACCATGACAATTTCATACTTCCCATATATAACCAAAAATATCACAAACAAATTCAAAGAGTTCGCTGGCAACGTCCGTTTTGCGTACAAAAATAAAAACAATGTTGGGAAAATGTACAATAAAATTAAAGTCAACATTTATACAAACGCCTAAATCAACATAGGAAAACTGTCAAGAAAAAAGAGACAGAAAAAAACGAACTCGCTAACCACGCTATTAGTTTTGGACATAGATTTGACTTCGGCGGAGCCAAAATATTAGCTAGAGAGGAAATCTGGGGCAAGAGAATGCTATTAGAAGAAATATTCATAGAAGCGGATAAGAATTGTGTAAAAAAAAAGAAGCATAGAAGCAAAAGAACATCAGCGACATCTACACGTGTATTTTCCAACGATGTCAACAATCAACAGCTGTCCCACACAGTCTATCAAGCACGAACCAGCTGACAAAAAACATCAACAAACGTCAAATACGTATATATGTAGCTTGCTGTTGCAATCATATTGTGTGTTTATTCCTTGCATTTTTATAATTCAAATTTAAATTGTAAATTTCCAAACCCTGTTAATTAAATACTTATTAATGACTACTTCTGCACCTAGTACGATGCAGAAAACACAAATTTTATCCAAAACAACAAGACAAAGAAGAACGCAGTAATTTTGAGTAAGGATACTGTATTTATAATAATTTGCCTTATATGTACTTTTGTTTGTATATGTACGTACTTATTATTAATTAACTCTTAGGTGCAATCCAAGGCCTTATATACCAAGCTTTATGTTTTATGTCACTAGGCCCTGAAGAAGACCACAAATAAAAGGTCGAAACGTTAACGAAAAAATAAAAAAAAGCGTTTTTCTGATTTATTGGACTGTAAACCCGAAACCAAACAAAGTTGAAATAACTAACACAAAACAGTCCGTAGTACGAAAATGAAAAAGGAAATGTATGTATGCATGCGCGTAGCTCTACTTCATAAACAAATATCTGTTTGTCTGACATTTGAGGAGCAGTGCTGACAAATAGTTTTATGGATTCTGCGCAATTGCCGAATACCGTTTTTTTAGCCGCAGGCGTAGATGTATATGCGTGTAAAAAAACAAGTCTAATACCGAGTGTTTTTACTTCTTTTACTGTTAATTAATATCAGTGGTCCATCCTCACTTGGGGAACGTCAATGGACGTTAGTGTGTGACGTATCGTAAAGCATGTCAACGATTACACTTACTTGAGTGTGACACACCCTAGGATAACGCATTTAACGACGTATCACTTACATCTTCAGCAAATCAGATAAGAGCATTGATTTTTATTTTAATATGAACATGCAGCCCGTCAAATCCACCTTATGGATAAAATATATAGATTGCATGAGTGAAGATATTTTGTATCGCACGGGTCGTATTACTATAAATCAAGATTTGGAGTTCACTGACAAAATATGATTTTAATTGAAGACATTCTACCCTTAAATTGCCTTTGAATTCCCATCTTATTGATCAACCCACATGTAATATTTCAAAGACATTGGAAATAGCAAAAGCGTTGCTACAATGTACCTTAATTGTATGGGATGAATGTTAGTTACATGGCCCATAAAAAGAACCTGAAAGCTTTGGAAAGATTATTACAACATTTACGACAAAATCATAATTTGTTTTGTGAAGTTTTGGTATCGTTGGCCTGCTGCTGATGAGCTGAAGTCGTATTTAAAACCTTCCAATTTGTGGAAGTTTGTAACAACACCCAAACTTGAAACGAATGTTCGTCTTCAACTACAAAAGCAAGGAACATATGCATTATTTTCCAAACAATTGCTAGATATTGGAGATGGTAAAATGCTTCTTAATAATATGGGATTGATAACATTACCCCAAAACTTTTGCCAATTTACCCAAACCAAAGAAAAATTTATTGCGGAGGTATTTCCGACTTTAAGAGAGCAGTACCAAAATCATGTTTGGTTAAGGGAAAGGGTTACTTTGGCAGGAAAAAATAAAGATGTCACCGAAATGAATGCTAATATTCAGTCGCAAATAATTGGTAACTGGTTTCATACAAGTCAGTAGACACTGTCATCCGTCAAGAAGGTGTTGTGAATTATCCAACAGAATTTTGTATTTAAATTTTCAATTCACTTGATAAGCCTACATAATTTAGAGCTCAAGATTGCTTCGTAACATTAATCAACCAAAACTGTGCAGTGCTACCTGCATTTTTTTTGGATGATTGGAAGATTACCTCTGTTACTCCAATTTTCAAATCTGGGAGAAAAAACGAGGCCTCAAACTACCGACCAATTTCTAAAATAGCTAATATTGCCAAACTGTTTGAAAAAATCATCAGTACTAAACTTTCTTTTGCTATTAAGCCATATATATCATTATCTCAACATGGTTTTATACCAGGTCGATCTACGGTTACTAACTTGGCTGTCTTCTCAAATTATTGCATTTCAGCATTTAAGGATGGCTTCCAGGTAGATGCCATCTATACCGATTTATCTAAAGCATTTGACAGAGTGTCTCACACTCTCCTAATGCACAAATTAGAGAGATTCGGATTTCACTCATCGTTCTTGTGCTGGGTCAAATCTTATTTGATAAATAGAATTAACTACGTTGTTGTTGATGGTGTGCAATCTTCTTTATAAAGAGCAACCTCAGGGGTTCCACAAGGAAGTATATTGGGTCCATTATTTTTTGTAATTTTTATCAACGACTGCACTGAGTGCTTTCTAATATGTGAGCATTTACTTTATGCTGATGACTTAAAGGTTTTTAAAAAGATACAGACCCAGTCTGATATCGAAATTTTGCAGAATAAGATAAATAAGTTTCATGAGTGGTGCCGCCGTAATAAATTAGCCATTAATATTGAAAAATGTTGCTCGGTTACCTACAATAAAATTAGATTGCCTCTCTCTTCACCATACTTTATTTCTGATACTGCTCTTAGCTCAACTAATAAAATAAAAGACCTTTGAGTGGTTTTTGACTCCAATTTCACATTTATAGATCATTTGAATTACATTACACCCAAAGCGTATTCCTCGCTAGCGTTCATTAGGCGCAATAGTTTGGAGTTCAAGGATCCATATACAAAAAAATTACTTTATAACACATTTGTAAGGTCTAAATTGGAATATGCTTCAATAATATGGAATCCATTTTATGGAATACATTCCAATAGAATAGAGCGGATACAAAAAAAGTTTTTAAAGTTTGCATTATACAGTATTAGATTTGATTTGCCTATTCCATCTTATGTTCCTCGGTGCAGATTGATCAGCTTGCGCACTCTTGCCAGTAGGCGTTTGATAGCTGGCTTAGTTTTTATACATGATGTTTTGAATGGGACCATTGATTGTTCTTATTTGTTACACTGTATTAAAATTAATGCTCCAGCTAGAAATCTGCGACATAGTGATTTATTTGCTATTGAAATTTGCAAAACAAAATATGCTCAAAATGAACCAGTTATCAGACTGTTAGCTGAATTTAATTTGATATGTAAAGAAACAGATTTAGATATATTCGCTAATCGAATTATATTTAAGGAAAAATTGTATATGTATTATTCCTACATTTTTGAATTACTCTCTGTCTGTAAGGTATGTAAGCCATAGACTTAAATGAATAAATAAATAAATAAATAAATAAAAGGCTCAATTGTTGCTGATGACGTTTTACAACTTCTAATTTTTTTAATAATTTGTATTATTGTGTAAGCTTTTATAAAATAAATAATAAAACCAAAATGAAATATTTAAAGTTTTCTTGTTAAAATTATAGATCTTATTGATGTCTATAGGCACAGCACATTCTCCAAAGTCGGTAAATTTTCAATCTACGAATCACCAAATACGTAAGTGGCGAAGTCTCGCTCAACCTAGTTCAGCTGTACATGCATTCATAGATTTTGTCAAATAATTGCCACAGTTCTATTAGATTTGTGTATTATTTGATTGCTTAAATCAACAGAGTTTGAAAAGTATTTCAGTTATCAAATCAGTTATCAAACCAAATCATTGAGGACAATTGACTGAATTGAAACCCAAGGACATATATGTCAGATACATAGGCAAATATGTAGATGACATATTAGCTATTGTTGAGATACGGGACGTTGAACAGATATTAAAAACATTGAGTGATCAGCACAGAAAAACCCAGTTCACGACAGAGAGAGAAAAGAACAACAAGAGGAGAATAAGAAACATGCTATACAAAAATGGGTACCTTAACGCAGTAATCTCCAACTTCAGCAGCTGGAGTAGATATCATTCTAGTTAAAGAGCCGTGGATCACTGGCAATAGGATCTGTGGTTTGAGGACTCCTACTTACAAGCTCTACCGCGCTCAAGATAAGGGTAAGCCTCGTACGTGTATTTTAGCTAAGTCGAATATTAACGCTTTTTCTTTACCCCTAATTTAGTGACGGAGATCTGACAGCGATTAGCGTCGAGGGGTTAGGTAGAAGTTGTAGATTTGCCTCTTTCTATCACCGATGAGAAAATGTTAGATTGGGCTTTATCTACAGGGTGGCTGATGAATTTTGCTACATTAAGAAACTCAAATAATTTTTTTTTCAGTGTATGGAATTCATTTTTCTTTTATTAATGTTAAAGCTCATTAAATTTTATTAAATATAGCTTAATTAGTTTTAAAAATAATGGAATTTAAATGCCCCCCCTGCTCTTCGATGCATGTGCGGCATCTTACCAAAATGTTGTTCATTACTGCTTGGAGAGTTGAGACAGGAATAGCCGCAATTGTTTCTCGAATGGATTGCCTTAGTTCATTCAAATTTGTTGGTTTTGCTTTGAAGACTTCCTGTTTGCAATAACCCCACAAGAAAAAGTCAGGTGCAGTAAGGTCAGGCGACCTGGGTGGCCAACGGAATGTGGAGTTTCTGGATATCAGCTTATTGGGAAATTTTCGTCGCAATTCTGTCATAACAGGTTGGGCTATATGAGGAGCTGCACTATCTTGCTCAAACCACACAGAGTTGAAAGAAATTCTCATTCGGCGTAATTCTGGATAGAAAAACTATCTCAACATGCTCAAGTAACGGTCTCCAGTAACCGTAACGGTGTGACCGTTTTCTTCGAAGAAGTAGGGCCCGACAATGCAGCGTGATGAAACTGCACACCACACTGTGACACGAAGTGGATGCAATTCCGTCTCATGGAGTATCTGTGGGTTGGAATCACTCCATATTCGACAATTTTGTTTGTTTATGTTGCCGTTTATATATTGAAATGGGCCTCGTCAGACATGAAAAGACAGTTCAACATGTTTCCATCCTCTTCCACCATTTGAAGCATCTTCTGGCAAAATTCCAAGCGAATCGGGAAGTCTGCAGCGTTCAGTTTGTTGGCCATTTGAATTTTATATGGGAATAAGTCCAAATCTTTGTGCATAATTGACTGTAATGACTGTCTGCTTACACCCATTTGAGCAGATAAGCACGTGGATTGTTTTGTATGGCAGCAGCTACAGCAGCGATTGTTTCCTCCGTTCGAACTGAAGGGTTTCGATGGTAAGGTCTTCTGTTGACTGTCCCATGCTCGGAAAAATTGTTTACAAGTCTTATTGTGGTTCATCTGCTCGGAGGATTGCCGCCAAACGTGCGCCTATACTCTCTTTGAACCGAAACTACGGACTCCAGTGCGTGATAGCGGCGGACAATCCAAATTCTTGTTTCAGTGTCCCAGTTATGCATTTTTGTTAAATGTAAAAGTCAATCTGCAAAATAAAAAAAAAATTAACCAGATTCATTAAATAGAAAAAAAAATTATTTAATTTTTTTTTGGTAGCGGCTTTCATTAGCCACCCTGTACCTTCAAGCCCATAAGTCGCCAGGACCGGCCCGAATATTCCCTGCCCGGCTGCAGCATACATCCGAGCTTATCAAACCTTGGTTGAAAACTATGTTTATAAGTTGTCTAAGGCTCAACTGAGTACCCACTTCATGGAGAGAGGTTAGGGTAGTCTTTATCCGCAAAGCTGGGAACCCATCTCATACTAAACCTAATGATTTTAGGCCTATAAGCCTATCTTCATTTCATTTTAAAACTCTAGAAAGACTTCTGGAGGACTATGTTAGAAGATCGATAGACACAACTCATCTTTCGCGGGCTCAACATGCCTACAGTAAGGGTAGGTCAACCGATACTGCCTTGCACTCCCTAGTATCTGTTGTAGACATGTCACTTAACCTAAAGGAATACACATTGGTGGCTTTCCTCGACATAGCAGGCGCTTTCAATAACGTCCTTCCGGATGCTATCACTCCGGCGTTGACGGGTCTGCAGGTCGATACCTGTCTTGTAAAGTTCATTCATAAACTGCTTACTAGCAGACAGATCACAACCGAGCTAGGTGGGAACTCGATTCACAGACTCGTTAACAGAGGTACCCCGCAGGGAGGTATTCTCTCACCGCTACTTTGGGTGGTTACTGTAAACCAGCTTCTACGCCTCATGGAAGCGGAAGGCCACCAAGTGATCGCGTACACCGATGACATCTGCGTTATTATGCGGGGAAAATTCCCTCAAACTCTTTGCAATTTAATGGAAACAGCCTTACCGAACTAGTCCTCTTCACTAGAAGGTACAAAATACCGAACCTTATACAACCAAACATTGGAAACACGACTCTGGCATTCAGTGACAAAGTCAAATATTTAGGAGTTACTCTAGACAGGAAACTACTCTGGGGTGACAATATAACAGAACGAGTTAAAAAAGCAACGAGCACGTTGTTCAATTGCAAGAGAGCAATTGGTGTTTCGTGGGGGTTTTCTCCCAGGGTAGTACACTGGATCTACACAGCCATTGTTCGCCCGATTCTACTCTACGGAGTGCTGGTCTGGTGGCCTGCACTAACTCAGAATGCGTACTTCAAGAAGCTACAAAAAGTCCAAAGGAGTTCGGAACTCTGCATAGCCGGGGCCGTTGAGTCCACCCCGACAGAAGCACTCAACACTATGCTGCATCTACCACCGCTTGATTTGGTGGCGAAGGAAGCAGCCACGATCACAGCTTTGCGAATAAGGGAAAGTGGGGTCTGGATAAATGGACAAAGTGGGCACGCCACAATTTTGGGCAAACACGCTCCTGTTAACATACCACCACATACTGGCTACGGCGCGTCACATAACGTGTTTGTCAGAAACTACGAGGTGATAATACCGACAAGACAAGAATGGGATAACAGACTACATACGGTTCGGGGCGCCATTAACATTTTCACTAATGGCTCCAAGCTTGAGAGGAAGGTGGGGGGAGGGATCTTTTCACCGGATCTGGGACTAGAGATCTCCTTCCGTCTTCCCGACCACTGCAGCGTGAAACAAGCGGAAATGCTGTGAATACACGGATGCGGTGAAAAGCTTGATATCCATGCCCCAAAATGGTAAACGGATTTATATCTTCTCAGACAGTCAGGCCGCACTTAAAGCCTTGAACTCATACGTCGACAATGCAAAGTCGTTAACTGAATGTCGAAGATCTCTCAACGAGATGACTCAGCACTTCAGTATTAGCCTTTCTGGGGTACCTGGGCACAGGGATATTGAAGGTAACTGCAGAGCGGATGAGTTGGCCAGACGAGATACCACCACCCATACCCATGGCCTCCTTTTAATTTAGTGTCAGCACAAACACAATGAAAATAGCAAATATGCTCTGGTCGGTGCTTTCGACGTGCGAGATATCCAGGCTAACCTGGCCTCCTTACAACAAAGGACGCACAAATTCCCTGCTGTCCCTTAATAAATCGGGCATTTCATCCATGGTAAGGGTTCTAACAGGGCACTGTTTAATAGGCACACACGGCGCCAGATGGGCGCAATGTCAATTGATTACTGTCGCAGATGCAGATGTATTGAGGAGAAGGAAAGTGTTCAGCATGTGATGTGTCAATGCCCTGCTCTTAGCAGGCGACGGTTGGCTATCCTTGGCCAACAGTTTCTCGATGACGTCGCTGAGATATCAAAAATAGAAATAAAAGCGTTATCCAAATTTATTGACTCCACGATGGTTCGAACCCCAGCCTTGGGTGTGAGTTGGTTTTCTCTGGCGTCGACGGTAGCACGACTGTGTGAGTCGACTGGTCCTTTTCAGCCTTCTGGAGGTCATTGAACTCGATTACTTTAGGGTTGTTGGATCGGTTGAGCTGCTGTCGGCGTCAGGGATGACTTGCTCGCATCTCTGGGGCATGCAGGTGGGTAGAGACCGTATAGGCTATCACAATGGGCCTATTTAATGGCCTAAGTGCCGGGCAGAGTCCAGGTACTCTGTCCTGCCCTTGAAACCTAACCTAACGCAGTAATCGAGATGCTAATAAAAACAACTAAAAACAAAAAGTGTTAGACAAAGACTTTTAAAAACAAGTATAAAAGGGGCTAAAGCAAACTAAAGTTGTGACGCAAAAGAAAAATTTTGTGACGTGCACCACAAAAAAAAGTGCCACAGAAAAATAAGAGTAAAGAGGCGTGAAAAGGAACGTGGGCATTCCTTGACACCCCAACGACATCATGACACCAGCAAGCCCGGATTTAGCAAGGAGTGAGATCAGTGCGCCCCAGTACAGAAGAAAGGGATACCGCACACTCACCAGCAGAGAGACAGGTGCAGCTAAGGATACTTCAGTTAGTGTAAGGTAATTAATAATAATTATATGATATGATAGATAAAACTTACTCTCATTTTTAAGTAAAATCTATACATATCGTGACGAAATCGATGATTTCTCAATTAATAATCCTGAGTTCAATCACAATAAAGTCAAATAAACAAACGCACATATACTGTGACGAATAGCTAGTTTTGTTTACTAGTACATACATACGCATAACATATTCCCGACTGTCAGCAACCTGGCAACCATGTACCCAAGCGCATTAACGACCCGACCTAACAGCCGAAGAGAGTCAGTCACTCTATCGTGTGGTTCGTGACGTGCAGACGTTTTCCCTTAATGTGAATTATTTTATAAAAACTCTGTACAATTTAACGAATAAATATATGTTTTATTAATTATTAAAAATGAAATCATGAGGCCTCCTGACAGCCTCAGAAGTGAGATGTAATCCACTCTCCGTGAAAATAAACGATTATAATACTATTTGACTAAGTGCGTGTGTGTGTGGAAAAATTGAGACTCCTTTAATCGTGTTCGAAAAATTGGGACTCCTCTGCACGTTTGCTTTACGTCCACATTCGTCGCGTGCCGTTAATTTGAAAGTTGTCGCGCAGCTACATGGAGCAACAAGAATTTTCGAATTTATTCTCTTCATTCTCGTTCGCAATTCGGTACGAAAAAGCCGAGTGCTACTCGCGGTAAACACTCGTTAATAAAAATCGAAATAAAATTAATGTATACATTTGTAGCGTTAACAAGCAAAACGTCACCCGCTTGTCATCTCGTTCTTTCGCACAAGGTTCGCTATGCTTATTTTGCTATAAACGAAAAGTGTAAATAAGCAAAGAATTCGAAGTATGCGCATCAACGCTCGATGCACACACAAAAATATACACACATAAACGTTTACATCGCTTAAATTCCGAAGATACGTTTTGTCTTTGGAAAACGAAAAGCTGTGCCGTAGTCATAGCACGAGATTAGTACATACGTTTTGTATTCCGAACAACGAAGCTGTGCCGCAGTCTCAGCACGAAAAGAAATTCGGAACTAAAAAGAAACAAACAAAATACAATTTTGTTTTTGCAACGCTTGTGCCGTAGACACAAAACCACGAAATCCAACAAATAAACATACAAAGCTTCGTAAGTAGTTTATTGCAACGCTTGCGCCGCAGTCGCAAAACAACGAACTAAACGTTTGCGCCGCAGTCGCAAAACAACGAACATACGTTGCAACAACGAACTGGAACTCGTCGATATTATTTGTTTTGTTACGTTCGTAAATAAGAAATAATGTTGTGCTCGTCGCACTTATACGTGTTTAATGTCATTTATACATTTTGTTTTGTATAAATTCGTATGTTATTCGCTACAATAAATGATTATGACATTTATATGTAAACAAATAAACGAATAAAAACAATGGAAAATCTTCGATCTTCAAATGTTGCTGAGCTTCGACAGCTTTGCAAAGATGCAGGACTCGCCTGCAGTGGAAGTAAGAACACTTTAATTAAGCGTTTAGAAGATTATAAACGAAGTGAAGAAAATTATGAAAGTGCAAGCTCTGTGTTGTCACAACGTGTGGCAGAACTAGAGCATACAATTCGCGAAATGACTCGAAAGCAGCGTATATCCTCGCCGGTAGATATACAATCGCTACCCGTAAATACAAACGTGCATACAGTGCAATCGATAGTACCACCGATTCAGGTACCATTTACGCAGGCACAAGTGCCAATTAATGCATTTGGAGTTGGTTCCGTTCATAACCAATTCGGAAACGTCCCGTATCCACCAGTGTCGTACTCAATACCGATGAGTACAAATGTTAATAGCAATATGCATCCGGTTATGCAACCAACCGCGAGTTATACAAACTTTCCGAGCTACACAACGCATCCCGTGTACACGAATCCGCCGTATATTCCAGATCAACGTTTAGGTTGGCAGCCGCGGACAATGTATAATGTGCGCGATATAGTCGAACTTTTGCCTTCCTTTAATCCGCTTTCGAATACGTCACTAAACGCGACTCAATACGTGCAACGTGTTGAAATGTTGAAAAACGCATACGGTATAGACGACGGTATATTATTGTGTGCCGTGCAGCAAAAATTGCAAGGTCCTGCGAAACAGTGGGTCGATTCCTTGCCAATGGTATATACTACCTGGTCCGAATTTTCTAATCGAATGATATGTGATTTTCCGTGTTTACATAGCATCGCCGACGTGCATATAAAAATGTCTCAGATGAGAAGAGGTGTTAACGAAACTCCACAAGAGTTTTACTATCGAATGCTTGCTTTCGGTACAAAAAGAGGTATCTCCGAAAATGATATTGCGATTCATATCATAAACGGAATAGATGATAGTGATATGAAAAAGAAAATATCGAACAACTACGTGCGGTGTATTGATTTGCTAAACGATATTAATAACTATAGTGTATTTAATGATATGAAATCATTGCAATGTAAACCGAAACCATCATTGGTAACAAACGCTACGTCCGTTCCGCGTAATACGAATGCAAAATCAACCGAAAGTGTGAAGTGCTTTAATTGTTTAAAAATGGGTCACTATGCGATTAAGTGCCCAGAACCGCAAAGGAAAACTCGTTGTACAATTTGTCAGTGTACAAATCACGAAACTGAAAAGTGTCCGCAAAAAGTGAACAACTGCGTGAAAACAATTAGTCCCAATGTCGAGGCAGTTAAAAATCCGCATGCCGACGGTATCGTTAAAGACATTAGGGTAAACGGTTTGCCCACGAGTTCGTTTACCGATCCGGGAAGTAGTCGCACTTTGATTAAACAAATTTTTTTGGTGGTGGAAAATATACGTGTAACGAAAAGATAAATGTTATACTCGAAATAGACGATGCAAAAGTTGACGCCGATGTTTTGTTAGTGAACGATAATTTACTGAATGAAAACATATTGCTTGGAACTGATAGCTTGTGTAGAACCGGAAGTCGTCTCATAATCGAAAACGGTCGTTGTCGCGTAGAGAACATTCTGAACATTCGCGTGTGCAATGCTATAGGTGAAAAAGAAAATGTTAAGCTCGAAGAACTTTTGAAATCGTATCGTAACGTATTTGCCGAAAAAGCAGCATATCTCGGTCGCTGTAACGTCGCCAAAATGAAAATCGAACTTAACTCGAAAACGCCGGTTAATATGAAGCCCTACCGTATCCCATTTTCCAAACGAGCCATAGTGGCTGATCTCGTAAAAGATCTACTGGCTAACGATATTATAAGACCATCCGAATCTTCGTACGCCTCCCCAATTGTTCTCGTGGCTAAACAAAACGGTGAGCATCGACTTTGCGTAGACTATCGTTGTCTAAATAAAATAACGAATCGTATGTCATATCCAATGCCGATCATGGATGAGCATTTTGCACAACTCGCAGGTAACAAATATTTCACTATATTAGATTTACGTATGGGGTATTATCAAATAGAGCTTGACGAAGAATCGAAGCAGTATACTGCATTTATAACCAACGAAGGGCACTACGAGTTTAACAGGATGCCCTTTGGACTGGCCAACGCTCCGGCCGTGTTCCAAACCGTTATGAATCGACTAGTAGCGAAATTGAAGCCGGGTGAAGTCTTGGCATATCTAGACGACGTTATTATACCAAGTCGCACCATTGAAGAAGGGTTACAACGTCTCGATAAGTTCCTAGATATCCTGAAATGTAGCGGTCTAACACTACGACTTGACAAATGTAGGTTTTTAGAAACAAAAATTGAGTATCTCGGTCACGTCATAACCGAGAACGGGATAGCACCTGGTAATAGGAAAATATCCGCTATTAAGAACTTTAAAGTTCCGTCAAACGTCACCGAAGTACGCCGATTCTTAGGTCTAACGGGGCTTTTCAGGAAATTCGTACCCGATTATTCCCTAATAACGAAACCTTTAACAATGCTGCTCCGAAAAACTGAGCTGAACTCATTCCGATGGACCGACATGCAGCAGATAGCATTTAATCGTGTAATTGAACTTTTAACCACCGCCCCAGTGTTGGCTCTCTATGATCAAACTGCGGAACACGAAGTCCACACCGACGCTAGTAGTGTGGGGCTAGCTGGTGTTCTCCTAGAGTCAACTGATGGGAAGACATGGCAGCCAACGATGTACTATAGCCGACATTGTACAGAACCGGAAAGCAGATATCATTCGTATGAGCTAGAAGCTCTCGCCGTCGTCGAAGTATTAGAACGGTTCCGTATATATCTGCTCGGAAGAAAGTTCCGCTTGGTTACTGATTGCTCCGCCGTCGCTCGAGTACGCGAAAATAAAGAACTTAAATCTAAGATTGCACGTTGGTGGTTGAAGATTTCCGAATTCGACTTTGAATCCGTGCACCGTTCGGGCAGTCGACTAGCTCACGTGGATGCTCTAAGCAGAGCACCCGATCAGCCAGCTGAACCTGTGGAAACAGCAGGTTCTATTCTCGAAATTACGTCCGACGTCAACGATTTGGCTGTACGTTATGCAAATCCAAGACGCTAAATTGCGTGAAATAATCGACGTTCTTCAAGGGAAGATAAAATCATCACGCGACCCGGAGATAAAGAAATACTTCCCCATACAAAATCGCCGACTTTACCGTAAAGAAGAAGATGGACTAAAGTTTGTAGTCCCCAGTTCAGTACGTTGGCGTATTGCGCAACTATGTCACGACAAGAGGGGTCATCATGCCCTCGAGAAAACCATCGAACGAATTCGTAAAATATTCTGGTACCCGAAGATACGCAAGTATACGAAACATTATATCGCAGCGTGTGTAGATTGTTGCTATCGCAAGGCACAATCTGGTAAGGCAGAAGGTACAATGCACTACGATCCTGTTCAACCGATTCCGTTCCGGGTGGTCCACATTGACCACCTCGGCCCATTCGTCCGAAGCAAGAAAAGCAATAGCTACGTTTTGGCAATTTCCGACGCATTTTCAAAATATTTGATAGTAAAAGCGGTTCGCGATACGCGCACGGTTCATGCTATAAATGCACTCAACGAAATTACTTGCTATGCCAAAATAGTCTCCGACCGCGGAACCGCCTATACATCCAAAGCGTTCACAACGTATTGTGAACAAAACTGTATACAACATGTTAAAACCGCCGTGCGTACTCCAAGGTCAAACGGACAAGTCGAGCGCGCTAACAAAACTATCCTTAATTATCTACGTACCTCTGTTGACAATCCGAAAGATTGGGATTTAATTCTACGAAATTTACAATTTACCATAAATTCGCAAAGCAATAAAACTACGGGATATAGTCCAAATGAACTTTTATTTAATTTTAATTTACGTGATATCGTACACAACCAGTTAGTAGCCGCCATCCATGATGACGTAACCGAAACTATTGAAAATATATCAATCGACGACAAACGCGTACTGGCATCCGAAAATATCGATCGCGAACGTGAACGTTGGAAAAAACGTTTGACGAAAAATACGCAACTCCGCGGAGCTATAACGAAGACGATATCGTAGTTATAGAAAACGAAGCAGCCGCTACCGGTGAATCGCGAAAGCTGGAACCGAAATACCGTGGTCCCTATCGCATCGCAAAAGTATTGAATAATGATCGGTACGTAATCGAAGATATACCCGGTTTGCCTATAAAAACGCGTAAATTCACATCAGTATTCGAATCAAGTAAGCTAAAACCATATTGCCAAAATTGTCCCGAACTGGATGATTATACTTCAGCAGATGAATCAGACAACGATGAAATCGAGGTCGATTTCCTGTCAGGAACGGCCGAGTGTCAGCAACCTGGCAACCATGTACCCAAGCGCATTAACGACCCGACCTAACAGCCGAAGAGAGTCAGTCAGTCTATCGTGTGGTTCGTGACGTGCAGACGTTTTCCCTTAATGTGAATTATTTTATAGAAACTCTGTACAATTTAATGAATAAATATATGTTTTACTAATTATTAAAAATGAAATCATGAGGCCTCCTGACACGAGTTTGGTAACTTAACAGTAGTTCAGTTAATTGTATCGATGTTATTTATTGGCATCTCCTTTTTGCATCGTATTCGCAAATACTCGCGCGATCTCGCTTTCTCTTGCTTGGTACATGCTTGCATGCACTTTGACTAGTGGTGGGAGTGTTGTTGAGTTAGAGATGGTACATGCTTGAGAATATTCGCAACACTGTGGACACCTAAGTGTGATCGTCCCTATCAGACACATTTCCCGAATCAAACACTGCGAATTGGCACCGCTTTATCATTTCCTCCAACGATTGAAACTCCGACATCAATCCTCTCCTGCAGAGATTAACACAATGCATTACTCTGTCGCATATTCCAACCATTTTGCACAATCTTATCCCTGCATGGATTTGTGCCTTCACTTTTGTTTTCAGTGGTACCCGCCACATATTCCTGCAACTCATTTCTTCAGGATTCCGTTCCGTTCTCTCATGCCCAGTGCACTGTTGCCATTTATCAACTAAGCTGTGTTGCTTTTTCGGAACATGACCACCAATTGTTCGTCTTTCACCCTCAGTACATTTAGTAATCTATTCCCTTACAGATTGTCTGCAACCAATCCAATAGAACCGCCCTTTTATCTCATGCAGCGTTTTTTGTTATTCCCATATGCTTTCCATCTGAAAAACTATGCGACGCTTTGATAACATCTGGAACTCTTGCTTTCGGAATAACAATAATTGCTCAATGATTTCGGCCATCATAACTTTCTTACAAACAATGCAAACAGGCAGATAATAGTTTTAAGCTACTCCATTGTGCCCAGTATGCTTTTGCAATGGGACTCTCAGCGACGAACTATTCTCTTCTTGACATATTGTTTTCCTAAAGTCCTTTAAGCACAAGTGCCAAATCTGGATCTTCTTCCTGGCTTTGCCGAATCTTCTGCAGGAGGTGCTACAGGCACTACTGCGTCCAAAGATCAGAGGTACTTCTTGTCCGTTGTAAGTCATAACCCTGTTCCTTAGGTTGATGTCAATGTGTCTCTCAGCCAAGAAATCGACTACAATGATGATTTCGTCGACAATATTCGTTACCAAGAAGTTGTGATACATTCCCAATCAGAACCTTACATGCCACTTCTCCTAGGACTTGTTTGCTGTCAACAGTTACTGGCCACAACTTAGCTTTCTGGAATGGTCGCACCTTACCGCTGACCAAGTCATTCGGAATGATAGAATATGATGCACTAGTATCCACAGTCAGCAAGATCTGTTTCCCGTCCATGTAGCCTTCAACAGTAACATTACTCGCTTTCCGCCCGATTTGTGATATAGAGATGATGGGGCATTCATCTTGCTCATCTTTTCCAGCTTTGCGTTTACGTCCACATAAATTGCCGGAATTACTGGGGCCAGTGTCGCAGTAGCGTGCTGTGTGACCTGGTGTTCCGCACTTGATGGCACCATCACATTTCTTCTGAACTCTGTTCAACGTTTTCAAAATTTTGTCTACCCAAGCCGGAGAGTCCACTTTACGCGATAAGCCTTGTATGCAGGTTTACTCAAAAGCGAGGCTGTTTCCTGTGTCAAAGCATGTGATACCGTTTCAGCAACTGTCCTTCCATTTATGAAAGACTGAATTTTTACCCTCTCTGTATACTCTACAGGTGCGTCTGCATTTGCTAGATGGGCCAACCTCTCGATGTCCGATGCAAATTCCTGCAAAGTCTCGTTAGGTTTCTGGAAGCGATTCTGCATCTCTATTTGGTGTATTTGCTTCCGATGTTCGCTTTTATAGCGTCTCTCAACTGCACCCATCAATGCTTCCTAGTTGTTCCGTTCTCTGTCAGGAATAGTCTGCAAAATTTCACCTACAGGTTCCTTCAATGCCACGTATAGTGCAGCATTATTATTCACAGTTGCTGTCTTCTCAAACCGTAACTTAAATACCTGAAAAGGAACAGGACCATTAAAGGAAGGGGATTTTACTTTAGGAGTATTCGCTGAGACAGCTGGACGGTTCAGGTGCCCCTTCTGAATACGACTTTTCAAAGCATATACTTCGGCCTCAATGTTGTCCTGCCGTTCTTTGAATACCTCTTGCCCTTGTGTAGTCTTTGCATCTTGCGCTTCTAGTTTCGATGACACCCTTCCTCCTGCTCTTCTAACTGCGACGAATATATGCCTTTTTTTATTCCATTTAAGATCTCATGTATGCCTTCGTTTCGTCTAGTTGAGCTGAAATCTGGGATGTCATGTACAGGGTGTTTTTTTTACAGGTTTGTTTTTCGAATAGAGATAAAACTGGCATTTTGTGGTCAAATCTGGCAACTCTAATGTCATTTATGTTCAGTTTGGTTTGCCATTTCATCATGAACAGGTTGACAAAAGACCAACGCTTGCAAATCGTGCAAATTTATTTCGAAAATAATGGTTCAGTTCGCGAAGTTTACCGTGAGCTCCGTCCATTTTATGGTCGACATAATCGTCCATCAGAGCAATTAATTCGGTTAACCATGGATCGCTTTCGCACTACGTTTACTCTATGTGATAATACGCATCCGCAGAGACGTCGAACAGTGCGCACCGAAGAAACAATTGCCGCTGTAGAGCAAAGTGTTGAAGAGGACCCGAATGAATCGATTCGCCACCGTGCACAGCAATTGGAGCTTTGTCCATCAACTTTATGGAAGATTTTGCGCAAAGATCTTGGCTTGCGACCTTACAAGATCCAGCTTGTGCAAGAATTAAAGCCGCGAGACCATGCAATGCGTCGTGATTTTGGTGTATGGGCCGAAAATGAGATTGATTTCGATGCTGATTTTCATCGCAAAATTTTGTTCAGTGATGAGGCTCATTTTTGGTTGAATGGCTACGTCAACAAGCAAAATTGCCGCATTTGGAGTGAAGAGAATCCACATGAGACCCTTGAAACGCCATTACATCCACAAAAACTGACTGTTTGGTGTGCTCTATGGGCTGGTGGAGTCATTGGGCCATACTTCTTCCGCAATAATGCTGGAGAGGCAGCTACCGTTAATGGAGACCGGTATAGAGCCATGATAACCGACTATTTTGTTCCCGAATTGGATGGCATGAATGTGGATGAGTTGTGGTTCCAACAAGACGGCGCTACATGCCACACAGCGCACGTCACAATCGATTTATTGAAGGAAACATTCGATGAGCGCATAATTTCGCGGAATGGACCTGTCAATTGGCCACCAAGGTTGTGTGATTTGACACCATTGGATTATTTTCTTTGGGGATATGTGAAGTCGCTCGTCTACACCAACAAACCAGAAACGTTAGGGGAATTGGAAGCCAACATTCGTGGCGTTATTGCCGACATACGGCCCCATATGCTCGAAAAAGTGGTTGAAAATTGGACCTGTAGAATTGGCTTTATTCGAGCCAGCCGCGGCGGCCACATGCCCGAAGTCATATTTAAACATAAATGGCATAAAATTATCCTTCCAAAAAAACCAAATTGATGGACCTTAAAACGATTTTCTTGTGTTTTATTTCAATTCGAAGTTCTATACCCCTAAAAAAAACACCCTTTATGTCTTCTGTTCCTCGGGATGAGATGCCATGCAAGTTTTCTGTTCTTCCAATGTGGTCGACATCTGAGTCAATACAGCCAATATCGTGTTTTTGTCCAAATTTGCCACTGGAATCGTGCACTCCTTCTCTTCCATTTCTTTCAATGCTTCTTCCACAAGATGAAACACATAATCGCCAAAGTTAATTCCTTCCATAGCCTCTCGAAATCGTGACTGAAGCTCTGATTTATTTCCTGTTGTATTTAATTCACGTTGTTCCAGCTCATTTTTGATCTGCTGGACCTTTAATTCATTCAACTTTGCCATGCCCCTTCAGTGCCACGAATAATGCAGCAACTTTATTTCCC
Organism: Merzomyia westermanni; assembly: GCA_949987695.1. Taxonomy (NCBI): domain Eukaryota; kingdom Metazoa; phylum Arthropoda; class Insecta; order Diptera; family Tephritidae; genus Merzomyia; species Merzomyia westermanni. The sequence goes on along the minus strand of OX465292.1, from coordinate 131,145,133 downwards.
ATGCCCCAATTGTTCACTGATACCGTCTTCTCAAACTGCAGCTTGAATACCTGGAAGGAACCGTAAAAATATGGGGTTTTTACCTTGGCAATACTCGTTGAATGATTCAGTTGCGGATCATGCATAAAATCTTTTAAACCATGAATCTCAATCTCAATTTTATCCTGCCTCGCCCCCTGTGCTTCCAACTGAGAAGACATCTCCTCTTGTGCTTCCAAATTTGACGACATTCGTGCATCCTCCTCCTCCAGCCAAAATGTAATACGCGTATTTTGGTCTTTAAGCTTAGATGCCATCCAAGTCTTCTGCTCTTCCAGTTGAGCTGAAATTCGAGATGTAATACGCGTCGCCCCTGCGGGTTAGGGGCTTAGAATATACCCGAGGTAGGCATACCGGTCGTAAGAGGCGACTAATATGCACAAAGGTAAAGAATGGTTGATCAACGGATAGGATGCTTCTCAGCTCTAATTACCCATCTTATCCTTCCTTACGGAAGGAGGGGTAACATGAGAAGGTTTCACTGGTCATAAATCGCTGCCACGACAGTCAGGCAGTACCGCAAGGGAGTACCGGAGCGTACCGGGTTCAAATCCGGCCAAGAATTGTTAATTCGACAACACTACGCGTTTCTTGGCCTTACATTTTAGTCGACATCTGAGTTGATACAGCCAATATCATGTTTGTGTCCACGTTTGCTACTGGATTCGGATACACATTTTTTCTTTCATTTTTGTCGATGCCTCCTCCACAAGATGAAAAACTCGATCATCAACGTTGATTCCTCTGCTTCCATAGGCTCCCGTAATCGTGACTGTAGCTCCGATTTATTGCCTAAAGTGTTTAGTCCGCGTTGTTCTATATTATTTTTGAGCTGCTGAATCTTCAATTAATTCAACTTCGTCATTTCCTTGTTATCCTTGTAATCTTCAGTATTTATTTAACAATCCCACTTCTGATATAAATTGTGACGAATTCGATGATTCCTCGACTAATAATCCTGAGTTAAAGCCAAATAAGCAAACGTACGTATAATGTGACAAACAGCTAGTTTTATTACTAGTACAAATGCAAAACAAATTCCCGAGTTTGGTAACTCCACAGCAATTCACTGTACAATACTTGAATACAAACGGATCAACCTGCCTTGCTTGGTCACTGCCTTATAAAGCTCGACAGGGTGCTACCCTATGCACGTAGAAGTTTCTTGGTTGTTCCGTCTTCGAGTTCTCGAAGGGTCGGTGTTATTTATTAGCATCTCCCCTTTGCATTATATTCAAAAATACTCACGCGATCTCTCCTTCTCTTGCTTGGTACATGCTTGTAGCGATCGTATCTCTTTTGTATTTAACTATCCAGCGGCGAAGTGAGTTTGCAGTCCTTCCACATAGTGCATTACAAACCCTTTCAAGGATTTAATTACCATCTGTTACATTGTATGCTGACATATAATAAAAGAATTTCTACGATTTCTGCTTCGTAAAGTGTTTAAACTTCGTGAAAGTTCGTCTTTGCTCTCTTACCGTATATACCCACAATTATTCCATTACTAGTAAACAGGTATGTAAGCGGCTTTGTCTACGAAATGGCCATGGTTATAAGAAAGTACCATTGGCTGTAACTGATTCTTGAAGGGAAACTGTCTGCAAAGTGTTAGGGAAGTATTGCATTTTGTAATGTGATTTTTCGCCGCTGGGTAGTGGTGGGAGTGTTATTGAGTTAGGAATGGTACATGCTTCAGAATATTCGCCACAATATTAAGGCAGTGTAAATCCTTTGATTTAATAGGAGTTCATATTAAACAACCTAATCCTTAACTCTTAATAATTATTTGAAAACAATAAAATTAAAATAAATAAAAAATGGGTAACCCAAACAATTTTACAAAGTTTATAGAGAGTAAATACTTAATCAACGAAAGCGAGCAATCCAGAAATAAAACTACTGATGTGAAACAAATAGTTGAGCAGATATTTGTCAATAAGTACTCTCAATTAAAAAGCAATATCTTTACGGATTTTAACTCTTATGGAGCACAAGAAGGAAAAATTAAACAAATGAAAACTGATATTATAAGGGATATATCTAGGGAATTTCAAAGAGTAATGATTACCTTAGTAAATTACAAATAGACAACGATAAAAGTAACGGTGCTATTAAAACGTTACCTTAACCTTTCAGTCATAAATGGCCTATTTACCTCCGGAGAAATAATGGGAAAAATTCAAGAAGTATGCCCTCTCCATTTTTACGATTATAAAATTCGTTATACCCAAACAAAAGTAGAAGACTTGATAAACGAAGGTGCTCAAAATGAACAAATTCTAAAAGGTGGTGACGGGAATATTATTGATACTCCATCCTTCTCCCCTAACAGGATGGATTACAATGGCTCAGGCCAAGGCTATTCAGACCAGTAGCGTCCACGCCAGCCGAACAACAAACAAATGTGGCAAGACGGCAACCGAGAAGTACCAAGACCGTCCTACTCAAACGAGAACGCAAAATCGGCGGAGCACTCCGTCGGCGTTGGTAAAAACGAATTATGAGCCATCTTCCCAGTCGCGAAACACTACATTTTCCGGATATGACGGCGCAAAGAGGGGTGCGGGTTCCACGGGACACATGAACCAAACCCCTAGTAAACGAGAAAAGTTATTCGACCTGGTACCGGTAGATAAAGAAGAAATCCAGGATACATCAAACAAAGAACAACTCACGGGCGAGCAGGTAAATTTTACCATGTTACGCATGATCCGGGTATGTTAGAGTTTCTAGTAGCCACGGGGCAAACACAAATTACAAAAGTGAACGCGTAGCACGCAACGCCATTCCAGTGGAAAAGCCATTCAAAGTAACCTCTCTCTCTGCGGGTGGCGACATAAAAGTAGACAGAAAAGTATGCGGATATTTTTTTAAGTTTGTGGGCAAGGACACTCCCACCACATTTTTCATCCTCCCAGGACTCAAATCGTTCAACGGGATCATAGGCGATGACACGTTGACTGAAGTTAAAGCGGTAATAGATAGGGAACTCAACGTCCTTATGCTAAAACCGAATGTAGTATTGCCCCTTAAGCGGAAAATAGCACAACAAGTTACTAAAATAGAAACAAACATCCCGCTGGATCCCAATATTACTATAGGCTCTATCAAATATTAGATAAATACGAAACTTTTCATGGCCCGGTTGACTGCAGTAAGAAAACTCAAACCAATGTCCAAGCCCCTGCCCTGTAAACTTCCGCGAAGAAGTTGAGAAGCAAATCCAGAATCTACTTTCAGAAGGAATAATTTGTCCTTCAAAAGGCTCATACAATTCGCCCATATGGATTGTGCCGAAAAAATCCCAGTCTGATGGGGAAAGGAAATATCGAATGGTCACAGATTTTAAGCGGTTAAATGCCGTAACTGTCCCTGACACGTATCCTATACCTGATATTAATGGCACCATCGCGAGTTTTGATAACGCTAAATATTTTACGACACTTGACCTCACTTTGGTATTTCACCAAATTCCAATGAAAGACAGCGACATTGCAAAAACAGCATTTTCCACAATGAATGGAAAATACGAATTTTTGCGACTTCCTTTTGGCCTCAAAAATGCACCCTCTATCTTCCAAAGAATGATAGACGACGTGCTCAAAGAATTCACAGGTCGCATATGTTTCGTATACATTGACGACATCATAATTTTCAGCAAGGACCAGCATACTCATTTAAGGGACATCGAGACCATTCTCCACAGGCTTTTGAACGCGGGTCTAAGAGTTAATCTAGAAAAAACACAGTTCCTTAAAACAAGCGTAGAGTTTCTAGGTTATATTGTGACCTTCGAAGGAATACTCCCAGACCCAAAAAAGGTAGATTCTATAAGAAAAATGCTAACCCCCTCCAGCTTAAAGGAGCTTAAAAGTTTCCTAGGCTTAACATCATATTATAGAAAATTCATCCGAGATTACGCTAAAATTGCAAAACCGCTAACCAAGCTCACACGAGGAGAGCACGCACAGGTAAAGGCAACGCAATCCAAAAAGGTACCGATAAGCTGGGACACAGAAGAGCTACAGGCATTCGTTAATCGCAAGGAGATACTGACGACATCGGAAGTCCTAACCTTCCCCAACTTCGACAAACCCTTCAATCTGACAACTGATGAATCCGGCTTCGCCATTGGTGACGTGTTGTCACAAGATTACGATGGTAAAGATAAACCAATAGCATTTATATCAAGAAGCCTAAGTACTACGGAGGAAGCATATGCGACCAATGAAAACGAAAAGCTCGCCATCATTTGGGCATTGGACAATTGGAAGATACAAATATTCACCGACCATCAACCACTAACATTTTCCCTCAGCAACCTGAACTACAACGCAAAACTAAAGCGATGGAAGTCTAGGATCAAAGAATATAATTATGAAATAATATACAAACCAGGTAAATCAAAAGTCGTGGCAGACGCTCTTTCTCGCTTAAAAGCTCAGGCGAATTCCCTTACAACGCCCATATCCGGGAATGCAAGCCAAAATGCAACTTCAGGATCAGAATCGGACTCGGCAAGCGAGGACGGTTCAACAGGCAACACCTTCCACAGCGTAGAGCAAGATAATTCGGATCTGATACCGTTCGTGGAAGTGCCAATAAACGTATTTAGAAATCAGCTTGTGTTTGGAGGTAGGCTAGAAATATTCGAGGAACCCCATCTCGGTTACTCGCGACACTACCTAGGATCAGAGGGAATTAGCGAAGCAAAGCTTATCGACGTCCTCAAGAAAAAACTAAGACCAAACGTAATCAATGGTATTAAGATGCAAGAAGCTCAATCAGCAATACTCCAGAAGATATATTCAGAAAATTGTATGCAATATAAGATCCGGGTAGCTCAGACTATGGTAGAAGATTTGAGGAATCCGGATAGAACTTGTGAGATAATATGGAGAGAACATAAAAGGGCTCACCGCAATGCCACAGAAAATAAGAAACAAATCCTAGAGAAGTACTACTTTCCCAGAACGAACAGTATAATTAAAGGGTATGTCTCGTCCCGCGAAACATGTAAGGTCAGTAAATATGATAGACATCCGAATGCACCAGAGCTGCAAAACACACCAATTCCATCACGTCCTTGTGAGATAATCCATTTGGACATTTTCGAAATTCAAGGGGAGAAATTCCTTAGCGTTATCGAAAAATTCGCGAGACTCTTACATTTAAGAAACAAGTCCACTTTGCACCTTAAGCACAAAATAATAAAACGCCTACACTATTTCACAACACCTGATATTTTCGTGACCGACGATGAGCGCGGTTTAATTAGTCCAATAATCCAGAACCTGTTAGACTCTTTGGGAATAAAATTGTATCGCACACCATACCAAAGAAGCGAAGTGAATGGTCAGGTAAAAAGACTCCACTCCACCTTAATTGAAATAATTAGATGCCTGAAGATAGACAACCCAAATTTAAGGACAAACGAATTAATTAACATAGCAGGAGACCGATATAATAATTCGATTCACTCGGTTATAAGCCAAAAACCAAGTGAAATATTTTTTAATCGAGCAAAATCCTCTAACTACCAAGAGTTGTTAGAAAAAAGTAGAAAAACTAATAAATATTTGAAAGCCTTGCTGACAAAAAAGCAGCTAGACCAGATCAAACGTCACAATAAGAAAAGATCTCTACCGGAGCGTTATGACGAAAACGATGTCATAAACGTGAAGGACAAGCAGATCAAGGGAAAGCAAAAACCCGTGTATAAGAAAGAAATTGGTGCAAAAGACAACAAAGTATCAGTCACTACGCTAAGTGGCAAAAAAAAACATAAAACTCACATAAAAAATGTGAAACACAGGAATACATATCCTAACACACAAAACAAAAAAAAACACATTAAAATAAAATAAAAAATAAAAATAATAAAGAACAATACTGAATAAGAAATGAAAAGACTACCGAAATAAGCTAAAACAAGAAAGAGAACCTGGTACTAAGGGGTAGTTTATCTAACAAGAGCGGGCTTGTAAGTGGGATAAATAGTGCTTTAATCGGATAACACGATTCTCCATAGCTGGTTCGAGAAATGGTAACACCTCTAGTTCAGAACAAAAGGAAATGGTCATTACTACAAGAGCGGGCTTGTTAGTGGGATGAATCGTGCCTTAGTAGGCTCGTAGCGCCATCGAATTTGACAAATGGCTACGCTACTTCCAAACCGGATGCTGGCGATCTCCATGTAGCTGGTTCGAGAACAGTATGACCCTCTGCCCTATACAAGAATTGAAAATGCCTCCCTCGCCTTATTCGTTGGAGAGGAAGAAAAAAAAAACATATAAGATGTTCTTCCGATCTGTTTGATTACTTTTATGTATACATTTTAAACTGAGCAGATCTGTAATTTTTTAGTGCAAATAAAACAAAGTTTTATTCCACCTTACAACCCGACGTTTCGCCAATTTTCCTTGGCATCTTCAGGGGAGTGACGCTATTTATTTATTTAAACAAAGAACAAAAGTAGATATAAATTTGAACACTTTGAAAATATTACAACATGAACATGGATTGCGTAATTAATTTAGTACATAATTTCCACTTTTGTCTAAGTAATTAATTACGCAATCCATGTTCATGTTGCAATATTTTCAAAGTGTTAAAATTTATATCTACTTTTGTTCTTTGTTTAAATAAATAAATAACGTCACTCCCCTGAAGATGCCAAGGAAAATTGGCGAAACGTCGGGATGTTAGGTGGAATAAAGCTTTGTTTTATTTGCACTAAAAAATTACAGATCTGCTCAGCTTAAAATGTATACATAAAAAAAAAAAAAAAAACAAAACATAATTGAAAATGCCTCCCTCTCGCCTAATCAGTTGGAGATGCCTCCCTCGCCTACGCCTAAAAAAAAAACAAAAAAAACGACCGAAAACGAAAAAATCGTTAACAATGAAAAAGAGAAAAAAAGCAAATTTTTTTCAGTTTTATTTTTTCCTAATTTTTTATAACTTGTAAACCACTGACATACTAACAAAATAATATCGCAGGAAAAGCGAAAATCCTAAACCAAGATAGTAACAATAATTTAATGATAATCAATCTAATCCTAAGAATTCCGCCCACAAATAATACCTTCCTACTATCCACAACATTTTTCCTATTTACAAAATAGATAACCGTAACTCACCTTCTTAGAACCTAACAACTACTAACTTACTAACAACATTAAATTATAATATGCTACAACTATGAGGCAAATGGAAAACTTAACAAACCGAATTGAGGACCAGATATTAGCACAGCACTACATTAATCAAACGCTAGAACTACTTCATGAACTAATGGGCAACACAAGCAGAAGAAGAAGTACTCGATCTATTGACTGGCTAGGCTCAGCGTGGAAATGGATAGCAGGATCACCCGACGCAACGGATTGAAGCAATATCCTTTACAGTCAAAATCAGATAATTCAGAATAGCAACCATCAATACAGGGTCAATAAGAAACTTATCACGGCTACACAGGAGGTATTGAAAAAAATCGACGAGGTCGTGGACCGCACGAATAACGTGGCAAAGGAAACAGAAATCCTGGAATTCAGACAAAACGCACTTCACAACATTTTTCTTCTTCGCGAGGATGTAAACGAAATGGTGCGGGGATGTCAGTTGGCAAAGAATGGAATTGTCAACACCAACCTACTGGATATGGACGAAGTTAACCAGATTCCATCCGAAATAGAAACGCTCCCATATCAGAATATAATAGAAGCAATCGAATATGGCTAACCCTCGGTACTGACTAACGGGACACTTCTTCTCTACGTCCTTTCAATGCCAAAGGATGCTCGTCAACCAAGAAGAGACGTACGGCCTAGCAAAAAATTGCTTGGTTATCAGCTCATCCACGGTATGTAAATCAGAATCCTTAACTGAACTGTAAGAAAGCAGTTGCCTACCGCGACTCTTAAAAGGTGGAGAAGCCAACTGCGAATTCATCAGACAGAATGGGTCACATATAGAGCTGATAAACGAGAACACTTTGTTTATACCAAACTTGCAAGGAGTAATCAAAAGTAGCAATGCCTCGAGTACAGTAAATGGCACCTATGTAATCCAATTAAATAACGAAACAGTCACCATTGGTGACCAAGTATTTTTTTAGTTACGAAACCATTACCGCACAGGCCCTTCCAGCAGTACTATCAAAGGTGGGGAGCCATACAATGAAGGTCAACCTAGAATACGTCCACGACCTGACTATGGAAAACATAAGGTATCTTGGGTACGATAAGGAAAAAGTAAATTTCTCTCTTGCTTCAGAAATCCTCTCGATATGCGCAATTGCTCTTATTGCCGCCATGCTGTGGAGATGCTACAATAGAAAGCTAGACCTTCTGCCAGTTGAAGTTCCGACTCATTGGTCAGCTAACACTCACAACAGCAAAATTATTAGAGGAAAATCAGCTCCTGAAATTTATCGCATGGACAATAGTCTACTAGTCACACCAATCAGTGCCAATATGTCGCCAGGAAACTGTAATTACTCTCTATAAAATTTTACCCCCTCGCAATTTTCGACTTTTGATTTGCGGACTTTGGGGTGGGTATTGCGACCCTGAAACACGCCCATTGCACTTTACACAAAAAAATTTATACCTACTATTCCCGCGACCTATTCGTTCATCAACTTTTTTATGAAATATGACTAAAGGTGGATGTCATTAACTTAAATTATTGTGTGTATGTGCTCAACGCCTTGGCGTGGCCTTACCCTGACTTGAAGGTCGTGACGGTCACCGGGTCTCCGCTAACGTGACAGTGAAACGATGAGAAAAGTCAGGGACTATTTAAATATTTCCTACCCTAATCTCCAAGTCGCCTGGTTTATCAGGGACGGAAAGGGGTGCCCAATGCGGTGACCTGGATTATCTACGCCCCCCTTTGCTAAGGTCTTAATGGCTACACTAGGTGATTCGAGAACTTACTGCCGTGCTACTGTGCAACAGCAGCACTGCTCAAAAATATGAAAATTTAAGCGTCAAAATCTTATGAAAATTACAAAATTGTGATGTGCTGTCTAGCTGAATGTGCTCGGACGTGCGTGTTTACCTCTGCATCCATGCAAGCCACCTGTGCGCTTTCACGCCCTACCCATACCTCTTTCCTCCAGATTGGATTAACGGTCACCACAACCAAGCCTCAGTATCCAATCCAGCCGAATTCACAATATCGCTGGGCAGCGGTATAGCGCACTTGCATTAAATAATTTTATTATTAAATATGGAAGGGTTGTCCACCCTCCTGCACCTCCTTGCTAACCCAGCAATTTCGCGTCCTTCCACTCCAACCGTGGAGCGGATCAATAGTTTGCGGCAGGACGCACTACCTCGTGACGCCGCTGGGCTTCCGCCGCCACCCCCGCCTTACGTCTGCGCTTATTTTATTATACGTAAATACTTAAACTACAGAACCTGCTGTTGCCTTAAGTCTGTTGCTGTTGTTGGTACTAGTGCGTTAGCGGTCTGATGTAGTTTTTCAGCTTGCTGGTGATACCCCTCCTCTCCTCGGTGGGTGTGCGATTGCGTGATCGTGTCGTTGTTGGCTCCTAAACGTGGTTCGGCTTAAGGCACCTTCCTGGATTCCCAGCTTGCGGCTGAATGCGTGCAGGGATTAGTGCCCTGCGTGTTGTGAATTGTAATGTTACTACCCTTGTATGGACACTGCTAATGGGGCCCTCTGCCTCGATTTTTTAGGAACCGATGGCTTCCACACTGGAAATTATATGAAGCAAACTTATTACTTCGGCTGGCACTCTGATATTTTGGAAATAAAAATATGAATATGTTTTTCCGGGGTTCTGTTCCTGCTTGCTGGGCCTACGTTTGAAAGAAAGAGGAAGTTTCGTGGGCTGGAAGTGTTAGCTGGGGTTGCGAGTTGCCATATGTCAGCTGCTGACGTGTACGAACGCGGGGTTGCCAGATGACTTTTTGGGCATGGGCCCAGGGTGATCGTAACAAACACATTTTTCGTTAACAATCGTTCGCCATATTTTCCTAGCAGGGTTAATTATGAAATTAATCATAAAAATTCAATTTGAAACAGAACCAGAGCCAACGAGCTACAACGTGAACGTCAATGTGACGTCCTTTCTTGGCGCCGGAAGAGTTAGCACCAGCCAAGTTACAACCAAAGCTGACACCAATACTAATACGGTAGGTCTGCAATAAAGAATCTACCAGAAAGGTAGCCAATAATTACGAAGAATTGGGAAATGGCCTAGGCGCCCACTCATCAAAATTATTGATATCGGCAACACAACATCCGCCACTCGCCGATCAGATACTGCACCGGCCCAGATGTCGAATCAGCAAAATAAATTGCATTGACAATAACATCCGGCATGCACCGATCTAACCCCAATCACCGATATTGCTGACACAGGTAGAAATAGGTTATATTAAGGAGAGACTAAGTAGAATTAAGTTGAGTTGTAATTTGAATTATAATTAATAAAGGTCTAGTGACCAATTAAATATATTTTTTCGGTCCGAAATCTTTTCAGCCGATAATTTACATACCAGGCATAACGGACAACAAAATATTAAACAAAATAATGGACAACAACAACACAAGAACGTAAGAATATTAGGTGTTGAAAGAAAGATATATACAAGATTAACGCTGGAAGGACTTCGAACACAGCAAAGAATAACGACAGCTGTCAATTATAAAGAAGATGTCGACAATATTAATTGTGCTTATGTAACCGCCATCAATGAATACTATAAATGTTAAGTGTTGTCAGAGTGGTTTTAATTTGTTTTGAAAAACTTAAAATTGTTTAATGTAATTTATGTAAGTGAGCTACATATTTGGAAATTTAATTTAGTGAGTGCCACATTGTTTTGTTTGTGTCCCTGAAAAAGGTGCAAAAAGGATCGAAGCATGTAGGAGAAAAGGGAAATACAGCGTTTTGTGCTTTTATCAAAAGGGCCGAAAAGCTCCTAATTGTGATTATTTGAGTTGATTGGATTCAGGGTTTTTTTCGGGACTCCTTGCCATAGTCTTAGGGGTAATTTTAGGATTCTTTCAGGGTAATTTCGGGACATTTTCTGGATTGTTTTGTGGGCTTTTTCCGGGTTATTTCGGCATTGTTTTCAGGACAAGTTTGGAATCATTGCGGATAATTTCATAAAGAGTCCCAGGATGATCCCTAAAACAACTCTAGAATGGTTTTAAAAAATTTCAAATGTCCCAAGGTTACCCCTAAAACTATCCCCAAATAACCCCGAAAAGATCCAAGTAATCCCGCCAAAAGCCTTATTTTGTCCAGCAATGATCCCGAACTTGAATCAAAGCAGCTCAGTGAATCTCAATTTATACAGAAATAACCAAAAAATCCTTTCGGAATACTCAATATATCTATATGCACATTTGGTTTTCATTTTCCGGTATCTCGATCACAGCGTTTTCCTGGCCTCAATAGGTTTAACAAAATGACGACAAAAAGTGTGAACGAGGCATGGTCAGCGACCGTCCAGAGCACCAAAATCCGTTTCAAGTAAAATCGCGCCTGCTCTTTTTCGCGAAATGTCTCGCATTATAAAATGCTCAGTGATAGGATGAATGTTACCATAAAAAGTTTCCAAACAGAGTTTTTTGATTTCATTGGTACTTTTTGATTTCATATACTGTTTCTATGAATGACGTTTATCTTTAAGTATGGCAATTTTGAGAAAAAAATGAAACCTATGACTAAATTAAATAAATTGTTCATATTATAGACATTAATCACATTGCCCTATATATGTTATGCAACTGCAATAAAACTATATGCTTCCTTAAAGATTTTTCACGCTGAGATCGAACCCGTGCTCAAAAATGTGCCACCATATATAGTTTTAGCGAAAAGTGGATGTGAAATCCCGGAATAGGTATAATGTGACCTATCGTCCCGTGTTTAGGGTCCATAATCGTATTTTGACTTTTAGCCCATTTAAAGAACAAAGTTTAGCCACTCCCACCTCCCAGAGTCCCCCCCATATGTGGGGAACCGGGAAAAATAAAATGACATGTCAGAGTTTTATGGCTGTATTTCGATGCGGCTTTATCTCGGGCTTCCGAGATAAATGCCTTGAACTCAGATCGTAAGGATCGTGAAGCTCCGACAAAGGTAAACCCGATAAAAAGTGAAAAGGCTGCTAAGAAGGATGGGGTACTAAGATAACTAGTCGCTTCCAGATGGATCGCTTTCGTGGTAAAACACACAAAGAGGCAAACGTAGCCTGTTTGAGTCGACACCTCTACCGCGGTAACTTTTGAAAGCTCTACCCAGTATTTGTAAACTCGCGAATGAACGTAGTGCGTTCGCAAGGAAGGGTACCCATAAGTTGGCTTTGCGCCCGTTTTTATAAATAGTGCAGTGTGGATGGTGGCCCTAATCATGTACTTGACTTTCGCAATCCTGTACTGGGTGCGTATGAAACGGAGCATTAGTTAGTTTTCCCCATTAAGGGAGATTTGATGTACCATTTGCACAGTCAAACTCGTTAACTTTCAATTATAGCGCCGTATGATTGAGTGGCGCTCATTGTAAGCGAAGTCTTGAGACGCTCCAAGATGACTCCCGGCCCTAATAATTTCAACGTTGACGATGAACGGGTTGAGTGGCAATATCTCGCTTACCGGTTCCCTTCGTTAAATTTACATATTCCTCATCATAAAATTGCTTCTGATACAGTTTAGTCAAGAGCTCAGTCGTTGTCTTGATCTCATGGGATGAAATTATGCACGGGTTTTCTTGAAAGGAAGCTTTTGTTTTGGGATGAGTTCTTCGAAAGAATCTCATTACATATGATATTACCCTCAAACGCTCGGTAAGTCCGAAAAACGGTCGAGAAGACCGATTCCTTGTTGCTTTGCGCTCTCTTTTCCTCCACGGATGTATAATAATATAATATTCGTTTTCTTGTACTGTCCAATGGGAGTAGTCTTCTTGAGGCCAAGAACGTCCCTGCCACCACAAAGAATTGTTGACCAAATCCGATGCCGGTCTTCTACTTTCTAAGTCTTCGGTTCCGAGTTGACATGAAGCCAGTCTTTGCTGCCGACAATCTCTGTTATCCTGTGTGCGACGAATGTTGACCAGGAACAGGGTGGTTTCCGTATCCATGCTTAGAGGATGGTGGAATCCGTCTAGAGATGTGGTTTTGCTGGTTCTAACTGGATATTTCGGAAACAAGATTCCATTAGCTCCGCTAACAGTAGTGCTCCGCAAAATTCCAAATGCGGAAGTAAAGTGGTCTTCAAAGGCGCTACTCTAGTTTTGGCAAGGAGAAGATTCACGAAGACTGCAGCGTATACCTGTTCAGGAGCATAACAGAATGAATTTCTACTTCATCTTCTGGTGAAAAGTTTACCCATCGTCGTGTCATAATCTTGCCGATTTCCTGATAACACTGTCTGATGTTCTTATATCGTTCCAATGTATTGGACGAGACTGGTTTATCCCCAATCGGTATCCTCTAACCACATGTTCTGCACCAATATTTTGGCCACGATTACCATTGGTGCGAGCCATCCTAACGGGTTGAAGAGCTTGGCAATGGCAGTTAGAATTGCTCGTTTGGCCATCTTCTCACCTTCTTCTAGTGACCCTGTTTTAAAGTAGAATAGGTCGCTTGGGCATTCCATATTGTGCCCAATTCCTTAACGGTGCTAGTATCTTCGAATGCTAGAAAGTTCCAGCTCAGCCTCGATCCGATTTTGGATTGTAGTCAAGAATTTCCAAAGAATTCGATGCCCATTTCCGTAGTGGGAAGCCAGCGTAGTGTAAGACTCGTCGAATTTCATCTTTTTCACTAATGCCCCCCCCCCCCCCCCCCCCGCTAATATGCCATCTACGTAGATGCATTCCCTCAGTATGCTAGATGCTATTGGGAAAGCACTTTCTACATAGTATGCTAGCTACAAAAGGTTCCTAATTGCAAGATATGGGGCGCAACTAATCCCTAGCGTGACTGTTTCCTGAGGCGATGTTCGGTGATTTTCCAACTCCCAGAATGCTGTGACCTGTTTGTCGAAAGCGACTTCGCTGTAAAAGGACACTATATTTAGGGTTGGATTCGGTGTTTCTGCACGACGAGTTAGTATCCACCCGAATACCGTTTCTTGGGCCAGGGGTGTACTAAGTACATTCTTTCTCAGCCAACTCAGTATAATTTGCAGATATACACCTCCACCAACTATGAGATCAACTTCCTCGTTGATGTAGAATCTCTTATCCGCCAAAACTGCAGGATGTCAGATTCCCAGTTTGGTTTGTTAGAATTAGCACTGAATCGTTATGCTGAAGCAAGGGTCCACTGGTGAACGGAGTTCAATATTGGATGCCTCCTTGACTTAAGCCGACACGGCATTAGTGATGCCGAAACTCTGCCATGCATCCTTTTTGCCGGTAAATTGATTCTGCGTTCGAGTCTTTCTGTCATAAAAGAGCACTCTGAACCAGAATCAATAAGTCCTCTTGCTGGGAAGTCTGTACCATTCTGATTAATGGTGACTCGAGATGTCCCTAGCAGCACATCAGCACTGGAATGGACATGGCAGGATTTCACATTTCTGTCTACAGCCGAGCTATATTTTTTAACTAGATTTTCAGCTTCCGGTCTCTCTTGCATCTGCTTAGCAGTAGAGGCATTATTATCATCATTATACTGATGGGGCTGGTTGTTGAATGCTTCTGCAGATACCCCGTATGCAGGACGTATGATGTCGAAGGTGGCAGTTGTTGCAGTCGTACGAACTTGTGCACTTCGGCACAGTATGTCCTGGGGATAGGCAGTTCAAACCGCCCTTGATGGATTTCAGGAAATTAATTCTCTCCACCGGAGCTACCGGGGACGGTTTCGTAATCTATGGCCATTTGATGTGTATACATTATATGCACGGTACCTTTGTGACATTGGCTTAGCATTCACGAAATATTTTTGCAGGGGTTTCGTTGGCATTCCGCGTACTTTGTCCATATATTTCCACTTTGTGGTATATGCTTTGCTTCCATAGACCAAACTTTGCTGCAATTTAGTCAAACTCAATTACGTAATAGTTGCATCCTCGTTCGAATTTACGACTTCTTAGGGACTTGCTTATGGATACACACTTTCCGACATGCTAGTAGAGGGTTACCCACTCATCAGCTTATAAGCGAAAACACAGTTAGACCCTTATAAGTCGCCGCGCCCGGAAAGAATTTTCCAGCTCAGCTTCAGCGCACTGCCGAACTTATAAAGCCCTAGATAAAGGTGAATTTTATAAGTTGTCTTAGGCGAAATTACGTACCAACATCATGCAGGGACGTTAATGTGGTCTTTATCCCCAAAGCAGGGAAAACCACTTACTCGAAACTAAATGATTATAGGCCTATAAGCCTCCCTTCTTTTCTTATTAAATTTCTATATCAGGCTACGGATTGACCCACTGCTTGTATCGCAAGCTCAACATGCCTATACTAAGGGCAGGTCAACTGACATGGCCTTGCACTCACTGGTATCCGTTATCGAAAGGTCACTTGACCTCAAGGAATACACACTGGTGGCATTTCTAGATATAGCGGGTGGCTTCAACAACGTTCTCCCACAAGCCATCACCTCAGCTCCAACGGGTCTGGGGGTTGACGCTTGCCTGGTGGAGTTTATTTACAATCTGCTTATCCGTTATCGAATCCTAAATTAAATAAATTGTTCATATTATAGACATTAATCACATTGCCCTATATATGTTATGCAACTGCAATAAAACTATATGCTTCCTTAAAGATTTTTCACGCTGAGATCGAACCCGTGCTCAAAAATGTGCCACCATATATAGTTTTAGCGAAAAGTGGATGTGAAATCCCGGAATAGGTATAATGTGACCTATCGTCCCGTGTTTAGGGTCCATAATCGTATTTTGACTTTTAGCCCATTTAAAGAACAAAGTTTAGCCACTCCCACCTCCCAGAGTCCCCCCCATATGTGGGGAACCGGGAAAAATAAAATGACATGTCAGAGTTTTATGGCTGTATTTCGATGCGGCTTTATCTCGGGTTTCCGAGATAAATGCCTTGAACTCAGATCGTAAGGATCGTGAAGCTCCGACAAAGGTAAACCCGATAAAAAGTGAAAAGGCTGCTAAGAAGGATGGGGTACTAAGATAACTAGTCTCTTCCAGATGGATCGCTTTCGTGGTAAAACACACAAAGAGGCAAACGTAGCCTGTTTGAGTCGACACCTCTACCGCGGTAACTTTTGAAAGCTCTACCCAGTATTTGTAAACTCGCGAATGAACGTAGTGCGTTCGCAAGGAAGGGTACCCATAAGTTGGCTTTGCGCCCGTTTTTATAAATAGTGCAGTGTAGATGGTGGCCCTAATCATGTACTTGACTTTCGCAATCCTGTACTGGGTGCGTATGAAACGGAGCATTAGTTAGTTTTCCCCATTAAGGGAGATTTGATGTACCATTTGCACAGTCAAACTCGTTAACTTTCAATTATAGCGCCGTATGATTGAGTGGCGCTCATTGTAAGCGAAGTCTTGAGACGCTCCAAGATGACTCCCGGCCCTAATAATTTCAACGTTGACGATGAACGGGTTGAGTGGCAATATCTCGCTTACCGGTTCCCTTCGTTAAATTTACATATCCCTCATCATAAAATTGCTTCTGATACAGTTTAGTCAAGAGCTCAGTCGTTGTCTTGATCTCATGGGATGAAATTATGCACGGGTTTTCTTGAAAGGAAGCTTTTGTTTTGGGATGAGTTCTTCGAAAGAATCTCATTACATATGATATTACCCTCAAACGCTCGGTAAGTCCGAAAAACGGTCGAGAAGACCGATTCCTTGTTGCTTTGCGCTCTCTTTTCCTCCACGGATGTATAATAATATAATATTCGTTTTCTTGTACTGTCCAATGGGAGTAGTCTTCTTGAGGCCAAGAAGGTCCCTGCCACCACAAAGAATTGTTGACCAAATCCGATGCCGGTAGTCTTCTACTTTCTAAGTCTTCGGTTCCGAGTTGACATGAAGCCAGTCTTTGCTGCCGACAATCTCTGTTATCCTGTGTGCGACGAATGTTGACCAGGAACAGGGTGGTTTCCGTATCCATGCTTAGAGGATGGTGGAATCCGTCTAGAGATGTGGTTTTGCTGGTTCTAACTGGATATTTCGGAAACAAGATTCCATTAGCTCCGCTAACAGTAGTGCTCCGCAAAATTCCAAATGCGGAAGTAAAGTGGTCTTCAAAGGCGCTACTCTAGTTTTGGCAAGGAGAAGATTCACGAAGACTGCAGCGTATACCTGTTCAGGAGCATAACAGAATGAATTTCTACTTCATCTTCTGGTGAAAAGTTTACCCATCGTCGTGTCATAATCTTGCCGATTTCCTGATAACACTGTCTGATGTTCTTATATCGTTCCAATGTATTGGACGAGACTGGTTTATCCCCAATCGGTATCCTCTAACCACATGTTCTGCACCAATATTTTGGCCACGATTACCATTGGTGCGAGCCATCCTAACGGGTTGAAGAGCTTGGCAATGGCAGTTAGAATTGCTCGTTTGGCCATCTTCTCACCTTCTTCTAGTGACCCTGTTTTAAAGTAGAATAGGTCGCTTGGGCATTCCATATTGTGCCCAATTCCTTAACGGTGCTGGTATCTTCGAATGCTAGAAAGTTCCAGCTCAGCCTCGATCCGATTTTGGATTGTAGTCAAGAATTTCCAAAGAATTCGATGCCCATTTCCGTAGTGGGAAGCCAGCGTAGTGTAAGACTCGTCGAATTTCATCTTTTTCACTAATGCCCCCCCCCCCCCCCCCGCTAATATGCCATCTACGTAGATGCATTCCCTCAGTATGCTAGATGCTATTGGGAAAGCACTTTCTACATAGTATGCTAGCTACAAAAGGTTCCTAATTGCAAGATATGGGGCGCAACTAATCCCTAGCGTGACTGTTTCCTGAGGCGATGTTCGGTGATTTTCCAACTCCCAGAATGCTGTGACCTGTTTGTCGAAAGCGACTTCGCTGTAAAAGGACACTATATTTAGGGTTGGATTCGGTGTTTCTGCACGACGAGTTAGTATCCACCCGAATACCGTTTCTTGGGCCAGGGGTGTACTAAGTACATTCTTTCTCAGCCAACTCAGTATAATTTGCAGATATACACCTCCACCAACTATGAGATCAACTTCCTCGTTGATGTAGAATCTCTTATCCGCCAAAACTGCAGGATGTCAGATTCCCAGTTTGGTTTGTTAGAATTAGCACTGAATCGTTATGCTGAAGCAAGGGTCCACTGGTGAACGGAGTTCAATATTGGATGCCTCCTTGACTTAAGCCGACACGGCATTAGTGATGCCGAAACTCTGACATGCATCCTTTTTGCCGGTAAATTGATTCTGCGTTCGAGTCTTTCTGTCATAAAAGAGAACTCTGAACCAGAATCAATAAGTCCTCTTGCTGGGAAGTCTGTACCATTCTGATTAATGGTGACTCGAGATGTCCCTAGCAGCACATCAGCACTGGAATGGACATGGCAGGATTTCACATTTCTGTCTACAGCCGAGCTATATTTTTTAACTAGATTTTCAGCTTCCGGTCTCTCTTGCATCTGCTTAGCAGTAGAGGCATTATTATCATCATTATACTGATGGGGCTGGTTGTTGAATGCTTCTGCAGATACCCCGTATGCAGGACGTATGATGTCGAAGGTGGCAGTTGTTGCAGTCGTACGAACTTGTGCACTTCGGCACAGTATGTCCTGGGGATAGGCAGTTCAAACCGCCCTTGATGGATTTCAGGAAATTAATTCTCTCCACCGGAGCTACCGGGGACGGTTTCGTAATCTATGGCCATTTGATGTGTATACATTATATGCACGGTACCTTTGTGACATTGGCTTAGCATTCACGAAATATTTTTGCAGGGGTTTCGTTGGCATTCCGCGTACTTTGTCCATATATTTCCACTTTGTGGTATATGCTTTGCTTCCATAGACCAAACTTTGCTGCAATTTAGTCAAACTCAATTACGTAATAGTTGCATCCTCGTTCGAATTTACGACTTCTTAGGGACTTGCTTATGGATACACACTTTCCGACATGCTAGTAGAGGGTTACCCACTCATCAGCTTATAAGCGAAAACACAGTTAGACCCTTATAAGTCGCCGCGCCCGGAAAGAATTTTCCAGCTCAGCTTCAGCGCACTGCCGAACTTATAAAGCCCTAGATAAAGGTGAATTTTATAAGTTGTCTTAGGCGAAATTACGTACCAACATCATGCAGGGACGTTAATGTGGTCTTTATCCCCAAAGCAGGGAAAACCACTTACTCGAAACTAAATGATTATAGGCCTATAAGCCTCCCTTCTTTTCTTATTAAAGTTCTATATCAGGCTACGGATTGACCCACTGCTTGTATCGCAAGCTCAACATGCCTATACTAAGGGCAGGTCAACTGACATGGCCTTGCACTCACTGGTATCCGTTATCGAAAGGTCACTTGACCTCAAGGAATACACACTGGTGGCATTTCTAGATATAGCGGGTGGCTTCAACAACGTTCTCCCACAAGCCATCACCTCAGCTCCAACGGGTCTGGGGGTTGACGCTTGCTTGGTGGAGTTTATTTACAATCTGCTTACACGTAGGCAGATTAAAACGGAGCTAGCTGGTAGCGCGATTCACAAACCCGTTAACAGAGATACCCCGCAGGGAGGAGTTCTCCCTACGCTATTATGGGCGGTTACCGTAAACCAACTACTACGCCCCATGGAATCAGGTCACCAAATGATGACATCTGTGTCGTTAAAAGTCAAGTATTTAAGAGTCGTTGTAGATAGGAACCTGCTCTGGAGCGACAACATAATGGAGCGAGCCAAGACGGCAGCAGCGGCGCTGTTCACCTGCAAGCGGGCAATTGGCGGCCCCTGGGGTTTCTGCCCTAAGGTGTTCTACTGGATATACCTTGTGCCCGATCCTTCTATATGGTGTCTTGGCCTGGTGGCCTGCCCTAGCCAAAAATACTTACCTTAAAATGCTTCAAAAAGTGCAACGGAGTTCATAGGTCTCAACACAATGCTATACCTACCACCTCTTGGCCTGGAGGCGAAAGAAATATCGGTTTTTGCTGCTCTACTGACTATTGTACGCCAAAGAACGTATTCGTTAAGAATTATGTAGTCGACATACCATCACGACAATACTGTAATTGTAGGCTGAATATGGTCCCAGGCGCCACCAACATATTCACAGATGGTTCTAAGCTTGATGGAAAGGTGGAAGCGGGCATCTTTTCACTGGATCTGGGTTTAGAGGCCTCTTTTCGCCTTCCTGATCACTACAGTGGGTACCAAGTGGAACTGCTGGCAATACCCAGGGCTGTGGACCATCTTGAGTCTATGCCTAAGGATGGCAAACGGGTTTTAATTTTCTCAGAAAGCCAGGCTGCATTAAAGGCCTTGGACTCATTCGTCGACAACACAAAGTCGGTCACTGAATGCCGCAGATCTCTTAACCAGACGGTTCAGCACTTCAGCATCAGCCTTCTATGGGTACCTGGGCACAGGGATATTGAAGGCAACTGCAGAGCAGACGAGCTGGCCAGCAGAGGACAGTTTCCTTCCAGGAAATGATTCGGTAGGCATACCCATGGCCACCTTCAGGCTTCGTGTGAACGCAAGCACTAAAAAAATGTTAACGGACTATAGTCAGCCATCTCATCTTGTGAGACATTGAGGCTGACGTGGCCCTCATAGGATAAGGGGCGTACAAGAGCACTTCTGACTCTACACAAATCAGTTTTAGTATCCCTGACAAGGGTCCTAACAAGCCATTGTTTAATAGGCACGCACGATGCTAGAATGGAGGTTACAACCTCCGATTACACTCGTCTACAACTAAAAACCACCAGAGATGCAAATATGAAACTCGTATGTTGAAACACCCTCTGATTACAAAAATCGAGGTTATTTTTGACTCTATCGTACCGTTTTTGAGATATTTACGACTTACCGTTATTTCAAAAAAAAAAAAGATGGCTCCACTTAATCATGTATATCTCAAGAAAAAATTGAGTAATTCCAAAACGGTTGAAAGCTAATAAAATTAGCTATAAACAATGCATACAAAACTTTTCGCCAGGCCATGCAAGTTCGAAGATAATGAGCAATCAATAGGGATTTTTACCTTTTTTTTATAAAAATTAAAAAATGTGTACTTTGCGAGGAAGGATATCGAAAACTTTTTATATTTTTCCAGATAACTTTTTCTGTCAGCTCTGGTTTATTAAAGAAAATAAGCTTTCATCCAATAAAATCGATGGACTAATACAAAAGTTATAAGCATTCAAATAAATATAGTTATATAATACTTCAGTACCCTACACGTACATATGTATTAGTATTCATATATTAGTTAGTACGTAGGTAGATTTTCGAAGGGTTATTAGATACAAAAAACTGTTAATGCCGTTTTCTCAAGTAGGTAAACTTTAAAATTTCAAACCAGGTACATTTGAAGCAAGACCACATTTTTTAAAGCAGGTAGTGTTCGTATAACTAAGGAACCTTTTTGTCTAGGTTGGCTTCGATTTTTACTTGATCTGAGTATTGTTCGCATTGTTTATAGCAAATTTTATTAGCTTTTAATTTTTCAAACCGTTTTGGAATTGCTCAATTTGTTCTTAAGATATACATGATTAGGTGGAGCCTTTTTTTTTTAAATAACGTTAAATCGTAAATAAAAATGGTACCATAAAATCAAAAATAACCTCGATTTTCGGAATACGAATTTCATATTCGCTTATCTGGTGGAGAAAAAAATTTCGAATTTGTAGACCAGTGTTACTGTCGCAGCTGAAGATGTACCGAAGAGGAAGAGAGCGTCCAGTACCTCCTCTGTCAGTGTCCAGCACTCAGCAGACGGCGGTTGGCCATCCTAGGTATACCTTTTCTATGCGACCTTGCTGAGTTCTCAAGATGTGAAGTCAAGGCTTTGGCGAAATTTATTAACTCCACGAAGTGGTTTGACCCATTTTAGGCATGGAAGGGGTCTTTGGAGACCGTATAGGGTTACCTTAGAGTTTTAGCTCAGCCCTCGCAACCTGACCTCACTTAACCTAGAGACGAAAGGCAATTGTTTATCTCCCGTTGAAATGTCTTAATCGCGCTACCACACTCACTATCTACCTTTTTCAAATGAAACAGAATTTGGAGCTGGGAGTTTACTAAAATAGGTTTATTTTCATATCTCTCGCAAACATTTCTCCAGGCCTTATCAAATCCCTCATTCGTGAGTGGACATTTTTTAACGATATCTTTTGCCTCACCTTGTGTCTTATGGTTGAGATGGAAAAGTTTCTCAACCGGTGTTTGGGGTTCGTTCAATATTTATATGGGCGTGAACATGTCACGAAAAGTTGGCCATGACAAATAATCGGCCTTGAATACTTCAGTATCGCATGGCGGCAGGCGGATACTATGTTAGCGTTCGGGCTGTTCCTCAGATTTATTCTCTGGTTTGTTGAAGGTCGATTGGCGTGTAGCCATATTCGACATTCAGAGCAAATTGACTGCGAATCGAATCAGCTAGCCTGATGAAACTTTCCATATTTTTGGACTGAGAGGATAGACGAAATCAAACAGAAGCAGCATTAACGTGAACCAAATAAATTCCTAGCTATGCTGAATTGATAATTTAAATAAATGGGGACTTTTCAAAAACTATATATGGCCTGTGTCGTCCCCGTCGAAATCCTGAACCCACTGTGAAAGTTTCATTGAGATCAACAATAAACGTTGTACATTAATGAAGGACAAACAACATCGTGATGTCGCCCACTTTTTCAAAATTATGTAAATCTTGACTAAAGGACACATACTCGTATATATAAATATCATTTATTTAGACCAAATACGTTTAGAGTTATGACGAATGGAAATTTTAATCTGTGGGCGTAGCACCACCTACTTTTCCCAAACTATATATTGCCTATGTCGAACCCACCGAACTTCTAGACCTACCGTGAAAGTTTCATAGAGATCGACTCTAAACTTTGGACATTAATGAAGCGCAAACAAAACACAAAAAATGTGGGCGTAGCCCGCCACTTTTCCACAATTACGTAAATCTTGACCACGTGACACGTATATCGAAATGTCATTAATTTAGACCAAATATGTTCAGAGTTATGATGAATAATAATTTTATATGGCGTGGTACCGCTCAATTTTCCAAAACTATATATAGCCTATGCTTTAACTAGAATATACTGTGAAAATTTCATAAAAATCGGAGGAGTCTTTTGGACGCTTATAAAGGGCACACATTTAATTTTATACCCATCGTGTACACAGGGTATTATAGTTTTGCTCATATAACGGTTGTTTGTAACGGTACAAAATAAGAGAGATAGATGTGGAGTTCCACATATCAAAGTTCTTACAACGAACAGAGGAATCCATTAGAAATTTAGATATTTGAATGAAGTTTGGCACACAGGTGGTTTTCTATCCAAGAAATGTTGCCATTTAAAATGGGCGAAATCGAACCATAACCACCCCCTTTTTTCGATTTCGAAACTTTCTGAAAACGTTTAAAATGAGATAATTCAATAATCAAAGCAGCTACAGCAATGAAATTCGATAGGTTCATTAAGTTGGTTGTTCTATTGCCGATCTTCCAAAATTTGTATAAAAGGGGCGTGGCGCCGCCGAATACACCCATGGAAAATAAGCGAAGTCGCTTTTCGACCACACCTACTTTTTCATAATAGGTATCTGAAAAGAAGGTAAAAATATTTAACTGCCCATATCTCATTGACTGATACAGGTTGATGGATATAATTTAGCAGTTACATCAAGTTTCTTATTCTTTATATGATTTTTGCAAAATGTTGGAAGGTGGGCGTGGCACCATCCACTTATGAGTCAAGCAATTTTCAAATTCGACTGTTAGAAGCTTCACAACCGTGTAGGATAGAACTACGAAACTTGGTATGAGATTTACTATGGATATGTAGAGTACGCTACTGAAAACAAGCGAATTTGGTGGACGACCATGCCCACTTTTGTACTAATGCCTTATAAAAGAGAGGTAGGAAACCGGAACATGTCATATATTTTTCACTGATGCAGATAGAATGCTAGAACTTCGCAGTTACAACAACCTGATGATCTTAGTAATGAAATTTTTTTAATTTGGGAAAATGGGCCTGGCACCGCCGACATATGCATGAACAAAATGTCATATTTTAGCTATTATTAGCTTCAGAACCGTGTTAGATAAAATAACGAAACCCACGATACGAGGTATACTATCTACGTTTTCCTATGCTGTAACCAGTGAATCCAAGAATCTACTGTGAAGATTTGGACGCCTATAAAAGGTTAACATTTAATATAGAATGAGAGCGTGGCACCGCCCATTTTTTAAAATTATATATAGCCTATTCTGCAACCAGTGAACCCGAGAATATACTGTACAATTTTCATAAAGATCGGTTGAGTACTTTGGACGCCAGACACACGGACACACATTAATTTTTATTTATAAGATTGCCCACATGGTAGTAGAAAAAGTTGAAAACCTCTATAGTTCATAACTACCACGCCCGCTTTTACACAGCTGGGTATTTAATGTTCGGTTCTACCCAAACTTAGACTGCCTTACTTGTTATTTATAAGATGTGTTTTTCGCAATAAAAACACAAAACACAGATAAAGTGC
Source organism: Merzomyia westermanni (assembly GCA_949987695.1). Lineage (NCBI taxonomy): Eukaryota > Metazoa > Arthropoda > Insecta > Diptera > Tephritidae > Merzomyia > Merzomyia westermanni. Next base: position 131,120,372 of record OX465292.1, on the reverse strand, counting down.
GCGGTGTATCGAAACGAACGACAAAGAGAATAATAGGTAATAGTGCCAAATTAACTTTTCAATGCTAAAATTAATAAAAAAAAACAAGTAAGGAAAGGGTTGTCTACGACTGTGCCGAAGACTTTATACCTTTCATGAATACGCATCACGGTTTTAAGTTTCCGATCCCTACTTACAATTAGTACAAAGTCTGCAAAACTGATCATTTAAAATTACAAAGCCCAAACCCCATTTATCGAAACTATCGATTGTATGTGAGCTATATGTTATGTTGGTCCGATCTGGGTGATTCCGACAAATGATTAATCTCATACCAAATTTCATCAAGATATCTCAAAAACTGAACAGAAGGACAGACGGACAGAAGACTCAGCTCATCGCCCTGATCATTTCGGTATACTTATTGGTGGGTCTATCTCTTCTCGTACTTACAAACAAAGGACCAAAGTTATAATACCATTTCATGTTCATGGAAGGTATGAAAACTACAGGTCATAAATCCACAACAATATACCAATTTACCATGACCGCTGTTACATATTAGCTACTTAATGTTCCACCCGAACTTAGACTGCCCTAATTGTTATTTATAAGATGTGTTTTTCGAAATAAAAACACAAAACACATATAAAGTGCGCGGTGTATCGAAACGAGCGACAAAGAGAATAATTAACTCTTCAATGCTAAAATTAATAGACAAAAACTATTTAGATATTTTGCCCGTTAGATATAAAGAAAATGTGATATGTGAATAGCAACAACAAAGTAAACAATCGATAGACTTGGTGAAATTGAATTGAAAAGTTACCCCTCGCCTTACGCTGTGTCTGGAAAACCTTACCAATGATGGGGGGATAATCCAGATAGTCAAAAAGCTTTTGAAAACGTTTAATTTAAGATAAAAAATGAAAAGAAACAAGTAAGGACGGCGCTGTCTTCGGCTGTGCCGAATGCTTTATACCTTTCATGAATACGTGCAAACTTAAATACGCATCGTTTAAAGTTCTCTAAAACTTTGTCAGCAATACATTTAATTTTCTTTCATAATAAGCTTTTTTGTTTAAGGGAAGTTTTTACTAGGGCTGTGCCTTTATTCGGGATATATATTATATATAGCTCCGATCAAAGTGATTTTTTCAAAGAATATACAAGGTGGCGCAAAAGTAAGCTTCCGATGTTCAGCATATCGGTTGTGGCACGTGCAGTGTGTGCTGTTGCACCGTCTTGTTGGAACCACATGTTTTCCAATCCCAATTCATCAAGTTGCGGCAAAAAGAACTCGTTGATCATTGCTCTGTAGCGCTCACCATTCACAGTAACCGTTTGGCCCCGACCGATTATTGGTCAAATAAATAGTCAGCAATATTCCGCGTTCTGGAGCAGTGTCGCGTAACATTGTTTATCAACGTGTATTTCGCATGTGTTTACTACACAAATGTCAAAACAGAACTGAGTTTAGGGGCCAACCGCAAAATTTATAGCATTTTCTGATAGGAGGATTACTTTTGCGCAGTAACCGTTTGGCCCCGACCGATTATTGGTCAAATAAATAGTCACCAATATTCCGCGTTCTGGAGCAGTGTAGCGTAACATTGTTCATTAACGTGTATTTCGCATGTGTTTACTACACAAATGTCAAAACAGAACTGACTTTAGGGGCCAATCGCAAAATTTATAGCATTTTCTTATAGGAGGATTACTTTTGCGCCACCCTGTAGTATTATATATAAGCAAATATCTCCCCAACGTTTACCTTTTTATCTGCTAAAATGAGGGAGAAATGGCCAAAACCCTCTTATCTGAACGATCGGTCGTATTGGATATATACTATATGTAGCTCCGATCAAACTTATTTTTTCAGGAAATCTTTTAGGATATATTAAAAGATATTGTGCCAAGTTTCACGTTTTTAACTGCGAAAATGAGGGAGAAATGGTCCAAAACCTCTTATGTAAACGATTGGTTGTATTGGATATATACTATATATAGCTCCGATCTTAGCGATTTTTCACCAAATTTTTTATTATCTGTTAGCAAATATCTCACCAAGTTTCAAGTTTTAATCTTTAAAAATTAAGGAGAAATGGTCATAATCCTCTTATTTGAACGATCGGTTGTATGGGAGATATATGCTATAGTGACCCGATTATACCGGATCCGACAAATGTCTAATATAATACAAAAATACATCCGTGTGCCAAATTTCATCGAGATATCTCAAAAATTGAGGGACTAGTTTGCGTTCAAACAGACGGACGGGCGGACAGACGGACAGACGGACGGACAGACGGACATGGCTGTATCAACTCAGTTCATCGTCCTGATCAATTTGGTATACTTAGTGGTGGGTCTATCTCTTATATTTCTAAACGTTACAAACATCGGACCAAAGTTAATATACCATTTCATGTTCATGAAAGGTATAAAAACGAAGTTAAATAACCTAAAAATGACTATCTATTATTCTTCACTTAACGCGCTTATGTTTCGATTACACTCGCGGCACTTTTAAACAAATTATTTGAAACACCAATAAAAAAAGTGCCAAGAAATATACATCTGACGTGCTTTAGTGTGGCGATCGGCAGAACGTGTTGATTGGTGTAATATATATACATATAAAGTGGTAGCTAATGAATTTGGAAGAGCTGTGTTGTTTATGTCGAGTCCGAACGCTTTGTAGCATGCTGGCTTTGTGATGGACTTAGCCACGCTAAGTGTATTGGGTTAACCAGTAAAATAGCTGAGCTGCTTAATGAAGGAAAAGGACTGCGCTGGTCTTGTTCCAAATGCCGATCGACGGGGGGTTCTAAAATCAGCAAAGATTTTTCAATGCTAACTGAAAAATTAAAAAAATATGAAAATAGTTTCAAAACCTTGGAAACTTTAGATAATTCGCCTCATTTGGAATGCCCTGATAATCGTGAAAACAAGCGCAGACGTACGGATAATCTGCCTACTACCTCAACATTGCCGAACTTGCCTCAAGCCCTTCAACTTATCGATTTGGCTTTTCCAATTCCTAGTACGGTTGTTCGAGCAACGTCCAAGAACGCCCCTTCAAAAATATCCACTAGGAAAAACCCGGAACGTCGAACTATTGCAATGGAGTCTGAACCATTAGTTAGTAAGCTGGTTGTGGTCCCTCGCAAAAAATCAATTTTTTTCTCTAGGCTCCATCCAGACAATACCGATGATGATTTGATATACCATATTTCTTCTAAAGGTAAAGAAAATATAATTTTACATATCAGAGAAGTATGTCTTCGTTTAAAATTGATGTATGAGAAAGATTTCGATACTCTTTTGGACAACTCTTTTTGGCCTCCCGGGGCTCTTGGCCGGGAGTTTGAATGCAGACCGAATAGGAATGTTCAAAATGTAGCGAAAATTTGTCGTTATAACGCTGAGTCAAAAAACTGAGCACTAAATCCGTGAATATCTTTTATCAAAATGTCAAGGTTTAAATACCAAATTAACTGACCTCTTTTTGAAATCTTTTCATTGTAAATATAACGTAATTGCTTTTACCGAAACTTGGCTAAAACCTCATGTTTTCTATTCAGAGTTTTCATGTAACGAATATCTAGTATATAGAAATAATCGCTTGAACAGAGTCGGAGGTGGTGTTCTACTTGCCGTTCATTCCTTCATACCTTCAGAAGAGGTTAATATACTTAACATCGATTTCATTGAGTTCAGATTTTTCAGTCTACATGCAACATGTCTCTCTGCTCAAAACTGTTAACTTTTCGACTAAAGCTTCAGATTCAATGATTGGTTTGGGTGATTTTAACTTACCTCATATATCGTGGAACATATCTGATGGAAACATTATTCCAAATCCTTCCACACTGTGGTACAATGACTTTTTAGATGGAGTTTCCGATCTTTGCCTTTATCAAATAAATGTTAACGCTAACAAGTTTGGAAGAGTCTTAGATTTAGTGTATGTTGATGATATAAACCAATTTTCTGTAAATCGTTGTGACACGTTGGTTTTACCAGAAGACTTTTACCACCCTTCTATGGAAACAGTCTACGACCATAAGTAATAGCCAAGGTACTCAATGCTGCTCAAGTTGTAGCTTTGATTTTAACTTTTCCAAAGCTTACTACAAGAAATTAGGTAAGGAACTTTCTAAATTAACTTGGCCTGAATTTAGTAGTGATATCGATCCAAAGGTCTCACATTTCAAGCAAACTATTTACTACCTGTTTGAGAAGTTTACTCCTAAACGTAAATTAACTTATGATCATCCTACGCAAGCTTGGGTTACTAAAGAGCTTAAGACTTTGAAAAATAGGAAAACGCGATCATTTAATTTATTCAAGAAATCCGGATTCATCAAACATTACTGACTGTATTCCATTCTACGTCAGAAGTGCATCGATTTAAAGAAAAAGTGCTATAAATCTTAAACCTCTAACACAAAAAGAGACATTATTCTCAATCCAAAGTAATTTTGTGGTTTCGTAGATTCTAAACGTGAAGCAGCAGGGTTTCCCTCAGAAATGAAATATTAAGACATTATATCTAGCGAGAATCCATATATCGCAAATTTCATTGCTCAATTTTTCCCTTCTAACTATGCTGCCGTCACCAATTCAAACTTCCAAATTATAAGATATACGGGAAAATTAATTCACCAATTATATGCTCCAAAGATGTTCTAATTTACCTTAAAACCTCAAAAGAATCTTTTAAATACGGTCCTGATAGGATTCCTAAATGTTTCTTGAACCATATTTACCAACCCCTTACTAATTTGTTCAATCTATTACTAAGGTGTGGTGTTTTCCAACGTTTCTTCTACCGCTGCATAAAAGCGGGAGTAGGTCTTCTATAGGGAAATATCGTGGCGTAGCATAGCTTTCTGCCATCCCAAAATTGTTTGAAGCTATTGTTACAATCCACCTACGATCTCTCTTAGATTGCTGATTCAGTAAGGGAAAGTCCACCGTTACGAATTTACTTAAGTTTACCAGTCATGTCTCAAATGGCTTTAGAAAAAATCTGCACACCGACGTTATTTATACGGATTTCAGCAAAGCTTTTGACAAAGTTTTTCACTCATTACTTATAGATAAGCTCGATCAGTTGGGCTTCCAGCCGGGTCTCAATCGCTGGATCTCTTCTTACCTTAGTGACAGGACACAAAGAGTAATGTTTAAAAATTTAGTATCCGATGTCATTTATGTCTCTTCGGGGGTTCCTCAAGGAAGCCATCTTGGCCCGATTCTGTTCTTGTTGTTTATAAATGATATTTCTACAATAATAAAATTTTCAAAAATGTTAATGTATGCCGACGACGTAAAGCTTTTCATGTCATTCGCGTCATTTGAAGATAGAAATAAGCTACAATCAGATCTAGATACACTCGTTACTTGGTGCGATTTAAATTATATGCCACTTAACCTTAAAAAATGTAAACACATGGGGTTTTCGCGTGGACCTTTTCAGCCGGCTTCCTATACAATTAAAAATTATAGTCTTGAGCAAGTGTATGATTTTGTTGACCTGGGGGTTGCTATGGACTATAATCTCAGTTTCAATCGCCATATTAACACAGCAGTCAATAAGGCTAGAGGTGTCCTAGCATTCGTTAAACGATGGTCTAAAAAATTTAGCGACCCTTATGTAACTAAAGCCCTCTTCACTACATTAGTCAGACCGATACTTGAATACGGTTCTATAATTTGGAACCCGCGTTACCAGGTTCATGTAGATCGCCATGAATCAGTTAAAAAACAATTTTTACTATTTGCTTTAAAAGATTTTCATTGGGATCCCTTGTACAATCTGCCACCCTATACGAATCGTTTAAAACTCATTAATCTCCACACACTTTCTAGTCGGAGGGAAATGCTTGGAATTATTTTTATGATTAAATTGCTAAATGGTTCACTATCCAGCCCATTTCTTCTAAGTGAAGTGAACTTCAATGTACCGTCTCGTCCTTCAAGGCATTTTAAACCTCTAGTCTTAAAACAGTGCCGAACCAATTTTCAGTTAAATGAGCCTTTTCGCTGTTTGTGTCAAGATTATAACTCTCTTTCTGGTAGATTTGATATTTCAGACTCGCTTTTCAGCATAAAAAAATCAATTCTTTCTGTCCTAAATTCATAGCTACTAATTGTTTCTTATTCTTTGACTTCTATATTAACTTCTCACAATAATTTTATTCTGTTCACTAGTTATTTCTTAATGTACATATAATCTATCCTGTATCTACTTTACTTAGCTGATGAGGTTTTCTCTGTAGCTGAGCAGTTTTAGATCTCGCTGATTAACAAACCAAAGCCTTTCAACGACTCGGCACGAACGAATAATCCGCCCCTCGAGCCGGTCGGGCGGGATATGGAGGGTAATCCGTTGGGAATTATTATTATGAAAGTGTCGTAGAAATCGACTGTAAACTTTGGACTTTAATAAAGAAGAAACAAAACACAACAAAGGTGGGCTTGCCATATCCCACTTTTCCAATTTTATTTAAATCTTGACTAAAGGACACGTATATACACAAATATCATTGATTTAGACCAAATAAGTTCAGCGTTGCGACGACCTGAAATTTTATATAGCCTGCGAAAGTAACACGCTCACTTTTCCAAAACTATATATAGCCTATGCCCTACCCAGTAAACTTCTGAACCTATTAAGAAAGTTTCAAAGAGATCGACTAAAAACTTTGGATATTACTGAAAAACAAACAAACCCCAAAATAGTGGGCGTGGCGCCGTCCACTTTTCCAAAGTTATGTAAATCTTGACTAGAGGACACATATATATCCAAATATCATTGATTTAGACCAAATTAGTTCAGAGTTATGACGAATTGAAATTTTATATAGCCTGGGGGCGTGGCATCCCCCACTTTTTCAAAACTCTATGTAGCCTTTGCAGTACCCAGCTAACTTCTGAACCTATTATGAAAGTTTCAAAGAGATCGACCATAAACTTTGGACATTGATGAAGCACAAACGAAACCCAAAATAGTGGGCATGGCACCGCCCACTCTTCCAAAACTATATATACCCTATGCCGTACCCAGCGAACTTCTGAACCTATTATGAAAGTTTCGTAGAAATGGACTATAAACTTTGGACATTAATAAAGAACAAACAAAACACAACAAAGGTGGGCTTGCCATAGCCCACTTTTCCAAAATTATTTAAATCTTGACTAAAGGACACGTATATATCCGAATATCATTGATTTAGACCAAATTAGTTCAGAGTTATGACGAATTGAAATTTTATATAGCCTGGGGGCATGGCACCCCCCACTTTTTTAAAACTATATGTAGCCTTTGCAGTACCCAGCTAACTTCTGAACCTATTATGAAAGTTTCAAAGAGATCGACCATAAACTTTGGACATTGATGAAGCACAAACGATACCCAAAATAGTGGGCATAGCACCGCCCACTCTTCCAAAACTATATATACCCTATGCCGTACCCAGCGATTTTCTGAACCTATTATGAAAGTTTCGTAGAAATCGACTATAAACTATAAACTTTGGACATTAATGAAGCACAAACAAAACATAACAAATGTGTGTATGGCACAGCCCACTTTCCAAAATTATTTAAATCTTGACTAAAGGACACGTATATATCCAAATATCATTTATTAAGACTAAATAAGTTCAGACTTATGACGAATTGAAATTTGATATAGCCTGGGGCGTAGCACCGCCCACTTTTCTAAAACTATGTATAGCCTATGCCATACCCAGCGAACCTCTGACCATATTATGAAAGTTTCGTAGAAATCGACTATAAACTTTGGACATTAATAAAGAACATACAAAACACAACAAAGGTGGGCTTGCCATAGCCCACTTTTCCAAAATTATTTAAATCTTGACTAAAGGACACGTATATATCAAAATATCATTTATTAAGACTACATAAGTTCAGAGTTATGACGAATTGAAATTTTGATATAGCCTGGGGCGTAGCACCGCCCACTTTTTTAAAACTATGTATAGCCTATGCCATACCCAGCGAACCTCTTAACATATTATGAAAGTTTCGTAGAAATCGACTATAAACTTTGGACATTAATAAAGAACAAACAAAACACAACAAAGGTGGGCTTGCCATAGCCCACTTTTCCAAAATTATTTAAATCTTGACTAAAGGACACGTATATATCAAAATATCATTTATTAAGACTACATAAGTTCAGAGTTATGACGAATTGAAATTTTGATATAGCCTGGGGCGTAGCACCGCCCACTTTTCTAAAACTATGTATAGCCTATGCCATACCCAGTGAACCTCTGAACATATTATGAAAGTTTCGTAGAAATCGACTATAAACTTTGGACATTAATAAAGAACAAACAAAACACAACAAAGGTGGGCTTGCCATAGCCCACTTTTCCAAAATTATTTAAATCTTGACTAAAGGACACGTATATATCAAAATATCATTTATTAAGACTAAATGAGTTCAGAGTTATAACGAATTGAAATTTTATATAGCCTGGGGCGTAGCACCGCCCACTTTTCTAAAACTATAAATAGCCTATGCCATACCCAGCGAACTTCTGAACCGGATCCACTAGGAAAAACCCGGAACCTCCAACTATTGCAATGGAGTCTGAACCAATCGGTGGTAAGCTGGTTGCCGTTCCTTGAAAAAAATCTATTTTTGTGTCTAGGTTCCATCCAGACATTACCGAGGATGATTTGATGTTCCATATTTCTTCTAAAGTTAAAGATCAAAGCGTAGCTGTTAGAAAATTTAATTTCACATATCAAAGAAGTATGTCTTCGTTAAAGATTGATGTCTCCGGGAAAGATTTCGATACTCTTTTGGACAGCTCTTTTTGGCCTCCCGGGGCTCTTGTGCGGGAGTTTGAATGCAGACCGAATAGGAATGTTCACAATATAGCGAAAATTTCTCGTAATAACGTTGAGTCAAAAAACTGAGCACTAAATCCGTGAATATCTTTATCAAAATGTCAGAGGTCTAAATACCAAATTAACTGATCTCTTTTTGAAATCTTTTCATTGTAAATATAACGTAATTGCTTTTACCGAAACTTGGCCAAAAACCTCACGTTTTCAATTCAGAGTTTTTATGTAATGAATATCAAGTATATAGAAATGATCCCTTGAACAGAGTCGGGGGTGGCGTTTATTCCTCCATCCCTTGAGAAGAGGTTATTATTCCTAACATCGATTTCGTTGAGTTCAAATGCATCCGCCTTCAACTAGACAACGTCTCTATGTACTTATATGTTTGCTACATCCCTCCAGCATCAGATTTTTCAGTCTACATGCAACATGTCTCTCTGCTCAAAACTGTTAACTTTATGACTAAAGCTTCAGATTTTTTTATTGCTTTGGGTGATTTTAACTTATCTCATATATCGTGGAACATATCTGATGGTAACATTATTCCAAATCCGTCCAAACTGGGGTACAATTACTTTTTAGATGGAATTTCCGATCTTTGCCTTAATCAAATAAATGTTACCGCTAACAAGTTTGGGAAAGTCTTAGATTTAGGACCGGTTTCACTAACGCGACTAAGACTAAAACTAAGTCGTGACTTAAGTTAGCACAGATTCGAGACTAACTTAATTTTGCGTTTCAGAACAACCCGATCAGCTGTTTTATGCATAGTAGTATTTTTTCATACCAGACAACTCTGCTCATCCCAATACCCCAGTGCGAAATGGGCAAGTATGGCCATACACGAAGGAATGTATTGATCTTACACCCATTTCTCTTTAGTTGGAAGGTACTAAATTTAGCGCTTAATTGAAAAGGATAATTTCGTAATAGTTGCATGCTAGAAAACAAGCGTTCACATGCATCTACATATACGCCGTTAAAGTCATGCTTAACGAATTTTCCGACTGGGACATTGTATAAAACAAATTAGTAGCATTACTGACATTTAGGTTTTGAACGACAGCAACACTGACTTAGTCGAGAATAATGCTCCAAGCAGATACAATACGGCGATACGTTGAAAAAACTGACAGCTAAGTAGAATGCGAGTGTTTGTGTGCGAAACAACAGATTCGACGGATACGGCAGAGTAGATTTTGCTCTAAATTTTGACGTATGACGGATACGTCGACGGTGAAGTACTGTATCTGCTTGGCGCATAAGTCAGCTGGCAGGCTGACTAAGTTGTGACTTAGCTAAGTTAGCTGGTGAAACTGAAAAAGTGAAAAACTCGACTTAACTCGCCTTAACTTAGTTAAGTCGAGCTGGTGAAACCGACCCTTAGTGTATGTTAATGATATAAACCAATTTTCTGTAAATCGTTGTGATCCGTTGGTTTTACCAGAAGACCTTTACCACCCTTCTATGGAAATAGTCTACGAAACCATAAGTAATGCCCAAGGCACTCAATGCTACTCATGCAAACTACAAGAAATTAAATAAAGAACTGTCTAAATTAACTTGGCCTGAATTTGGTTGTGATATCGATCTAAACGTCTCACATTTCAATCAAACTATTTACTGCCTATTTGAGAAGTTTATTCCTAAACGTAAAGTAACTTATGATCATCCTACGCAAGCTTGGTTTAGTAAAGAGCTTAAGGCTCTTAAAAATAGGAAAACGCGATCATATAATTTATATAAGAAATCCGGATTAAATAAACATTACTTACTCTATTCCATTCTTCGTCAGAAGTACATAGAATTAAATAAAATGTGCTATAAAGCTTATATCTCTAAAACCAAAAGAGACATTATTCTCAATCCAAAGTCATTTTATGGTTTCGTAAATTCTAAACGTAAAGTATCAGGGTTTCCCTCAGCCATGAAATATCAAGACATTATATCCAGCGATAATCAATATATCGCAAATTGTTTTGCTCAATTTTTCACTTCTAACTATTCTGCTGTCACCAATTCAAACTTTCAAAACTATCCCTATAAGCTACACGGGACAAATTCAATTAATTCACCAATTATATGCGCCAAAGATGTTCTAATTTACCTTAAAACCTTAAAAGAATCTTATAAATATGGTCCTGAAAGGATGCCTACATATTTCTTGAGAAAGTGTGTGAACCATATTTGCCAACCCCTTACCAATTTGTTCAATCTATCACTAAAGTGTGGTGTTTTTCCAACTGCGTGGAACGAATCGTTTCTTCTCCCGCTGCATAAAAGCGGGAGTAGGTCTTCTATAGAGAACTATCGTGGCATCGCAAAGCTTTCTGCCATCCCAAAATTGTTTGAAGCTTTTGTTACAAATCAACTTACGGGTCCGATCTCTACTTTGATAGCTGACTGCCAACACGGGTTCAGTAAGGGAAAGTCAACAGTTACGAATTTACCTGAGTTTACCAGTCATGGCTCAAATGGCTTTAGAAAAAATCTGCACACCGACGTTATTTATACGGATTTCAGCAAAGCTTTTGACAAAGTGTGTCACTCATTACTTATTCATAAACTCGATCAGTTGGGCTTCCAGCCGGGTCTCAATCGCTGGATCTCTTCTTACCTTAGTGACAGGACACAAAGAGTAGTGTTTAAAAATTTAGTATTCGATGTCATTTACTATGCCTCTTCAGAAGTTCTTCAAGGAAGCCATCTTGACCCGATTCTGTTCTTGTTGTTTATAAATGCTATTTCTACAATAATAGAATTTTCGAAAATGTTAATGTATGCTGACGACATAAAGCTTCTCATGTCAATTTGATTTTCTGTTTTTCCGACAGGGTGGATATTAGACGTTCCAATATATATATCTTTTCATGCCATTCCCTTCATTTGAAGGTAGAAATAAGCTACAATCAGCTCTAGATATACTAGTTACTTGGCGCGATTTAAGTTATATGCCACTTAACCTTAAACAAGTAAGGTAGTCTAAGTTCAAATGGAACCTTATATTATATACCTGGTAGTGATCTCTTATGTCATCCCAATTTACGCAGGTCTATTTTAATACTTTCAGTTCGTATTTGCATTGAAATAGACAGACGGACAGACAGATAAACGTATCGAAAGACAACATGGCTACATCGACTCAGCTCATCCTCCTGATAATTTCAGTATACGTACATACGTTTCATGCTCATGAAAGGTATGAAAATCAAAAAAGATATACAACTTCGCTTTTGCAGTGGGGTATTAGCTACTTACCCGGATATTTTGCTTTTCATCCTGAACGTTTTGATATACATTAATAAATATATATCTCGATTCGTTTATGCCTAATGAAGTAATATACCTTGTGTGCGTAACAAAAACAGATATAAACAAGTAAGGAAGTCTAAGTTCGGGTGGAACCGAACATTATATACCTAGTAGTGATCTATTATGTCATCCCAATTTACGGAGGTCTATTTTAATACTTTCAGTTCGTATTTGCCTTCAAATTGACAGACGGACAGACAGATAGACGTATCGACAGACGGACATGCCTACATCGACTCAGCTCATCCTCCTGATCATTTCAGTATACTTTTTGATGGGACTATCTCTTTTTCTTCTCATACGTACAAACATTTCATGTTCATGAAAGGTATGAACATCAAAAAAGATATACAACTTCGGTTTTGCAGTGGGGTATTAACTACTTGCCCGGATATTTTACTTTTCATCCTGTGTTTACGCGACATCGGTTGCCACACGTCCCAATCCCAAAACCATAATATTCATTATATACATATTGCATGAGTTGTACATAGAACAATACTCGTCATATAAATATTTGTCATGAATTGTATGTAATCTCATTATAACGCATGAATTACATTATGTTTTATTATATTATAGTGTCTTATATTTACTCACCACAACGTATGTACTCACCTTTGGATTTAAGTGTTAAAATTGAAACGATTTGGGACGTGTGGCGACCACGCGTAAATCACCCCACACCAATTCGCCGCAAAGCTGACAGCTGGTCGGCCATAATTTTTTTTTTCTATTTTTCATTATCATTGTTTTTCCTTTTAAGAAACACCGGTTTTTATTAGTGTTTTTTTTTTGATAAATTTTTGACCGGCAGGTGTGCAGTTTTTTTCTACAAATAAAAATTGCGCTACATTCTTTTCTTTGCTGTGCGATTATTGGTAACGCTCTATTGTGAAATTTAACATTTCTACCCTGCATTATCACTTGTGTATCAATAAGTGTGGTTAAAAACAATTAATAAAATACAATCTTATATACAAAGAAAATTACCATTCTGCTTCTAAAGTCGGTGAAGTTTTCAGTCTTTGAGCATATATATATATATGGTAATAATTTGACAAAGGTTTGCTAAATCGCACGAAATAAAGATCATCCAGACGAATATTCTTAAATACAAAAGAAAAGGACTGAACGTTGGTCGAGAGGAAAATCTATGAACGTATGCTGATACAATCGAGACCAGAAGATATCTCGTAGCTGCCAAAAGGGAAGTATTGGGACGAGAATCAACATCCCCAACCGTGAGTATCATCCACATATACCATCAATTTAACTAATGGTCCTTCTTCGCCATTGAAGAAACCAGCCCCAGCCCATACATTATTATAATAGAGAAAATTATAATTCCCATAATTTCAATTTGTTGGCTCCCGCCAAAAGAAATTTTTCCCGCCAATTTATTTGTCAGTCCTTTAAAGCGAAAATTCTCACACATACAGTGTTATATTAAACACTAAGGCCTGGTTTCACCAACTCGACTTAACTTAGTTAAGTAGCGATTTTCACTTTTTCAGTTTCACCACCTAAATTAGCTAAGTCACAACTTAGTCAACTTGCCAGCTGACTTATTCTCGACTAAGCAGTGTTGCTGTGGTTCAAAACCTAAATGTCAGTAATGTTGCTAATTTGTTTTGTGCAACGCCCCCGTCGGAAACTTCACCATGCTTGACTTTAACAGGGTAAGCGTAGATGCATGTGAACGCTTGTTTTCTAGCATGCAACCATTACGAAACTATCGTTTTCAATTAAGCTTTAAATTTAGTACCTTCCAACTAAAGAGAAATGGGTGTAAGATCAATACATTCCTTCTTGTATGGCCATACATGCCCTTTTCGCACTGGGATATTGGGATGCGCAGAGTTGTCTGGTATGAAAAAATACTACTATGCATAAAACAGCTGATCGGGTTGTTGTGCTCAAAATTATTTAAGTCGCTCAGTTGGTGAAACCCAAAATTAAGCTGGTCTCGAATCTGTGCTAACTTAAGTCACGACTTAGTTTTAGTCTTAGTCGCGTTGGTGAAACCGGCCCTAAAATCCCTTACGGAAAAAAATATATATATACAACCAAAAGACAGTGGGCGGTATCGCCAATTTCACCCAACAAAAAATAATTAATAAATCTCTCACTGTTAGATTAATAATCAAGTCTCTAAGCGTTAACAAGTAAAAGCCAAGTAAAGCAATGAACTAAAGTATATATTGTGCAAATCCCGTAAAATGAATTAATTAAATTAAGATATTCCAACAATCCACTGCTTCCTGTAATAAATATTTTGCCACATATTAATAAACAGCATACGGTGATATATCCCCCTGCACAGTGGTACAAGACTGCTAGCTGCCCCATCAAATAAATTTTTTCCTAAATGTAAACAGCAGTCTCCGAAAAATTCCCAAAATTGCCACCGTAAAATTAAGTAAATCCCTTTTCAGATTGACCGAGAATAAATTTATTTTCGAAACGGATAATTTTACGGATTACTGCACTCGGTTCCGCTCAACCCCGATTCAAGACAATACCGAGGAGCCCTAAAATTAAAAGAACATAGATGTTTTTTGGTCTAGAGTACAGAGCGCCTATGATCTAATAGTAAAGACAGACGACCAGGACCTCCCCGAGGACTTTAAGTCCGCCGCTTTCGGTAAATACCGAGCCTGCCTAATTGCATATGAGGACAACAAAGCTCAAATAGGCGATCAACTCCAACTCAAAGCATTGAGTAACCCCGCGCCTCAAGAGCAAACCCAACCCCCCAAGAGTCCTCCCATATGAACCTGAAGGTCCCCCCATGTGATACATACATTTTTTATGGAGGGTATGATCAATGGCCGTCCTTCCGAGACATGTTCACGGCGGTCTATATCAACCACTCGAAACTCTCCAGTGCCCAGAAACTGTATCACCTCAGACATAAGACTAAAGGAAAGGCAGGTCAAATAGTGGAACAATTCCCGCTAAGCCACGACAGTTTTGCCCTAGCATGGGAAGCTCTCAAGTCGCGTTACGAAAACAAAAGAGTCCTGGTCGATAATAATATCCGAATTCTCATGCATTTAAAAGCGATTCAATCGGAAAACAGCCATGACATCCAGAGGTTACAATACTCAGTAAACAACTGTCTCCCAATCCAAGCGAGACAACAAGTCGAAACCTCCAGTTGGGATCCCATACTAATATATCTGGTAACCTCAAAACTTCCAGGGAATACAGCAGGGCAACTGTAACAGCAATAATTAAGCTCCAGAAGAGACCTCCCGAACTGGTCCCAAATGAAGCAGTTTCTGACCACTCGCTACGAGATAGTGGAAAGGGTATAATCCACGCTCCACAAACTTCTCAAGGCCTCACCCCAGTCAGAACAATCCCCAGTTCAGGCAGGCTCAACCCCAAAACCACAGCAACAACTCCCTTACGCAAACCAAATCGCACGCCACAGAACACTAAAAATTTTATACCTGCAAATTATGCAAACAATCCACCCACACTCTACAAAGCTGTTTGCGGTATAAACGGTTGCCAATCTCCGATCGTAAAAAATTCGTAAGAGAAAATAATATTTGCGAAAATTGTTTAGCTCAAACTCATGTGCTAAAAGACTGTCAAAGCACGAGAACGTGCATGCACTGCCAAGGCCGGCATAACACAACCCTTCACGACACAGTCACCCCCAGCAGCAGTTCCGGAGTTCAAAGGACACGATCCCAGGTAGCCACAATAGAAGCCAGCAATCGCAGGCTTCAGGACGTCAGCCAGGCGGCACCACAGGAAGGAGAACCCTCTACAACCAACAGTTCCCAAGTACAGTCGTTCCATGCTGAAAATGATAACTAAATCATACTCCCTACAGCAATAGTCTTGGTAGAACATAGAGGGGATCTAATTAAACTTAGAGCCTTAGTGGACCAAGGCTCCGAAAGAAGCTTCATATCCGCCAAAGCTCAGACCAAACTCGAGCTTCCCTATACCCACTCCCTTTTCGAAATATCGGGTATGGGAGGCGGAGTGGTACAAACATCAAACAAGCTGTGCTCGTTGACCCTAGTCTCAAATAACAATAAGGTGAAAATAGAAGCCCAGGCAAGAGTGCTTCCCCGCCTCACTAGGCAGCTCCCAACATTCAGGCTGAATGACAGCCACCGGCGTAAATGATCCCATCTGAAATTAGCAGACCAGAACTCGCAGAACCCATCCCAAATCGATCTGGTATTGGGTAGTGATCTTATCCCTCAAATAATGCTAAATGGCATAGAAAAGATCTCTCCCAGCCTGCTAGCCCAAAATACAATATTTGGATGGATCGTAAGCGGCCAAACTCCCGAAAAGGTTGGAGCACATTCCTCGCAAGCATGGCAAATCACAAATATTCAGCTCAACGAACAGCTGAGACAGTTCTGGGAAATCTAGGAGATACCCAGAACTCGAGTGGAAACCCCCGAAGATCAAATGTGCAAAGAGCTCTATCAAAGCACAACCACTCGAATGGATGACGGTCGATATATGGTTCGCCTCCCATTCAAATCATCATTCCCGAACGATATCGACCCAGACCAATCCCGTACTGCAGCCCTACGACAGTTTCATGGAACGAAACGTAGTCTCTCAAGAAAGGGCGATCTGAAACAGCAGTATGACCAGGTACTCGAAGAATACCTGTCCCTCGGCCACATCGACGAATGCAGTCCAAATGAATTGGAATCTCAAGGAAAATACCACTCTTTCTATCTACCTCACGATGCCGTCGTCAGGCCAAACAAAAGGACAACAAAAGTCAGAGTTGTATTCAATGCTTCCAAGAAGTCAGCTTCCGGTCACTCCCTTAACGATGTGTTATGTACCGGACCAACCCTCCACTTCTGATGTTAAAATGGCGGACATATAAATATGTGTTTAATGGCGATGGACCGAGACTACCAACGGCTAATATTCCGAACTCCCGAAAACAGTCCAATAAAGGACTTTAAGTTGAAAACGGTCACCTTTGGGGTGAACTGCGCTCCCTTCGTGGCTATTCGCACGCTACACGAGCTGTTGAAAGATATAGCCGACTCCCATCCAATATTAAAGTCCGAGACGTATGTTGACGATATTTTATCCGGCAGTCATGATCTTACCTCAGCCGAGCAATCCCTAAAAGAGACTGTTGATGCTCTCAACTCAGCCGGCTTCCCTTTAAAAAAGATCACCGCAAGCCATCCGGACATCCTCAGACAAATTCCCAAGGCGAACTTACTTGAAACCGCCTTACTCGAGTTCGAAAAAAGTAGTACCGCCAAACCCCTAGGAATTCAATGGAATGCGCTCTCGAACACCTTTTCATATACATTGGACTCAGACCCAGCCTCAACAGCAGCCAGCAAGCGGCAAATACTCTCCTCAATCGTAAAACTTTTCGACCCCGCAGGGTGGCTGACGCCAGTCATGATACAGGCAAAAATCCTGATTTAGGAATTGTGGTTGGACGGGACTGATTGGGATGAACGGGTCAAACCGATACGTCTCGTAAAGTGGACGCAATTCTCCAGAAATCTACAGAATATTACAAGAAATTAAATAAAGAACTGTCTAAATTAACTTGGCCTGAATTTGATTGTGATCGATCTAAACGTCTCACATTTCAATCAAACTATTTACTGCCTATTTGAGAAGTTTATTCCTAAACGTAAAGTAACTTATGATCATCCTACGCAAGCTTGGTTTACTAAAGAGCTTAAGGCTCTTAAAAATAGGAAAACGCGATCATATAATTTGTATAAGAAATCCGGATTAAATAAACATTACTTACTCTATTCCATTCTTCGTCAGAAGTACATAGATTTAAATAAAAAGTGCTATAAAGCTTATATCTCTAAAACCAAAAGAGACATTATTCTCAATCCAAAGTCATTTTATGGTTTCGTAAATTCTAAACGTAAAGTATCAGGGTTTCCCTCAGCCATGAAATATCAAGACATTATATCTAGCGATAATCAATATATCGCAAATTGTTTTGCTCAATTTTTCACTTCTAACTATTCTGCTGTCACCAATTCAAACTTTCAAAATTATCCCTATAAGCTACACGGGACAAATTCAATTAATTCACCAATTATATGCGCCAAAGATGTTCTAATTTACCTTAAAACCTTAAAAGAATCTTTTAAATATGGTCCTGATAGGATGCCTACATATTTCTTGAAAAAGTGTGCGAACCATATTTGCCAACCCCTTACCAATTTGTTCAATCTATCACTAAAGTGTGGTGTTTTTCCAACTGCGTGGAACGAATCGTTTCTTCTCCCGCTGCATAAAAGCGGGAGTAGGTCTTCTATAGAGAACTATCGTGGCATCGCAAAGCTTTCTGCCATCTCAAAATTGTTTGAAGCTATTGTTACAAATCAACTTACGGGTCCGATCTCTACTTTGATAGCTGACTGCCAACACGGGTTCAGTAAGGGAAAGTCAACAGTTACGAATTTACTTGAGTTTACCAGTCATGGCTCAAATGGCTTTAGAAAAAATCTGCACACCGACGTTATTTATACGGATTTCAGCAAAGCTTTTGACAAAGTGTGTCACTCATTACTTATTCATAAACTCGATCAGTTGGGCTTCCAGCCGGGTCTCAATCGCTGGATCTCTTCTTACCTTAGTGACAGGACACAAAGAGTAGTGTTTAAAAATTTAGTATTCGATGTCATTTACTATGCCTCTTCAGAAGTTCTTCAAGGAAGCCATCTTGACCCGATTCTGTTCTTGTTGTTTATAAATGCTATTTCTACAATAATAGAATTTTCAAAAATGTTAATGTATGCTGACGACATAAAGCTTCTCATGTCAATTTGATTTTCTGTTTTTCCGACAGGGTGGATATTAGATGTTACTATATATATATCTTTTCATGCCATTCCCTTCATTTGAAGGTAGAAATAAGCTACAATCAGCTCTAGATATACTAGTTACTTGGCGCGATTTAAGTTATATGCCACTTAACCTTAAACAAGTAAGGTAGTCTAAGTTCAAATGGAACCTTATATTATATACCTGGTAGTGGTGTCTTATGTCATCCCAATTTACGCAGGTCTATTTTAATACTTTCAGTTCGTATTTGCATTGAAATAGACAGACCGACAGACAGATAAACGTATCGAAAGACGGACATGGCTACATCGACTCAGCTCATCCTCCTGATCATTTCAGTATACTTTTTGATGGGACTATCTCTTTTTCTTCTCATACGTACAAACATTTCATGTTCATGAAAGGTATGAACATCAAAAAAGATATACAACTTCGGTTTTGCAGTGGGGTATTAACTACTTGCCCGGATATTTTACTTTTCATCCTGTGTTTACGCGACATCGGTTGCCACACGTCCCAATCCCAAAACCATAATATTCATTATATACATATTGCATGAGTTGTACATAGAATAATACTCGTCATATAAATATTTGTCATGAATTGTATGTAATCTCATTATAACGCATGAATTACATTATGTTTTATTATATTATAGTGTCTTATATTTACTCACCACAACGTATGTACTCACCTTTGGATTTAAGTGTTAAAATTGAAACGATTTGGGACGTGTGGCAACCACGCGTAAATCACCCCACACCAATTCGCCGCAAAGCTGACAGCTGGTCGGCCATAATTTTTTTTTTCTATTTTTCATTATCATTGTTTTTCCTTTTAAGAAACACCGGTTTTTATTAGTGTTTTTTTTTTGATAAATTTTTGACCGGCAGGTGTGCAGTTTTTTTCTACAAATAAAAATTGCGCTACATTCTTTTCTTTGCTGTGCGATTATTGGTAACGCTCTATTGTGAAATTTAACATTTCTACCCTACATTATCACTTGTGTATCAATAAGTGTGGTTAAAAACAATTAATAAAATACAATCTTATATACAAAGAAAATTACCATTCTGCTTCTAAAGTCGGTGAAGTTTTCAGTCTTTGAGCATATATATATATATGGTAATAATTTGACAAAGGTTTGCTAAATCGCACGAAATAAAGATCATCCAGACGAATATTCTTAAATACAAAAGAAAAGGACTGAACGTTGGTCGAGAGGAAAATCTATGAACGTATGCTGATACAATCGAGACCAGAAGATATCTCGTAGCTGCCAAAAGGGAAGTATTGGGACGAGAATCAACATCCCCAACCGTGAGTATCATCCACATATACCATCAATTTAACTAATGGTCCTTCTTCGCCATTGAAGAAACCAGCCCCTGCCCATACATTATTATAATAGAGAAAATTATAATTCCCATAATTTCAATTTGTTGGCTCCCGCCAAAAGAAATTTTTCCCGCCAATTTATTTGTCAGTCCCTTAAAGCGAAAATTCTCACACATACGGTGTTATATTAAACACTAAGGCCTGGTTTCACCAACTCGACTTAACTTAGTTAAGTAGCGATTTTCACTTTTTCAGTTTCACCACCTAACATAGCTAAGTCACAACTTAGTCAACTTGCCAGCTGACTTATTCTCGACTAAGCAGTGTTGCTGTGGTTCAAAACCTAAATGTCAGTAATGTTGCTAATTTGTTTTGTGCAACGCTCCCGTCGGAAACTTCACCATGCTTGACTTTAACAGGGTAAGCGTAGATGCATGTGAACGCTTGTTTTCTAGCATGCAACCATTACGAAACTATCGTTTTCAATTAAGCTTTAAATTTAGTACCTTCCAACTAAAGAGAAATGGGTGTAAGATCAATACATTCCTTCTTGTATGGCCATACATGCCCTTTTCGCACTGGGATATTGGGATGCGCAGAGTTGTCTGGTATGAAAAAATACTACTATGCATAAAACAGCTGATCGGGTTGTTGTGCTCAAAATTATTTAAGTCGCTCAGTTGGTGAAACCCAAAATTAAGCTAGTCTCGAATCTGTGCTAACTTAAGTCACGACTTAGTTTTAGTCTTAGTCGCGTTGGTGAAACCGGCCCTAAAATCCCTTACGGAAAAAAATATATATATACAACCAAAAGACAGTGGGCGTTATCGCCCATTTCACCCAACAAAAAATAATTAATAAATCTCTCACTGTTAGATTAATAATCAAGTCTCTAAGCGTTAACAAGTAAAAGCCAAGTAAAGCAATGAACTAAAGTATATACTGTGCAAATCCCGTAAAATGAATTAATTAAATTAAGATATTCCAACAATCCACTGCTTCCTGTAATAAATATTTTGCCACATATTAATAAACAGCATGCGGTGATATATCCCCCTGCACAGTGGTACAAGACTGCTAGCTGCCCCATCAAATAAATTTTTTCCTAAATGTAAACAGCAGTCTCCGAAAAATTCCCAAAATTGCCACCGTAAAATTAAGTAAATCCCTTTTCAGATTGACCGAGAATAAATTTATTTTCGAAACGGATTACTGCACTCGGTTCCGCTCAACCCCGAATCAAGACAATACCGAGGAGCCCTAAAATTAAAAGAACATAGATGTTTTTTGGTCTAGAGTACAGAGCGCCTATGATCTAATAGTAAAGACAGACGACCAGGACCTCCCCAAGGACTTTAAGTCCGCCGCTTTCGGTAAATACCGAGCCTGCCTAATTGCATATGAGGACAACAAAGCTCAAATAGGCGATCAACTCCAACTCAAAGCATTGAGTAACCCCGCGCCTCAAGAGCAAACCCAACCCCCCAAGAGTCCTCCCATATGAACCTGAAGGTCCCCCCATGTGATACATACATTTTTTATGGAGTGTATAATCAATGGCCGTCCTTCCGAGACATGTTCACGGCGGTCTATATCAACCACTCGAAACTCTCCAGTGCCCAGAAACTGTATCACCTCAGACATAAGACTAAAGGAAAGGCAGGTCAAATAGTGGAACAATTCCCGCTAAGCCACGACAGTTTTGCCCTAGCATGGGAAGCTCTCAAGTCGCGTTACGAAAACAAAAGAGTCCTGGTCGATAATAATATCCGAATTCTCATGCATTTAAAAGCGATTCAATCGGAAAACAGCCATGACATCCAGAGGTTACAATACTCAGTAAACAACTGTCTCCCAATCCAAGCGAGACAACAAGTCGAAACCTCCAGTTGGGATCCCATACTAATATATCTGGTAACCTCAAAACTTCCAGGGAATACAGCAGGGCAACTGTAACAGCAATAATTAAGCTCCAGAAGAGACCTCCCGAACTGGTCCCAAATGAAGCAGTTTCTGACCACTCGCTACGAGATAGTGGAAAGGGTATAATCCACGCTCCACAAACTTCTCAAGGCCTCACCCCAGTCAGAACAATCCCCAGTTCAGGCAGGCTCAACCCCAAAACCACAGCAACAACTCCCTTACGCAAACCAAATCGCACGCCACAGAACACTAAAAATTTTATACCTGCAAATTATGCAAACAATCCACCCACACTCTACAAAGCTGTTTGCGGTATAAAAGGTTGCCAATCTCCGATCGTAAAAAATTCGTAAGAGAAAATAATATTTGCGAAAATTGTTTAGCTCAAACTCATGTGCTAAAAGACTGTCAAAGCACGAGAACGTGCATGCACTGCCAAGGCCGGCATAACACAACCCTTCACGACACAGTCACCCCCAGCAGCAGTTCCGGAGTTCAAAGGACACGATCCCAGGTAGCCACAATAGAAGCCAGCAATCGCAGGCTTCAGGACGTCAGCCAGGCGGCACCACAGGAAGGAGAACCCTCTACAACCAACAGTTCCCAAGTACAGTCGTTCCATGCTGAAAATGATAACTAAATCATACTCCCTACAGCAATAGTCTTGGTAGAACATAGAGGGGATCTAATTAAACTTAGAGCCTTAGTGGACCAAGGCTCCGAAAGAAGCTTCATATCCGCCAAAGCTCAGACCAAACTCGAGCTTCCCTATACCCACTCCCTTTTCGAAATATCGGGTATGGGAGGCGGAGTGGTACAAACATCAAACAAGCTGTGCTCGTTGACCCTAGTCTCAAATAACAATAAGGTGAAAATAGAAGCCCAGGCAAGAGTGCTTCCCCGCCTCACTAGGCAGCTCCCAACATTCAGGCTGAATGACAGCCACCGGCGTAAATGATCCCATCTGAAATTAGCAGACCAGAACTCGCAGAACCCATCCCAAATCGATCTGGTATTGGGTAGTGATCTTATCCCTCAAATAATGCTAAATGGCATAGAAAAGATCTCTCCCAGCCTGCTAGCCCAAAATACAATATTTGGATGGATCGTAAGCGGCCAAACTCCCGAAAAGGTTGGAGCACATTCCTCGCAAGCATGGCAAATCACAAATATTCAGCTCAACGAACAGCTGAGACAGTTCTGGGAAATCTAGGAGATACCCAGAACTCGAGTGGAAACCCCCGAAGATCAAATGTGCAAAGAGCTCTATCAAAGCACAACCACTCGAATGGATGACGGTCGATATATGGTTCGCCTCCCATTCAAATCATCATTCCCGAACGATATCGACCCAGACCAATCCCGTACTGCAGCCCTACGACAGTTTCATGGAACGAAACGTAGTCTCTCAAGAAAGGGCGATCTGAAACAGCAGTATGACCAGGTACTCGAAGAATACCTGTCCCTCGGCCACATCGACGAATGCAGTCCAAATGAATTGGAATCTCAAGGAAAATACCACTCTTTCTATCTACCTCACGATGCCGTCGTCAGGCCAAACAAAAGGACAACAAAAGTCAGAGTTGTATTCAATGCTTCCAAGAAGTCAGCTTCCGGTCACTCCCTTAACGATGTGTTATGTACCGGACCAACCCTCCACTTCTGTTGTTAAAATGGCGGACATATAAATATGTGTTTAATGGCGATGGACCGAGACTACCAACGGCTAATATTCCGAACTCCCGAAAACAGTCCAATAAAGGACTTTAAGTTGAAAACGGTCACCTTTGGGGTGAACTGCGCTCCCTTCGTGGCTATTCGCACGCTACACGAGCTGTTGAAAGATATAGCCGACTCCCATCCAATATTAAAGTCCGAGACGTATGTTGACGATATTTTATCCGGCAGTCATGATCTTACCTCAGCCGAGCAATCCCTAAAAGAGACTGTTGATGCTCTCAACTCAGCCGGCTTCCCTTTAAAAAAGATCACCGCAAGCCATCCGGACATCCTCAGACAAATTCCCAAGGCGAACTTACTTGAAACCGCCTTACTCGAGTTCGAAAAAAGTAGTACCGCCAAACCCCTAGGAATTCAATGGAATGCGCTCTCGAACACCTTTTCATATACATTGGACTCAGACCCAGCCTCAACCGCAGCCAGCAAGCGGCAAATACTCTCCTCAATCGTAAAACTTTTCGACCCCGCAGGGTGGCTGACGCCAGTCATGATACAGGCAAAAATCCTGATGTAGGAATTGTGGTTGGACGGGACTGATTGGGATGAACGGGTCAAACCGATACGTCTCGTAAAGTGGACGCAATTCTCCAGAAATCTACAGAATATTACAAGAAATTAAATAAAGAACTGTCTAAATAAACTTGGCCTGAATTTGATTGTGGTCGATCTAAACGTCTCACATTTCAATCAAACTATTTACTGCCTATTTGAGAAGTTTATTCCTAAACGTAAAGTAACTTATGATCATCCTACGCAAGCTTGGTTTACTAAAGAGCTTAAGGCTCTTAAAAATAGGAAAACGCGATCATATAATTTGTATAAGAAATCCGGATTAAATAAACATTACTTACTCTATTCCATTCTTCGTCAGAAGTACATAGATTTAAATAAAAAGTGCTATAAAGCTTATATCTCTAAAACCAAAAGAGACATTATTCTCAATCCAAAGTCATTTTATGGTTTCGTAAATTCTAAACGTAAAGTATCAGGGTTTCCCTCAGCCATGAAATATCAAGACATTATATCTAGCGATAATCAATATATCGCAAATTGTTTTGCTCAATTTTTCACTTCTAACTATTCTGCTGTCACCAATTCAAACTTTCAAAATTATCCCTATAAGCTACACGGGACAAATTCAATTAATTCACCAATTATATGCGCCAAAGATGTTCTAATTTACCTTAAAACCTTAAAAGAATCTTTTAAATATGGTCCTGATAGGATGCCTACATATTTCTTGAAAAAGTGTGCGAACCATATTTGCCAACCCCTTACCAATTTGTTCAATCTATCACTAAAGTGTGGTGTTTTTCCAACTGCGTGGAACGAATCGTTTCTTCTCCCGCTGCATAAAAGCGGGAGTAGGTCTTCTATAGAGAACTATCGTGGCATCGCAAAGCTTTCTGCCATCTCAAAATTGTTTGAAGCTATTGTTACAAATCAACTTACGGGTCCGATCTCTACTTTGATAGCTGACTGCCAACACGGGTTCAGTAAGGGAAAGTCAACAGTTACGAATTTACTTGAGTTTACCAGTCATGGCTCAAATGGCTTTAGAAAAAATCTGCACACCAACGTTATTTATACGGATTTCAGCAAAGCTTTTGACAAAGTGTGTCACTCATTACTTATTCATAAACTCGATCAGTTGGGCTTCCAGCCGGGTCTCAATCGCTGGATCTCTTCTTACCTTAGTGACAGGACACAAAGAGTAGTGTTTAAAAATTTAGTATTCGATGTCATTTACTATGCCTCTTCAGAAGTTCTTCAAGGAAGCCATCTTGACCCGATTCTGTTCTTGTTGTTTATAAACGCTTTTCTACAATAATAGAATTTTCAAAAATGTTAATGTATGCTGACGACATAAAGCTTCTCATGTCAATTTGATTTTCTGTTTTTCCGACAGGGTGGATATTAGATGTTCCTATATATATATCTTTTCATGCCATTCCCTTCATTTGAAGGTAGAAATAAGCTACAATCAGCTCTAGATATACTAGTTACTTGGCGCGATTTAAGTTATATGCCACTTAACCTTAAACAAGTAAGGTAGTCTAAGTTCAAATGGAACCTTATATTATATACCTGGTAGTGGTCTCTTATGTCATCCCAATTTACGCAGGTCTATTTTAATACTTTCAGTTCGTATTTGCATTCAAATTGACAGACCGACAGACAGATAAACGTATCGAAAGACGGACATGGCTACATCGACTCAGCTCATCCTCCTGATCATTTCAGTATACTTTTTGATGGGACTATCTCTTTTTCTTCTCATACGTACAAACATTTCATGTTCATGAAAGGTATGAACATCAAAAAAGATATACAACTTCGGTTTTGCAGTGGGGTATTAACTACTTGCCCGGATATTTTACTTTTCATCCTGTGTTTACGCGACATCGGTTGCCACACGTCCCAATCCCAAAACCATAATATTCATTATATACATATTGCATGAGTTGTACATAGAATAATACTCGTCATATAAATATTTGTCATGAATTGTATGTAATCTCATTATAACGCATGAATTACATTATGTTTTATTATATTATAGTGTCTTATATTTACTCACCACAACGTATGTACTCACCTTTGGATTTAAGTGTTAAAATTGAAACGATTTGGGACGTGTGGCAACCACGCGTAAATCACCCCACACCAATTCGCCGCAAAGCTGACAGCTGGTCGGCCATAAATTTTTTTTTCTATTTTTCATTATCATTGTTTTTCCTTTTAAGAAACACCGGTTTTTATTAGTGTTTTTTTTTTTGATAAATTTTTGACCGGCAGGTGTGCAGTTTTTTTCTACAAATAAAAATTGCGCTACATTCTTTTCTTTGCTGTGCGATTATTGGTAACGCTCTATTGTGAAATTTAACATTTCTACCCTACATTATCACTTGTGTATCAATAAGTGTGGTTAAAAACAATTAATAAAATACAATCTTATATACAAAGAAAATTACCATTCTGCTTCTAAAGTCGGTGAAGTTTTCAGTCTTTGAGCATATATATATATATGGTAATAATTTGACAAAGGTTTGCTAAATCGCACGAAATAAAGATCATCCAGACGAATATTCTTAAATACAAAAGAAAAGGACTGAACGTTGGTCGAGAGGAAAATCTATGAACGTATGCCGATACAATCGAGACCAGAAGATATCTCGTAGCTGCCAAAAGGGAAGTATTGGGACGAGAATCAACATCCCTTCTTGGTCCTTCTTCGCCATTGAAGAAACCAGCCCCTGCCCATACATTATTATAATAGAGAAAATTATAATTCCCATAATTTCAATTTGTTGGCTCCCGCCAAAAGAAATTTTTCCCGCCAATTTATTTGTCAGTCCCTTAAAGCGAAAATTCTCACACATACGGTGTTATATTAAACACTAAGGCCTGGTTTCACCAACTCGACTTAACTTAGTTAAGTAGCGATTTTCACTTTTTCAGTTTCACCACCTAACATAGCTAAGTCACAACTTAGTCAACTTGCCAGCTGACTTATTCTCGACTAAGCAGTGTTGCTGTGGTTCAAAACCTAAATGTCAGTAATGTTGCTAATTTGTTTTGTGCAACGCCCCCGTCGGAAACTTCACCATGCTTGACTTTAACAGGGTAAGCGTAGATGCATGTGAACGCTTGTTTTCTAGCATGCAACCATTACGAAACTATCGTTTTCAATTAAGCTTTAAATTTAGTACCTTCCAACTAAAGAGAAATGGGTGTAAGATCAATACATTCCTTCTTGTATGGCCATACATGCCCTTTTCGCACTGGGATATTGGGATGCGCAGAGTTGTCTGGTATGAAAAAATACTACTATGCATAAAACAGCTGATCGGGTTGTTGTGCTCAAAATTATTTAAGTCGCTCAGTTGGTGAAACCCAAAATTAAGCTAGTCTCGAATCTGTGCTAACTTAAGTCACGACTTAGTTTTAGTCTTAGTCGCGTTGGTGAAACCGGCCCTAAAATCCCTTACGGAAAAAAATATATATATACAACCAAAAGACAGTGGGCGTTATCGCCCATTTCACCCAACAAAAAATAATTAATAAATCTCTCACTGTTAGATTAATAATCAAGTCTCTAAGCGTTAACAAGTAAAAGCCAAGTAAAGCAATGAACTAAAGTATATACTGTGCAAATCCCGTAAAATGAATTAATTAAATTAAGATATTCCAACAATCCACTGCTTCCTGTAATAAATATTTTGCCACATATTAATAAACAGCATGCGGTGATATATCCCCCTGCACAGTGGTACAAGACTGCTAGCTGCCCCATCAAATAAATTTTTTCCTAAATGTAAACAGCAGTCTCCGAAAAATTCCCAAAATTGCCACCGTAAAATTAAGTAAATCCCTTTTCAGATTGACCGAGAATAAATTTATTTTCGAAACGGATTACTGCACTCGGTTCCGCTCAACCCCGATTCAAGACAATACCGAGGAGCCCTAAAATTAAAAGAACATAGATGTTTTTTGGTCTAGAGTACAGAGCGCCTATGATCTAATAGTAAAGACAGACGACCAGGACCTCCCCAAGGACTTTAAGTCCGCCGCTTTCGGTAAATACCGAGCCTGCCTAATTGCATATGAGGACAACAAAGCTCAAATAGGCGATCAACTCCAACTCAAAGCATTGAGTAACCCCGCGCCTCAAGAGCAAACCCAACCCCCCAAGAGTCCTCCCATATGAACCTGAAGGTCCCCCCATGTGATACATACATTTTTTATGGAGTGTATAATCAATGGCCGTCCTTCCGAGACATGTTCACGGCGGTCTATATCAACCACTCGAAACTCTCCAGTGCCCAGAAACTGTATCACCTCAGACATAAGACTAAAGGAAAGGCAGGTCAAATAGTGGAACAATTCCCGCTAAGCCACGACAGTTTTGCCCTAGCATGGGAAGCTCTCAAGTCGCGTTACGAAAACAAAAGAGTCCTGGTCGATAATAATATCCGAATTCTCATGCATTTAAAAGCGATTCAATCGGAAAACAGCCATGACATCCAGAGGTTACAATACTCAGTAAACAACTGTCTCCCAATCCAAGCGAGACAACAAGTCGAAACCTCCAGTTGGGATCCCATACTAATATATCTGGTAACCTCAAAACTTCCAGGGAATACAGCAGGGCAACTGTAACAGCAATAATTAAGCTCCAGAAGAGACCTCCCGAACTGGTCCCAAATGAAGCAGTTTCTGACCACTCGCTACGAGATAGTGGAAAGGGTATAATCCACGCTCCACAAACTTCTCAAGACCTCACCCCAGTCAGAACAATCCCCAGTTCAGGCAGGCTCAACCCCAAAACCACAGCAACAACTCCCTTACGCAAACCAAATCGCACGCCACAGAACACTAAAAATTTTATACCTGCAAATTATGCAAACAATCCACCCACACTCTACAAAGCTGTTTGCGGTATAAAAGGTTGCCAATCTCCGATCGTAAAAAATTCGTAAGAGAAAATAATATTTGCGAAAATTGTTTAGCTCAAACTCATGTGCTAAAAGACTGTCAAAGCACGAGAACGTGCATGCACTGCCAAGGCCGGCATAACACAACCCTTCACGACACAGTCACCCCCAGCAGCAGTTCCGGAGTTCAAAGGACACGATCCCAGGTAGCCACAATAGAAGCCAGCAATCGCAGGCTTCAGGACGTCAGCCAGGCGGCACCACAGGAAGGAGAACCCTCTACAACCAACAGTTCCCAAGTACAGTCGTTCCATGCTGAAAATGATAACTAAATCATACTCCCTACAGCAATAGTCTTGGTAGAACATAGAGGGGATCTAATTAAACTTAGAGCCTTAGTGGACCAAGGCTCCGAAAGAAGCTTCATATCCGCCAAAGCTCAGACCAAACTCGAGCTTCCCTATACCCACTCCCTTTTCGAAATATCGGGTATGGGAGGCGGAGTGGTACAAACATCAAACAAGCTGTGCTCGTTGACCCTAGTCTCAAATAACAATAAGGTGAAAATAGAAGCCCAGGCAAGAGTGCTTCCCCGCCTCACTAGGCAGCTCCCAACATTCAGGCTGAATGACAGCCACCGGCGTAAATGATCCCATCTGAAATTAGCAGACCAGAACTCGCAGAACCCATCCCAAATCGATCTGGTATTGGGTAGTGATCTTATCCCTCAAATAATGCTAAATGGCATAGAAAAGATCTCTCCCAGCCTGCTAGCCCAAAATACAATATTTGGATGGATCGTAAGCGGCCAAACTCCCGAAAAGGTTGGAGCACATTCCTCGCAAGCATGGCAAATCACAAATATTCAGCTCAATGAACAGCTGAGACAGTTCTGGGAAATCTAGGAGATACCCAGAACTCGAGTGGAAACCCCCGAAGATCAAATGTGCAAAGAGCTCTATCAAAGCACAACCACTCGAATGGATGACGGTCGATATGTGGTTCGCCTCCCATTCAAATCATCATTCCCGAACGATATCGACCCAGACCAATCCCGTACTGCAGCCCTACGACAGTTTCATGGAACGAAACGTAGTCTCTCAAGAAAGGGCGATCTGAAACAGCAGTATGACCAGGTACTCGAAGAATACCTGTCCCTCGGTCACATCGACGAATGCAGTCCAAATGAATTGGAATCTCAAGGAAAATACCGCTCTTTCTATCTCCCTCACGATGCCGTCGTCAGGCCAAACAAAAGGACAACAAAAGTCAGAGTTGTATTCAATGCTTCCAAGAAGTCAGCTTCCGGTCACTCCCTTAACGATGTGTTATGTACCGGACCAACCCTCCACTTCTGTTGTTAAAATGGCGGACATATAAATATGTGTTTAATGGCGATGGACCGAGACTACCAACGGCTAATATTCCGAACTCCCGAAAACAGTCCAATAAAGGACTTTAAGTTGAAAAAGGTCACCTTTGGGGTGAACTGCGCTCCCTTCGTGGCTATTCGCACGCTACACGAGCTGTCGAAAGATATAGCCGACTCCCATCCAATATTAAAGTCCGAGACGTATGTTGACGATATTTTATCCGGCAGTCATGATCTTACCTCAGCCGAGCAATCCCTAAAAGAGACTGTTGATGCTCTCAACTCAGCCGGCTTCCCTTTAAAAAAGATCACCGCAAGCCATCCGGACATCCTCAGACAAATTCCCAAGGCGAACTTACTTGAAACCGCCTTACTCGAGTTCGAAAAAAGTAGTACCGCCAAACCCCTAGGAATTCAATGGAATGCGCTCTCGGACACCTTTTCATATACATTGGACTCAGACCCAGCCTCAACAGCAGCCAGCAAGCGGCAAATACTCTCCTCAATCGTAAAACTTTTCGACCCCGCAGGGTGGCTGACGCCAGTCATGATACAGGCAAAAATCCTGATGTAGGAATTGTGGTTGGACGGGACTGATTGGGATGAACGGGTCAAACCGATACGTCTCGTAAAGTGGACGCAATTCTCCAGAAATCTACAGCCAATCTCAGATATAAAAATACCCCGATGGATTAACTTCACCCCTGCCCATCTGGTCGACCTCCAGAGTTTTTGTGACGCCTCTGAAAATTCTTATTGCGCAACTCTCTACGTGCGAACTACTGTCGGCATTCAAGTTTTCTCTCACCTCCTAGTCTCCAAAAGCAAAGTGGCTCCCCTCAAAACTATAAGTCTTCCACGCCTGGAACTATGCGGAGCTCTCTTACTAGCCAAACTAGTCGCAGCAGTGCAACCCCATCTCGGCCTCACTAGAAGAAAGTTGACCATGTGGTCGGAATCCGAAATCGTGTTAGCCTGGCTCGAAAAGCCGCCTTACTCCTGGAAGACCTATGTCTCCAATCGAACAGCCCAGACCATAGACCTCGTAGGTAATGTCCCTTGGCGACACGTGCAAAGTAAAGATAACCCCGCAGATTTGGGAACCCGAGCCTGTACGCCCGTCGATCTCTCCAATTCTGCCCTCTGGTGGAATGGCCCAGAGTGGCTTTCCAAACCCCCGGAAGATTGGCCTCAACCAGCAGTTCGCAACTTCAAACCACCAGAGTCACGTAAAGTAGAAGCCCTACATGCTACTGAAGAGACGGAGGATCTCTTAGATCGGTATCTTCCTACCCTAGTGCTTTACGTGTAATGGCTTACGTTCTCAAATTTGTATGTCGGCTTAAAGACGCGGTGACCGGTATTAATGACCCAGCCGACCCCTCTCTAACTCATGCTGATCTCAAAAGATCGAAACTCGTTTGATAATAATGGCCCAAACTCGATACCCCGCTCTTGAAAGATCATATCTAGAAGACCCAAACCCCATTGGAAAACGGAGCACCCTACTCGTACTCAATTCCTTCCTAGACATGCAACCCTCACTTACAATGAGCGTCATCGCATCATCCTACCCGAAAAGTCTCGGCTTTGTACTTTATATATACGATTCCTTCACGAAATGCTCCTACATGCGGAAGCTCGTCTCATGCAAAATCTTAAGGCAAGAATTTTACATTGCCCGTTTCAAACCACTTATCAAAAGGTGCGTATTCCAGTGCAAAGTTTGCACCACTCACAAACAACAAACGCCCATTTCACAACAAACCCATTTCAATTGAAAGCATCCATGCTCCGATCTCAAACCCTCGTAAAGTGCTACGTGGCCGTCTTTGTCTGTTTTACCACCAAAGCGGTCCCCCTGGAATTATGCTCAGACCTCACCAGCAAGGCTTTTCTTGCTGCCTTCCTCCGATTTGTAGGACGCCGAGGATACCCGAACCAGATAATGAGCGACAATGGGAAAACATTCATCGGCGCCAAGCGTGCTACCGAATTGGAATTCGTATCGTTCCTGAAAGAAGTACTACCGGATATCGTACAGAAGTACGCCCCCCAAGTAATCAACTGGAAGTTTATACCCCCCGGCGCACCTCATATGGGCGGATTATGGGAATCCGCTGTTAGGAGTTTTAAAACGCACTTTAAAAAGGTCGCCGGAACCTTCGAGGAGTTCTCAATTTTATAAATTCGAATAGAAGCCGTACTTAACTCTCGTCCCATCTCCCAGCTTCCTCAGGACCCCAATGACCTCACCGCACTCACGCCAGATCATTTTCTGCGAGGAGCACCAATGATCTCGCTTCCTGAGCCAAATCACGAAGATCTCTCTCTGATAAATAGGTGGGAACGACTGAAATTTCTGCATCAACAGTTCAGCAAACGCTGGAAAACTGATTACGTCACCGACCTTCAAAAGCGTTACCCTTGGAAAAATGCTCAAACTCCCCCGAAAATTGGCGACCTAGTCATCATTAAAGAAGACAACTTACCTCCCACCGAGTGCCGACTAGGTCGATTAGAAAGCCTACACCCAAGACGAGACGTACACATTCCTGTCGTAGACGTCCGCACCCAGAATGGTATTCTCACGAGACATCTCACTAAACTGTGCTTTCTACCGTCATCTGATAGTGACGAGGGCCCTCAGTGCTCACTACCATCTCCCTAACTTAATACAGTCCACAAAGCTCATACTATTGTTAGCACTCAGGCAACGACCATAGGCACTCCCCAAACCTATGCTTAATCCCAGGCGTTAAACTAATATGCATATATTACTCTCTCTTTTCCACAGATGGATCATCAACGCCCTCCGGTCCCAACACCACGCCGCTCATTGGCATCGCAGGTGACCCTGCCCGCAGCCCGTCCGCGCCGCAGCGAACCCGTACCGGATTACCGGATATGCAGGTTGTGTATGCGTCATCACTCGCTACTTATGTGCCCAGTGTTTACGACCATGCAGCCGCAACAACGCTTCCTAATTGCTAGGGCACATCAGTATTGCACCAACTGCTTAGCGGTGTCCCATCGCACCAACCAGTGCACCTCCACAGAAAGCTGCCGGGTCTGCGGCCAGCACCACCACATATTTCTTCATCTGTAGCGGAAATACCGCCAGGAGCCACGCCGTCGAGCAGCAGCTCATCGTCGCCGTACTCAACCGCAGCCTCCCAGGGCTATTGGTCGGGCTCCAAGGGCACCATCCTATGCACCGCAACCGGCTTACGCACCGCCACCTACAAAAATAAGATGGGAAGGATCTTGATCCAAGAAGCCGTTCGTGCCTTGAAGGAGTTGCAGCATACACTAGGCGCTTAGTAAACCTAGGGGAGGCAGAATGTTTACGCGACATCGGTAGCCACACGTCCCAATCCCAAAACCATAATATTCATTATACACATATTGCATGAATTGTGCATAGAATACCAC
Source organism: Merzomyia westermanni (assembly GCA_949987695.1). Lineage (NCBI taxonomy): Eukaryota > Metazoa > Arthropoda > Insecta > Diptera > Tephritidae > Merzomyia > Merzomyia westermanni. Next base: position 131,086,097 of record OX465292.1, on the reverse strand, counting down.
TCGTCATATAAATATTTGTCATGAATTGTATGTAATCTTATTATAACGCTTGAATTACATTATGTTATATTATATTATAGTGTCTTATATTTACTTACCACAACGTATGAACTCACTTTTAGATTTAAGTGTTAAAATTGAAACCATTTGAGACGTGTGGCAACCACGCGTAAATCACCCCACACCAATTCCCGCACAGCTGACAGCTGGTCGGTCATCATTTTTTTTCTCTATTTTTCATTATCATTGTTTTTCCTTCTAAGAAACACCGGTTTTTATTAGCGTTGTTTTTTTGATAAATTTTTCACCGGGAAGTGTGCAGTTTCTTTCTGCAAATAAAATTTGCGCTACATTCTTTTCTTTGCTGTGCGATTATAAGTAACGCTCTAGTACGCATTATCACTTGTGTATCAATAAGTGTGGTTAAATACAAATTAATAAAATACAATCTTATATACAAAGAAAATTACCGTTCTGCCTCCAAAGTCGGTGAAGTTTTCTGTCTTTGAGCATATATATATATATATGGTAATAACTTGACAAAGGTTTGCTAAATCGCACGAAATAAAGGGAAGTATTGGGACGAGAATCAACATCCCCAACCGTGAGTATCATCCACATATACCATCAAATTAACTGTCCTGAAAGTGTTGATATACATTAATAAATTTATATTTCGATTCGTTTACGTCGAATAAAGTAATATACCTTGTGTGCGTAACAAAAATAGATATAACAAGTAAGGAAGTCTAAGTTCGGGTGGAACCGAACATTATATACCTAGTAGTGATCTATTATGTCATCCCAATTTACGGAGGTCTATTTTAATACTTTCAGTTCGTATTTGCCTTCAAATTGACAGACGGACAGACAGATAGACGTATCGACAGACGGACATGCCTACATCGACTCAGCTCATCCTCCTGATCATTTCAGTATACTTTTTGATGGGACTATCTCTTTTTCTTCTCATACGTACAAACATTTCATGTTCATGAAAGGTATGAACATCAAAAAAGATATACAACTTCGGTTTTGCAGTGGGGTATTAACTACTTGCCCGGATATTTTACTTTTCATCCTGTGTTTACGCGACATCGGTTGCCACACGTCCCAATCCCAAAACCATAATATTCATTATATACATATTGCATGAGTTGTACATAGAACAATACTCGTCATATAAATATTTGTCATGAATTGTATGTAATCTCATTATAACGCATGAATTACATTATGTTTTATTATATTATAGTGTCTTATATTTACTCACCACAACGTATGTACTCACCTTTGGATTTAAGTGTTAAAATTGAAACGATTTGGGACGTGTGGCAACCACGCGTAAATCACCCCACACCAATTCGCCGCAAAGCTGACAGCTGGTCGGCCATACTTTTTTTTTCTATTTTTCATTATCATTGTTTTTCCTTTTAAGAGACACCGGTTTTTATTAGTGTTTTTTTTTTGATAAATTTTTGACCGGCAGGTGTGCAGTTTTTTTCTACAAATAAAAATTGCGCTACATTCTTTTCTTTGCTGTGCGATTATTGGTAACGCTCTATTGTGAAATTTAACATTTCTACCCTGCATTATCACTTGTGTATCAATAAGTGTGGTTAAAAACAATTAATAAAATACAATCTTATATACAAAGAAAATTACCATTCTGCTTCTAAAGTCGGTGAAGTTTTCAGTCTTTGAGCATATATATATATATGGTAATAATTTGACAAAGGTTTGCTAAATCGCACGAAATAAAGATCATCCAGACGAATATTCTTAAATACAAAAGAAAAGGACTGAACGTTGGTCGAGAGGAAAATCTATGAACGTATGCTGATACAATCGAGACCAGAAGATATCTCGTAGCTGCCAAAAGGGAAGTATTGGGACGAGAATCAACATCCCCAACCGTGAGTATCATCCACATATACCATCAATTTAACTAATGGTCCTTCTTCGCCATTGAAGAAACCAGCCCCTGCCCATACATTATTATAATAGAGAAAATTATAATTCCCATAATTTCAATTTGTTGGCTCCCGCCAAAAGAAATTTTTCCCGCCAATTTATTTGTCAGCCCCTTAAAGCGAAAATTCTCACACATACAGTGTTATATTAAACACTAAGGCCTGGTTTCACCAACTCGACTTAACTTAGTTAAGTAGCGATTTTCACTTTTTCAGTTTCACCACCTAACTTAGCTAAGTCACAACTTAGTCAACTTGCCAGCTGACTTATTCTCGACTAAGCAGTGTTGCTGTGGTTCAAAACCTAAATGTCAGTAATGTTGCTAATTTGTTTTGTGCAACGCCCCCGTCGGAAACTTCACCATGCTTGACTTTAACAGGGTAAGCGTAGATGCATGTGAACGCTTGTTTTCTAGCATGCAACCATTACGAAACTATCGTTTTCAATTAAGCTTTAAATTTAGTACCTTCCAACTAAAGAGAAATGGGTGTAAGATCAATACATTCCTTCTTGTATGGCCATACATGCCCTTTTAGCACTGGGATATTGGGATGCGCAGAGTTGTCTGGTATGAAAAAATACTACTATGCATAAAACAGCTGATCGGGTTGTTGTGCTCAAAATTATTTAAGTCGCTCAGTTGGTGAAACCCAAAATTAAGTTAGTCTCGAATCTGTGCTAACTTAAGTCACGACTTAGTTTTAGTCTTAGTCGCGTTGGTGAAACCGGCCCTAAAATCCCTTACGGAAAAAAATATATATATACAACCAAAAGACAAAGGGCGTTATCGCCAATTTCACCCAACAAAAAATAATTAATAAATCTCTCACTGTTAGATTAATAATCAAGTCTCTAAGCTTTAACAAGTAAAAGCCAAGCAAAGCAATGAACTAAAGTATATATTGTGCAAATCCCGTAAAATGAATTAATTAAATTAAGATATTCCAACAATCCACTGCTTCCTGTAATAAATATTTTGCCACATATTAATAAACAGCATACGGTGACATATCCCCCTGCACAGTGGTACAAGACTGCTAGCTGCCCCATCAAATAAATTTTTTCCTAAATGTAAACAGCAGTCTCCGAAAAATTCCCAAAATTGCCACCGTAAAATTAAGTAAATCCCTTTTCAGATTGACCGACAATAAATTTATTTTCGAAACGGATAATTTTACGGATTACTGCACTCGGTTCCGCTCAACCCCGATTCAAGACAATACCGAGGAGCCCTAAAATTAAAAGAACATAGATGTTTTTTGGTCTAGAGTACAGAGCGCCTATGATCTAATAGTAAAGACAGACGACCAGGACCTCCCCAAGGACTTTAAGTCCGCCGCTTTCGGTAAATACCGAGCCTGCCTAATTGCATATGAGGACAACAAAGCTCAAATAGGCGATCAACTCCAACTCAAAGCATTGAGTAACCCCGCGCCTCAAGAGCAAACCCAACCCCCCAAGAGTCCTCCCATATGAACCTGAAGGTCCCCCCATGTGATACATACATTTTTTATGGAGGGTATGATCAATGGCCGTCCTTCCGAGACATGTTCACGGCGGTCTATATCAACCACTCGAAACTCTCCAGTGCCCAGAAACTGTATCACCTCAGACATAAGACTAAAGGAAAGGCAGGTCAAATAGTGGAACAATTCCCGCTAAGCCACGACAGTTTTGCCCTAGCATGGGAAGCTCTCAAGTCGCGTTACGAAAACAAAAGAGTCCTGGTCGATAATAATATCCGAATTCTCATGCATTTAAAAGCGATTCAATCGGAAAACAGCGATGACATCCAGAGGTTACAATACTCAGTAAACAACTGTCTCCCAATCCAAGCGAGACAACAAGTCGAAACCTCCAGTTGGGATCCCATACTAATATATCTGGTAACCTCAAAACTTCCAGGGAATACAGTTGCCCTGTGGGAACAATAATTAAGCTCCAGAATAGACCTCCCGAACTGGTCCCAAATGAAGCAGTTTCGGACCACTCGCTACGAGATAGTGGAAAGGGTATAATCCACGCTCCACAAACTTCTCAAGGCCTCACCCCAGTCAGAACAATCCCCAGTTCAGGCAGGGTCAACCCCAAAACCACAGCAACAACTCCCTTACGCAAACCAAATCGCACGCCACAGAACACTAAAAATTTTATACCTGCAAATTATGCAAACAATCCACCCACACTCTACAAAGCTGTTTGCGGTATAAAAGGTTGCCAATCTCCGATCGTAAAAGATTCGTAAGAGAAAATAATATTTGCGAAAATTGTTTAGCTCAAACTCATGTACTAAAAGACTGTCAAAGCACGAGAACGTGCATGCACTGCCAAGGCCGGCATAACACAACCCTTCGTGCGGCAGCTTCCATTGAGATGATTGAGATTTGGTTTCTACGTCATATGTAACCATAAACCTACGATTCGTCACCATTTATGACCCTCCGGAGCAAATTTGGGTCGTCGCGGACAGAGTTTAACATCTCATTAGCAATGTTCATGCGATGCTGTTTTTGGTCACAATTGAGCAATTTTGGTAAAAAAATAGGTAAAAATCGAAGACGATACAAACACGTGCAAGCAAAACAGCTGTCAACAATTAACTGAACATTCAAAATGGCCGAGCTTGTCGGCGTAAGTGAGAGTCATGAGTACCAACATAACGCCACAAAAAATTCGAAATTCTAATATACGTAACCAGCGAAAACTCAAAATTCGCGATACTTTTTGAACACACCTCGTATACCTTGTGTGCGTAACAAAAATAGATATAAAAAGGGTGTCTTTCATAGGCGCCAAAGAACTCAACCGATCTTTATGAAATCTTCACAATATATACTTGGGTTCACTGGGTACAGCATAGACAATATATAGTTTTGGAAAAGTAGGCGGAGCCACGCCCCCAGGCTATATAAAGTTTCAATTCGTCATAGCTCTGAACTTTTTTGGTCTAAATTAATGAAATTTGGATATATGTGTCAGTTAGTCAATATCTACATAATTTTTGAAAAGTGGGCGGTGTCACGCCCACATATTTTGTGTTTCGTTTTGCTCTTGAATTGTCACGATAGGTTCAGGAGTTCGCTGGGCACGACACAGTCTGTAGATAGCTTTTGGAAAAGCCCCCAGGTTATATAAAGCTGCAGTTCGGTATAGTTAGGAGTTTATTTGGTTCATGTTAATGACATTTTATATATAGATGTATCAAAACGTGAAAACAACGCCTACCGTGTTCGCTAGTATATTATAAAATGGCAAAACCAAACAACGAATTTCAGCATTCTTTTGTAAAACTGAGAGACTAGTTTGCGTTCAAATAGACAGACGGAGAGACAGAGAGACGGACGGAGAGACGGGCATGGCTAAATCGACTCCGCTCATCGTGCTGATCATTTTAGTGATATCGGTTTTTAAATTTTACAAAAAAAATGTTCAGAACTATGTTAAAAAACTGGGCGTAACCGATTTTGCCCATTTTTACAGCAAACAATTACCTTTATATATAGAACATTATCACCAAATTTCGTTTCGACAAATCAATTTTTGGCGGAGTTATGGCATAAAAAGGTTTGCGGAATAGTCCACTATTCCATTTTCGAAAATTTAAAGTTTTTGGATTTCTTTGTTTACGGAAACTTTAAAAGTGAAATATAAATGATGTAAAGCTATTTTACGCAAAGTTATTGCATATTTAATATATCTGCGACCCTCTTCAAAATCTTTCATATAAAAGTGAGCGGAGACCTTAACCGATCCCGCCCATTTGGAACATTCCTTGCATACCTGGAAACCTACTTGCTGAATTTCGTTTCGATATCTTGAACGGTTTTTGATTTATGATTAATATTATTTCTAATCCGCCGTGGTGTGAAGGTAGTGTTGCCGGCCTGCCACACCGAAGGTACATGGTTCGAGCCCTGGTACAGGTAACATCAGAAGTGATTTGAAAAAAGTTTTTCAAAACGGGGTCGCCCCTCGGCAGTGGTTTGGCAAACTCTCCGAGTGTATTTCTGCCATGACAGGCTTCTCAGCAAAAATTCGTCTCCTTTGTAGATGCCGTTCGGAGTCGGCAAAAAACTGTAGGTCCCACCAATTTGTAGGGAAAAATTCAAATCGGCACACCACAAATTGGAAAAGAAGCTTGGCGCAAAAATCTCTTAGGAGGTTTATGATGATATACCTGTTGTATATCGCGCCATAGAGAGAGAGAAATTTGACTTTATCGAAATTTCTTGAAAAATGTATTTTATGCCTCAATCTCAATGTATTCACCAACTTTTATCCTTATAGGTGTATTGTGTACCGAGTAATCACTTTTTTGTGTTTTCGAAGATATTCCATATTAAAAAGTGGGCGTGGCTATCGTCCGATTTCGCCCATTTTAGTTTTTAGGGGTTTTTCAAGTGGACCTTTTCAGTCGGTTTCCTATACAATTAAAAATTATAGTCTTGAGCAAGCGTATGATATTGTTGACCTGGGTTTACTATGGACTATAACCTCAGTTTCAATCGCCATATTAACACAACAGTCAATAAGGCTAGAGGTGTCCTAGCATTCGTTAAACGATGGTCTAAAGAATTTAGCGACCCTATGTAACTAAAGCCCTCTTCACTATATTGGTCAGACCGATACTTGAATACGGTTCAATAATTTGGAATCCGCGTTACCGGGTTCATGTAGATCGCCTCGAAACAGTTCAAAAACAATTTTCACAATATGGCTTAAGAGATTTTCATTGGGATCCCTTGTAATATCTGCCATCCTATACGAATCGTTTAAAACTCATTAATCTTCACACACTTTCTAGTCGGAGGGAAATGCTTGAAATTGTTTTTATGATTAAATTGCTAAATTGTTCACTATCCAGCCTGTTTCTTCTAAGTGAAGTGAACTTCAATGTACCGTCTCGTCCTTCAAGGCATTTTAAACCTCTAGTCTTAAAACAGTGCCGAACCAATTTTCAGTTAAATGAGCATTTTCGCTGTTTGTGTCAAGATTATAACTCTCTTTCTGGTAGATTTGATATTTCAGACTCGCTTTTCAGCTTAAAAAATCAATTCTTTCTATCCTAAATACATAGCAACTATTTGTTTCTTATTCCTTGACTTTTTTGTTAAGTTCTAACAATAATTTTATTCTGTTAACTAATTATTTCTTAATGTGTAATCTATCTTATATCTACTTTACTTAGCTGATTAGGTTTTCCCTGTAACTGAGCAGTTTTAGATCTCGACGATTAACAAACCAAAGCCTTTCAACGACTCGGCACGAACGAATAATTATGCGGATGCGCCACTCGCGCCGGTCGGGTGGGCCATGGTGCGGAATCCGTTTGGGAATTATTATTATTATTATATGTGTGGGGCAGCTTCTAGTGTGGCAACTTTTCCCAAATGTGACAGAGTGTGCTGCTTGCGTGTTATGGCTGACCCAGTGTGGCAGCGTTGAAAAATATTAAGCGTTTTACCAAGGTAGATCCAATAGGTTGTTGATTATATTGTATTGTTGTTGATGTGGACTGTATAATAGGGGGTTGTGTACTAATGATGGGGAGATAGGACCATGAAAAATTGCGACAGTGGGGTTTCCTTGGAGCGGCCGTGGCTCGAATGCACCGCGGTCGAATTGCGATATAAAGAAAAAAAAACGAGAATTCTCGTTATAATATAGGCCATTTATTGATTATTTAAAGGTTAAGTTGACAATGGGTGTTACCTGTAATTAGCAGTGGCCATGACGTGGTTGCGTCTTCTTGCGCAATTGCTGGAAAAGTAGACGATTGTCAAATCGAGGATAATCCTTGACCCGAAAAATCATCCTCTGGTTTTAAGGGAGGGAAACCCACACATGCACACCCACATGCATGTATAATATATACATTGTATACAGGGTGGCTGATGAATTTTTCTACATTAAGAAACTCAAATAATTTTTTTTTCAGTGTATGGAATTCATTTTGCTTTTATTCATGTTAAAGCTCTTTAAATTTTATTAAATATAGCTTAATTAGTTTTAAAAATAATGGAATTTAAATGCCCCCCCTGCTCGTCGATGCATGTGCGGCATCCTACCAAAAAGTTGTTCATTACTGCTTGGAGAGTTGAGACAGGAATAGCCGCAATTGTTTCTCGAATGGATTACCTTAGTTCATTCAAATTTGTTCGTTTTGCTTTGAAGACTTCCTGTTTGCAATAACCCCACAAGAAAAAGTCAGGTGCAGCAAGGTCAGGCGACCTGGGTGGCCAACGGAATGTGGAGTTTCTGGATATCAGCTTATTAGGAAATTTTCGTCGCAATTCTGTCATAACAGGTTGGGCTATATGAGGAGCTGCACCATCTTGCTGAAACCACACAGAGTTGAAAGAAATTCTCATTCGGCGTAATTCTGGATAGAAAAACTCTCTCAACATGCTCAAGTAACGGTCTCCAGTAACCGTAACGGTGTGACCGTTTTCTTCGAAGAAGTAGGGCCGCGTGATGAAACTGCACACCACACTGTGATACGAAGTGGATGCAATTCCCTCTCATGGAGTATCTGTGGGTTGGAAGCACTCCATATTCGACAATTTTGTTTGTTTATGTTGCCGTTTAAATCGAAATGGGCCTCGTCAGACATGAAAAGACAGTTCAACATGTTTCCATCCTCTTCCACCATTTGAAGCATCTTCTGGCAAAATTCCAAGCGAATCGGCAAGTCTGCAGCGTTCAGTTTGTTGGCCATTTGAATTTTATATGGGAATAAGTCCAAATCTTTGTGCATAATTGACTGTAATGACTGTCTGCTTACACCCATTTGAGCAGATAAGCTTCTTGTCGAAACACGTGGATTGTTTTGTATGGCAGCAGCTACAGCAGCGATTGTTTCCTCCGTTCGAACTGAAGGGTTTCAATGGTAAGGTCTTCTGTTGACTGTCCCATGCTCGGCAAAATTGTTTACAAGTCTTATTATGGTCCATCTGCTAGGAGGATTGCCGCCAAACCTGCGCCTATACTCTCTTTGAACCGAAACTACGGACTCCAGTGCGTGATAGCGGCGGACAATCCAAATTCTTGTTTCAGTGTCCCAGTTATCCATTTTTGTTAAATGTAAAAGTCAATCTGCAAAAAAAAAAAAAAATTAACCAGATTCATTAGATAGAAAAAAAGTTATTTAATTTTTTTTGGTAGCGGCTTTCATCAGCCACCCTGTATGTGTGCTGATAAAACACGAATATGCATGCATGCACATAAAAGTGGGTGGATTAGTGTGGGTGATTGGAAGGGACATAAAGTGACATTAGGGTGGCACATTTTTCAGGAATTTAGGCATCGAGCCTAAACAATGTATGTGTACATTTTCCGTATTTCGCTGCATTAGGGCATCCTTATTTAAGAGACTTTTTTCTTCAAAAAACAAAGTGTTATCAATTTTTATAATTTGTTTCTTTTTCTTTTAGATGGAACAGTGCGCTTTTGTTAATTTTTTGACGTTTGCGGCCAGACCTGTTCTGCACCACCAAAGGTACCCAAAGCTAATTAATGGTATTAATGCAACCTTTACGGACTACCAAAAACACCTTTAGTGACCTGCGTGAAACCCAGGCACTTAACCTCCCGAGCAAGAACTTGGTTGTTTTTTTTTTTTATTTTTTCAACTTCTTTTTTTTAACTTCTCATATCAAAATTTTTTTGTTTTCCGTCTTTTTATTTTCCACTCATAGTAATTGTTTCTTTATTTTAATAGCTTATTCTTATATGTTTTTTTCTATCGACTAAACAAAATTTTGTTTGTTTGCTTAACTTTGTAAAAAAATACATCTATTTATTTCAATTTCCTTTATTTATTTCATCCTAGCACGACAATTTTGATAAATTATATTTAATGCGCTAGTCATTCAAAATCAATACAACAAAGCACAATAAACATTTTATATATCAAACTTAACTTAAAGAAACAATTAAAGCTTTAATATTACAAAATGCCAAATTAAAGAAAAAGTAAAGGATAAAAATATTAAAAGAACAAGAGAATAAAATGTAAAACAAAGGCAACTGAAAGAAAAAGTAAAGAAAGAAAATGAGAATAAAAACCTAGCAAAATTAATTTTACGAAAATAGAATTATAAAATAAATGAATGTTAAAAGTTCAACTAACTTTCATTATAATAAACTGTCACTTCCAGTTTAAACTGCCTCGCATTGCCAACTAGTCTTGTTGGTAGAGAGTTCATAGTTTTTTTAAGTTCACAGTTTTTTTTTGGGATGGATACTTCGCTCTCCGTGCCTTCTTCTGTTTTTTGTTTTTCTATTTCTTCAAAGTGCTTGGCTACGTCTGGAAAAAGGCTATGTATTTTTTTTTTTTGCTTGCGGTTTCGCCAATTAAATTTAAATAAAGTGTTTCTACTTCCATATGGGCAATGTTATAAATAACAAGTAAGGAAGTCTAAGTTCGTGCGGAACCGAACAATAAATACCCAGCTGTGTAAAAGCGGGCGTGGTAGTTATGAACTATCGAGGTTTTCAACTTTTTCTACTACCGACCTTTATGAAATTTTCACATTTTCTCGGGTTCACTGGTTACAGAATAAGCTATATAAAATTTTGAAAAAGTCCCCAATTGGTCTAACTAATGATATTTGGATACATGTGTTCATTAATCATTATACACAATTTATATTTACTAGAGATCGCCCAGTGGTTGAAATTCAACCACAAAACTTTATTTTATTTAAATTATTTGCAATACCTTTCATTTGTATTTTTCCCTTTCTTTTCTTGCCTTTCCTTCATTTCCTTTCCATTCCCTTCCTTTTCCTTTTTCCTCTTTCGTTTCACTTTTTTTCCCTTCTTTTTCTTACCTTGTTTTTTCTTTTCTTTACTTTCCTTTCCATTGCCTTCCTTTTCTTTCCCTTACTTTTTTTCCTTTCCTATTCTTACCTTTCCTTTGCTTTCAATTCATTTCCTTTCCAGTCCATTCCCTTCCTTTTCTTTCCTTTTCTATACCGTCCTTCCCTTCACTTTCTTTTAATAAACTTTTTTTATTCTATTTCATTTTATTTTTTCATTTTATTTCAATTCACACAAACCCAACCACAAATACAAAAACCAAACTAAATCCAGTGTTGAATGCTCTATGAATAATCATTTATTTTGTTTTTGTAAACAGTGTTTGTTGGTATCAGCAATGCAGTTTACATATTTGCTTATATTTTACATTGCTTGTTTAATGTGTCCAACAAAGCAACTTTTCGTGCTCTCAGGAGAGCCCTTGACAGTGGGCATCGTAGCCAGTGATCAATACAATAACAACAACTAAAGCAAAATGCATGACACCTTTACTCACACAACAGACGCTCTGTAGTGCGAATACTTGTTTTTCATTGGCCCCAGCTCTTCGGCACTCATAGTGAGAGCCGATCCCACGAGTAATACAATACATGCTTATTTTGTTTTGTTTTTATAAACACTTGATGCATGATCAGCTATGTATTTTTGTTTCATTTTCATTGTTGTTTAATTTTTTCCTACAAAGCAACTCCTCGGCCATGCTCACGATTCAGCATAGTACACAAAAAGCAAGTACACACAGCGTGTCTATAGTGTGAATCAGTGAATGTGTAGTGGTGTGACTTTTATGTAAAATTTTTTATATTAAAATGATTTAAAAAAATTTTTTTATTTACGGATAAAAGTACACTTAAAAATTTCCTATCTATACATATATAATTTGTATACCTTAGAATTATAGTTTAGCAGAAAACGGTTCTACATTGCATTCATCTTGTCTATTTATATATAAGATGATACTTTCACAGTCGGTTCAGGAGGCCTATGGGTGCGACGCTGTATAAAGTTGGAATTCATTTGATTCCACATAGTGATATATTATGTATACGTGTCCTATATGTCAAAAAAAAACTGAAAGTGAGCGGTACTAAACATTCATTTATATGTGGGCACGCACATTTCAAAGAATTAAAAAAAAAAATGATTAACTACTTAAGCGGCAGGGCCGCCATGAGGAGGGGTTAAGATAAACAGATATAGATAGATGGTGGCAGAGTTCCGTTATAATAATTTTCGTTGAAAAATTGAGTGAAATTTGTGAAAAAAATTAGTTTTGACAGAGGTGGATTTGACAACTACAAAAAAGCGGTAACAACGATTTCTGTAGAAAAAAAACAAAACTGTTTCTAAGTGAAATAAGATAAGAAATTATGATGATGTGGATTTATAATTAAATTTATAGAATTATTGACCAAAAATCATATCCCAACTTTTAATATTGTCCCTTACTTCGGGTGGGGGGTGACAAATAAGTAAATTAACAACGGTGGTTGTGTTCGTTTGTGAATATTTTTTATTTCTCAATCTCTAAATTATTTTACATGTGCTTATACACAGAATCTTAAATATACGTTCCTAAAACTAATCATACATATGTCTGATTTCAATATCAGCCTAAGTAAATTCTGTTTGCTGCTATGCCATAAATAACTGATTTAATGATCGGTTGTCTAGCCTATTCAAGTGCACTGTATATTGTTTGAACTTTGCGAAAAGTGGACTGTATGTATGTGTGTGTGTATATATGTGTGTGTTTAGTTTCTTATGTTCTTGCATGAACATTTTTCGGGCGGGCGGAAAAATTGAGACTGACTTTGTCTTCAGAGTTACGTTTATGGATTTCATAAAATAGTAGGATGCATATGGCAAGCAAAACTATTAAAATTAGGGATAAGTGTCCGCTATGATTTTTTAAACTCAAATTACTTATCTCAAGTTCGTTTTTTGTCAAATGTTTAATCTGACTTCTTAGTTTATCCAACTCCTCACTGCTGCTGATGTTATTTATTTGAAGTGTAGCCATTTTGTCCTCAGAAATTTCGTAAATGGCTGTGGCTATTGGATCTTGTGATGGGTTGATTAACGGTTGCAGTTTGAATATTTGCCTTGCAGTGCAACCGGATTTAATAGAAAAAATTCCTTGTGCTGGGATTTCCATTATTTCGGTTTTGCTGTTACCGCACTCCAGATGTAAAGTGGAATTTTTAAATAATTTGTAAATCCACTTATTGTCTTGGTATAGTTCTCCCCATAATGGAAATTTCTTCTTTTCCCCATACTGACAATCTGCTTGGCTCCCTTTTAGGAGTGGTGACAGTTCGCAGTTTGATCGAGAGCAGATTGCCATGGCATTTTCCCTTTGCATATGAGGTGGCTGTTTAAACCTCTGGTACATTTATTCAGCTGTCATTGGGATATCAAAAAATATAAGTGCAACCCGAAGTTGTACACCAAGAAGCAATTTTTTAATTTAATCTTTTAGTTTAATCTCTAATAAAAATAATAATAATTAACTAAGAAATTATTATCAACTGGTCTTGAGCTCGTTATACTTACAAAAATATGTAAAAATGAACAGACCGTAAAACCAACAACAAAATTAATCTTTATGACTTTTCCTTTGTACTCAAATGGAATCGCTATCAGTTTGTATATTTCTGTCGATTCACTGTGCTTAAGTGGTATTTCTACCTTAATTACCAGCTTGTTGTCGATTATGAGTCCATTTGCTCTCATAAGGTTGTAAACATCGCGTAGTTGATTGTTGTCTTGCTGTCCGGGTATTTGAAGTTTTGGTGGCAGCTTTTCTCTAATCAGTGCCAATTCCGTCGGCCAATTCCCGGCGGCCGCCGTGGTGTGAAGGTAGTGTTGCCGGCCTACCACACCGAAGGTCCATGGTTCGAGCCCTGGTACAGGTAACATCAAAAGTGATTTGAAAAAAGTTTTTCAAAACGGGGTCGCCCCTCGGCAGTGGTTTGGCAAACTCTCCGAGTGTATTTCTGCCATGACAGGCTTCTCAGCAAAAAATTCGTCTCCTTTGTAGATGCCGTTCGGAGTCGGCAAAAAACTGTAGGTCCTACCAATTTGTAGGGAAAATTCAAATCGGCACACCACAAATTGGAAGAGAAGCTTGGCGCAAAAATCTCTTAGGAGGTTTATGATGATATACCTGTTGTATATCGCGCCATAGAGAGAGAGAGAGAGTGCCAATTCCTTATTCAATCTTGTTCGTGTTATAAGAGTTGGATTAATTCGTCCATGGTTCAAGTCTATACACAACTCAATTATAGACTTTTGAATAGTCTCGCGTTCTCTTAATAAAATGGTGACTTGGGTTACAAGCATTTGGAACTGGATGGCCACTTTATCTCTGTTAATGTTTTAAATTAATTCGGAATGAAATTTGTTTATTTGACGGGTAATTTTTGTTAATTACGTTTTCCGTGGAATTAATAAGTGACACTTGAACCTTTTGTCTCTCTTCGATGTTATGTTGGTTGTTAAGCAATGATCTAAAGTTGGATTCTATTTACTCTTCGCTATCAGCATCCATTAACCCGAATAGCATATTATAAATAGAGCCAATCTATTCAAAGGGAGCCCTTCGTAGCCTTTTATTGTAAATGATTAAATCATGACTACTTTTTATCCTTTCATACCGCCTCCCTAGTGACCGTGCAAGCTTCCCCGAAATCTGATAACAGGTTGCAATGATCTTTTATTCGATGTAGACAGCCTGGTATCATATTCATCTGCTCAAAATATGAGTGGAGGTCATAGTATATTAATAAGTCCCAATTCGAAGTTATGACGTCCATCTTTCGAAATGAATCCAAATAGATTGCTGTGTTATCTGGAAGTTGAGCTACTACTCCATTTCTTCCTGTTTGACCACCGACTGCTTTTACTCCTTTTTTCTTCATATTATGCATAACAGGAGCATGAATATTAGTGCAAATATGTTTTTATTTGCCATGTGTTTTGCGATTTAGTTGGCCTTAATGTAGTCACTACCGTGCTTTTGTTTCATCCGCTGATTTTTCCTGATCGGCAGCAATCGATGTGACAACGGGACATAATTTATGGAATGGTCGATTAAGCACACTTTTCTGTAGTTTAAGCGTTACTACACGAAGCTTTCCATCTAGTCCTGGATGACATTCCATAACTTTACCAATCGGCCATTTAGCTTCTTCTTCTTTCAAGGCAAACGTCAAGCTGTGTAGTTCTGTTTATATTTTTCTCTGTGATTATATTTAATAAATTAATAATATCTTTTATATTTTAAAGTTAAAATTAAAGTTAATAGAGATAAATATCTAATTGTGCTTCACTACTTGGTGTGAATAGTGTTAAAAAGTTTTGATAGTGATTCATTATTATAAATTCATTTTGTTGAATTTGTGTGTGCCGAGTTCTTTGCATATTTTATTTGTTGCTATTGAAAGGCTTTATTTCATATTGCAATTGTTGTTGTGCTCTGACTTGCTTTTCTTATTTCTATTTCGTTACAGCTGTTTTGCGTGGTTTGTTGAACGTCAGATACAGTGTGTTTAAAACTGTTCGCTCAGTACTGTGTCATTTAAACTGTCAGGGTTGTTTTTCTTTAATCCGCTAAATTTTTTTCTTAACTTATAATTTTTATTATAAATTTATATAAGTATTTATACGAAAATGTCGTGCATGATAGCAAACTGCCAGTTAAAAAGCGAGTCCGAACGCTTTGTAGCTTGCTGGCTGTGTGATGGACTTGTCCACGCTAAGTGCACTGGGTTAACCGGTAGAATAGCTGACCTGCTTAACGAAGGAAAAGGCCTGCGCTGGTCTTGTTCCAAATGCCGGTCGACGGAAATTGATCTGTGTAAAATCTTTAGGCATATCAGAAACGGTTTTTCTGAAATAAGCAAAGTTCCAAAAATATGAAAATATTTTCAAAACCTTGGAAACTTTGGAGAATTCGCCTCATTTGGAATGCTCTGATAATCGCGAAAACAAGCGCAGGCGTACGGATGATCGGCCTACTACCTCAACAGTCCCGAACTTGCCTCAACCCCTTGAACTTATAGATTTGGCTTCTCCAATTCCTAGTACGGTTGTCCGAGCAACGTCGAAGAACGCCCCTTCAAACATGTCCACTAGGAAAAACCAGGAAATTCCAACTATTGCAATGGAGTCTGAACCAATCGTTGGTAAGCTGGTTGTGGTTCCTCGCAAAAAATCTATTTTTGTGTCTAGGTTCCATCCAGACACTACCGAGGATGATTTGTTGTACCATATTTCTTCTAAAGTTAAGGATCAAAGCGTAACTGTTAGAAAATTTAATTTCACATATCAAAGAAGTATGTCTTCGTTTAAGATTGATGTATCTGGGAAAGATTTCGATACTCTTTTGGACAGCTCTTTTTGGCCTCCCGGGGCTCTTGTGCGGGAGTTTGAATACAGACCGAATAGGAATGTTCAAAATGTAGCGAAAATTTCTCGTAATAACGTTGAGTCAAAAAACTGAGCACTAAATCCGTGAATATCTTTTATCAAAATGTCAGAGGTCTAAATACCAAATTAACTGATCTCTTTTTGAAATCTTTTCATTGTAATTATAACGTAATTGCTTTTACCGAAACTTGGCTAAAACCTCATGTTTTCAATTCAGAGTTTTTATGTAATGAATATCAAGTATATAGAAATGATCGCTTGAACAGAGTCGGGGGTGGTGTTCTACTTGCCGTTCATTCCTCCATCCCTTCAGAGGAGGTTAATATTCCTAACATCGATTTCATTGAGTTCAAATGCATCCGCCTTCAACTAGACAACGTCTCTATGTACTTATATGTTTGCTACATCCCTCCAGCATCAGATTTTTCAGTCTACATGCAACATGTCTCTCTGGTCAAAACTGTTAACCTCATGACTAAAGCTTCAGATTCAATTATTGTGTTGGGTGATTTTAACTTACCTCATATATCGTGGAACATATCTGATGGTAACATTATTCCAAATCCGTCCAAACAGGGGTTCAATGAGTTTTTAGATGGAATTTCCGATCTTTGCTTTAATCAAATAAATGTTACCGCTAACAAGTTTGGGAAAGTCTTAGATTTAGTGTATGTTAATGCTATAAACCAATTTTCTGTAAATCGTTGTGATCCGTTGGTTTTACCAGAAGACCTTTACCACCCTTCTATGGAAATAGTCTACGAAACCATAAGTAATGCCCAAGGCACTCAATGCTACTCATGTAGTAGCTTTGATTATAACTTTTCCAAAGCAAACTACAAGAAATTAAATAAAGAACTGTCTAAATTAACTTGGCCTGAATTTGGTTGTGATATCGATCTAAACGTCTCACATTTCAATCAAACTATTTACTGCCTATTTGAGAAGTTTATTCCTAAACGTAAAGTAACTTATGATCATCCTACGCAAGCTTGGTTTACTAAAGAGCTTAAGGCTCTTAAAAATAGGAAAACGCGATCATTTAATTTATATAAGAAATCCGGATTAAATAAACATTACCTACTGTATTCCATTCTACGTCAGAAGTACATAGATTTAAATAAAAAGTGCTATAAATCTTATATCTCTAAAACCAAAAGAGACATTATTCTCAATCCAAAGTCATTTTATGGTTTCGTAAATTCTAAACGTAAAGTATCAGGGTTTCCCTCAGCCATGAAATATCAAGACATTATATCTAGCGATAATCAATGTATCGCAAATTGTTTTGCTCAATTTTTCACTTCTAACTATTCTGCTGTCACCAATTCAAACTTTCAAAACTATCCCTATAAGCTAGACGGGGCAATTTCAATTAATTCACCAATTATATGCGCCAAAGATGTTCTAATTTACCTTAAAACCTTAAAAGAATCTTTTAAATATGGTCCTGATAGGATTCCTACATGTTTCTTGAAAAAGTGTGCGAACCATATTTACCAACCCCTTACCAATTTGTTCAATCTATCACTAAAGTGTGGTGTTTTTCCAACTGCGTGGAAAGAATCGTTTCTTCTACCGCTGCATAAAAGCGGGAGTAGGTCTTCTATAGAGAACTATCGTGGCATCGCAAAGCTTTCTGCCATCCCAAAATTGTTTGAAGCTATTGTTACAAATCAACTTACGGGTCCGATCTCTACTTTGATAGGTGACTGCCAACACGGGTTCAGTAAGGGAAAGTCCACAGTTACGAATTTACTTGAGTTTACCAGTCATGTCTCAAATGGCTTTAGAAAAAATCTGCAAACCGACGTTATTTATACGGATTTCAGCAAAGCTTTTGACAAAGTGTGTCACTCATTACTTATTCATAAACTCGATCAGTTGGGCTTCCAGCCGGGTCTCAATCGCTGGATCTCTTCTTACCTTAGTGACAGGACACAAAGAGTAATGTTTAAAAATTTAGTATCCGATGTCATTTATGCCTCTTCGGGGGTTCCTCAAGGAAGCCATCTTGGCCCGATTCTGTTCTTGTTGTTTATAAATGATATTTCTACAATAATAAAATCTTCAAAAATGTTAATGTATGCCGACGACGTAAAGCTTTTCATGTCATTCGCGTCTTTTGAAGATAGAAATAAGCTACAATCAGATCTAGATACACTTGTTACTTCGTGCGATTTAAATTATATGCCACTTAACCTTAAAAAATGTAAGCACATGGGTTTTTCGCGTGGAATTTCTCAGCCGGCTTCCTATACAATTAAAAATTATAGTCTTGAGCAAGTGTATGATTTTGTTGACCTGGGGGTTGCTATGGACTATAAACTCAGTTTCAACCGCCATATTAACACAACAGTCAATAAGGCTAGAGGTGTCCTAGCATTCGTTAAACGATGGTCTAAAGAATTTAGCGACCCTTATGTAACTAAAGCCCTCTTCACTACATTAGTCAGACCGATACTTGAATACGGTTCTATAATTTGGAACCCGCGTTACCAGGTTCATGTAGATCGCCTTGAATCAGTTCAAAAACAGTTTTTACTATTTGTCTTAAGAGATTTTCATTGGGATCCCTTGTACAATCTGCCACCCTATACGAATCGTTTAAAACTCATTAATCTGCACACACTTTCTAGTAGGAGGGAAATGCTTGGAATTATTTTTATGATTAAATTGCTAAATGGTTCACTATCCAGCCCATTTCTTCTAAGTGAAGTGAACTTCAATGTACCGTCTCGTCCTTCAAGGCATTTTAAACCTCTAGTCTTAAAACAGTGCCGAACCAATTTTCAGTTAAATGAGCCTTTTCGCTGTTTGTGTCAAGATTATAACTCTCTTTCTGGTAGATTTGATATTTCAGACTCGCTTTTCAGCATAAAAAAAACAATTCTTTCTGTCCTAAATTCATAGCTACTAATTGTTTCTTATTCTTTGACTTCTATATTAACTTCTCACAATAATTTTATTCTGTTAACTAGTTATTTCTTAATGTATAACCTATCCTATATCTACTTTACTTAGCTGATGAGGTTTTCTCTGTAGCTGAGCAGTTTTAGATCTCGACGATTAACAAACCAAAGCCTTTCAACGACTCGGCACGAACGAATAATCCGCGCGTTATGCGGATGCGCCCCTCGCGCCGGTCGGGCGGGATATGGTGGGTAATCCGTTGGGAATTATTATTATTATTATTATTATTATTAAACGATCATCTAGCCGCCCGGGCGATTTTGACAGTCCAACATAGCTCGCCAGTCGGTTCTTCGTTGCGCCAACTGGCGCCAGTTGGAAACACCACGGGATCGCAAATCGGTCTCCACTTGGTCCTTCCATCGGAGTGGTGGTCTCCCTCTTCCTCTGCCTCCACCGGCGGGTGCCGATAAGAATACCTTCTGGGCTGGAGCATCTTCGCTCATTCGCACTATGTGGGCTATCCAGCGAAGCCGCTGCGTTTTAATTCGCTGAACTATGTCGGCGGCTGCGTAAAGTTCATACATCTTATCATTTAATCTTCTTCGGTACTCGCCGTCGCCAACGCGTAGAGGTTCACAAATCTTTCGAAGAACCTTTCTCTCGAATACTCCCAGAGCCGTCTCATCAGATGTTGTTAGTGTCCACGCTTCTGCACCATATAGCAAGACGGGTGCGATAGCCTACTCAGTCCGAAGTAGCATTTAGTTTGCAAGAGTAATTCTTCGTCGGATTTCTAGGCTAACATTATTGTTGGTGTTAATGCTGGTTCCCAGGTAAACGAAGTCCTTTACTATTTCAAAATGATTGCTGCCAACAGTGGCTTGGTTGCCAAAGAGCGAATGCGCTGACTCTTTGCATTATGAGAGAAGGTACTTCGTTTTGCCCTCGTTCACCACCAATCCCATTTTCTCCGCTTCTTTTACTAATTTGGAGTAAGCAGAAGTTACGGCGCGGTTGTTAAGGCCCATGATGTCAATATCGTCAGCATATGCCAACAGTTGCACGCTTTTATAAAATATTGTTCCAGCGCGGTTAAGTTCTGCAGCTTGTATTATTTTCTCCAGCATTAAATTAAGGAAATCGCACGATATGGGGTCACCCTGTCTGAAACCTCGTTTAGTTTCGAACGGCTCGGAGAGGTACTTCCCAATTCTGACCGAGATGGCGGCGTTGCTCAAGGTCATTTTGCATAGCCGTATACGTTTTGCGGGGAAACCAAATTCAGACATAACGGCATATAGGCAGCTCCCTTTCGTGCTATCGAAAGCGGCTTTAAAATCAACAAAGAGATAATGTGTGTCGATTCTTTTCTCACGAGTATTTTCAAAGATTTGGCGTATTGTAAAAATCTCGTCGATGGTAGATTTACCAGGTCTGAAGCCGCACTGATAAGGTTCACTCAGTGTGTTCACATCAGGATTCAGTCTTTCGCACAATACGCTTCATAGGACCTTATATGCGATATTCAAAAGGCTGATTCCGCGATAGTTGGCGCAGTTTGCAGGATCGCCCTTCTTGTGGATTCGGCAGAGAACACTTAGATTCCAATCTTCAGGCATGCATTCATCCGACCATATTCTGCATAGAAGCTGATGCATGCACCTTACCAGCTCCTCGCCTCCGTGTTTGAATAGCTCAGCAGGCAAACCATCAGCGCCTGCTGCTTTATTATTTTTCAATCGGGATATTGCTATTCGCACTTCATTATAGTCCGGTTGTCGAGCGTCCATTCCATCATCTTCGATTGTGGGCTCGGGTTTGGCATCTTCTCTGGTTTCTTGCTCAGTTTCTCCATTTAAAAGGGCAGAAAAGTGGTCCCTTCATATTCTGAGTGCTCTCAGTTTGCCCCGGGTGTAAAACCTTCTGTCATTCGCCGAATTTTTTGATGGAATTTTCGGGAATTATTCCCGTTGGCCAGCATCTCAAGCTCCTTTATTTCACGCTTTTCTGCCTCTCTCTTTTCGCCCGGAAAATCCGCCTCGCTTCCCTCTTCAATTCGCCGTAGTGTTCACACACACTCCTCGTTGCATTCGATCTCAGCGTTGCCTTGTAGGCTTCGTCCTTTCTTTTCATTGCAACGCAGCACTCTTCATCATACTTCTTCGGCTGCGGTACGGAGTGCTCCTGAGATATGATCCCACTGCTCATGCATTCCACTAGGTTGAATTGTGCTCTCGGAGAGCAGGTGTGAGAGACGATCTGCGAAATAATTGGCGGTCTGTTGCGATTGCGGCTTTTCGACGTCCAGCTTTTCCAGCGTTTTTTGTTGCGCCTGTTTTGTCGTACAGAGGCGGGTACGACTCTTGGCTGCTACTAGGTAGTGATCAGAGTCGATGTTAGGTCCTCGTATTGTGCGACATCTAAAACGCTGGAAGCATACCGTCCGTCTATCACAACGTGGTCGATTTGGTTGCGTGTTTTTCGATCGGGGGACAGCCATGTAGCCTGATGGATCTTCTTTTGCATAAACCTAGGGCTGGATATGACCATGTTTCGGGCACCGGCGAAGTCGATCAGCTTGAATCCATTTTTCGAAGTCTGATCGTGGAGACCGAACTTCCCGACAGTGGGGCCAAATACACCCTCCTTACCCACCCTGGCGTTAAAGTCGCCAAGCGCGACTTTGATATCATGACGGGGGCAGCGCTCGTATGCTTCTTCCAGGCGCTCGTAGAATGCATCCTTTTCCACGTCGTCCTTCTCTTCCGTCGGTGCATGAGCGCAGATAAACGATATGGTGAAAAATCGTACTTTTATGCGGATTGCGGCGAGACGCTCGTTCACGGGTGTCTTCATGCCTACTCCAGTAGATGTTGCAAGGTGTTTTGGTCGTGTTTCCTCGCCCGTCCATCGCATCTCTTGTATGGCGGTGATGTCAGCTTTTGCTTTCCTCAGGACCTCAACAAGCCGTGCAGCGGCACCTTCCCCATTAAGGGACCGGACATTCCAGGTACATGCCTTTATCTCGTAATCCTTATTTCGTTTACGGGTGTTGTCATCTAAGAAAGGGGTTCTCATATCCGAAGCTTTGTTGTTGAATTTCATTGGAACGTTGTTTTATGTGGTGGGTCCCAAACCCAACGCACACCCCGTTTCACGTTAGGTTGAATTCAATTACACGTTTGTATAGCGAGCCGCTTGATCCAAGACAGACGCCCGCTTGCAGCCGCACCACATGGTGATCAGACGCTGCTGTTTGAATACCCCAGCAAGCCCTTAAACCGATTATGTCGGAGTGGCCTTACCAGGTTGTCGCCTTCTCACGTTTATCTCACCACCAAACGGGTGTTCGGTGGTTACCGAGAAGATGCTTGGGCGCAAAGCCCGGAAGTTGCTTGAACCGCATGCAAAAGAAACGCTGTGGCCGTTCCCAAGTGAATGGCGATCAGAAACTTTCCCCACTTGCGTGGACTTCTGCACACGGCCCCATCCTCAGCCATTTAGCTGGTTGAGTATTTTCATCTTTTACTTTTACAACGTCATCCTCTTTTAAATTTTGCTGTGACGTTCTCCAATTGTTTCTTTGCTGAAGTGTGTGTAGGTACTGCTCCTTCCAACGTTTAAGGTGGATATATTGATATCCGATTCTGGAGTTGGTATGGATCTCAGTGGTCTGCCAATAAAGAAATGGCCTGGAGTTAAAGCATCTACTCCGTTTTCATGATTTAAGGCATATAATGGACGAGAGTTTAATGATGCCTCAATATGTGCTAGGGCGGGTGCCATCTCCTCGAAAGTTAGTTTTCATTCCTTTAACACCAGCATCCCACATTCCACCAAAATGTGGGCTTTCCGGGGGAATAAAATGCCAAGTAATTGCTTCATTAGCTAAGATTGGTGCAACTTCACAATTTTGTTTTACTGCTTTTTTAAAGTCTTTGCCGAGCCAGCTGCTTGCACCCACGAAATTAGTTCCATTGTCGGAGTAAATGTGTAGATATTTTCCTCATCTGTTAAAAAAATCTTCTTAGTGGCGCTAAATATGCTTCTGTTGATAAATCGCTGACTGCTTCCAATGTATGGCCTTGGGCGAAGGGCAAACAAATACAGCGATTTATCCTTTAAGAGATTTTTGTCCTCGCCCTTTGGAAAACCTTATTTGAAAAGGTCCGGCATAATCTACTCCAGTATATGTAAATATATTGATGTTGACACTCTGACTAATGGAAGATCGCCCATGAGCTGTGTTGCAGCAGCTTGCTTGAATCGTATGCATTTGGAACAAATATGTATACAAAGTTTCACTACATTTTTTAAACCAACTATCCAGAGTTTTTGCATATATAATTTTGCAACGACAGTTATCGGAGACAACCAACCCAACGGATCAAATATTTGTGCGATTTGTGACAAAGTACTTCTTTTTGCCATTTTCTTCCGCATTGATAAATTAATTTTGAACTGGTACTGATCATTTTTTGGATCCCAGTATAGCCCGGGTGTTTTTACTGTTTCCTTTTCTTGAATTTGAATAATTAAATTTTCTCCTATGGTGGTGAAATTTTTGGTAATATTGTTGCAATTTGACAGCTATTTCCTCAAATGAAATCCAAACAACTGAAGAGGATGGCTGAATTCTTCTTGGATCATAATACCTTGATAAACCGAATCCCCACCAGTCATAAGATCATCCATATAGAAATCTTCCTTGATGATTTTGATTGTAGCCAGTTGTTCTCATCTGAGCACTTGTCAACAATTTCAAATAGTGTCCGAACCGCTAAATATGGTGCTGAAGCGGTACAATATGTAACTATTGTCAACTCATATTCCTTTGTGAGGCATTTTCCATTTACCTTCTCGTTTGTCTTTATCATATGCCCAAGATTTCTGTATTCGTGAATGAATGTTTTGTAATCATTGCCAAGCTTTTCACTCTTTTTGAACTTAGCTTCCAAGGGTTCCATTGGCTCTGCCCTCTCAAAAAGTTTACATCTAAACTTATGAAGTTTCTGGAGAAAAACATCTTCCACGTGTATTGACTTCCAGAAACAATTGTGAGTGATAACGGAGCTCAGAGTAAGTCCAATGACTTAAATGATTTTCTAACACAGCACGGAGTTCGACATAGCTTTACCGCATTATATACGCCTCAATCTAACACCCCGGAACGAGTGAAACGAAGGATGATCATAAGGCCTGTGATATAAATATAACCGCTGTTCACTTCTCAACTCGTTGCACCAATATCTCAAATGTTGTCCATATCGTACGTTGTATCAAAGAACATAAATCTATAAGAATGAAGAACTCGTCAGTCCAGTTTTCAGCGAGAAAACGACAAAAATCTGAAAGCGCAAGTTTCAGGAGTTCACCTTTCCTTTTGCTTTGTCATTCGTATGAGAAAAATTCTGCTGCGAACTGAATTGGCGCGATTTTTAAACACGTAAATAAGCAAAATGCATGCATATAAAAATGGTTTCATCGAAATGACAACTTTTCCAACAATTCGAATCTATATATTAATAGGCTAACATTTTTTACGTACAAGCAATTGCCAGAGTATATCTATATCTAAACATGCATAATTTCTACAAAAATGTATTTTGATATCTTCGTATGGGTCAGGAGCAGTGCATAAACATACGACGTTTAACAAATAATGCTTCATTTATTTGTTATAATTCATTAAAGTTTTCTCCATAAAGCCAAAGCTGTCAACTAAAGTATCTGACTGCGTTATTGTACATATAGTAGTAGCGCAGGTGGTAAGCGTTTCGGCTACGACGTTTACATTCCAAGGTTCGAGCCCGGGTTTGGGACAACTTTTTTTTATTTGTTAGATTTAATTTGTTTTTAAATATGTTTATGGAAACTTCTTATTATGATTTTTTTTAAATTTATTATATTTTCAACCCAATATTTTTCTATGTATGACCTCTATCTTGGAGTGAAAAAATCAAATTTTGCAAAAAAAAATATTAGAAAATGTTTCCAGTTTATCAACACAAAATACTTAAGAAAATACCGGCGGCCGCCGTGGTGTGAAGGTAGTGTTGCCGGCCTACCACACCGAAGGTCCATGGTTCGAGCCCTGGTACAGGTAACATCAAAAGTGATTTGAAAAAAGTTTTTCAAAACGGGGTCGCCCCTCGGCAGTGGTTTGGCAAACTCTCCGAGTGTATTTCTGCCATGACAGGCTTCTCAGCAAAAATTCGTCTCCTTTGTAGATGCCGTTCGGAGTCGGCAAAAAACTGTAGGTCCCACCAATTTGTAGGGAAAATTCAAATCGGCACACCACAAATTGGAAGAGAAGCTTGGCGCAAAAATCTCTTAGGAGGTTTATGATGATATACCTGTTGTATATCGCGCCATAGAGAGAGAGAGAGAGAATTTTGTAAGTCACAACCCAATTCCGTCGGAACGAGAAACTCAGTAGAGAATTTTGATAAGTTTCATTATTTCTATCGGGGGTTTCCGATGAGACAGAATGGCTAATATACCATATATTTAAAATACAATAAGGTGAAAACACAGTTTGTAGCTTTTTCAATTTTCTATTTACGAAGTGGTTAGAAATTGTGTTAATTTTCCTGAAGACACAAACTATTTTCTTCTTCAAATATTTTAATTTGTCAAAGGGCAGACATATAACCCGAACCTTACATATGTTGACTAAAATTAACCAGTTAAGATGATAATCTTCCTTAAAAATCAACATGAAATGTGTTTTAAATATGTCTAAGTTGTGGTTGAGGAAAAAAACCAGAAAACCATAATTTCATTGTAATTTTCTCCCCTTAAATGGACTTTAAAAAAGGCAGATGTAAAGGAAAAATTCATAAAACTGCCTGTATATAAAAACAACAAATATGGAAACCTGCGTCACGCTAATATTGAGAAATTTGTGGAACTTCCAAATGAACGTTTCATGCATTTTAATGCATATGTATGTGTTCCGGAATGGAATACGTGATGCCTTAAATAATCGAATTGTATTTTACATGCCATGGCAACCCTAACTACTGTAAGAACTATTATGAAAACCACACTATGTGGCAACGCAGTTTTGCTGATTCTTATGTACTGTCATTCGTCGTACTACATACAATAAAAATTTAACATTTTTTTTGGTTCAAGGGCATTCGGACAAATAAAGTCAAGTTAAACCAATTCAGTAAATTATACTAATCTAGCAACATTTATTTAAAAGGAAAGTCATTCAGGTTAGTATAATTATCAACAGTATGTATACTCCTAATGGTGGAAATATTTTCTGAAGCAAGCATAAGCGCCTCGGGTGAGACGCGTGCGTTCCATGGTTCGAGCCCAGGTTCCGGACTGTAATTTTTTTATTTTTATAAAATTGAATTTCTTACCTTGAATTGAATTTGTTAAGTTTTTAGGCCATCTTTTCTTAAAACCAATTTTTTGCAAAAAAAAACCGCAAAGAAATTACAAAAATTTACCTTAAAGGATTTACTTTTTTCTGATTGATGTGGGACTTAAGGTAAACTTATACTCACAGCCATAAGAAATAATAACTTCAGGTCATATACATATAAGTTAACACGAGAAGCGCCGTAAGGTTTATAATTACCTGAAATAAAAAAATAAGTTGCACATGCCTGAGTCAGCGCTTCCCACAACTGTTGTAACAAAACACCACACAACCGGTATTGCACACTAGCCGTGAGAACGAAATACGTTGCGCGTGGCCTGAGTCAGCCCTTTCCACGACTGCTGTGACAACACCGCAACTGCAATGCAACGGCGACGGCGGCGGTGGCAGCGCTTCCGAGAGCTTGAGGGTATAAGAATAATAATTGTCGTTTTCAGTAGTTAGTATGTAATTGAGGTACTCATCGACCGGTTCAGCCGGATTAATAAAGTTATGAAGATACAAGAGGAAGTCGTTTTCTAATACTTTAATAAAGCTATGAAGATACAAGAGGAAGACGGTTTTTAATATTTTATATATCACAAAATATTATTGAAATGCTATGAAAGTCAATATGAAATGTCTTTATACATGTCTAAATTGTGGTTGAGGGGAAAAACCAGAAAACCATATACTGAAGTTGTAATTTTCCCCCGATAAATGGGTTTCAAAAAAGCCAGATCTAAAGAAAAATTGTTAAATTAACAGCACTGTCTGTATATCCAAAACAAAAAACCCCAAATGAAAACCGGCGTCATGCTCATATGAGAAATTTAAGGAACTTCAAAATAAACGCTAAATTCATTTTCAATCAAAAAATATGTATATGTGGACACACTCCTTACGGTGAAATATTTTCATTCTCTCACTCATTGAGTATATTGAGTTAAACTAGTGGCGTCGGGGCGTCCAACTCATATTTCATTTGCTCTTCGAAAGGTAGAAATATTTTCCTTCTCCTACTCATTAAGCAAATTGAGTTAAAGTATACACCGGCGTCGGGATGTCTGTCCAAAATGATTTTGAGCGAGAGTTGCCCTCCCCTATACTGAACTATACCAAAATCTTAAAAAAAATACCAATTTGTTTTCACATATCTCGCGCGTTTTATTGCAAGCAGTAGTTCAAAATTAAAATTTTTAGGGAAAATACAATAAACGCTTCATTTTTTTTATTAGAACTCTATTATAAAAATGAGATTCAAAAGCATCTAAAATCGCTGGTGTTCACATAATTCAAAATAAAAATTTTTTTTTAAAACGCAATCAAACTTCTACTTTTTGTAAAATTCTATAATGAAAATGAGATTCAAAGGTATTCAGGGCCACTATTTTCGGTCGGTTATTCAGATGCATCGTAAAATATTTGTTTTCAACGTATCTCGCACGTTTTATTGCAAACAATAGTTCAAAATTAAAATTTTTACTCCATTTTAAAAATGAGATTCAAAAACATAGTTTTTTTTAAAACGCAATCAAACTTCTGCTTTTTTTTGTAAAATTCCATAATTAAAATGAGATTAAAAGGTATTCATGGCCTCTATTTTCGGTCGGGTATTTAGATGCATCCTAAAATCCTGAAAACACTAAGTGTTTATAATAATATGTAAATTTTTACTGTTCATAAAACTCCAATATTTAAACGGAATTCCAAACCAGCCATAGCCGCCTTATAATTAAAAATTTCAGATCAAAAAGAAAGCAGAGTCAAAATGGGAAGATGCGTCATTGAGTCGGAATTGCTAAATTTAATTTGTAATTTTCTCCCGGTAAATGGATTACAAAAAGCACTGCCTGTATACTAATAACCAAAAAATTACAATATGGCAACCATGTCGAAACGGTGGACATATTTTCACTCACTGAGCACATTGAGTTAAAGTAAACGTTATATATATTATAAGTCGAACTATGTTGTTGGTATATGTCCATCAAATCCAAGTTTTTTTTATTGAAATATTGACCGAATCTGAAGAAGTGGTGGCTCTGATGGTGGACTTTCAAACATTCCTAAGGACTGTTTTTGGCATCTCCTATTAATGATTACCGGTCTTTAATGGACTGATTTTTTTCGGTTAGTTGTCAAATTACCCGCCGTTTTATGTGAACAGACTCTTATAAAAGCTGCCCTAAATTACCCAACTATGTATAATTAATTTCAAGAACAAACATTTCTCAAATATTTCGGACTCTGGGCACGGACTCGGGATATACTAGTATATATTATAAGTCCAACTATGTTGTTGGTATATGTCCATCAAATCCAAGATTTTTTATTGAAATATTGACCGAATCTGAAGAAGTGGTGGACTTTCAAACATTCCTAAGGACTGTTTTTGCCATCTCTTATTAATGATTACCAGTCTTTAATGGACTTTCGACCACGGGATATACTAGGGTATTTAAATACCGTAAAATATATAACCAAAATACCATTTATTGCAGTATTATCTGTATAAAAAGGGGATAATCATTCATGTTCATATAACAAATGAGAATATCTTAACTATGTTACTTGTACGCTTGCTTGAAAGCGACTGAAATTATGCACCAGAAACCTCGTCCATTCATAAATTTTCATCAATTCTTGTCGAAAATCCTAAAATCAAATAAATTTCTGCATCGAAATTTATTTTCAGGTTTCACATATTTTTCAGACAATTTGGACAAGTCGACAAGGGACGCTTGCGAGGCAAGCAATTGCCAATGTAATAAATCTCATCCACCAGGCGCTCACAAAAATAAGCCCGTGTCCAGTTTCCTTTTGGAAGAATTAAAATTTTTTACACTTAATTTGATATTTCTTGGTTTGCTAGAATGACGCTTTGCCACAAACAGTAGACCCAACCAGAAAATAACTTGGTTTTATTTGTCGTTTGAAATGTATATTACTTTTTCTAACTGCGCAAATGATACTTTTAGTATATTTCTTATAATTCGTTGTGTACATATATGAACAGCATCCTTTAAGTGGATTTGTAAATTTGTTCAGGAGGAATATGAGGGGCATTCCAACACGGCGGCAAGTGACAAAAACAACTTCTTCAAATTATTCGTTATATCATTACATAGCAGAATCGGTTAACCATCGAATGCACAAGAAATATAGGATTAAATTTTCAAAGGTGAATTGAACTGAAGTTCGGCTCGTTTGGGGCGATACCGATCCGAATCTAAATTGAATTAAATGTTGGATAGTTCTTCAACCAGTTGGCTTAGAATGATATATTACGATTGCTTAATCGAATACCTTTATTGAAAATTACATTCTATCATAAGTACCAAATAAGCCCCACTCTATTCAAGAAAACAAACCAGTTTCTTTTATAAAATACTAGAGGGCGCGGCAGACTTTGTCCTGCCCATAAATTTACCTGCAGGGATCTAAATGTTGCCTATCCCTGCCCCAATTCTTATCCATATCCCTATACAACTTTCATATTTATTCACCTTTTAAACCTTCTCTGGACTTCGACGAATAATTCAAGGCCAAAGTTAGCCTAATCGCTCCAGCCGTTCGCGAGTTTTAGCGAAACTAACGAACAGCAATTAATTCTTATATATATAGATGATCTTTTCCATAATGGTAAAAATAGAAAAAAAAGTTATTGATTTTGGAAATGCCCCGTTTGGCTTTGGAAAATATTTTCATTTCCGACAAATTTGTTGCCGTTCGGTGTTCAAAAATCAAGAAGAAGAAGAATGGAAGAAACCATTCATACATATATAATTGAATGCTTGCGGGGGTGAAGATGCTATGTCGTATTTTTTAATTTTCACATTTTTATTCATGGAATATATGTAGATATTTTGCATACAAGATGTCTATCATTTTCTTTAAAATAAATAAAGTATATAAATTCGATAAAGGTTCAAATGGCCATACATACCAAGTTATACAACGACCGATGTCGCATTATGTTCCTACAAATAAATCTTGCGCACCAGGCGACCATAAAATATGCGCACACAGCTTCTTATCTTCAGCTGAACTGTTTGGCAGGCGACATATCTTTGTATGGATATTTTATTTTATAAATGTGTACATATGTATGTAAATTGTTTGTACGATTGATATTTTGTTAGCAAGAGGTATGCGGGAGGAGTGCATTTCAATTTTTTATAGAAATTGCAAGTGCGAACAAATGACATCTCAAACGCACTATCATAGATTGCAAATCGATATTCCTTTGACCTGCATACGAGGTGTGTTCAAAAAGTATCGCGAATTTTGAATTTTCGCGGTTACGTATATTCGAATTTCGAATTTTTTGTGGCGTTATGTTGGTACTCATGTCTCTCACTTATGCCGACAAGCTCGGCCATTTTGAATGTTCAGTTAATTGTTGACAGCTGCTTTGCTTGCACATGTTTTGGATCGTCTTCGATTTTTACCTATTTTTTTACCAAAATTGCTCAATTGTGACCAAAAACAGCATCGCAAGAACATTGCTAATGAGATGTTAAACTCTGTCCGCGACGACCCAAATTTGCTCCAGAGGGTCATAACTGGTGACGAATCGTGGGTTTATGGTTATGACGTGGAAACCAAAGCTCAATCATCTCAATGGAAGCTGCCGCACGAACCAAGACCGAAAAAAGCGCGCCCAGTTCGGTCGAATGTGAAAGTTTTGCTGACAGTTTTCTTCGATTGCAGGGGCGTGGTGCATCATGAGTTCTTGCCACAGGGAAGAACGGTCAATAAGGAATATTACCTGCAAGTTATGCGCAATTTGCGCGAAGCAATCCGCCAGAAACGCCCGGATTTGTGGAAGAACAAAAATTGGCTTTGGCACCACGATAACGCCCCTGCTCACGCATCGTTGCTTGTGCGCGACTTTTTGGCCAAAAACAACACACTAATGATGCCGCAGCCACCGTATTCCCCAGATCTGGCCCCCTGTGACTTTTTCTTGTTCCCTAAACTGAAGAGGCCCATAAAAGGACGACGTTACGCTTCTCTTGACGAGATAAAGACGGCATCGAAGGAGGAGCTGAACAAGATACAAAAAAATGATTTTTTGAAGTGCTTCGAAGATTGGAAAAACCGTTGGCACAAGTGTATAATATCTCATGGGGATTACTTTGAAGGGGACAAAATAGATATTCATGAATAAATAAATAATTTTTGAAAAAACACAAAATTCGCGATACTTTTTGAACACACCTCGTAAGTGTAAACAAGAAAGCATGTCAATTACCTAGGATCAATTCATCCACGATTGTTTGTTTGTTGCGTGGACATTAACCGATTTCGCCAAATTTTACAGCAAACAGTTACATTTATATATAGAAATTTCGTTTCCACAAATCAATTTTGGGCGGAGTTATGGCATAAAAAGTTTTGTGGAATATAAAAAGGGCGGGGCCACGCCCATTTTCGAAAATCTTAAGTTTTTGGATTTCTTTGTTTACGGAAACTTTTAAGCTGAAATATAAATTATGTAAAGCTATTTTACGCAAAGTTATTGCTTATTTAATATATCTACGATCCTCTTCAAAATCTTTCATATAAAAGTGGGCGTAGACCTTAACTGATCCCGCCCAGTTTTTCCTGGAACATTCCTTGCATACCTGCAAACCTGCGAGCTGAATTTCGTTTCGATATCTTGAACGGTTTCTGATTTCTGATTAATAATATTTCTAAATTTGACTTAATCGAAAGTGGGCGGTGCCACGCCCATTTTCAAACATTTCTTCAAAAATTTATTTTATGCCTTCATCTCAATGTATTCACCAAATTTTATCCTTATAGGTGTATTATGTACTGAGTAATCACTTTTTTTGTGTTTTCGAAAATATTATATATATAAAAAGTGGGTGTGGCTATCATTCGATTTTAAATAGCGCTCGGAGATGAGTGCCAAGGAACCCGCATACCAAATTTCATTAAGATATCTCAAAATTTACTCAAGTTATCGTGTTCACAGACTGACGGACGGACGGACATGGCTTAATCAATTTCTCTTTTCGTCCTGAACATTTTGATATATATAAGTGAATATCTATCTCGATCCGTGAATGCCGTTACGCACTGCCTTTACGCGACTAAAGTTAATATACCTTGTGTGCGAAGCACTACTAGGTATAAAAATAATCAAATAGGTTGATCCTTCACCAATCCGTCGATATATAGTCATAACTTCCGCTATGATTTCGATATTCGGTCCGTGCAAGGAGCAGCCCTTTACATATTAGTCCTTATTTTCCAGCATTTTTACCAGTAAGTTATGCATTTTATCCGCTGCTTTCATTTTTTCCCTGTGACGTCTTTTCTGATTTATCTGGTTGTTTATTGTGTTCTGTTCATGCACAATAAATGTTGACACTTTTCAGGGATGGAAGCAAATTTATAAAGGTTTACCTATTTAATAGGGTAATATTTTTTTTGAGAAAATAAAACACTATTAATTTATCGTAGTGCCATAGGTGTGCAATATTTTTGGTTAGTCCTTCATGGGTATTAACAAACAAATTCAATGGTTTTCCGACCCTGGAACACGCAACTTATAATTGGCAGTGAGAGTGGCTTGGATTTAGAAAATTTCGAGCTTTTAGTTGTTTGACCGTGTGACTTATTAATAGTCATAGCAAATGCCAAGCGGATTGGCAATTGTAACTGTTTAATTAGTATATGTGAATCTGAAGAAATCATTGGGATCCGTGGTAGAAGTACAGCTTCACCTTGAAATTTCCCACTTAAACTAGTACCTTCAGGAATGTTTCCCATGGTGTTTTTTATGACCAATGGCGGGGCATTACACAATTTTTGTGCATTGAAATTTGTAAACCAATCTTCAATCGAAAGTTATTTGGTGGCATTCCAGGTAAATCCAATGAATTTAAAAACTCACAGGATATTTGACAGTTTTATCAGGATCTACAACAGTGTCAATCGATTTCAATGTAATTTCATTACCTGGAAATGACTGCTGTATTTTTAAATTGGTGGTGTCAACATCTAAATTTTTAGCGTCTAAAATATCTCGCTCACGTAGCCTTGCATGATTTGTATGATTATGAATAATCTGAAAAGGGTCTTATTATTAACTCATCTTTTGTAGCTACCATGGGCAAACATTTTCTGGTAGTCGAATACATTGCGTAATTTTATATAACTAAATTTTACCATTACCAATGTCTAACAATTACTTAAAGGATAATTTTGAGGTTGAACACGCATATTAATGGTAAGGCATAATTTACTAACACTTCGCCAAAGAAAAGATTGTTTCAAACATGCGTTTATTTTATCCGCATGTGTCGCACGTGGAATGACGGGTAATGTTTGTCTGAAATCACCAGACAGCAGCGGTACATCACCACCGAAATGCCTGTTATTATTTCTTATATCTTTAAGGAGCGGACGAGAGTGGCAATCGGTTGAAATATTTTGTAAGATTTGTTTTATGAGCTTGTTGTAGAGCAGTATGCTCTATGAAATAAACACGTTGTCCGTTTTCAAGATGCTCAGCCAAATGAATAACAGTCGGCCCTTTTTTACGTTAGCACTAATGCGAAAATAATACCTGTACGAAAGAAAAATAATGATTACAGACCGATAGCTATCTTGCCTTTCTTGTCAAAAGTAGCTGAGCGCATACTGCATAAACAGATGACGTCTTATGTGCGACTAATATCCACAAAGGTAATGACGTGCAACTCGATGGTTGATCTACGGATATGATGCCTCTCACCTCTCATTACCCATCTTATCCTTCCTTACGGAAGGAGGGGTGAGATGACCTAGAAGGTTTAACTGGTCATAAATCGCTACCACGACAGTCGGGCAGTATCGTAAGGGAGTACCGGAGCGTACCGGGTTCAAATCCGGCCAAGGACTGTTAATTCGACAACACTCCCCAAAACCTTCGGGGAGAGAGAGAACTGAAGTCTTATGTTGCTTTAGGAGGGGCAGCAAACGTTTTTGCAAACACTCCTTAATGTATATTACCTGATTTATGCTGCCTGAGGTTATGAATTTTTGGTTTTCATACCACACTGACATATGGCTTGCCAGACCATATATTTTTTAGGAAACTTGTTCCACATTTTCAGCTTGAAGTTACTTGCCACACCTCCCCTCCTTGTTGAAGTATAACACTCAGCGCCTTGGATCTGTTTAAAGTCTGCTTTGACGTTAAAGTCTGCTATTACACTGTGAGACGTTTGAGGATTTTCCATTTTTTGTCCACAATTTATTTCGCGAGCTCAAAATTCAACGTCGACACTTTTAAACAATTGTGAATTTTGCAAAAAGCAAATACGTGGAAATAATAATGACAGAAAACACTATGAAAGTGCATAATCATCTATTATCCACAGAAAATATTACGGAAGTTATGTGTAAACAAAATCGACTAGCTTTTTTCGTTTCCAATCTTTAGAGCCACATGAACAAAAAAAAGGTTCATACCTGCATGTGTTTAAAATAATGTAAAAAGGCATAAGGGATAGGTTAGAAAATAAGAAAAGGGGGAAAAATCGCTAAAGGTGGAAAAAGTATAGATATAAAGGAGAGGCCTGTCCTGTCAGGTAGGGTCTTCCCTACCACTTCCGCGACCCTTGCGCGAAAGCATGGGCACTGTGCTGACTCCTAACTTCTCACAGTGCTCCCGATCCTGACTCAAGTCTACTTGTCGGTCACGTAGTAATTTTTCCTGATACTCACCTTCACATTATTTAGTCCTGCATCTTAGCAATGATAGCCAAAGATGTTCAACTCAACATTATAAAATTTTTTTTTTTATAATAAAAATGTTCTTAAATTTTTGTATTCTTATAGACTATACTTAGGCTATTTGGAAATTCAAAGAAAAAAAAGAAAAGTTAAAGGCTAAGCAAAAAGCTAACTAACTACTTAGATGTGTGCGTGTTTCGGTGAGTATTTGGTTCTAGCAACAACAATGATCTCACTGTTGCTGTTCGCAAATCTTGGCTTCATATATCTTCTTTCGCATCTTCTGTTACAAAGGATGATATTATTAAATACGTCTCTCAGAAAACTGACATTAGTGTGGAGGAGCTAATGTATTTCAAACTTCTTAGAAAAGACGAAGACGAAAATACTGAACGAAAGTTTTTCAACTTTAAACTTGGCGTACCAACAGATTGTGTCTCTATCGTCCTCAATGAGTCACTATGGCCTAAACATGTCAGGATCAAGCCTTTTTTCCAAAAGCCAGGGCTGGGAGCAGACAAAACCTAGTTGGTAGTGATTTTACTAATTCACAACGTCCTACGTCCTCTACCGCTTCTTCTGGTCTTAAGATCTACTTTCAAAATATTTCCGGCTTAAGAACTAAATCCCACATTGTTAACTCATTCAGCGCCCAAATGGACTTTGATATCATTGTCATTGTCGAGACGTGGTTAAACCCTGATTTTTTCGATGGTGAATTCTTCGATTTAAACGCCTACGATGTCTTCCGTAAGGACCGAGATCCAGCCAAGACTGGCTATCGCAGAGGTGGAGGCGTTCTCATCGCCGTGAAACGCAAATACCGTGCCTGCTTAATAACTCTTTTAAATGACGACTCTTTGATTGACCAGCTATGTGTCTGTATAAAAGGCTCTTGAAGATCCGGATCGCTCTATATCGTAGCTTCATATATTCCTCCTAGTAGTGATTTTGAACTTTATAAAATGCATGCCGACAATATCACATCGCTTGTCAAAAACAATGTACTAGACGATAACCTATGTATTTTAGGCGATTTAAACTTGAGTAACGTCCTCTGGACTAATAATGCTTGTAACTCTTGTCTCATGCCATCTAATGTAACAGCCTCTAACGAAACTTATCTTATAGATTGTATTTTAAGTGTTAATTTGAAGCAAATCCATTTATTTTTTAACGAGCTAGGCAAAATCCTAGATCTCATATTTGTCAGTGATAATATTAACTACGTTATTTCTGAGTGCATGTCGCCCATGAGTCAATGTGATAAACATCATAAGGCCATTACTCTAAGCGTTGAGTCTTTTGAATACCTTCCGACTTTTCTAAATGCTAATTATAAAATCATTTTCAAATATGATACCTGTGATTTTGTGAATCTCAATAGTTTATTATTGGATGTCAACTGGTCTGCTCTAATATCAGATTCAAGTATCGATGAGTGCTTTTCCAAATTCAAAATATTTATGCATGAGTTCTGTATGAATAATATTTCCATTAAAAAGAAGCGACCACATAGTATTCCGTGGTACACAAAAGAATTCAAAAAGCTTAAAAACCTAAGAAACAAATTTCACAAACGTTTTCTGCTCACTAATAATATATATTTTTATTATAAATATAAAAACTTTGCTGTCGAGTTCAATCGCCTAGATAAATATCTGTACAATAAATTCATTCGCGGCGCCGAGTGGAGTATTAAAAGTAATCCGAAATATTTTTGGACGTTTATCAAATCAAAAAGATCACGCTCTTTTATTCCAAAGTCAGTGTTTCTTGATGATCAGTTCGCTGATGGGCCCAAAGATGTAGCTAATCTGTTTGCTAACTTTTTTAGGTCTAATTTTACTTCTGAAAATGATGTCCCCACATCTAGCTTTCCTTCAAACTTCTCACACCTTAATTTTGGGTATCTCACCCTATCTTCAGAAGACATTGCCAATGGGCTTGCCACACTTAAGCCGTCTTCTCAAACTGATGTTGATGGCCTGTCGGCACTCCTTTTAAAAAAATGTCCTGCTCTAATCGCGCCATTGAAAATTATTTTTAATAAATCTCTTGCCTTAGGAACCTTCATTAATGATTGGAAAGTTGCTCACATAGTCCCAATCTTAAAATCAGGTAAGAAAAACGATGTTCGGAATTATAGACCCATCTCAAAGCTCTCTACCATTTCTAAGCTTTTTGAGTGCATTGTAAAAGATAAATTGTATTTTGCAACCAAATCTCTTATTTGCCAAAATCAACATGGGTTTGTGTCTGGGCGATCCACAGCCACGAATTTAGCTGTATTTGTAGATTACTGTCATACTGCTTTCTCTGCTGGATTCCAGGTTGACTGCGTATATACAGACTTCTCGAAGGCCTTTGACAAAGTTTGTCATGGAGTACTACTTCAAAAGCTTGCTCATATGGGTTTCCATTCCTGCTTTTTGAAATGGATACAAGCTTACCTCTCTAATAGACGCTGTGTTGTTACCATCGATGGGGTTTTGTCAGAACCTTTTTTTGCTTCATCCGGTGTCCCGCAAGGAAGCGTTCTAGGCCCTCTACTATTTGTTCTTTTCATAAACGACATAAGTAGTTGCTTTTCATTTGCAAATTATTTACTGTACGCAGATGACCTCAAAATTTTTGCGGTTGTCAAGGATACTTCTGACGAAGTTAAGTTTCAACGTGATATTGACGCTGTTCATTCGTGGTGTCTACGTTATAGTCTCTCTTTAAATATTAATAAATGCTTTAAGATGACGTTTGCTAAAATTTTGAATGTTCGTAATACGAACTATAGCATTTCGAATACTTTCCTGCGCAATGTTACTGAAGTAAAAGATCTAGGGGTTATCTTTGACCCGAAGTTGAACTTTAATAATCATGTGGACTTCATAATTGCAAAGTCTTACTCAGTATTTGGCTTTACCCGTCGGAATTCGACTAAGTTTTCTGACCCTTACACTCTGAAAATGTTATTTATAACATTTGTACGTTCGCGTCTTGAGTACGCAGTTTTCATATGGAGGCCCTATAGCCAAGTTTCTATTAAAAGAATAGAACGTATTCAAAAGGTATTTCTTAAATTCGCTCTAAGAACCTTAAAATTCGACGATCCTGTCCGTTCTTATGCTTCGCGTCTCATGCTTATTGACCTACAATCATTGGATAGTCGTAGGTCTATGTTGTCGATGACTTTTATATTCAATATTATTCAAGGCATCCTTGATTGCCCCTCTCTCATGGAAAGGATTACCTTTAATGTTTCTAGGCGTAACCTCCGAGTCACTTACCCTTTTTACTGCAAAAAGATTACAACTAAATTCGCCAGTAATGCTCCTCTTGCAAGATCTATGCGAGAATTTAATATTTTGTCTCAAACAATCGTCATTGATTTTTCAATGACCACAGAAGCTTTCGTAATTCTTTTTCGCTCATTATCTATAGATATTTAAACTTGTTCTGAATGCCATCATATTAATTTCAGTATGTAACTCCACATAACAATGTAATATACTTGTAATCTTTATATAAAATGTATGTACTTTTTGTTAGTAGTCTGTAAGAAACTTTGTTTCATTGACGGTATTACAATAAATAAATAAATAATAAATAAATAAATAAATTACTAAACAACTAACATAAAGCTCAAAAATTCATGTAGATTAAACATCTTTATATCTATAGCATTATTAAATCTAAGTAAAAGTAAAAAAAAAAAGTTATCATGAAATTGGTGCTAATTGTGTTAACCTAAGTATTGCATACATTTATAAATCTGTAAAAATCCACCGCAATTCAGAAAATAAAAAAATTATCAAAAAATATATTAAATTATGCTACCACTTAATGTGCCTTCAGATGATCTTGCGATCAGCTGTTCGATTTGTGGCATTGACCTAGATTTAAATTTCAAGATCAAGGCCAAAGATGTAGTTATGTATAAAAAATTAAAAAAATTTTGAGTTTTGTAATTATGTGCGTGTGATTGTGTGTGTTTCTAGGAGTGGTTATGTATGTACTTGTGCTCTTATCTGTATTTCACTAATCCCTTTGTCTACCTTGGGAGCAGAGTGTACATGCATACGGGAATATATACATATAGCTAATTATCACTCACCAAGTCGCTAGATCCAAAGGCGCCACTGTAGAGTAACTGTGCTGGAAAGAAAAGAACTCAACTACGCTCGATCATGCGCACAGCAATCCCTAAACAATGCTCAGCCAGATCTCTCCCTTGTGATCTTGGTCTTTGAGCTACTAATTAGTCCCGCCTAAGACAATGTCGGGAGTGGTCTGCGCTTACCTACGTTCTCCTGTTCTTCTTAACTACGTACATAAAAAAAATCCAAAAAGGTGAAGTCCACATTAATTGAATACAAATTTTACAAGGTTACTATCGGTTCGGAGAAAAGATGACCCAAGGCTACCAACGCGTATAGGTATTCGTTCGCGTGCAGAAGAAGCAAAAGAAGTGCCAGGTCTTCCACAAGCATTTGACCTGGGGCTTGCTAGCCACTTAATGGTGCACCGGACAAATAAAACGAAATCGGAAAGAAAAATTTTATATGGAACTTACGTAGTTCAAAGTGCATAACAAAAAGTCGGAACCTAATAATGTGATGAATCCACCCTGTACAAATACCCGAAAGTAATTATATTTCCAAAACAAAAATCTAATACCCTAGCCTAACTTCCATAAAAGCAAAATTTTCTCGGCACTTCTCCCCTACCCTGTCTTCCGAGTACTACGCGCGATGAACTATGTATATAAATATAGAAACCACAAGCATTAAATATATATAACACAAGAATTAAATTAAAAACAATTAGACAAAAATAAAATGTCTCCTTCCGTGTGGATCCTGGTGCTCTCGCTGTGTTTTCCTCCGAAGTTTACGTTGTTTGTGGCTGCCGGCGGTGATTTTTGGTCGTTAGTACTCTTACTAATTGCTGTTGTTGTTATGTTTAACCGTTGCTGGTGCTTCTATCAGTATACAAATTTCCAGTGGGATTCTCGTTGTTGTAGTAATAGCTAATAGTTGTTGTTGTGGCCGATGAATCTCCGCGTGCTCCTTGTTTAATTTTTGTGTTTTTTTTTGCGCTCACCATTCACAGTAACCGTTTGGCCCCCACCGATTATTGGTCAAATAAATAGTCAGCAATATTCCGCGTTCTGGAGCAGTGTAGCGTAACATGGTTTATTAGCGTGTATTTCGCATGTGTTTACTACACAAATGTCAAAACAGAACTGACTTTAGGGGCCAATCGCAAAATTTATAGCATTTTCTGATAGGAGGATTACTTTTGCGCCACCTTGTATTAAGTTTAAAGTCAGATTTATTTTTAGAACATGGCATCTCAGCCCTTGATTTCAGCTTATTTAAAATGCAGCCCTCTCTAGCCTCGTATCCACGTTTTTACTTGCATCGGTTACTACTTTGACACATCTTTCTACTGCTTGTGTGCGACTGGACAACTTAGGAACCGATATTTAAATACTCTTCATCCTCAGCAGCTTAATTTAATTTAAGGAGGTTACGACGTATTTGTTATTATATATGTAAAGTCTCTGAAGTCTGTTATATTGATTTTAAAAATTCGTTGGTATTTTGTGCTATGAATAAGAAAAAGAAGATAGAATCTCGAAATGGTGTTTGTCCCGTGTTTGGACCTGCTTCGACATAGCCCTTGGATCAGTTGCTTACGCATGCAGATGTGGCTAGGCAGTTAAGAAAATATGAACGAAAGTTGTTATTGAAATAAAGGAGCGATGGGAAAAAACAAACATACCATATTTTAGCAACCGAAGAATTAAATCGATGGTTTTGACAAACCACAAGAAACTACTTTTGGCACTGAAATCATCGCACAAATTTAAGAATCCTCTGAAAAGCAGCAAAGCTCGAAGGAACCCTATGGAAGCTCTCAAATCTACTTCAGAAACAACACTTTTTGATATTGCAGTCTGTAAATGCGAGAATTACGCGTTATGTAGTTGTAAACAGCCTATAACAACTGCTGAGAGGAACTTTATACAAGACCAAAGAAAAAGCCGAAACAAGCGAAAAATGACGGGAAAATACTACACGTACAGAAATGTGATGACTCAGTATCATACGAAGAGAGTGACGCGGCCACCGACGAAGAGGTTAACAAAGACCCTGAAGAGTACACTCCACCTAAAGAAATATGTAACAGAAAGGGGGGAAAAACAAGATATACCAGGAAATTGGAAAAAACTGCCTTGATATCAGATCGCTTTGGTGTACCCAGCAATGCCGCATGTGCGATAGCAAATGCAACTCTGCTAGATTATGGAGTATTATCTTCACATTCAGCTAGTGAAGATATTGTTGATACAAGAAAGCTTGACAGGAGTAGGAAGGACGTTCGAAAAGTAGCAATTCAGAAACATATCGAGGATCATCATCCTATTACTGCATTGTATTTGAGAATTTTGGATGCAAGAGAGGTTGAAGAAGAAAAGCCTTTGACCATAAAAAAACGTGGTAGACCTGAAAAGTATTCGGCGCGATCTGTTAGAGTTTTTAAGCCGCCTAGAAATATAATTAATGCTGAAGCAGTTGACTACGTGGACCTCATTGACTGGTCAGCATGCAAAATAACTGCCCCACCTTTACTTGACGACATTCCTTCCGAAGACTTGCAGATGTATTTATTAATGGAAAATCCACCCAAACTTGAAGTTCCGAAGTTGCCCAATCACACACAAGCAGTAGAAAGATGTGTCAAACTAGTAACCGATGCAAGCAAAAACGTGGTTGGATACGAGGCTAGAGAGGGCTACATTTTAAATAAGCTGAAATCAAGGGCTGAGATGCCATCTTTTAAAAAGAAGTCTGACTTTAAACTTAATACAAACTAATACCTGTTTGAAATAAATTATTTTTCTATAATTGTTGAAAATATTTTATAATGCAGATTTTGTTATAGTGACCAATAAATAAAAGTATGACAACAAATATATATGTATGTACTGGTGATTTTGTAGCTGACACTTAAGGTCAGGTCTGTCTACCATTTAGAAACTCTCTAAGTAATATAATACCTTGCTTTCCCCCTTTCGATTAGTATTTTTTAAAGGGAAAATTTCGAATCCTCGTCCATAGCTCAAAAACTCAAGGACTTCGTAAAGTCAATATATAGAAAAGACCTCAGAAATTTAACATCTATAATGACTCCTACATCCTAGCCTCAGTGAGAAATTATTTAAGGTAATTTAAGCTACTAATACCGTAGATAATTTGAATATAAGTGCTTTTTTTTATAAAAACGGACAAAACGATCGGGCGGAGGCTCAGGACATTAACCGAATCGATTCATTTTTTGGCATTTTGATTAGAATGTCAGATGACAACTTTCTATAACTAGCCCACAAAAGTGGTTTTATGGGGTACCCTAATTATTAACAAACATTAATTACATAGTACGGTTCCTCTGCGCCATATTGGCTTGATAGAGGATATCTGGCTTTTGCAAGTATTCGGTTGGAAAACATACATATATAAAAAACAAGTAAGGAAGTCTAAGTTCGGGTGGGACCGAACATTGTATATTAACTAAACCCCACTGCAAAAGCGAAGTTGTATATCTTTTTTGATATTCATTCCT
This sequence comes from Merzomyia westermanni, assembly GCA_949987695.1. Classification (NCBI taxonomy): domain Eukaryota; kingdom Metazoa; phylum Arthropoda; class Insecta; order Diptera; family Tephritidae; genus Merzomyia; species Merzomyia westermanni. The sequence goes on along the minus strand of OX465292.1, from coordinate 131,043,205 downwards.
TTCATGAACATGAAATGTTTGTACGTACGAGTATACTGAAATGATCAGGAGGATGAGCTAAGTCGATGTAGCCAACCTTCTTTCGATAAGTCTATCTGTCTGTCCGTCTGTCAATTTGAACGCAAATCCGAACTGAAAGTAATAAAATAGACCTGCGTAAATTGGGAAGCCATAATAAATCACTACTAGGTATATAATGTGCGGTCCCACCCGAACTTGCACGGATATTTTACTTTTCATCCTGAAGGTTTTGATGTACATTAATAAATATATATCTCGATTCGTTTATGCCGAATGAAGTAGTATGCCTTGTGTGCGTAGCAAAAATATATATAAACAAGTAAGGAAGTCTTAGTTCGGGTGGGACCGAACATTATATACAGGGTGGCTAATGAAAGCCGCTACCAAAAAAAAATTAAATAACTTTTTTTCTATTTAATGAATCTGGTTAATTTTTTTTTTATTTTGCAGATTGACTTTTACATTTAACAAAAATGGATAACTGGGACACTGAAACAAGAATTTGGATTGTCCGCCGCTATCACGCACTGGAGTCCGTAATTTCGGTTCAAAGAGAGTATAGGCGCACGTTTGGCGGCAATCCTCCGAGCAGATGGACCATAATAAGAATTGTAAACAATTTTGCCGAGCATGGGACAGTCAACAGAAGACCTTACCATCGAAACCCTTCAGTTCGAACAGAGGAAACAATCGCTGCTGTAGCTGCTGCCAAACAAAACAATCCACGTGTTTCGACAAGAAGCTTATCTGCTCAAATGGGTGTAAGCAGACAGTCATTACAGTCAATTATGCACAAAGATTTGGACTTATTCCCATATAAAATTCAAATGGCCAACAAACTGAACGCTGCAGACTTGCCGATTCGCTTGGAATTTTGCCAGAAGATGCTTCAAATGGTGGAAGAGGATGGAAACATGTTGAACTGCCTTTTCATGTCTGACGAGGCCCATTTCGATTTCAACGGCAACATAAACACACAAAATTGTCGAATATGGAGTGCTTCCAACCCACAGATACTCCATGAGACGGAATTGCATCCACTTCGTGTCACAGTGTGGTGTGCAGTTTCATCACGCTGCATTGTCGGGCCCTACTTCTTCGAAGAAAACGGTCACACCGTTACGGTTACTGGCGACCGTTACTTGAGCATGTTGAGAGAGTTTTTCTACCCAGAATTACGCCGAATGAGAATTTCTTTCAACTCTGTGTGGTTTCAGCAAGATGATGCAGCTCCTCATATAGCCCAACCTGTTATGACAGAATTGCGACGAAAGTTTCGCAATAAGCTGATATCCAGAAACTCCACATTCCGTTGGCCACCCAGGTCGCCTGACCTTACTGCACCTGACTTTTTCTTGTGGGGTTATTGCAAACAGGAAGTCTTCAAAGCAAAACCAACAAATTTGAATGAACTAAGGCAATCCATTCGAGAAACAATTGCGGCTATTCCTGTCTCAACTCTCCAAGCAGTAATGAACAACTTTTTGGTAGGATGCCGCACATGCATCGACGAGCAGGGGGGGCATTTAAATTCCATTATTTTTAAAACTAATTAAGCTTTATTTAATAAAATTTAATGAGCTTTAACATGAATAAAAGAAAAATTAATTCCATACACTGAAAAAAAAATTATTTGAGTTTCTTAATGTCGAAAAATTCATCAGCCACCCTGTACCTAGTAGTGATTTATTATGGCATCCCAATATACGCAGGTCTATTTTATTACTTTCAGTTCGTATTTGCGTTCAAATAGACAGACGGACAGACAGATAGACGTATCGAGAGACGGACATGGCTACATCGACTCAGCTCATCCTGCTTATCATTTCAGTATACGTACAAACATTTCATGTTCATGAAAGGAATGAATATCAAAGAAGATATACAACTTCGCTTTTGCAGTGGGGTATTAACTACTTTCACGGATATTTTACTTTTCATCCTGAAGGTTTTGATATACATTAATAAATATATATCTCGATTCGTTTATGCCGAATGAAGTAATATACCTTGTGTGCGTAACAAAAATAGATATAAAAAATGATGTATTTTATAGGCGCCAAAGAACTCAACCGATCTTTATGAAATTTTCACAATATATACTTGGGTTCACTGGGTACAGCATAGACGATATATAGTTTTGGAAAAGTAGGCGGAGCCACATCCCCAGGCTATATAAAGTTCCAATTCGTCATAACTCCAAACTTTCTTGGCCTAAACTAATGAAATTTGGATATATGTGCCACTTAGTCAATATCTACATCATGTTTCAAAAGTGGGCGGTGCCACGCCCACATATTTTGTGTTGTGTTTTGCTCTTGAACTTTCACGATAAGTTCAGAAGTTCGCTGGGCACGACACAGTCTGTATATAGCTTTTGGAAAATCCCCCAAGTCATATAAAGCTGCAGTTCGGTATAGTTAGGAGTTTATTTGGTTCAAGTGAGTGAAATTTTATATATAGATGTGTTCTATATATCAAAACGTCAAAACAACGTTTATCGGGTTTGCTGTTATATTATAAAACGGCCAAAGCAAACCACAAATTTCAGCATTCTTTTGTAAAACTGAGAGACTAGTTTGCGTTCAAATAGACAGACGGACGTCGTGCTGATCATTTTAGTGAACTTTTCTTTTCTTGTTCTCATACTTACATACATTTTATGTTTACGAAAGGTATGAAAATCACAAAAGATATATAACTTCGCTATTGCAGTGAGCTATTAACTACGTGCCCGCATATTTCGCTTGTGTGTTTTCCGATTTGGCTAATTTTTGGCAGGAGTATAATACATACTACTGAGAAGCAGATGACCAATTTTCATTGAAATATCAAGATCGAATTATAAGCGATTGCCTTTGAAAATAGCAGAAGATTTATGCTGAAAAGTGGGCGGCCTACTTCTTCGAAATTGAAAAAATTTTTTTGCGGCCTAGTTTTTCTTAAAATGTTTATTATGTGTGCAAAATTGATATAACTTGCTTAGTTGTAGAAATATCGCTTTTTAAATTTTACAAAAAAAATTTTCAGAACTATGTTAAAAAACTGGGCGTGGACATTAACCGATTTCGCCCATTTTTACAAAGAACAGTTAACTTTATATATGGAACATTATCACCCAATTTTGTTTCGACAAATCAATTTTTGGCGGAGTTATGGCATAACAAGTTTTGTGGAATAGTCCACTATAAAAAGGGCGGGGCCGCCCATTTTCCAAAATTTTAGGTTTTTTGATTTCTCTGTTTACGGAAACTTTAGAAGTGAAATATAAATCATGTAAAGCTATTTTACGCAAAGCTATTGCCTATTTAATATATCTACGATCCTCTTCAAAATCTTTCAAATACAAGTGGGCGTAGACCTTAACCGATCCCGCCCATTTTTTCTGGAACAGTCCCTGCATACATGGAAACCTGCGTGCTGAATTTCGTTGCGATATATTGAGCGGTTTTTGATTTCTGATTAATATTATTTCTAAATTTGACTTAATCAAAAGTGGGCGGTGCCACCCGTATTTTCAAAAATTTCATGAAAATTTATTTTATGCCCCAATCTCAATGTATTCACCAAATTTTATCCTTATAGATGTATTATGTACTGAGTAATCACTTTTTTTGTGTTTTCGAATATATTCTATTGGTAATATCGATTTCGCATACTCATTGAAATGTGGAATGCATTCTTGGGAGGTTAAAAACAAGTTTTAGTGCGGTGTTCTGACCCGATTGGAGGGATCTTATTTCATTGATTACTTTATGGGCATATATTATTGGAAGATACGACAAATGGCTGTGAATAAGAGACTGGTATAAGGACAACTTAACATGCGTTGTTAGCTTATTACGAAACTTATATAGAATTCCAATAGTGGGAGTAATTTTAGATTTTGTTGCATCAATATGGATGGCCCAAGATAAGTTTCTAGCGAGATGCACTCCCAAATATTTAACGGTGTCCACCTCAAAAATCTCCCTTCCGTCAATAAATACACTAAACTTCTGATTTATTTGAGGCGTTATTTATGGTCTAAACCTGACTAGTTTAGTTTTACCTGCATTCAGCACCAATTTATGTAAGCGCGCATACTCGGAGATGGCAATAGCATCGTGTTCAATCTGAACCTTAAGAACTGCGGGATGTTTATACGGATAGAATAAGCTAATTTCATCTGCAAACATTACGAGACGACCATAAAAATTAAGATTCTTAATGCCATTTATATAGAGCTTAAACAGTAATGGTTCCAAGACGCTGCCCTGTGGTGCACCACAACTGATTGATTTTAAGAAACTCTTTGACCCATTGATTTCTACATATTGTTTTCGGTTTTCAAAATAGTCTGTTAAAAGTTTATGTTCCTTATTTCTTATGCCTACCAATTTTAGCTTTTGAAATAAAATACGATGGTCAACGAGGTCAAAAGCTTTGCTGAAATCATAAAACATGCCAGCTACACCAGCATATCCATGATCCAAGCCATCGCAAATAATATTGACAACATTGACCACCGCCTCTTCGGTGCCACTACCTTTTCTAAACCCAAATTGATAAGGAAACATGACCTTTTCTGACTCCAAAAAATACATAAGTTGGTCGTATATAATCCTTTCAAAAACTTTATCTATAATTGGTAGAACAGCAACCGGCCTGTAATCTTCAGCTTTCTTTGCATGAGTGAGTTTTTGAACTGGTATTACTTTATGAATTTTGAGAACTCCTGGATAAGAGGAACTTCTAACCATGTTATTAAACGCTTGTGTTAAATAGGGTGCTATAATATCCTTTGTCAAAAATAGTGCTTTTGGTGGTATCTTACAATGTTGTCAACGCAAGTTCCATGTCCTGGGCGCTAATCTCATTCAGCACGAAATTGTTTTGAAGCTTTGTTGACATTCTTAACGTGCAACAGTCATCGTCGTCTCGAACTTCGATGCTGTTTTGTAAGTCCTTTACGGATTCTAGGAAAAAGTTATTTAAAAAGTTAGCCTTATCTATGTCACACGTCAGTGGAACATCATCACTGCCATTGAGCACAATACACTCTTTCTTTTTTCTGCCTAAAGTGGTGTTGAGAAATCTCCACGTTTTTTTTGGATCACAGCCACATTTATTAAGCATAGACGAATAATAGTTGTTCATTGACAACTTCGTTGCGCTTTTAATAACACGGCTTATTCTCCTAAGTCTTTCACATACCTCCTTATCACGACTAGTTTTTTTCTTGAGTTTCAAAAGTTTATTCTTTAACACCAGCAAAGCTTGAATGTTCTTGTTTATCCAGGGTGCTATTTCATATCGTAAAAGGGATTTATGTTCTATTTTTGTCGTAGCTAATTCTAAAGTATCTGAAATATCATGCATGAGTTCTGCTAAGTCGGACTGATTATTTCCATCATACCTATTTAACTTTCCTTCCAACTGATTTCGAACTTTATCGTAGTCAACACTACAAACTACTCTTTCAACAGACTGGATATCCGGAAGCTCGTAATCAATCTTGCATACTAAAAGATTGTGATCAGATAACGTACATTCGATAGAATCTATTGAAGGTTTCCTTTCTAAATTGCAAAAAATGTTATCTATGCAGGCCTTGCTTGCTGGACGAGTAACTAGTGTATGACAGTTATAAAGGCCATACATGCTAAAAAGGTTGATAAAACAACTACTAGATGAATTTCCAGCTAATAAGTCAATGTTCGTATCACCCAAATAAACTACGGTTCCGTTAGCATTAGTGGAAAGAAGATTATCAATAAATTGAAGGAATACATTTTCAGTGCACTTTTGAGATCTGTATATGGAAACAATCTTTATGTTGCCTCACACTCTTTGTAAACAGCATCATCATCATTATCTGTTAGACCGCGCAAAACTTGTCTTATATTTGTTGTTGTCGATAAGGCATGTAACAACTTGTCAACATCATCTATACCCTTTATTGTTGTTTCAGGTGCTTGCTCATCTTTCTTCGCTATTATTTTATTGCCTTTAACAAAAACCATACTAAAAGCAACTGATTTAAGGGATTTTGCATGATCGAATAAAGCAAGTGTATCTTTACTAAGGCAGTTCCTGACAAACACATCTTTCTTTGCTTCGATTTCCTTTAGTTTTGACTTGACTGTCATGAACTTGGATTTGCTGGTATTACTGGCGAACTTAACCGTCGGCAATTGGTACCCAGCTGCCTTTGTGTGGTTTTACACCGACAAGTACTCGTCTGTGCCCTGCTGGTCTTCTCAAGGCGATGTGACCACGTATCCCAATTAAACTTGCTGCAGGCGTGCACTCTAAAGAGTAAATTGCGTATCTTCCGCTTGGACCGTTTTTCTTAGCTTGGGCTATTACATTCGCGCACTTCACTAAAAAATTTAAATAGCTTAGCTCAGTCCACCTAATCGTTCACTCTCCTTCACAGGGCATTGCTTTAACGTCACTCCTCCCGCTGACCACTTCTGCGCCCTTTTATAGCCTCCGCCGTGGCAAAAAAAGTAACCTTTTCGCGAAAGCTTCCACACGGGGCCGCATTCACACCTACACCCCCATACACTCACACCACATGCTAATATGGTCCTTACTTTCTAACACAGATATAAAGTTGCCAGGCGTTCAGCAACACTGTCTCTGCAACAGTGTCTGTTGTTAACAGCAAGCATCAATGCTACCTACCGCTGTAACACAAGCAATGTTGATGAAGCCTTGCTGCGCTGCATCCAGGTTAGGTACTTAGCTAACATTGTGGTATACCGGCAATATGGCGAAAAGCTGTCGTTACAAGCTTCTCTTTAAGATAGGTAACACATATATTTTACTCTGATTAAGACAAAGCCCAGTGTGAAATGGCTGAGATATCTGCATTAAGTTTATAGCACAGGTCGTCAATGTCATTAATACTCCTAGACAGGTAAAGCTGCACGTCATCGGCGTAAGCATGCATATTGACGAATTTTCAAACTGTAAGAATGTCTTTTATAAAGAGGCTAAATAACAACTGGCCTAAAATATACCCCTGTGGCACAGGGCGTGACGTTTGAGACCCTCTGGTACCGTTGACTCTAGTAACTGTTCATTAGGACCAATGAATTATCACTAAAACCAAAATAATACCTGAGCTTGGATGAGAGCAGCTTATGGTCCATTAAGTCAAATGCCTTGGAAAAGTCAAGGAGGCAGAGAAGAGTTAAGAAATTATCATCAAATGGGATCCGTATGTCGTCAAGGATCTTAAGCATAGCTGTGGTGCACCCATGCTTAGCCCTGAATCCATACTGAAGAGGTGACAGCAACTGCTTACTCTGGACATGGCATGTAATTTGTTCCGAGATTAAGGCTTCGAAGGCTTTGGACAAAGTAGGCAGTATACTTCTAGGACGGAAATCAGATGGGGTGTTAGCAGACCTTTTCTTTGCTATTGGGCAAGCTGATGCAACCTTCCATTGACTAGGTAAGCATGATGTTTTGATACAATGATTAAAAATATGAGTTACCGCTCCAATAATGAAAGGTTGAACCATTTTTATAAATTTTATATGAATCCCTTCTTCACCAGTCGCATTTGATTTTACATTGATAATACTCCTAACCACGTCCAACTCAGGTACATTTACAAATTCAAATGCATCACCAGAATAACAGGAACTACTTCGGGGAACAAAGACACGAGAGGTTGCACATTGTCAAGGGTTTATAATCAATTCTTGATTAAGTTGCTCAGGGCCTTTGTTGTTTTCGCAGCCACACACACGCAAGCGTTTAAGATTACTCCATAAGATTTTAGGTGGCAAGGAGGCGTTGAGTTTGGATAAGTAAAACTTGCGTTTTTCGCTTCTGATGATGGAATGAGAACGGCGACCTGGTGGCCGATGTTCAGAGAGCACTCAGAATATGGAGGGATCACTTCTTTGCCCTTTTAAATGGAGAAACTGAGCAAGAAACCAGAGAAGATGCCGAACCCGAGCCCACAATCGAAGATGATGGAATTGACGTTCCACAACCCGACTATAATGAGGTGCGAATAGCAATATCCCGATTGAAAAACAATAAAGCAGCTGGCGCTGATGGTTTGCCTGCTGAGCTATTCAAACACGGAGGCGAGGAGCTGGTAAGGCGCATGCATTAGCTTCTATGCAGAATTTGGTCGGATGAATGCATGCCTGAAGATTGGAATCTAAGTGTTCTCTGCCCAATCCACAAGAAGGGCGATCCTGCAAACTGCGCCAACTATCGCGGAATCAGCCTTTTGAATATCGCATATAAGGTCCTATCAAGCGTATTGTGCGAAAGACTGAAGTCTGATGTAAACAGACTGATTGGATCTTATCAGTGTGGCTTCAGACCTGGTAAATCTACCATCGACCAAATTTTTACAATACGCCAAATCTTGGAAAAAACCCGTGAATAGAGAATCGACACACATCATCTCTTTGTTAATTTTAAAGCCGCTTTCGATAGCACGAAAAGGAGCTGCCTATATGCCGCTATGTCTGAATTTGGTTTCCCCGCAAAACTTATACGGCTATGCAAAATGACCTTGAGCAACACCGCCAGCTCGGTCAGAATTGGGAAGTACCTCTCCGAGCCGTTCGAAACTAAACGAGGTTTCAGACAGGGTGACCCACCATCGTGCGATTTCTTTAATTTAATGCTGGAGAAAATAATACAAGCTGCAGAACTTAACTGCGCTGGAACAATATTTTATAAAAGCGTGCAAATGTTGGCATATACTGACGATATTGATATCATTGCCCTATTTATTTGACCAATAATCGATCGGGGCCAAACGGTTACTGTGAATGGTGAGCGCTACAGAGCAATGATCAACGAGTTCTTTTTGCCGCAACTTGACGAATTGGGATTGGAAAACATGTGGTTCCAACAAGACGGTGCAACAGCACACACTGCACGTGCCACAACCGATATGCTGAACATCGGAAGCTTACTTTTGCGCCACTTTGTATATATACCGAATCTAACCATTTTAACTGGTTTTGACAATGAAATATCATATTTTATCATTAATTTGAAAAGGAAAAAAAAGACGTACACTTACACATATACTTACGTCTAAGTTGCTTTTGCTCTAAGTTCATAACGGTACGTTATGTGAGTGTTAGTAGTGATTAATTTTCATCAAAAAGCTAAAATCGAAAATTATGGGCTCGAAATCTTATAATTTTTAACGAGCTCTTCTTGTATATTTGTATATCTAAACTCTCGACAACAGCTTAACCGATTTGGATGAAATTTTGTATGAAAATAGTCTACCACATTCTAAGAACTTTTACTTAGGTGTTGCCACATGGGATGTCCTTACGGGGTTGCCACTTTTCTCAATTTTTTAAAACGAAATGAAATATATTGGTATCAAATGAAAGGTATTTTTCTGCGTATTGCAAAAAAAGCATTGTTAAGTAGGGCTTCCGCTTATTTTTGTCATCTGAGCTTATTTGTAATTATTATTTATTATTAATAACTTTAAACGAGATATTATACTTATAGTATACCAGCAGAACAAGCAGACGTTGACCGGCCTGAAGCTTTACTTGCCTACATTTAACAAATCCCTCCCCAATTTCGCTTCTTCGTCATTTATCCTTATCTCCTCCCTTTTCTTTCAACTTTTGCTTTTCCTCCATCATCATATGCCATTACTCTTCTTTACCCTCTTAATTATACCTGGTAGTGCTACGCACACAAGGTATATTCGCTTTAGTCGCCTAATGGCAGTGCGTAACGGTATAAACGGATCGAGATAGATATTGACTTATATATCAAAATGTTCAGGACGAAAAGAGAAATTGATTAAGCCATGTCCGTCCGTCCGTCTGTGAACACGATAACTTGAGTAAATTTTGAGATATCTTAATGAAATTTGGCACTCATCTCCGAGCGGTCACTTTTTATGTATAGAATATTTTCGAAAACACAAAAAAAGTGATCACTAAGTACATAATACACCTATAAGGATAAAATTTGGTGAATACATTGAGATTGAGGCACTTTTGATTAAGTCAAATTTAGAAATAATTTTATTCATAAATCAAAAACCATTCAAGATATCGAAACGAAATTCAGCACGCAGGTTTCCAGGTATGCAGGGAATGTTCCAGGACAAAATGGGCGGGATCGGTTAAGGTCTACGCCCACTTTTATATGAAAGATTTTGAAGAGGATCGTAGATACATTAAATAGGCAGTACATTATTTATATTTGACTTCTAAAGTTTCCGTAAACAGAGAAATCCAAAAAATTAAAATTTGGTGATAATGTTCTATATAAAAGGGCAACTTTTTGCTGTAAAAATGGGAAAAATCGGTTAATGTCCGCGCCCACTTTTTAAAGATAGTTCTGAAAAAATCTTTTGTTAAGTTTAAAAAGCGATGTTTCTATAACTAAGCAAGTTATATCGTTCAGATTTATCGCATATAATAAGATTTTTAAGAAAACTCGGCCGCAAACAAATTTTGTAAATTTTGAAGAAGTAGGCGTGGCGCCGCCCACTTTTCAGCATACAATTTCTGCTATTTTCAAAGGCAATCGCTTATAATTCAATCTTGATATTTCAATGAAAATTGGTCAGCTGCTTCTCAGTGGTATGTATTATACTCCTGCCAAAAATTAGCGAAATCGGGAAACACACAAGCAAAATATCCGGGCACGTAGTTAATAGCCCACTGCAATAGCGAAGTTATGTATCTTTTTTGATTTTCATACCTTTCATAAACATTAAATGTATGTAAGTATGAGAACAGGAAGAGAAAAGTTCACTTAAATTATCAGCACGATGAGCGGAGTCGATTTAGCCATGCCCGTCCCTTCGTCCGTCTGTATGTCTCAGCTTTACAAAAGAATGCTGAAATTCGTTGGTTGCTTTCGCCATTTTATAATATACCAGCAAACCCGGTAGACGTTGTTTTGACGTTTTGATACATAGAACACATCTATATATACAGGGTGGCGCAAAACTAATCCTCCTATCAGAAAATGCTATAAATTTTGCGATTGGCCCCTAACGTCAGTTCTGTTTTGACATTTGTGTAGTAAACACATGCGAAATACACGCTAATGAACAATGTTACGCTACACTGCTCCAGAACGCGGAATATTGCTGACTATTTATTTGACCAATAATCGGTCGGGGCCAAACGGTTACTGCGCAAAAGTAATCCTCCTATCAGAAAATGCTATAAATTTTGCGGTGGGCCCGAAAGTCAGTTCTGTTTTGACATTTGTGTAGTAAACACATGCGAAATACACGTTAATAAACAATATTACGCTACACTGCTCCAGAACGCGGAATATTGCTGACTTTTTATTTGACCAATAATCGGTCGGGGCCAAACGGTTACTGTGAATGGTGAGCGCTACAGAGCAATGATTAACGAGTTCTTTTTGCCGCAACTTGATGAATTGGGATTGGAAAACATGTGGTTCCATAAAGACGGTGCAACAGCACACACTGCACGTGCCACAACCGATATGCTGAACATCGGAAGCTTACTTTTGCGCCACTTTGTATATATACCGAATCTAACCATTTTAACTGGTTTTGACAATGAAATATCATATTTTATCATTAATTTGAAAAGGAAAAAAAAGACGTACACTTACACATATACTTACGTCTAAGTTGCTTTTGCTCTAAGTTCATAACGGTACGTTATGTGAGTGTTAGTAGTGATTAATTTTCATCAAAAAGCTAAAATCGAAAATTATGGGCTCGAAATCTTATAATTTTTAACGAGCTCTTCTTGTATATTTGTATATCTAAACTCTCGACAACAGCTTAACCGATTTGGATGAAACTTTCTATGTGTTTAGGCCACCGGCCTAAATATATCGGCCGCCCCTTGTAGGGTGAAATTATTCATATTTGCACCTTTATGGCCTGTAGCTTTCAACCGATAACAGCGCTTACCTCTCCGAACCTGACGAAAGTAGGCATTCGGCAGGGGTATCGAGCTAAAATCCTAAGATATGCTCGGCCACTTGATTATCGAGCGTACAAGAGCCACCAGCAGCCATCCGAGGTAAATATACAAGTTCCATAACTTTTTCTTATATTCATTATACTGTTGTATATTTAATTTCACCTTCCACTGTAATAAAAGCCACTTATCCATTGTACTTATTTACATTGAATTCCGGTGTTTATTTATTTATTAACTCGTTGCCTTTTTTTCTTCCTACCCCTATTACGTGCGAGCGCGCCTCGTCATTGGAACGACTCCGCCGTAAAAACATTGGTCCTATCGCGCCAGGAAAACAAAGAATAACTTTCAAACATCAACATAAATATTATCCGGAGAAGTACAACCTTTATAATTCAGTGCCATTGAAAATTTAAAAATACACGGAGATAATTAAATAAATATTCAACAAAAACACAAACGAGCAGAAAGCTACAGCAGCGAGTGACGGCAGCAGAAAGAGACAGCCACAGATCGCTTCACAATACAGATCGCATCACACCATACCGATCACATCATCAATACAATCACATCATCACATACAGTCCATTAAGATCGCATCAATACAATCACATCATCCCATACAGTCCATTAAGATCGCATCCATACACATCACATCTTCGCATACATATCACATCATCATATTCAATCCGCTCACACAGTCCACTTTAACAACATTATTGCAACAGTCGTCACGCATCACACTCATTTCACAAGGTACGTTGGTTTTTTTGTTTGGTTCATGCACCACTTTTTTTTAACATACGTGAAAAACGTATAGAGTGAATTTTGTGAGTGTGTCTTGGAAAACAAAGCAAGTGAGAAATTTGTGTTCTCGTGGGCACACTTTCGCCTTTTGACTATCGGTTCAGTCCCTCACCAGTAGTAAGACTTATCCGACACAGCTCAAGGCAGGCAGTCAGTGAATTTTTTTATTTTTTTTTGTATACACATCACTGCACTGTATATCTCTTATTTGCCACATACTGTGGAAATTCTTTGAGTGATTACATCGCTTGATTCTCACTTGGTTGATGCTTTTTATAGAGCCAACACAAAATTCACTACAAATAATACAAAAGCGTTGCGCATTTACGACATTATCACTACACTGGGTGGCTTGTTTTTTTGATATTATTGCTTCTAATACTTATTAAGTGTATCAATATAAATCTCAATAAACAATTTTATACATTTCCACATTTCTGGAAAAACACAATTGATTTTGTATAACACTTTTATATTATTTTGGTTTTGGCTATTCAGGGATTTATATCCACTGATATATTTTCCCACAGGCACATTAAATCTGTATTTAGAGTTCTATCTGTGCCACTTTCACATATCACTGTGCACCGGTTCACTTTCACAATTTTTTTTAGACACATTAAATCTGCATCCAGATTTCTATCTGTGTCACTTTCACATAATTTCGATTAGTTGCAAGCAATCAAATCCTGAGTCAGTCCTTCCGGTCTCTGTTTCCTTTAAAGAGACAAGATATTTAAATTAATTAAAAAAATGGAGACCTACATCCGACTGTCCGATTGTATAGTAGAGTTTGAACAAGACTTCAGCTCTACACCGATACAAGAACTAGATAAACACACCCTTGCAATACAGCAAGAGGAGTTGAAGTCATTGTGGAAGAAGACAAAAGCGACGTATGAGAGTCTTCTTAGCTCCACAGATATATCCAAAGAAGACCTGCAGTCGTTGAGGCAAAAAAACAAGACTTGTTTCGCATGCTATGCAAAATGCATGGCTACAATCAATGCTGAGGTCGAAAAATTGTCCGTACCTGCCACACCTGCCCCTAAAGCCTCTGAATCTTCCATCAGAGAAAATAATATTCGCCTCCCTCCCTGCGACACCGAGGTGTTCAAAGGCGACTACCTTTCTTGGCCAACCTTTAGGGACTTGTTCACGGCCATATATATATTAAACAAACGCCTTACCCCGGTTGAAAAGTTATATCACCTCAACCAGAAAACTGAAGGGGAGGCAAAAGAAATTGTGCGCAGGTGTCCATTGACGAATGAAGGCTTTTCAACAGCCTGGAAAAATCTGAGTGACAGGTACGAAAACAAACGTATTCTGGTCAATGCTCAACTAAAAACTTTGTTTAGTTTAACCGCTGTAGAAAGTGAATGCGGTACAGCAATTAAAAAGTTGCAACGCGACATTAATAATTGCATTTCATCGCTCCAATGTCATCAAATTGACATTTCCAACTGGGATGTGATAATAACATACCTATGCTCCACCAAACTCCCGGAATGCACTCTGGCTCTATGGGAACAAACCATAGAGAACAAAACAGAGATTCCAAAATGGGAAGACATGGATAAATTTCTATCCAACCGGTTCCAAACTTTAGAAACCGTTTCTGACCTCACGGGTAACAAAGCATCCAAGGCACCCAGGAGTCAAATCACAGCACGGGAAACGCCTGCGAAACTTGGAGTATACCAAGCCAGCGTCCCTAAAACTTTGTGTAAAATGTGCAACAGTAAGGAGCACAAATTACGAAATTGTCATAAATTCCGTGGACTAACCACTGCAGACCGAATAGCCTACATAAAAAACAACAATTGTTGCTTGAACTGCCTGTCGGCTGGACACACAGTGACACGATGCACAAGTCCTTTAACTGCAGCTCGTGTCACGCAAGGCACAACACCTTGCTCCACTTGGCAACAGCTCAGCCAAAAGCAACTAACCAGAGGTGGCGTCAAAATACCTCAGATGATAGGCCCTCGACATCACAGCAGGCAAGAGACAATCTGGAATCTGAAAAGAGGAAAGACATTAATAACGTCTCTTCATGTCATGCGAATACTACTAAGGGGATATTACTAGGAACAGCGCGTGTAAACATTCACTACAATGGAGTAGATTTTTCTGCTAGAGCATTGATTGACTCAGGTTCAGAATGTTCATTCATAACAGAAAGATTGAAGCGTAGAATAAACCTCCCTTCAAAACGCTTGCACGTCCAAGTTTCCGGGATAAACAATACTTTATCAGCGCAGGTGAAGGAGTCATGCTCCATTCAGCTAGGATCCTTCACCGACCCCTTAGTTAGCATCGATACAGTGGTATTAGTCCTACCACAATTAACTGGGGATCTTCCTACTTGCCAAGTGAGCGCAATGACTCGGCAGGCATTCCCTGATCTAATCTTGGCGGATAAGAGGTTCTTCATTAACGAACCAGTCGATCTCATCCTAGGAGGCGACGTTTATCCACAAATTATATTAAACGGTATACGGAAGAACGTATTAAACACGCTTCTCGCCCAAGAGACCGTATTCGGTTGGATTTTAACCGGTCGTGCAGATGCACCTCAACCAACTAATACTCGGGTGTCATTTTTCAATGAAATAAACCTGGACAAGCAGTTAACCGCTTTCTGGGAGTTGGAGGATGTCCCGAAGAAAAAGGCACTGAATGAAGATAATGCCTATTGCGAGGCACTTTTCAAAGCCACTACGGAAAGGAACTCTGATGGGAAATACACCGTCGCCCTTCCATTTAAAGAGGATTTCCCTAACAACATCTGCTTAGGGCCCTCTCTAAAGGGCGTCTGCTCTCAATTCTACCGGAATGAGACGCGCCTAGCTAAGACACCGGCCCTACAGACAGAGTACAACAGGGTACTTGGAGAATACGAGACATTGGGGCATATGTCGAAAGTTCCCACTGTCATACCACCCCATTCTACAGATTGCTACTTCTTACCACACCATGCGGTTATAAAAGAAGAGAGCACCACCACAAAGGTTCGGGTGGTATTCAACGCTTCGTGTCCCACTTCTAATGGCACAAGCTTGAATGACGTCCTTCATGCAGGACCAGTTCTTCAGGCAGATTTAACCATTCTACTCCTTCGATGGAGATTCTTTAAATATGTCTTCAACAGTGACATCGAGAAGATGTATCGACAGATATGGATTAAACCCAATCAGACACAGTTCCAACGAATAGTTTTCCGACCCAATCCAGGGGAACCCATACGCGTCTTTGAATTACGGACAGTTACCTTTGGAGTAAACTGCGCCCCTTATTTGGCGATAAGAACCCTACATCAACTAGCTGACGACGTTGAGACGTCATCACCAACAGCAGCAAATATACTTCGAACAAGCATGTACGTCGACGACGTGCTTGCTGGGGGTCATAGCATCGAGTCAGCAATCCAAGCTCGCGATGAAATCTCGCACGCATTGCAATCCGCGGGATTTTCCCTCCGAAAATGGACATCGAACTGCAGCAAAATACTGCATGGAATACCCAAACTTCATCGGCTAAACGAGGACTTTTTGGAGTTCGAAGACTCAAGTATGGTTAAGACCCTAGGCATCCGTTGGAACGCACATGCCGACTCCTTTTATTTTACGGCAAAACCCATCGAGAATGGGGATATTATAACAAAAAGGGCAATACTTTCAGCCATCGCCAAACTCTTCGACCCGTTAGGCTGGTTGGCACCAGTCGTCATAGTGGCCAAAATACTTATGCAGAACATATGGCTAGAGGGGACTGACTGGGACGAAAGGGTATCTACACTAACCCTAGATCGGTGGGAAAGCTTCATGCAGGATTATCACGAAATCAATAGCATTCAAATACCGCGATGGGTGCATTTCACGCCATCCAACGAGGTGGAAATACACGGGTTCTGCGATGCATCAGAAAAGGCCTATGCCGCTACAATCTTTTTACGAGCCAAAGTGAGGGATCAGATCTACGTCAATCTATTAATGGCCAAAACGAGAGTAGCTCCCGTAAAAACGATATCATTACCCCGTTTAGAGTTATGCGGGGCAGTCTTACTGGCCGAAACGATAGAATCTGTCCGCGAAAACTTAAATTTAGGAAATTTCAATACTCATCTATGGACCGATTCTACGATTGTTCTAGCTTGGATTAAAAAACCACCATGCTCTTGGTCAACATTCGTGGCTCATAGAGTAACAAAAATAGTGGAAAAGGTGGGAAATAAAATCTGGCGGCACGTAGATTCCGCATCAAACCCAGCAGACATGGCCAGCAGAGGACTATCAGCAAAGGATATAGTCAACAACACTTTGTGGTGGCAGGGACCTTCTTGGCTACAAGAAGACAAGACAAAATGGCCAACTCAAGAAAGATATTATGGTACAAACATCGAAGAAAAGAGAGTACAAGTTCACACAACTAAGCAAATACACAATAACGAGGACATTCTCGAAAGGTTTTCTGATTTTTCAAGGGCTTTGAGGGTTATATCATACATTATGAGGTTCTCTCAAAGAACTAATCCCAAAACGAAATCTTCTTTCAAAGCGGAGTCACACCTCATTTCGCCCGACGAAATTAAGGCTACGACTCAACGACTTATTAAAATATATCAACAGAAGCATTATTCTGAAGAATTAAAGGAATTAAAAACCGGGAAACCCATTGGGACAAAAAGTGAAGTCCTTCCTCTCAACCCCTTCGTCGACAGCCGTGATATATTGCGAGTAGGCGGTCGTCTGTCTGCGTCCCTTGATCTCGCCTATAATGAACGCCATCCAATTATCCTCCCTTACGCCTGTCAGTTTACGCGTCTTCTCGTCCAATTTATCCATAACATTTCCCTTCACGGCGAAAACCAACTCATGTTACGCCTCCTACGTACGCAGTATTGGATCCCACGAGTTAAAAATATGATCCGATCCGTCATCCATAACTGCAAGGTTTGTACGATCTTCCGCAAGCGATCACAAACCCAGCTGATGGGAAACCTCCCGCCAGAACGTACCACCTTCTCACGCGCGTTCACAAACGCCGGGGTAGATTTCGCCGGACCGTTCGACATCAAGTCCTACAGTGGAAGAGGATGTCGGCTGTCAAAGGGCTATGTTTGCCTCTTTGTCTGCTTCACGACCAAGGCTATTCACTTAGAGGCCACTAGTGACCTTAGTACCGCAGCGTTCTTGGCAGCCTTCGACAGGTTTGTTGCGAGACGAGGATGTCCAAAGAACATCTACTCCGACAATGGAACTAACTTTGTCGGAGCCTCTCGAGCCCTCCGCTCCGAGTTCAAAGCTTTTCTCTCGGATGCCCGCAACCAAACCCTATCGAAATACTCCCATCAACGCCTGACCTGGCATTTCATACCAGCAGGCGCTCCTCATATGGGCGGACTGTGGGAAGCAGGGGTAAAGAGTTTTAAAACTCACTTTAAAAAGATCGCTTCCGATCATAAATTTACTCTTGAAGAGTTCTCTACCTTACTTTGTCGAATCGAGTCTTGTCTCAACTCTCGACCACTCAGTCCATCCTCCAACGAGCCGTCCAACTTGGAACCACTGACTCCGGGACATTTCCTCGTTGGAGGGCATCTTTTAGCGCCACCGGAGATCGACGTTAGCGAGAATCGCGCCTCGCTCGTCAACCGATGGGAGAAACTCAAGTCCCTTCACCAAACGTTTTGCAAACGATGGGAAACCGAGTACCTCACCGAACTGCAGAAACGTGTAAAGTGGAAACATCCACAATCCAACTTGAAACAAGGGGACCTAGTCGTTCTAAAGGAGGACAACCTACCTCCCAACGAATGGAGACTAGGAAGAATCTCCCAACTACATCGTGGACCAGATAACCGAGTCCGAGTCGTCGTGCTTGATACCGCGAGGGGCCAGACTACCAGACCAATCACGAAGTTGGTCCCACTGCCATCCGGTAACAAGAATGGCGAGAACTGATATTAATCCACTTCTAAATCTCCCTAATTCCACTTCTAATTACATTCCGAATTAGGGAGGTCACGGCTTAGTCGAAGCGACTTAGCAGAACGTATTCGCTAAAAATGTAACGAGGCCATTGAGGCCTACCGCAATCGGAAGAACCGACCCATCACATGTAAATAAACACACTCGTTCCAACGTAACGAGGTAACAGTAATCCTACCGCAGACGGGCGAACCGGTCTGCCACAAAAGTTACAAATTTCACACACACACACAATGATATCTGTTTTTCTACCCACTTACACAAAGGCTAGGTGACACAGATATCCCCCCCGACGTTCTCAAGGAGTGCGACATGGGATCGCGTATGGCCATAGTCTTACAGTGTCAATCACTTAAGAGTCTTACAAAATTCAACAAAATGAAAAATTTTGGCTCTTAAATTACAGTGCTAGTCACTTAAGAGTCTTACAAAATTCAACAAAATGAAAAATTTTGGCTCGTAAATTACAGTGCTAGTCACTTAAGAGTCTTACAAAATTCAACAAAATGAAAAATTTTGGCTCTTAAATTAGGCTCTTTTGGCTTCCAAATTGAAGATTGTTTCAATAAAGTTTGATAAAATAGGTCGTCGGAGCATACGGATACCCCAAGGGATGCTGCAACACATGTTAGGAATATCTATCAGGCTATCTCTTAAACCCACGTCAAAGCCATTTACCTAGAAATATGAAACCAACATACCCTATAAACATAAATTAGAATTTCCCTCTGTACAAGTCAGAAACGTGGACATACGAAATCGAAACGATTCTATTTTTGTATGCCACAAAATCGGGATGTATTTATGTGGTAGCAAGTCATATGCAAAGTATAAGGTGTGAAATGGACGTAACATAAACCACATAATATCGCTCTATACATACGATTCGTAAACTCACCCGGACGATTCTCCTGAAACGCAGTTGCAGCATGGATGATTTTCACCGGTGTAAGACTACCTCGTTAAGATCAGTTAAAGTTTACGTCATTGTCTCTTCCAAATTCTGGTGTCCAATTTGACTTGCCGATGTCGGTATAGCAGCGGAAAGCAAGGATGGAAGCGCCGATAGGGAGCAACTTCAACAATAGGCCACACAGATATTTAGCAACACTGCAAATCTATTAATAAACACATAAACAGATTAAGTACAGCTCAAATACTAACAATCTCCAATAACTTACGTGTTCATTCACCAACATCTGGAGAGTAGTACTTCCTCCGATTTGATAGCATCGGACATTTTCTTATAAACTGGAATTAGAATCTCTTTGTGACCCCAGTAGTGTTTTTGCTTGTGATCACCTGTAAAGGGGTATACCATAGCGACAACGGATGGTTCATCTCGTCTGCAAATGAAATCAAAGTCGAGCATCGAGTGCACGGCCCTCTGTTGCATACCCCAAACGATGGCCTTTGTTGTGTTGCTGAAAAATTTGCGCATTTGCGCATTTGTGACGTTGTTGCGCACAGAAGAATCATTTGCAATTGTGTGATCTGCCGAAATAGGTGGTAGTTTAATCGAGTGGGATGATGAACCATTATCATTCCCACAACAGCCGGTTCTATCGCACCGGAATGACCCGGGTTTTTTCACCCGGCCAAGGGCTGTTATCTCAGTGTAACCCTGTCTAATCTGCTAACAACAACAACAACAACATGAACCATTATCGCCATTTTTGCCCACTGCACCGCAAGCCGCTTTCAATGGACCACCAGCAGCAAAAAGTCGCATACCAGTACTATCAAAGCAGTGTGTATATATAGCTGGTACATATTTTACTTGTTGAAAACCCTCAATTGCAGCTTCAGGACACACAATACCTTTGCTACATTTAAGCCCCACTGTACGAGACGCATTAACGCTGCTCTCCAAATATTTACCTGCACGTATATCGTAGAAGAGCAACATACCTAGACCTGTACCAACTGTAAGTAGATTACCCTAGAATGTGGTGGCGCGTATACCACAGCCATTGCAACGTGAAGTGATCTTTTTGATTGTCTGCAGTGTTCGTGCATCCAAAAGTATGGTATATGAACGACAGCCAATAGCAGAGAGTCCATCGCTATGGTATGCTATGCTAACATTATCCTGACAATTAGGCAGCGTACGTGATAGCTTTTGTTTAAATGTTTCAGCATTGAAAATGTGTACATAACCATTTAGTGAAAGTGCTGCGATTTCTTTGAATTCTTTATTGAAGCAAAGTGAACGAATCCGCTGAGCCGTGCGCACATCCTTTACGCATAATGGGTTGATCGTGGCAAATGTAGGACACGCTTCTTTTCCACCATCCGAAAAATCCATGAAATCTTCATTAGTACGCCAAAGTGATAGGCTTGAGTCTTTTGAACCTGAAACCAAAAATTGATCATCCAACCAACACATGCCCATAATCAAATCTCGATGTCAATTTTCCCCGACACAAACCGGATCCAGTATAGGCAATCGATAAACTGCAACATCAGCTGAGTTACGTGCACCAGTAGCTAGGAATGAACGACTTGGGTTTATTTCAATTGCATGCAAGCCACCTTGTACTTCTGGGTGATTAGCACGATCATTCGAGAGTGTAGGAGTAGCATCTACACGGCGCATATTCACATCGTACACTAGTAATTTATTACATTTAGTACCAAATACGACTTGACGATTACTTAGCCATTTGGAACAAAAAAACCTTATTAATATAGCCCAAATGAATTTGTGTTTCTCGCAACATGTCATGAGTAAGTACATATCGGCTAGTATTTTCAAAATTGAAGCTACGTTGCTCTTTTAAGTCAGTCTCTCTACTACGTATATAATCACATAAATTAAATGAAGTGTTTAGCACTTATTCTTGTTGTTGTGGAGTTTCTTCATCACTACCAGAGTCGTCATATGTAACAAAATCGTCAGGTTTGTCCGGTTTGCGACGGCTTTCTTGGCGTAGTGCTCGGGCCTTGGCACGCCTTTCACCGAGACGGGTTGGTACATGACAGGAGGGATAGGTACCAACAACACTATGCCTAATAGTCTTAACCATCGAGCTGAAGACCACCGAGATTTTGTTGCGTATCATGTCTTCTTTCTTTTGCTTACTTCTCAACACCAATATTCAAGTCAGAGGCCCTAACTTGATGCCAGGCTTAAGGCTAGTGCAAGAGCGCTACCTTTTTTTGACTTTCTGAATACTTCTAATATTAAAATACATACGTTTCGTACAAAAATTCCAAATTTGTCATTGTTTTTTTACAGCCACGATGATATTTGTACTGGCTACTATTTCTTCTTTCACTGACCGAATGGAAGGACCCTGCAAAGGAAAGAAAAATGATTAGTGCTGATTGACACAAATCTTCATACATATATATATACGTGGGTGGTTGTAGGACTTCGACCGAAACGATACAGTATTTCGGCCAGCGTCCATTTATCCTTACCTCCAGTAGTCCCCACAAGTCCCGTTTATCCCTGCATCACCTTAAAAGAAAAGAATAAACATTAATTTACGAGGCAAAATTTCCAACATAAGATTTTTACAACTTACCTCGTGAACAATTTTCCATAATGACATTCATTCAGTAATGTATCCAGTGCTGAATGAATGAGCGTAGCCACTTTGCGTAACGATTAGTGCCAATCCGAGTTGGCACACACGGGTATTTAATCGTTACAAAAATCCCCCAATTTTTTTTTTTGGCGTACCGTATTGGGCGGCGGAATTTATTCGCCAGATTATGCACAGTACGGGGGAAGCCGAAATATAATAATATATATACAATATAATTTGGTCTAGGTACAATATTGACGACTACGTATGTATACACATACATATATATGTACATAGGGTATTGTCAAGTGTGCCGTTTCAAATAAATTCGTATGCCAGTACGTTGTTAAACAAAAAAAAAAAAATAATTAAACACACAAATACGATAGATAATGTGGGGAAATATAGTCAATTGAACATTTATTGACAGATTATTTGCTTCCCCCCGTGATTTTCATTTGTCACGGCCAAAAACTCGCCACTTCTGGCACAGCAAAATGGAAAATATTTTTCACCGCATATTTCAGAATTTCAACCGATTCGATTAAATTCGTTCATGGATGTGTTCCCCATCTTTCGCGATGCATCTGTCTCCGCCTCTACATTGCCAAGTGAGACACACATCATCGGTGGGATGTGGCAGCACAGAATGGCTGACTACATCCGTAGCACAACAAATGTGGGTGATTTACGAGCTGACATACCACGGTGTTAATCAGCTGGTTATGCCTCACGACACGAACCAGCTGGAATGCATGTATAAATGAATGCATTTTAGCTAAATTTATAAAAATACCATTGCACAATCACATAAATATTACGTAAATGCAGAAACCCTTACACCATTCTCCCCTTTTTAAACGGCTTCACCAAAATATGTTAACTCTCGATTTCCTAGGAGTTACTTAACACATAAATTGCCAATGTATTTCAATTTTTTCGGGGGGAAGGAAAGTGTCAAAACGTGACAAAGCTGCCAGAAGGAAAATATATTTACGTAACAAACATAAACGTTTATTCACGCAACAAACATAAACGTTTACAAACGTTTAAACTTTAACAAAATTAAAACTTTAATCCTTTCGAAAAAAAATTAGAATATGCCAAACCAAAATACCGACAATGTCAGTCGGTTATGTTCACAAGCCACCCAGATATACAAAAACTATGGGCTTACTAACGGGTTTATTTTTAGAATGACTCGTTTTACTGCCACACGCGCAAAATCGGAGCGGTCCAACACCTTCACCATCCCGTGTCGGCTATGCAACAAAAACCATGGCATACGTTTTTGCCAGCAGTACCGGGGGATGTCGGCGGAGGAACGATTGCGGGTGGTACTCATCCACAAATATTGCCCCAATTGTTTGTCCCCGTTTCACCGCCCGGAGATTTGTCCAAGTAAGGACCGTTGCTATCGGTGCCACGAACCCCACCACACGTCCCTTCATATGGACGAAAACATCGTTACTCGACAGTCTACCGACATCATCGAAGACGAAGGCGAACTATCTGATGATGCGCTTTCCATAGCCATCACAGAAAATACAAAGTCTTGGGCAGAGCAGGTAGAAGAAGAAGAAGAAGAAGAAATGAGGGCTGCTGCAACACCAACTCCACAGCTCGGCGGCGCGGAAACACGTCCTTTCCGCCCATCCCCGCGGTCTGTCAAGGTGAATCGTGGTGGCTCGGCAACACGTCCTTTCCGACCATCTCACAGTCCCACTGATGTCCGTCGGGGTGACGCGGAAACACGTCCTTTCCGCTCATCACGACGCACAGCGGGTCGGACGGCACCTTACCAGGCCCGCGGACTTACCAGCACTACCACCGTTGTCCGCCACAACGCAACCGCTACGACTTTCCGCACCGGTAGAGCGGCCAACGCCCCTGCTACAGCCATCATTATGCGATCGTTTGTCGCCATCGCACCAACGGCTTTGGTGTGCATCGAGTCCGGTGGCGCACTGCACTTCGTCCGTGCCCTGGTCGACCCGTGCTCACCAACTACGGTCATTGACGGTGAGTTCGCTACCAATCTTCGCCTAGAACGTGTTGGTGGGACCCGGCCGATCAGGTGTACACTTGTACTTCGGGGGAAGTACGGAGTAACCAGAAGGGTCACCACCCAAGCTACGGTCCTTGCGCACCATCATCGTATGAGCCCGGTCTCTAATATTGATGCGACGGTTGCTGCACCTTTCCAGCTTATGAGGCTGGCGGATCCCGAATTTTTCCGTGCCTCTCCTGTGCGCCTGACGCTAGGCGCCGACGTTTATGCCAGCCTGATGCTGAGCGGCACTCCACCGTCAACCATCAATGGGTTGCTGGCACAAGCCACAATTTTCGGCCTGGTAATTTCGGGGGCCCACCAACAATAAAAATACAAAAAATAAGGTGCAATGAGCTAAGCAAAACTACGTACATGTATATTAACCTTTATTTTCTCACCCACAACAGGTGTCAAGCGGCGACGGGCAGAGCAAGGGCCCATGGGTGGCCCACCATAATTTTAATAGTTTAAGACTAGTTCAACCGGAAACTTGAATTGTGCATTTATCTGGGTTTGGCTGCTACACTATTTGTTCTTTTTGAAGGTTGCTCGCCGCAAGGGGGCCGGCATGTTTAGGCCACCGGCCTAAATATATCGGCCGCCCCTTGTAGGGTGAAATTATTCATATTTGCACCTTTATGGCCTGTAGCTTTCAACCGATAACAGCGCTTACCTCTCCGAACCTGACGAAAGTAGGCATTCGGCAGGGGTATCGAGCTAAAATCCTAAGATATGCTCGGCCACTTGATTATCGAGCGTACAAGAGCCACCAGCAGCCATCCGAGGTAAATATACAAGTTCCATAACTTTTTCTTATATTCATTATACTGTTGTATATTTAATTTCACCTTCCACTGTAATAAAAGCCACTTATCCATTGTACTTATTTACATTGAATTCCGGTGTTTATTTATTTATTAACTCGTTGCCTTTTTTTCTTCCTACCCCTATTACGTGCGAGCGCGCCTCGTCATTGGAACGACTCCGCCGTAAAAACACTATGAAAATAGTCTACCACATTCTAAGAACTTTTACTTAGGTGTTGCCACATGGGATGTCCTTACGGGGTTGCCACTTTTCTCAATTTTTTAAAACGAAATGAAATATATTGGTATCAAATGAAAGGTATTTTTCTGCGTATTGCAAAAAAAGCATTGTTAAGTAGGGCTTCCGCTTATTTTTGTCATCTGAGCTTATTTGTAATTATTATTTATTATTAATAACTTTAACCGAGATATTATACTTATAGTATACCAGCAGAACCAGCAGACGTTGACCGGCCTGAAGCTTTACTTGCCTACATTTAACAAATCCGTCCCCAATTTCGCTTCTTCGTCATTTATCCTTATCTCCTCCCTTTTCTTTCAACTTTTGCTTTTCCTCCATCATCATATGCCATTACTCTTCTTTACCCTCTTAATTATACCTGGTAGTGCTACGCACACAAGGTATATTCGCTTTAGTCGCCTAATGGTATAAACGGATCGAGATAGATATTGACTTATATATCAAAATGTTCAGGACGAAAAGAGAAATTGATTAAGCCATGCCCGTCCGTCCGTCTGTGAACACGATAACTTGAGTAAATTTTGAGATATCTTAATGAAATTTGGCACTCATCTCCGAGCGGTCACTTTTTATGTATAGAATATTTTCGAGAACACAAAAAAAGTGATCACTAAGTACATAATACACCTATAAGGATAAAATTTGGTGAATACATTGAGATTGAGGCACTTTTGATTAAGTCAAATTTAGAAATAATTTAATTATAAATCAAAAACCATTCAAGATATCGAAACGAAATTCAGCACGCAGGTTTCCAGGTATGCAGGGAATGTTCCAGGACAAAATGGGCGGGATCGGTTAAGGTCTACGCCCACTTTTATATGAAAGATTTTGAAGAGGATCGTAGATACATTAAATAGGCAGTACATTATTTATATTTGACTTCTAAAGTTTCCGTAAACAGAGAAATCCAAAAAATTAAAATTTGGTGATAATGTTCTATATAAAATGGCAACTTTTTGCTGTAAAAATGGGAGAAATCGGTTAATGTCCGCGCCCACTTTTTAAAGAGAGTTCTGAAAAAATCTTTTGTTAAGTTTAAAAAGCGATGTTTCTATAACTAAGCAAGTTATATCGTTCAGATTTATCGCATATAATAAGATTTTTAAGAAAACTCGGCCGCAAACAAATTTTGTAAATTTTGAAGAAGTAGGCGTGGCGCCGCCCACTTTTCAGCATACAATTTCTGCTATTTTCAAAGGCAATCGCTTATAATTCAATCTTGATATTTCAATGAAAATTGGTCAGCTGCTTCTCAGTGGTATGTATTATACTCCTGCCAAAAATTAGCGAAATCGGGAAACACACAAGCAAAATATCCGGGCACGTAGTTAATAGCCCACTGCAATAGCGAAGTTATGTATCTTTTTTGATTTTCATACCTTTCATAAACATTAAATGTATGTAAGTATGAGAACAGGAAGAGAAAAGTTCACTTAAATTATCAGCACGATGAGCGGAGTCGATTTAGCCATGCCCGTCCCTTCGTCCGTCTGTATGTCTCAGCTTTACAAAAGAATGCTGAAATTCGTTGGTTGCTTTCGCCATTTTATAATATACCAGCAAACCCGGTAGACGTTGTTTTGACGTTTTGATACATAGAACACATCTATATATACAGGGTGGCGCAAAAGTAATCCTCCTATCAGAAAATGCTATAAATTTTGCGATTGGCCCCTAAAGTCAGTTCTGTTTTGACATTTGTGTAGTAAACACATGCGAAATACACGTTAATGAACAATGTTACGCTACACTGCTCCAGAACGCGGAATATTGCTGACTATTTATTTGACCAATAATCGGTCGGGGCCAAACGGTTACTGTGAATGGTGAGCGCTACAGAGCAATGATCAACGAGTTCTTTTTGCCGCAACTTGATGAATTGGGATTGGAAAACATGTGGTTCCAACAAGACGGTGCAACAGCACACACTGCACGTGCCACAACCGATATGCTGAACATCGGAAGCTCACTTTTGCGCCACTTTGTAAAATGTCATTAACTTGAACCAAATAAACTCCTAACTATACCGAACTGCAGCTTTATCTAACCTGTGAGCCTTTCCAAAAGCTATATACAGACTGTGACGTGCCCAGCGAACTCCTGAACCTATCGTGAAAGTTCAAGAGCAAAACAAAACACAAAATATGTGGGCGTGGCACCGCCCACTTTTGAAAAATTATATTTTGTCTATTCTGTACCCAGTGAACCCAAGTATATATTGTAAAAATTTCATAAAGATCGGTTGAGTTCTTTGGCGCCTATAAAATACACACATTTTTTATAGCTATTTTTGTTACGCACACAAGGTATATTTCTCATTAGGCATAAACGAATCGAGATATATATTTATTAATGTTTATCAAAACGTTCAGGATGAAAAGTAAAGATCCGGGCAAATAGTTAATACCCCACTGCAAAGCGAAGTTGTATATCTTTTTTGATATTCATACCTTTCATGAACATGAAATGCTTGTAGTATACTGAAATGATCAGTAGGATGAGCTGAGTCGATGTAGCCATGTCCGTCTCTCGATACGTCTATCTGTCAGTCCGTCTGTCTATTTGAACGCAAATACGAACTGAAAGTATTAAAATAGACCTGCGTAAATTTAGATGCCATAATAGATCACTATTAGGTATATAATGTTCGGTTCCACCCTAACTTAGACTTCCTTACTTGTTTTTCTATAACACCACCTCTATATCCCAACTTTTTATTCGTAGTCCCCTTCTTCTCCCATTTCCTCTACGGGTACTGATATGTATATACTTTCGAAGATATATCGAAATCACTAACTTGAACAAAATAAATTCCTAGCTATGCCGAATTGCTACTTTAAATAGCCTGGAGGCTTTGCCAGAGACTTAATATAGCCTGTGTCGTTTGACGGAGTTCGACAAAAAATGTTGGACATTTATGAAGCCCAAACAAAACACAAAAACTTTGAATGTGGCTCCTCCCACTTTTCAAAAATTATGTAAATCTTGACTAATGGACACATATATCCAAATATCATCAATTTAGACCAAATACCGTCAGACTTATGACGAATTGAAATTTTATATAGCCTGGAGGTTTGGCACCGCCCACTTTGTCAAAACTATATATAGCCTATGGCTTACCCAGCGAACTTCTAAACCTATTATGAAAGTTTCATAGAGGTCGACTCTAAACTTTGGACATTAATTAAGAACAAACAAAACAAAAAAATGTATGCGTGGCACAGCCCACTTTTCCAAAATTATATAAGGCTTGACTAAAGGACACATACATATATCCAAATATCATTAATTTAAACCAAATACGGTCAGAGTTATGGCAAATTGAAATTTTTATATATCCTGGGGATGGGGCACCGCCCACTTTTCCAAAACTGTATTTAGCCTATGCTGTAACCTGTGATCCAAAGAATATACTCATAGCGATTCTGAACAGACATTTTTTGTGAGATTTCTCCCATTTCCCGTTCCCGCAATCATGAACGCACATTTTTTGGGAATTGTTTCTCTTTTCCCATCTCTCCGTATCACAAATAAACTTCGAAAAATCGAAGATGTATTTGGGAGGAAAAGTGAGTATTCTGAACGTTGAAAAAATGGAAGAACTGACAAATTGTTTTGGGAGAAATTTCCTCAAACATTTTTAATGGATTTAATAGAAGACACTTTTTTTAGTTGGTTGATAAGAGTGTTTAGACAATGCAATTTATTGCAAAACTGACACAGTCTCAAGGACAATGGTGCCACTATATCCATATAGTCAATCAAATATTTTAGAAGATCCCGAGGCTTATTAACATCAATCTCCAAGAGGCTGAAAATGGGCTCTCCTGGAAATTTGAGCTGCTCCAAGATTCGCATAGTAATTTTCTCCACCGTATCTTTCGCCCCCGGAAGGATACAGCTGCAACACAAGGTACTGTGTTACAGATGCAGCCACGCCGAATGCGCCCTATTTGTCCAATGCCCAGGGACACATTTTTTGCCTCGCTAAAGCAGGGCTGAGGGTAGCTGTAGTGGTGTGGCTGTAGGGTTGCTGGTCTACCACACCGAAGGTCCTCGATTCGAGTACCGGGACCGATAACATAAAAAGTGTGTCTAAACTTCTTGACAAACCCTCAGCCTTGCAAATGCCGTTCGCAGTCGGTCGTAAGAGGCGACTAAGGTTATTGTTTACAACCGCGACCGAGTGCTAATATTTATCCAAAAATGTCGATATGGGCATCAAAAGACGCCTTTCGGTCCCAAGAATGAGAATCTGTTTCAGGAGAACAAATATTTCCATTTTTTTTTAAATATTTGCAAAAAAACCAAAACTAACCCCAGGCTGATCTAAATCTGGGGCTTGATCTACGGTTTTTATGTGCAGACCACCTTTCAGAGTTAGCGGCCTTTGGCCGCTATTTAAAAAATAACTTAGGCGGTCCAACACCGGCTACGCGATCCCCAGTATTACTGCCCAAAACACTTTTCTGGAATTTCGGCACACCCTAGATCTGCGTCCACAACAACTACATAGAAATGATAGAAAATTGTTACCTTCGCTTGAAAATATCTTGCAACTATTAAAAATAATTGATCTCTGGCTCCCGACATTTTTGGACGTGTTTTCCCACTCGGCGGCGGTCGTAAACAATTACCGCGACTAAAATGCATAAAGGTAATTCCGTGCAATTTGATAGTTGATCCACGGATATGATGCTTTTCATTAACCATATTCTCCTTCCTTTCGTAAGAAGGGGTGACATGACCTAGAAGGTTGCACTGGTAATACCAAATCGCCCCCCTCTACAGTCGGGTGTGTGCCCCAAGGAAGTACTCATAGTACCCTAAAACATAATTTAATATACTTTAACTGCATTGTTTTTACGAAATAGTTAACCTTTAATAATGTAAACTCTTGTTTGTTCTCCCAACAATTGTTCACATTTTTATACTTACGAGAAATGCAAAATTTTTTCGAAACAGCTGATTCGTGCTTCGAATTCGGAAAAGTCTTCTCCCAGGGAGTTCGTAATTGGGAGACACACATTTTTGGAAGATGAACTCCCATAGAAATATTTAGAATTGGGCTGACTGTGAAAGTTTTATAAGAATAAAGGACACAGAGACACACATAAATTTTTATTTATAAGACTAGAAAGGCCTGTCACAGCAGGATTCGAACCGACGCACTCCGAATAACAGTCGTCTGCTCTACCCACTCACCAACGGCGCACACAATATTGTGATGAGAAAAATTCAATGACTTGAAAAAACCTTTATAAATCAATGAAAAAAAAAAATTTTTTAAATGTTTTACGTTTTTTTCAGTTCAGTTTTAAGTCCAAGCCACAAAAAATTTTAAATTGGTGTAGGTAAATGAAAGGTTTGGAATTTATTACAAAATAGTTAAAAAAATTGCTTAAACCGCCCAATGGTTTAAAATTTTAGCTAAAATTTTTAGCCGTGTAGCAATTCGGCATATCTAGGAATTTATTTGGTTCAAATTAATGATATTTTATACATAGATATTTGTTCTATACATCAAAAAAAAACCTTGAAGACAGAAAGCGGGACCAGGATCTGTTAGTAATATAATACATATACCAAGAATCAACTCATCCAAGGGGCCGCTATGGTGTACCATACAACGGCATCAATTTCTAGTAGGGACCACATTTGTCTTGTATGCGCTTAGCTTTGAGTTTTGAGATTTTGAGTTTTGTCGGAGTGGACCTAAACTCATCGATGTTCATGTAAGGAATGTTATATGTGACGTTTGCAAGAGTTTAGCGACCAAATATGTTAAAAGTAATGCTTACGAAAGAAAATCAGAGACGTAATCGGAATATGGTATGGAAGGAAGTCTTGGCTTAGATTTCACATGTATGAAATATTAAAATTTATGGATAATTCTATCTTGAAAAATAAAGAAATCAAATAGTGTTGACCGACACTAACCGACAAATACACCCATGTGACTCTATTCTTTCTCGATTATTGGATAACAATCGACAGCCTCTAACCATACTATTCCGCAAGAAATCTTTTAAATACTTGTCGAAAATATGGGCAAAACATTTTTGAGCTGCCACAAAGGAGTAGTTATGTGTATTCAAACTTTGTTACCAATAAAAAAAAGATTAAACATCTTCCCATTTTAAAGATATGTTTTGGAAAAGCTCCACTGCTGGTAAATGAAATTATTTATATATATATATATACGAGTATATAACTGATGAGTATCTAAAGCAAACTAAATTGTCTGGGTACGCAATTTAATGTAGATAAGCTAGAATCAATTTAAAAACCATTCCTACTTTTTGCCCTGAGAAATCTACAAATAAAGAGAGAGAAAATGCGTTGAATTAAACATAAGCACTACGCCCATTGACACAACACTTTGCATGTATGTACATGTAGAGCTTATCTCTAAAATGAAAAATGTTTGTTAATATAAGCCGAGAGCACGCGGTAAGGCAGTTCTGCTGATGATGATAAAACAGATCTGTAAAAAAATCCATCCTGATCACACTACTAACTGTCAAATGGCGGAAGTGGTTCATGCATATGGTAAAGAAGAATAGAACTAGTAGTTTAGATGGCATCAAAACCAGTGTATTGTTAGCTTAATGGTTAGGTCAAAAGTGGCCGCTGTCACACTCATTTTAAAAAATACCTACAGAAATGGTTTATAGGTGGATTAAGTACTGAATAATAACTTTTTTGAATTTGTCAAAATATTGGATTTATAAAAAGTAGGCGTGGATATCATCAAATTTTTGACCATTCCAAGTAGCGATGGGAGATGAATCAAATTTGCTTAAGTCGTTGTGCGCCTAGAAACATACTGGAGCGAGAGCCGAGTGGATAAATTATTAGATGTCTGCATCGTGTGCGGCTTCCTTGCTTGCTTGTTACTTTGATCGCGATGTGAATAATTTGGGGTTTCCAACTAGTACTACTTGCTTCCTATATTGCCATCACGACTTGATATTTATAAGCGGGGAAATAAAGTTATTTGAATGCCAGAACTTCGATAATTACGTTTAATTTAAAAACCATCAGGAACATTATTCAAAGCTCAGCAGAAACGAAATACGTTTTTTTAATCGATCTAACATGATGCTACAATAATAAGGGAGGAATTATTAATCTACTTTGTTAAAACTTTAGCTGGAATTCTTTGGGGGATTATAAAATATCCTTTCTTTCATGATATTAACACTGCCGGCGGTGAAGCGTAAGGGGATGAACGCATGTATTCATTATTAAAAATTCTATTACTTAATTCTGAAATATGCCAGTGGCGGATTTGGGATTTCAGTAAGTGCAAGTTCTGGCTTGAGGCTTATTTAAAAACATTAAGGATATTTAGATATTTTTCGTAAGCTAACAGATTTATTTATATTTATTGATAAATATGTATAAAAATGCTTACAATAAATGAATACAAACAAGTTATTAAATTTACGTCTGTTGATTATCGAGGTTTGATGAAGAAGAAAGATTATCGTGGCTCAGCCGGAAGAATTGGACGTCAAAGCGAAATATGATATGTTGACATTTGTATATTCACGGTGTTGCCACTGCGCATGTTTGGCACTAGGAGTGGCCACATTACTCCCCTCCTAGAAGATTTCATAATCTTTGAGGTTTTTGGGGAGATTAACTCGTCGTCCAGATCGTGTAGAGTTTGCTATAGTTGGAGGTATGTTATAGTTTGCGAAGTCTTGGTTGCTGCTTATATTACATGCCGGTTTCAAGCGATCAACTGACACGTTTCTTCTGTTTCCTTCCACTAGGATTTCATAAAATTTTAAGTTTCTATTCAAAATAGGGTAGGGTCCGTCATATGGTTTGCTCAGCGTTGGCTTTATTGAGTCATTCCGAATAAAAACATGTGTGCATGTGGAGAGTTCCTCTGGAATAAATACGCTCTGGTTAGAGTGCCAAGTTGTGGGGTGAGGCCGTACATTTCTCATAGCTTCTCGTAGTTGGTTCACTACTACTGCAGGTAATCGAAGAGTAGTTCCGTAAACTAGTTCTGATACTGTTGCGTGAATATCCGTTTTATGAACAGTTCGAAGTCCAAGTAGAATGATTGGTAAATGATCGACCCAGTGATTGGTGTCTTTGCACAGAATGGCTGACTTCAGTGTACGATGCCAACGCTCCATAATTCCATTGGATTGTGGATGATACGAGGTTGTTTTAAGGTGATTGATGCCTAACACCCGAGTTAACTCATTGAAGATAGTGCTTAAAAATTGACGACCTCTGTCTGAGGTGATATACGTTGGCACACCGAAGCGAGAAATCCAATGGAAAACGAGGGCATCGACTATCGTTTGCGCTGTCATATCTGGAATGGGAATGGCTTCGGGCCACCGCGTAAAACGATCAATGATGGTAAGGCAGTATCT
Source organism: Merzomyia westermanni (assembly GCA_949987695.1). NCBI lineage: Eukaryota > Metazoa > Arthropoda > Insecta > Diptera > Tephritidae > Merzomyia > Merzomyia westermanni. Next base: position 131,009,380 of record OX465292.1, on the reverse strand, counting down.
CTGCCCTTTACATGGTGGAAAGGGTCTCACTATGTCAATATTTATGTGCGTAAATCGTTTATCAGGCAACGTGTATGACTGTAATGGTGCGCGAGTGTGCCGATTTACTTTGGCTCGCTGGCAATCGACGCATGCTCTGGTGAATTGTATGCAATCTCTTTGCATGAATGGCCATACGAAACGCTCTGCAACTTGTTTTGCAGTCGAGTGTGTACCAGGATGAGCAAGGGTGTGTACAGACGACATTACTTTATTTCGAAATGCCTTAGTTACGAATGGCTGAATGATGTGTTTGGAGGTGTCGCAATATAGTTGTTTGTCAGTTCCTGGTATCGGAAATAATTTCAGAGCTAATGATATGTTACCAGCATCGCTGCTTTTAAGGACTTCATGGAGTTCATCATCATTTTTTGGTCATCGGCTAGAGCACTAAAATCGATAGTCGGGGACGAACAAATGGATTCGATACGTGATAATAGATCAGCCGTAACATTAGACTGACCATAGACGTGCCTTATGTCAGTGGCTATTTGCCCGATTGCATCTAGTTGACGAGCTTGACGACTTTAAGCTTTTTCTAGTTTTTGGCGAAAAGCGAAGGTTAGCGGTTTATGGTCAGTGTATATATGACACTCTCTACCCTCTAAGATATATTTAAAATGTTGCACAGCCATGTAAATTGCGGTTAATTCGCGATCATACGTGCTGTATCGTGCCTGAGCGCTATCAAATTTTCGCGAAAAATATCCAAGAGGTTGAATTGCCCCTTTGACAATTTGATGTAGCGACAGTTCAGCGTCCTTCTGCGGATGTGCCAAACTTGATGCATTTACTAACTGACGTTTACATTCCGAGAAGGCTTTTATGGCTTTAGGACTCCACTCGATTTTTTTAAATGAATTTGTGTATCGATTGCTTTAGGGATAAAACGTCTATAGAAATTTATCATTGCCAGGAATCTTTTTAATTCTTTTACCGTATTTGGTAATTTGAAATTTTCGATTGCTTTCACCCGTTCTCTAATTGGATGGATTCCTTCTGGGGAAATCTGATGGCCGAGAAAATTTGAGGTTATTTGCACGGAGGCAAATACGAAATCGAGGCCACGGACAACCTGATGTATTAAGCGCTGGAACGTTTGAGCAGCGTTTCGTAAGCCAAAGGTCATGAATGGAAATTCATAAAGCCCAAAAGGTGTGGTTAATGCCGTCTTTTGAATGTCGTCTGGGTGTACAGCAACCTGATGGAAGGCTCGTTGTAAGTCGATTTTTGAGAATACTGCTTTACCATAAAGAATTGAGGTAAAGCCCTGCAGAAAAGGAAGAGGATATCTGTCCGGGACAGTGATCGCGTTTAGAGCGCGGTAGTCTCCACAAAGTCTCCACTTCCCATTTGGTTTGGGAACCATGTGGATTGGACTGGCCCAACAGCTTGATGATTGTCGACATATACCAAGGCGTAAAAGTTAGTCTATTTCGTTTTTTGCTGCTTGCAGTTTCTCAGGCGATAACCTTCTAGGACGTGAAAAAACTGGTTGCCCGCTTGTTTCGATACGATGCATGACAGATGTTCTGGTTTGGCTTCCTGGCTGTTGCGGTATAGTGATGTCTACGTACTCTTTTAAAATAGGAGGTATTGGCAAGGAGCTGTCGAATGTTTTAATTAATTTACCTGGTGTGCTTGAGTATTCGCAGTTTGTATAAATATTCGTTGAGTTATCTATGAGTCGTTTGCGTTTGACGTCGATTAAAAGACCATAATGTTTTATAAAGTCGGCGCCCAAGATGCAACTGTTCACGTCAGCTATGATGACCTTCCACGAAAATTTTCGGTGCAGGCCTAAATCTAGCGTAAGCACTGTTTCGCCATATACCTTTATGTTTGTACCGTTTGCGGCGTAAAGTTGCATGTTGGTTTGGTTGAGGGTCGTTGTTCTAAACGATTTTGGAATCACCGTCAGCTCCGGTGTCTATTAAAAACTTGGTATTATTACGAGAGTCGGTGATTTTGAGATGGCTGATTGAAGCTGTTTTATAACATTTGCTGGTTTTAGTAGCAGCTTCAACGTGTTGCATATGTCATTGCTTCTTTTGTGATTGTGGAAAACAGCAAGGTTTACGGCAATTTCGAGCGTCATTGCCATATGTCAGATGATACCAGCACATTTCTCTATTTGTATTTGAACGTTCTCGTGAACGATTTCCTCCGCGGTTCCGTGACGACCCACGATCGGTGGTGTAATTATTCAGCCGTTGAGATAACTGAGCGATCTCTTTCTGTAGGGTTTCTAGCGCCGACACGGTTTCGCTATTGTTTTTCTCATTAGTTAACGATCGGATATGTGAGTCTGAATTAAAAGATTCGCCGAGGTTTAGCGATGTTACGATGTCATCCGCGATTTTAGCCTTTTTCGATATTTTATGTTCTGACGCTATAATTGCGGCTCGTGCCTGAGCAGGGAGTCGAGCTGTCCAGAGATCTATTAAAATATTTTCGGTTATGGATTCTCCAGCAACGCGTTTCATTTCGCTGAATAATTGGCTTGGCTTTAAGTCACCGAGTGGCATTTCGGAGATGATTTTTGCAAGTGGCGCTGCTGACTCTCTGCAAAATGCCTTGTAAGTTTTTCTTTTATATAATCGTACTTGTTTTGTGCTGGCAGTTCACTGATAATGCTTTGCAGCTCAGTCAATTTAGTAGGTGGTACTTGCGCCATTACTATGTTGTACTTTTTGGCGTCTGATAGAATACCAGATGCTGCAAACCAGAACTCTAATGACATGAAATAGAACTCGATGTGTGTATCGCCATATTTGGTGGATTGATTTTTGGAATTGCAAAGGATGCTTCCACGTGCCCGCCATCGTTGGCTGCGTTGTGTTGATTCCTATCTCCGTCGTTGTTCATGATCCTTAGTCCGGTGACCCCGGAGATATTTTTCGTAAGCTAACAGATTTATTTATATTTATTGATAAATATGTATAAAAATGCTTACAATAAATGAATACAAACAAGTTATTAAATTTACGTCTGTTGATTATCGAGGTTTGATGAAGAAGAAAGATTATCGTGGCTCAGCCGGAAGAATTGGACGTCAAAGCGAAATATGATATGTTGACATTTGTATATTCACGGTGTTGCCACTGCGCATGTTTGGCACTAGGAGTGGCCACAGATACATAGTAAAGTTAATATTATCGTGTACCGAAAAAACCCGTATCGTTTAGGCAAATATCAAAATAATTTCTTTTCGCCAACTAACGATAACGAAATTATCAATAATACTATTAATCACCATTTCTTTCGTTTCCAGACGAGGTTCAGAACGTTAAAACACTAAACTTTATTGTTGTTGAGTTTGTCCGCCGAGTCAACATTTTGATAGCCCTATTGTACATGGCGCAATATCGTATGTGATAACCATCTCGATTACAACGTGTGGTAAGTGTAGGATCGTGGGCTTCAGCAATTTATTTTTAAATTTAATTTTTATTGAATTACATTTTGTTTTGTAAAATATGAAAATATTTCACAGCTGATTTTTTTTAATTTTCCAATGTTTTTAACCAAGGGCGGGCGCCTGATATGCACGTTCGCAGCATTCTGTGCAGCTTTTTTTAGTGCGAAAGTATTGGTTCATGCTTTTATAACTAGGGTCATGGTGATACCTTTAAATTCTCAAGCAATCAATGTGTGTACGACTAGATACTCGTATATAGTCGTAAATTCAGTTTAAACCTTGCTAAACATGTAGAGGCATCAGAGTTGCATTTTGTATTTTTTTTTTCATTCGAAGGTGTATTTTAATTGCCAAACTGTAGCATTACTCAGAATGCTTTTCACTGTCAATGCACTTCAAATATTGACCCACTTAAATTATGTTGAACCCACGGGAGTTCAACAGCATATACCAACTGACACCTATCAAATTGTCAACCCATTACTCAATGCGTCGCTTTGACCAACACACGTATCGATCAGCACGAATGATCGACACTATCGGTTGGTCAACGTGAACTACCAAATTATGTGCTGACATTGCACACAATGCAAATACTTTTAGTGTCTAAGTATTAGTGTAAGTTTGTATACGTAAGTTAAGCTAGAAATGTATAAAAGAGAAAGCTTTTGAATAAAGAACAATCAATTCTGATCATACGCTACACATCAGCGATTCAATCACATTACATGGCGATCCTGCCAGGAGCAATTCACTTTGCTTAGGATATAAAATAAAATTAACAAAATAATTTAAGAAGCCATTACATGGCATCACATTACATGGCGATCCTGCCAGTTTTGGTCGTTCTATTGCAATTATTTAAAGATGAAGATACAGTTTTTGGCTCTCAGCATGTAAATTTGAATTTAATAAGCTACCTACACTGAACACGAAACAGGAGGAAAATTTAGATGCTACAACTGGTGAGGACACTACACCATTTTATGTGGATACCTACCTGCTTTTCATGAAACCGCAATATACGGCGGGTAAACAATTGGACTTACCTGGTGGCAAATCCGTCGAATGGGCTTCACAAATAAAGGCATAAAAAGGGTGGAATAATAGAAGCAACCCAACTGGCGGTATAGTGCAAAAAAAAAAAAAAAAAAAAAGAGAGTGGAATAATTTGATGACAATAAACCCCAACACTCAACAAGACTGGCAGCGCAAAATATGGTGACTGGCAGCAAGAATAGCAGCTTTTAAAATATAAGTATATTAGAATAATTTGAGCACGCCTTATGGCCGCTAAACCAGTAGCAATTAAATTTGCTTAGGGATTATAAATAGTTTAATTACATGTTAGTATCAATAATGCAAGAAATTAAGACTCAAGAAGAATTTGACAGAATTTTCAAGAAATGCCACGATACTATTAAAGAGTTTATAATAATTTCTGAACAAATCCTGAAGAGTCGTAGCGCAGCAAAGCAAGGTCCTACACCGATCACTATAGAGGAGTATCGGCGAAGGAATAACCTTATTAAAAAGGAGGAAACTCCAAAAATTCCTACCCCTGTAAAAATAATGCACAAAAGGAAACGAGGCGGTAAACAGGTTAGAAAGCGGAAAGAAATAGCTGAAACCTTTAGATTACTTAATTTAGCTACAAATATTAATGATAAATTACATCTAAAAGATAAAATAAGAATGTTAAGAACAAACCAAAAAAAAAATTTTCTTATATAAACCGAGTAAATTGGATTGAAAAATAAAAAAAAATTAAAAAGAAAAAAAAATCTAAGAAGAAAATTTTTTTACTTTTTTAAAATGGCATCATGGTGGAAAATTGCCCTAAACAGCATTTTAGTAGGTATAGCAGGATATGAAGTTGGTTAAGAAAGTTCAGCAGAGAAAAACTCTGAAAATAGAATAGTTAAGTACGAACCACACCCTATACCTGTTGAAAATAAAGAAGAACTGTCTGATAAATTTTAATATTAAATTTTAAAATTTTCAACCAATACACGTCCCAATAATAAACGTCACAATGCCACAAACAGTAGTTGAATTTATCAAAACTGCTTCGTCAGTATTACCAGAGTTTGATGGTAAACCGGAAAATCTACATAGTTTCCTAGATGCACTCGATATACTTGAGCAAATCAAGGATACACACGAGGCATTGGCCATTACCATGATAAAAACAAAACTGAAGGGTACGGCAAGGAATTTTATAAGCAACGAAAGCACGATAGAACAAATAAAATTAAAATTAAAAACCGCGATTAAGGGTGAATCAGTAGAAGTTTTAACCGCTAAACTCCTGAACATCCAGCAGCGTAGCAAAACTGCAAATCAGTACACAGCGGAAGTAGAGAAAATAACAAGGTCGCTAGAAGGAGCGTATATCTCGGATGGATTAAACCCAGACCTAGCCACGAGATATGCAACACAGGCAGCAGTCAAAGCCATGTGCAAAAACTGCTCTAATGACAAGGTCAAAATGATCATGCAAGCAGGAACGTTCACAACGATGAACGACGCAATCTCTAAATTTACAAACAGCTGCACCGAAATTACAGGCAGCTCTAATACAATTTTAAATGTACGACAACAAGGTCAGTACAGGAGTAATTTCCGTGGAGGTTACCGAAGTAACAACTATGGGAATTACCAAAACAGGAGATTTAGACCGCAACCAAGGTACAACAACAATTCTACACCAAGTAGTACCAACAATAATAGTTATAACAATAACCAAAGAGGATCACAATCCCGAAATAGCAACAGACCCTACAACCAGACCCGTAACGTGCGCAGCTGCACGCAGACGGTAAACCAAGAAGCTCCACTTCAAGAGTAAAAGAAAGAAAAATATGCGTACTAAACTTACATCTAAACAGCTATATAGCAACAAGGACATCTCTAAATAATGTAATTTCAAACTTTTTAATCGATACAGGAGCAGACATCTCCATTATAAAAAAGAATCAAATTAATCAAAGTCATAAAATAAATACGGAACAAATTACAGATCTAAAAGGCATTGGTCAGGGAATAACCAGCACTTTAGGCACAATTAAAGCAGACTTAAAAAGCGAAGACCTTCTTATTTACCATAAATTTCATGTCGTAGACGACGATTTCCCAATTCCATGCGATGGAATAATAGGGCTGGATTTCATAAAAAAGTACAATTGCATTCTAGACTATGGAAAAACAGAGGATAAATTAATCCTAAGACCATATGATTTTCCCCAAACAATAACAATGCATCTTACAAATTGTCTGTCCGTCAACACAATCACAATTCCGGCTAGATCGGAAGTTATTAGACAAATTAAAGTAAATACCGATAACAAAAACATTTTTATCCCACACCAAGAATTATCTGAAGGCATTTTCATAGCAAACACAATAACAAATAAGGATCAAACTTTCGTTAGAATCATTAACACTACACATAAAAACACAACTATCCAAAATTACAAAATCAATACCGAAAACTTAGATGATTACACACTAATTAAAACACAAACACACAGTAAAAATTGCACCGATACAGAAAAATTAAAAAGATTAACAAAAAATTTTCCAAAATTCGTCAACCCTCAATTAACAACACTTTGCACAGAATTTATAGACATATTCGCATTAGAAACCGAACCAATCTCCTCTAGTAATTTCTATAAACAGAAATTATACATGAAGGATGACAACCCCGTTTACATAAAAAATTACAGATTGCCTCAAACCCAGAAGGGAGAAATCAGCAAACAAATAAATAAGCTAATAGAAGATGATATAATAGAACCTTCCATATCGGAATATAATAGCCCAATCCTACTAGTCCCTAAAAAATCACTTCCAGGAAAAACAGAAAAAAGATGGAGACTAGTGGTCGATTACAGACAAGTAAATAAAAAGCTAGCAACGGACAAATTCCCACTTCCCAGAATTGATGACATTTTAGACCAACTTGGAAGAGCAAAATATTTTTCATGCCTAGACCTTATGCCAGGTTTTCATCAAATCGAACTACACCCAGATTCGAGGGATATAACTTCATTTACAGCCGAAAATGGCACATATAGGTTCAAAAGACTACCCTACGGTTTAAAAGTAGCACCAAATTCATTTCAAAGAATGATGACCCTAGCATTCGCAGGTCTCAAACCATCCCAAGCATTTCTCTACATGGATGACTTAGTTGGATTAGGCTGTTCCGAAAATCACATGCTAAAAAATCTAAGAGACGTATTCTCCACTTGCCGAAAATACAACCTAAAATTACATCCAGATAAATGCCTATTTTTCAGTCAGGAAGTAACTTATTTAGGACATAAATGCACAAACAAAGGAATATTACCAGATCCAAGCAAATTTGAAACCGTTCAAAACTATACAATACCGAAAACAGCCGATGAAGTTAAAAGATTCGTAGCTTTCTGTAATTATTACAGAAGATTTGTACCGAATTTTGCAGAACATTCTAGAAAGTTAACTAGGCTATGCAAAAAGAATGTTGCCTTCGAATGGACAGAAGAATGTCAAAAAGCTTTTGTCTACTTAAAGGAAGCATTAATTAGTCCAAAACTCTTGCAATACCCATATTTCGGAAAAGAATTTTGCATAACAACAGACGCTAGTGGATACGCTTGTGGTGCAGTCCTTAGCCAAGAACACGATGGCAAACAGTTACCAATTGCTTACGCTTCAAGGTCCTTTACAAAAGGCGAAACCAACAAGGCTACAATAGAAAAAGAATTAGCCGCAATCCATTGGGCTATAACTTTCTTCAGACCATACGTATATGGCAGAAAATTCCTAGTTAAAACCGACCATCGCCCACTAACATACCTATTTTCAATGAAAAGTCCTTCCTCAAAGCTGACACGAGTAAGACTAGATTTAGAAGAGTACGATTTTGAAGTGGAGTATATAGCTGGTAAAGAAAATCATATCGCGGATGCATTATCCCGCATAACAATTACAAATTTAAAACATATGTCAGTAGAAGCAAATAAAATATTTAAAATAACAACAAGATCAGCAGCTAAAAAGATCAGTAATAAAACTGAAATTAAAGAAAGTCACAAAGAGAACCCCAAAATATACGAAGCGCTAAATAAATTTGAAGTAAAAAGACATGTCGAGCTCGTTTTCAATCCTCCGAAATTTTATTTCAAAAAAGGAAAGAAAATTTGTAGCAATTTTGATACAAGCAACCTAATTGTTGAGGATAAGATTGACTTAGGACAATTCTTTACCAGGCTCGAAAGAGAAGCCGGCAATTTAGGACTTGTACAAGTACAGTTGTCCTTAGGGGACAAATTGTTTAAAAAGAATTATACTGCAGTAGGCAAATTTATAGAAATGGGTAATAAAGTTCTCAAAAGGTTAACAATAGCTCTAACCCCAGAGGTTATATACGTGACAAATCCCGGGAAAATAAAGGAAATTCTGCATAAATATCATGACGATCCTGTTAGTGGTGGCCACCCAGGAATAAATCGCATGACAGATAAGATCAAGCAGAAGTATAGCTGGCTTAACATGAAAAATGATATAAGAAAATATATAAAAAACTGCATCCACTGCAAGAAAAATAAAATTAATAAACATATCAAAGAACCAATGACAATAACGGAGACACCTCCGAAGGCATTCGATATTGTACAAATCGATACAGTAGGCCCTTTACCTAAGTCGATAAATGGAAACGAATATGCAGTTACCATTATATGCGATCTAACTAAATATTTGGTAGCTATCCCAGTCCCAAGCAAACACGCAATAACAGTCGCTAAAGCCGTGTTCGAGCATTTCATATTGATTTATGGACAAATGAAAACAATCTTGACAGACATGGGCACGGAATATAAAAATAGCTTATTCAAAGAACTGTGTAAATTGTTGAAAATTGAACATAACACTTCAACACCGTACCATCATCAAACTTTGGGTACTGTAGAACGCAGTCACCGAACATTCAATGAATATATACGCGCATACATATCCAGTGACAAAGACGATTGGGATGAATACCTCAAATATTTCGCGTATTGCTACAATACGACGCCATCCACCACACATAAATATTGCCCTTTTGAACTCATATTTGGAAAAAACCCACCAAATTACGAATTTTTAAAAGAAAATATAATCAGCCCACTATACAATCACGAAGCTTACTACAAAGAGGTAAAATATAGACTCCAAATAGCCGAGCAAAGAGCTAGGAAATTAGTCCAAGAGGCTAAAGAAAAACAAAAAACGAATTATGATAAGAACAGCTATAGTGAGGAAATTAACATAGGAGATTTAGTACTAGTTAGAGAAGAGGCCTCCCATAAGCTAGAAAATAGATATAATGGACAATATAGAGTTAAAAATATTGATAAGAATAACAATTTTACTTTAATTCCACATAGCATAAGAAATAGCAATAAAAACAAAAAAGAAATCATAATTCATAAGAATAGACTTAAAACAGTATAACACCACTCACCACCAGCAATCCAGTTTACTCACTTTAATAAACAGGCACAAGCCAAAGAAAATAAAAACCACATATTATGTTCAAAATACATGTAAACGACTGAAAATAAAAAGAAAAAAAAATATATATAAATGAAATAATGACAAACGAGAAACAAATGTAAACAAGTGAAAAAAAAAAATTCTTATGCAATAATGGCAATAAGAGCCGAAAAACAATTAAAATTTTGTAAACGCAAACAAACCCTAAGTAGGTCAATAAGTCGCTTTAATAGTCGTATACAATTGCCTTCAAGTGTATACGACTATTCATAAGGCGGATGGTGTAGCATTACTCAGAATGCTTTTCACTGTCAATGCACTTCAAATATTGACCCACTTAAATTATGTTGAACCCACGGGAGTTCAACAGCATATACCAACTGACACCTATCAAATTGTCAACCCATTACTCAATGCGTCGCTTTGACCAACACACGTATCGATCAGCACGACTGATCGACACTATCGGTTGGTCAACGTGAACTACCAAATTATGTGCTGACATTGCACACAATGCAAATACTTTTAGTGTCTAAGTATTAGTGTAAGTTTGTATACGTAAGTTAAGCTAGAAATGTATAAAAGAGAAAGCTTTTGAATAAAGAACAATCAATTCTGATCATACGCTACACATCAGCGATTCAATCACATTACAAAACTTTGGTTACATATTCGCGTTTGTTAAAATTTTTGTTTTGTTTAAATTTAGCAGTGATTTTCTAATTTATGCTTTTTGGTTTTTAAAATAAAATACAATTCACAAAACAGTTTATTGAGTGATGGAAAGGTGTAACACAAGTAGGTAAGCCGGTGATAGTCCTTTTGCAGTTACTCAAGATCCCAGAAGGAAGCGGGAGTTGGACAAAGCTTGTATCGTTGAGCCTCCAAGTTTTAGCTAAAAAGCATTCGATAACAAAAATTTGTTGAAAAGTAATTTTGTTAAAATGTTAATCCTGGCACAAAACTTTTAAAACAAGTTATTTTATCCGCTTATATCAGCAGTTCAAGCGCAGCTCCAGCCGGAAAAAATCTGCCGTCACACAGTTCCGACAAATGCTTTCACCAATTACGACTATTTCTTAGTTAGTTCTGCCTACAATCATTTAAATATATTAAAATTGGTTTCCAATTTCCGTATTTTATTTTTTTAAGTAAATAAAAATTAGTGACACCGAGTTACCACAATTTAAAATTTCGGGAGAATTTCGTGATCCGACGTAATAGCTGATAACATTTAGGACTTCTCTTAAATAAAATGAAAAAAATAAAAAATTTTGTAAGGAAAAGGCTGTCTTAGACTATGCCGAAGACTTTATACCTTTCATGAATACGCATCACGGTTTTAAGTGTCCGATCCTTACTTACAATTAGTAGAAACTCTCCAAAACTGTTAATTTAAACATACATAGCCCAAACCCCATTTATCGAAAATATCTATTGTATGGAAACAATATGCTATGTAGGTGGATTTTCACTACACATATTACTTTTAGACCATGTAGTAAACCTGTAAAATTTTACGTTCCCAGCTTATTAATTTCAAAACTTATAGCCCAAAACCAATTTATCAAAACTATCGATTATAAGGGAGCTACACGTTATGTTGGTCCGATCTGGCTGATTTTCACTACACACATTGCATACATAATAAGTACCAAACCTGCCAAAATTTTACGTTCCTAGCATTTTAATTGCAAAATTTATAGGCAAAAACCCCATTTATCGAAACTATCGATTATATGGGAGCTAAATATTATGTTGGTCCGATCTCGGTGGTTTGCATTCCACACATTACATATATATTATGTACCAAACCTGCAAAATTTTACTTTCCTAGCCTTTTAATTGCAAAAGTTATAGACCAAAACCCGTTTATCGCAACAATCGATTGTATGGGAGATATGCGTTGTATTGGCCCGATCGTGCTGGTTTCGAAAAGCGATTACTGTTTTACAAAATGGCGGCCCCTTAGCCAATTTCACCGAGATAGCTGAAAAACTGAAGGACTAGTTTGCGTTCAAACAGACAGATGGGCGTACCAGCGGATCATTTCGGTGTACTTTTTTAGTGGGTCTATCTCTTCTTCTTCTCATACTTACAAACAGCTGACCAAAGTTATAAAACCATTTCATGTTCATGAAAGTTATAAAAACAAGTAAGGAAAGCGTTGCCTTCGGCTGTGCCAAAGGATTTAATGAAAGGCATCACAGGTTTCATTGTGAGATCAAATAAAAACAGTAAGTACAAAGTATGCAAAATTTTACGGTGTTACCCCGTTAATTGAAATATACATAGCCCAAAGCCCCTTTACCCGAACAATCAATGGACCTTCGATGCGGTAGGCCAACAACACTACCGCCACACTGCCGTGGCCGCCAAAATTAAATTAAATTTTATCACAACAAATAATAGAACATAACTACATAGATAATACATAATAGGTTGTTTATCGAGGTTACTCATAGAACCAATTATGCAATGAATGGACCAGTAGCCAGAGCTGTACAGCTAGCAAATCGATACAGCAACGTTCTTAATTTTAACAGTTTATATAAATTTAAACTGGAATTGTTTTCTATTTTTAATTAGTCTGTATAAAAGCTTGTACTTTTTAGACCGTAATAAATAAATAAATAAATAAATAAATAAATAAATAAATATGTAGATAGTAGCATTTCCTTATATCTATATATTAAAATTTTTTCCATACAATCAATTGGCAGGCAATATCTATATCTAAACATGCATAAATTGCTATAAAATGTATATGAATATATTTGTATGGGCCAGGAGCGGTGCATAGGGGTATTATATTTAACAAATAATGCACTATTTGACTGTTGCATTGTAAATACAGCAGCAGCGCAGGTGATAAGCTTCTTGGAAGGGGCGCGTGCACTCCAAGGTCCGAGGACAGGTTCCAAAAAACTATTTATTTTACCCAGTAGTGAAGTATGAACACAAGATAAACACATTTTGTCAATTTTGAAGAAGTAGACGTGGCGCCGCCCACTTTTCAGCATAAAATTTCTGCTTTTTTCAAAGGCAATCGCTTATAATTCAATCTTGACATTTCAATGAAAATTGGTCAGCTGCTTCTCAGTAGTATGTATTATACTCCTGCCAAAAACTATCCAAATCGGAAAACACTCAAGCAAAATATTGGGGCACGCAGTTAATAGCCCACTGCAATAGCGAAGTTATATACCTTTTTTGATTTTCATATCTTTCATAAACATTAAATGTATGTAATTATGAGAATAACAAGAGAGGAGTTCACTAAAATTTACGATGAGCGGAGTCGATTTAGCCATGTCCGTCGTTCCGTCCGTCTGCCTGTCAGTCTGTCTATTTGAACGCAAACTAGTCTTTCAGTTTTACAAAAGGCTGCTGAAATTCTATACATAAAATGTCATTAGCTTGAACCAAATAAACTCCTAGCTATACCAAACTGCAGCTTTATATAACCTGGGAGCATTTCCAAAAGCTGTATACAGACTGTGTCGTGCCCAGCGAACTCCTGAACCTATCGTGAACTCTCTCTATGGCGCGATATACAACAGGCATATCATCATAAACCTCCTAAGAGATTTTTGCGCCAAGCTTCTCTTCCAATTTGTGGTGTGCCGATTTGAATTTTCCCTACAAATTGGTGGGACCTACAGTTTTTTGCCGACTCAACGGCATCTACAAAGGAGACGAATTTTTGCTGAGAAGCCTGTCATGGCAGAAATACACTCGGAGAGTTTGCCAAACCACTGCCGAGGGGCGACCCCGTTTTGAAAAACTTTTTTCAAATCACTTTTGATGTTACCTGTACCAGGGCTCGAACCATGGACCTTCGGTGTGTGGCTGCGGCATCATTAGTGTGTTGTTTTTGGCCAAAAAGTCGCGCACAAGCAACGATGCGTGAGCAGGGGCGTTATCGTGGTGCAAAAGCCAATTTTTGTTCTTCCACAAATCCGAGCGTTTCTGGCGGATTGCTTCGCGCAAATTGCGCATAACTTGCAGGTAATATTCCTTATTGACCGTTCTTCCCTGTGGCAAGAACTCATGATGCACCACGCCCCTGCAATCGAGAAAACTGTCAGCAAAACTTTCACATTCGACCGAACTTGGCGCGCTTTTTTCGGTCTTGGTTCGTGCGGCAGCTTCCATTGAGATGATTGAGCTTTGGTTTCCACGTCATAACCATAAACCCACGATTCGTCACCAGTTATGACCCTCTGGAGCAAATTTGGGTCGTCGCGGACAGAGTTTAACATCGCATTAGCAATGTTCATGCGATGCTGTTTTTGGTCACAATTGAGCAATTTTGGTACGAATTTCGCGGCGACCCGTCTCATGCCCAAATCATTGATAAAAATCGAATGGCACGAGCCAATCGATATGTTAAGGTCCTCAGCAACTTCTCTAACGGTGATTCGACGATTGGCCAATACCATTTTCTCCACTTCATTAATTTTTTCGTCTGTTGTTGAAGTGCTCGGGCGTCCGGCACGCTCTTCGTCGTTCATATCTTCTCGGCCTTCTGAGAACATTTTTTACCACCGATAAACGTTGCTTCGGTCCAAGGTAGCTTCTCCGTATGCCACAGTCAACATTCGGAATGTATCCGCGCACTTAATTTCGTTTTTCACACAAAATTTGATACAGGTTCTTTGATCCATTTTTTTGAATAGGTAAAAATCGAAGACGATCCAAAACACGTGCAAGCAAAGCAGCTGTCAACAATTAACTGAACATTCAAAATGGCCGAGCTTGTCGGCATAAGTGAGAGACATGACTACCAACATAACGCTACAAAAAATTCGAAATTCGAATATACGTAACCAGCGAAAATTCAAAATTCGCGATACTTTTTGAACACACCTCGTATATCCAAATATCATTAATTTAGACCAAAATATTTCGGAGTTATGACCAATTGAACCTTTATATAGCCTGGGGGCGAAGCTCCGCCCACTTTTGCAAAACTATATACTATCTATGCTGTACCCAGTGAGCCCAAGTATATATTGTAAAAATTTCATAAAGATGGATTGAGTACTTTGGCGCCTATAAAGGACAGCCTTTTTTTATATCTATTTTTGTTACGCACACAAGGTATATTACTTCATTCGGCATAAACGAATCGAGATATATATTTATTAATGTATATCAAAACGTTCAGGATGAAAAGTAAAATATCCGGGCAAGTAGGTAATACCCCATTGCAAAAGCGAAGTTGTATATCTTTTTTGATTTTCATACCTTTCATGAACATGAAATGTTTGTACGTATGAGGAGAAAAAGAGATAGTCCCATCAAAAATTATAATGAAATGATCAGGAGGATGAGCTGAGTCGATGTAGCCATGCCCGTGTCTCGATACGTCTAACTGTCTGTCCACAAAACCCGAAAACACAGTTTGTACTTCCTTCAATTTTATATTTGCGGAGTGGCTAGAAATCGCCTAATTTTCCTGAAGGAATCAACTATTTCACTCTTCATACATTATAATTTGTTAAAGGGTAAACATATAACCCGAACCCTAGCAGATGTAGACTAAATTCGACCAGTTAAGATGATAAACTTAATTTAAAGTCAGTATGAAATGTCTTTATAATTGTCTAAGTCGTGGCAAAGGTAGATATCCAGAAAACCATCATGTGTTGAAGTTGTAAATTTCCCCGCTAAATGGGTGTCAAAAAAGCCAGATCTAAAGGGAAAATTGCTAAACTGACAACACTGCCTGATATCAAACAAATTTGAGAAATTGGCGGAACTTCAAGATCAACCTGCAATTAATTTTCAAATGTATATGTGTACGCTCTCCTTACGGTGAAATATTTTCATTGTCTCGCTCATTGAGTTAAAGAAGTGGCGTCGGTATGTCCAACTCATATTTCGTTTGCACTTCAAACGGTAGAAATATTTTCATTCTTACTCATTAAGCAAAATGAGTTAAAGTATACACCGGCGTCGGCACGTCTGTCAATTTGATTTTGACGTTTTATTGCAAACAAGGTAGTTCAAAGCTATTATTTTTAGGGAAAACTCATTAAAAGTATTATTTTTTTATAAACTCCATTATAAAAATGAGGTTCAAAGGCATTCATGTAATACATAACTTTAATTTTTTTAAAAAACTCTATCAAACTTCTACTTTTGGTAAAATTCTATAATAAAAATGAAATTTAAAAGTACTCATGGTCACAATCCTGAAAAACTCAAGTGTTTAAAACAAAATGTAAATTTTTCGGGAAAACGGCATCAACATTTTATTTGTTCATAAAACTCCAATATTAAAATGCGATTCAAAAGCATCCATGGCTGTCGTATAGTTCAAAATTTGAAATCAAAAAGAAAACAGAACCAAAGTAGGAAGGTTGACACGGAATTGCTAGATTTAATTCGTAATTTTCTTCATCTAACTGAATTACAAAATAGCACTGCGTGTATACCAAATAAACAAATAAATCCGAAATGGCAACCATAAGCATATGTATACACATACCATTCCAAACGGTGGCCATATATCCACTAATTTAGGTAAAGTAACTGTTATATATATTATTAGTCTAACTATGTTGCTGGTATATGCCCATCAAATCCAATGTTTCTTAATTCCTTTGAAATATTGAACGAACCTGCGAGGAGTGTTAGCACTGATGATGGGCTTTCAAACATTCCTATGGGGCATTTTCACCATCTCCTATTAACGATTACCGGGGTTTAACTGACTGATTTTGTTCGCTGCCAAGTTATCCGTTGTTTAGTGTGAACCGAATTTTATGAATACGGCCTAAATAATTCAACTGTTCATAATAAATTCCAGTAAGAAATATTTTTCAACCATTTCGGCCTCTAGACAGTGCTTTAGAAATATATGAACAGATGATTTAACAAACTAAACTAATTTAAATTGGTCGAATTTCGACCACGGGAGGTACTAGTATTAATTATTAAAAAAATATAAAACAAGTAAGGACGTCTAAGTTGGGGTGGAACCGAACATTAAATACCCAGCTGTGTAAAAGTGGTTGTGGTAAATTGTTGTGGAGTTATGACCTATAGAGATTTAAAAGCTTTTCTACTACCATGTGGGCAATCTTGTATATAGAAATGAATGTATGTCTGTGGGTCTGGCGTCCAAAATACTTAACGGATCTTTATTAAATTTTCACAGTAGATTCTTGGGCTCACTGGTTGCAGTGTAGGCTATATATAATTTTAAAAAGTGGGCGGTGCCACGCTCCCATGCTATATACAATTTTAATCTTGTATAGGCGCTCAAGGTACTCAACCGACCTTTATGAAGTTTTCACAGTAGATTCTTGGATTCACTGGTTCCAGCATAGTGTAATGATGCTCAGTGGATAGCGTATCGTCAATAATCAATCTTTATTAAAAAGCTTTCTCTTTTATACAATTTCTTACTTCACCTACGTATACATAATTACACTAATACTTACAAACTAAAAGTATTTACATTGTGTGCAAAGTCAGCAATAAGTTGGTAGTTCACATTGACAAACCGATACTGTCGATCAGTCATGCTGATCGATACGTGCCTTGGTCAATGTGACGAATTGAGTAATTGGGTGACAAATGTAAGCAGATACGATATATGTTGTTGAACTCCCGTTGGGTTCAACATAATTTATTTGGGTCAATATTTGTATATGCAAAGAATTGCATTGAAAGTAAAACGTATTCTGAGTAATGCTACAATAGGCTATATATAATTTTGAAAGCGTAGATAGTATACCTCGTATCATGTTTCGTAATTTTATTTAACACGGTTCTGAGGTTAATAGGAGCTGAAATTTTACATTGTGCTCATTTATGTGTGGACGTTAACCCTCCCATTTTCCAAACCATAAAAAAAAATAATTAATAGGGCCATCATTGTAACTACGAATTTCTAGCATTCTATCTGCATCTGTGAAGGAGATATGGCATGTTCCGGTTTACTATCTCTCTTTTAGAAAACTTAGGTAAAAAAGTGGGCGTGGTCGTCCACCAATTTTGCTTATTTTCCGTGGGCGTACACATGTCTATAGTATACCTCGTATTACGATTCGTAATTATATCTTACACTGTTCTGAAGTTATTAAGAGCCGAATTTGAAATTTGCTTGACTCATAAGTGGGTGGTGCCAGGCCCACTTTCAAAAATTTTTCAAAAACCATATAAAGAATAAGAAAATTTATGTAAGTACAAAATTATATTATTATACCTGTATCAGTTAATTAGATATGGGCAGTTTAATACTTCTACCTATTTTCCATATAACTTTTATGAAAAAGTAGGTGCGGTCTAAAAGCGGTTTCGCTTATTTTCTATGGTTGCATTTATCACACCAATAGTATGCCGCCTACTAAATTTCGCTATGCTAACGTAAACGGTTCTGAAGTTATAAGGAGTCAAAATTAGAAAATTTCGTCACTCATATGTGGGCGGTGCAACGCCCCTTTTCCAAAAATTTGACAAAATCGTCAATAGGACAACCGAATCCGAATGTAAACATTGTAGCTGCTTTTTTATTGAATTAGCTCATTTTATACTTTTTTCGAGATTTTCGATATCGAAAAAAGGGGCATGGTTATGGTTCGATTTCGCCCATTTCATATAGCAACCTACCTTGGCGGAAAGTAACCTGTGTGCAAATTCATTCAAATATCTAAATTTTTACACAAGTTATCGTGCCCACGGACGGACGGACGGACATGTCTTACTGAATTCCTCTGTTCATTCAAAGAACAGATATGGAACTCCATATCTATCTCTATTATTTTGTACCGTTACAAACCAACTTTATATGACCAAAACTATAATACCCTGTGTACAAGTACACGCTGGGCATAAAAATGTATTTACTGTAATCAAGAGTAGTCAGTGAAATAGATTTGGAGCAGCCAGATCAACTAGTTGAAAACCTGATAGAAGCCTTAGATAGAAAACCCCATCCCCATGTCTAACACCCAACCCCGTTAGACCACAATAATCCTAATCAGCTGCAAGTCCTTCGGTGTCCAAGTCTGTTCCCTTTTCACTTGATGCTTTGTTTTTCGTGTGAAATGCCAGTGGATTACTTTGATAAAAACAGAAACACAAAAACCGAATAAATGTTCGTCCTCGTTTCATCACATGTGCTCTTTCGCTTGTGGTCGTAATTCGTCCTTTTGTGTATTGGAATCAAGTAAGGGAAACTTCAGGCTGGCGGAGATAACCGGGGACTCCAGTCAGGAAGAATGCAGCCTGGGAACAAGCAATTGAAGATGTCGCGAAGAAAATAAGCGGAATCGGAAATGTTAAAGAAAGTGGATACAGTGATATCACCGCCAGGTAAGAGTTTACATCAATGGAAACTAGAACATAAGGAATCGAGAAGAAGAATTTTCCGTGAATCTTGAGTTAATTGTTAGAAAAGTAAGAATTTTAGGAAGATAAAAAACTTGATGGAGGAGAGTGGGTATTTTAAAAGACTAAGGAGTAAAATTATTTCCACGATAGTGACTGTTAAAGAAGATAACAGGTTTTTTGCAAAAACATAGATAGGAAGTAAGAAGATCTTGGCTCTCTTGGACTCAAAAGCAAGTATGAGGTGCTTAGGACTAAGCGGCACTCCTGCGTGATAAAGAAAGTTTGACTGTGCCAATCATGGGCCAAAAATTTGGACCGAGAATATGTAGAAAACCACGTTTAGGGGTAATCATGTGACCTGTCTCGTGGGATAATGCCATTACAGAACTCGAATTTTTGACAGGGCCTGACCTGCAGCACGAGGCTTACTTAGGCATTAATTTCTGGCACGCATTTGATATGAGTGTTGCGGGCAAGGGTATGAATGGTGCTAAGAATATAGCCAGTATGGAGGAACTCGTTCCCGCTGAGGGGAACCTGTTTTTCGACGCCGTACAGCACGGGTTAACAACCGAAGAGCATGTGAAGACCCAATTTCCTTCCTTCGCGGTGTTAGGATTAGGCCGAACGGACAAAGAAGACCATTTAATCGAAATCGTCGAAGAGAATCTGCCAGTTATGCAACGGTACTATCCAATTTCACCCACCATCCATAAACTCATATACGCAGAGTTGGACCGTATCCTGAACATAGGAGTTATTGGGGAGTCCAACAGCAGCTGGAACTCATCAGTTCCACTGCAAAGCGTTCTCCTGGCCTAAATAGGTTTAACAAAAATGACGACAAAAAGTGTTGAGTTATGGTCAGCGACAGTCCAGAGTACCAAAATCCTTTTCAACTGAAATCGTCCCTGCTCGTTTTCGCGAAATATCTCGCTTTAATCCTTGTGATGCTCAGTGAAAGGATGAATGTTACCATAAAAAGTTCTCAAAAAGGGTTTTTTATGGGTTAAGTATGGCATTAAAAAAAAAAATTTAAAACTATGACTAAATTAAATAATTTATTCATATTTTAGACATTAATCGCATTGCCCCGTATATATTATGCAACTGCAATAAAACTAAATGCTTCCTTAAGGATTTTTCACGCTGAGCTCGAATCCGTACTCAAAAATGTGCCACCATATATAGTTTTAGAGAAAAGTGGATGTGAAATCCCGAAATAGGTATAATTTGAACTATCGTCCCCTGCTTAGGGTCCATAATTGCATTTTGATATTTAGCACACTTAAAGAACAAGGCTAAGCCAATAATATTAGGCATACAAAGATAATATAATACGTCACAATTAATTTATACAATTTTTCAAAAGTGACCGAAATCAAAAACTCGTGTTTTTGCACATTTTTGAATATTTGTATAAATTAGCTGTAAAGTGCCATATATTTTTTTTAAGTCAGATAATATTAGCTGAACATTGTTCTTTATAATAGCCAAAAATTAATGTTGGGTCATTGGTTGGGACACCCTGCCTAACTAACAGCTGTCGTGGTTCAATAATTTCAATTTTCAATTTCAATTTCAATTTATTAAAAATAACATCGGACTGTACATGTAAGACTTCTAGGTCTTTTATAGTACACCAGTAGGTGGGTAATTACAGTGGTTACTTTATACTTATAATAAAATAAATAGGTTACAATCAAACATAACACTCAGTGACAGTATATAACTTAAGAGTAATGCTTAAACGAGTACTCTAATCTTACTGAAAGCAGAAAAGATGCAGATACAGAAAATAAAGAGAAGAAAAGTTTTATATTTGCATTCAACCAAGAGAATTAAAGTATGTATGTATCACCACTCTGAAATTTGTCCCATTCATCACCGCCTTGATAGATTCAGGAATGGAGTTCCAAAGCCTCACAGCATTGACGAAAAACAGTCGAGATGAGGACAAGTAGGAATATTTAGGGATAACCAGGCTACGTAGTCTACTAGACTTAGTTAACTGCAATTTCTCATAGAGGTAGTGCGGACTTTTTAGTTCAACAAGCTTATATATATATATACAATTTCTAGCCGCAAGATAACTGAAAATGTTACACCCAAAAAGTTTGTCCTTCCAGACAGTAATGTGGTCATATCTTTTGAGTCCATAGACATAACGGGTGACATTGTTAAATGCCACATCTAGTTTGTGCGATGAACTTGAATCGAGCTTGCTATAAACGAGTTCAGAATAAGTTATTTGAGGTACAATCAGTTGGATGGCAAGTTTTCTTCGTGTTTCAACAGGTGTGAACGGTGCAGATAACTTTAGTCTACGTAATATTACATAAATACTACTAACAACTTTGTTAACATAGTCCGAACAACTTAACGAAGAGTAAACAATAAAGCCAAGAGCCTGTTCAAATTCATTTACTTTAAATTTGTATCATTTACTTGGATTCAATAACTTACCTAACTGTCGCATTCCAATGTCTAGTTTAAGAGAATGTACAATCATACAAACATATACGAGTATGTACTTATGTATTTCTAACTAACTTGAATGCTCCCACTCAACATTATACGTATACTAACACGCTTGTATGCTTACATATCTACATGCGCCAGAGCAATAGCGAGACTTTTACCACCCTTTTTTGCATCTTCATTCGCTAATGCATGGCTATGGATATATTAAAAATATTGTTGAAGCCAGTCTACGACCAGGAGGTAAGCCATTATCTAATGCAGAATACAAATGTCGACTGGGTATTTTGGAATCATACAGGGTGGCGAATGAAAGCCGCTACCAAAAAAAAATTAAATAACTTTTTTTCTATTTAATGAATCTGGTTAATTTTTTTTTTTATTTTGCAGATTGACTTTTACATTTAACAAAAATGGATAACTGGGACACTGAAACAAGAATTTGGATTGTCCGCCGCTATCACGCACTGGAGTCCGTAGTTTCGGTTCAAAGATAGTATAGGCGCACGTTTGGCGGCAATCCTCCGAGCAGATGGACCATAATAAGACTTGTAAACAATTTTGCCGAGCATGGGACAGTCAACAGAAGACCTTACCATCGAAACCCTTCAGTTCGAACGGAGGAAACAATCGCTGCTGCCATACAAAACAATCCACGTGTTTCGACAAGAAGCTTATCTGCTCAAATGGGTGTAAGCAGACAGTCATTACAGTCAATTATGCACAAAGATTTGGACTTATTCCCATATAAAATTCAAATGGCCAACAAACTGAACGCTGCAGACTTGCCGATTCGCTTGGAATTTTGCCAGAAGATGCTTCAAATGGTGGAAGAGGATGGAAACATGTTGAACTGTCTTTTCATGTCTGACGAGGCCCATTTCGATTTAAACGGCAACATAAACAAACAAAATTGTCGAATATGGAGTGCTTCCAACCCACAGATACTCCATGAGACGGAATTGCATCCACTTCGTGTCACAGTGTGGTGTGCAGTTTCATCACGCTGCATTGTCGGGCCCTACTTCTTCGAAGAAAACGGTCACACCGTTACGGTTACTGGAGACCGTTACTTGAGCATGTTGAGAGAGTTTTTCTATCCAGAATTACGCCGAATGAGAATTTCTTTCAACTCTGTGTGGTTTCAGCAAGATGGTGCAGCTCCTCATATAGCCCAACCTGTTATGACAGAATTGCGACGAAAATTTCCCAATAAGCTGATATCCAGAAACTCCACATTCCGTTGGCCACCCAGGTCGCCTGACCTTACTGCACCTGACTTTTTCTTGTGGGGTTATTGCAAACAGGAAGTCTTCAAAGCAAAACCAACAAATTTGAATGAACTAAGGCAATCCATTCGAGAAACAATTGCGGCTATTCCTGTCTCAACTCTCCAAGCAGTAATGAACAACTTTTTGGTAAGATGCCGCACATGCATCGACGAGCAGGGGGGGCATTTAAATTCCATTATTTTTAAAACTAATTAAGCTATATTTAATAAAATTTAATGAGCTTTAACATGAATAAAAGAAAAATGAATTCCATACACTGAAAAAAAATTATTTGAGTTTCTTAATGTAGCAAAATTCATCAGCCACCCTGTATTTCAAAAATGTGTTGTCCACGCAAACGGAGATTGAAAAGCTAGATTCTGAGGATGAAGGTCGTGCTGACTTGGAAGAGTTGTACATAACAACAAAATTGTCAATTCAATCTCAACTCCCAGAGGATCGCAATGAAACATGGTCTGAGTCAACTTGCGTTATACAAACAGGTTCGAAACTACC
Organism: Merzomyia westermanni; assembly: GCA_949987695.1. NCBI lineage: Eukaryota > Metazoa > Arthropoda > Insecta > Diptera > Tephritidae > Merzomyia > Merzomyia westermanni. Next base: position 130,985,770 of record OX465292.1, on the reverse strand, counting down.
CAAACTCAAACTTCCTTCATTCAATGGCAAGTATTCTGAGTATCAAAATTTTATTACCTCGTTTAAACAAATTATCGATAAAGAATATAGCCTGTCCAACATAGAAAAATTCAATCACTTACGCAATTGTCTCCAAGGTCCCGCATTAGAAACAATTGATGCGTTTCCAGTTTCTAATGAAAATTATACAAAGGCCTTGGAAAGACTTAAATCTCGCTATGATAATCCAACCCTTATCTTCTTAGAAAATATATCGTCGCTTTTTGAGCTTTAAGCTATTTCTAAACCAAATGGTGGTCAGTTGAGAAGCCTGATTGACAAGGCATCTAAAATTTATGGTTCATTGTTGTCTCTAGGAACTGAAAGCCAAATCTCACAAGCCATGCTCATTTATTTAGTTTTACAGAAAGCAGGTGAGGAAACCAATCGCAAATGGAAGGAATCTTTGGATTTTCAGACACTACCCAGCTTGGCAGATTGCACCAAAGATTTAGACAGACGTTGTCAATATCTTGATTATGTTGATAACGCCCACGTCGTTGGACCCATTCGTCAAAATCCCAGCAAACCATCAAGATCCAAGAATCCAAGCAAGGGGTATTCATTCGCGGTATCAAATATGACTTGTTCGGTATGCTCCAGCAACAATCACAAAATACAAAGCTGCGATCGTTTCAAGGCTCTTAATGTATCACAACGCTTCGAACATGCAAAGAAAATGGGTCTTTGCATTAATTGCCTATCAAAGGGACATCAATGGTCGAACTGCGCTTCAACGCATAAATGCAAACTTTGCTCGCGTCAGCACCATAGCTTGCTGCATCGTGTCTCCACTTCAGAATCGTCAACTGCTAATTCGCCATCCGCCGTTCACACACATATGAATAATATATCGTCGGATCACATTATTCTCGCCACCGCTATGGTTTTGGTTCGTGACGCTTCTGGAAATTATCGTCTTGGCCGAGCTTTGCTGGATTCCTGCTCACAGGTAAATTTCATCACCGATGAACTTTCGCAAAAATTGATGCTGCCACGCAGTAAACACAATATCGAGATCCAAAGTATTGATGAGTCCTCTACTAATATTAAATATAAAACTTCCACCAATATTAAGTCGCAAGCGACAGGTTTTTAACTACCACTAACATTTTGCATTACGTCACATATCGCTTATCAACCCGAACCCGAGATAGACACATCTTCTTGGAATATCCCATCGAACATTGTACTTGCTGATGATCAATTTTATAAAACAAACAAAATCGATCTGCTTTTAGGAACAGAAAGCTTTTTTACCTTACTTTCTGTAGGGCAAATTAAACTTGGTAGAAATCTTCCTGTTTTACAGAAAACTCTTCTGGGTTGGGTCGTTTCTGGACGGTATCGTGCGAACTCTGGGACGGTCAGCACTAATTGTTTGTTAGCTTGCGCGGAATCAATCGATTCAAAATTGGAAAAATTGTGGGAAATTGAAGAAGTTTCAACCAGAGTTGACGTGTGAACTCGAGACCAGCATACCTGTGAAAAATTGTATAACGACACTGTCACTCGAAACAGCAGCGGCCGGATTATAGTCAAAATCCCATTCAAGGACGGTATTGCGTACATACATAGGTAGTTACTGGATATAGTTACCTTAAATGCCGATTTTCGAACTTCAGCATTAACAACCTCCATATCGATTTCTTTGGTTGGTTCACAAGGCCATTTTCCTACGTCTTGATATAAAAATGCAGGACCAGAGAGCCAGATAGAATTTGCGAGTTCAGATGGTGTACTTCCTCTAGACACAATGTCCGCTGGGTTACTTTTCGTTGGTACATGTCTCCAATAAGCATCCCCAGTCAATTCCTGTATTTCCGAAACTCTGTTACCAACAAAAGCCGAAAGTGTAGCCGAATGCAATTTGAGCCAGTGAAGTACAATTTGCGAATCTGTCCAAAGAAATGAATCAAAATTATAATCAGAAAATATTGGTTTAATTTTTGTATAAAGTCGAGCAAGTAATAGTGCACCACAAAGCTCCAGCTTCGGTAGTGACTGTCGTTTAGTTGGGGCCACTCTTGATTTTGCCGTGAGAAGGCGAACGCAAATATTGCCAGTTTTATCTACGATGCGAGTGTAAATTCCGCAGCCATAAGCGCGAATCGATGAATCGCAAATCCGTGTATTTGCAAAGACTGAATAATAGGAGACAAACAGTACCTGGAAACTTTAATTGAGGAACGATCCGACAGTTTGTCGACGAATGTTTGCCAAGCAGATTGAATGTTTTTCGGAACCGATTCATCCCACTCGAGTTTCAGCAACCACAACTTATGAAGTAGGATTTTAGCGGTGACGATTACTGGTGCTACGAGTCCAAGTGGGTCGAAAAGTGACGATGCGATAGATAGAATTGTCCTTTTTGTGACACGATCTTTTATTGGCTGCTTTGGAAGAAACGAAAAAATGAAGTTATCTTGAATTTGATCCCATTTGAGACCAAGAGTACTAGTGAGAGATGTATCGAGATTTAAGTCCTTATCGGTAGTTTCGCATCTGAAACGCTGGTTATTGGAATGCCATTTTGCCAGATCAAATCCACCTAATTTCAACAGTTCAGTTACCTCATCCTGTATCCTCGACAGTTCGGCAACGGAGTCAGCACCACAAAGCAAGTCGTCAGCGTAAAACGATGGCTTGATGATATTTGCACCAACGACGAAATTTGACTGATATTGATCAGCGAGATAATTGAGACTGCGTATAGCGAGATAAGGTGCGGATGCCATTCCGTAAGTTACTGTGTTGAGCTGGTAGGTTTTGATATCTTGATTAGGAGAACTCCTCCATAAAATATATTGAAACTTGCGATGTTCCTTACTGACCATCACCTGCCTATACATTTTAACAATGTCTGCTGTAAGCGCAAAACGATGTAAACGAAAACGAAGTAAAAGAATTACGAGCTCGCTCTGAATAGTAGGTCCAACCAATTGTAGATCATTTATCGATTTCTGCGTAGAAGTTCGACAGGATGCATCGAAAACAACTCTCAATTTCGTTGATGTACTGTTTGGCTTCAACACGCAGTGATGCCGGATGTAATAGTGAGGTTCGTTGAGATTAGGGTGAGGGACTACTTCCATGTGGCCTAGACTTTGGTACTCATCCATAAATGCCCCGTATTGTGACTTGAGGTTAGGTGAGCGTTCCAACCGACGTTCTAGTGAGTTAAATCTGCGCAAAGCTGTTGTGTATGATTCACCTAGTACAGGGTGGCTGATGAATTTTGCTACATTAAGAAACTCAAATAATTATTTTTTCAGGGTATGGAATTCATTTTTCTTTTATTCATGTTAAAGCTCATTAAATTTTATTAAATATAGCTTAATTAGTTTTAAAAATAATGGAATTTAAATGCCCCCCCTGCTCGTCGATGCATGTGCGGCATCTTACCAAAAAGTTGTTCATTACTGCTTGGAGAGTTGAGACAGGAATAGCCGCAATTGTTTCTCGAATGGATTGCCTTAGTTCATTCAAATTTGTTGGTTTTGCTTTGAAGACTTCCTGTTTGCAATAACCCCACAAGAAAAAGTCAGGTGCAGTAAGGTCAGGCGACCTGGGTGGCCAACGGAATGTGGAGTTTCTGGATATCAGCTTATTGGGAAATTTTCGTCGCAATTCTGTCATAACAGGTTGGGCTATATGAGGAGCTGCACCATCTTGCTGAAACCACACATAGTTGAAAGAAATTCTCATTCGGCGTAATTCTCTCTCTCTATGGCGCGATATACAACAAGTATATCATCATAAACCTCCTAAGAGATTTTTGCGCCAAGCTTCTCTTCCAATTTGTGGTGTGCCGATTTGAATTTTCCCTACAAATTGGTGGGACCTACAGTTTTTTGCCGACTCCGAACGGCATCTACAAAGGAGACGATATTTTGCTGAGAAGCCTGTCATGGCAGAAATACACTCGGAGAGTTTGCCAAACCACTGCCGAGGGGCGACCCCGTTTTGAAAAACTTTTTTCAAATCACTTTTGATGTTACCTGTACCAGGGCTCGAACCATGGACCTTCGGTGTGGTAGGCCGGCAACACTACCTTCACACCACGGCGGCCGTAATTATGGATAGAAAAACTCTCTCAACATGCGCAAGTAACGGTCTCCAGTAACCGTAACGGTGTGACCGTTTTCTTCGAAGAAGTAGGGCCCGACAATGCAGCGTGATGAAACTGCACACCACACTGTGACACGAAGTGGATGCAATTCCGTCTCATGGAGTATCTGTGGGTTGGAAGCACTCCATATTCGACAATTTTGTTTGTTTATGTTGCCGTTTAAATCGAAATGGGCCTCGTCAGACATGAAAAGACAGTTCAACATGTTTCATCCTCTTCCACCATTTGAAGCATCTTCTGGCAAAATTCCAAGCGAATCGGCAAGTCTGCAGCATTCAGTTTGTTGGCCATTTGAATTTTATATGGGAATAAGTCCAAATCTTTGTGCATAATTGACTGTAATGACTGTCTGCTTACACCCATTTGAGCAGATAAGCTTCTTGTCGAAACACGTGGATTGTTTTGTATGGCAGCAGCTACAGCAGCGATTGTTTCCTCCGTTAGAACTGAAGGGTTTCGATGGTAAGGTCTTCTGTTGACTGTCCCATGCTCGGAAGAATTGTTTACAAGTCTTATTATGGTCCATCTGCTCGGAGGATTGCCGCCAAACGTGCGCCTATACTATCTTTGAACCGAAACTACGGACTCCAGTGCGTGATAGCGGCGGACAATCCAAATTCTTGTTTCAGTGTCCCAGTTATCCATTTTTGTTAAATGTAAAAGTCAATCTGCAAAATAAAAAAAAATTAACCAGATTCATTAAATAGAAAAAAAGTTATTTAATTTTTTTTTGGTAGCGGCTTTCATTAGCTTGTACTTGAAATTCTCGACAGGCAAAGTTCTCACACTGGAGAAGTTCGGATTGTTGCCAGAATGCCTCGTTTTTGCGCTAAATTGAAGAAAACCCAAACAGAAATTGCCAATGAATCACTGACTCCCGATGAACTACACCGCGCACTGTTACGCATTGTATAGAACGTTCAACAGCAACACTTCGCTGAAGACAATCGATTATTGCAAAAGGAGAAAATGATAAGTGCCACATTACGAAATCTAAATCCGTTCTTGGACACGACTCAAGGATTTGAATTGCTGAAGGTTGGCGGAAGACTTGAACTGGCTGATCTCCCAGACAACCAAAAACATTCTATTTTGTTGCCGGGTAAGTGTGAATTCGTCACACGATACGCGCGATATCTTCACATCAAAAACTATCATGCTGGACCCAAAGCATTGGTTGCTCTGATTCGCTTACAATTTTGGATCGTCAATGCTCGTGAACTCGCTAGACGTATTGTTCGGTCATGTATCCATTGCGTTAGGTACAAACCAAAATTACTTCAACATATGAAGGGAAATCTTCCTGTTGAACGTTTGACACCATCACGCCCGTTTTCTCGTTGCGGCGTAGATTTTTGTGGACCTTTCAATGTGTATCTTCGAATCAGGGGCAAGGTACCATATAAAGCATATGTCGCAATTTTCGTGTGCTTTGCAACAAAGGCAGTGCACATCGAAGTGGTTTCAGACCTATATACATACGCATTTTTAGCTGCCCTTAAGCGAATGATTGGAAGAAGAGGGCTTCCATCTGATATTTTTTGCGACAACGCAACTAACTTCGTTGGTGCTTGTAGCAAACTTGTTGAATTAAAAGCGTTCCTTTTCAAAGCAGAAAATAAAGAGACCATTACCAATTATTGCTCTAATGAATTTATAAATTTTCATTTTATTCCAGCTATGGCACCTCATTTTGGCGGCATTTGGGAGGCTGCAGTCAAATCAGCCAAGGGCCATCTGCATCGCAGCGTAATGAATGCAAGGCTCTCTTACCAGGAACTCACTACAGTGTTGGTGGATATAGAAGCAGTTCTTAACTCGCGGCCCATATCACCACTCTCGTCCGATCCCAGCGACTTCGAACCACTAACTCCAGGTCACTTCCTAACTAGCAGCGCATTAAGGTCTCTACCTAAACGAATGGTAGTGGACAATCTTAGCCATTTGGACAAATGGAACCAAGTAACTGCGTTAAAACAAATATTTTGGAAACGATGGTCGCATGAATATATAAGCGAACTTCAATCACGAACGAAATGGAACACTGATAATGAGAATATCGCTAAAGACAAAATGGTTCTCATCCATGAGGATAATGTACCACCGCAACGATGGCTGATAGTTCGTGTTATAGACACAATACCCGGAAGGGATGGGCGAGTTAGAGTGGTAAACCTACGCACCCCGAAGGGAACATGCCGTCGCCCAATTCACAAGATAGCAATACTACCGATTTGAAAGTCCTTTCAACGGGGCCGGGATGTTGGGTCATTGGTTGGGACACCCTGCCTAACTAACAGCTGTCGTGGTTCAATAACCTGTTCAAATTCATTTACTTTAAATTTGTATCATTTACTTGGATTCAATAACTTACCTAACAGTCGCATTCCAATGTCTAGTTTAAGAGAATGTACAATCATACAAACATATATGTGGTTTTCTGTTTTATTATAAGTTCGTTAATGTTAATGAATTGTAAGTTCAAAGTGAAAAGGATATTTAACTTGTATTTAATAGACAATGAAATGTACGGATCGAAATTCAAGTCAACCGTCTCGTGCGCGTCTTTTACTTCGACTCCTCGATTTCTCTCTTTTCTCTTCCCATGTCGTATCTCATGTTGCTTTGTCGTACTTCAGTATGATGTTGCCACTACGTATTTATGGATTAGTGATACCACCCCACATTCGGCCATCCTGTTAAACATTCGTCTCGAATGTATCTTCATTGTTATTACTTTAGATATTGGGCCAAGGTTTCATAAATTCGGCGCTAGTTGTTGTATTTATTGGACCATTACTGTTGCCCATTTTTTGTACGTCGTATGAATTGTTGTGTTTGACTTTAGTAATTTGATAGGGCCCCAAAAACTTTGGTTTTAGTTTAAGGTTGCTACCAAACTGCGTTCGTTTTATGGCTACAAGTTCGCCAATCTTATACTGTCGTGCTGCTTTTCGTCGTAGATTATAACTTTTCTTGTTCTCGCTTTGAATTTTCAAAATACCCGCTTTAGCTTTTGCTCGCAACTCAGTTCGATCATCGTTAAACGTGGCTGGACGTCTTCTTTAGTTCGCATTTTTGTACCCATTAGCAATTCGAAAGGAGTCGTATCGATGCTTCTACAAAATGTTGAATTAATTTCTTGTTGTACCTTACTAACATGTTTGTACCATTTGGACGGATCATCTACGCTAAGCTTAGACAGAACTGAAATTATGACGGAATTCAGCCTCTCTACCTGCCCATTCACACGTGGCAAGCCTGTTGTCGTCTTTACTAGTTTGATACCTTACTCGTTGCAATATTTTACGAAGTCTTGCGAGGTAAAAGCGGACCCCCTGTCCGATATGATATTCACTGGGTTACCAAATACAGTACTTTGGTTGGTTAGTCTTGTAATTACTTCATTCGATGTTGTTGATTTCGTTGGGTAAAGCCAGCAATACTTCGTAAATGAATCAATAACGGACAAAATATGCTTGTAGTCTTTATGTGTCGACTCTAGGGGACCTAAAAAGTCAATGTGGTAGGTATAGAGTGGTACATCTTCCTTTTGAAGAGGATGGAGGAATCCTTCCTGCTTGCCTCTTTTTCGATTACTCATAATGCATGGGATACAGCACTCTATATACTCGTTAATTTTTTGCTCTAAATGCGGTATGTAATGTGTCCTACAAATCAACTCCTTCATCTTCTTTGCCGCGAAGTGACCTGTGTCGTGTGCTTTACTGATTATTTGTTTTTGCATCGATGTAGGAATCACTAGTAACTCGTCGTCATTAACGATTTTGTACAAAATACCAGCTTTGATAAAATAGTCGTCGTATGTATTTTTTCCATTACTTATGATTTCTTTAATCGCCTTTAACTTTTCGTCGTGATCTTGTGCCTGCTTAATACCAAACGCCTGGTGCAAACGCTTTCACCGGTAATCGTCATTATTGGGTATCTACTGAGAGCATCGACGTGCTTCATACGCGTCCCAGAACGGTGCTCGATCGTATATTTGTACTCTTGCAAAAATAAGACCCAGCGTGCCACCCTCGTACATAGATTCTGTTTTTCTAGTGTTTTCGTAAAGGCATTACAATCGGTGGCTAACTTAAAGGGTATGCCTAACACGTAAACTCGAAACTTCGTCAAGGCTTCTATCACCGCTAGTATCTCTAACTCATAGCTTGTATACTTTCGTTGTGCATCCGTTGTCTTCTTGCTCATAAAATATGCCGGGTGAAGCTGATCGTCGTCCGGAGATTTTTGCAGTAATACTGCGCCAAACCCATCGACAGATGCGTCGGTATGCACCTCTGTGTTGCGTGATGGATTGTAAATATTCAATAAAGGATTTTCTGTTAAAAGCTTTTTCAAAAGACTGACTGCACTCTCTGCATTTGTACCCATTCTGAATTTCACGCCATTTTTGGTTAAGTCTGCAAATGGTCTAGCAATCAATGCATAGTTTGGTATAAACTTCCTAAAATACCCAGTTAATCCCAACAAACTTTGCAATTGCTTTAGCGTCTGTGGTACTTTAAACTGAACTACTGCCTCAATTTTCTCTAGTGTAGGGTGCAGTTTTTGGTTCTCAATAATATGGCCAAGAAACTGTACCCGCGTCTTCAAAAAACTATATTTCTTCATATTTAGCTCTAACCCGTATTCTTTACATGTTTCGATGACCTCTTTAAGATTTCGTAAGCCGTCTTCTTCGCTTCTGGCAGGAATTATGACATCATCAACATAAGGCAGAGCAATGCCCTTATGCGAAAGATGCCTAAAAATTGCATTAACATGCCGTTGAAATACGCCTGGTGAGTTTGAAAGTCCGAAAGGTACTCTACGAAATTGGTACTGGCCGTTTTGCGTAACAAACGACGTATACTTCCGGCTTGAGTCAGCAACCGGTACATGAAAGAAGCCATTCTTGAGATCTATGGTGCTCAACACCTTAGCTTCTTGCAATCTGTAGAGCTGATCCTCTATAAGTGGTAAGGGAAAATGATCTTTGACAATTACCTTGTTAATTCTGCGGAAGTCGACACACAGTCGTGCTGAACCGTCACGTTTTTTAACGAGAACTATAGGACTCGTAAACTCGGAGCTGGATTCTTCTATAATGCCTTTCTTTAACCAATCTTCGATTTGTTCGTCAACAATATTTTGTTCGGTAAATGCCATTCTACGCGGTCGCGAAAATATAGGGGTGTCTTCTTTTAAAACAATTCGCATTTCAATGTTTGTCGTTTTGGATTTTAAAGGTTTATATTTCGATAAAAGTTCACGCACTTCTTTTTTGGCTACTGCACTCGCGTTATCACCAATGTCAATATCGTCATCTTCGTCAGCCACATCTATAATTAACACCGACATACTTTCGCTCTGATTTAAATGACAGATTTTTCTTATTTTTAAACCCGACGGATTTATTAATATTTCAGCATTAAGGCAAAAATCCGCACCTATTATAATACTAACGTCAAGGTAGTCACTGTTCACAACGTAAAAATTTCGCTCAAATTCTCCATCGTCTACGGTGATTATTTGCTTAAATTGGCCTACAGGCTTGATGTAAGCCATTTTTCCAAACCCCGTCAACTGCACTGCGCACTCTTTTAGTTTTGATTGATTAAATTTTTCATACACATTGCTACTCATTATATTTGCACTGCTGCCTGTATCAAACAAAACTAAATGAATGCATCCATCAATGTTTACGTTTTTGTGCATTAAATCTGTTTTAGCACTAACTGTATTTACTTTTCTCACTGGGTCACTTGTTTTCTTCGCACTGCAATTTTTTGCGATATGTCCAAACGAGTTGCACCCAAAACACTTTCTACCTTTTTCTTTGTTTTGACAATTTTTTGACACATGGCCTTTGTCCCCACAATTAAAACACACCAATTCTTTTGTATTCTTCTTTGAATTGTCTTCACTGCGAATTGGATTTTCACAACTACTCTTCTCTTTTTCCGTCATTATTTTGTATAGCTTCAGCTTTTCCTTAAATTCACTCATATTCCGCGCACCGTATAGAATTGTTTTGTTTGTTGCTTTTGTGTCTATGCCGTCGATCACATATTGCATTAGCGCATCGGTTTCTACATATATGTACACGCGACGAAATGTCTTTTAACCGATAAAAGATTTCAAATATGCCTTCGTTTTTTCCTCGTTTACTCTGGGAGAGCATTTCGTGTATTTGCTTGCTGTTTACGTTCGACTTGAATTCTGCTAGCGGCTCTGCTTTCAGCGCATTCCACGAATTCAACCCTCGTTCGCTTGTCACAAACAACTTCGCGATCCCTTTTAATGCTTTCTTTGCAAATAAAAACTTCTGAAAGTCATTCCAACGCATAAGCTCTGCTTGCTCTTCAAATTCTTGTGCCCATATTTCTACTGCAATAGCGTTTGTACCATCAAAACTGCGAATACTCTCTTCTACGTCTCTAAAACTGATTGCGAAGCGCGGCGTCGTCATTCTGTCAGCTTCATCAACCAACGCTCGGCCGCTGTTACCGATGTCGTTACCGTCGTCACACCTGCCGTCGACACAAGTGCTGCTGCTGGTTCTACGCTGACTTACTTTTTGCGGTTGCGTTATTGGTGTTGCAAGGTGCTGCTCGGTAGCTGTGTGGTAAGCACTTCGTACGTCTTCATACTCATCGTTGTCGGTTTCGTCCTCCGACTCGTCGATTGCATCATCTTTTTCGTGCTCCTCACACGCCAGCAACCTACCTAATTGCAAATTCCTAAATACACGCAGAGTCAACTGCTCGCCTTGATGATTTATACCCAGTACACTTCCAATTTCTTATTTTGCTATAAGTGCGTAATGGTTTCAGCTATCTTAACAAGCGATATACCGTTGAAAAGCTAATATGTCTTCCTATCTAACAGTATATCACTTGTAAAAATCTATGCAGAAACGCGGTTGTATTAACATATTGAAAGTGGAGACTTCTAAAACACTTCCAATTCCTTATTTTGCTTATAAGTGCGTAATGGTTTCAGCTATCTTAACAAGCGATATACCGTTGAAAAGCTAATATGTCTTCCTATCTAACAGTATATCACTTGTAAAAATCTATGCAGAAATGCTGGTGCATTAACATATTGAAGCGGAGACTTCTAAAACACTTCCAATTTCTTATTTTGCTTATAAGTGCGTAACGGTTTCAGCTATCTTAACAAGCGATATACCGTTGTAAAGCTAATATATCTTCCTATGTATCTAACAGTATATAACCTGTAAAAATCTATGCAGAAATACGGTTGTATTAACATATTGAATGTGGAGACTTCTAAAACACTTCCAATTTCTTATTTTGCTTTTAAGTGCGAAATACCGTTAAAAAGCGAATATGTCTTCCTGTCTAACAGTGCATCACTTGTACAAATCTATGCAGAAATGCTGATGCATTAACTTATTGAAAGTGGAGACTTCTAAAACACTTTCAAAGTCTTATTTTGCTTATAAATCCCTAATGGTTTCAGCATATACCGTTGAAAAGCAAATATGTCATCCTAACTACTAATGAAAAACTCCAACAAAAGTGGCTCCATTTTTGCCGGCGTGTTACAATTGTTAAAAATTACCGAATTCGCAGTGAGCACTTCCTTCCAACAGACTTGAAAAATTATATGAAATTTGAAATGGGTAAAGATTCATTTTGGTAATTGTTTCCCTTAGGAGGCAACTGCTAAAACACGTCAAAACATATTGGGAGAGCTATCAAACAACGTCTTTTGACTTCGGTATCAACAGTCCGAAAGCGGATTTTCAATTTTTTGTTTCAGTGAAAAGTTATTCGCAAAAAACCCAAAAATGACATACGTCCGATCCCAAATAGGGGGCTTGATCCAAGGTATTTATGTTCAGAACACTTCTTCGTAGGCGGCCTTCGGCCGAGCTTAAAAAAAATAACCCTTAGCCGGTCCAACACCGGCTACGCGGTCCACAGTCTTTCTGCGCGGAACACACTTTTGCACTTTTCGGTACATCCTAATCTGAAATTACGACAACCACATGAAAATTACAGAAAATTTTTAACTTTGAATGCTTCCGGATTATTGTTACCGAGGTCAAAACGCGTCTTTTGATACCTTTTCCGATAATTTCGGACGTGTTTTAGCAGTTGTCTCCTAAAGGAAGCAATTACCTTCATTTTTATTAATAATAATAAATAAAGATTTACGGAGGTAATATCCATAGGATTCGCGAAATGCAGAGAACTTAAGCCAGAAGCTGTACCGTCTGTGACAATAGAGAATAGCTCTGTTGTACTATCAAATGTAGATGCTAAAGAAGAAAATGATCCTGTAACTATGTGTGACTCAGAGCAGTTATTTGTTGTAAGTTAATTATTTTGTTATTTCTGCGATTTATTAACATTTATGATTTTTAGCGAAATGTTGAAAAGGGAAAACTTTTGCTTAAGTCAAATGCAAATAAAGCATAACAAGGAAATGTCTGCGTTGCAGCAGCGTTTACAAAGGGCCGAGTTTGAACATAACAACATAGTGGAGAAATTGGGAACAATATTTACATCAGGCCAAATAAAAAAATTACAGATCGGATGAAAGAGGCGTAACTGGTGTGAAGAGGATATTTCTCATTCAATCACACTTTATTCAACAAGCGCAAAAGCATATCGTCTGCTTATGAAGAAAGGATTTCATTTGCATTGTTTGTATAAACAATATATGAAATAAAGCCACTTAAAATTAAACAAAATCTTTTATTGACGATATGGTATTGTTACGTACGTAAGTATGTATTTATTCAAGTAAAACAGCATAGCAAACATAAAATAGTAAGTATTTTGTACCAATGTTTACATAAAAATTTGCACTGGTACACGGCCATGAGGACCTCAATTAAAGTGAGTAAATATTTCAAAAAATACACTGCCGGAACTTGTTTAATACAATTATTATCGTGATACGACATTAAATCATAGATATTTAACAATTTTTTTGAAAGAAATACATTAACATTTGATATAGTAAATATTTTGTACCAATGTTTCCATACAAATACGCACTGGTACACGGCTATGAGGACCTCAATTAAAATGAGTAAATATTTCCAAAAATACACTGCCGGAACTTATTTAATATAATTATTATCGTGATACGACATTAAATCATAGATATTTAACAATTTTTTTGAAAGAAATACATTCACATTTGATATAGTAATTATTTTGTACCAATGTTTACACTTTATTTCTTGAAATGTATGGTATTTGACAGCTCTGTCAGGGCGACAACACACCGCATACGTCACGCAAAAAAATTACTTTTTTCTCACACATGTGACGCCTAAAGTGCTACAAGAAGATTTTAACACTTATAAGATCGGGTACAATTATCTGACGTAAACGAAAGTCATGAGTACAAATGTACCAATATGAGAGTTTTTATGGAAAAGTATGCATTTTTGTTTTTAAGTGGGTATTTGAGCTTGAGTATTTGGTTTTTTAAATTGGTATATGTTTACATAAGCACGTAAGGGTAGTAATACTGCAGAAAATTCAAATTTCATGCATGTGTATATAAATGTGATATCCTAAATTCAAAAGATTTGCAAAGAAATATACCAATTATTAAATAAATTAAATTTATAGAATCCAGATATTGGTGAACGAAATAAGAAAAAAATTGAATATATAAAAAAATTAAAAGTAATGCTAATTATTTACTATCGTCACGACAATAATCACAATTGACAAATTTAATTCCATCTTCAGCACACACTGACAAAGCAAAATAATGACACAGCTGCCAAGTTTTACGTTGATGTTTATTATAGCATAGCGAATTCTGAGCAGCCAGGTAAGCAAAGTGCTCTTTTCGATAGGTTTTCCGTAAGCAATAATGTGTTAGATTGCTTTTTGCATAACATAATGCGGCAAAACCTTCGGGTTGTTCTATATTTTTTCTAACAAGATCGACAGCCAACATATTGTTATTGGGATGGAAGCCTTTATAAATGATATATGAGACAAGTCCATCAGCATTTTGTCCATTATGTTTACGCAATTGTTTTCTTTGTTATTAAAGTTAATGGCTTCTAGTTTGTAATTTGGTCTCGATGTTTCACAAGTGTAATAAACGGCAGAAAGGAGCATAAGCACTTTGTTTTTTCTTGGCACGTATGATACTAAAGCAATATCGTTCTTGTGGAAACCGAAGGGTGTGGATAATGGTGGACGATCCCATATGTTTTTTGTTTTTTTTGAATTCAGGTGGAATTAATGTTTTGTTACTTCTTATTGTTCGAATTTTGTTTTTTATCAGGATTGACGGAATTCCAGTTTGCATACGTATACTTTGCCTTGCGGTTTGTGTCTCTTACTATGATGCTTACCATTTGAAAATGTCTACTTCACCAAAGCTTTTAAATTTTCAATGCCTGATGCTGAGTTATGTTGGGATATCTAATTCTACTACATTTGGCTGCATTTTTGTCCACTCTGTACCAAGTTTCCCATACAAATTATTCTGGTTATCACGATCACATGAAGAAACCGCTTCTCTCTCGTCGTCATCAGATTATAATAATAATAATTCCCAAACGGATTACCCACCATATCCCGTCCGACCGGCGCGAGGGGAGCCACTTTTAAGGTTTTAAGGTAAATTAGAACATCTTTGGCGCATATAATAGGGATAATTTTGAAAGTTTGAATTGGTGACGGCAGAATAGTTAGAAGTGAAAAATTGAGCAAAGAAATTTGCGATATCTTGATTATCGCTAGATATAATGTCTTGATATTTCATGGCTGAGGGAAACCCTGATACTTTACGTTTAGAATTTACAAAAAAATAAGAGGACTTTGGATTGAGAATAATGTCTCTTTTGGTTTTAGAGACATAAGCTTTATATCACTTTTTAATTAAATCTATGTGCTTCTGACGTAGAATGTAATACAGTAAGTAATGTTTGTTTAATCCGGATTTCTTATATAAGTTAAATGATCGCGTTTTCTTATTATTCAGAGCCTTAAGCTCTTTAGTAAACCAAGCTTGCGTAGGATGATCATAAGTTAATTTACGTTTAGGAGTAAACTTCTCAAACAGGTAGTAAATAGCTTGAAATGTGAGACCTTTGGATCGATATCACTACTAAATTCAGGCCAAGGTTATTTAGAAAGTTCTTTACCTAATTTGGAAAAGTTAAAATCAAAGCTACTACATGAGTAGCATTGAGTACCTTGGCCATTACTAATGGTTTCGTAGACTATTTTCATAGAAGGGTGGTAAAGGTCTTCTGGTTCGGATCACAACGATTTACAGAAAATTGGTTTATATCATCAACATACACTAAATCTAAGACTTTCCCAAACTTGTTAGCGGTAACATTTATTTGATTAAGGCAAAGATCGGAAATTCCATCTAAAAAGTCCTTGTACCCCAGTTTGGACGGATTTGGAATAATGTTTCCATCAGATATGTTCCACGATATATGAGGTAAGTTAAAATCATCCAAAACAATAATTAAACCTGAAGCCTTAGTAAAAAAGTTAACAGTTTTTAGCAGATAGACAATTATTCGAAAGTTTCCGCAGAATTTACCTTAATTCTGAAATCCAGTTTAATGTCAGATTGCTCTCCTGGATCAAATTCGGAATCCGCGCTCTCATCTTCCATGCTTTCGTTTTCTGCAACTTCTCCAAGACCATCAGCTTGGTCATCGTTCATCATTTCTCTTCTGCTATTCGTTAGATAAGTTTGTAAAATGTCGACTACTCATATTATTCCAAATAAAATGGGTATTTAGCACATCAGATTTGATCGAGATAAAATTTTCCTAACAACTGTTTGTCAAAACAAATATTGACAGCCAGTTTTTGTTTTTTGTAAAAGTAAGGAGGCTTTGATCTTCAAATTTTACCTTTATATGCAATTCATATAAAATTGCAAACCAAATTAGTGTTTCGATATGCACGCAAAAAACAAATACATTAGCTACTTTGATTTAATTTATTCAAATTTTGAAACCCAAATGCATTGCAATCAAATATAGGTACAAATGTACCCAAGTAGATCACAATCAGACTACTTTTTTTACAAACCCATATAATCGCCTCTAATCCTAGTTTATTAGTGATAAAACGACAGAATCGCGCTCAGAAGTCATCAATAAAGGATAAGACGGAAGGATAAGAAGATTGATGGATCTTGATTTTGTGGGAGCCTCTAAAAGGGAATCAATGGTACATTTGGCGTGATGATTTACAAACAAACCAACTACAAGGTGAGCAGGTCGCTTATAAATTAGTAGTGAAGATGTTACAAAGGAGAGAGACGGGACCGGGAATGTTAAAAACAGTGGATATAGTGAGATCACCGCCAAGTAAGAGTTTACATCAACGGAAACTAGAATATAAGGAATCAGAAGAAGAATTTTCTGTGAATCTATAGTTAATTGTAAGAAAAGACGGTATTTTAAAAGACTCAGAGGCGAGTGCCAGCTGCTTAGGAAGGAACTAAGCGGCACTCCTGCGTGGTAAAGAGGGCGTGATTGCGTCAACCATGGGACAAAAATTAGGACCGCGAATGCGGAAGAAAACCCAACTGAAGCGAACAACATGTTGGAGCGTATGAAGGCCCAATTTCCTTCCCGATTGAAAAACAATAAAGCAGATGGCGCTGATGGTTTGCCTGCTGAGCTATTCAAACACGGAGGCGAGGAGCTGGTAAGGCGCATGCATCAGCTTCTATGCAGAATTTGGTCGGATGAATGCATGCCTGAAGATTGGAATCTAAGTGTTCTCTGCCCAATCCACAAGAAGGGCGATCCTGCAAACTGCGCCAACTATCGCGGAATCAGCCTTTTGAATATCGCATATAAGGTCCTATCAAGCGTATTGTGCGAAAGACTGAAGCCTGACCTTATCAGTGCGGCTTCAGACTTGGTAAATCTACCATCGACCAGATTTTTACAATACGCCAAATCTTGGAAAAAACCCGTGAAAAAAGAAGCGACACGCATCATCTCTTTGTTGATTTTAAAGCCGCTTTCGAAGCACGAAAAGGAGCTGCCTATATGCCGCTATGTCTGAATTTGGTTTCCACGCAAAACTTATACGGCTATGCAAAATGACCTTGAGCAACACCGCCAGCTCGGTCAGAATTGGGAAGTACCTCTCCGAGCCGTTCGAAACTAAGCGAGGTTTCAGACAGGGTGACCCCCTATCGTGCGATTTCTTTAATTTAATGCTGGAGAAAATAATACAAGCTGCAGAACTTAACCGCGCTGGAACAATATTTTATAAAAGCGTGCAACTGTTGGCATATGCTGACGATATTGATATCATTGGCCTTAACAACCGCGCCGTAACTTCTGCTTACTCCAAATTAGAAAAAGAAGCGGAGGAAATGGGATTGGTGGTGAACGAGGGCAAAACGAAGTACCTTCTGTCAGCATGCAAAGAGTCAGCGCATTCGCGCCTTGGCAACCAAGCCACTGTTGGCAGCAATAATTTCGAAATAGTAAAGGACTTCGTTTACCTGGGAACCAGCATTAATACCAACAATAATGTTAGCCGAGAAATCCGACGAAGAATCACACTTGCAAACAAATGCTACTTCGGACTGAGTAGGCAATTGAAAAGTAAAGTCCTCTCTCGACATTACGAAAATAACACTCTACAAGTCACTCATCGCACCAGTCTTGCTATATGGTGCAGAAGCGTGGACACTAACAACATCTGATGAGGCGGCTCTGGGAGTATTCGAGAGAAAGGTTCTTCGAAAGATTTGTGGACCTCTACGCGTTGGCGACGGCGAGTACCGAAGAAGATTTAGTGATGAGCTGTATGCACTTTACGTAGACGCCGACATAGTTCAGCGAATTAAAACACAGCGGCTTCGCTGGCTAGGCCACGTAGTGCGAATGAGCGAAGATGCTCCAGCCCAGAAGGCATTCTTATCGGCACCCGCCGGTGGAAGCAGAGGAAGAGGGAGACCACCACTCCGATGGAAGGACCAAGTGGAGACCGATTTGCGATCCCGCGGTGTTTCCAATTGGCGCCAGTTGACGCAACGAAGAAACGACTGGCGAGCTATGTTGGACGGTCAAAATCGCCCAGGCGGTTAGATGACCATTTGAAGAAGAAGAAGGGTGTTAGGGTTAGGCCGAACGAACGGTCGATGAGAATCTGCCAACTAAGCAACGCCACTTACCAATTTCACCCACCATCCAGATACTTATATACGCAGAGTTGGACCGTGTGCTGAACACGGGAGTTATTGAGGAGTCCAACAGCAGCTGGAACTCATGAGTTCCACTGATGATCAGGGGCACGAAAAACGGTTCTGTTTAGCCACCCGGAAGGTTAACGAAAGGAATATCAAGGACGCATACCCCTTACCCCACATCGGTGGAATTTTGAGCCGGCTACAAAACACAATGATCTGAAAGACACTTTCTTCCAGATTCCCCTCGAACCAATGTGAGAGAAAGGCAGCCTTCACTGTCCCGGGCCGACCCCTATAGCAGTTCACTGTCATGCTTTTCGGGTTATGCAATGCTGTTCAGGGAATTTGTCGTCTCATGGACAAGGTTATTTTGGCCGCTTTACGTGAATATGTTTTTGTTTATCTTGACGATTTGGTAGTTACTTCTGAATATTTTTCGTTGCATATATGTTTGGTAGAAAAAGTAGCTCGGTGTCTTCGCGAGTCTAGGCTAGCAATATATGTCAAAAGGAGAAGGTTTTTCTACAGAGGTGCTATGGGTATTAGGACGGAGATCAAAAAATTGACAGCTGTGAGAGACTTTCCCACGCCTAAAACCTCTAACCAACTAAATCGGTTATTGGGTATGTCGGGGCTGGTACCGACGTTTCATACAGAATTATGCGACTATTGCAGCTCCGATGCACGACTGCCTCAAATAAGATACGATTAAGAAGTTTGCGATGACGAACGAGGCCATGAGGCCGTTTGAAAAACGCAAACAAACCCTCATTTCGGCGCCAATATCTACGCACCTTGACTTTAACAGACGCTCTTATATCCAATTGACGCATCGACTGACGGAGTGGGAGGGGTTCTTTTTCAACTGGACGATGACCAGAACAAAAACCTATTGCCTACGTGTCCGCAAAACTAAACAAAGCACAAAAGAACTACAGTATTAAGGCATAGTTTCTTCGAAAGCGGTGCCGCTATATAGCGGCCGTTACATAGCGGTAGACTAGGTTGTCAAAACATTGCAACGTAAAATTAGGTGTAAACTAAGAAGACGGTGGCCGCCGTGGTGTAAAGGTAGTGTTGCCGGCCTACCACACCGAAGGTCCATGGTTCGAGCCCTGGTACAGGTAACATCAAAAGTGATTTGAAAAAGTTTTTCCAAGGTCCCACCAATTTGTAGAGAAAAATTCAAATCGGCACACCACAAATTGAAAGAGAAGCTTGGCGCAAAAATCTCTTAGGAGGTTTATGATGATATACCTGTTGTATATCGCGCCATAGATAGATAGAAGAAGACGGTTTAGTTCACCGTAACGTAATATAGCGACAAGCATAAAATATTACGGCCGTCAAGACGGTGGCGAATTTTTCGTCAACGTTTTTTTCCACCGTCATATTCAAAACGGTGAGAATTCAATCAAATATTTTTAAACAAAACAACAGTTGAGACATTCCTGTTGTTTTGAAAAAAAAAAATATTAGAAATAAAAAAAAATCAAAAACTAAGAAAGAAGCAGCAAAACTGTGAAAACAAAATCAGCCAAATTGACCCCAACGCTTATCGAACTTTACAAGAAAGCGGTGCCGCTAATGACGGTGAGCATAGCGGCCCCTATATAGCGAACGTTATATTGCGGCATCGCTTTCCGAGGAAACCAAAGCTTTACCGAACTGGAATTGCTATGCCGCCATAGTAAGTGTGAAACGATTTCAACCGTACATGGAAGAAACCCGGTTCATCATCATAAAGAATCATGCCTACCTCAAATGGCTGATGAATCAAAAGGACCTTTCTGTGAGATTGGCAAGATAGAGTTTAGAAGTCCAAGCATATGATTTTAAAATCGAACAACGTAAAGGTTGGCAGAACGTTGTTCCCGACACACTATCAAGGATGTAGACAGAGCGACAAACATATGTCTATAGTCTCCATACGTTCAGTCGGAGGAGTATATAGAGCTTAGAAAAACGGTGACTGAAAACAAAAAAAAGCTCCCCGATAACTGGCGTAGCCATGATTTTGAGAAGAGTGAGTGAAGATATATATTTCTGACTACTCGTTATGTCATGGGATATTCATGATGTATTTTTTAATTAATTAATATCCAGCTTTTTGTTAAAGTTAAATATGTATAATCCCTTCGTTGTTATATACTCTAGTTTTAACGCATTGATCATATCTACATGCTTTCTACGCGTACATATATTTTCGTACAAGTCATCAAAATACACTGGATCACAAATTCCAACTTTTTTTCTGCACCAGAGACGCCATAGTGAAATTCCTATGTAAAATCACCTCCTAATTCCGAAAATCAAGGTTATTTTTACTTGAATGGTACCGTTTTTGAGATATTTACGATTTACCGTTATTTCAAAAAACAAAAAAGATGGCTCCACTTAATCGTGTATATCTCAAGAACAAACTGAGCTCTTCCAAGACGGTTTGAAAAATTTGAAAGCTTATAAAATTTACTATAATCAGTGCATACAACACTTTTTGCTAGGTCCTGCAGATTCAAACATATTGACCAATCATTACGGATTTTTTTAATTTTTTTGTAAAAATATAAAAAAAATTGTACTTTGCGAGGAAGCATCTCGAAAACTTTTTGTTTTTTTGCAGATATTTTTTCCCCCTCTAAGCTCTGTTTTATTACAAAAAAAATAAGCTATCAGTGAACAAAATCGATGAACTAATACAAAAGTTATAAGCATTCAAGTAAATATATCCATTTAATGCTTAAGTACCCTACTGGTACATATGTGTTAGTATTCGTATATCAGTTAGTTAGCAGGTAGATTTTCGAAAAGTTATTAGATACAAAAAGCTGTTAGTGTCGTTTTCTCAAACCTAGGTACATTTTAAACAAGAGCATATTTTTGAGGCAGGTAGTGTTTTCTTTGTAGAACTAGGGAACCTTTTTGTTTAGGTAGGCTTGAATTTTTACTGGATCTAAGTATAAATAAGAGTACATGCGCCTTGTTCCTTCATAATATCTGCAAGGCTCGCCGGATACTGTTCAGTTTATAATTGCAGTTTATAACCCGTCATTTACTTAAAATAAAAAATGAATAAAAGGGCGCGAGAGTTTGAGTGTACAAATGATCCAGATATGTTCTGTTTCATCTGCGGTCAATTTATTGTTAAAAGTATGAGACGTGTGTTTTCAAATCCTTTGAAAGTTACATACTATAAGTGTTTTGGAATTGAGCCTAAAAACAATGAAAAACCATGGACACCGAACACTGTGTGCACCACATGCCGAGTCGAATTGATTTCTTCGGAAACCGGAACAAAAAGGTACGTTGTAAAAATTAGGAATTTGTTCCTTTTAATGCATAGCTGACTAATTCCTGAAACTATCTATTTAGGCGACGTGTGAAATTTATTACACCAATGAAGTGGAGGGAACCAACTTGCCATTCAACGGACTGCTATATTTGTACTACAAAAGTACTTGGGGTTGGAAAGTCCAGAAAAGTAACCTATGCGAGCGTATCTACAGTGTCATTACCAGAACTAATTTCAACAGAAGCGACATTGCCAGAATCAAATTTAACTTTAGTTCCGGCTCCAGTTTCATTGTCAACAGTAGTATCTGATTACGCGGCATCATGTTGTACTGAATTTCAAACGGAAAACGAAAGAAATTCTTTGTCACAAGCACAACTCAATGATTGGATAAGGGATTTGGAATTGTCAAAGGAAAAGGCCGAACTACACGCCTCTCGAATGCAACAATTTAAATTTGTTTCATCCGATGTTAAGGTAACATATTATAGAACTCGTCACGAAGAATTTTCCAAGTACTATACGAAGGAGGACAGTGTTTGTTACTGCAAAGACATTGCTGGTCTATTCCAACAATTTGGTGAACCATATGATTCAAAAGAGTGGCGATTGTTCATAGACGGCAATAAATTAAGTTTAAAGGCCGTATTATTGCATATTGGCAACCAAAAGCCATCTATCCCGATCGCGCATGCAGTAAATACGAAGGAAACATATGAGATAATGCAAAAATTGCTCAAGTTAATCAAATACGAAGAACATGATTGGAAAATATATGCCGATCTTAAAGTCGTTGGAATGCTACGTGGTCTACAAAGTGGATACACAAAATACTGTTGCTTTCTATGCAAATGGGATAGCCGAGCTCGTCAAGACCACTACATCATAAAGGATTGGCCAGAACGAATCGAGTTTCAAGTTGGGGTAGATAACATAAAATACTCTCCACTTATAAAGAAGGAAAAATAATTCTACCTCCGCTCCACATCAAGCTCGGGCTTATCAAAAACTTTGTGAAGGCTTTGGACAAAGAAGGCGAAGCTTTTCATCATTTGAAGACAATCTTCCCAGAGATTTCAGAAGCAAAAATAAAGGAAGGGATTTTTGTGGGACCGCAAATAAGGAAAATGATGACCAATAACCATTTCAAAGAACTATTGTCACCAGTGGAGGCAGCAGCGTGGGATTCTTTTGAAAAGGTCGTTACTTCTTTTTTAGGCAAACACAAAAGTCCTAACTACGAGATGATAGTGAACGACTTAATCAAAAACTATGCGGAAATAAAAAAACATATTATAATAAATTATATATTACATAAATTTACATGAGAATATATAGCCATAAATCTGAATTCATCGTCCAGTTCCGAACAAACAAGAACGGGAAAAATATAAACAAAAAATTTGTTCTGAATTGAAAGATAAATCCAGCCTAAGAAAATTATATACTAATGTGTCACTTATGTATTTATCTAATTTACTTTTTTATTTTCTTTCAGGAGTAAATATGTCTTTAAAAATTCATTTCTTACACTCCCACTTAAATTTTTTCCCGCAAAATCTTGGCGACGAAAGTGACGAGCATGGCGAAAGGTTTCACCAGCAAATGAAAGTGATTGAAAGTCGGTATCAAGGATTCTGGGATGTCGCTATGATGGGCGACTACTGTTGGTTTCTCATAAGAGAAACCGATCCTAATCTAAATAAGCGTCAAAACAAGACACATAACTTTTTCAATTATAAAATAAGATCATAGAGTTAAGACAGAACCATATGTACATATGCTATTATTTGTAGGGTACTTAAGTATTAAATGGATATATTTACTTGAATGCTTATAACTTTTGTATTAGTTCATCGATTTTGTTCACTGATAGCTTATTTTTTTTGCAATAAAACAGAGCTTAGAGGGGGGAAAAAATATCTGCAAAAAAACAAAAAGTTTTCGAGATGCTTCCTCGCAAATTACAAATTTTTTTATATTTTTACAAAAAAAATTTAAAAAATCCGTAATGATTGTTCAATATGTTTGAATCTGCAGGACCTAGCAAAAAGTGTTGTATGTACTGATTATAGTAAATTTTATAAGCTTTCAAATTTTTCAAACCGTTTTGGAAGAGCTCAGTTTGTTCTTGAGATATACACGATTAAGTGGAGCCATCTTTTTTGTTTTTTGAAATAACGGTAAATCGTAAATATCTCAAAAACGGTACCATTCAAGTAAAAATAACCTTGGTTTTCGGAATTAGGAGGTGATTTTACATAGGAATTTCACTATGGCGTCTCTGGTGCATTTTGGCTGTAAACCAGTGATATTATAGCGAGTTTTAGTCTTCTTTGCTTAACACACATTGTTTCAAGTACTTCTTGTGCTGAAAGGGGTACATCTTTATGTACCTTCAACATCGTTAAACCACTTAACCGCTATTTAATTGTATAAATAGAAGTGATATATAAGGTAGGATATTGAATTTTTTTATAACTGTCTGGTAGAGTTACATAGATTAAAAAGATTAACCTCTTTAGAGTTTTATTTATCAGGGAACCGGCATTGACCCCAACAATAATGCCATCCTAGGATTCCAACGAAGAATAACTCTTGCAAACAAGCGCTATTTCGGACTGAGTAGCCAATTGATAAGTAAAGTTCTCTCTCGAAGAACGAAAATAACCAGTCACTTTTCGTACCCGTTGTTGTTGTTGTGGTAGCGACTATTTAACCTGCCTAAAGTATCACCTCTTTTATCCAATATTGTCATCAGGATCTTCTAACGGAAGCCCCAGAAACACCCCGGCTTCAACAGGGGTGGACCAGAGTCAAATTGCTATTAGAAGAGTAGGCTCGGTTGAGCAGATGAAAAGGTGGTTAGTATCGTGTCAAGGTTCAGCCTGGATATGTAAGAGTTTGGCCTGTTACAGTATCCAGAACGAAGTTGGGCCAGCATGACCCTTGTCTCCCTAGGCAGTTCGCGTTTCTCATCGGCAACAGGTGGAGCTTGTGCCTGTAGGACTGCATTCACCGGACTAGAGCTGACAAAGGAGTTTACCGACTCCGTGTGGATGAGATTGAGGCCCGCCGTTGCACCTTTGGATCAAACGGCGGGCAAACGTGATGCGGGACCTCGTCATAGTGCTTACGGAGATGACTCCTTATTCTCCTGGGAGGCGGATTTTCGTTGAGTAGGTTCCTGTTCGGATGCTGCGGTTCATAGCAGCTGAACAGAAATGGTCAACATCTCGCCATGCTCTTTTACACCGAGCATTTTTGCCTCACTGTGAAGGTGATGCTCAGGAGACATAAGAAGGATCCTCGTGGCAGTTCTGAGTGCGGCGGGCCTGCAACCTCCCAGTGTGTGTCTGCTAGCCCCGGCGACCATATAGACGTCGCTTAGCTCAGAACCGGCTGGCCGATTGCCTTGTACATTGCCAGTAACGTTTCTTTATCTTTCCCCCAAGTCCTGCCAGCTAGTGACTTGAGGATTTTGTTGCGGCTTTGTGGCAATCCCGGCTACACGAGCACCGTAGTTGAACATGTTATCAAACGTGACCCCTAAGATTTTGGGCTGTGTGACAATCGGAAGCTTAATGCCGTCGACGTAGATGTCTAATTCCATGTTCACCTGCGCTGTCCACGTCGTAAATAAGGTGCCCGAGGGCTTGATCGGTGATAGTGTCAGATTTCGTCCAGCGAAAAAACTGGACAGGGATGGGAGGTATGAGTTAACTCTTGAGCAGAGCTCGTCTACAGAGGGGCCCGTCGCCAGAATCGTGCAGTCATCGGCGTAGGAGACGATCAAGACACCTTCTGGTTGGTAAGGGTGCCTCGATATGTAGTAATCAAACAAAAGCGGAGATAGGACACCATTCTGTGGCACCCATTGCTTAATTACACGCGGTTTTGATCTTTCGCCTCTAAATTCAATTGGCGGTCAACGCTTTAGACAGGGGGGAAGAGTATAATCCTCCAGCTCGTTAATGAGTTGCGCATAATTGCTCGTATCGAAGGCTTTCGACAGGTCAAGAGCAACTAGCACGGTCCTGTCATTTGGACGATGTTGGTTGAGACCGACACCTATCTGAGTGGTGATGGCGTTCAGCGCAGTGGTAGTACTATGCAATTTACGGAATCCATGCTGATGTTCGGCTAGTCCCAAGTTGGCGGTGTAGTAAGGGAGCAAGACCGTCCCCAAGGTCTTCACTACTGGCGAGAGGAGTGGTATCGTACCCGTCCTGGTTTATGGTGCAGAAGTTTATACACTGACAACATCTGAAGGACTAAGTAGAGACCGGTTTGCGATCCCGTTGTGTTTCCAATTGGCATCAGTTGGTTTACAGAAGTTGAGTTGAAAAGGTGTGCTCTGCTGTGGAAGTGGAAACGGGGAGAGTTGCAAAATTTTTAGAATTTGTGTATGTTATTAAATGAAATTTTGT
This sequence comes from Merzomyia westermanni, assembly GCA_949987695.1. Classification (NCBI taxonomy): domain Eukaryota; kingdom Metazoa; phylum Arthropoda; class Insecta; order Diptera; family Tephritidae; genus Merzomyia; species Merzomyia westermanni. Next base: position 130,959,666 of record OX465292.1, on the reverse strand, counting down.
CGCAGCTTTCAAGTGCGTGCAGTTTTTGGCGGAAGATTATGTCGCTTTAGGAACCTTCTCCACAAATTGCTTTAGGCCACTATACTTTGTCTTCTAAGAAGTGGTTCATAGAATTCAGTGAGCTTAAATAAATTTGTGTAATTTTCTACAATGTGGTTTGTTGAAAAAATCGAAGCGAAGCCTCTGAAGATCGTTTTATGTTGAGTGAATCGAGTATCTATACATTATAATATAATCAGTAAATGGAAACAAAACAGAAATCTTGAAACAAACATCTAAGTTACATGCTTGCAGATTCTGACTAGATTTGTATTGGTTCTTATTGATTTCAATATCCATGTCGTTTGCATCTTTTTCACAAGTTCTGGACAATTTTTCAAAGTAATGTTCTTTGGATATAGTACCTCGTAACTTCGCCACTAAGTATTTTGCGAAATCCACTACAAGCCCTCAATCTATCTTTATTTGTTTGAGTTTATTACACAAGAGAAGAACGCACCGTGTTTTAGGTAGGGATTCTTGGTTTTGTTTTAACAAAAATCATAAAAGACTGCGTTTATTAAAAAAAAAATTGTTTTTAATGTTGACCTAAGAATTTTATAATACAAAGCGATAAAGGAATTGTTGAAATTTTATAAAGTTTGCGTTTTTCACGTAACAAAACTGACACCATAAATTTATCAATAAATGTCAATAATTGGCACTGTTTTTTGACAACTTCAGCGCACTTTATTATAAATATGAAAATTTAACAGGTCATAAAATGCATATCCACATTTGTTATACAAATTCTGAATAAAGAGTGTGGAATTTTGATGAAATTTGGTAAAATTTTGTTTTGTTTTGTCTTGCATGTTTTTTTTTATTAGATAATGGGCTGTACTTTTTTAAAAAACGTGTAAAAAATTCGAGTCGCTATTTATTTTTCCGCCATTGCGTGCTCGGATCAAATTAATGAAACTGAACACACTAGTATTTTCAGACCGTCTGAATTGGGATTTTTAAAGACGTGAGAGATAAGGCAGTAAAGTTTTACGGGTATTATTTCAGTCTGTTATTTTATTAAGACTGAAAAGATTAGTATATGTATCAGGCGCGGTTCCAGCAGCACTTATAGGGGGGGGAACATTTCTTTAAATATATAACGTAAAATAGTAGACCAAGCAAGAAAAATTAAAAATTAGTAAAAGTCCGTTTACGGGCTACAGACAAGCAAAATTATCTGCATATTTTCGTGAATTATGCTCATATAATTGTGGATGCGTTTAAACTTCACTTGCGAATTCCATTCCGTTTAATTATTTATTTAGTTTATTAGGTCACACATGGAGATGAATATATTTTTGAGATTCAAAATACAGCGTTTAAGATTTTTAAGAGAAATTAAAATGTGTTTTAATTCGAAATATGTATATCTCATAATTTGTCACAGTCGAAAATTATGAAAACACGTGTTACAGAGCTCTAGGGGGGGGAACTTTCCCCCTGTTTCCCCCCCCCCCCCCCCTGAAACCGCGCATGATATGTATAAAGGCTTAATATTCAAACAAATAATTTGATATATTCAAAAAAATTTACTTTGTCATTCGTCTAAAATAAGAAAATTATGAATCAGAAGCATGTAATGGTACTATGTTATTAGATCAAAAGTAAAAAAAAAGTAGTTCAATGATGAAGGGGGGGCGGGGGGGGGCGGGGCGGGTACGTATAGGTCCGTGGTGGTAGCCACAAAACGATATCCCGGATACATCACATATATTATTGCCTAGGAATTTAGACAACCTTTGATGGGAGACCATAACTCACCGAACGGCCCTAAAAAACTAGAAAAAATTATATATGAAAAAAATTCCAAAGCTAAAATAAAAGTCATGGAGATAATTCAATATCTATATATAAAGTGAGGTCTTTGAATTACTATCTTTTGAGAAAGAAAAAGGTATAAGGAAATAATAGAAATGACAAAATATTTATTGAAAAGATGGATATAATGGGTTTGTTATATGTTTGGGTTGCGTAGTGCTGCCGTGACGAAGGTTCGGTGAAGGCGATATATCCGTATATAGCTATCGTCATGTGAATCGTCGGTTTTTGTATTGTCCTTGGAATTGGCGCACTATACGCCCGGAGACTAGCCTCTAAGTGCGGATATCACACCTTTCTACTCTAATCGTGGCGACTCCCCATAAACTTCCCTTACACAGGTTTTCACGATCACCTACCTAACGTCCGTACATAGCTGGGTGACATACCGAGTACCACCTACTCAGATTACAAAACCAACCAGGCAATCGTGATATGGCCACTCAGGTAACTCCTACTGATTAGTTATGATGCACAAGCCATCAGGACGAATTCCAATGACGTTGCCATGAAAACGGTAGCTGTCCAAGGTCAGAACAAAGATATGAAAGTAAAAAAATATGATTAACGATCAAAAGAGAAAGAAGGGCATGAAAGAGATGAAAGTATAAGAAGTAGAAATAAAATTTGGTAAGCAAAACAAGTAAGGACGGAGATGTCTGCGGCTGTGCCGAAGCCTTTTTACCTTTCATGAATACGTGCAAGCTTAAATACGCATTGTTTGCAATACATTTAATTTTCTTTTATAATAAGCTTTATTTGTTTGAGGGAATCTTTTACTAGGGCTGTGCCTTTATTCGGGATATATATTATATATAGCTCCGATCAAAGTGTGTTTTTCAAAGAATATATTATTATATATAAGCAAGATCTTACCAAGGTTTACCTTTTTATCTGTTAAAATGAGGGAGAAATGGCCAAACCCCTCTTATCTGAACGATCGATTGTATGGGATATATACTATATATGTATAGCTCCGATCTTGGTGATTTTTTACCAAATCTTTTACCATCTATAAGCAAATATCTCACCAAGTTTCACGTTTTAATATTTCAAAATGAGGGATAAATGGCCATAATCCTCTTATCTGAACGATCGGTTGTATGGGATATATTCTATATATAGCTCGGATCTTGCTGGCCTTTTTACGAAATTTTGTTCTATCCATAGGAAAATATCTCACCAAGTTTCAAGTTTTAATCTTTTAAAATGAGGGAGAAATGGCCATAATCCTCTTATCTGAACGATCGGTTGTATGGGACATATACTATATATGGCTCCGATCTTAGCGATTTTTTTACCAAATTTTTTATTATCTGTAAGCAAATATCTCACCAAGCTTCAAGTTTTAATCTTCCAAAATGAGGGATAAATGGCCATAATCCTCTTATCTGAACGATCGGTTGTATGGGATATATACTATATATAGCTCCGATCTTGGTGCTTTTTTACGAAATATTTTGCTATCCATAAGAAAATATCTCACGAAGTTTCAAGTTTTAACCTTTAAAAATGAGGGAGAAATGGTCATAATCCTCTTATTTGAACGATCGGTTGTATGGGAGATATATGCTATAGTGACCCGATTATACCGGATGTCTAATGTCTAATATAATACAAAAATACATCCGTGTGCCAAATTTCATCGAGATATCTCAAAAATTGAGGGACTAGTTTGCGTTCAAACAGACGGACATGGCTGTATCAACTCAGTTCATCGTCCTGATCAATTTGGTATACTCAATGGTGGGTCTATCTCTTATATTTCTAAACGTTACAAACATCGGACCAAAGCTAATATAGCATTTCATGTACATGAAAGGTGTAAAAAGAAAACAAAAGGGATATGAACGTTGGGCGCCATTGTTACGGAGCTGGTTGCTTGTTTGATGAGGAGTGGTGACAAGCAAGTACTCGTATGCTTGCATCGCAGCCTAGCCCGCGGTAGGGTACTTTCCACTACCTTCACCTACAGCCACTTGACCAAAAAGGGGTTCATACCTGCATGGATAAAAGGATTACGAGGGCATAAGAGAAAAAGGTCTAAAAAGGGGAAAACATTGGAAGAAGAACGAAGATAGGGAATAGAGAAAAGGCCTGTAATGTCAGGCGGAGTCTTCCGACCCTCGTCCATGTAACTTTCCCCGAACAGTGGGCACTGTGCTGACTCCTAATTTCTTACAGTTCTCCCAAACTTTATCAAAGTTTTCCGTTTTCCCTAATACTCACCTCCAGCTACTCAGACGCGCACAAGTGCAGCACTAACACCAAAAATACCAAACTAGCCCTGTATACTAGCAATAAAACTCTTACTGCCGGCTTTACCAAGACGACTGAGACTAAAACTAAGTCGTTACTTAAGTTAGCACATATTCGAGACTAACTTAATTTTGGGTTTCACCAATTGAGCGACTTAAATAATTTTGAACACAACAACCCGATCAGCTGTTTTATGCATAGTAGTATTTTTCCATACTAGACAACGCTGCGTATCCCAATACCCCAGTGCGAAATGGGCATGTATGGCCATACACGAAGGAAGGAATGTATTGATCTTACACCTATTTCTCTTTAGTTGAGAGGTACTAAAATTAGCGCTTAATTGAAAACGTTAGTTTCGTAATGGTTGCATGCTAGAAAACAAGCATTCACATGCATCTACGCATGCGCCGCATTACTGACATTTAGGTTTTGAACGACAGCAACACTGACTTAGTTGAGAATAAAGCTTCAGTTATGCTTACGTAGCATATACTTGACTTCACTTTTACTTGACTTGGCCACTTAGCATCGATTATACTCCACTTAGCGTATACAGGATGGCAACACAATCAGCTGTTTTCTTACTGTCGACTTGTTGTGAAAAATTTATATCAGCAAAGTGTTAAAATTTATGTCGTTATTACGTTTATACATTGTAAAAGAGGTAACTAGGTAAAGTTTAGTTCTGTAGTGGCATATCCTGCAAAGACGAAAATTTTTTGTAATTTTCATGTGGTTGTTGCAGACACAGATATATGTAGGTGTTACGAAAAGTGCAAAAGAGTGCGCAGGAAATACTGGGTATCGCGTAGCTGGTGTTGGAACGCCGAAGGGTTTTATAAGGCCACCTACGCAGAATGGTGTTCTGAAAATAAATACCATGTATCACGTCCCCTATTTGGGATCAGACTTAGGCCACCTTTTAAGTTTTGGTAAATAACTTTTCACTGAAAAAAAAAAAAAGAAAATCCGCTCCCGGATCATTGACACCGAGCCAAAGACACATCTTTTGATACCTCTCCCGATATTTTTGGACGTGTTTTAGCCGTTGTATCCCAAGGGAACAATTACCAACTATTTTATATGAAAGAACTTACGGTCTTGGAGCAAAGTATGGCTTAATAAACTCTATGTTTGCCATCAGGTACCAGGGTCTGTGCATGCGACAGAGCTTTCCGATGGGGAATCAAGAGCGCGCATCTCTCGAAAAGCGCTCTCGGAGCGAATTCCAACGCTTGTTGCACTGAGCTTCTAAATTAATGTACAAACATTACTACAGAGGCACTTCACTAATATTGGTATTATAAATATTTACCTTGCGAGCCAAGCTCTTGTGCTATAAATGTCCAGGCAGCCAATTTCCGATCAGGCATCTTGTAGCCTGGACAAGCCTTGTTATAAAGGATTTCCTTGTCCCGCACCAAATCTATTAGACGCTCGTCATTAATCATTCTGTAAAAAATAATACTGTTGGTTAATAATCCATATTACGCTTCAATTTAAAGAATATTACTCACTTTTTAGTTATGAAATCAAAAATTCGTCCGGTACATATATTATTTGTTTTCAAATAAATGTCAACATATAAAAATAAATGTCAAAACGGAATAAGAAAGCAAAAATGGCATCCCAAAATGTAAATGTCACTTAGAACTTACGTAGAAAATCAAAATTCAACAGATCTCTAAGTCAAGTTAAGTACACTTAGTTGTTGGGTAATCGGTTACATGCAAAACTCATTTAACAGAATGCTATGTGACAGTTCTCAAGTGAAGTCAAGTGAAGAGAAGTGACTTAGTTAAGTTAGATGGTGAAACTGAAAAAGTGAAAAACTCGATTTAACATACAGCTATGTGACAGTTCTCAAGTGAAGTCAAGTCTATGCTACGTAAGCATAACTGAAGCTTAAGTCAGATGGCAGGCTGAATAAGTTGTGACTTAGTTAAGTTAGATGGTGAAACTGAAAAAGTGAAAAACTCCATTTACTTACGTAGAAAATCAAAATTCAACAGATCTCTAAGTCAAGTTAAGTACACTTAGTTGTTGGGTAATCGGTTACATGCAAAACTCATTTAACACAATGCTATGTGACAGTTCTCAAGTGAAGTCAAATCTATGCTACGTAAGCATAACTGAAGCTTAAGTCAGCTGGCAGGCTGAATAAGTTGTGACTTAGTTAAGTTAGATGGTGAAACTGAAAAAGTGAAAAACTCGATTTAACTTAGTTAGCGGGTGAAACCGGCCCTTACTCTCAATCATTCAATATAATCGTTTATTTACAAAAAAATCGCTTAAGCGACGTTCCCCCTAACCATAACTTCCTACTAATGCTAACTTCCAATTATGTATGTATAACAAAAGGTCTATAAATAATTCAATGGATATAAAAAAAGGGTACTCTTATCTATATGTATATGGACAAAATTACTTAAAGTAAGACTAATTTAAAAAGACGCCTGAAAAAATTTTAAAAAGTAATTACGTGGTTATTTGTTTCCACATAAAAAAACTACGATTCTGATATTCCCTAATGTTGATTCTTCTGATCATATGTGTGCCCCACTGACACAGATTCTATTTTATTTAGAGTTCAATGAACCCAATACCAAAATTTATGGATGTAATTATGTAAAAATGAGACAAGAGAGAACATAACAAAATTATCGCGAGGAGTGATAATAGGTATGGAATTTGAGGGAAATGTATGTGTGTACATATATTCTTTCGCTTCCTTGTTTTTGCCAAATCCTACTATAAATTTGCGTGTTGATCAGGAATGGCTTGGTAATATATGTGCACACATACTGCATATATACATGGATACAATTATTACTCACCAAGTTACGATCTAACATATATGCTCATGTTCCTACGCACGATCATGCGCGCAGTGATCGCTCTCGTTTGCTCAACCAGATCACTCCATTGTGAAATTGGTCTTTGAGCTACTATTCAGTTGCCTTAAAGCTGATTTCGCGATCGCAATGGTCATGCGTTCAACAACGTCCCCTGAATAATTAATGTTGGTGTATTTATACCAAAGAAAGAAAGGCGAATCAGAAATCTGCAAAACGTGAGTGTAAATTCACATTGGGCAAAAAAACAAAATGAAGTTAAAGAGTGTAGTCAAAGTTCCAGGAACTCGTAAAATCTCCAAAGTAAAATGTAGATGCATAAAAAAAAACCAATATTTAAAGAAACCAACAGGAAACCGAAACTGACCCCATAAATAAAATGGTGTGACAATTTGATTTTTGTGCCAAAAACATATGCGGTTACCAGGTTGTCTACATATATACACCCGCACTAAGCTAATATTTCTATAGCTTCTACTCTTAATTTGGAAAACACTACTACAAAACACATTAGTTCCCTACTCTGCCTTTGAGGAAACGTTATGCACAAGTACACAGCAAAACGTATGTATAATAGAAATGATACTAAAATTTAGTAAAAAACACCAAAACAAAAAAATACGATAAGATGGCTCCTTTTCCCCCTGGCCCTGGTGCTGCGCTTTCCTCCAATTTTCAGCATGTGTTGCGTAGCATCAAGTGTGTGTTTATGGTGTATCTGAGTTGATCTACATGATGCGTGATTGTTGTTTTCTTTCTCAAAAAAATTATATCAGTGGGGTTATAAGGTTGTGTTAGTATTATCGTTGCTGTTGTTGCCGCCCTTGGTGCAGTCGGTTCTGGCTGGTGTATTTAAAGCCTGAGCTTTGTCCTGCTTGGAAATCGTGTTGGTTGTCGTGCTGTGATTGCCTTGGGTGCATATGCTGCGTTTTGCTGGTGTAGGTTCTAATCGTTGGGGTTTTCCGTTGCGCCGTCAATGGTCTGTGACCCGCGTGTCTTCCTTGGGGTGATGTGACCTGGCTTTCAAAAGAAACAAATAATTAACTCTTTCGCTAAAACCAATGAAGAGGATATATATCTAATCAACAATTATATGCGTATTTAGATAGTTTCCTGTTTGCATGGTCATAGACGCTGTTGTAGATACAATGTTGATGAAGCCTTCCTAAAATATGTCAGACAGTCATGCTACATGCAGAACTGCATGTTGTGCCTGCTGGTGCCTGCACTATGGAGCATGTGCGTAAAAAGAGTTTCAACACAGCCTGCCACGTAATAGCTTTCGCGTCAAAAGTCGGCCTCGACCCGTGACTCAATGCCGGGCCTAATTCACTGCTAAAGCTTGTTGTTTTTTTTTTTGGTCAATGTATTTTAATTTCCTACTGACTACATCACTGGGCTATTTCTACTTATTACACTCTACTAAATCTATATCACTAGGTATGCAGATACTCTAAGTATCTAAAAGTAAAAAAGGAAAATATCACAGATCGAAAACTAAAAATAAATCAAGAAAATATTACAGTACGTTAGTCAAGTCGTAAGTAAATAAGTACAAATAATTGCAAAAAATTATGAAGTCAATAAATACGACAGTAAAAAAATGTTATAATAATTACATACGTCCGTAAATAAATAAAGAAAACTGGAGTAAGGGCATACGTCAATAAATATATCAATACGAATCAATGAGGATAGTTATGTCAATAAATAGATACAACTACAAAGAAAGACACAACTGAATGCCCATTTCAAATTAACTGATGATCTGCAACACAGACTTATTTACCCTCTCCACGGCGTTACCTTGAGGCGAATAAGTGTCAAAAAACTGCCAAACATTTCCGAAACAAACTGTTTTTCGTTCTCCGAATGGAATATGTAGAAAACCTCCCTCTCTAAAAACTTAACTACGTCAGCTGAAGTTGCCCTTCTTATAGGTTTTAATACACAAATTTTGAAAAATGGTCTAAGCACACAAAGCGGTTTTGTTTTCCCATCAAAGGTTGTCTAAATGCATGCGCACATTCATCAGAGACCATTCCTGGCCAATAATATGTTTGACGTAGCCGAGAAAGCATTTTGTGCATACGACTTGTGAGACGACTCTACCAACCCCCCTCGCAACTCCGACGGAACCCAAAACTTCCAGGTCTGGTCGACTAGAAGACCTCCCCCGGGTCGAACTGCATCCATTTATACACGTATTTGTCCAATATACATAGGTCATAGGAAGTTACCTTTGTTTTCGGTCACCGTTTTCCTAAGCTTGATGTCTCACCGAACTGCGGTTGTCCGTTGGCATATTAACCTGTGCGGATTCACTAATTCGACGTTTCGGAGTGGATACTACGTTAGGGAGATTGCCCAGGGGATGAGTCGAGGTTTCCATCTCTGCTATGCGGGCACTCAGGTTCCCAACGTTGGCTTTAATGCTTCTTACCTCCGTCGCTATTTGAGACACCATGTCTTGTTGCTGCGCTATCATCGCCATCATTCGGTTCAGTTGCTCTACTTTGGACATGGTGTTGACGGACTTAGTCACTGGTGCATTTACAACGCTGGGACCCGAAGTCATTGGTGGTGTGTTCACCGCCGGGACACCGCCACCCAACCATCAACTCTTGAGTGTTGGGAATTTGAAACGAGATTGATTTTGTGGGGAAAGAATAAACTGTGCGGTTCGTCATATGAAAATTAATTTGTGAACGTGACCCCTTGAATACGTTTGGGGTCAAGGGATGCAAAAATCCGGGTTGCGTATCTATTAAAATAGTCTGTCGGAACAAAGCCGACTGCACGCGGAATTCCTGTGTTGATTTGATTAAGGACCTAACCCACTATTTGGTTGTCTAGTGCTCTCGATACGATACGGGTAATACGTCTATTTGTATCTAATCCTCTAGGAACCCTTTCCTCCGAAACCTTGTTTGTCCCCAGGGCTTTATCAGACATTCACCAAAAACCAATAATTAAAAAAGTTTTATGTACTCAATAGTGCGATTTAAAATAAATAATTGGCGCAATGTATACCTCCTGGTAAAATTAAGGCCGACCTTCTCTACCAATTTGTAGTGTGCTGCTTCTAATTTTTCCTACAAATTAGCGGGATCCACAGTTTTTTGCCAATTCCGAACGGCATCTGCAAAGCAGATGAATTTTTACTGAGAAGCCTTCCATGGCATAAATACACTCGGAGAGTTTGCCAAACTACTGCCGAGGGGGGGCGACCCCGTTTTGAAAAAACTTTTTCACACCACTTTTGGTGTTACCTGCCCCGAACCTTTAACCTTCAGTGTGGTAGGCATTAATTCATTTGTATTCAAATAGCTTCCCTACCAAGCGCTGCTTACCAAATTATTTAAAAATTCTAATACATGCATATGTTAGAAAAATTTCCGTTCAAATAGACAGACGGACGGGGAGAAGGACATGGCTAAATCGACTCAGCTCATCGTCCTTATTTTTTAAGTTTACTTATTGATGGGCCCATCTTTTCTTCTTCTCATACTTCCAAACATTTCATGTTCATTAAAGGTATGCAAATCAAAAAAGTTATATAACTTCGCTATTGCAGTGGGGTATTAACACTATGGGATATTTTACTTGTGCGTTATCCGATTTACCTAATTTTTGGCAGCAATATGCTACATACTATTGGAAAGCAGCTGCCAAATTTTTATTAAATTATCTAGTTGAAACTACAAGCTATCGCCTGAAAAGTGGGCGTCGCCACGACTATTTCCCTAAATCCCACAAAATTTGTTTGCGGTCGAGTTTTGCTTAAAAAGTGTATTATGTGTGGAATATCTTCTAACCTATTTCATTTTATCTTTGCGATCAGATATACAATTTTTTCCATTTTTACCCGTTAACTTTTACTTGCAAAATAAAGAGAAAAACTGTAGTGTTCAAAATATTTTCGTGCGTTTCGTTTAATAGTCGCCATATATAACATTATTTTTATATTTATCCAACGTAAATAAAACTGCCATACAAATTCTGCTACATCATGAACAATTCATTTCTAAAGCCACAAAACCAAAATAAGACACCATATAACCTTCGCAGTAATAAAACACATCACCAGCTTGTCGAAATGTCTCACAGCAGCGAAAAAAGTGGCGATGAAGTCGATCGCACTAAAACACCAAGAAAAAATACCTTAGACGAATTACGCCAACAAATAGCCAACTGCAATTAGCCCTAGCATCGTCAGAAAAGGAAAAGCACGTAATTAGTCGCCAACGCAACGGAATTCCCCTTAATAAAGCCAATAAACAACATACGGAAGCTGTTAGTTGACGTCGACGTAGTCAGCACAGTAGCTGACATAACCTCAACCACTGCCTCATATGCAACAAGCTCGAGGAGCGTAACCACAAACCACATATTGGCATATGTGAACAATAATGCCTGCGCTTACACCAACAGCGTTGCCACTGCCCACAATAATTCGTACAATGTTAATTTTTTTGCCTTTTAAAGCACTCGTGCTCATGTCGGCACAAACCCCAACCAATGTCTTGTATATTTTATGAGTGGAGGACATCCACTGTCATCTAACTTCAACCTTGTAAATCCCATCGCCAATTTTGTCAATTTGTGTGGTTTGTGTGTGTGTACAGACTCGGAGTAAGTTTTTTTTATTTTATTTATTTATTTATTGAGTCTATGGTTTACAAACCTTACAGACTAGGGCGTAAATAGGTTTTAATTATATTAAAAATAGTACAAACAAAGTTTTTCTTTAAATACATTGCGATTTACAAATATATCTAAATTTATTACTCTACATAACAAATTAAATTTCGCTAGTAGTCTGATAATTGGTTCATTTTGAGCATACCTGGTTTTGCAGAGGTCAATAGCAAATAAGTCATGGTGTCGCAAGTTTCTAGCTGGAACATTGAGTTTAATACAATGCAATAAGAACGGGCAATCAATAGTCCCATTGAGGACATCTCGAATAAAAACTAATCCAGAAATCAATCGCCTACTAGCAAGAGTAAGCAGACTGATCAGTCTACAACGTGGAACATAAGACGGAATAGGCATGATAAACCTAATACTGGATAATGCAAATTTCAAAAACTTTTTCTGTACACGTTCAAGTCTATTGGAATGCACTACATAGAACGGATTCCAGATTATAGAGGCATATTCCAATTTGGACCTTACAAATGTACTAAACAGTAATTTTTTAGTATAAGGATCTTTAAATTCCGAACTATTTCGTCTAATGAAAGCCAGAGAGGAATATGCCTTAGGTATGATGTAATTAAGGTGATCAATAAACGTGAAATTCGAATCAAAAACTACCCCAAGGTCTTTGATTTTATAACTGGAACTGAGAACAGATCCAGAAATAGAGTACGAAGATAAGAGTGGCAATCTAATTTTGTTGTAGGTGACCGAGCAGCATTTTTCGATATTAATCATTAGCATATTTCGATCACACCATTCCTGGAATTTGTGAACCTCATTTTGCATTATTTCAATATCAGAGCAACTTGTTATGTTTTAAAAAATTTTTAAATCATCGGCATAAAGTAGATGCTCACACAGAGTAAAACATTCTGAGCAATAATTGATGAAAATAACAAAGAATAGAGGACCAAGGATACTACCTTGAGGAACCCCAGAGGTAGCTCTATATGAAAATGATTTTGCGCCATCAACAACAACATAGTTAATTCTATCTATTAGATATGATTTAACCCATGACAAGAAAGTAGAATCAAAACCGAATTTTTCAAGTTTTTTTAATTAATAGGTCGTGAGACACTCTATCAAATGCTTTTGACAAATCAGTATAGATTGTGTCTACCTGAAAGCCATCCACAAAGGCAGAAATGCAAAAATTTGAGAAAACAGTCAGATTGGTGACCGTAGATCTGCCCGATATAAAACCATGTTGAGTATACGAAATATAGGGTTTGATAGCAAATGATATTTTGAAGCTAATAATTTTTTCAAATAATTTAGCAATATTAGTAATTTTAGAGATAGGCCGATAGTTTGAAGCCAGATTCTTACTCCCACTTTTGAAAACTGGAGTAACAGAGGTCACTTTCCATTCATCCAAAAAACAACCTGACCTAAGAGACAAATTAAACAACAAAAGTAGCGGATACACTATTGATGACTTGCATTGTTTGAGAAAAAAAGCAGAAAGATTGTGGGCATCTAATTGCTTGGAGCAATTTAGGTCATTTATAGCTACGAAAATGTCTTCCTCAGTTAAAACTAGGGAGCCAAAATCAAGAGAAGACGCTAATTGCCCAACACTAGAAGTATCCCTCTGAACACCATTATCAACAAAATTAGATTTAAAAAATTCAGCAAAAAGATTTGCCCTTTCATTAGCGGTGCTTGCACTCATACCATTGTAAGACACTATGGACGGAATAACTGACGAGGAACGTTTTGAATTAACAAAACTCCAAAAGGCCTTGGGGTTAGATTTAATATTCATTTCAAACCCGAGTAAATAATTTTTGTAAAGAAATTTATTTAGAACTCAGTCAAATATTTCTCATACATTACTTTGTGCTTCAAATTACCAGAACATTTAAAAAGCTTATGAAATTTGTTACGAAGATTCTTTAATTTTTTTAAGCTCCGATTATGCCAGGGAAGTTTATGGACCCTTGGCGATAAGCGTGGAATATTTCCAAAAGATATACTACTTATTTTACACTTAAAAATATCAAAACAATCAGCTAGAGGCCGATCTGCAAATGAGGTTGGCCAATTCTGACTTAATATGTATAAGATTATTAACAAGATCAAAATTACACCGCGAGTAATCGAACTTAAGCATCGAGTCAGTGCAAAGATTTGGATATTTATAAAACTCAAGTTCCAGGATAAGTGGAATGTGGTGTTTATCAGTTACAGATAAAGGAACCACTGACTTATTTAATAGAAATTTTAAATCAGGACTAATGAAAATAAGATCCAAAATCCTGCTCAACTCGTTCATAAAGCCATTAATTTGCATTAATTGTATACTAAATAACCCATCAATTAGGCATATTTCACTACAACTATTCACATTATTTGGAAGAAGCATATCTTCATCAGCAATAGTAGACCACCCAATTTTATTTAAATTAAAATCACCCAAAACACAAAGTTGCGCATTATCATTCGGGAGATTTAAATTTAAAATATTATCAATATGATCAAAATACAAACCATCAGAGCTATTAGGAGGAATATAAGAAACACAAATGAAAAGCAAATCATCACCACTCGAAATTGACACACATAATTGTTCAATGCAGGAATCAGTATTACTTAAAGTTACTTCTGCAGCACATAGGGTAGACCTTACTGCTATCAAAACACCACCCCCACGCGTAGTATTCGTTGCCACACCATCTCTGTCTCTTCGAAAAACAGAATAAAAGTTCCTATTAAAGAACTCCTCACTGCAGAAATCAGCATTAAGCCATGTCTCTACCAACACGATGACGTCATAATCACATTGGGATGTAGCAGCATAAATAGAATTGGCTTTTGTTCTCATACCAGACATATTTTGATAAAAAATGTTGAGGTTTTGATTAAGATGCATACTACGAATTCGCTTATTATGACTAACTTGTAGGGTCTCACTTGTAACTATGTTTCCTGCATATTCTGATCTCGCTTTGGAAAAAACCGAAACGGTCTAAGAGAAACATTTGTTGGCCACAGAGAAGCATCAAAAACCTTACTATAATCAGTAGATAAAACGCGTAATTTGAAAGAAACTCTTACAAGAGAGTTAAAATCAGCATCTCTTTTAGTTAATTTAAAGCAGGCAATTCTTGATGGAACGTTGTTGGTATGTTGAGAAATATATTGAATAATGTTCTCCTCATTAACAGACGGCCTAAAAGAAGATAAGTGAAGCCATCTGTATCGCACGAACACATCCAAATCAGCATTATCATTAGTACCACTAACAACATTATATGGCTTATCAACAGTTGTTTTACACGCAGCCTCCCTCTGTCCCTGTAAACCAAAGTCATTCGATGGAAGACAATCAGCAGCAGAGGCAGCGGCAGCAGCAAGTGCTGGAGAGATAACACCATTAAAGTTAGCAGCATCATTATTTATAGTTATACAAGCAGAAGTAGTATCATTATTATTAACACCCTCAAGTAGAGTAGGTAGCGTATTTGCCTCAACAGAATGCTCCGGTACACCACTAGCAGTCACATAGTTAATGATAAGATTAGCACCCTCAGGTAGAGTAGACAGTGTGTTTCTCTCAGCGCTCTCAGCAGAATGCACAAGTTGATCAGCAGGCAATGGCAGAGGAGATGATTGTTTCTGCGTTGTTGTTGCGCTACTAGTAGACATATACTATGACCTATTGTTAGTTATACTCAGTCGTCATTGGGATGTTGTTGTAGTTGTTGTTAACAGTGCTTCGCCCCGCCCAATGGGCTCCTACTCAAGAGTTCCGCGTGCTCTTGAACATTGAGCAATTTTGCCTCTTGATGGAGGTGAGATGACATAAGCAGACATCCCGCAGCGGTTCTGATGGCGGTGTTTTGGCAGACTTGCAATTTCCTCCAATTGGTGTCAACAAGATTGGGCGACCATATGGGCGCAGCGAGGTCAATAACCGGTCGGCAAATAGCCTTATATGTAGCAAGCAACGTTTGTTTGTCTTTTCCCCAAGTACTGCTGGCCAGTGACTTGAGGATCTTATTGCGGCTCTGTACCTTTGAGGCTATTGCGGTGGCATGACCAGCGAAGGTGAAGCCGTTGTCAGATGTCACACCCAAGATTTTCTTGTGGTTGACAGTAGGTAGAGGTACTCCGTCTACATTTAGCTCTTGCCCCATCTGCGCATTCCATGTCGGAAACAGGGCCTCCGTCGATTTAGTCGGAGAGAGGGTCAGATTTCGCTCGGTGAAGCAGCTGGGAAGGTCACGGAGGTAACTGTTGATTCTAGTACAGAGTTCGTCAATGGAGGGACCCTTGCCCGAGGCCATTATTGTGCACTCGTCAGTGTAGAAAACAATGGAGACTCCCTCTGGTGGGGGGGGGGGAAAGCTAGAAATATAGAAATTAAACAAAAGGGGCGACAGAACACCACCTTACGGCACCCCTTGTTTTATTCTTCGGGGTTAGATTTCTTGTTCCTGAATTTGACTGATGCCTGTCGACCATTGAGGTATTTAGCAGTCCACCTTTTAAGGCCGGCAGGGAGCGGTGTTTCTTCCAGATCTCGAAGGAGTGTGGCGTGCATTTGATAGGTCAAGTGCCACGAAATCCGTCCTGTGGTTTGGTGGGTGTTGATTCAAACCATAATTTATCTGCGTTGTAATGGCATTCAAAGCGGATGTCGTGCTATGAGATTTGCGGAAACCATGCTGGTGATCGGCCAATTTCAGATTTGCAATGAAGTAAGGGAGTAGAATCTTCTTCTTCTTTAAATGGTCATCTAACCGCCTGGGCGATTTTGACCGTCCAACATAGCTCGCCAGTCGTTTCTTCGTTGCGCCAACTGGCGCCAATTGGAAACACCGCGGGATCGCAAATCGGTCTCCACTTGGTCCTTTCATCGGTCTCCCTCTTCCTCTGCTTCCACCGGCGGGTGCCGATAAGAATACCTTCTGGGCTGGGGCATCTTCGCTCATTCGCACTACGTGGCCTAGCCAGCGAAGCCGCTGTGTTTTAATTCGCTGAACTATGTCGGTGTTGCGTAAACTTCATACAGCTCATCATTAAATCTTCTTCGGTACTCGCCGTCGCCAACGCGTATAGGTCCACAAATCTTTCGAAGAACCTTTCTCTCGAAAACTCCCAGAGCCGCCGCATCAGATGGTGTTAGTGTCCACACTTCTGCGCCATATAGCAAGACGGGTGCGATGAGTGAATTGTAGAGTGTTATTTTCGTTCTTTGAGAGAGGACTTTACTTTTCAATTGCCTACTCAATCCGAAGTAGCATTTGTTAGCAAGAGTGATTCTTCGTCGGATTTCTAGGCTAACATTATTGTTGGTATTAATGCTGGTTCCCATGTAAACGAAGTCCTTTACTTTTTCGAAATTATTGTTGCCAACGGTGGCTTGGTTGCCAAGGCGCGAATGCGCTGACTCTTTGCATGATGACAGAAGGTACCTCGTTTTGCCCTCGTTTACCACCAATCGCATTTTCTCCGCTTCTTTTTCTAATTTGGAGTAAGCAGAAGTTACGGCGCGGTTGTTAAGGCCAATGATATCAATATCGTCAGCATATGCCAACAGTTGCACGCTTTTATAACATATTGTTCCAGCGCGGTTAAGTTCTGCAGCTTGTATTATTTTCTCCAGCATTAAATTAAAGAAATCGCACGGTAGGGGGTCACCCTGTCTGAAACCTCGTTTAGTTTCGAACGGCTCGGAGAGGTACTTCCCAATTCTGACCGTATAAGTTTTGCGGGGAAACCAAATTCAGACATAGCGGCATATAGGCAGCTTCTTTTCGTGCTATCGATAGCGGCTTTAAAATCAACAAAGAGATGATGCGTGTCGATTCTTTTTTCACGGGTTTTTTTCAAGATTTGGCGTATTGTAAAAATCTGGTCGATGGTAGATTTACCAGGTCTGAAGCCACAGTGATAAGGTCCAATCAGTCTGTTCACATCAGGCTTCAGTCTTTCGCACAACACGCTTGAAAGGACCTTATATGAATGGTCTCTAGTAATTTCGCAATCGGCGAAAGAAGGGATATCGGGCGATAGGACTATCCTTGGTTCGCCGGCTTCCCTGGTTTTAGTAGGAGAACTACAATCGCCTGTTTCCATATCTCAGGTATAACGAAAGTAGTTAGAGAGAGATTAAAAAGAGCCGCTAATAACTCTGTCCCTCGTGGCCTAGGTGTTTGATCATCTTCATGTCGATTCCGTCGGGTTCGATGGGTTTTGAGGGTTTGGCCTTCATTATGGCTTTCTTGACCTCTGCGACTGAGACGGTAATAGGGGCAGTGGAGTGTTTGTGTTTGTGCGCACGACGGAAGACTCGTCTATTAGTCCTATCCGCAGGTGGATGCATTATAAACACCCGGCAAAAGGAGCTCGCGCATTTCCTGGCGTCCGATTTGACGGTCGCCGAATGCAATGGCGATCTTGTCATTAAGTTTGGTCGGATTGTATAGGGCCTTGACAGTCGACCATAATTCGCCGACTCCGCCGGAGACGTTGCATGCCTCAAGGTGTTGTTTCCACTTGGTCAACTTGTGTTCGTTGACTATCCTACAAATTTCCGCATTGAGATCTTTCATTCTGGGATCTGCGGGATTGATGAGTCTCACTTGGTCACGTTCTCTTGCCATCGCCGCAGCTTCTGCAGGAAAATTCGGACGAATTTCTGGTATTCTACCAGCAGGAATAAAGCGGCCTGAGGCTGAATCAATGATCTTGCGAAACTCTCTTTCGCCTTTGCGTACGTCTGTAGGAGTGGGTAAGGCAGCGAAGGAACGCTCTGTATAGTCAGCAAAGCGGCCCCAGTCCGCTTTGATGAAGTTGATGTATGTTAATTTATCTGTCGTTATGAAGTCGGTCGGTCGTTCAACAGAGAGTAAGATGGGTAGGTGGTCTGAGGCTAATGTAAGCATCGGTCGTCAGATGACAAAGTTAATTAGGCCGGCGCTCGTTATGGAGATATCTGGCGAGCTGTGGCAGTTACCTGCCACCCTGGTGTGGGCATCTCCATTGACTATACAGAATGCTGAGTTGTCTATTTGGTCTGCAATAGCGTGTCCTCTGCTGTCTGCTGGCAAGTTGGAGTGCCAGAGGTCGTGATGCGCGTTGAAGTCGCCTAGGATTAGACGGTTATCGCCCCTTAGCAAAGCACTAATGTCGGGATGATAATCTCTAGGACAACACGTGGCAAGGGGAATAGAGATGTTTATGATTTTCAGGTCGACGTCTGCTGACCGGACTGCTATGCCTTGGCATTCTTAGGTAGAGTCCCTGGGGTCGACGTCAGGGGAAATTAGATTATATTTTACAGAGTGATGTGTAATGAACGCAAGGCCACGCCCAAGACCGCTTGGACGGTCTTTTCGATGTACATTATACCCATCACCAGTTCGTAAGTCCGATCTTGTGTTCAATTTTGTCTCTTGTGTCGCGGCGATTTTGATGTTGTGCGACTTTATAAAGTCAGTTATTTCCGCGATCTTCCCAGCTAATCCGTTACAGTTCAGCTGCAAAATATTGAAGTGTGTAGGAGGGGAGAAGGGAACATCCTAGGCGTGAGGGACGGATGCCTTTGCCTAGGCGGAGGTAGGCTGAGGCCTAAACTACGTCGAGTCGAGAGTTGACAGCGCCATGGCCGATGTTGTGTGGCGTGGAAGGCGGCTGTGTACTGCAACAGGGGGCTATGAACGAATCCGTCCAAAGGTTACCGTTTGCGAGCCCAGAGCACATAAGGGTGTGACACAGGCCAAGGCAATTGTTACACTTGACCGAGGTCGCAGGCGTATATAATCTTTCCCGACAAACGGTGCGGAGGTGGTGGTTCTGGCCCACGTGCAGGCTGGAAGCATTGGGGGGCATTAGGGGCAGAGAAAGAGGGGGCTGACGCTCGGCGTTGAGCGGCCGTGTGAGATGGAGACGCTGGTGTGCGTGAGCGACAGTCGAAAGTGGGTGAGGCGGGAATGGCAGCAGTGCTGCCATCCGTGTAGACTGAGCCACTATTGTGGCTGTTGGAAGTAGGTAGAAGCGGTAAGGGACTGCCAGAGCGGCGACTACCGTGGGACGCCCTTGGGTGTGTACAGCATGGTGCCTCAAAAGTACTAAAGAAAGTACGGGGTCTGTGGATGGCAGGGTTATGCCCTGAGCATCCAGATTTATGTAGCCATCTCTTGCACTTGGCGCATTGTACCGAATGCGACCGTTTAATATAAATTTTCTTCCAGCAAACGCAGCAGATCCAGTCTCTTGGTCCAGGGTTGGGTTCGACCCCAGCCCGTAACAAAAGACAATGGAGCAACCCAGCTACAAGGGTTTGCTCCGAGGATGACAATTTAAGGGTGGGACGAGAGAGATTGGACATGGTAACACTGAAATAACAGCCCTTGGCCGGGTAAAAAAACCAGGGTCATTCCGGTACGATAGAACCGGCTGTTGTGGGAATGTTCTCGTAACTATCGTCATGGTACTCGATGGCCAATGTTTTCAGTCGATTATAAACAAACTACCTTTCTATGTAGGAAGAGCTGGGCGATAAGGATTACGAATACAAGACAATTGCGATTACTCTAATCATTAATCCATCGAACCGCGATTACGATTATGTAATCGTAATTCCAGGAAACATAAATTACGATTACCGTAATCGTAATCGCACTTTGAACAATTAAGGATTACGTAATCATAATTTCATCTTTTAAATTACAATTACTGTATTCGTTGCACAGGATTTTTTTATAAAATACTAGTAAAAGTAACGGTTATTCCTTTTCAGATCAGATTTCAGTGAACCTTTATTTAACTAAACCTTAAGTAAATAACTAAAATTAAGAAATTAATATTGTCCCATTTTTGTGCAAATAAAATCGACAAATTTTAGAAATTCAAAGTTATATTGTATAGCCTTATTCTAAATTGCCCTTAAGCAAGACTAATTTTTCAAAATAAAAGTCAGAAAGGGCATGGCGACGGGGATTACTAACTATTCCAGCGAAAGAGAATAACCTTTCCACAGGGGCAGATGAAGTAAGAGGTGTGTTGAGCCCTGGAAGCCTTCTTTAGCAAAGGATATTTTGCGAAACACTCAAAACTATTATCCGCATCATTCAATATCTGAAAAGTTGTTCGCCTATTATTTTTGAGCCATTAGCATCGGTTATTTCAGATGGATTACTCGGTATTTCTGTAGATGTAAAAAAATTTTGATACTTATGTAGATGTAATTTAAATTCGTTAAATGTGTTAATATTTATGGTTGGCGAAAATCCTCAGACCAACCCTCCACGAGGGTGCCGACTGGTAATGGTTACTACAGTTGTTTTGGCCAGGTGGGTACACTAGTACCTTCCTGTACGGAAAGTATCCAGCGAAGGTCAGGAATTACAGCTATACATCCTAGCTCTCTCAATAGCTCTGGCGTATGGATATGATTCTTGACTATGGTCATGAGGTAAGGAGCTGGATCAAGGTGTCATGCGCCATGAACAGTGCCGAGGATCAGCTTGGCTGGGGGCCCTTTTAAATAGCCCAGTCTAGAACCGTGCCCTCTGGGAGCATGGTCACTCCCAGTTGTAACCCTTGGCCTTACCCCGAGTACCGCGGATCTCTGCTCGGGGTGGACGAACCCCCTTCTCCGCCATTCGTGGGAATTAAAATTAATAATCCAACAAAAAATAATAAAAAAAACAATAAAAAAGATAAGGTGGCCGGCACTCCAAAAATGGCGCTCTTGCGATGCAGGGTGCCTCTACCAGCCGCGCTGCGGCTGAATGGGATAATTCACATAGGCTTCAGGCGATGCCGGAGTCTGGTGCAGGTAATCAGGTTGTTATAGTGGGTGGTGGTGGGGCAACTAAGGGAGTTGTGTCTGCCGGCGGAGACGTACCTAGTAATCGGCTCGATACTGGGGTCACCGTCGCAGCCGATGCGCTCGCCCCGAGGAACCCTTCCCTACGCCCACGGCGTTTAGTAAGGCCTACGATAGGCCATCTGTAGACAAGGTGCGTGCTAGACATAGACGCACAGCGCTTAGGATCTTGAGGAGATCCTGGCATACGCCAGACCTACTAGCCAAGGCGCTGCCTGGTGATTTGGCAGAGATAAAGGCCGAGATGGAGTGGGCAAAAACTGTTGTCCCGGACTTCGACGGTAGTCGGACCGAGAAGCGCAACAGGTCCATGGAGGTTGGAGGTGGCTCTAATCCTAAAAGGGTTAGAGTCCAAGGCCCCTCGTTTGCAGAGGTTGCTAAAGGTAGCATATTTCCGCCATCCCTTGTCAAGTTTGGTTTTGTGACAAACCGGTTTCGGCGTTCTGCCATTTTCAATGCTTAGTTTCGTTCTGGTCTGTGTCTATCCGCTGCGTTGTTTTTATAGTCCGTGGGTGCTGTGGCAGGTAATGTCAATCTATGTGTTCGTGGTAGGTAACGTTAATATGCGTGTGTGTGTGCGCGGTATTGATACGTCCGAATTGTTATCTGTCCCAAGGGTTGTTTTTGTAGGTATGTAGACATACCGCTTGTTAGCTAAGCGGTAGGTTGATGAAGGTAGAAATCGGTGATTTTTGCAGTTTGGTTCATATTTCGTTTTTGCTTGTTCATTGTTACGTGTTTGGTTGCTGTACCTGCTGGCTTGTGCTGTTTTTTGTAAACTAGTTTTAAGGGTTCAAATATTTCGTCAGAGATAGTGTTGGTTTGTTCGTTTATGATCCTGCAGTCAAATGTTTTTAACTTGTATATCTCCATGTTCTCAAGTACATTAAGCCGCCGGCCTTTTCCTTGTACGTGAAGTATTCGAGCCGTTGTTTTTATGTTAGCTGGGGTGCAGTTGTTCTCAAACATGTGGTTCGCGAAATCAGATTCTGGTATTATGGTGGGTTTTCGTGTTTTTTTGTTGTAGTCCCTGATATGCTCTCGGAATCTTGTGCTTATTTTTCTTCCTGTTTGTCCTATGTGGCTGTATTGACATTCACAAGTAAGCCTATACACTCCGTGTCTGTTGAGTGGGTCATCAGAATTAGCGTCGGTTCTTAGGTTTTGTCCGACGTTGTTAGATGTTCTGAATGCTGTGTTGATGTTATATCTTTTAAAGAACTTTTCTAATTTGTACATCGCTTTTCCAGTGTATGTCATTGCCGTCCAAACCATTGGATTTTCCTCTACGCTTACTCTTTTTTGTGTTCCATGGCTACTTCTGAGTTTATCCACAAGTGCTTTCTTGTATCCATTATTTGCCGCTATGTTATATATTGTATTAAGCTCTCTCCAGTATGCTTCCTGTGTGAGCGGCGTTCTCTGAAGCCTATCCACTAAGTGCCTCAATGCTGCATTTTTGTGCTGTTGCGGATGGTTTGATGTAGAGTGCATAATGGTGTCCGTGGCAGTCGGTTTTCTATAAATGCCGTAGTTGAACCTATTTGTTATTTTGTCAATCCCTATAGTTAGGTCCAGGTAGTTCATTATTCCATCTTTTTCTACTTCCATTGTGAACTCTATGTTGCTATGTTGCCTGTTGAGGAACTCTAGTATTTGCTCTTCGTTATCGTCATTTAGGATGCAGATGATGTCATCCACGTATCTAGCGTAGAATGCCACGCATAACTTGGTTTTTAACTCCTGTATATATTTTCCTTCCAAGTTTTGTATGAATGTTTCCATGAGAATGGCCGATGTTGGGTTACCCATTCCTAGTCCGTTTGTCTGTCTATATATTT
This sequence comes from Merzomyia westermanni, assembly GCA_949987695.1. NCBI lineage: Eukaryota > Metazoa > Arthropoda > Insecta > Diptera > Tephritidae > Merzomyia > Merzomyia westermanni. Next base: position 130,936,291 of record OX465292.1, on the reverse strand, counting down.
TGTTGTTGAACCGGAAATAGTTTTGCCGCAGCGTTGTTCTTAGCGCGTTGGTAATTTGCGCAGTTTTTACCTTATCTTCAGTTTTGTCCAGTAGTGTTTTGTTGACTATATCCATTGTATCTGTTAGTGGTATTGACGGGTATAAGTCCTTTATGTCAAAGGATACGAGTTTACTGCTCCTTGTGGGTTTAACGGTCTTTGTAGTAGTTCTATGGTATTGCTTATTGTGTATTCGTGCCCTAGTTTCAGAGTGTCCTTTAAAATCGTTTTTAGATGTTTCGACAGTTTATAACCCGGCGCGGACTTAAATTAATTATAGGTCTCATCGGCGTATCCTGCTTGTGGATTTTAGGTAACGCAATGAGTAGAGGAGCAGATGTATTCATTTGTGTTAGGGTATATGCCATCCTCTCGTCTATTATTTTGGTATCATTTTTTATAACCTCTTTAACTTCGGTCTGGTATTTATCCGTGGGGTTATCCCTAATAATGCGGCATTTCATTTCCTCGATGAGCTTCTCTGTCTTTGCTATATATTCATCCTTACTGATTAGAACCGTTGTGTTTCCTTTGTCTGCCTTCGTTGTGACGATGTTGTTATTTTTTAGCTTTCGTTGTAGCCCTTTCAATATTTTCAGCTCCTTATTTCCTTTTTTGTGCTTCCTGGGCTCTTACTTCCTTGCTTATGATTTCTCTGCACATGTGCCTTGCGTGCTCCTGTTCCTCATATGGAAGAAGCAACCGCTGCATCTACTATCGCTTGCTCAGTTCTATTTGCTTCATTGCTATCCGCCATGTTGTGCTTCAGGCCCTTCCCTAGAAGTTGCGCTTCTTCGTTGCTAATGGCCACTGTTGTTAGGTTTACGAACCTTTTGTTAAATTCGTGTGTTTGTTGACTGTTACTGTGATCGCGTCGGCCCGTTAACTGGTCCAATTTTCGGTTCAGTTTTTCATATTTGCGTTGTAGTTCGCGTTTGATTCCCGTATTTATGTGGTCGAAGCAGTACATCAATGCAGTCGTGGGCAAGAGTCCGGACAATTGCAGATGTATCCTCAGAAGTTCGGTGTTTATCTTGTCTTTCTTAGCGTATAGGCTTTGTAATTCGAACTTTAAAAAGTCCTTTTCCGCCTTCCTGGTCGTTCTCCTACTTGCTTGGGTGTTGATTTTTATTTTTATTCGCGCAAATATCGGTGTAACATTCAATTCTAAACATTGCTTTTTGAACCAAATATTTGCCTTAGTCGTATGCATTTTTCGCAGTTTCCGTTCGTATTTCGTTAGTAGTCCATCCGTGTTTAAATTAAAAGCCTGACAGGCGGTAAGTGTTTTATTTTGTTGTGTTGATCTTCCGACAGGGTAGTAAGCTGATTTTTGTTGGACCGATTTTCCGTCATCCCTTGTCAAGTTTGGTTTTGTTTGGTTCTTCCATATGAGGAACAGGAGCACGCAAGGCACATGTGCAGAGAAATCATAAGCAAGGAAGTAAGAGCCCAGGAAGCACAAAAAGGAAATAAGGAGCTGAAAATATTGAAAAGGCTACAACGAAGGCAAAAAAATAACAACATCGTCACAACGAAGGCAGACAAAGGAAACACAACCGTGCTAATCAGTAAGGATGAATATATAGCAGAGACAGAGAAGCTCATCGAGGAAATGAAATGCCGCATTATTAGGGATAACCCCACGGATAAATACCAGACCGAAGTTAAAGAGGTTATAAAAAATGATACCAAAATAATAGACGAGAGGATGGCATATACCCTAACACAAATGAATACATCTGCTCCTCCACTCATTGCGTTACCTAAAATCCACAAGCAGGATACGCCGATGAGACCTATAATTAATTTTAAGTCCGCGCCGGGTTATAAACTGTCGAAACATCTAAAAACGATTTTAAAGGACACTCTGAAACTAGGGCACGAATACACAATAAGCAATACGATAGAACTACTACAAAGACTTGAGACCGTTAAACTCACATGGAGCAGTAAACTCGTATCCTTTGACATAAAAGACTTATACCCGTCAATACCACTAACAGATACAATGGATATAGTCAACAAAACACTACTGGACAAAACTGAAGATAAGGTAAAAACTGCGCAAATTACCAACGCGCTAAGAACAACGCTGCGGCAAAACTATTTCCGCTTCAACAACAAAATATATAGACAGACAAACGGACTAGGAATGGGTAACCCAACATCGGCCATTCTCATGGAAACATTCATGCAAAACTTGGAAGGAAAATATATACAGGAGTTAAAAACCAAGTTAGGCGTGGCATTCTACGCTAGATACGTGGATGACATCATCTGCATCCTAAATGACAATTACGAAGAGCAAATACTAGAGTTCCTCAACAGGCAACATAGCAACATAGAGTTCACAATGGAAGTAGAAAAAGATGGAATAATGAACTACCTGGACCTAACTATAGGGATTGACAAAATAACAAATAGGTTCAACTACGGCATTTATAGAAAACCGACTGCCACGGACACCATTATACACTCTACATCAAACCATCCGCAACAGCACAAAAATGCAGCATTGAGGCACTTAGTGGATAGGCTTCAGAGAACGCCGCTTACACAGGAAGCATACTGGAGAGAGCTTAATACAATATATAACATAGCGGCAAATAATGGATACAAGAAAGCACTTGTGGATAAACTCAGAAGTAGCCATGGAACACAAAAAAGAGTAAACGTAGAGGAAAATCCAATGGTTTGGACGGCAATGACATACACTGGAAAAGCGACGTACAAATTAGCAAAGTTCTTTAAAAGATATAACATCAACACAGCATTCAGAACATCTAACAACGTCGGACAAAAACTAAGAACCGACACTAATTCTGATGACCCATTCAACAGACACGGAGTGTATAAGCTAACTTGTGAATGTCAATTCAGCTACATAGGACAAACAGGAAGAAACATAAGCACAAGATACCGAGAGCATATCAGGGACTACAACAAAAAAACACGAAAACCCACCATAATACCAGAATCTAATTTCGCGAACCACATGTTTGAGAACAACTGCACCCCAGCTAACATAAAAACAACGGCTCGAATACTTCACGTACAAGGTAAAGGCCGGCGGCTTAATGTACTTGAGAGCATGGAGATATACAAGTTAAAAACATTTGACGGCAGGATCATAAACGAACAAACCAACACTGTAGTGTGACGAACAGGCTGTTGACTTCAGAATATTTCGTCACAATAAACAAACACTACTGACCTAGATAAATCATGAACTCAGCGGGAGTTCAACTTCACTAGCACATGCCGCATATTTGGTTACATATGACAGCACTTGATCGCAAAATGCTGACGCTAGACATTTCCACATATTATACATATTTACACATTAGGAAAGTAGTTTGTAAGTATTAGTGTTTAAGCTTATACGTGTAAGTCAATAATTTGTATAAAAAGAGAAAGAATTTTTAATAAACATTCACTTCTTGATCACACGCTAAGCTTGATTCATTTCTTGATCACACGCTAAACTTGCTTCACTTACATGGCGATCCTGCCAGGCTTTATATCAGCCAGTCATAATCCCGCCAGGACAGTAGGCGAGAAGCAAATTTTATTGGCGTTGACAAGTGTTGCGGCCATATTTGGACTTCTTTTCGGCAAATGTTTTAGGATGAAACCTACAACAGCAAACAGAAGGCATCCGGAAGACTGGCAGCATAAGTATTTTTCGGCAAATATTTTTGAATGAACCCTCCAACACCAAACAGAAGACATCCAGAAGAAGCATAAAAAGGGTGGAATAACCATGGACAAACCATACATCCTGAAAAAAGAGACTGGCAGGTGGACATTGGCAGACATTATTTGTATAAACATACATTAGAAATTTGGTAGGCACGCCTCTACGGCCGCTAAGCTAAGAGCAATTTAATTTGCTTAGGAATTTTTTTATAAGCACATGTTGCTTAAAGTTTAACATTACAAACAAAAAATTAAAAATCAAGTTAGTATGCAAGAAATAAAAACCAAAGAAGAATTTGATAGAATTTTTAACAAGTGTCGCGATACTATCAAAGAGCTAATTGCCATTTCTGAAAAAATTTTAAAAGATCGTGACACCGAAAAGCAAGGGCCTACACCGATCACCATAGAGGAGGATCGGCGCAGGAATAAGCTTGTCAAAAAGGAGGAAACTCCCAAAATTCCTACACCCGTAATAATCCATAAAAGGAAACGAGGTGGTAGACAGGTTAGGAAGCGAAAAGAAATCGCTGAAGCTTTTAGGCTACTTAATTTAACCGTAGACATTAACCATAGGCAGAAACTAAAAGATAAAATTAAAATGTTAAGAAATAACTTGTAAATAAAAACAAACAAACTGAGTAAATTGGAGTGGTAAATATTATTAAATTTTAAATTTTTATTAAATACACGTTAAAAAGAAAAATTTTAAAATGGCATGGTGGAAAGTTGCACTTAACGGTATACTGATAGGAATAGCAGGGTACGAGGTAGGTAAAGAAAGTTCAGCAGATCAAAAATCTGAAAATCGATTAGCCCAATACGAGCCACATCCTATTAGTGAACAGAAAGAAGAGATCACCGATAAATGGTTAACAATTTTTGCTTGTTTGGCTACATGTTTAATTGTCGCAATTGCAATTTTATTCAAAAATTATATAAAAAATAAGTTAAGACGATTGAACAATGTACAACAACGCATTTAAACGAAAAAAAAAAATTGTAAACTAAGATATGAATAAATGGCAGGAAATATATGATACCCTATATGAAGAAAAACTAAAAGCTGATAAATCTTACAAATGCATAAATAAAAATATTAATATAAAAACAGAAACTATCGTAAAGCATTTTAAGATAATTTTAGAAGCTCTAAATAGCATAGGACAGGTGATCAAAGCGGTAAATAACATACTTACCAAGGAACACCAAGTAGAGTCTTACCAATTTTTCTCTGCCGTAAGGGACAAACTAGTATCTTCTTTAGCAAGATACAATATAGAAGTCAATGTACCAACCACAGTAGAGGAAGACCTACAAATAGATTTCAATGCGCTTTTGGCAGAACGTGCTCAGAGCCCATTGATAGAAGAAAATATACCAAACCTTCAACCAATAGATACACCAGGTATAAGCGTCACAGTGGTGCAAACGGTAGTTGAGTTCATTAAAACTGCTTCGTCAGTATTACCAGAGTTTGATGGTAAACCAGAAAACCTAAACAGTTTCCTAGATGCACTCGATATACTTGAACAAATCAAGGATACACACGAGGCATTGGCCATTACCATGATTAAGACCAAGCTAAAAGGCACAGCAAGAAATTTCATAAGCAACGAAAGCACAATAGAACACATCAAAACAAAACTCAAAACCGCGATTAAGGGTGAATCAGTAGAAGTTTTAACAGCTAAGCTCCTGAACATCCAGCAGCGTAGCAAAACTGCTAACCAGTACACTGCGGAAGTAGAAAAAATAACAAGAGCGTATATCTCAGATGGATTAAAACCAGACTTAGCCACAAGATATGCAACACAGGCAGCAATCAAAGCCATGTGCAAAAACTGCTCCAACACCCAAGTTAAGATGATAATGCAAGCGGGAACGTTCGCAACAATGAACGACGCAATCTCCAAATTCACAAACAGCTGTACCGAAATTACAGGCAGCTCTAACACAATTTTAAATGTACGACAACAAGGTCAATACCGAAGTAATTTCCGTGAAGGTTACAGAGGTAACAACTATGGGAACTACCAAGGCAGGAGATTCAGAACGCAACGAAGATACAACAATAACTTTAGACAAAACAACAATTCTCAGAGAGGAGCACAAGCACAGAATGGCAACAGACCCTACAGCCAGACACGTAATGTGCGCAGTTGTACCGAAACGGAAAACCAGGAAACTCCACTTCAAAATTAACAAAACGAAAAATATGCGTACTTAATCTAAACTTAAACAACTATATATCTACAAGGACATCGTTAAACAATTCATACTCAAATTTTTTAATTGATACTGGAGCCGATATCTCCATAATAAAAAAACAGCAAATAGATAATAAAGGAAAAATTAATACTGAACAAATCACAGATTTGAAAGGCATTGGTCAGGGAATAACTAGCACTTTAGGCACAATCAAAGCAGATCTAAAAGGCGATGACATTCTAATTTATCATAAATTTCATGTTGTAGAAGACAACTTTCAAATTCCATGCGATGGAATAATAGGCCTAGATTTCATAAAGAAATACAATTGTATTCTAGATTACGGAAAAACAGAGGACAAACTAATTTTAAGACCATATGATTTTCCTCAAACAATAACAATGAATCTAACAAACTGTCTGTCCGTCAACACAATCACAATTCCATCTAGATCTGAAGTCATTAGACAAATTAAAGTAAATACCGATAACAAAAACATTTTTATCCCACACCAAGAATTATCTGAAGGCATTTTTATAGCAAATACAATCACAAACAAGGATCAAACTTTTGTTAGAATCATTAATACTACACATAAAAACACAACTATCCAAAATTACAAAATCCAGACCGAAAACTTAGATGATTACACACTAATTAAAACAGAAAAGCACAGTAAAAATGGCAACGATACAGAAAAATTAAAACGATTAACAAAAAATTTTCCAAAATTCGTCAACCCTCAATTAACAACACTATGCACAGAATTTATAGACATATTTGCACTGGAAACCGAACCAATCACCTCCAATAATTTCTATAAACAGAAATTATATATGAAGGATGACACCCCAGTTTACATAAAAAATTACAGATTACCTCAAACCCAGAAGGGAGAAATCAGCAAACAAGTAAACAAGCTAATAGAAGACGATATAATAGAACCCTCCATATCGGAATATAATAGCCCAATCCTACTAGTCCCTAAAAAATCACTTCCAGGAAACACAGAAAAAAGATGGAGACTAGTAGTCGACTACAGACAGGTAAACAAAAAGCTAGCAGCAGACAAATTCCCACTCCCAAGAATTGATGATATTTTAGACCAACTTGGTAGAGCAAAATATTTTTCATGCCTAGACCTTATGTCAGGTTTTCATCAAATTGAACTACACCCAGATTCAAGGGATATAACTTCATTTACAGCCGAAAATGGCACATACAGATTCAAAAGACTACCTTATGGATTAAAGGTAGCACCAAATTCATTCCAAAGAATGATGACCCTAGCATTCGCAGGGCTCAAACCATCCCAAGCCTTCCTCTACATGGATGACTTGGTTGTATTAGGCTGTTCTGAAAACCACATGCTAAAAAATTTAAGAGACGTGTTCTCCACTTGTAGAAAATATAATCTAAAACTGCATCCAGACAAATGTCTATTTTTCAACCAAGAAGTAACTTATTTAGGCCATAAATGTACAAACAAAGGAATATTGCCTGACCCAAGCAAATTTGAAACAGTTCAAAAGTATCCAACGCCAAAAACAGCAGATGAAGTTAAAAGATTCGTAGCCCTCTGCAATTATTACAGAAGATTTGTTCCGAATTTTGCAGAACATTCTAGAAAATTAACTAGGCTTTGCAGAAAGAATGTTTACTTCGAATGGACAGAAGAATGTCAAAAAGCTTTTGTCTACTTAAAGGAAGCATTGATTAGTCCAAAACTCTTGCAATACCCTGAGCCAAGAACATGATGGCAAACAGTTACCAATTGCCTACGCTTCAAGGTCCTTTACAAAAGGCGAAACTAACAAAGCTACAATAGAAAAAGAATTGGCCGCGATTCATTGGGCCATAACCTTCTTCAGACCATACGTATATGGCAGAAAATTCCTAGTTAAAACCGACCATCGCCCATTAACATACTTATTTTCAATGAAAAGTCCTTCCTCAAAGCTGACACGAGTAAGACTAGACTTAGAAGAGTACGATTTTGAAGTGGAGTACATAGCTGGTAAAGAAAACCATATAGCGGACGCATTATCCCGCATAACTATAACAAATCTGAAAGACTTGTCAGTGGAAGCAAGCAGAATATTAAAAACAACCACCAGATCAGCAGCTAAAAATATCAGTAATAAAACTGAAATTAAAGAAAGTCACAAAGAGAACCCCAAAATATATGAAGCGCTAAATAAATTTGAAGTAAAAAGACTAGTCGAGCTCGTTTTCTCTCCTCCGAAATTATATTTCAAAAAAGGAAAGAAAATTTGTAGCAATATTGATACAAGCAACCTAATTGTTGAGGATAAGATTGACTTAGGACAATTCTTTACCAGGCTCGAAAACGAAGCCGGCAATTTAGGACTTGTACAAATACAGTTGACCTTAGGGGACAAATTGTTCAAAAATAATTATACTGCAGTAGGAAAATTTATTGAAATGGGTAATAAGATTCTCAAAAAGTTAACAATAGCACTAACCCCAGAGGTTATAGATGTGACAGATCCCGGGAAAATAGAAGAAATCCTGCAAAAATATCATGACGATCCTATTAGTGGTGGCCACCCAGGAATAAATCGCATGACAGACAAGATCAAGCAGAGATATAGCTGGCTGAATATGAAAAATGACATAAGAAAATATATAAAGAACTGCATCCACTGCAAGAAAAATAAAACAAATAAACACATAAAAGAGCCAATGACAATAACGGAGACACCTCCGAAGGCATTTGATATTGTACAAATCGATACAGTCGGACCATTACAGAAATCGATAAATGGAAACGAATATGCAGTTACCATTATATGCGATCTAACAAAATACTTGGTAGCGATTCCAGTCCCAAGCAAACACGCAACAACAGTTGCTAAGGCCGTGTTTGAAAATTTCATTTTGATTTATGGACGCATGAAATCAATTATGACAGACATGGGCACCGAATACAAAAACAGCTTATTCAAAGAACTTTGTAAACTACTAAAAATTGAGCATAAAACCTCAACACCCTACCACCATCAAACCCTGGGTACAGTAGAACGCAGTCACCGAACATTCAATGAATATGTACGCTCGTACATATCCAGTGACAAAGACGATTGGGATGAATACCTTAAGTACTTCGCGTATTGTTACAATACGACGCCATCTACCATACATAAATATTGCCCGTTTGAGCTCATATTTGGGAAAACTCCACCAAATTACGAATTTTTAGAAGAAAATAAAATCAGCCCACTGTACAATCACGAGGCTTATGACAAAGAAATAAAATATAGACTCCAGATAGCACAGCAGAGAGCTAGAAAATTAGTCCAAGAGGCTAAAGTAAAACAAAAGTTTAATTATGATAAAAGTAGTTATAGTAAGGAGATAAATATAGGAGATTTAGTATTAGTTAGAGAAGAGGCCTCCCATAAGTTAGATAGTAGATATAAAGGAAAATATAAAGTTAAAAGTATAGATATAAATAATAATTTTACATTAGTACCACATAACATAGGCGATAGTAAAAAACAAATAATAATTCATAAAAATAGACTTAAACCAGTATAACACCGTAGTAATAAAAAAAAAAAAAAAAAATTCTAAAATAAAGCACTCCAGATTACTCAAAGTAATATATGTAAATATGCACACGAACACACATAAACAAAGTCAGTATGTTGAAAAAAAAAACAAAACACAAAAGGTTTGTAAACACTCCACTCATAATGATACAAATATACACATAGAAAAAAAATATTCAAAAAAAAAATATATATGTACGCGCAAAGCGAATGTAACCAAATAAACAAACAACGCGAGCAATATCAAAAAATTATGTACAACAAGAAATTACAATAAAACACAAAAAGCACTTATTAATAGTCATATCCAATTTCAACCAATTATATATGACTATTCTTAAGGTGGATGGTGTAGTGTGACGAACAGGCTGTTGACTTCAGAATATTTCGTCACAATAAACAAACACTACTGACCTAGATAAATCATGAACTCAGCGGGAGTTCAACTTCACTAGCACATGCCGCATATTTGGTTACATATGACAGCACTTGATCGCAAAATGCTGACGCTAGACATTTCCACATATTATACATATTTACACATTAGGAAAGTAGTTTGTAAGTATTAGTGTTTAAGCTTATACGTGTAAGTCAATAATTTGTATAAAAAGAGAAAGAATTTTTAATAAATATTCACTTCTTGATCACACGCTAAGCTTGATTCATTTCTTGATCACACGCTAAACTTGCTTCACTTACAACACTATCTCTAACGAAATATTTGAACCCTTAAAACTAGTTTACAAAAAACAGCACAAGCCAGCAGGTACAGCAACCAAACACGTAACAATGAGCAAGCAAAAACGAAATATGAACCAAACTGCAAAAATCACCGATTTCTACCTACATCAACCTACCGCTTAGCTAACAAGCGGTATGTCTACATACCTACAAAAACAACCCTTGGGACAGATAACAATTCGGACGTATCAATACCGCGCACACACACACGCATATTAACGTTACCTACCACGAACACATAGATTGACATTACCTGCCACAGCACCCACGGACTATAAAAACAAGCAGCGGATAGACACAGACCAGAACGAAACTAGGCATTGAAAATGGCAGAACGCCGAAACCGGTTTGTCACAAAACCAAACTTGACAAGGGATGACGGAAAATTGTTCCAAGAAAAATCAGCTTACTACCCTGTCGGAAGATCAACACAACAAAATAAAACTACCTATTAATATTTACCGTCGAAGTCAAAAAAATCTACACTCAATGCCGGCTCTTTGGAGTTACTGCAATAATTGATATCTGTAATCAATAGATTTTCAATTTCGCGAATTACTATACTGTGAATGTCTTGTTCAGAAATTGAGAGTCTGCTATATTTTTGAGTTTGACACTTAATTATATCCATACATCATATTTTTATCTCTCTGTAGGTAATCAAGTGTATGGCTTATTGGACACATTAGCTTGTAATATTCATGCAAGTACTGCAGATCACTGAAAGTAAATCCCGCAACTGCCAACGATTCGCATAATGCATCCATTTTTGTTTCATGCATTAATATACGAGAAACAGAATCATAAAACGAATTCCATCTTGTAAGTACAGGAACTAACAAAGCGGGACCCAAGATGTTTCTGATAATTTCTGACGTTTTCGGCCTAGTGCTTTTACTCCATAAAGAATTGCATTCATTCAGAGCCTTATAAGGAGGAAATCGTAAGAAATAATTATTTACATGATAAAGATACAAAACTTTATTAACAACGTGTATTTTCCAAAATTTTAATGCCACACATAAAAACTAACTGATGACTTCTGCCCATAGACAACTGACGTGGGCTTCCATTTGCTTTTGGTAAAACGATTCATATACGATTGATTAGGCAGAAGATACCATGTGGCTTTAGTTAAGTACTTACCTGAATATGCCTGTGATGGAGTTCTTTAATCGTTTGCAGTATTTTGGTGTAATCGGTAGTTGCTAATAAGTTCAAGGTAAGGCTGGCGCAACGTGCATGCTTAGGCAAGTAAGTAATTTCGTGGAATTGTGCCAAATCTTCTTCAACATCTGAATCTTCATAAATATCACCTTCTTCGCATGCCGCCATTAGGTGAACTCCAAACTCCCTGAATGCCTTCACAAAGTTGGATCCATTGTCCGTAACTGTGGCTACTGTATTTGAAAAGTCCAAATGATAATAATTATTTATTTCTGTTATTAAAACAGCTATTCAATCTCCCGAATGTACACCGCTAAACCTTCGACAAGCCAGCTCCATTGACTTTCTTTTGGAAATTATTGTCCAGCCAATGACACGTATGCCCTAAAAAACTGCGGTTACTTACTGACCATGTTGTGCAAAAATTTTCAATTTTGGACATTTTATCTTTAATATTACCATCATATTCTGTACATGCCATCCAGTTTTGCCATAGCTACTTTTAGGCTCCTTATTTTCAACCTGGCTTCTTTGAACAAAGCTTTAAACGACTCTTTTTCGACTAAAGACAGAGGAGATGAAGTATCGATTATAAAAGTTAAAATTAGTTCATCAAATTGCTTTTGATAGTTAGTGGCCCGAATGTGCTTCTTCGCTTTACTATTTTCATATTTCGCAAAAACATCTGGATGCTTGCGTCGAAGATGAGCTACGAAATTAGATGTACACCAGTTACCCTAACAATAATTTTGCAGGTGGAGCACCTAGCACTAACGGTGACAACTTCCGATGTGCTATCTGTAATCTTTGGGGAAATATTTAAACATCTGATAACTGGTTTTTGTTTTAAACAAACTTATGAAATATATTTAACTTACATGTTCTAAATTTTCATAGTAATCCTTATTGAAAAGAAACTTGTCTCGAAAGCACTTAGAATCGTTAAAAAAATTGCAATTCACTGAAAAATCGGGATCGATTATTTCATCTGCAGAAAAATCAGACTGTTCCATTTAAGAACAATTTAGAGGAACCATTTTCTCTATGATGCTAAAATATAATAATAGGTAAACCATGGGGTATTTTTTAAATATTTGCTTATAAGACTTTTAACTTACATAAATGTATAAGCGTATATAAACCTATATATTTATATTGCAAAAACGCTTGATTGACTCCATAATCACCGCTATACCAGCATACACGACGCGTAAAGACTTGGCAGCTAGGCTAGTTTTTCATTAGCGATAATATTCATAGCTTCCTATGTTCATATTATAAAATCACTTACAGCTTTCACTTTGTCGGCAGTCTTAGAAATCTCTAAAATTAACAGATTTTCACTAAATTTTTTGATGTTGGGAATTTTGGTTTTTGTAAAATTTAACAAATTACCCCTATATTATATACTAGAAGGACCGGCACACTTTGTCCTGCCCTGAATGGATCTAGTAATATTGGCTTTTCCTATCCCTATCATTATCTCTATCACTATCCCCATTCCTATCCCTATCCCTATAGATGTAACTATTTCACACACACACAATTCCACTTCACCATCGATCGATCCATTATTGAGCTTTTCTAACAAAAAAAAAAACAAAATTATAAAAATTCGCACCATACAAAAATATAAAATAAAACTTTTTTTTCAGGAATTTTTCGGACATTTTATTGGGTATTCTCCTATTCTGGTCTGCCGCTCTTTCCCGCAAGCATATATGTATGTATCAAAATTTTTAAAACTTTTTCAAGGTTGGCTAAAAAATATCTCTCTATCTCTATGGCGCGATATACAACAGGTATATCGTCATAAACCTCCTAAGAGATTTTTGCGCCAAGCTTCTCTTCCAATTTTTGGTGTGCCGATTTGAATTTTCCCCACAAATTGGTCGGACCTACAGTTTTTTGCCGACTCCGAACGGCATCTACAAAGGAGACGAATTTTTGCTGAGAAGCCTGTCATGGCAGAAATACACTCGGAGAGTTTGCCAAACCACTGCCGAGGGGCGACCCCGTTTTGAAAAACTTTTTTGAAATCACTTTTGATGTTACCTGTACCAGGGCTCGAACCATGGACCTTCGGTGTGGTAGGCCGGCAACACTACCTTCACACCACGGCGGCCGCTAAAAAATATATAGTTTCAAAAATTGTGTATGAAAATTATAGCAATTGTAATCCTACGTACATAAATTAACGATTACGTAATCGTTATCCTAGGTATCTAAATTAACGATTACTGTAATGGTAATTTAAAAACTTACTCTGAAATATCATGTCGGAGCCCATAAATACTCGTTCGTAGCCCTTGCCTTCCCTGTCGTCAAAAGCGAAAAAAATTTCCGACATTATCAATTTCAGCACAATGGTTGCTAACTTGACAGCTTTTCTGGAAAGCTCCGGGGCTTCACCACATTTAAAAAATCCTATTTCACTCGATGAATTGTTGAGTAAATTGCCGTTTAACAAAAGAGAAGATTGGACTCGCCATGTATTGACATTGCAACAGCAATATCCAACTGCTTTATTCGTATCAATGACCACTGATCTCACGCCCGCTAAACAATCTGCAAATGAAATGGTTATTAACAAAATTAAATCTTAAAAAAAAAAACCTGTGTTGTTTATTAATAAAGATGGTCATAAATGTCAAATGTGCAGCGAAAATCATCATATGTTTTTGTGTCAACAGTTCAAAGCTGCTGAAAATTCACATAACTGGAACGTGGTGAAGAAGAACAAATTGTGTTTTTCTTGTCTGCAGCCGGGTCACAGTCTAAACAGCTGTTCAAAACGGCAACAATGTGAAATGCAAGCATGCAACAGATTTCACAATCGCTTGTTACATAAAGCCAATTCTAATAAGAATCCTAATGAAACATGAAATGTAGACAATAACTCAGTAGCAACAGTCAGTGCTTTCAAACTTCTCGGCATTCAGCTGATACGTGCAAACAACGAACACTTTTGAAATATCTGCCTGTCAAGTTGAAGCGACCGATGAGGAAAGAAAATATCGTTATTAGAAAAAGGTATTGTCAATGCTCTCCTATATCAGGGAAAGCTGCCATGCTGCGATTGGAAATCCAACAACAAGTGAACACTCTCGGCAAGTGTCATTTGAGATTGCAGGTGTTTTTACAGAACCACTCATCAAATGAGTTTAGTGCAAACTACAAATAAATTGTATTTGCCGCATCAGACTTTAGGTTTAAGTGATTTCATAAGACAAACGAGCAACTTAGAACTGACAATATTTTTGACTACTGCGACATGAGTCCACAATTGTTGATTGGTTTGCCACATACGCATTTAGTTCGGCCAATAAGTATTAGGTATATATATTGGTAAAGGGTTTGCAGCACATAAAAGCAAATTAGGATGAACAATTTTCGGCTCTACTGAAGAGGCGCTACTGACTACACTGTTGGGAATGTTAATGTTGAAACGATTGATTTATATGAAATAAATATACATATTGCCGAGTATTTTGTTGCGGAAAATTTTAAAGTGAAGTCAGTGCCGATTGTTTGTTCAAATGCATATATTCGACCAGAAAGTTTGCTAGGGGACAGAGAAAATGTTAGTTTGCCACTAAGTTATTGCAATGCTTAAAACCGCTTGAAACAAATAGAGTCTAAACTACACATTAAAATTACAACAAAATTAAAGAATATGTCGACGAAGGTTGTGCAAATGAGTTGTCAGTAGACGAGGCTAACAACCAAAATAAGGAAACACCGTCGACTGGTTTTTAATGCAGCCGCGAAAGCGTTTTGATGAAAGGTCTGGCATAGTATCAGCCGAAGTCATTATTGACAATTTTGTTGCAGTTTCGATAAGGGAAAATACCTGTTTGCGGAGATATTCGCGAAATGTTCCAGAGGGTGATAATTTGACATGAAGACGAGAATTCTAAACGTTTTTATGGAGAGGAGCTAACAATGTACACCCGCCTGACGTGTACGTTATGAGTGTTATGATATTTGGATCAGTAAGTTCGCTGAATGCTGAAGCTTTTCGCAGTACATATGCAAGGACAGTTAACGCTATTGTCGACAGTCACTATGTCGAAGACTAAGTGGACAGCTTTGACGGTGTTGATGACGCAGTAAAAGTAACTAAGAAAGTTATTGAATTACACGACAAAGGTGGATTTGAATTAAGAAATATAATTCAAAATTCTGACGAAATTATGCAAGCAGTTGAAGATAGTTCAGCGGCACTTACACAAAACGATGTTAGTACATGTAAAGGGGGAGCTACAACCGAGAACTTTCTCGGTATGCACTCGTTTTAATTTATCGCTTGCAAGGGTGCCTAAAGCGGTGTTAGAGGGTACGCGTAAACCTACAAACTGGATTTAGTTTGTTGTGCAGCTCAACAATATATTCAAAGGTAACGGTGTGGCAAAGAAATGTGGATTGGCAAGAACAAATTCCCCATGATTTTTATGATAAGTAGAATGACTGGTACAAAAGTTTGGAAACTATTGAATACCTGAAAGTACAGCGTTGCTACCACCCACAATTTCTTATCGACAAAGCCGATATTCAGCTGCACGTGTTTGGAGATGCGAGTGCGTTTGCATTCGCAGCTGTTTCCTACTGGCGTATACACTGCAACGACGAAACTTATGTAACGTTTATTGCTGGACGCTGAAGGTGTAGTGCGCGTGAACTTTTATCAATACCACGACTTGAACTTCAGTCCGCCGCTTTAGGAATTCGTTTGAGGCAAACCATTGCAACAATCCACTATATCAAGTCTAGCATAATAGTGTTGTGGGCGGACTTTAAAATAGTAATTCAGTGGTTGAGATCTGATCCCTGATGTTATAAACAGTTCATTGCTTATCGCATATCATAAGTGCTGCAGCCATCAGGGGTAGCCCAATGGAGATGGGTGCCGGGTAGTGGCAACCAATCTGATGGTGCTACGCATCCGATAGTATTTCGTTCGACTTTTAAGTGGTCCACAATTTTTGAAGTGGAATAAAGATCGTTGGCGAGTAAGCAAGATTTCACTGTTCCCAAACTTATTTCGGTAGTACAAATAAAGCAAACGGAAATTTTAATATGTCGTGTGGTGGTGGATCCGTTTCTACAAACAGTTCGCTGTACAAACTCTGTCCGAATTTAGACGAAGCAGGTGTTATTCGTTTGGGTGGACGTATCGACTTCGCTAATTCATGTGTTTTCGCGTATGGTAACCAGAAACCACCATGAAATGTTTCATCATCATAACTTTGAGGCTGTTCTTGCCGCCATCCGCTACAAGTACCGCATTCCTAACGTACGCTGATTGTTAAGATCAGTTTAATTAGATTGTCAGCTCTGCAAAAAAATGTCCGCAGTTCCGGAAACGCCATTAATGGGTCAACTGCCCGAAAACAGGCTCACCCCATATGTGAGGCCTTTTTCGTACCCATACTTCTTCGGTCCAGTGCTGGTGTCCATTGGACGGCGACATTTACTTGCCTTACTGTCAGGGCAATCCATCTCCAGCTTGCGAAAGACTTATCAACAGATGCCGCGATCATAATGTGTCGCAATTTTATATATCGTAGAGGTTTCCCTGTACGCATGAGGTGCGATCGCGAAACAAACTTGGTTGCGGTTGAAAAAGGCATTGGGGATGAGTGTCGCCGCAAAGGTATCCAGTGGATGTTTAACGCTCTGGCAAATCCATCGGAAGGAGGCATGTGGGAGCGAATGGTTCGCACCGTAAAACGAGTTCTGCAATTCACTCCAAAAGAAAAGGCACCGCATGTTGAAGCTTTACAAAGTCTTCCCATTGAGGCGGAGATTTTGGTGAGTTCTCGTCCATTAATTCATGTCCCTTTGGACAGCAGCGACGACGAACCGGAAATCCGAATTGCGTACAAACAGCTGAGGCACGAGAAGTAGGATGTTTAAAAAAGCAGTGGCAAATTTCACAACAGCTCAAACGAATGTTTTGGAAGAGGTGGGTTCTGGATCATCTTCCGACTATGACACGACGCTCCAAATAGTTCAAGCGAGTGAAGCCGGTATGTGTTGGCGACGTGGTTATGGTATGCGATGACAATTAAAGTCACGGTCAGTGGAAAAAGGGCATCATCGCAGAGGCAACGGCTGCTGCAGACGGTCAAGTGAGGTCAGTGTTCGTGACAACCAAGATGGGCAATCTACGACGACCAGTTCAAAGATTTCCTTACCATTTTAATGAAATATCTGAATACCCATTATTTCATAATTTAATGAAAACCATACTTTATAAGGAACCTTGCATTATTTGGTTTTCTTCGGTTCTTTCTTTCCGAAATAAGTACACGAACAGCACGAATAAGTAAGTTTTAAAACAATTTATTGAACTGAAATATCTTCTAACATATTTGAATTTTATCTTTGCGAACAGATATAAAAACTTTACAATATTTACCCGTTAACTTTTACTTACAAAATAAAGCATAAAAATAAAGCAATAAAATAAATATTATATTTTTGTTGTAGTCCCTGATGAAGATTTCCGTTGGAAATCGAAATATATTGGAAAAAAACTAAAACAACGTGTTTTTTAATAAAACTGACCTAGAGGCAGCTTTAACAATAAATTGTTATATAAAGCATAAAACTTTAATGTTCAAAATATTAAAAGTCGCAATCTATAACAAAAATTATTTTAAAATACAAAATTCGGTATAATAAAAGGGTAAAAAAAAAGTTCACTATACATATGGTTTGTAAATGTATGTGAGTGTAATTATTGGATATATGCGTGTTTTATAAATATATGTGTTTGGTATATGTTGGTTTATCTTGAAGACTTAGCAATTAACAAAAAATACCCATTCACCTATAAAAAATATACATAAAATATATAATTTGTGCTTCAAAATTTGTATTTTAAAACCCATGAAAAGGGAACTTCAGCTGAGGTAGTTAAGTTCTTAGAGAGGCGTTCTTGAATATGTCCCTTCGGATTACGGAAAACAAATTTTGGCGGAAATGTTTAGCAGCTTCTTGCAGAAGTACAGCACGAAGAATGTTAAGAAGGCATTTTATTCGGCTCAAAGTAACGCTGCAGACAGGGTAAATAGGTCCGTGTTGTAGACCATCAGATAATTTGTAAAGCCCGCTATACACCTCTTCGTGAGCGTGAACGTGAAGCTTTGGTGAGCAAATACAAATTCGTATTTTCACCATTTTGTTGCTGTCAAAAAGGCAATCACCAACTAAACACTCACAGATATGTTTACAGTTTTCTTGCGAACGAAGACCTTTGCCGGGACCACAAAAAGTATATAAACTATTTTAATAAACGCTAGAAACTATATATATCTCTACAAATGATTTCAAAAGAAAAGAAATTCGCCGTACTGGGATTGTGTGCATTATTATTGACAACTTTCCAAACCCAAATGGTTATGGGTTCATCAATATTTAAGGGAAAGAATTGAAAAGGGTCGATTTTTCACAGGAGTATGTTTTTTAAATCGTTCCAAGTTTTGTACTCTTTATTTATAAGATATAAAGATTGATTGTTATCAGATTTTTTTTTAATTTACTTTGTGAATAGTGCATCGCTTCCATCTTCAATCCATAGTAGAAATCGCACATTCTTCTCATTGCATTTCAGCGTGGACCTCCTGACAGCATCGTACCAGAAATGCTTGCATTTTTCTTATTTCCCTTGAGTTAAATTATGCTATCTAGCGAATACAGCATTCCTAAATCGAGCTCTTTTTGAGTTTATAGACAAAATAGTCACACAAGTTGATGCTAGGAAATCGAATAGTATGTACTCGTACATGGTGGATCTGATTACGTGGCCGGGCAGTGATCGTAAGCGCTTTGGTATATTTTATTTTGCATCCAATGGTAGGCAGAGCCTGACGTCATTTCATAAGGCAGCCGCAGAAAAAATAAAGATCCGCTCATTACCATCACCCCAAGAGGTTAAGAGTGCCACCTATATGCCCGAATTCTCCAAACTCCATGTTGATTCTAAAACACCTAGGCAGTGAGAAATTAGCTACTTATCGCACATCTTCAATTTGTCATCCACCTTTCTATCCCTGGAAAAATGAAAGCAATGAGGAAACCTGTCTGTTAAAACAACATTTTTTTCTGGCAGGCCCACCCATGTTGGATATATATGTATATACTTAGTTTTCACTTAAACTAAAATATTCTTTCCAATTTATTCTAATTCCATGATTTAAGCGATCGGTTCTTTCATGAAAATTTGCATATGGATCGCGAAACATTTAATATCATATATAAAAAAATTAGAGCATACTTGAAATATAAAAGGAACACAAGACCAAAAGGACGTATTCCAGGGGAATGCGTTTGGCAATAGTTGTGGAATTTTTGGGCCGGCACATGTCATCAATTTATAGAATAAGTCAATCTTCATTTGGAAAGATCTTGGATCGCGTATGCGATGCCCTAATTTATGAACTTCCAGATCAGTTTATGGATTTCACGAACGAAAATTGTTTAAGGGTCAGCAATGAATTTAATCGAGGATGAAACTATCCAAACTGTTTCGGCTCTATAGTTGGCAAACATGTTACGACCTAAGGGCTCGGGCACCCTTTTCTACAACTATAAGGTACATTTTGTGTTGATTTATTTATTGATCATTAAGTATTAGAAATAAAATCAATATTATTCGTAGAAATATTATTCTATGATAATGAAGCCATACACACCGTAGGTATTCAGTAGCAGTACTGACAAAAGAAAAAATATTCAATCACCGTTTGAGTAGGGTAAGAAGATGCTTTTGGCATTTTTTCGGTGAACTGGCTTTGTTTTAGAAAACCTTTTCGACAGACCCCACAGCGTGTGTCAAAGCTTATATTGGCATGTAGCGCATTACGTAATTTATGGTTGAACAACAGAATATACTGTCCACCTGGTTTCGCTGATTACTATGACAGTAGTGGATGGGGCCGTGTGCAGAATCCACGCAAGTGGGGTAAAGTTTCTGATCGCCATTCACCTGGAAATGGCCAGAGTGATTATTTTGCATGCTATTCAAGCAGCTCACTACTTCCGGGCTTTGCGCCCAAGTATCCCCTTGGTAACCACCGAACACCCGTTTGGTGGTGAGCTAAACGTGAGAAGGCGACAACCTGGTAAGGCCACTCCGACATAATCGGTTTAAGGGCTTTCTGGGGGATTTCAAACTGCAGCTTCTGATCACCATGTGGTGCGGCTGCAAGCGGCGTCTGTCTTGGATCAAGCGGCTCGCTATACAAACGTGTAATTGAATTCAACCTCCCGTGAAACGGGTTGTGCTTTGGGTTTGGGACCCACCACATAAAACAACGTTCCAATGAAATTCAACAACAAAGCCTCGGATATGAGAAGCCCTTTTTTAGATGACAACACCCGCAAACGAAATAAGAATTACGAGATAAGGGCATGTACCTGAAATGTCCGGTCCCTTAATGGGGAAGGTGCCGCGGCCCGGCTGGTTGAGGTCCTGAGGAAAGCAAAAGCTGACATCGCCGCCATACAAGAGATGCGATGGACGGGGCGAGGCAACACGATCAAAACACCTGGCAACATCTCCTGGAGTGGGCATGAAGACAAGCGCACATTCGGCGTGGGATTTGTGGTGGGAGAGAGACTCCGTCACCGAGTACTGTCGTTCACACCCGTAACCGAGCGTCTCGCCGCAGTCCGCATGAAAGTACGATTTTCACCATATCGTTTATCTGTGCTCATGCACCGAGGGAAGAGAAAGACGACTTGGAAAAGGCTGCATTCTACGAGCGCCTGGAAGAAGCATACGAGCGCTGCCCCCGTCATGATATCAAAGTCGTGCTTGGCGGCTTTAACGCCAGGGTGGGTAAGGAGGGCGTATTCGGCCCCACTGTCGGCAAGTTCAGTCTCCACGATCAGACTTCGCCAAATGGATACAGGCTGATCGACGTCGCCGGTGGCCGAAACATGGTCATATCCAGCACTTGGTTTATACACAAGAAGATCCATCAGGCCACATGGCTGTCCCCCGATCGAAAAACACGCAACCAGATCGACCACGTTGTGATAGTTGTATGCATGAGCAGTGGAATCATATCGCAGGAGCACTCCGTACCGCCGCCGAAGAAGTAATTGGATTCCGCCGAATTCGAAAAATCAACTGGTATAATGATGAAGAGTGCCGCGCTGCAACGAAAAGAAAGGACGAAGCGTACAAGGCAACGCTGAGAACGAATGCAACGAGGAGTGTGTGTGAACACTACCGGGACTTTTCCGGGCGAAAAGAAGAAAGGCAGAAAAGCGTGAAGTAAAGGTGCTTGAGATGCTGGCCAACGGGAATAATACCCGAAAATTATATCCAAAAATTCGGTGAATGACAGAAGGTTTTAAACCCGGGGAAAACTGCTGTAAGAATGAGAACGGCGACCTGGTGGCCGATGTTCAGAGAGCACTCAGAATATAGAGATATCACTTCTCTGCCCTTTTAAATGGAGAAACTGAGCAAGAAACTAGAGAAGATGCCGAACCCGAGCCCACAATCGAAGATGATGGAATTGACGTGCCACAACCCGAACATAATGAGGTGCGAATAGCAATATCCCGATTGAAAAACAATAAAGCAGCTGGCGCTGATGGTTTGCCTGCTGAGCTATTCAAACACGGAGGCGAGAAGCTGGCAAGGCGCATGCATCAGAATATGGTTGGTTGAATGAATGCCTGAAGATTTCTACCTAAGTGTTCTCTGCCCAATCCACAAGAAGGGCGATCCTGCAAACTGCGCCGACTATCGCGGAATCAGCCTTTTGAAAATCACATATAAGGTCCTATCAATCGTATTGTGCGAAAGACTGAAGCCTGATGTGAACAGACTGATTGGACCTTATCAGTGCGGCTTCAGACTTGGTAAATCTACCATCGACCAAATTTTTACAATACGCCAAATCTTGAAAAAAAAAGCGACACACATCATCTCTTTGTTGATTTTAAAGCCGCTTTCGATAGCACGAAAAGGAGCTGCCTATATGCCGCTATGTCTGAATTTGGTTTTCCCGCAAAACTTATACGTCTATGCAAAATGACCTTGAGCAACACCGCCAGCTCGGTCAGAACTGGGAAGCATCTCTCCGAGCCGTTCGAAACTAAACCAGGGTTCAGACAGGGTGACCCCCTATCGTGCGATTTCTTTAATTTAATGCTGGAGAAAATAATACAAGCTGCAGAACTTAACCGCGCTGGAACAATATTTTTTAAAGCGTGCAACTGTTGGCATATGCTGACGATATTGATATAATTGGCCTTAACAACCGTGCCGTAACTTCTGCTTACTCCAAATTAGAAAAAGAAGCGGAAAAAATGGGATTGGTGGTGAACGAGGGTAAAACGAAGTACCTTCTGTCATCTTGCAAAGAGTCAGCGCATGCGCGCCTTGGCAACCAAGCCACTGTTGGCAGCAATAATTTCCAAATAGTAAAGGACTTCGTTTACCTGGGAACTAGCATTAACACCAACAATAATGTTAGCCTAGAAATCCGACGAAGAATTACCCTTGCAAACAAATGCTACTTCGGACTGAGTAGGCAATTGAAAAGTAAAGTCCTCTCTCAAAGAACGAAAATAACACTCTACAATTCACTCATCGCACCCGTCCTGCTATATGGTGCAGAAGCGTGGACACTAACACCATCTGATGAGGCGGCTCTGGGAGTATTTGAGAGAAAGGTTCTTCGAAAGATTTGTGGACCTCTACGCGTTGGCGACGGCGAGTACCGAAGAAGATTTAATGATGAGCTGTATGAACTTTACGCAGACGCCGACATAGTTCAGCGAATTAAAACACCGCGGCTTCGCTGGCTAGGCCACGTAGTGCGAATGAGCGAAGATGCTCCAGCCCAGAAGGTATTCTTATCGGCACCCGCCGGTGGAAGCAGAGGAAGAGGGAGACCACCACTCCGATGGAAGGACCAAGTGGAGACCGATTTGCGATCCCGCGGTGTTTCCAATTGGCGCCAGTTGGCGCAACGAAGAAGCGACTGGCGAGCTATGTTGGACGGTTAAAATCGCCCGGGCGGTTAGAAGACCATTTAAAGAAAGAAGAAGTGGAAATTAAGTTGAAGGTGAATGGAGACGAAAACCCAAAGAAAATAAGAAATCATCTTAAACATTTCTTTTAACTCTACTGTCGGCAGTGTTCCATGGTAGAGAAAAATTTTGTCAGTTTAAAAGGACATCGCGACCCACAATTACCCCTTTCGCGGCCACACGAAATTTAGAAAACGTTAGCAGAATGACACATGCATTTATAGCCGAAGTGATATTTTTCTCCCACTCACGAAAATTTTCGTTATAGTTAAACAAAAAAAATTAAAAACAACCGAATTGGAGAATTAACTTAAATCTGATTGCTTCTGCAGTGGCACACAATATGCTACTGCATATAAAATGAATGCAGCTGATGTCGCCTATGTCCGACGTGTTTATGTATGATTTTTTTTCTATGTAGGCATATACCGACGTGACCATTCGTAGTGTCGGCTTATGCCGACGTGATCGCGAAAGGGTTAAAATTGTTAAGTTCACTGTACACTAAAAGGAATTTTGCATACTGCTGCAAAGGTGGCAGATTTGTGCAGAATCGCTAAAAAAGACTGAAAACAAAACCTGCTACTTGACTTTATTATTTTATTATATTTCGAGTTTTTGTACAGTGTATGAGTTTGTGCCTTGCACTTGTACTATAACAATGGTTTTAGTAACAAAAATAAATATTAATAAATAAAATATTTATGAATTCATTAAAATAAATTATGAGAATGTGCAGCGTACTACTAATGGAAATTACAATTGGAAACAATATTCGAATGGATTTACTTAATAAGGCATATAGTAGGCAGAATAACAACCCCCGGATTCTTTGTTCTTACAAATTGTCAATCGTGATAGATAGTCAAGAAAAAAATATTTGTACCATCAGGTTTTCTGTATTTTGTGTAAAAAGCACTCGCAAAAACTAATATACATTCAAATTTTTTTTTCCTCAGCCGGCTTGAGGTGCGATGTATTTTACAGGAAATTAAAAAACGATGTTTTCAATCTGTAAATCAATATATTTCGGTTATACACGATAACCGTCCTCAGGGTTAACTATAAACATAAACATAAAGCACAAATTTTAATAAAAACTACATGAACGATTATTACTTAAACATTAGTTACATACATTTTTGACACGTCTACGTCAAAGATAACTTGATACGAGACTCTCCCGCTCTCTCATTTTGTTCCTCGATTATACAGTGTTGCTAACTAACAAAGACATGAAATAGTTGGCTACACTGCCTAATCGAGGAACCAAAAGCAAAAAACGAACCAAAACAATTTGCATAAATCAGGGATATTTCAAATGTTGCGATTGCGGGTGTAAAAAAACAGTGCACTGAAAAAAACGTCGTTAATCCGAACAAATTATAGTATATGTATATGAACTTTAACTAAAGGTGGTAAGAACATTATTAATCATATAACTTTAAACGAGCTTTCTTGTATATTTGTAAGTTTGTATGTTTGTATATTTGTATATCCAGACTATCTCGAAAACCGCTCAACCGAATTGGATGAAAGTTTGTACATACATAGTGTACCACATTCTAAGAGTTTTTACCTAGGTGTTGTCAGATGGGATCTATTTACGGGGTTGCCACCTATGTCAATTTTTTTAAATGAAATAAAACAAGCCAATATGGGTATCAAACGAAAGCTATTTTCCTGCGTATTAAAATAAAAACAATTTTTAAGTAGGGTTGCCACTTATTGTTATTATATCTTATATTATTATATCTTATAATTTTTAACGAGCTATTCTTGTATATTGACAATATCTCGAAGTCCCTAAAATGATTTCGATGAAATTTGGTATATCATACTTTTAGAATTATTATCTAAGTGTTGCCACATTGGATCTTTTCACGGAGTTGCAACCTATCTGATTTTACCGATCCAAGGGGCCGTTAGGGTGTATCATGCAACGGCTGAGCACGAAGCTCAGGGATAAACTTTTGAGATTGTCGGAGTGGAGCTAAATTCATCGATGTTCAAGCATGGTATGTTATTTGTGGCGTTTTCAAGAGTTAAGCGACCTAATACGTTAAAAGTAATGCTTTCGAAAGAAAATTAGAGACGTACTCCGAACATGGTATGCCTGATAGTGTTGGCTTAGATTTCATATGTATTAAATATAAAAAGTTATGGATAATTCTCTCTTGAAAAATAAAGAAGAAGTCAGAGAATATGGATCGATATATGAAGCACATCCGAAAATTATACCCATGTGACACTATTCTTTCTCGATTTATTATTTGATATCAGCCGAAAGCCTCTAACCATACAATAAGAAATCTTGTTAAATCTGGTCGAAAATGTGAGGGAGAACTGTTTTGAGCAGCCACCAAGGAGTAACTATGTGTATTCAAACTGTGTTACCAAAAAAAAATATTGAAGATGTTTCTATTATCAAGATATGTTTCTAAAATCTCTTTTTGAAAGGCTCCACTGCTGGCTGATGAGTATCTAAAAAAAAACAAATTGTATGGCAACCTATGAAAATGCCGAGCAAAACTCGGTCGCCCAGGTACTAAGTGATTAAAACGGTGGAAGTGAAGCTGGCAAGTGGCATTAAAACTTTTCCGACATCTAGAAATCTTTTCAGCTTCTTTGCAACTTTTTTGTTTTCAAAAGCGGCTGCAGGTATTTTTATAATTCCTGTATAAATGTAGTAGCAATTATTTGATCTCATTAAGTGATATCATATTTTAGTTTCATTAGTTCTCAAATTCTTGATTTTTCTTTACAGATTGACACCCATAATAGCGATTTGTTTTCTGCGCTTTTTCCCCAGTTCTCTTGCCTTATTTTCAAATATGAATTATTTTTTTATATTTACATAGAAATCTTATATTTCTCACACTTCTTGGGGAAATAGTCTTTTCCTTTTCGTCTTGCATTTAATGCAGAATTTGGTTTATGATTATTTTCATTGAAAATAATATATGTTGTCTTTTTATTTTGTTAAAAAAAAAGTTAACTCAATAATAAAAATTATTATTATTTTAATCCCTGTTTTATGAAGAAATGTAATTTATTTATTATTTTGTTTTATTTTTTAATTTATATTTATTAAAATTTATATTACGAATTATTAATTACTTAATTTTTCATTTATTTTTATTTATTTGAATTTTTACTTTTATTTTAAATATATGTAATTAAATATAGCATATTTTATACGCATATGATGAAATAGGTAATATAGGCTTACTGGGGAACCGAGCATCCAAAAATAAATTCGGTAACGCGCCTGTTGCTTGCCTCATGGTGGTGTGGAAACAGCAAAATACCCAAAAACCTGCTCAAAATGCCCATATTTTGTTTTCACTCTACGGCACCATTAGAAAATATTATAAAAAATTACCCCTTTTAGATTGCTCTCAGAGAGCGCGAAGTTTCGGATCTAGTTATCTTTGATTCTACGTGGAGCTGTTAACTATTTTGGTTTGTTGTCAAATGTTTGTATGAGAGCGCGAAGTTTGCGACTTCCGTTTTAAAATTAATTCTTATGTTAGTCGGTGTGTTTAAAATATGAAGCATTTCCAGTGTGAATCTCTTTCCGTATTGTTGTTCTTGTTGAAGTATTTTTGCGTCGTCAAAGCTTGGACAACGTATTCTACTTTTTTCCAATTTCGGTATTTTTGACTTAGTTTGATTAAACATATTTTTTATCGTGCTCATAGGCTTTTGTGCTATTTTCACATCTTCTTTATTATAAACATCCAAAGTTGTTAGGCGCTGATAACTTAGGTTTGTAAGTCACTGACTTAAAAATCTTTAGTATTTTCGTTTTTTGTTGACTACTTTGCTCTAAACATCTTCTTACAAGGGTTTTTATAATATGGTCGGGAAAATCATTGTTTTTTAATAATGTCTTTACCTTATTTTTTATCTCATTGAGGTAAGTCTCATTCTTCTTTTACAGTCCATTGCTGTATTTATAATCATTGTTTTGGGATGTTTTGAATAAAAATTGATAATTGATTCTGATGATATAGATTTCTTATACCACTTTAATTTAATTTCCTTGAATTTAATAATGTTGTCAAATGAATTTAGTGTGTTAAGTGTGGTTTGTACCTCATTTACATTAATTGTTGTGAATAGATCGTCCCGTACTTAGTTAATAATCTTGGCTTTCGTGCTAATTTGTTCATTTTATTGTCCAATATTTCTTCAATTGCTATGTCTACAATTATTGGGGATGTTGGTGATCCCATTGGTAATCCCTATAGCTGTGTGTATATTGAGTATTTGTATTTAAAATATCTATTCCCTTCAATGCAGAATATTTAAACATTCATCATAGAATTTGTATTTGACCTTTACATATATCTTTACAGTAAACTAGCAGACCCGGCAGACGTTGTCCTGCCTAAAATTTTACTTGCCTACATTTAACAAACTGTACTATTCTCCTTCCCACTTTTTCTACATTTATCCTTATCTGCTCCTTTGTCTTTCAACTTTTGCTTTTCGCCCACCCCGATATACCATTATTCTTCTTTATCCTCTTAATTTTCCATATTTTTGTAAGTATAACGAGCCAAGAGCAGTTGATAATAATTCTTAGTTAATTATTATTATTTTTGATTAGAGGAAAAATTGAAATTTTCCTCTAACACCACCTTTATCATATTTATTATTTCTGTAAGGTATTTTTGTGTTAGTTCCTAATTTTCTGCTCTCATTTGGAACCAATATTAGTAAATAAGGTATAGTTTTAAAGGTGGGGGTTAGCTTTACATGCAAAACCATGTTTTAATTAGCGAAGTGCTTTTGTTTAACCGTATTTTATAAAAATGAATTCTTTAAAATAAACGTTTGTAAATGCACATAAAATCAATTTGTACTGCAACGCTATTGGGACTGTGACATTGACATACCTCGCGACATCTATATTTGAATACTAAGAGTGAACAGTGCTAGAATAATTAAAGGCATTGCGAATATCACAGCGCTCAACCCACTGCGAGCGCGCCATCTACACTTGAACATTGCTAAAATAAGTGAATAAGACTGCGTTCACATTGGGTCATAAACTCAAGTTAAAGGGACATTTTTTGAGTTAATTCATATTGATGTTGTCAATCAACTTAAGTTGATGGCTCAATGTGAATGTAATATGAGTGGTGGAATTTCAAATAGCTGTTGGCGCATATTTATATAATTTTTTGTGGTCTCACAACAAGTGTAGCTGAAAATCTTTATTTATAATTTGAGAAAAAGGTTTGAAAAATCCTGGACCTGGACTAGTAAAAGGTTTGAAACCATTTTTGATATATATCCAAATATCATTGATTAAGACCAAATAAGTTCAGAGTTATGACGTATTGGCGCCCTGGCGCGTGGCACCGCCCACTTATCCAAAACTATTTATAGCCTATGCCGTACCCAGTTAACTTCTGAACCCATTATGAAAGTTTCAAAGAGATCGACTATAAACTTTGGTCATTAATGAAGCACAAACAAAACACAACAAATGTGGGCATGACATAGCCCACTTTTCCAAAATTATTTACATCTTGACTAAAGGACACGTATATATCCAAATATCATTGATTTAGACCGAATTAGGTCAGAGTTATGACGAACTTAAATTTGATATAGCCTGGGGGCGTGGCACCGCCCACTTTTCCAAAACTATATATAGCCTATGCCATACCCAGCGAACTTTTGAACCTATTATGAAAATTTCAAAGAGATCGACTGTAAACCTTGGACATTAATGAAGCACAAAGAAAACACAACAAATGTGGGTATGGCACATCCCACTTTTCCAAATTATTTAAATCTTGACTAAAGGACACGTATATATCCAAATATCATTGATTTAGACCAAATAAGCTCACAGCTTTGACGACCTGAAATTTTATATAGCCTGGAGTCGTGGCACCGCCCACTTTTCCAAAACTATATATAGCCTATGTCGTACCCAGCGACCTTCTGAACCTATTACCACTTTTCCAAAATTATTTAAATCTTGACTAAAGGACATGTATATATCCAATATCATTGATTTAGACCAAATAAGTTTAGAGTTATGACGAACTGAAATTTTATATAACCTGGGGGCGTGGCACCGCCCAATTTTCCAAAACTTTATATAGCCTATGCCGTACCCAGTTAAATTCGGAACCTATTATGAAAGTGTCAAAGAGATCGACTATAAACCTTGGACATTAATGAAGCACAAAGAAAACACAACAAATGTGGGCATGGCACATCCCACTTTTCCAAAATTATTTAAATCTTGACTAAAGGACACGTATACTCGTATACCCAAATATCATTGATTTAGACCAAATTAGCTCAGAGCTTTGATGACCTGAAATTTTATATAACCTGCGGGAGTGGCACCGCCCACTTTTCCAAAACTATATATAGCCTATGTCATACCCAGCGAACTTTTGAACCTATTATGAAAATTTCAAAGAAATAGACTACAAACTTTGGTCATTAATGAAGCACAAACAAAACACAACAAATGTGGGCATGACATAGCCCACTTTTCCAAAATTATTTAAGTGTTGACTAAAGGATACGTATATATGAAAATATAATTTATTTAGACCAAATAAGTTCAGAGTTATGACGAATTGAAATTTAATATAGCCTGGGCGTGGCACCGCCCACCTTTTCAAAACTATATAGCCTATGTCGTACCCAGCGACCTTCTGAACCTATTATGAAAGTTTCAAAGAGATCGACTATACACCTTGGACATTAATGAAGCACAAACAAAACACAACAAATGTGGGCATGACATAGCCCACTTTTCCAAAATTATTTAAATCTTGACTAAAGGACACGTATATATCCAAATATCATTGATTAAGACCAAATAAGTTTAGAGTTATGACGACCTGAAATTTTATATAGCCTGGAGTCGTGGCACCGCCCACTTTTCCAAAACTATATATAGCCTATGCCATACCCAGCGCACTTCTGAACCTATTAAGAAAATTTCAAAGAAATAGACTATAAACTTTGGTCATTAATGAAGCACAAACAAAACACAACAAATGTGGGCATGACACTTGACTTGAGTAAAGGACATATATATATCCAAATATCATTGAGTTAGACCAAATTAGTTCAGAGTTATGACGACCTCAAATTTTATATAGCCTGCGGGAGTGGCACCGCCCACTTTTCCAAAACTATATATAGCCTATGTCATACCCAGCGAACTTTTGAACCTATTATGAAAATTTCAAAGAAATAGACTACAAACTTTGGTCATTAATGAAGCACAAACAAAACACAACAAATGTGGGCATGACATAGCCCACTTTTCCAAAATTATTTAAGTGTTGACTAAAGGATACGTATATATGAAAATATAATTTATTTAGACCAAATAAGTTCAGAGTTATGACGAATTGAAATTTAATATAGCCTGGGCGTGGCACCGCCCACCTTTTCAAAACTATATAGCCTATGTCGTACCCAGCGACCTTCGGAACCTATTATGAAAGTTTCAAAGAGATCGACTATACACCTTGGACATTAATGAAGCACAAACAAAACACAACAAATGTGGGCATGACACATCCCACTTTTCCAAAATTATTTAAGTGTTGACTAAAGGATACGTATATATGAAAATATAATTTATTTAGACCAAATAAGTTCAGAGTTATGACGAATTGAAATTTAGTATAGCCTGGGCGTGGCACCGCCCACCTTTTCAAAACTATATAGCCTATGTCGTACCCAGCGACCTTCTGAACCTATTATGAAAGTTTCAAAGAGATCGACTATACACCTTGGACATTAATGAAGCACAAACAAAACACAACAAATGTGGGCATGACACATCCCACTTTTCCAAAATTATTTAAATCTTGACTAAAGGACACGTATACTCGTATATCCAAATATCATTGATTTAGACCAAATTAGCTCAGAGCTTTCATGACCGGAAATTTTATATAACCTGCGGGAGTGGCAGCGCCCACTTTTCCCAAACTATATATGGCCTATGCCGTACCCAGCTAACTTCTGAACCTACTATGAAAGTGTCAAGGAGATCAACTATAAACCTTGGGCATTAATAAAGCACAAACAAAACACAACAAATGTGGGCATGGCACATCCCACTTTTCCAAAATTATTTAAATCTTGACTAAAGGATACGTATATATGAAAATATCATTTATTTAGACCAAATAAGTTCAGAGTTATAACGAATTGAAATTTAATATAGCCTGGGCGTGGCACCGCCCACCTTTTCAAAACTATATAGCCTATGTCGTACCCAGCGACCTACTGAACCTATTATGAAAGTTTCAAAGAGATCGACTTTAAGCTTTGGACATTAATGAAGCACAAACAAAACACAACAAATGTGGGCATGACATAGCCCACACGTATATATCCAAATATCATTGATTATGACCAAATAAGTTCAGAGTTATGACGACCTCACATTTTATATATCCTGCGGGAGTGGCACCTAACATTTTATATATCCTGCGGGAGTGGCACCGTGAAGCACAAACAAAACACAACAAATGTGGGCATGACATAGCCCACTTTTCCAAAATTATTTACATCTTGACTAGAGGACACGTATATACCCAAATATCATTGATTTAGACCAAATCAGTTCAGAGTTATGACGCATTGAAAGGGTTTATAGCCTGGATTCCCATCCCACTTTTCCAAAATTATTAAAATCTTGACTAAAGGACACGTATATATCCAAATATCATTGATTTAGATCAAATAAGCTCAGAGCTTTCACGACCTGAAATTTTATATAACCCGCGGGAGTGCCACCGCCCACTTTTCCAAAACTATGTATAGCCTATGCCGTACCCAGTTAAATTCGGAACCTATTATGAAAGTGTCAAAGAGATCGACTATAAACCTTGGACATTAATGAAGCACAAACAAAACACAACAAATGTGGGCATGGCACATTCCACTTTTCCAAAATTATTAAAATCTTGACTAAAGGACACGTATATATCCAAATATCATTCATTTAGACCAAATAAGCTCCGAGCTTTCACGACCTGAAATTTTATATAACCCGTGGGAGTGCCCCCGCCCACTTTTCCAAAACTATATATAGCCTATGCCGTACCCAGTTAAATTCGGAACCTATTATGAAAGTGTCGAAGAGATCGACTTTAACCTTGGACATTAATGAAGCACAAACAAAACACATCAAATGTGGGCATGGCACATCCCACTTTTCCAAAATTATTTAAATCTTGACTAAAGGACACGTATATATCCAAATA
Source organism: Merzomyia westermanni (assembly GCA_949987695.1). NCBI lineage: Eukaryota > Metazoa > Arthropoda > Insecta > Diptera > Tephritidae > Merzomyia > Merzomyia westermanni. The sequence continues at coordinate 130,903,515 of OX465292.1, read as the reverse complement.
TCATTGATTTAGACCAAATAAGCTCAGAGGTATGACGACCTGAAATTTTATATAGCCTGGAGTCGTGGCCCAGTCCACTTTTCCAAACTTATATATAGCCTATGCCATACCCAGCGAACTTTTGAACCTATTATGAAAATTTCAAAGAAATAGACTATAAACTTTGGTCATTAATGAAGCACAAACAAAACACAACAAATGTGGGCATGGCACATCCCACTTTTCCAAAATTATTTAAATCTTGACTAAAGGACACGTATATATCCAAATATCATTCATTTAGACCAAATAAGCTCAGAGCTTTCACGACCTGAAATTTTATATAACCCGTGGGAGTGCCCCCGCCCACTTTTCCCAAACTATATATAGCCTATGCCGTACCCAGCTAACTTCTGAACCTACTATGAAAGTGTCAAGGAGATCAACTATAAACCTTGGGCATGAATAAAGCACAAACAAAACACAACAAATGTGGGCATGGCACATCCCACTTTTCCAAAATTATTTAAATCTTGACTAAAGGATACGTATATATGAAAATATCATTTATTTAGACCAAATAAGTTCAGAGTTATAACGAATTGAAATTTAATATAGCCTGGGCGTGGCACAGCCAACTTTTTCAAAACTATATAGCCTATGTCGCACCCAGCGACCTTCTGAACCTATTATGAAAGTTTCAAAGAGATCGACTATAAAACTTGGACATTAATGAAGCGCAAAGAAAACACAACAAATGTGGGCATGACATAGCCCACTTTTCCAAAATTATTTAAATCTTGACTAAAGGACACGTATATATCCAAATATCATTGATTTAGACCAAATAAGCTCAGAGCTATGACGACCTGAAATTTTATATAGCCTGGAGTCGTGGCCCAGTCCACTTTTCCAAACTTATATATAGCCTATGCCATACCCAGCGAACTTTTGAACCTATTATGAAAATTTCAAAGAAATAGACTATAAACTTTGGTCATTAATGAAGCACAAACAAAACACAACAAATGTGGGCATGGCACATCCCACTTTTCCAAAATTATTTAAATCTTGACTAAAGGACACGTATATATCCAAATATCATTCATTTAGACCAAATAAGCTCAGAGCTTTCACGACCTGAAATTTTATATAACCCGTGGGAGTGCCCCCGCCCACTTTTCCCAAACTATATATAGCCTATGCCGTACCCAGCTAACTTCTGAACCTACTATGAAAGTGTCAAGGAGATCAACTATAAACCTTGGGCATGAATAAAGCACAAACAAAACACAACAAATGTGGGCATGGCACATCCCACTTTTCCAAAATTATTTAAATCTTGACTAAAGGATACGTATATATGAAAATATCATTTATTTAGACCAAATAAGTTCAGAGTTATAACGAATTGAAATTTAATATAGCCTGGGCGTGGCACAGCCAACTTTTTCAAAACTATATAGCCTATGTCGCACCCAGCGACCTTCTGAACCTATTATGAAAGTTTCAAAGAGATCGACTATAAAACTTGGACATTAATGAAGCGCAAAGAAAACACATCAAATGTGGGCATGGCACATCCCACTTTTTCAAAATTATTTCAATCTTGAGTAAAGGACATATATATATCCAAATATCATTGATTTAGACCAAATAAGCTCAGAGCTATGACGACCTGAAATTTTATATAGCCTGGTGTCGGGGCCCAGTCCACTTTTCCAAAACTATATATAGCCTATGCCATACCCAGCGAACTTTTGAACCTATTATGAAAATTTCAACGAAATAGACTATAAAATTTGGTCATTAATGAAGCACAAACAAAACACAACAAATGTGGGCATGACATAGCCCACTTTTCCAAAATTATTTAAATCTTGACTAAAGGACACGTATATATCCAAATATCATTGATTTAGACCAAATTAGTTCAGAGTTATTATGTGGGCATGGCACATCCCACTTTTCCAAAATTATTTAAATCTTGACTAAAGGACACGTATGTATCCAAATATCATTGATTTAGACCAAATAAGCTCAAAGCTTTGACGACCTGAAATTTTATATAATCTGCGGGAGTGGCAGCGCCCACTTTTCCCAAACTATATATAGCCTATGCCGTACCCAGCTAACTTCTGAACCTATTATGAAAGTGTCGAAGAGATCGACTATAAACCTTGGACATTAATGAAGCACAAACAAAACACATCAAATGTGGGCATGGCACATCCCACTTTTCCAAAATTATTTAAATCTTGACTAAAGGACACGTATATATCCAAATATCAGTGATTTAGACCAAATAAGCTCAGAGCTATGACGACCTGAAATTTTATATAGCCTGGAGTCGTGGCCCAGTCCACTTTTCCAAAATTATATATAGCCTATGCCATACCCAGCGAACTTTTGAACCTATTATGAAAATTTCAAAGAAATAGACTATAAACTTTGGTCATTAATGAAGCACAAACAAAACACAACAAATGTGGGCATGGCACATCCCACTTTTCCAAAATTATTTAAATCTTGACTAAAGGACATGTATGTATCCAAATATCATTGATTTAGACCAAATAAGTTTAGAGTTATGACGAACTAAAATTTTATATAACCAGGGGGCGTGGCACCGCCCACTTTTCCAAAACTTCGGAACCTATTATGAAAGTGTCAAAGAGATCGACTATAAACCTTGGACATTAATGAAACACAGAGAGAACACAACAAATGTGGGCATGGCACATCCCACATAAGCTCAGAGCTTTGACGACCTGAAATTTTATATAATCTGCGGGAGTGGCAGCGCCCACTTTTCCAGAACTGTATATAGCCTATGCAGTACCCAGTTAACTTCATAACACAACAAATTGGGCATGGCACATCCCACAAAATTATTTAAATCTTGACTAAAGGACACGTATATATCCAAATATCATTGATTTAGACCAAATAAGCTCAGAGCTTTGACGACCTGAAATTTTATATAATCTGCGGGAGTGGCAGCGCCCACTTTTCCCAAACTATATATAGCCTATGCTGTACCCAGCTAACTTCTGAACCTATTATGAAAGTGTCAAGGAGATCGACTATAAACCTTGGGCATTAATAAAGCACAAACAAAACACAACAAATATGGGCATGGCACATCCCACTTTTCCAAAATTATTTAAATCTTGACTAAAGGACACGTATATATGAAAATATCATTTATTTAGACCAAATAAGTTCAGAGTTATAACGAATTGAAATTTAATATAGCCTGGAGTCGTGGCCCAGTCCACTTTTCCAAACTTATATATAGCCTATGCCATACCCAGCGAACTTTTGAACCTATTATGAAAATTTCAAAGAAATATACTATAAACTTTGGTCATTAATGAAGCACAAACAAAACACAACAAATGTGGGCATGGCACAGCCCACTTTTCCAAAATTATTTAAATCTTGACTAAAGGACATGTATATATCCAAATATCATTGATTTAGACCAAATAAGTTTAGAGTTATGACGAACTAAAATTTTATATAACCAGGGGGCGTGGCACCGCCCACTTTTCCAAAACTTCGGAACCTATTATGAAAGTGTCAAAGAGATCGACTATAAACCTTGGACATTAAAGAAGCACAAGGAAAACACAACAAATGTGGGCATGGCACATCCCACTTTTCCAAAATTATTTAAATCTTGACTAAAGGACACGTGTATATCCAAATATCATTGATTTAGACCAAATTATACCCTATGCCGTACCCAGTTAACTTCGGAACCTATTATGAAAGTGTCAAAGAGATCGACTATAAACCTTGGACATTAATGAAGCACAAACAAAACACAACAAATGTGGGCATGGCACATCCCTTTTCCAAAATTATTTAAATCTTAACTAAAGGACACGTATATATCCAAATATCATTGATTTAGACCAATTAAGTTCAGAGCCTATGCCATACCCAGCGAACTTTTGAACCTATTATGAAAATTTCAAAGAAATAGACTATAAACTTTGGTCATTAAAGAAGCACAAACAAAACACAACAAATGTGGGCATGACATAGCCCACTTTTCCAAAATTATTTACATCTTGACTAAAGGACACGTATATATCCAAATATCATTGATTTAGACCAAATTAGTTCAGAGTTATGACGCATTGAAATTTGATATAGCCTGGGGGCGTGGCACTATCCACTTTCCAAAACTATATGTAGCCTATACCGTACTCAGCGAACTTCTGAACCTATTATGAAAGTTACAAAGAGATCGACTATAAACGTTGGTCATTAATGAAGCACATACAAAACACAACAAAAGTGGGCATGGCACATCCCACTTTTCCAAAATTATTAAAATCTTGACTAAAGGACACGTATATATCCAACTATCATTGATTTAGACCAAATTAGTTCAGAGTTATGATGACCTGAAATTTTATATAACCTGCGGTAGTGCCACCGCCCACTTTTCCAAAACTATATATAGCGTATGCCATACCCAGCGAACTTTTGAACCTATTATGAACATTTCAAAGAGATCGACTATAAACCTTGGACATTAATGAAGCACAAAGAAAACACAACAAATGTGGGCATGGCACATCCTGCGGGAGTGGCACCGCCCACTTTTCCAAAACTATATATAGCCTATGCCGTACCCAGTTAACTTCGCAACCTATTATGAAAGTGTCAAAGAGATCGACTATAAATCTTGGACATTAATGAAGCACAAACAAAACACAACAAATGTGGGCATGGCACATCCCACCTTTCCAAAATTATTAAAATCTTAACTAAAGGACAAGTATATATCCATATATCATTGATTTAGACCAAATTAGGTCAGAGTTATGACGAATTGAAATTTGATATAGCCTGGGGGCGTGGCACCGCCCACTTTTCCAAAACTATATATAGCGTATGCCATACCCAGCGAACTTTTGAACCTATTATGAACATTTCAAAGAGATCGACTATAAACCTTGGACATTAATGAAGCACAAAGAAAACACAACAAATGTGGGCATGGCACATCCTGCGGGAGTGGCACCGCCCACTTTTCCAAAACTATATATAGCCTATGCCGTACCCAGTTAACTTCGGAACCTATTATGAAAGTGTCAAAGAGATCGACTATAAATCTTGGACATTAATGAAGCACAAACAAAACACAACAAATGTGGGCATGGCATAGCCCACTTTTCCACAATTATTTAAATCTTGACTAAAGGACAAGTATATATCCAAATATTATTGATTTAGACCAAATTAGTTCAGAGTTATGACGCATGGAAATTTGATATAGCTTGGGGGCGTGGCACCGCCCACTTTTCCAAAACTATATATAGCCTATGCCATACCCAGCGAACTTTTGAACCTTTTATGAAAATTTCAAAGAAATAGACTACAAACTTTGGTCATTAATGAAGCACAAACAAAACACAACAAATGCGGGCATGGCACATCCCACTTTTCCAAAATTATTTAAATCTTGACTAAAGGACACGTATATATCCAAATATCATTGATTTAGACCAAATAAGCTCAGAGCTTTGACGACCTGAAATTTTATATAATCTGCGGGAGTGGCACCGCCCACTTTTCCAGAACTGTATATAACCTATGCAGTACCCAGTTAACTTCGGAACTTATTATGAAAGTTTCAAAGAGATCGACTTTAAACTTTGGTCATTAATGAAGCACAAACAAAACACAACAAATGTGGGCATGGCACATCCCACTTTTCCAAAATTATTTAAATCTTGACTAAAGGACACGTATATATCCAAATATCATTGATTTAAACCAAATAAGCTCAGAGCTTTGACGCCCTGAAATTTTATATAATCTGCGGGAGTGGCACCGCCCACTTTTCCAGAACTGTATATAACCTATGCAGTACCCAGTTAACTTCGGAACTTATTATGAAAGTTTCAAAGAGATCGACTTTAAACTTTGGTCATTAATGAAGCACAAACAAAACACAACAAATGTGGGCATGGCACATCCCACTTTTCCAAAATTATTTAAATCTTGACTAAAGGACACGTATATATCCAAATATCATTGATTTAGACCAAATAAGCTCAGAGCTTTGACGACCTGAAATTTTATATAATCTGCGGGAGTGGCACCGCCCACTTTTCCAAAACTATATATAGCCTATGCCGTACCCAGTTAAGTTCGGAACCTATTATGAAAGTGTCAAAGAGATCGACTATAAATCTTGGACATTAATGAAGCACAAACAAAACACAACAAATGTGGGCATGACATAGCCCACTTTTCCACAATTATTTAAATCTTGACTAAAGGACAAGTATATATCCAAATATCATTGATTTAGACCAAATTAGTTCAGAGTTATGACGCATGGAAATTTGATATAGCTTGGGGGCGTGGCACCGCCCACTTTTCCAAAACTATATATAGCCTATGCCATACCCAGCGAACTTTTGAACCTTTTATGAAAATTTCAAAGAAATAGACAACAAACTTTGGTCATTAATGAAGCACAAACAAAACACAACAAATGTGGGCATGGCACATCCCACTTTTCCAAAATTATTTAAATCTTGACTAAAGGACACGTATATATCCAAATATCATTGAGTTAGACCAAATAAGCTCAGAGCTTTGACGACCTGAAATTTTATATAATCTGCGGGAGTGGTACCGCCCACTTTTCCAGAACTGTATATAACCTATGCAGTACCCAGTTAACTTCGGAACTTATTATGAAAGTTTCAAAGAGATCGACTTTAAACTTTGGTCATTAATGAAGCACAAACAAAACACAAGAAATGTGGGCATGGCACATCCCACTTTTCCAAAATTATTTAAATCTTGACTAAAGGACACGTATATATCCAACTATCATTGATTTAGACCAAATTAGTTCAGAGTTATGATGACCTGAAATTTTATATAACCTGCGGTAGTGCCACCGCCCACTTTTCCAAAACTATATATAGCCTATGCCGTACCCAGTTAACTTCGGAGCCTATTATGAAAGTTTCAAAGAGATCGACTAAAAACTTTGGCACATTAATGAAGCACAAACAAAACACAACAAATGTGGGCATGGCACATCCCACTTTTCCAAAATTATTAAAATCTTAACTAAAGGACACGTATATATCCATATATCATTGATTTAGACCAAATTAGGTTAGAGTTATGACGAATTGAAATTTGATATAGCCTGGGGGCGTGGCACCGCCCACTTTTCCAAAACTATATATAGCCTATGCCATACCCAGCGAACTTTTGAACCTATTATGAACATTTCATAGAGATCGACTATAAACCTTGGACATTAATGAAGCACAAAGAAAACACAACAAATGTGGGCATGGCACCGCCCACTTTTCCAAAGTTATGTAAATCTTCACTCAAGGACACATGTATCCAAATATCGTTGATTTAGACCAAATTAGGTTAGAGTTATGACGAATTGAAATTTGATATAGCCTGGGGGAGTGGCACCGCCCACTTTTCCAAAACTATATATAGCCTATGCCGTACCCAGTTAACTTCGGAACCTATTATGAAAGTGTCAAAGAGATCGACTATAAATCTTGGACATTAATGAAGCGCAAACAAAACACAACAAATGTGGGCATGGCACATCCCACTTTTCCAAAATTATTAAAATCTTAACTAAAGGACACGTATATATCCATATATCATTGATTTAGACCAAATTAGGTTAGAGTTATGACGAATTGAAATTTGATATAGCCTGGGGGAGTGGCACCGCCCACTTTTCCAAAACTATATATAGCCTATGCCGTACCCAGTTAACTTCGGAACCTATTATGAAAGTGTCAAAGAGATCGACTATAAATCTTGGACATTAATGAAGCACAAACAAAACACAACAAATGTGGGCATGACATAGCCCACTTTTCCACAATTATTTAAATCTTGACTAAAGGACAAGTATATATCCAAATATCATTGATTTAGACCAAATTAGTTCAGAGTTATGACGACCTGAAATTTTATATAATCTGCGGGAGTGGCACCGCCCACTTTTCCAAAACTATATATAGCCTATGCCGTACCCAGTTAACTTCGGAACCTATTATGAAAGTGTCAAAGAGATCGACTATAAATCTTGGACATTAATGAAGCACAAACAAAACACAACAAATGTGGGCATGGCACATCCCACTTTTCCAAAATTATTTAAATCTTGACTAAAGGACACGTATATATCCAAATATCATTGATTTAGACCAAATAAGCTCAGAGCTTTGACGACCTGAAATTTTATATAATCTGCGGGAGTGGCACCGCCCACTTTTCCAAAACTATATATAGCCTATGCCGTACCCAGTTAACTTCGGAACCTATTATGAAAGTGTCAAAGAGATCGACTATAAATCTTGGACATTAATGAAGCACAAACAAAACACAACAAATGTGGGCATGACATAGCCCACTTTTCCACAATTATTTAAATCTTGACTAAAGGACAAGTATATATCCAAATATCATTGATTTAGACCACATTAGTTCAGAGTTATGACGCATGTAAATTTGATATAGCTTGGGGGCGTGGCACCGCCCACTTTTCCAAAACTATATATAGCCTATGCCATACCCAGCGAACTTTTGAACCTTTTATGAAAATTTCAAAGAAATAGACTACAAACTTTGGTCATTAATGAAGCACAAACAAAACACAACAAATGTGGGCATGGCACATCCCACTTTTCCAAAATTATTTAAATCTTGACTAAAGGACACGTATATATACAAATATCATTGAGTTAGACCAAATAAGCTCAGAGCTTTGACGACCTGAAATTTTATATAATCTGCGGGAGTGGTACCGCCCACTTTTCCAGAACTGTATATAACCTATGCAGTACCCAGTTAACTTCGGAACTTATTATGAAAGTTTCAAAGAGATCGACTTTAAACTTTGGTCATTAATGAAGCACAAACAAAACACAAGAAATGTGGGCATGGCACATCCCACTTTTCCAAAATTATTTAAATCTTGACTAAAGGACACGTATATATCCAACTATCATTGATTTAGACCAAATTAGTTCAGAGTTATGATGACCTGAAATTTTATATAACCTGCGGTAGTGCCACCGCCCACTTTTCCAAAACTATATATAGCCTATGCCGTACCCAGTTAACTTCGGAGCCTATTATGAAAGTTTCAAAGAGATCGACTAAAAACTTTGGCACATTAATGAAGCACAAACAAAACACAACAAATGTGGGCATGGCACATCCCACTTTTCCAAAATTATTAAAATCTTAACTAAAGGACACGTATATATCCATATATCATTGATTTAGACCAAATTAGGTTAGAGTTATGACGAATTGAAATTTGATATAGCCTGGGGGCGTGGCACCGCCCACTTTTCCAAAACTATATATAGCCTATGCCATACCCAGCGAACTTTTGAACCTATTATGAACATTTCATAGAGATCGACTATAAACCTTGGACATTAATGAAGCACAAAGAAAACACAACAAATGTGGGCATGGCACATCCTGCGGGAGTGGCACCGCCCACTTTTCCAAAACTATATATAGCCTATGCCGTACCCAGTTAACTTCGGAACCTATTATGAAAGTGTCAAAGAGATCGACTATAAATCTTGGACATTAATGAAGCACAAACAAAACACAACAAATGTGGGCATGACATAGCCCACTTTTCCACAGTTATTTAAATCTTGACTAAAGGACAAGTATATATCCAAATATCATTGATTTAGACCAAATTAGTTCAGAGTTATGACGCATGGAAATTTGATATAGCTTGGGGGCGTGGCACCGCCCACTTTTCCAAAACTATATATAGCCTATGCCATACCCAGCGAACTTTTGAACCTTTTATGAAAATTTCAAAGAAATAGACTACAAACTTTGGTCATTAATGAAGCACAAACAAAACACAACAAATGTGGGCATGGCACATCCCACTTTTCCAAAATTATTTAAATCTTGACTAAAGGACACGTATATATCCAAATATCATTGATTTAGACCAAATAAGCTCAGAGCTTTGACGATCTGAAATTTTATATAATCTGCGGGAGTGGCACCGCCCACTTTTCCAGAACTGTATATAACCTATGCAGTACCCAGTTAACTTCGGAACTTATTATGAAAGTTTCAAAGAGATCGACTTTAAACTTTGGTCATTAATGAAGCACAAACAAAACACAACAAATGTGGGCATGGCACATCCCACTTTTCCAAAATTATTTAAATCTTGACTAAAGGACACGTATATATCCAAATATCATTGATTTAGACCAAATAAGCTCAGAGCTTTGACGACCTGAAATTTTATATAATCTGCGGGAGTGGCACCGCCCACTTTTCCAGAACTGTATATAACCTATGCAGTACCCAGTTAACTTCGGAACTTATTATGAAAGTTTCAAAGAGATCGACTTTAAACCTTGGACATTAATAGAGCACAAACAAAACACAACAAATGTGGGCATGGCACATCCCACTTTTCCAAAATTATTTAAATCTTGACTAAAGGACACGTATATATCCAAATATCATTGATTTAGACCAAATAAGCTCAGAGCTTTGACGACCTGAAATTTTATATAATCTGCGGGAGTGGCACCGCCCACTTTTCCAGAACTGTATATAACCTATGCAGTACCCAGTTAACTTCGGAACCTATTATGAAAGTGTCAAAGAGATCGACTACAAACTTTGGTCATTAATGAAGCACAAACAAAACACAACAAATGTGGGCATGACATAGCCCACTTTTCCAAAATTATTTAAATCTTGACTAAAGGACACGTATATATCCAAATATCATTGATTAAGACCAAATAGTTCTGAGTTATGACGAATTGAAATTTGATATAGCTTGGGGGCGTGGCACCGCCCACTTTTCCAAAACTATATATAGCCTATGCCATACCCAGCGAACTTCTGAACCTATTATGAAAATTTCAAAGAAATAGACTATAACCTTTGGTCATTAATGAAGCACAAACAATACACAACAAATGTGGGCATGACATAGCCCACTTTTCCAAAATTATTTCAATCTTGAGCAAAGGACATATATATATCCAAATATCATTGATTTAGACCAAATTATAGAAATTTTATATAGCCTGGCGGCGTGGCACCGCTCACTTTTTCAAAACTATATATAGCCTATGTCGTACCTAGCGACCTTCTGAACCTATTATGAAAGGTTCAAAGAAATCGACTTTAAATTTTGGACACTAATGAAGCACAAACAAAACACAACAAATGTGGGCATGGCACATCACACTTTTCCAAAGTTATGTAAATCTTGACTCAAGGACACATATATCGAAATATCGTTGATTTAGACCAAATTAGTTCAGAGTTATGACGAATTGAAATTTAATATAGCCTGGGCGTGGTACCCCCCACTTTTTCAAAACTATATAGCCTATGTCGTACCCAGCGACCTTCTGAACCTATTATGAAAGTTTCAAAGAGATCGACTTTAAGCTTTGGACATTAATAAAGCACAAACAAAACACAACAAATGTGGGCATGACACATCCCACTTTTCCAAAGTTATGTAAATCTTGACTCAAGGACACATATATCCAAATATCGTTGATTTAGACCAAATTAGTTCAGAGTTATGACGAATTGAAATTTAATATAGCCTGGGTGGGTACCGCCCACTTTTTCAAAACTATATAGCCTATGTCGTACCCAGCGACCTTCTGAACCTATTATGAAAGTTTCAAAGAGATCGACTTTAAGCTTTGGACATTAATAAAGCACAAACAAAACAAAACAAATGTGGGCATGACATAGCCCACACGTATATATCCAAATATCATTGATTATGACCAAATAAGTTCAGAGTTATGACGACCTCACATTTTATATAGCCTGCGGGAGTGGCACCGCCCACTTTTCCAAAACTAGATATAGCCTATGCCGTACCCAGCTAACTTCGGAACCTATTATGAAAGTTTCAAAGAGATCGACTATAAACCTTGGACATTAATGAAGCACAAACAAAACACAACAAATGTGGGCATGACACATCCCACTTTTCCAAAGTTATGTAAATCTTGACTCAAGGACACATATATCCAAATATCGTTGATTTAGACCAAATTAGTTCAGAGTTATGACGAATTGAAATTTAATATAGCCTGGGTGGGTACCGCCCACTTTTTCAAAACTATATAGCCTATGTCGTACCCAGCGACCTTCTGAACCTATTATGAAAGTTTCAAAGAGATCGACTTTAAGCTTTGGACATTAATAAAGCACAAACAAAACAAAGCAAATGTGGGCATGACATAGCCCACATGTATATATCCAAATATCATTGATTATGACCAAATAAGTTCAGAGTTATGACGACCTCACATTTTATATAGCCTGCGGGAGTGGCACCGCCCACTTTCCAAAACTAGATATAGCCTATGCCGTACCCAGCTAACTTCGGAACCTATTATGAAAGTTGCAAAGAGGTCGACTATAAACCTTGGACATTAATGAAGCACAAACAAAACACAACAAATGTGGGCGTGACACATCCCACTTTTCCAAAATTATTTAAATCTTGACTAAAGGCCAGGTATATATCCAAATATCATTGATTTAGACCAAATAAGCTCAGAGCTTTGACGACCTGAAATTTTATATAACCTGCGGGAGTGACACCGCCCACTTTTCCAAAACTATATATACCCTATGCCGTACCCAGTTAACTTCGGAACCTATTACGAAAGTGTCAAAGAGATCGACTATAAACCTTGGGCATTAATGAAGCACAAACAAAACACAACAAATGTGGGCATGGCACATCCCACTTTTCCAAAATTGGGATAAATCTTAACTAAAGGACACGTATATATCCAAATATCATTGATTTAGACCAATTAAGTTCAGAGCCTATGCCATACCCAGCGAACTTTTGAACCTATTATGAAAATTTCAAAGAAATAGACTATAAACTTTGGTCATTAAAGAAGCACAAACAAAACACAACAAATGTGGGCATGACATAGTCCACTTTTCCAAAATTATTTACATCTTGACTAAAGGACACGTATATATCCAAATATCATTGATTTAGACCAAATTAGTTCAGAGTTATGACGCATTGAAATTTGATATAGCCTGGGGGCGTGGCACTATCCACTTTCCAAAACTATATCTAGCCTATACCGTACTCAGCGAACTTCTGAACCTATTATGAAAGTTTCAAAGAGATCGACTATAAACTTTGGTCATTAATGAAGCACATACAAAACACAACAAAAGTGGGCATGGCACATCCCACTTTTCCAAAATTATTAAAATCTTGACTAAAGGACACGTATATATCCAACTATCATTGATTTAGACCAAATTAGTTCAGAGTTATGATGACCTGAAATTTTATATAACCTGCGGGAGTGGCACCGCCCACTTTTCCAAAACTATATATAGCCTATGCCATACCCAGCGAACTTTTGAACCTATTATGAAAATTTCAAAGAGATCGACTATAAATCTTGGACATTAATGAAGCACAAACAAAACACAACAAATGTGGGCATGGCACATCCCACTTTTCCAAAATTATTTAAATCTTGACTAAAGGACACGTATATATCCAAATATCATTGATTTAGACCAAATAAGCTCAGAGCTTTGACGACCTGAAATTTTATATAATCTGCGGGAGTGGCACCGCCCACTTTTCCAGAACTGTATATAACCTATGCAGTACCCAGTTAACTTCGGAACCTATTATGAAAGTGTCAAAGAGATCGACTACAAACTTTGGTCATTAATGAAGCACAAACAAAACACAACAAATGTGGGCATGACATAGCCCACTTTTCCAAAATTATTTAAATCTTGACTAAAGGACACGTATATATCCAAATATCATTGATTAAGACCAAATAGTTCTGAGTTATGACGAATTGAAATTTGATATAGCTTGGGGGCGTGGCACCGCCCACTTTTCCAAAACTATATATAGCCTATGCCATACCCAGCGAACTTCTGAACCTATTATGAAAATTTCAAAGAAATAGACTATAACCTTTGGTCATTAATGTAGCACAAACAATACACAACAAATGTGGGCATGACATAGCCCACTTTTCCAAAATTATTTCAATCTTGAGCAAAGGACATATATATATCCAACTATCATTGATTTAGACCAAATTAGTTCAGAGTTATGATGACCTGAAATTTTATATAGCCTGGCGGCGTGGCGCCGCTCACTTTTTCAAAACTATATATAGCCTATGTCGTACCTAGCGACCTTCTGAACCTATTATGAAAGGTTCAAAGAAATCGACTTTAAATTTTGGACACTAATGAAGCACAAACAAAACACAACAAATGTAGGCATGGCACATCACACTTTTCCAAAGTTATGTAAATCTTGACTCAAGGACACATATATCGAAATATCGTTGATTTAGACCAAATTAGTTCAGAGTTATGACGAATTGAAATTTAATATAGCCTGGGCGTGGTACCGCCCACTTTTTCAAAACTATATAGCCTATGTCGTACCCAGCGACCTTCTGAACCTATTATGAAAGTTTCAAAGAGATCGACTTTAAGCTTTGGACATTAATAAAGCACAAACAAAACACAACAAATGTGGGCATGACACATCCCACTTTTCCAAAGTTATGTAAATCTTGACTCAAGGACACATATATCCAAATATCGTTGATTTAGACCAAATTAGTTCAGAGTTATGACGAATTGAAATTTAATATAGCCTGGGTGGGTACCGCCCACTTTTTCAAAACTATATAGCCTATGTCGTACCCAGCGACCTTCTGAACCTATTATGAAAGTTTCAAAGAGATCGACTTTAAGCTTTGGACATTAATAAAGCACAAAAAAAACAAAACAAATGTGGGCATGACATAGCCCACACGTATATATCCAAATATCATTGATTATGACCAAATAAGTTCAGAGTTATGACGACCTCACATTTTATATAGCCTGCGGGAGTGGCACCGCCCACTTTTCCAAAACTAGATATAGCCTATGCCGTACCCAGCTAACTTCGGAACCTATTATGAAAGTTTCAAAGAGATCGACTATAAACCTTGGACATTAATGAAGCACAAACAAAACACAACAAATGTGGGCATGACACATCCCACTTTTCCAAAGTTATGTAAATCTTGACTCAAGGACACATATATCCAAATATCGTTGATTTAGACCAAATTAGTTCAGAGTTATGACGAATTGAAATTTAATATAGCCTGGGTGGGTACCGCCCACTTTTTCAAAACTATATAGCCTATGTCGTACCCAGCGACCTTCTGAACCTATTATGAAAGTTTCAAAGAGATCGACTTTAAGCTTTGGACATTAATAAAGCACAAACAAAACAAAACAAATGTGGGCATGACATAGCCCACACGTATATATCCAAATATCATTGATTATGACCAAATAAGTTCAGAGTTATGACGACCTCACATTTTATATAGCCTGCGGGAGTGGCACCGCCCACTTTCCAAAACTAGATATAGCCTATGCCGTACCCAGCTAACTTCGGAACCTATTATGAAAGTTGCAAAGAGGTCGACTATAAACCTTGGACATTAATGAAGCACAAACAAAACACAACAAATGTGGGCGTGACACATCCCACTTTTCCAAAATTATTTAAATCTTGACTAAAGGCCAGGTATATATCCAAATAGCATTGATTTAGACCAAATAAGCTCAGAGCTTTGACGACCTGAAATTTTATATAACCTGCGGGAGTGACACCGCCCACTTTTCCAAAACTATATATACCCTATGCCGTACCCAGTTAACTTCGGAACCTATTACGAAAGTGTCAAAGATATCGACTATAAACCTTGGGCATTAATGAAGCACAAACAAAACACAACAAATGTGGGCATGGCACATCCCACTTTTCCAAAATTATTTAAATCTTAACTAAAGGACACGTATATATCCAAATATCATTGATTTAGACCAATTAAGTTCAGAGCCTATGCCATACCCAGCGAACTTTTGAACCTATTATGAAAATTTCAAAGAAATAGACTATAAACTTTGGTCATTAAAGAAGCACAAACAAAACACAACAAATGTGGGCATGACATAGTCCACTTTTCCAAAATTATTTACATCTTGACTAAAGGACACGTATATATCCAAATATCATTGATTTAGACCAAATTAGTTCAGAGTTATGACGCATTGAAATTTGATATAGCCTGGGGGCGTGGCACTATCCACTTTCCAAAACTATATCTAGCCTATACCGTACTCAGCGAACTTCTGAACCTATTATGAAAGTTTCAAAGAGATCGACTATAAACTTTGGTCATTAATGAAGCACATACAAAACACAACAAAAGTGGGCATGGCACATCCCACTTTTCCAAAATTATTAAAATCTTGACTAAAGGACACGTATATATCCAACTATCATTGATTTAGACCAAATTAGTTCAGAGTTATGATGACCTGAAATTTTATATAACCTGCGGGAGTGGCACCGCCCACTTTTCCAAAACTATATATAGCCTATGCCATACCCAGCGAACTTCTGAACCTATTATGAAAATTTCAAAGAGATCGACTATAAATCTTGGACATTAATGAAGCACAAAGAAAACACAACAAATGTGGGCATGGCACATCCCACTTTTCCAAAATTATTTAAATCTTGACCAAATTACACGTATATATCCAAATATCATTGATTTAGACCAAATAAGCTCAGAGCTTTGACGAACTGAAATTTTATATAACCTGCGGTAGTGCCACCGCCCACTATTCCAAAACTATATATAGCCTATGCCGTACCCAGTTAACTTCGGAACCTATTATGAAAGTGTCGAAGTGATCGACTATAAACCTTGGACATTAATGAAGCACAAACAAACCAAATCAAATGTGGGCATGGCACATCCCACTTTTCCAAAATTATTTAAATCTTGACTAAAGGACACGTATATATCCAAATATCATTTATTTAGACCAAATAAGTTCAGAGTTATAACGAATTGAAATTTAATATAGCCTGGGCGTGGCACCGCCCACTTTTTCAAAACTATATAGCCTATGTCGTACCCAGCGACCTTCTGAACCTATTATGAAAGTTTCAAAGAGATCGACTTTAAGCTTTGGACATTAATGAAGCACAAACAAAACACAACAAATGTTGGCATGGCACAGCCCACTTTTCCAAAATTATTTAAATCTTGACTAAAGGACATGTATATATCCAATATCATTGATTTAGACCAAATAAGTTTAGAGTTATGACGAACTGAAATTTTATATAACCTGGGGGCGTGGCACCGCCCAATTTTCCGAAACTATATATAGCCTATGCCGTACCCAGTTAAATTCGGAACCTATTATGAAAGTGTCAAGGAGATCGACTATAAACCTTGGGCATTAATAAAGCACAAACAAAACACAACAAATGTGGGCATGGCACATCCCACTTTTTCAAAACTATATAGCCTATGTCGTACCCAGCGACCTTCTGAACCTATTATGAAAGTTTCAAAGAAATAGACTATAAACTTTGGTCATTAATGAAGCACAAACAAAACACAACATATGTGGGCATGACATAGCCCACTTTTTCAAAATTATTTCAATCTTGAGTAAAGGACATATATATATCCAAATATCATTGATTTAGACCAAATTAGTTCAGAGTTATGACGACCTCAAATTTTATATAGCCTGCGGGAGTGGCACCGCCCACTTTTCCAAAACTAGATATAGCCTACGCCGTACCCAGCTAACTTCGGAACCTATTATGAAAGTTTCAAAGAGATCGACTATACACCTTGGACATTAATGAAGCACAAACAAAACACAACAAATGTGGGCATGACACATCCCACTTTTCCAAAATTATTTAAATCTTGACTAAAGGACATATATATATCCAAATATCATTGATTTAGACCAAATAAGCTCAGAGCTATGACGACCTGAAATTTTATATAGCCTGGAGTCGGGGCCCAGTCCACTTTTCCAAAACTATATATAGCCTATGCCATACCCAGCGAACTTTTGAACCTATTATGAAAATTTCAACGAAATAGACTATAAAATTTGGTCATTAATGAAGCACAAACAAAACACAACAAATGTGGGCATGACATAGCCCACTTTTCCAAAATTATTTAAATCTTGACTAAAGGACACGTATATATCCAAATATGATTGATTTAGACCAAATTAGTTCAGAGTTATTATGTGGGCATGGCACATCCCACTTTTCCAAAATTATTTAAATCTTGACTAAAGGACACGTATATATCCAAATATCATTGATTTAGACCAAATAAGCTCAGAGCTTTGACGACCTGAAATTTTATATAATCTGCGGGAGTGGCAGCGCCCACTTTTCCCAAACTATATATAGCCTATGCCGTACCCAGCTAACTTCTGAACCTATTATGAAAGTGTCGAAGAGATCGACTATAAACCTTGGACATTAATGAAGCACAAACAAAACACATCAAATGTGGGCATGGCACATCCCACTTTTCCAAAATTATTTAAATCTTGACTAAAGGACACGTATATATCCAAATATCATTGATTTAGACCATATAAGCTCAGAGTTATGACGAACTAAAATTTTATATAACCAGGGGGCGTGGCACCGCCCACTTTTCCAAAACTTCGGAACCTATTATGAAAGTGTCAAATAGATCGACTATAAACCTTGGACATTAATGAAACACAAAGAGAACACAACAAATGTGGGCATGGCACATCCCACTTTTCCAAAATTATTTAAATCTTGACTAAAGGACACGTATATATCCAAATATCATAGATTTAGACCAAATAAGCTCAGAGCTTTGACGACCTGAAATTTTATATAATCTGCGGGAGTGGCAGCGCCCACTTTTCCAGAGCTGTATATAGCCTATGCAGTACCCAGTTAACTTCGGAACCTATTATGAAAGTTTCAAAGAGATCGACTATAAACCTTGGACATTAATGGAGCACAAACAAAACACAACAAATTGGGCATGGCACATCCCAGTTTTCCAAAATTATTTAAATCTTGACTAAAGGACACGTATATATCCAAATATCATTGATTTAGACCAAATAAGCTCAGAGCTTTGACGACCTGAAATTTTATATAATCTGCGGGAGTGGCAGCGCCCACTTTTCCCAAACTATATATAGCCTATGCCGTACCCAGCTAACTTCTGAACCTATTATGAAAGTGTCAAGGAGATCAACTATAAACCTTGGGCATTAATAAAGCACAAACAAAACACAACAAATATGGGCATGGCACATCCCACTTTCCAAAATTATTTAAATCTTGACTAAAGGACACGTATATATGAAAATATCATTTATTTAGACCAAATAAGTTCAGAGTTATAACGAATTGAAATTTAATATAGCCTGGGCGTGGCACCGCCCACTTTTTCAAAACTATATAGCCTATGTCGTACCCAGCGACCTTCTGAACCTATTATGAAAGTTTCAAAGAGATCGACTATAAAACTTGGACATTAATGAAGCGCAAAGAAAACACAACAAATGTGGGCATGGCACATCCCACTTTTCCAAAATTATTTAAATCTTGACTAAAGGACACGTATATATCAAAATATCATTGATTTAGACCAAATTATACCCTATGCCGTACCCAGTTAACTTCGGAACCTATTATGAAAGTGTCAAAGAGATCGACTATAAAACTTGGACATTAATGAAGCACAAAGAAAACACAACAAATGTGGGCATGGCACATCCCACTTTTCCAAAATTATTTAAATCTTGACTAAAGGACACGTATATATCCAAATATCATTGATTTAGACCAAATTATACCCTATGCCGTACCCAGTTAACTTCGGAACCTATTATGAAAGTGTCAAAGAGATCGACTATAAACCTTGGACATTAATGAAGCACAAACAAAACACAACAAATGTGGGCATGGCACATCCCTTTTCCAAAATTATTTAAATCTTAACTAAAGGACACGTATATATCCAAATATCATTGATTTAGACCAATTAAGTTCAGAGCCTATGCCATACCCAGCGAACTTTTGAACCTATTATGAAAATTTCAAAGAAATAGACTATAAACTTTGGTCATTAAAGAAGCACAAACAAAACACAACAAATGTGGGCATGACATAGCCCACTTTTCCAAAATTATTTACATCTTGACTAAAGGACACGTATATATCCAAATATCATTGATTTAGACCAAATAAGCTCAGAGCTTTGACGACCTGAAATTTTATATAATCTGCGGGAGTGGCACCGCCCACTTTTCCAGAACTGTATATAACCTATGCAGTACCCAGTTAACTTCGGAACCTATTATGAAAGTGTCAAAGAGATCGACTACAAACTTTGGTCATTAATGAAGCACAAACAAAACACAACAAATGTGGGCATGACATAGCCCACTTTTCCAAAATTATTTAAATCTTGACTAAAGGACACGTATATATCCAAATATCATTGATTAAGACCAAATTAGTTCAGAGTTATGACGAATTGAAATTTGATATAGCTTGGGGGCGTGGCACCGCCCACTTTTCCAAAACTATATATAGCCTATGCCATACCCAGCGAACTTCTGAACCTATTATGAAAATTTCAAAGAAATAGACTATAAACTTTGGTCATTAATGAAGCACAAACAATACACAACAAATGTGGGCATGACATAGCCCACTTTTCCAAAATTATTTCAATCTTGAGCAAAGGACATATATATATCCAAATATCATTGATTTAGACCAAATTAGTTCAGAGTTATGACGCATTGAAATTTTATATAGCCTGGCGGCGTGGCACCGCTCACTTTTTCAAAACTATATATAGCCTATGTCGTACCTAGCGACCTTCTGAACCTATTATGAAAGGTTCAAAGAAATCGACTTTAAATTTTGGACACTAATGAAGCACAAACAAAACACAACAAATGTGGGCATGGCACATCACACTTTTCCAAAGTTATGTAAATCTTGACTCAAGGACACATATATCGAAATATCGTTGATTTAGACCAAATTAGTTCAGAGTTATGACGAATTGAAATTTAATATAGCCTGGGCGTGGTACCGGCCACTTTTTGAAAACTATATAGCCTATGTCGTACCCAGCGACCTTCTGAACCTATTATGAAAGTTTCAAAGAGATCGACTTTAAGCTTTGGACATTAATAAAGCACAAACAAAACACAACAAATGTGGGCATGACATAGCCCACACGTATATATCCAAATATCATTGATTATGACCAAATAAGTTCAGAGTTATGACGACCTCACATTTTATATAGCCTGCGGGAGTGGCACCGCCCACTTTTCCAAAACTAGATATAGCCTATGCCGTAACCAGCTAACTTCGGAACCTATTATGAAAGTTTCAAAGAGATCGACTATAAACCTTGGACATTAATGAAGCACAAACAAAACACAACAAATGTGGGCATGACACATCCCACTTTTCCAAAGTTATGTAAATCTTGACTCAAGGACACATATATCCAAATATCGTTGATTTAGACCAAATTAGTTCAGAGTTATGACGAATTGAAATTTAATATAGCCTGGGCGTGGTACCGCCCACTTTTCCAAAACTATATAGCCTATGTCGTACCCAGCGACCTTCTGAACCTATTATGAAAGTTTCAAAGAGATCGACTTTAAGCTTTGGACATTAATAAAGCACAAACAAAACAAAACAAATGTGGGCATGACATAGCCCACACGTATATATGAAAATATCATTGATTATGACCAAATAAGTTCAGAGTTATGACGACCTCACATTTTATATAGCCTGCGGGAGTGGCACCGCCCACTTTCCAAAACTAGATATAGCCTATGCCGTACCCAGCTAACTTCGGAACCTATTATGAAAGTTTCAAAGAGATCGACTATAAACCTTGGACATTAGTGAAGCACAAACAAAACACAACAAATGTGGGCGTGACACATCCCACTTTTCCCAAATTATTTAAATCTTGACTAAAGGCCAGGTATATATCCAAATATCATTGATTTAGACCAAATAAGCTCAGAGCTTTGACGACCTGAAATTTTATATAACCTGCGGGAGTGGCACCGCCCACTTTTCCAAAACTATATATACCCTATGCCGTACCCAGTTAACTTCGGAACCTATTATGAAAGTGTCAAAGAGATCGACTATAAACCTTGGACATTAATGAAGCACAAACAAAACACAACAAATGTGGGCATGGCACATCCCACTTTTCCAAAATTATTTAAATCTTAACTAAAGGACACGTATATATCCAAATATCATTGATTTAGACCAATTAAGTTCAGAGCCTATGCCATACCCAGCGAACTTTTGAACCTATTATGAAAATTTCAAAGAAATAGACTATAAACTTTGGTTATTAAAGAAGCACAAACAAAACACAACAAATGTGGGCATGACATAGTCCACTTTTCCAAAATTATTTACATCTTGACTAAAGGACACGTATATATCCAAATATCATTGATTTAGACCAAATTAGATCAGAGTTATGACGCATTGAAATTTGATATAGCCTGGGGGCGTGGCACTATCCACTTTCCAAAACTATATGTAGCCTATACCGTACTCAGCGAACTTCTGAACCTATTATGAAAGTTTCAAAGAGATCGACTATAAACTTTGGTCATTAATGAAGCACATACAAAACACAACAAAAGTGGGCATGGCATATCCCACTTTTCCAAAATTATTAAAATCTTGACTAAAGGGCACGTATATATCCAACTATCATTGATTTAGACCAAATTAGTTCAGAGTTATGATGACCTGAAATTTTATATAACCTGCGGGAGTGGCATCGCCCACTTTTCCAAAACTATATATAGCCTATGCCATACCCAGCGAACTTTTGAACCTATTATGAAAATTTCAAAGAGATCGACTATAAATCTTGGACATTAATGAAGCACAAACAAAACACATCAAATGTGGGCATGGCACATCCCACTTTTCCAAAATTATTTAAATCTTGACTAAAGGACACGTATATATCCAAATATCATTGATTTAGACCAAATTAGATCAGAGTTATGACGCATTGAAATTTGATATAGCCTGGGGGCGTGGCACTATCCACTTTCCAAAACTATATGTAGCCTATACCGTACTCAGCGAACTTCTGAACCTATTATGAAAGTTTCAAAGAGATCGACTATAAACTTTGGTCATTAATGAAGCACATACAAAACACAACAAATGTGGGCATGGCACATCCCACTTTTCCAAAATTATTTAAATCTTGACCAAATTACACGTATATATCCAAATATCATTGATTTAGACCAAATAAGCTCAGAGCTTTGACGAACTGAAATTTTATATAACCTGCGGTAGTGCCACCGCCCACTATTCCAAAACTATCTATAGCCTATGCCGTAACCAGTTAACTTCGGAACCTATTATGAAAGTGTCGAAGTGATCGACTATAAACCTTGGACATTAATGAAGCACAAACAAAACACATCAAATGTGGGCATGGCACATCCCACTTTTCCAAAATTATTTAAATCTTGACTAAAGGACACGTATATATCCAAATATCATTGATTTAGACCAAATAAGCTCAGAGCTATGACGACCTGAAATTTTATATAGCCTGGAGTCGTGGCCCAGTCCACTTTTCCAAACTTATATATAGCCTATGCCATACCCAGCGAACTTTTGAACCTATTATGAAAATTTCAAAGAAATAGACTATAAACTTTGGTCATTAATGAAGCACAAACAAAACACAACCAATGTGCATATCCCACTTTTCCAAAATTATTTAAATCTTGACTACAGGACATGTATATATCCAAATATCATTGATTTAGACCAAATAAGTTTAGAGTTATGACGAACTAAAATTATATATAACCTGGGGGCCTGGCACCGCCCACTTTTCCAAAACTTCGGAACCTATTATGAAAGTGTCAAAGAGATCGGCTATAAGCCTTGGACATTAATGAAGCACAAAGAAAACACAACAAATGTGGGCATGGCACATCCCACTTTTCCAAAATTATTTAAATCTTGCTTTTGGGTATGCCGTACCCAGTTAACTTCGGAACCTATTATGAAAGTTTCAAAGAGATCGACTTTAAGCTTTGGACATTAATAAAGCACAAACAAAACAAAACAAATGTGGGCATGACATAGCCCACACGTATATATCCAAATATCATTGATTATGACCAAATAAGTTCAGAGTTATGACGACCTCACATTTTATATAGCCTGCGGGAGTGGCACCGCCCACTTTCCAAAACTAGATATAGCCTATGCCGTACCCAGCTAACTTCGGGACCTATTATGAAAGTTTCAAAGAGATCGACTATAAACCTTGGACATTAATGAAGCACAAACAAAACACAACAAATGTGGGCGTGACACATCCCACTTTTCCAAAATTATTTAAATCTTGACTAAAGGCCAGGTATATATCCAAATATCATTGATTTAGACCAAATAAGCTCAGAGCTTTGACGACCTGAAATTTTACATAACCTGCGGGAGTGGCACCGCCCACTTTTCCAAAACTATATATACCCTATGCCGTACCCAGTTAACTTCGGAACCTATTATGAAAGTGTCAAAGAGATCGAATATAAACCTTGGACATTAATGAAGCACAAACAAAACACAACAAATGTGGGCATGGCACATCCCACTTTTCCAAAATTATTTAAATCTTAACTAAAGGACACGTTTATATCCAAATATCATTGATTTAGACCAATTAAGTTCAGAGCCTATGCCATACCCAGCGAACTTTTGAACCTATTATGAAAATTTCAAAGAAATAGATTATAAACTTTGGTCATTAAAGAAGCACAAACAAAACACAACAAATGTGGGCATGACATAGCCCACTTTTCCAAAATTATTTACATCTTGACTAAAGGACACGTATATATCCAAATATCATTGATTTAGACCAAATTAGTTCAGAGTTATGACGCATTGAAATTTGATATAGCCTGGGGGCGTGGCACTATCCACTTTCCAAAACTATATATAGCCCATACCGTACTCAGCGAACTTCTGAACCTATTATGAAAGTTTCAAAGAGATCGAATATAGACTTTGGTCATTAATGAAGCACATACAAAACACAACAAAAGTGGGCATGGCACATCCCACTTTTCCAAAATTATTAAAATCTTGACTAAAGGACACGTATATATCCAACTATCATTTATTTAGACCAAATTAGTTCAGAGTTATGATGACCTGAAATTTTATATAACCTGCGGTAGTGCCACCGCCCACTTTTCCAAAACTATATATAGCCTATGCCGTACCCAGTTAACTTCGGAGCCTATTATGAAAGTTTCAAAGAGATCGACTAAAAACTTTGGCACATCAATGAAGCACAAACAAAACACAACAAATGTGGGCATGGCACATCCCACTTTTCCAAAATTATTAAAATCTTGACTAAAGGACACGTATATATCCAAATATCATTGATTTAGACCAAATTAGGTCAGAGCTATGACGAATTGAAATTTGATATAGCCTGGGGGCGTGGCACCGCCCACTTTTCCAAAACTATATATAGCCTATGCCATACCCAGCGAGATTTTGAACCTATTATGAAAGTGTCGAAGTGATCGACTATAAACCTTGGACATTAATGAAGCACAAACAAAACACATCAAATGTGGGCATGGCACATCCCACTTTTCCAAAATTATTTAAATCTTGACTAAACGACACGTATATATCCAAATATCATTGATTTACACCAAATAAGCTCAGAGCTATGGCGACCTGAAATTTTATATAGCCTGGAGTCGTGGCCCAGTCCACTTTTCCAAACTTATATATAGCCTATGCCATACCCAGCGAACTTTTGAACCTATTATGAAAATTTCAAAGAAATAGACTATAAACTTTGGTCATTAATGAAGCACAAACAAAACACAACCAATGTGGGCATGGCATATCCCACTTTTCCAAAATTATTTAAATCTTGACTAAAGGACATGTATATATCCAAATATCATTGATTTAGACCAAATAAGTTTAGAGTTATGACGAACTAAAATTATATATAACCTGGGGGCCTGGCACCGCCCACTTTTCCAAAACTTCGGAACCTATTATGAAAGTGTCAAAGAGATCGGCTATAAGCCTTGGACATTAATGAAGCACAAAGAAAACACAACAAATGTGGGCATGGCACATTCCACTTTTCCAAAATTATTTAAATCTTGCTTTTGGGTATGCCGTACCCAGTTAACTTCGGAACCTATTATGAAAGTTTCAAAGAGATCGACTATAAACCTTGGACATTAATGGAGCACAAACAAAACACAACAAATGTGGGCATGGCACATCCCACTTTTCCAAAATTATTTAAATCTTGACTAAAGGACACGTATATATCCAAATATCATTGATTTAGACCAAATAAGCTCAGAGCTTTGACGACCTGAAATTTTATATAATGTTACGAACGAAGCGTAGACGAGTGAATTCTCGATTGTAAAAACTTTCTTTATTCTGTATGTTCTTATATTTATAACTTAAAGCTAATAAGTAATGCATGGTCATGACTAATACCATGATTGGTGTGAATGGACAAGGGTAATCCGAGTGCACATACGCTGACCGTTAATTAGGTCAGTAAATAGGTATTTAATATCAACATACCGAAAGTGCATTGCACTGACAATGAGTTGAGCAATGTGAGATGGTTTAGAGTTAAATGACTCAGGCAATATTGTTATATTGCGAAAGTGCAATTGTGCTGAAAACCGTTGTCCATTACACCTTCCCTTTTTGGGAAAAAAAAAAGAAAACAAAGAGACAAATATTTATATTTTTCTTTTTGTTTTTTTCTTTTTTTTTTTTATTGTGTTTGTGTAATACACATAATAGTTTGTCTATTTAATACATATAATAGTTTGTCTATTTAATAAAATAATACCGCCGGCCGGTGGTATTCGTTTTAACGTGCTAACTTATAAAGCATATGATTAAATTTGTACATAAATATGTTTCTTATTTACTTAAGCTTTTTTTAGTCTATTTTTGTGTACAATTTTTTCTTTTGAATTAACATTAATTTTGCAGTTTCCTAAGCAATCAGTTTCAAGCACTTTATAAGGACCTTTGTAAATCTTGTCTAATTTGTGGTTAGCTTCATTTTTCAAGTATACCATATCGTTTTCCTTAATAATTTGTGGTTTTTATTTCCGGTCATACCTTTCTTTTGTTTTTTCTTTTGCTACTTCTAACAATTCTGATGCTCGCTTTTGAGCTGTTTGCAATTTAAATTTTAGTTCGGATTTGTAGTTATCAATATTATATATGGGATCAACTTTCCCGGTCAACATAAAGTCATACGGGGCAGCAATTTTCCCGTATACCAATTCAAACGGAGTGTAACCATGAGCGGTTGATGGAGTTGTATTGTAGCAGTATGTAAAGTACTTAAGCCAGAGGCCCCAGTCCAGTTTGTCTCCTGATATGTAGGCCCTGATATATTCGTTTAAAGTTCTGTGTGATCGCTCAACTACACCTAACGTCTGGTGATGGTATGGTGTAGAAGTTTTATTTTTTATATTTAATAGTTTACAGATTTCGTTAAATGTTTCATTTTTATATTCTGTGCCCATATCTGTTAAAATTTCTTGTAAAGGTCCATGAACCAATATGCAGTTTTCTACTATTGATTTGGCTACTATGAGGGCAGATTTATTTGGAATTGCGATGGTAATGAGGAATTTTGTTAATTCGCAGATAATAGTTAAAGCATATTCATTTCCGTGAAATGATTTAGGGAAGGGGCCTATTGTGTCAATTTGCACGACATCAAAAGTTCTAGCTGGCGTGTTAGTTTTTATAAGAGGTTCAATATGGTTTTTGCCATATTTATTTTCTTTGCATTTCTCACATTTTCGGATATAGGCCTTCACGTCTGAAGTCATGTTCTTCCAAAAATATGTTCGTCGGAGTTTTGATAAGAATCGTGTGAATCCCGGATGGCCTCCGAATACGGGATCGTCGTGATATCTTTTTAATATTTCAAGTTTTTGTGTGGGCGAAGTGATTTCGATTATTTTTGGTGTTATAGCTATCGTTACCGTTTTCAAAATTTTGTTGGCTATATTTTTAAATTCCTCAATGTCGACATATCTAAATAAATTATCGTTGATCGCGATCTTCATGCTTTTAAAGTTTTTATTGCCAACTATTTTTTCAAGTTTGGGAAACAATTGCGCTAGTTCAATCTTCCCATAAGCAATAAATTCTTTAGCAGATATTTCATATATTTTCTTTTTCCATGGAATAGTGTTAAATGCGAGGATTCGAGTAATTTTGTATATCTATTTTTATTTACGGTGCACCTGTTCATAATTAATTTAAGGCACGGTAACTTCTTCACTTCGTGTGTCGTAATTGTGTTGTAAACTTTTTCCTTTAAGTTGGTAGTCGTGTGTGTTGTCCTGTCTTCTGTATTCGGAAATGCAATTTTGGTTTTCGACCGCGTTGATACTTGTCGGATGGTCGAATTTGCTTCCGTAATTCCTTTGATATGTCCAAAATCAATGCGAGATAAGGCGTCTGCACCACAATTATCTCTTCCTTTGATGTACTCGACCTCGAAATCAAATTCTTCAAGGTCAAGTCTCATTCTGGTGAGTTTGGACGATGGGTTCTTCATGGCAAAAAGATAGGTAAGTGGCTTATGGTCACTTTTGATCCGAAATTTCGTACCATAAATATAGGGTCTGAAAAAGTTGATTGCCCAGTGTATGGCCGCTAGTTCTTGTTCTATTGTTGACTTATTACTTTCGCCCTTTGTAAAGGCTCGTGATGCATAAGCAACTGGTAATTGCATTCCATTGTATTCCTGGCTTAATATGGCACCACAGGCTTCCTTGCTAGCGTCAGTGGTGATGTAAAAATTTTTTTAAAATCTGGGTACTGGAGCAAGGGCGGTTTTAGGAGTGAGCTTTTCAGATACTGGAATGCTTCGTCGCATTCTTTGGACCAAATGAAAACAGTATTTTTTCTTGTTAGCTTTGAGATGTGTGTTGAATAGTGAGCAAAATTTTTAATGAAGCGTCTATAATAATTACAAAAGGCAACGAACCGTCTTGCCTCATCGGCATTTTTCGGCGTTGGGTAATTTTTTATTGCCTCATGTTTTGTTTCATCGGGCAATATACCGTTTGCAGTGCATTTATGCCCGAGGTAAGTTACTTTATGGCGGAAGAATGTACACTTATCTGGGTGTAGCTTTAGATTACATTTTCTGCAAATGTCAAAGACATTTTTTAAGTTATCAAGCATATGTTTTTCTGAACAACCGATGACGACTAAGTCGTCCATGTAGAGAAACACTTGAGACGGTGACAGTCCTGAAAAAGCCAATGACATCATACGCTGAAATGAATTCGGAGCTATTTTCAGGCCAAAGGGCAACCTTTTGAATCTGAATGAGCCCTGGCTTGTTGAAAACGACGTAATATCCCTCGAATCCTTGTCCAACTCGATCTGATGGAATCCAGACATGAGATCTAGGCATGAGAAGTATTTCGCTCGTCCTAGTTGGTCTAAGATATCGTCAATCCGAGGCAGTGGATATTTGTCAGCTACTAACTTTTTATTTATTTGTCTATAGTCAATGACCAATCTCCATCGTTTTTCAGAGGAGTTTGGTAGAGATTTTTTAGGCACTAGTAAAATTGGACTATTGTACTCTGATGCAGATGGCTCTACTATATCATCCTTGATTAACTTGTCTACTTGCCTTATTATTTCTCCTTTCTGTGAGTGTGGTATCCTATAATTTTTTATGTAGACTGGCGTTGCATCTTTCAATTTCAGTTTTTGTTTATAAAAGTTGTTTGAAGTTATTTTATCCGAGTCTAATGCAAATATATCCGTGTATTCCTGGCATAGGCTTTTTAGTTTGTCTTTAACGAATTCTGGAAAATTTTTAATGAGTCTCCTTAACACTTCGGTTCTGTGGTTCGGAGCTCTTAAAATATTATTTTCGACTATGTGATAGTTGGATAGACTTTCCGACTTTAAATTTAAGCTTCTTATTGATACCTCTTTATTGGTCGTATTTATGAGCCTTGCGAATGCGCTTTTTGTTGATATTAGGGTATTTGCAATGAAAATGCCTTTTTGAATTTCTTAATTTGGTATGACTAAGCTATCCTTGTTAGAGTTTATTTGTATTTCTCTGACGACTTCTGATCTTGCTGGCAAGGAAAAAATGTGATTTGGGGTACTGTATGATATATTAACAAAAATTTTTTTTCCAGTAATTGGCTGTACTATGAGCCAATTTGTTTTACTAGTGTAATCTAGTACGCAATTATACTTTTTCATAAAGTCTAATCCCAGTATCCCGTCGCAGGGTACAGGAAAGCTTTGATCTACTACTTGAAAGTTATGATTGAGCCAATAATTATCTATAATGAGGTCACCGTCGACGCTTCCCTTAGACGTTATTGTACCTTCTCCTACCCGTTTGATAGATGTGGTCAGGTTAGTGTTAATTTCAGTATTTTTCCTTATGACGTCATCCTTAATTATAGAGATGTCCGCTCCTGTGTCTATTAAAAAGGTTTGTTTATTTATTGTAAATGAAGTCGAGAAACAAGCGAAGCTGCTCATATTCAGGGACAAATAAAAAATTCCGTTTGCCCCTATATCTGAGTGTGATCCCCCTGCGTAGCGGGCAGGGGGGCGTCTGAGTTTCCCGACTCATGTGAGGTAACTCGTATTTGTCCCCTTTGGTTGGGTATATTTCGGTGGCCATTATTGTTATAACCCCGGTTGCGCTGGTTGTTACTATAACGGACCCTGTCTTCATTATAACTGCCTCCACGGTTACTGTTGTAGTTATAACGGCCGCGGCCACGTCCTTGGCCACGATTTTGACCTTGGGGAGAACTGAAGTTATTGTGGTAGAATATAATGTTACTGGTGGGGGAGTCTGTGCTTGCGCCGATAAATTTCGCGATAGCCTCGTTTCTGTTAGTGAACTGGCCACTTTCCATTATTAATTTTATTTTATCGTAATTGGAGTTTCTAGATAGCGCTTTTACTGTTACTTGGGTAGTATACTTCTGGGCTAGTTCGCCACTGAGCCCCTCAGAAATATACGCTCCCTCAAGCTTAGTGCAAAGGGTATTTGTTTCGTCGACGAATTGGTTTGCCGTTTTGTTGCCTTGTTTTATATATAAAATTTTGGCAGTTATTAATTCAGTCGACTCCCCTTTCACCGCGGATTTCAGTTTATCGATAATTTTGGCAAGTGTGTCCTCGTTAGTTATTAATTGCCGTGCGCCGCCAGCCAATTTAGTCTTGACTAGTTGCACAACCACTGCTTCATGCTCATCTTTGAAAGTATCAACGAGATTTATAGCATCAATGAATCTGTTCAAATTTTCTGGCGTTCCATCGAATTCGGGCAAAATTTTTGCTCCCAAACTTAAAACCGTGGAAGTCATTATATTGACTTTTCGCTTCTTTCCAATATCTTCTGTTTCTTTATCTTCTCCTTCACCTTCGTCTGCCTCACTTTCCTCTGTTTCCTCAATATTGCTGTCAACTTCACATCTCAGTGTAAGGGGGATTTTAATGTTAATATTATGCCGTTGAAAGGCTTTTAAGAGTTGGTCCCTTAGTTTTAGAAATATCTGGTCTGCTGATTCTCTGTGTTGGGATGTGTACCTATCGTAATGCCTATGTAGTATAGCTCTAACCTTGTTAAATTTCTCTATTAAAATTTTTGTATGCTTTTCCCTGGTTTCCACTTTAATAGTCCTATTTTGTGTCATACATTTGTATGAAAGTCTAAACTCCTGGGTTGGTGGTTTAATTTCGTTCAAAATCTCTTCCCATTGCATACTAATTATTGTCCGTGACTTTTTCTTTAACTAGTGTTGCTACATTATTTTGTTGTATTTATTAGCATTGGAATTTACTTTTTTTTTTTTTTTGTTATAGTTTACTTAAAAGTAAAGAACATACTTAATTAAAAAAATTATCTATTAAGGTGTTGGTACGATCTCACCCCACTGTGCTGCTGTTGTTAGTGTCGTTGGTTGCCGGACTCAGATGATTGATGTATTCCTTGTAATAACCTCTGTACCTAACGGCATGGGCTTCTTGCACCGTTAGGTCGTAATTTACTTATTGTGTTCAAAGAATAGTATTATCCTCTGTACCCAACGGCATGGGCTTCTTGCACCGTTAGGTCGTAATATTTGTGTTGTATGGGGATCACTGTGCGGTGGTTCGGAAGGCTAAGTCACTTCACTTCACCTTTATGTGACTTGTTAGACTTGTTCTGCCCTGTTTCGAACGTCCCTTTTTATTTTATTCACGTAGCACTTAATTAGTACGTACACCATAGTCAATATTGCCATTATCAATAATAGTTCAGTGGCGCTGACTTGCTCTATATTATAATTTGTTTTATTTTTACTTGTTTGTACATCTTCGTCGTATTTAACGATTTTTGTTTGTTCTTTTTTTCACTTTCCGTATTGGTGTCTTTTCCTATTTCGTAGCCAGTTATGGCTATCATGATAGATGTAAGCACTGGTTTCCACCACGTCATTTTCGCGGGTAAAAAAAAAAAAGGAAACTATTTCATTTCAAATATTGTCATTATGATTTTTGTTTTTCACTACAATAAACAGCTATTTCAATTCAGATATTGTCTTTATGATTTTTGTTTTTCACTACAGTAAGCACTCCTGGCAGGATCGCCATGTTACGAACGAAGCGTAGACGAGTGAATTCTCGATTGTAAAAACTTTCTTTATTCTGTATGTTCTTATATTTATAACTTAAAGCTAATAAGTAATGCATGGTCATGACTAATACCATGATTGGTGTGAATGGACAAGGGTAATCCGAGTGCACATACGCTGACCGTTAATTAGGTCAGTAAATAGGTATTTAATATCAACATACCGAAAGTGCATTGCACTGACAATGAGTTGAGCAATGTGAGATGGTTTAGAGTTAAATGACTCAGGCAATATTGTTATATTGCGAAAGTGCAATTGTGCTGAAAACCGTTGTCCATTACAATAACCTGCGGGAGTGGCACCGCCCACTTTTCCAAAACTATATATAGCCTATGCCGTACCCAGTTAACTTCGGAACCTATTATGAAAGTGTCAAAGAGATCGACTATAAATCTTGGACATTAATGAAGCACAAACAAAACACAAGAAATGTGGGCATGACATAGCCCACTTTTCCACAATTATTTAAATCTTGATTAAAGGACACGTATATATCCAAATATCATTGATTTAGACCAAATTAGTTCAGAGTTATGACGCATGGAAATTTGATATAGCTTGGGGGCGTGGCACTGCCCACTTTTCCAAAACTATATATACCCTATGCCATACCCAGCGAACTTTTGAACCTTTTATGAAAATTTCAAAGAAATAGACTACAAACTTTGGTCATTAATGAAGCACAAACAAAACACAACAAATGTGGGCAGGACATAGCACACTTTTCCAAAATTATTTAAATCTTGACTAAAGGACACGTATATATCCAAATATCATTGATTTAGACCTAATTAGTTCAGAGTTATGACGAATTGAAATTTAATATAGCCTGGGCTTGGTACCGCCCACTTTTTCAAAACTATATAGCCTATGTCGTACCCAGCCACCTTCTGAACCTAATATGAAAGTTTCAAAGAGATCGACTTTAAGCTTTGGACATTAACAAAGCACAAACAAAACACAATAAATGTGGGCATGACATAGCCCACACGTATATATCCAAATATCATTGATTATGACGAAATAAGTTCAGAGTTATGACGACCTCACATTTTATATAGCCTGCGGGAGTGGCACCGCCCACTTTTCCAAAACTATTTATAGCCTATGCCGTACCCAGCTAACTTCGGAACCTATTATGAAAGTGTCAAAGAGATCGACTATAAATCTTTGACATTAATTAAGCACAAACAAAACACGACAAATGTGGGCATGATATAGCCCACTTTTCCAAAATTATTTAAATCTTGACTAAAGGACACGTATACATCCAAATATCATTGATTTAGACCTAATTAGTTCAGAGTTATGACGAATTGAAATTTAATATAGCATGGGCGTGGTGCCGCCCACTTTTTCAAAACTATATAGCCTATGTCGTACCCAGCGACCTTCTGAACCTATTATGAAAGTTTCAAAGAGATCGACTTTAAGCTTTGGACATTAATAAAGCACAAACAAAACACAATAAATGTGGGCATGACATAGCCCACACGTATATATCCAAATATCATTGATTATGACGAAATAAGTTCAGTGTTATGACGACCTCACATTTTATATAGCCTGCGGGAGTGGCACCGCCCACTTTTCCAAAACTAGATATAGCCTATGCCGTACCCAGCTAACTTCGGAACCTATTATGAAAGTGTCAAAGAGATCGACTATAAATCTTGGACATTAATGAAGCACAAACAAAACACGACAAATGTGGGCATGATATAGCCCACTTTTCCAAAATTATTTAAATCTTGACTAAAGGACACGTATATATCCAAATATCATTGATTTAGACCTAATTAGTTCAGAGTTATGACGAATTGAAATTTTATATAGCATGGGCGTGGTACCGCCCACTTTTTCAAAACTATATAGCCTATGTCGTACCCAGCGACCTTCTGAACCTATTCTGAAAGTTTCAAAGAGATCGACTTTAAGCTTTGGACATTAATAAAGCACAAACAAAACACAATAAATGTGGGCATGACATAGCCCACACGTATATATCCAAATATCATTGATTATGACGAAATAAGTTCAGTGTTATGACGACCTCACATTTTATATAGCCTGCGGGAGTGGCACCGCCCACTTTCCAAAACTAGATATAGCCTATGCCGTACCCAGCTAACTTCGTAACCTATTATGAAAGTTTCAAAGAGATCGACTTTAAGCTTTGGACATTAATAAAGCACAAACAAAACACAATAAATGTGGGCATGACATAGCCCACACGTATATATCCAAATATCATTGATTATGACGAAATAAGTTCAGTGTTATGACGACCTCACATTTTATATAGCCTGCGGGAGTGGCACCGCCCACTTTCCAAAACTAGATATAGCCTATGCCGTACCCAGCTAACTTCGGAACCTATTATGAAAGTTTCAAAGAGATCGACTGTAAACCTTGGACATTAATGAAGCACAAACAAAACACAACAAATGTGGGCGTGACACATCCCACTTTTCCAAAATTATTTAAATCTTGACTAAAGGCCAGGTATATATCCAAATATCATTGATTTAGACCAAATAAGCTCAGAGCTTTGACGACCTGAAATTTTATATAGCCTGGAGTGTTGGCCCAGTCCACTTTTCCAAACTTATATATAGCCTATGCCATACCCAGCGAACTTTTGAACCGATTATGAAAATTTCAAAGAAATAGACTATAAACTTTGGTCATTAATGAAGCACAAACAAAGCACGGCACAGCCCACTTTTCCAAAATTATTTAAATCTTGACTAAAGGACATGTACGAGTATATATCCAAATATCATTGATTTAGACCAAATAAGTTTAGAGTTATGACAAACTAAAATTTTATATAACCTGGGGCGTGGCACCGCCCACTTTTCCAAAACGTCGGAACCTATTATGAAAGTGTCAAAGAGATCGGCTATAAACCTTGGACATTAATGAAGCACAAAGAAAACAACCCAAATGTGGGCATGGCACATCCCACTTTTCCAAAATTATTTAAATCTTGACTAAAGGACACGTATATATCCAAATATTATTGATTTAGACAAAATAAGGTCAGAGCTATGACGACCTGAAATTTTATATAGCCTGGAGTCGTGGCCCAGTCCACTTTTCCAAAACTATATACATATAGCCTATGCCATACAAAGCGAACTTTTGAACCTATTATGAAAATTTCAAAGAAATAAACTATAAACTTTGGTCACTAATGAAGCACAAACAAAACACAACAAATGTGGGCATGAAATAGCCCACTTTTCCACAATTATTTAAATCTTGACTAAAGGACACGTATATATCCAAATATCATTGATTTAGACCAAATTAGTTCAGAGCTATGACGCATGGAAATTTTATATAGCCACTTTTCCAAAACTATATATAGCATATGCCATACCCAGCGAACTTTTGAGCCTATTATGAAAGTTTCAAAGAAATATACTATAAACTGTGGTCATTAATGAAGCACAAACAACACACAACAAATGTGGGCATGACACATCCCACTTTTCCAAAGTTATGTAAATTTTGACTCAAGGACACATAAATCCAAATCTCGTTGATTTAGACCAAATTAGTTCAGAGTTATGACGAATTGAAATTTAATATAGCCTGGCGGCGTGGCCCCGCTCACTTTTCCAAAACTATATATAGCCTATGCCATACCCAGCGAACTTCTGAACCTATTATGAAAGTTTCAAAGAGATCGACTATAAACCTTGGACATTAATGAAGCACAAAGAAAACCCAACAAATGTGGGTATGGCACAGCCCACTTTTCCAAATTATTTAAATCTTGACTAAAGGACACGTATATCTCCAAATATCATTGATTTAGACCAAATTAGTTCAGAGTTATGACGAATTTATATAGCCTGGCGGCGTGGCCCCGCTCACTTTTCCAAAACTATATATAGCCTATGCCGTACCCAGCTAACTTCTGAACCTATTATGAAAGTTTCAAAGAAACACTCTATAAACTTTGGTCATTAATGAAGCACAAAGAAAACCCAACAAATGTGGGCATGGCACATCCTGTAGCATTGTAGTATCACTATTGAACACATTGCATTTACAAACATTTGGTATGCACATGTTCAGTGACCACACACAAAGCCAAAATATTGTGACACATTTAAATGCCATTAAACTGCACAGCGGGCGCTTGACTTCTAACGAGCGTACCGCATATCTTGTTACAATTATGATGAGTCAAGTCACTACGCCAGAGCGACTGACAAACCATTCCATAGTTATGAAACACATACGCTGACACAGCATATCGTGTGTAAGTAAATAGTTTGTAAGTATTGTAGTTGATACACATAAGTAGTTTGTAAGTATTAGTGTAAATTAGGGTAAGAAATTCCTATAAAAAGAAAGTAATTTTCAATAAAGAATCAATTCTGAAATTCTGATCATACGCTAAACATTCAGCGTTTTAATTGGTTACATGGCGATCCTGCCAGTCTCACAACACAGCGAAAACTTTGCAATTAAATTTGCGAAATCGCTTAGAGACTGAGCAGAAGGAATTTTAAAGGAATAACCTTACTAAAAAGGAGGAAAATTTAGATGCTACAACTGGTGAGGACACTACACGATTTTATGCGGATAACCCCCTGCTTTTCATGAAACCGCTATATACGGCGGGTAAACAATTGGACTTACCTGGTGGCAAAACCGTCGAATGGGCTTCACAAATAAAGGCATAAAAAGGGTGGAATAATAAAAGCAACCCAACTAGCGGTATAGTGCAAAAAAAAAAAGAGTGGAATAATTTGATGACAATAAACCCCAACACTCAACAAGACTGGCAGCGCAAAATATGGTGACTGGCAGCAAGAATAGCAGCTATTAAAATATAAGTATATTAGAATAATTTGAGCACGCCTTATGGCCGCTAAACCAGTAGCAATTAAATTTGCTTAGGGATTATAAATAGTTTAATTACATGTTAGTATCAATAATGCAAGAAATTAAGACTCAACAAGAATTTGACAAAATCTTTCAACAATGTGTAGACACTATTAAAAAAGCTACGGAGCAAATTCTTAAGGGTCGCAAATCCGAAAAACAAGGTCCGACACCGATTACTATAGAAGAGTATCGGCGAAGGAACAAGCCTAACAAAAAGGAAGAAATTCCCAAAATACCGGCCCCTACAATAATACATAAGAGAAAAAGGGCAGGCAAACAAGTTAAGAGACAGATAGAAATAGCCAAAACTTTTAGGCTACTTAACCTAACGACTAATACAATTGAGCGATTAAAACTTAAAGAAAAGATTAAAGAACTAAGAAATACTAAATTATAAAAATTATACAAATGTTAATAAATTGAGTAAATTGGATTGTGAAAATATGGATAATGCACTACCACCTGATCTTGATTATGAATTAATCAATGATATTGTTGATAAGCTAGAGCATGAAAACGAAGAAATAGGAATACAAAGGTCAAGACCTCGTAACAAGGGAGGCAACAGGCAAAATTTAGAATATTTAAAACACGTTTGGTCCTATATAGGAATGGGTAGAGAACCCACAATGAAAGACTTATTATACCCTTCCACATTAGAAGAAGAAATAAATAGATTAATAAGGAAGTTGAATAAATAAAAATAAAAATTCAAATTAGAAAATTTTACTATTGAATTCTTTTAAAATGGCAGCATGGTGGAAAATTGCTGTAAACAGCATTCTAGTAGGTATAGCAGGATATGAAGTTGGTAAAGAAAGTTCAGCAGAGAAAAACTCTGAAAATAGAATAGTTAAGTACGAACCACACCCTATACCTGTTGAAAATAAAGAAGAACTGTCTGATAAATGGTTAGTTTTGGTCGCATTTATGGTTACATGTTTAATTATCGCAATTATTATTTTAATCAAAAATTATATAAAAAATAAATTGAGACGATTAAACAATGTACAACAACGCGTATGAACCAACACCCTATAACAAGAAATGACTCAATGGGAAGAAATCCACGAAAAATTATATGAGGAAAAAACAAAAGCAATTAAGTCTTACAAATGCATAAATAAAAGTATCCCAATTACAACAGAAACCATAGTCAAGCATTTGAACATAATTCTAGAAGCTCTAAACAGCATAGGACAGGTAATTAAATCAGTAAATAACATACTTACTGCAGAACACCAAATAGAAGCCTACCAATTTTTCTCCGCTGTACGAGATAAACTTGTATCTTCCTTATCAAGATATAGTATAGAATTTAATATACCAACCACAATTGAGGAAAAACTTCAAATAGATTTCAATCTACTACTGTCAGAACGCGCTTAGAGCCCGACCCCGACACATTCCACGAGCCAGACTCAATCAATAGAGGAAAGCAAACCAAATTTTCAACCAATACACGTCCCAATAATAAACATCACAATGCCACAAACAGTAGTTGAATTTATCAAAACTGCTTCGTCAGTATTACCAGAGTTTGATGGTAAACCAGAAAATCTACATAGTTTCCTAGATGCACTCGATATACTTGAGCAAATCAAGGATACACACGAGGCATTGGCCATTACTATGATAAAAACAAAGCTGAAAGGTACAGCAAGGAATTTTATTAGTAATGAGTCCACGGTTGAACAAATAAAAAACAAATTAAAAAGCGCAATAAAGGGTGAATCAGTTGAAGTTCTAACCGCTAAACTACTGAACATCCAACAGCGTAGCAAAACTGCTAACCAATACACAGCGGAAATTGAAAAAATCACAAGGTCATTAG
This sequence comes from Merzomyia westermanni, assembly GCA_949987695.1. Lineage (NCBI taxonomy): Eukaryota > Metazoa > Arthropoda > Insecta > Diptera > Tephritidae > Merzomyia > Merzomyia westermanni. Next base: position 130,863,950 of record OX465292.1, on the reverse strand, counting down.
AAGGAGCATATATCTCTGATGGATTAAACCCAGACTTAGCCACGAGATATTCAACACAAGCAGCTGTTAAAGCCATGTGTAAAAACTGCTCTAATGACAAGGTCAAAATGATCATGCAAGCAGGAACGTTCACAACGATGAACGACGCAATCTCTAAATTTACAAACAGCTGCACCGAAATTACAGGCAGCTCAAACACGATTCTAAACGTACGACAGCAAAGTCAGTACAGGAGTAGTTTCCGTGGAGGTTACCGTAGTAACAACTATGGAAATTACCAAAATAGAAGATTTAGACCACAACCGAGATATAACAATAACTCGAGGTCGTACAACAACAATAACAATCAAAGAGGATCACAATCCCGAAATACAAACAGACCATACACACAAACCCGTAACGTGCGCAGTTGTACCGAAACGGAAAACCAGGAAACTCCACTTCAAAATTAACAAAAAGAAAAATATGCGTACTTAATCTAAACTTAAACAGCTATATATCTACAAGGACATCATTAAACAATTCATACTCAAATTTTTTAATTGATACTGGAGCCGATATCTCGATAATTAAAAAACAGCAAATAGATAATAAAGAAAAAATAAATACTGAACAAATCACAGATTTGAAAGGCATTGGTCAGGGAATAACTAGCACTTTAGGCACAATCAAAGCAGATCTAAAAGGCGATGACCTTCTAATTTATCATAAATTTCATGTTGTGGAAGACAACTTTCCAATTCCATGTGATGGAATAATAGGTCTAGATTTCATAAAGAAATACAATTGTATTCTAGATTATGGAAAATCAGAAGATAAACTAATCCTAAGACCATATGATTTCCCCCAAACAATAACAATGAACCTAACAAACTGTCTGTCCGTCAACACAATCACAATTCCGGCTAGATCGGAAGTTATTAGACAAATTCAAATAAAAACAAATAATAAAAACATTTTCATACCACACCAGCAACTATCCGAAGGTATTTATATTGCAAATACCATTACAAATAACGAACAAACTTTCGTTAGAATTATTAATACGACACAAAACAACGCAATTATTCAAAATTATAAGATTAATACTGAAAATTTAGACGACTATACACTAGTTAAAGCAACCACACACAGTAAAAACTGCATAGATAGAGAAAAATTAAAAAGATTAACAAAAAATTTTCCAAAATTTGTCAATTCTCAATTAACAACACTATGCACAGAATTCATAGATATATTTGCACTAGAAACCGAACCAATCTCCGCTAATAACTTCTATAAACAGAAATTATACATGAAGGATGACACCCCCGTTTACATAAAAAATTACAGATTGCCTCAAACCCAGAAGGGAGAAATCAGCAAACAAGTAAATAAACTAATAGAAGATGACATAATAGAACCCTCCATATCGGAATATAATAGCCCAATCCTACTAGTCCCTAAAAAATCACTCCCAGGAAAAATAGAAAAAAGATGGAGACTAGTGGTTGATTACAGACAGGTAAATAAAAAGCTAGCAGCAGATAAATTCCCACTCCCAAGAATTGATGACATTTTAGATCAACTTGGAAGAGCAAAATATTTTTCATGCCTAGACCTTATGTCAGGTTTTCATCAAATAGAATTACACCCAGACTCTAGGGACATTACTTCATTCACTGCCGAAAATGGCACATATAGATTCAAAAGATTACCATATGGTTTAAAAGTAGCCCCAAATTCATTCCAACGAATGATGACATTAGCATTCGCTGGCCTTAAACCATCTCAAGCATTTCTCTACATGGATGATTTAGTTGTATTAGGTTGTTCAGAAAACCATATGCTAAAAAATTTAAGAGACGTGTTCTCTACCTGCAGAAAATACAACTTAAAATTACATCCAGATAAATGCTTATTTTTCAGCCAAGAGGTAACATATTTAGGACATAAATGCACAAACAAGGGAATATTACCCGACCCAAGCAAATTTGAAACAGTTCAAAATTACCCAACACCAAAAACAGCCGACGAAGTTAAAAGATTTGTAGCCTTCTGTAATTATTACAGAAGATTTGTACCAAATTTTGCAGAACATTCAAGAAAATTAACTAGGCTATGCAAAAAGAATGTTGCCTTCGAATGGACAGAAGAATGTCAAAAAGCTTTTGTCTACTTAAAAGAAGCATTAATTAGTCCAAAACTCTTGCAATACCCAGATTTCGATAAAGAATTCTGCATAACAACAGACGCTAGTGGATATGCTTGTGGAGCAGTCCTTAGCCAAGAACATGATGGCAAACAGTTACCAATAGCCTACGCGTCCAGGTCATTCACAAAGGGTGAAATAAATAAAGCAACAATAGAAAAAGAATTGGCAGCAATTCATTGGGCCATAACCTTCTTCAGACCATACGTATATGGCAGAAAATTCCTAGTTAAAACCGACCATCGCCCACTAACATACCTATTTTCAATGAAAAGTCCTTCCTCAAAGCTGACACGAGTAAGACTAGATTTAGAAGAGTACGATTTTGAAGTGGAGTATATAGCTGGTAAAGAAAATCATATCGCGGATGCATTATCCCGCATAACTATTACAAATTTAAAAGATATGTCAGTGGAAGCAAGCAAAATATTAAAAATAACTACCAGATCAGCAGCAAACAGGAACAGCAATAATATTGAAAATAAAGAAAGTCACAAAGAGAACCCCAAAATATACGAAGCGCTAAATAAATTTGAAGTAAAAAGACATGTCGAGCTCGTTTTCAATCCTCCGAAATTTTATTTCAAAAAAGGAAAGAAAATTTGTAGCAATTTTGATACAAGCAACCTAATTGTTGAGGATAAGATTGACTTAGGACAATTCTTGACCAGGCTCGAAAGAGAAGCCGGCAATTTAGGACTTGTACAAGTACAGTTGTCCTTAGGGGACAAATTGTTTAAAAAGAATTATACTGCAGTAGGCAAATTTATTGAAATGGGTAATAAAGTTCTCAAAAAACTAACAATCGCTCTAACCCCAGAGGTTATATACGTGACAAATCCCGGGAAAATAAAGGAAATTCTGCATAAATATCATGACGATCCTATTAGTGGTGGCCACCCAGGAATAAATCGCATGACAGATAAAATCAAGCAGAAATATAGCTGGCTGAATATGAAAATCGACATACGAAAATATGTAAAAAACTGCATCCACTGCAAGAAAAATAAAATTAACAAACATATCAAAGAACCAATGACAATAACGGAGACACCTCCGAAAGCATTTGATATTGTACAAATTGACACAGTCGGTCCATTGCCAAAGTCGATAAATGGAAACGAATATGCAGTTACCATTATATGCGATCTAACCAAATATTTGGTAGCAATTCCAGTTCCAAGCAAACATGCAACAACTGTTGCTAAAGCCATATTCGAGCATTTCATCCTGATTTATGGTCAAATGAAAACAATTTTAACAGACATGGGAACAGAATACAAAAATAGCCTGTTCAAAGAACTGTGTAAATTGTTAAAAATTGAGCATAAAACTTCTACACCATACCATCACCAGACATTGGGTACTGTGGAACGCAGTCACCGGACATTCAACGAATATATGCGTGCATACATATCCAGTGACAAAGACGATTGGGATGAATACCTCAGGTATTTCGCTTATTGTTACAATACAACGCCATCAACAACACATAATTATTGTCCTTTCGAACTAATATTCGCAAAACAACCACCAAATTATGAATTTTTGAAAGAAGATAAAATTAGCCCGGTATACAACCATGAGGCATATGACAAAGAAGTAAAATACAAACTTCAAATAGCACAGCAAAGAGCAAGAAAATTAATTCAAGAAGCTAAAGAAAAGCAAAAAACCAACTATGACAAAACTAGCTATAGTAAAGAAATTAAAATAGGAGATTTAGTATTAGTTAAAGAGGAGGCCTCCCATAAGTTAGAAAATAGATATAGTGAACATTACAAAGTTAAAAGTATAGATAAGAATAACAATTTCACTTTAATCCCACATAGCATAGGAAATAGTAATAAAAACAAAAAAGAAATCATAATTCATAAGAATAGACTTAAAACAGTTTAACGACAATAGTAACAAGAGAAAAAAAAAAAAGAATTACAACGACAACAATAATCACTCCAGTTTACTCATTTTAATAACGGCACAAGCCAAAAGAAAAATATCACATATCATGTGCAATACAAAAAAAAAATGAACCCAACAAATGTAAACAAATGAAAAGAAAAGAATGAAAAACGCTTTATGCAATAATGGCAATAAGAGCCAAAAAAAAAAAAAAAAAAAAAAAAAAAAAAAAAAAAAACAATTAAATTTTTGTAAACACAAACAATAAGGCATGTCTAGAAAAATAAACATATATATAGGTAGCTACAAGCATCAATATATATGTCTATTTTTTTTTAAGGGGGAAGGTGTAGCATTGTAGTATCACTATTGAACACATTGCATTTACAAACATTTGGTATGCACATGTTCAGTGACCACACACAAAGCCAAAATATTGTGACACATTTAAATGCCATTAAACTGCACAGCGGGCGCTTGACTTCTAACGAGCGTACCGCATATCTTGTTACAATTATGATGAGTCAAGTCACTACGCCAGAGCGACTGACAAACCATTCCATAGTTATGAAACACATACGCTGACACAGCATATCGTGTGTAAGTAAATAGTTTGTAAGTATTGTAGTTGATACACATAAGTAGTTTGTAAGTATTAGTGTAAATTAGGGTAAGAAATTCCTATAAAAAGAAAGTAATTTTCAATAAAGAATCAATTCTGAAATTCTGATCATACGCTAAACATTCAGCGTTTTAATTGGTTACAATCCCACTTTTCCAAAATTATTAAAATCTTGACTAAAGGACACGTACATATATATCCAAATATCATTGATTTAGACCAAATTAGGTCAGAGTTATGACGAATTGAAATTTGATATAGCCTGGGGGCGTGGCACCGCGCACTTTTCCAAAACTATATATAGCCTATGCCATACCCAGCAAACTTTTGAACCTATTATGAAAATTTCAAAGAGATCGACTATAAACCTTGGACATTAATGAAGCACAAAGAAAACACAACAAATGTGGGCATGGCACATCCCACTTTTCCAAAATTATTTAAATCTTGACTAAATTACACGTATATATCCAAATATCATTGATTTAGACCAAATAAGCTCAGAGCTTTGACGACCTGAAATTTTATATAACCTGCGGTAGTGCCACCGCCCACTTTTCCAAAACTATATATAGCCTATGCCGTACCCAGTTTACTTCGGAACCTATTATGAAAGTGTCGAAGAGATCGACTATAAACCTTGGACATTAATGAAGCACAAACAAAACACATCAAATGTGGGCATGGTACATCCCACTTTTCCAAAATTATTTAAATCTTGACTAAAGGACACGTATATATCCAAATATCATTGATTTAGACCAAATAAGTTCAGAGCTATGACGACCTGAAATTTTATATAACCTGCAGGAGTGGCACCGCCCACTTTTCCAAAACTATATATAGCCTATGCCGTACCCAGTTAATTTGGGAACCTATAATGAAAGTGTCAAAGAGATCGACTATAAATCTTGGACATTAATGAAGCACAAACAAGACACAACAAATGTGGGCATAGCACATCCCACTTTTCCAAAATTATTTAAATCTTGACTAAAGGACACGTATATATCCAAATATCATTGATTTAGACCAAATAAGCTCAGAGCTTTGACGACCTGAAATTTTATATAACCTGCGGGAGTGGCACCGCCCACTTTTCCAAAACTATATATAGCATATGCCGTACCCAGTTAACTTCGGAACCTATTATGAAAGTGTCAAAGAGATCGACTATAAATCGTGGACATTAATGAAGCACAAACAAAACACAACAACTGTGGGCATGGCACATCCCACTTTTCCAAAATTATTTAAATCTTGACTAAGGGACACGTATATATCCAAATATCATTGATTTAGACCAAATAAGGTCAGAGCTATGTCGACCTGAAATTTTATATAGCATATGCCATACCCAGCGAACTTTTGAGCCTATTATGAAAGTTTCAAAGAAATATACTATAAACTGTGGTCATTAATGAAGCACAAACAACACACAACAAATGTGGGCATGACACATCCCACTTTTCCAAAGTTATGTAAATTTTGACTCAAGGACACATAAATCCAAATCTCGTTGATTTAGACCAAATTAGTTCAGAGTTATGACGAATTGAAATTTAATATAGCCTGGCGGCGTGGCCCCGCTCACTTTTCCAAAACTATATATAGCCTATGCCATACCCAGCGAACTTCTGAACCTATTATGAAAGTTTCAAAGAGATCGACTATAAACCTTGGACATTAATGAAGCACAAAGAAAACCCAACAAATGTGGGTATGGCACAGCCCGATTTTCCAAATTATTTAAATCTTGACTAAAGGACACGTATATCTCCAAATATCATTGATTTAGACCAAATTAGTTCAGAGTTATGACGAATTTATATAGCCTGGCGGCGTGGCCCCGCTCACTTTTCCAAAACTATATATAGCCTATGCCGTACCCAGCTAACTTCTGAACCTATTATGAAAATTTCAAAGAAACACTCTATAAACTTTGGTCATTAATGAAGCACAAAGAAAACCCAACAAATGTGGGCATGGCACATCCCACTTTTCCAAAATTATTAAAATCTTGACTAAAGGACACGTACATATATATCCAAATATCATTGATTTAGACCAAATTAGGTCAGAGTTATGACGAATTGAAATTTGATATAGCCTGGGGGCGTGGCACCGCGCACTTTTCCAAAACTATATATAGCCTATGCCATACCCAGCAAACTTTTGAACCTATTATGAAAATTTCAAAGAGATCGACTATAAACCTTGGACATTAATGAAGCACAAAGAAAACACAACAAATGTGGGCATGGCACATCCCACTTTTCCAAAATTATTTAAATCTTGACTAAATTACACGTATATATCCAAATATCATTGATTTAGACCAAATAAGCTCAGAGCTTTGACGACCTGAAATTTTATATAACCTGCGGTAGTGCCACCGCCCACTTTTCCAAAACTATATATAGCCTATGCCGTACCCAGTTTACTTCGGAACCTATTATGAAAGTGTCGAAGAGAGCGACTATAAACCTTGGACATTAATGAAGCACAAACAAAACACATCAAATGTGGGCATGGTACATCCCACTTTTCCAAAATTATTTAAATCTTGACTAAAGGACACGTATATATCCAAATATCATTGATTTAGACCAAATAAGTTCAGAGCTATGACGACCTGAAATTTTATATAACCTGCAGGAGTGGCACCGCCCACTTTTCCAAAACTATATATAGCCTATGCCGTACCCAGTTAACTTGGGAACCTATAATGAAAGTGTCAAAGAGATCGACTATAAATCTTGGACATTAATGAAGCACAAACAAGACACAACAAATGTGGGCATAGCACATCCCACTTTTCCAAAATTATTTAAATCTTGACTAAAGGACACGTATATATCCAAATATCATTGATTTAGACCAAATAAGCTCAGAGCTTTGACGACCTGAAATTTTATATAACCTGCGGGAGTGGCACCGCCCACTTTTCCAAAACTATATATAGCATATGCCGTACCCAGTTAACTTCGGAACCTATTATGAAAGTGTCAAAGAGATCGACTATAAATCGTGGACATTAATGAAGCACAAACAAAACACAACAACTGTGGGCATGGCACATCCCACTTTTCCAAAATTATTTAAATCTTGACTAAGGGACACGTATATATCCAAATATCATTGATTTAGACCAAATAAGGTCAGAGCTATGTCGACCTGAAATTTTATATAGCCTGGAGTCGTGGCCCAGTCCACTTTTCCAAAACTATATATAGCCTATGCCATACAAAGCGAACTTTTGAACCTATTATGAAAATTTCAAAGAAATAGACTATAAACTTTGGTCATTAATGAAGCACAAACAAAACACAACAAATGTGGGCATGACATAGCCCACTTTTCCAAAATTATTTAAATCTTAACTAAAGGACACGTATATATCCAAATATCATTGATTTAGACCAAATTAGTTCAAAATTATGACGCATTGAAATTTGATATAGCCTGGGGGCGTGGCACCGCCTACTTTTCCAAAACTATATATAGCCATGTCATACCCAGCAAACTTTTGAACCTTTTATGAAAATTTCAAAGAAATAGACTACAAACTTTGGTCATTAATGAAGCACAAACAACACACAACAAATGTGGGCATGACACATCCCACTTTTCCAAAGTTATGTAAATCTTGACTCAAGGACACATATATCCAAATATCGTTGATTTAGACCAAATTAGTTCAGAGTTATGACGAATTGAAATTTAATATAGCCTGGGCGTGGTACCGCCCACTTTTTCAAAACTATATAGCCTATGTCGTACCCAGCGACCTTCTGAACCTAGTATGAAAGTTTCAAAGAAATAGACTATAAACTTTGGTCATTAATGAAGCACAAACAAAACACAACAAATGTGGGCATGACATAGCCCACTTTTCCAAAATTATTTACATCTTGACTAAAGGACACGTATATATCCAAATATCATTGATTTAGACCAAATTAGTTCAGAGCTATGACGACCTGAAATTTTATATAACCTGCAGGAGTGGCACGGCCCACTTTTCCAAAACTATATATAGCCTATGCCGTACCCAGTTAACTTCGGAACCTTTTATGAAAGTGTCTTTGGACATTAATAAAGCACAAACAAAACACAACAAATGGGGGCATGAACTTTTGAACCTATTATGAAAATTTCAAAGAAATAGACTATAAACTTTGGTCATTAATGAAGCACAAACAAAACACAACAAATGTGGGCATGACATAGCCCACTTTTCCAAAATTATTTACATCTTGACTAAAGGACACGTATATATCCAAATATCATTGATTTAGACCAAATTAGTTCAGAGTTATGACGCATTGAAATTTGATATAGCCTGGGGGCGTGACACTATCCACATTCCAAAACTATATGTAGCCTATACCGTACTCAGCGAACTTCTGAACCTATTATGAAAGTTTCAAAGAGATCGACTATAAACTTTGGTCATTAATGAAGCACATACAAAACACAACAAATGTGGGCATGTCACATCCCACTTTTCCAAAATTATTAAAATCTTGACTAAAGGACACGTATATATCCAAATCTCATTGATTTGGACCAAATAAGTTCAGAGCTATGACGACCTGAAATTTTATATAACCTGCAGGAGTGGCACGGCCCACTTTTCCAAAACTATATATAGCCTATGCCGTACCCAGTTAACTTCGGAACCTTTTATGAAAGTGTCAAAGAGATCGACTATAAATCTTGGACATTAATGAAGCACAAACACGACACAACAAATGTGGGCATGGCACATCCCACTTTTCCAAAATTATTTAAATCTTGACTAAAGGGCACGTATATATCCAAATATCATTGATTTAGACCAAATAAGCTCAGAGCTTTGACGACCTGAAATTTTATATAACCTGCGGGAGTGGCACCGCCCACTTTTCCAAAACGATATATAGCATATGCCGTACCCAGTTAACTTCGGAACCTATTATGAAAGTGTCAAAGAGATCGACTATAAATCTTGGACATTGATGAAGCACAAACAAAACACAACAACTGTGGGCATGGCACATCCCACTTTTCCAAAATTATTTAAATCTTGACTAAAGGGCACGTATATATCCAAATATCATTGATTTAGACCAAATAAGCTCAGAGTTATGACGACCTCACATTTTATATAGCCTGCGGGAGTGGCACCGCCCACTTTCCAAAACTAGATATAGCCTATGCCGTACCCAGCTAACTTCGTTTCAAAGAGATCGACTATAAATCTTGGACATTAATGAAGCACAAACACGACACAACAAATGTGGGCATGGCACATCCCACTTTTCCAAAATTATTTAAATCTTGACTAAAGGGCACGTATATATCCAAATATCATTGATTTAGACCAAATAAGCTCAGAGCTTTGACGACCTGAAATTTTATATAACCTGCGGGAGTAGCACCGCCCACTTTTCCAAAACTATATATAGCCTATGCCGTACCCAGCTAACTTCGTTTCAAAGAGATCGACTATAAACCTTGGACATTAATGAAGCACAAACAAAACACAACAAATGTGGGCATGACACATCCCACTTTTCCAAAATTATTTAAATCTTGACTAAAGGCCAGGTATATATCCAAATATCATTGATTTAGACCAAATTAGTTCAGAGTTATGACGCATTGAAATTTGATATAGCTTGGGGGCGTGGCACCGCCCACTTTTCCAAAACTATATATAGCCTATGCCATACCCAGCAAACTTTTGAAAATTTTATGAAAATTTCAAAGAAATAGACTACAAACTTTGGTCATTAATGAAGCACAAACAAAACACACCAAATGTGGGCTTGACATAGCCCACTTTTCCAAAATTATTTAAATCTTGACTAAAGGACACGTATATATCCAAATATCATTGAGTTAGACCAAATTAGTTCAGAGTTATGACGCATTGAAATTTGATATAGCTTGGGGGCGTGGCACCGCCTACTTTTCCAAAACTATATATAGCCTATGCCATACCCAGCGAGCTTCTGAACCTATTATGAAAATTTCAAAGAAATAGACTATAAACTTTGGTCATTAATGAAGCACAAACAAAACACAACAAATGTGGGCATGACATAGCCCACTTTTCCAAAATTATTTCAATCTTGACTAAAGGACACGTATATATCCAAATATCAGACCTAATTAGTTCAGAGTTATGACGCATTGAAATTTGATATAGCTTGTGGGCGTGGCACCGCCCCCTTTTCCAAAACTATATATAGCCTATGCCATACCCAGCTAACTTCTGAACGTATTATGAAAGTTTCAAAGAAATACTCTATAAACTTTGGTCATTAATGAAGCTCAAAGAAAACCCAACAAATGTGGGTATGGCACAGCCCACTTTTCCAGATTGTTTAAATCTTGATTAAAGGACACTTATATATCCAAATATCATTGATTTAGACCAAATTAGCTCAGAGCTTTGACGACCTGATATTTTATATAATCTGCGGGAGTGGCACCGCCCACTTTTCCAAAACTATATATAGCCTATGCCGTACCCAGTTAACCTCGGAACCTATTATGAAAGTTTCAAAGAGATCGACTATAAACCTTGGACATTAATGGAGCACAAACAAAACACAACAAATGTGGGCATGGCACATCCCACTTTTCCAAAATTATTTAAATCTTGACTAAAGGACACGTATATATCCAAATATCATTGATTTAGACCAAATAAGCTCAGAGCTTTGAAGACCTAAAATTGTATATAACCTGCGGGAGTGGCACCGCCCACTTTTCCAACACTAAATATAGCCTATGTCGTACCCAGTTAACTTCGGAACCTATTATGAAAGTGTCAAAGAGATCGACTATAAATCTTGGACATTAATGGAGCACAAACAAAACACAACAAATGTGGGCATGACACATCCCACTTTTCCAAAATTATTTAAATCATGATTAAAGGACACGTATATATGAAAATATCATTTATTTAGACCAAATAAGTTCAGAGTTATGACGACCTGAAATTTTATATAACCTGCGGGAGTGGCACCGCCCACTCTTCCAAAACTATATATAGCCTATGTCGTACCCAGTTAACTTCGGAACCTATTATGAAAGTGTCAAAGAGATCGACTATAAATCTTGGACATTAATGAAGCACAAACAAAACACAACAAATGTGGGCATGACATAGCCCACTTTTCCAAAATTATTTAAATCTTGACTAAAGGACACGTATATATCCAAATATCATTGATTTAGACCTAATTAGTTCAGAGTTATGATGAATTAAAATTTGATATAGCAAGGGGGCGTGGCACCGCCCACTTTTCCAAAACTATATATAGCATATGCCATACCCAGCGAACTTTTGAGCCTATTATAAAAGTTTCAAAGAAATATACTATAAACTGTGGTCATTAATGAAGCACAAACAACACACAACAAATGAGGGTATGGCACAGCCCACTTTTCCAGATTGTTTAAATCTTGATTAAAGAACACTTATATATCCAAATATCATTGATTTAGACCAAATTAGCTCAGAGCTTTGACGACCGGAAATTTTATATAATCTGCGGGAGTGGCACCGCCCACTTTTCCAAAACTATATATAGCCTATGCCGTACCCAGTTAACCTCGGAACCTATTATGAAAGTTTCAAAGAGATCGACTATAAACCTTGGACATTAATGGAGCACAAACAAAACACAACAAATGTGGGCATGACATAGCCCACTTTTCCAAAATTATTTAAATCTTGACTAAGGACACGTATATATCCAAATATCATTGATTTAGACCTAATTAGTTCAGAGTTATGATAAATTGAAATTTGATATAGCCTGGGGCGTGGCACCGCCCACTTTTCCAAAACTATATATAGCATATGCCATACCCAGCGAACTTTTGAGCCTATTATGAAAGTTTCAAAGAAATATACTATAAACTGTGGTCATTAATGAAGCGCAAAGAACACACAACAAATGAGGGTATGGCACATCCCCCTTTTCCAAATTATTTAAATCTTGACCAAAGGACACGTATGTATCCAAATATCATTGATTTAGACCAAATAAGCTAAGAGCTTTGAAGACCTGAAATTTTATATAACCTGCGGGAGTGGCACCGCCCACTTTTCCAAAACTATATATAGCCTATGTCGTACCCAGTTAACTTCGGAACCTATTATGAAAGTGTCAAAGAGATCGACTATAAATCTTGGACATTAATGAAGCACAAACAAAACACAACAAATGTGGGCATGACATAGCCCACTTTTCCAAAATTATTTAAATCTTGACTAAAGGACACGTATATATCCAAATATCATTGATTTAGACCCAATTAGTTCAGAGTTATGATGAATTGAAATTTGATATAGCCTGGGGCGTGGCACCGCCCACTTTTCCACAACTATATATAGCCTATGTCGTACCCAGTTAACTTCGGAACCTATTATGAAAGTGTCAAAGAGATCGACTATAAATCTTGGACATTAATGAAGCACAAACAAAACACAACAAATCTGGGCATGACACAGCCCACTTTTCCAAAATTATTTAAATCTTGACTAAAGGACACGTATATATCCAAATATCATTGATTTAGACCAAATTAGTTCAGAGTTATGACGAGCTGAAATTTTATATAACCTGCGGGAGTGGCACCGTCCACTTTTCCAAAACTATATATAGCCTATGCCGTATCCAGCTAACTTCTGAACCTATTATGAAAGTTTCAAAGAAATACTCTATAAACTTTGGTCATTAAGGAAGCACAAAGAAAACCCAACAAATGTGGGTATGGCACAGTACACTTTTCCAGATTGTTTAAATCTTGACTAAAGGACACTTATGTATCCAAATATCATTGATTTATACCAAATTAGGTCAGAGTTATGACGAATTGAAATTTAATATAGCCTGGGCGTGGTACCGCCCACTTTTTCAAAACTATATAGCCTATGTCGTACCCAGCGACCTTCTGAACCTATTATAAAGTTTCAAAGAGATGGACTCTAAGCTTTGGACATTAATGGAGCACAAACAAAACACAACAAATGTGGGCATGACATAGCCCACACGTATATATCCAAATATCATTGATTATGACCAAATAAGTTCAGAGTTATGACGACCTCACATCTTATATAGCCTGCGGGAGTGGCACCGCCCACTTTTCCAAAACTAGATATAGCCTATGCCGTACCCAGCTAACTTCTGAACCTATTATGAAAGTGTCAAAGAGATCGACTATAAACCTTGGACATTAATGAAGCACAAACAAAACACAACAAATGTGGGCATGGCACATCACACTTTTCCAAAGTTATGTAAATCTTGACTCAAGGACACATATATCCAAATATCATTGATTTTGACCAAATTAGTTCAGAGTTATGACGAATTGAAATTTAATATAGCCTGGGCGTGGTACCGCCCACTTTTTCAAAACTATATAGCCTATGTCGTACCCAGCGACCTTCTGAACCTATTATGAAAGTTTCAAAGAGATCGACTTTACGCTTTGGACATTAATGAAGCACAAACAAAACACAACAAATGTGGGCATGGCATAGCCCACACGTATATATCCAAATATCATTGATTATGACCAAATAAGTTCAGAGTTATGACTACCTCACATATTATATAGCCTGCGGGAGTGGCACCGCCCACTTTTCCAAAGCTAGATATAGCCTATGCCGTACCCAGCTAACTTCGGAACCTATTATGAAAGTTTCAAAGAGATCGACTATAAACCTTGGACATTAATGAAGCACAAACAAAACACAACAAATGTGGGCATGGCACATCCCACTTTCCAAAATTATTGAAATCTTGACTAAAGGACAGGTATATATCCAAATATCATTGATTTAGACCAAATAAGCTCACAGCTTTGTCGACCTGAAATTTTATATAACCTGCGGGAGTGGCACCGCCAGCTTTTCCAAAAATATATAGCCTATGCCGTACCCAGCTAACTTCTGAACCTATTATAAAAGTGTCAAAGAGATCGACTATAAACCTTGGACATTAATGAAGCACAAACAAAACACAACAAATGTGGGCATGGCACATCACACTTTTCCAAAGTTATGTAAATCTTGACTCAAGGGCACATATATCCAAATATCGTTGATTTAGACCAAATTAGTTCAGAGTTATGACGAATTGAAATTTGATATAGCCTGGCCTTGGTACCGCCCACTTTTTCAAAAATATATAGCCTATGTCGTACCCAGCGACCTTCTGAACCTATTATGAAAGTTTCAAAGAGATCGACTTTAAGCTTTGGACATTAATGAAGCACGAACAAAACACAGCAAATGTGGGCATGACATAGCCCACACGTATATATCCAAATATCATGATGTGGCGGCCGCCGTGGTGTGAAGGTAGTGTTGCTGGCCTACCACACCGAAGGTCCATGGTTCGAGCCCTGGTACAGGTAACATCAAAAGTGATTTGAAAAAAGTTTTTCAAAACGGGGTCGCCCCTCGCCAGTGGTTTGGCAAACTCTCCGAGTGTATTTCTGCCATGACAGGCTTCTCAGCAAAAAATTCATCTCCTTTGTAGATGCCGTTCGGAGTCGGCAAAAAACTGTAGGTCCCACCAATTTGTAGGGAAAATTCAAATCGGCACACCACAAATTGGAAGAGAAGCTTGGCGCAAAAATCTCTTAGGAGGTTTATGATGATATACCTGTTGTATATCGCGCCATAGAGAGAGAGAGAGTTCAGAGTTATGACGAATTGAAATTTAATATAGCCTGGGCGTGGTACCGCCCACTTTTTCAAAACTATATAGCCTATGTCGTACCCAGCGACCTTCTGAACCTATTATGAAAGTTTCAAAGAGATCGACTTTACGCTTTGGACATTAATGAAGCACAAACAAAACACAACAAACGTGGGCATGGCATAGCCCACACGTATATATCCAAATATCATTGATTATGACCAAATAAGTTCAGAGTTATGACTACCTCACATTTTATATAGCCTGCGGGAGTGGCACCGCCCACTTTTCCAAAGCTAGATATAGCCTATGCCGTACCCAGCTAACTTCGGAACCTATTATGACAGTTTCAAACAGATCGACTATAAACCTTGGACATTAATGAAGCACAAGAAAAACACAACAAATGTGGGCATGACACATCCCACTTTTCCAAAATTATTTAAATCTTAACTAACGGACACGTATCTATCCAAATATCATTGATTTAGACCAAATAAGCTCAGAGCTATGACGACCTGAAATTTTATATAGCCTGGAGTCGTGCCCCAGTCCACTTTTCCAAAACTATATATAGCCTATGCCATACCCAGCGAACTTTTGAACCTATTATGAAAATTTCAAAGAAATATACTATAAACTTTGGTCATTAATGAAGCACAAACAAAACACAACAAATGTGGGCATGACATAGCCCACTTTTCCAAAATTATTTACATCTTGACTAAAGGACACGTATATATCCAAATATCATTGATTTAGACCAAATTAGTTCAGAGTTATGACGCATTGAAATTTTATATAACCTGCGGGAGTGGCACCGCCCACTTTTCCAAAACTATATATAGCCTATGCCGTACCCAGTTAACTTCTGAACCTATTATGAAAATTTCAAAGAGATCGACTATAAACCTTGGACATTAATGAAGCACAAACAAAACACAACAAATGTGGGGATGACATAGCCCACTTTTCCAAAATTATTTACATCTTGACTAAAGGACACGTATATATCCAACTATCATTGATTTAGACCAAATTAGTTCAGAGTTATAACGAATTGAAATGGTTTATAGCCTGGGGGCGTGGCACTATCCACTTTCCAAAACTATATGTAGCCTATGCCGTACCCAGTTAACTTCTGAACCTATTATGAAAGTTTCAAAGAGATCGAATATAAACTTTGGTCATTAATGAAGCACAAACAAAACACAACAAATGTGGGCATGACATAGCCCACTTTTCCAAAATTATTTACATCTTGACTAAAGGACACGTATATATCCAAATATCATTGATTTAGACCAAATTAGTTCAGAGTTATGACGCATTGAAATTTTATATAACCTGCGGGAGTGGCACCGCCCACTTTTCCAAAACTATATATAGCCTATGCCGTACCCAGTTAACTTCTGAACCTATTATGAAAGTTTCAAAGAGATCGAATATAAACTTTGGTCATTAATGAAGCACAAACAAAACACAACAAATGTGGGCATGACATAGCCCACTTTTCCAAAATTATTTACATCTTGACTAAAGGACACGTATATATCCAAATATCATTGATTTAGACCAAATTAGTTCAGAGTTATGACACATTGAAATTTTATATAACCTCCGGGAGTGGCACCGCCCACTTTTCCAAAACTATATATAGCCTATGCCGTACCCAGTTAACTTCTGAACCTATTATGAAAATTTCAAAGAGATCGACTATAAACCTTGGACATTAATGAAGCACAAAGAAAACACAACAAATGTGGGTATGGCACATCCCACTTTTCCAAATTATTTAAATCTTGACTAAAGGACACGTATCTATCCAAATATCATTGATTTAGACCAAATAAGCTCACAGCTTTGACGACCTGAAATTTTATATAACCTGCGGGAGTGCCACCGCCCTCTTTTCCAAAACTATATATAGCCTATGCCGTACCCAGCTAACTTCTGAACCTATTATGAAAGTTTCAAAGAGATCGACTATAAACCTTGGACATTAATGAAGCACAAACAACACACAACAAATGTGGGTATGGCGCATCCCACTTTTCCAAATTATTTAAATCTTGACTAAAGGACACGTATATATCCAAATATCATTGATTTAGACCAAATAAGCTCACAGCTTTGACGACCTGAAATTTTATATAACCTGCGGGAGTGCCACCGCCCACTTTTCCAAAACTATATATAGCCTATGCCGTACCCAGTTAACTTCTGAACCTATTATGAAAGTTTCAAAGAGATCGACTATAAACTTTGGTCATTAATGAAGCACAAACAAAACACAACAAATGTGGGCATGACATAGCCCACTTTTCCAAAATTATTTACATCTTGACTAAAGGACACGTATATATCCAACTATCATTGATTTAGACCAAATTAGTTCAGAGTTATAACGAATTGAAATGGTTTATAGCCTGGGGGCGTGGCACTATCCACTTTCCAAAACTATATGTAGCCTATGCCGTACCCAGCGAACTTCTGAACCTATTATGAAAGTTTCAAAGAGATCGAATATAAACTTTGGTCATTAATGAAGCACAAACAAAACACAACAAATGTGGGCATGACATAGCCCACTTTTCCAAAATTATTTACATCTTGACTAAAGGACACGTATATATCCAAATATCATTGATATAGACCAAATTAGTTCAGAGTTATGACGCATTGAAATTTTATATAACCTGCGGGAGTGGCACCGCCCACTTTCCAAACCTATATATAGCCCATGCCGTACCCAGTTAACTTCTGAACCTATTATAAAAGTTTCAAAGAGATCGACTATAAACTTTGGTCATTAATGAAGCACAAACAAAACACAACAAATGTGGGCATGACATAGCCCACTTTTCCAAAATTATTTACATCTTGACTAAAGGACACGTATATATCCAAATATCATTGATTTATACCAAATTAGTTCAGAGTTATGACGCATTGAAATTTTATATAACCTGCGGGAGTGGCACCGCCCACTTTCCAAAACTATATATATCCTATGCCGTACCCAGTTAACTTCTGAACCTATTATGAAAGTTTCAAAGAGATCGACTATAAACTTTGGTCATTAATGAAGCACAAACAAAACACAACAAATGTGGGCATGACATAGCCCACTTTTCCAAAATTATTTACATCTTGACTAAAGGACACGTATATATCCAAATATCATTGATTTAGACCAAATTAGTTCAGAGTTATGACGCACTGAAATTTTATATAACCTGCGGGAGTGGCACCGCCCACTTTCCAAAACTATATATAGCCTAAGTTACACGAGCAGGTACCATAATACCACTCAACGGCGCACCCTGTGATCACGTTGCTAAGCGTGTGACTTATTTAGTTCAATAAGAGGGAATCGCTGACGCGGCACACGCGCAACCATCGATCAGGTCACCTTACGTTAGTTATGGGAATTGCACGGTAAGCAATTGCTGTCTACACGCGCGAGCAGTTATGGGTAAAGCATGGGAACTGCAACATAATCATTTTAGTTAGGCTAAGAAGTTATTTAAGTAAGTTGCAACGTATGTTTACAGTCAGTTGTTAATTAGCGTGCAAGCGGCACGAATAAAGAAGTTGTAACGTTTGTTGAAATCGTTTCCTTGTTTCATTTCATAGTATCGGAGGACACTTGGTTCCTCCGCACCTTTAATTTTTTTACATCTCCCTCGACACGGGAGATAACTGGCGCCCGAGCTTCGGAGTTCAGTGCAGGGTCCGTGTGTGATAAGTGAAAAATATCCTAATTTAACAAAAAAGAGAGAAAGAAAAGTGAAAAATATCCTAATTTAACAAAAAAGAGAGAGAGGAGAAAGTGAAAAATCTCCTAATTTAACAATAAAAGAGAGAGAGGAAAGTGAAAAATCTCCTAATTTAACAATAAAAGAAGAGTGAGAAAAAGGCGAAAATTCTCCTAATTTAACAGTGAAAAAAATCCTCCAATGAGACATTGGATCGTGTAAGTCATACGTATATTTTCTTACAGTTCTTATATTTTCAGTATACCCAATCATGAACGCCGACGAAATGAAAAGATCATTGACGGAAATGAATGGCGCCGTGAATGCCATGCTCGCCCAGCTGAAGAAATTCGAGGAGCGCCTCAAAAGCGTAGAATCGACAAACGCTGATGAGTCCATACAAGGACTTAGCCAAACTCTAGAGCGACTAGAAAGTAGGGTAGAAGAGGTTCGTCGGCAATCTGTCGATAGTGAGGCAACACCAGTAGAAGAGCCACTTGTGACTCCTCAGACGGAGGAGGATCTTAAGGAAATAGCGAGGTTACCGGATTGTGTGAAAGAGCTTCAAGTGTTTGATGGATCCCGGGAGCACTATACCTCCTGGATCCATAGTGTAGAACAGGTCCTAAGTGACTATAAACCCGTACGGCAAAAGCCAATATATAGGGCAATTTTGAGGCACATAAGATGCAAAATTAGGGGAGCGGCAGATGCTGCTCTGGTGTCCCATAATATTCTAGACTCCGATTGGAAGAAAATCAAGGAGATTCTCTCGTTGCATTATGCGGACGTCAGGGATATTGAAACCCTTGATCAGCAACTTACCCTTATGACCCAGGGGCGACAAAAGTTGTCCGAATTCTATGCCCAAATCAACAAGCAATTGTCACTTATGATAAATACGATAAGCACAGATAAATATGTGCACACAGAAACGGTGAAGGCATTGGCCGAGGCACATAGACGAAGAGCCTTGGATGTCTTTATCAGGGGGCTAAACGGCGACTTGCCGACTTTGCTTCTTATGCAGAAGCCGAAATCCCTGCCTGAGGCTTACTCGTCATGCCTCACGTTCATGAACGTGGATCGGCGAAACGCTATTTATCGCCCCCCACAGGCACTAAATAGAAGTGGCCGAATGTTCGGCGATACGTACCAATCTCCAACAAGGCGATATTTTTCGCGCGGCAGCACAGACTACTCTGGCACACCGCAGAATCCAGCCCCGACCCATTCTAGGTACAATTATGCAACCCACTTCAATGGGAGCTTTGCAGACCGACATCAAAATCAGAGGGGATTCAACTCCCCATACGCTAGGTCAGGGCAAACCAGGAGTAGCCACCAATCTGCGCAAAGCTGGCGCAACAACAGTGACCCCCCAACGGCTTTAAGAGTGGATGCCGGTGCATCCTCTCAAACCCGCCAGACGGGAAATTCCAGGTTCTCTAGGTACGACGGGCCAAGGAAAAGTCAAGTTCCAACAAAATTCTCAAACAACGAAGCAAACAAGAAACAGAAATTGTTTCATCTAGTGGCCGTAGACGAAGAGGAGGGAGAGGATGCCTCCAGTGAACAAAAAGAGTCAACAACCGACCAACTAAATTTTACAATGGGAGCCTCGTGTCCGGCGTACCATATTTAGAATACGTTACTCAGGGTCAAGGTATTTTAGAGTTCCTAGTTGATACCGGCGCAAACAAAAATTACATTAGCGAGCGAGTAGCTTTGAACACTACCCCAGTGGAAAAACCATTCCACGTAATCTCGGCGGGGGGAAAAATCAAAATCGACAAGAAAGTTTGCGGAAATTTTTTTCAGTTTGTTGGCAGGAATCTGGCGACTACATTCTTTGTTCTCCCTGGTCTAGAATCATTTGACGGGATAATAGGGGATGATACTCTCTCAGAAATTAAAGCAGTGTTAGATAGGGAGCTCAATACCCTCATCCTTAAACCAGACATCCTTCTGCCTCTTAAACGAAAGACAGCACAACAGGTTAACTCCATTAATTTAGACATCCCTCTTGACAATTATGTCACCGAACGTACGAAAAGCAAGCTATATGGGATACTGGAAAAATACGAAACTTTATTCGGCCCAGTCGACCAAGCCATGGAAATTCAAACCAACCTCCAGGCTGAGATAAGAACAATAACCGAAACCCCCATTTACACCAAAAGCTATCCCTACCCCGTCAATATGCGTGGAGAAGTCGAAAGACAAATTCAGGAACTGCTTTCACAAGGCATTATCCGTCCGTCAAAGAGTCCTTATAACTCCCCCATATGGGTTGTCCCAAAAAAATCCGGCTCGGATGAAGAAAAGAAATACCGGATGGTCATTGATTTTAAAAGGCTAAACGCCGTAACCATTTCCGATACATATCCCATCCCGGACATCAACGGGACTATTGCCAGCCTTGGCGAAGCCAAATATTTTACCACGCTGGACTTAACGTCAGGATTCCACCAAATCCCAATGAAGAAGCGTGACATTCCCAAAACGGCCTTTTCCACAATGAATGGAAAATATGAATTCTTGCGACTTCCTTTCGGACTAAAAAATGCGCCCTCTATCTTCCAAAGAATGATAGACGACGTCCTCAAAGAATTCATAGGTCGAATTTGTTTTGTATATATCGACGATATAATTATCTTCAGCAAGGAAGAGGCCACCCATTTGAAGGACATCGAAACAATTCTTTCTAGACTACTAACAGCGGGACTCAAAGTCAACCTCCAAAAAACACAGTTTTTAAAAAGAAGCGTCGAATTTCTGGGTTATATTGTAACCTCCGAAGGAATCCTGCCAGATCCTAAGAAAATAAATTCAATAAGAAACCTTTTGCCACCCTCAAATCTAAAAGAGCTCAAAAGCTTTTTAGGTTTAACTTCTTACTACAGAAAATTTATTCGTGACTACGCCAAAATCGCGAAACCACTCACTAACCTCACAAGGGGCGAACACGCACAGGTTAAGGCTACGCAGTCCAAAAAAGTGCCAATATCATTAAATAAGGACGCGCTTAGGGCATTCGATGACCTTAAGGGAATATTAACAACCTCAGAAGTCTTAACACTTCCCAACTTTGAAAAGACCTTTAACTTAACAACAGACGCCTCAGACTACGCTATTGGCGCGGTATTGTCTCAGGACTACGATGGTAAAGACAAGCCAATTGCGTTTATATCAAGAAGTTTAACAACCACAGAGGAAGGGTATGCTACAAACGAAAAAGAGATGCTCGCCATCGTTTGGGCATTAGACAATCTAAGAAATTACCTGTATGGTGCCAAGAAAATACGTATATTTACCGATCACCAACCACTAACTTTCTCCCTCAGCAATCGCAACTACAATGCCAAACTGAAGCGATGGAAAGCCCGGATCGAGGAATACAATTACGAACTCATCTATAAACCAGGAAAATCTAACGTCGTGGCTGATGCCCTTTCTCGCCTTAAAACACAAGTAAATCAACTGACTGATTCGATGTCGTCCACATCCGAGGCGGGTAGTCAGAATGCAACCATGGGATCAGATTCCGATACGGTCCATAGCGCAGAACAAGATAACTCGGACCTGATTCCCTTCGTGGAAGTGCCACTAAATGTTTTCAGAAACCAAATCGTGTTCGGGGGCAGACTTCAAATTTACGAAGAACCGCACCCTGGACACTCACGCCACTACGTAGGAATAGAAAATATTAGTGAAAACGAATTAGTTAGCATTTTGAAAGAAAAACTGAACCCAAATGTCATTAACGGTATCAAAATACCGGAAGATCAGTTGGGCCTATTGCAGAGAGTCTATTTAGAACATTTCATTAACTATAAGGTGCGAATAGCGCAAACCCTTGTGGAGGACTTGAGAAACCCAGATAGTGTGTGTGAGGCAATAATGAAAGAGCACAAGAGGGCTCACCGTAATGCCACGGAGAATAGGAAACAACTTCTTGAGCGTTGCTATTTTCCCAAGATGAGCAGTCAAATAAGGAAATATGTACTGGCTTGTGAGACGTGCAAACTCAGTAAGTACGACAGGCACCCCCATAGGCCAGAATTACAGGCTACACCAATCCCGTCGCGACCGTGCGAGATCCTTCACTTAGACATATTCGAAATTCAGGGGGAAAAATTTTTGAGTTGTATTGATAAATTTTCGAAATTTGCAAAGCTTTTCCACATCAGAAACAAAGGAACCCTGCACCTTAGGCACAAAATAGTAAAACTTCTGCACTATTTTACTACCCCTAGAATTTTAGTCACCGATAACGAACGAGGATTGATTAGCCCAGTTATACAAAGCTTGTTAGAATCTCTAGGAATTCAGCTTTACCGCACTCCAACTCAGAGGAGTGAGGTGAATGGCCAAATCGAGAGATTTCACTCTACGTTACTAGAAATTTTTAGATGCCTAAAGGCGGAGAATGAAGCCCTCAGGACTAAGGAACTTGTTATCATAGCTGTAGATCGCTATAATAATTCAGTTCACTCGGTAACGAACAAAAGACCAACAGACATTTTTTTTAACCGCTCACAAGCTTCCAATTTCCAGGAACTCCTTGACCAGAGCAGAAAGATGAACATCCAAATTAAAACACTGTTGAGGGAAAAGCAATTGGCCCAGATAAAAAAACATAATAAAAAAAGAATGCTACCGGAGCGTTATGACGAAAATGACGTCATATACGTGAAGGATAAGCAAATAAAGGGGAAGCAAAAACCTTTATATAAAAAAGAAATCGTTTCAAAAGACAATAAAGTTTCAGTCACCACACTTAGTGGAAAAAAGATTCACAAACTCCACATTAAAAATATAAAAAGAAGGAGACAAACTACTCCCACACAATAAAACAAACAAACAAAAGATATGAAAATAAATTATAAAACATCTGGCACCAAGGGGGAGTTTATCTAACAAGAGCGGGCTTGTAAGTGGGACAAATCGTGCCTTAGTAGGTTGCGGCGCCATCGATTATGACAAATGGCTACGTTGCTCCCAAAACGGATAACACGATCCCCCATAGCTGGTTCGAGAAATGTTAACACCTCTGGTCCAGATGAAAAAGAAAAAAGGAAAATTTAAGCTTATGCGCCTAATCCGCTAAGCAAATATTTATTTAACTCTCTGCGCCTAATCCGTAGATGAAAAAGAAAAAAGGAAAATTTAAGCTTATGCGCCTAATCCGCTAAGCAAATATTTATTTAACTCTCTGCGCCTAATCCGTAGATGAAAAAGAAAAAAAGAAAAATTTAAGCTTATGCGCCTAATCCGCTAAGCAAATATTTATTTAATTCTCTGCGCCTAATCCGTAGATGAAAAAGAAAAAAGGAAAATTTAAGCTTATGCGCCTAATCCGCTAAGCAAATATTTATTTAATTCTCTGCGCCTAATCCGTAGATGAAAAAGAAAAAAGGAAAATTTAAGCTTATGCGCCTAATCCGCTAAGCAAATATTTATTTAACTCTCTGCGCCTAATCCGTAGATGAAAAAGAAAAAAAAGAAAAATTTAAGCTTATGCGCCTAATCCGCTAAGCAAATATTTATTTAACTCTCTGCGCCTAATCCGTAGATGAAAAAGAAAAAAAGAAAAATTTAAGCTTATGCGCCTAATCCGCTAAGCAAATATTTATTTAATTCTCTGCGCCTAATCCGTAGATGAAAAAGAAAAAAAGAAAAACAAACCTAAGCTTATGCGCCTAATCCGCTAGGCAAATTAAAAACGAAAAAAAATAAAATAAAAAAAAATAAAATAAATTAAAAATTTTTTAACCTTTTTATTTTTCCTAAATTTTTTTTCCTTTTTTATTTTTAAAAAATTTTCGGTAATAACAATATAAAGTAAATTCTTTAAATTTTATTTTAATCTTCCCTACTAATCATAGTAAGAAATTTAACAGAACATAACTTGTAAACCACTAACAAAATAATATCGCAGGAAAAGCGATGATCCTAAACTAAGATAGTAACACTAGTTTAATGATAATCAATGTAATCGTAAGAATTCCGCTTACTAATAATACCTTCCTACTATCAGCAACATTTTACCTTTTTACTAATTAGATAAGCTTAACTCACTTTCTTAGAACCTAGCAACTACTAACTTACTAACAACATTAAATTAGAATTAACATCTTGCGTTGCAGATTCCCACTGCTGGCATCAGCCATCAGCGCACTACATATATTCAACTACAAGGCTCCAATAGTAACCATCCAGAGCGGAGATGGGTGGATCATTGGGGGCTCATTCAAACTCATCCACGTCATCGACCTACAAAAATATACCACGATGGTGACTCAAATGGACAAACTGGCAGGCCATCTAACCAAACGAACCGACGAGCAACTCTTAGCCCAGCACTACATCAACCAAACACTCGAACGACTCGAAGAGTTGATGGGGAGCACAAGCAATACTAGAGTCACCCGATCTATTGACTGGATAGGGTCAGCATGGAAATGGCTGGCAGGATCCCCTGACGCAACAGATTGGAACAATATCCTCCACAGCCAAAACCAGATAATCGCGAACAACAACCACCAATATAAGGTCAATAAAAAGCTATTCACCACCACCCAAAAAGTATTGAAGCGAATTGAAGAAGTGGTGAACCGCACCAACTACGTGGTAAAAGAAACAGAAGGAATCGAATTCGAGCAAAGCGCACTTCACAACATCGTCCTCGTTCGCGAAGAGGTCAATGAATTTGTGCGAGCATGCCAATTGGCAAAGCGAGGAATTGTTAACACCAACTTGTTAGACATAGACGAGGTTAACCAAATCCTATCCGAAGTAGAAACCCTCCCATACCAGAATGTAATTGAGGCAATCGAATATGGTCAACCATCGGTCCTCACAAACGGGACACTTCTCCTCTATGTCCTATCAATGCCGAAAGTGACGGCCAATAAATATAATCTCCTGATTACCCGCGCTGGAATCTACGCTGGTAAACAAGTGGACCTACCGTTCGACAGAATGCTGGTAAACCAAGAAGAGACATACGGGTTGACGAAGGATTGTATGGTTATCGGCTCATCCACGGTATGCAGCTCTGAGTCCTTAATTGCGTTGGAAGAGAACAGCTGCCTGCCACGACTCTTAAAAGGTGGGGCTGCTAGTTGTCAATTTATTAGACGCAACGGATCCCATATAGAGCTGGTAAACGAAAATACCATTTTCATTTCAAACTACCAAGGTGTAATAAGGAGCAACAATGCCACAAATACTATTAATGGCACTTACGTAATTCAATTCAACAACGAGACAATCAGGATTGGCGATCAAGAATTTTCCAGCAATGAAGCTGTTACAGCGCACGTCCTCCCAGCCGTACTTTCTGACATAAAAAACCACACCATGAAAGTCAACTTGGAATACATCCACGACCTGACAATGGAGAATGTTAAGTATCTAGGGTATGTCAATGAAAGAATCAATTTTTCTATCGTTACAGAGGCTATCTCGATCTGCGCAATAGCCCTTATTGCCGGAACGATGTGGAGATGTTACACAAAGAAATTAGACCTTCCACCGGTTCAAATTCCTACGCATTGGACAGGAAACATTGACATAAATGAATTTTATCGCTCGGATCCTAGCCTGCCAGTCACAATCGTCAGTACCAACTCATTACCAGAAGGTTGCAATCACTCCCTACAAAATTTCTCCCCCTCACGCTTTTCGACATTTGATCTACGAGACGCAGATCTTTAAAGGGGGAGGAGTTACACGAGCAGGTACCATAATACCACTCAACGGCGCACCCTGTGATCACGTTGCTAAGCGTGTGACTTATTTAGTTCAATAAGAGGGAATCGCTGACGCGGCACACGCGCAACCATCGATCAGGTCACCTTACGTTAGTTATGGGAATTGCACGGTAAGCAATTGCTGTCTACACGCGCGAGCAGTTATGGGTAAAGCATGGGAACTGCAACATAATCATTTTAGTTAGGCTAAGAAGTTATTTAAGTAAGTTGCAACGTATGTTTACAGTCAGTTGTTAATTAGCGTGCAAGCGGCACGAATAAAAAAGTTGTAACGTTTGTTGAAATCGTTTCCTTGTTTCATTTCATAGTATCGGAGGACACTTGGTTCCTCCGCACCTTTAATTTTTTTACATCTCCCTCGACACGGGAGATAACTCTATGCCGTACCCAGTTAACTTCTGAACCTATTATGAAAGTTTCAAAGAGATCGACTATAAACTTTGGTCATTAATGAAGCACAAACAAAACACAACAAATGTGGGCATGACATAGCCCACTTTTCCAAAATTATTTACATCTTGACTAAAGGACACGTATATATCCAAATATCATTGATTTAGACCAAATTAGTTCAGAGTTATGACGCATTGAAATTTTATATAACCTGCGGGAGTGGCACCGCCCACTTTCCAAAACTATATATAGCCTATGCCGTACCCAGTTAACTTCTGAACCTATTATGAAAGTTTCAAAGAGATCGACTATAAACTTTGGTCATTAATGAAGCACAAACAAAACACAACAAATGTGGGCATGACATAGCCCACTTTTCCAAAATTATTTACATCTTGACTAAAGGACACGTATATATCCAACTATCATTGATTTAGACCAAATTAGTTCAGAGTTATAACGAATTGAAATGGTTTGTAGCCTGGGGGCGTGGCACTATCCACTTTCCAAAACTATATGTAGCCTATGCCGTACCCAGCGAACTTCTGAACCTATTATGAAAGTTTCAAAGAGATCGAATATAAACTTTGGTCATTAATGAAGCACAAACAAAACACAACAAATGTGGGCATGACATAGCCCACTTTTCCAAATTATTTAAATCTTGACTAAAGGACACGTATCTATCCAAGTATCATTGATTTAGACCAAATAAGCTCACAGCTTTGACGACCTGAAATTTTATATAACCTGCGGGAGTGCCACCGCCCTCTTTTCCAAAACTATATATAGCCTATGCCGTACCCAGCTAACTTCTGAACCTATTATGAAAGTTTCAAAGAGATCGACTATAAACCTTGGACATTAATGAAGCACAAACAACACACAACAAATGTGGGTATGGCGCATCCCACTTTTCCAAATTATTTAAATCTTGACTAAAGGACACGTATATATCCAAATATCATTGATTTAGACCAAATAAGCTCACAGCTTTGACGACCTGAAATTTTATATAACCTGCGGGGGTGCCACCGCCCACTTTTCCAAAACTATATATAGCCTATGCCGTACCCAGTTAACTTCTGACCCTATTATGAAAGTTTCAAAGAGATCGACTATAAACTTTGGTCATTAATGAAGCACAAACAAAACACAACAAATGTGGGCATGACATAGCCCACTTTTCCAAAATTATTTACATCTTGACTAAAGGACACGTATATATCCAACTATCATATATTTAGACCAAATTAGTTCAGAGTTATAACGAATTGAAATGGTTTATAACCTGCGGGAGTGGCACCGCCCACTTTCCAAACCTATATATAGCCCATGCCGTACCCAGTTAACTTCTGAACCTATTATGAAAGTTTCAAAGAGATCGACTATAAACTTTGGTCATTAATGAAGCACAAACAAAACACAACAAATGTGGGCATGACATAGCCCACTTTTCCAAAATTATTTACATCTTGACTAAAGGACACGTATATATCCAAATATCATTGATTTATACCAAATTAGTTCAGAGTTATGACGCATTGAAATTTTATATAACCTGCGGGAGTGGCACCGCCCACTTTCCAAAACTATATATAGCCTATGCCGTACCCAGTTAACTTCTGAACCTATTATGAAAGTTTCAAAGAGATCGACTATAAACTTTGGTCATTAATGAAGCACAAACAAAACACAACAAATGTGGGCATGACATAGCCCACTTTTCCAAAATTATTTACATCTTGACTAAAAGACACGTATATATCCAACTATCATTGATTTAGACCAAATTAGTTCAGAGTTATAACGAATTGAAATGGTTTATAGCCTGGGGGCGTGGCACTATCCACTTTCCAAAACTATATGTAGCCTATGCCGTACCCAGCGAACTTCTGAACCTATTATGAAAGTTTCAAAGAGATCGAATATAAACTTTGGTCATTAATGAAGCACAAACAAAACACAACAAATGTGGGCATGACATAGCCCACTTTTCCAAAATTATTTACATCTTGAATAAAGGACACGTATATATCCAAATATCATTGATTTAGACCAAATTAGTTTTGAGTTATGACGCACTGAAATTTTATATAACCTGCGGGAGTGGCACCGCCCACTTTCCAAAACTATATATAGCCTATGCCGTACCCAGTTAACTTCTGAACCTATTATGAAAGTTTCAAAGAGATCGACTATAAACTTTGGTCATTAATGAAGCACAAACAAAACACAACAAATGTGGGCATGACATAGCCCACTTTTCCAAAATTATTTACATCTTGACTAAAGGACACGTATATATCCAAATATCATTGATTTAGACCAAATTAGTTCAGAGTTATGACGCATTGAAATTTTATATAACCTGCGGGAGTGGCACCGCCCACTTTCCAAAACTATATATAGCCTATGCCGTACCCAGTTAACTTCTGAACCTATTATGAAAGTTTGAAAGAGATCGACTATAAACTTTGGTCATTAATGAAGCACAAACAAAACACAACAAATGTGGGCATGACATAGCCCACTTTTCCAAAATTATTTACATCTTGACTAAAGGACACGTATATATCCAAATATCATTGATTTATACCAAATTAGTTCAGAGTTATGACGCATTGAAATTTTATATAACCTGCGGGAGTGGCACCGCCCACTTTCCAAAACTATACATAGCCTATGCCGTACCCAGTTAACTTCTGAACCTATTATGAAAGTTTCAAAGAGATCGACTATAAACTTTGGTCATTAATGAAGCACAAACAAAACACAACAAATGTGGGCATGACATAGCCCACTTTTCCAAAATTATTTACATCTTGACTAAAGGACACGTATATATCCAACTATCATTGATTTAGACCAAATTAGTTCAGAGTTATAACGAATTGAAATGGTTTATAGCCTGGGGGCGTGGCACTATCCACTTTCCAAAACTATATGTAGCCTATGCCGTACCCAGCGAACTTCTGAACCTATTATGAAAGTTTCAAAGAGATCGAATATAAACTTTGGTCATTAATGAAGCACAAACAAAACACAACAAATGTGGGAATGACATAGCCCACTTTTCCAAATTATTTAAATCTTGACTAAAGGACACGTATCTATCCAAATATCATTGATTTAGACCAAATAAGCTCACAGCTTTGACGACCTGAAATTTTATATAACCTGCGGGAGTGCCACCGCCCTCTTTTCCAAAACTATATATAGCCTATGCCGTACCCAGCTAACTTCTGAACCTATTATGAAAGTTTCAAAGAGATCGACTATAAACCTTGGACATTAATGAAGCACAAACAACACACAACAAATGTGGGTATGGCGCATCCCACTTTTCCAAATTATTTAAATCTTGACTAAAGGACACGTATATATCCAAATATCATTGATTTAGACCAAATAAGCTCACAGCTTTGACGACCTGAAATTTTATATAACCTGCGGGAGTGCCACCGCCCACTTTTCCAAAACTATATATAGCCTATGCCGTACCCAGTTAACTTCTGAACCTATTATGAAAGTTTCAAAGAGATCGACTATAAACTTTGGTCATTAATGAAGCACAAACAAAACACAACAAATGTGGGCATGACATACCCCACTTTTCCAAAATTATTTACATCTTGACTAAAGGACACGTATATATCCAACTATCATTGATTTAGACCAAATTAGTTCAGAGTTATAACGAATTGAAATGGTTTATAGCCTGGGGGCGTGGCACTATCCACTTTCCAAAACTATATGTAGCCTATGCCGTACCCAGCGAACTTCTGAACCTATTATGAAAGTTTCAAAGAGATCGAATATAAACTTTGGTCATTAATGAAGCACAAACAAAACACAACAAATGTGGGCATGACATAGCCCACTTTTCCAAAATTATTTACATCTTGACTAAAGGAAACGTATATATCCAAATATCATTGATTTAGACCAAATTAGTTCAGAGTTATGACGCATTGAAATTTTATATAACCTGCGGGAGTGGCACCGCCCACTTTCCAAACCTATATATAGCCCATGCCGTACCCAGTTAACTTCTGAACCTATTATGAAAGTTTCAAAGAGATCGACTATAAACTTTGGTCATTAATGAAGCACAAACAAAACACAACAAATGTGGGCATGACATACCCCACTTTTCCAAAATTATTTACATCTTGACTAAAGGAAACGTATATATCCAAATATCATTGATTTAGACCAAATTAGTTCAGAGTTATGACGCATTGAAATTTTATATAACCTGCGGGAGTGGCACCGCCCACTTTCCAAACCTATATATAGCCCATGCCGTACCCAGTTAACTTTTGAACCTATTATGAAAATTTCAAAGAGATCGATTATAAACCTTGGACATTAATGAAGCACAAACAAAACACAACAAATGTGGGCATGACATAGCCCACTTTTCCAAAATTATTTACATCTTGACTAAAGGACACGTATATATCCAACTATCATTGATTTAGACCAAATTAGTTCAAAATTATGACGCATTGAAATTTGATATAGCCTGGGGGCGTGGCACTATCCACTTTCCAAAACTATATGTAGCCTATGCCGTACTCAGCGAACTTCTGAACCTATTATGAAAGTTTCAAAGAGATCGACTATAAACCTTGGACATTAATGAAGCACAAACAAAACACAACAGATGTGGGCATGACATAGCCCACTTTTCCAAAATTATTTTGTTATGGTTTACTTTCAATTGATAGTAATTGTTATTTGGTTCAATGCGGTTGGTTGGGTGACAGTTTTGATTCACCTTCCGGTTTGACGTTTAGCTACGGGAAAGTGCGTGATTTTTGCTGAAGTGGCAGCACCAAGTGGTTCAATCCGTTCATAGCAAGCATTTGAAGGTAACGACCAATCAGAATGTTCCACCTGGCAATAATCACGCCACATCAACGGGCAACGGAACTTTTCCATTGCGCAGTCGCGTTAAGTGAATAATTTTGGGCATAGCAGCGTCACCGGCATTCGACCAATTCAAAAAGTATACCTGATTTGAACGGGAGCGGTCGTGCGCGCAAAACAAAAAAAAAAAAAATTCGCGAATGTGTCAATGCTGAAACGAAACGTAGCGGCTTTTGTTTCTGCATAAAATAATCAACTTGCGTTGAAAAGAAAATATTTAAGATTTATCCTGAAAATACAGTGACGATTACTATCGCTACCGAAATACGTGTACAATTGAATTGGTAAAAATTCTCGAGGAAACTCTAAAATCGCTTGCGTACGTGTGTGTCTCGTCGTTGAGATTGTGTGTCGTGTAGCAAAAATAAAGGAAAAAAGCAAAATTCATAAAGAACAAGTGGTTTCAACATATTTGTTCAGCCAAATCTTTGTAAAGGCGTTGCATATTTTTTAACAATCAAAGCAACCTATTTAGGAGGCAAAAATACCCCATAAGAGTGATATCTGCTTAATCTTTTTAGCAAAAAAGGTTGGAGAAAAATTCTGTGAGTAAAATGTTTGTAGTGGCACCCTGACTTATAAAATCATTATATAAAGTGAAATCTTTTCATTAAATGGATTTGGCCTTGCTATTTTGGCATTTAACCCTTTCAGTACATCTTTTTACTGAGCCGTCCAAAAAATCTAAAATTTTACGCGAGACCTCTTATTGGTTCCCTTAGCAATAATAAATAAAAAAAATTTCAAAATTATTTTCGGAAAACCGTTTTTTTCAATGTTGCCATATGGCAACAAAATTCCTTAAAGGTACAGAAAAACACATATATGTAATATTTGAAATAAACATGTTTTATTCAATTTATTTTGTTTTATTTATGACATGCAATGCTGGAAATGGAAATATAAAATCAGAAATTAAAAAATATTCATATAAACATACATACGTACATAGAACATTTTTATAAACACTTCAATTTAAGTAATTACTAAGAACAAATCAAAAAGTAATGAAGATAATGAAAAAAATAATTAATACTGGAAATAATAAGAATAATAATACAAGTTAATAATATTAAAAATAATAATTCATTTTTTTATTAGAATAGTTGTAGGTTTTTAGCTTATATAATGGTAGTCCTTGAAGCAGTCCCGAGTTCCATTAGGGAGGCATAGATGAATATTGCATTTAGAACACTTGAACCTGGTATATCCTGAACATCCGTTTATTTTGCATCTGCGTTTCTCTTCTGTATGCTCCGGCCAATGTTGGTTTCCATCATATCGTATGAAAACAGCAGGCGCTGTTTCATTTGTTCGTCTTGATTTAGCTACACGTTCTTCGCTCAAAGCCGCTTTTGGCCGCCCCCGTTTTCTAGAACACTGATTTTTGTTGGACAAAGCAACTAGCCCATCAGCAACATCTTGTCGGAATTCTAAAAGGTCCATGTGCTTTTGAGTATTTGGGTCAATGCTGAACAAGTCTCTTTTATATTCTAGCCATGAATTGCATATGGCCATGTCTATGAAGTGGTCAAGCACCTTGAGTGTCCATTTTCGCGATCGTATTGAAATACGATATAGTAACAAAAGATAGTCAATTTTATCCACTCCCGCCATGTTTTTATTATACGCTTTAACGATGTTAGGCTTTCTTCTGTTCAAAACAATATCTTGTAACCTTGTGTAAAGGTTCATCACCATAAATTGAAGACACAAGTTCAACGGTACCACCATCAAGCCATTTCATAACAAAGATATTGTCTTCTCTTTCTATACGAAAGTCGAAGCTACCTCGACCTTCTTTTTTCAACTCCTTCTCAGATTTTAGGGGTACTTTACCAATCCTATTTCCTCGTATGGTACCGGTAGGCCAAATGCGCTTTTGTTTTAAACGTAATTAAAAATTAAGAGAAGAAAAATAATTGTCAAAAAAAAGCTTGAAATTTGTATTATCAGATACAGTTTTCGTTAAATGCACTACAATATCAGCGCAAAACCCTAAACTTTGACTAATTGAAACAGTTCCCTTACCCTGATATATTTCAAAATCGTAAATCATGCCTTTCGAACTGCAAAGACAAAATACTTTAATACCCCATTTCATGGGTTTTTTAGGCATGTATTGCCTTAATGCAGTCTTTCCTTTAAATGGATCATCATTTCATCAACACAAAGATTTTCGTCTTTGGGGATAGTGTAAAGTTTTTGGGTAAAAGCATCCACGAGTGGACGAATTTTATACAGTTTATGACTATTGGTTGCAGCTGTTGTAAATTTCAAATTATTTCGTATGGAATGAAATCGCGGTCTTGTCATGCATTGTGAGAAGCACGGAATTGCTGTGGCCTTTGACCAGTACATATCCAATCTAGGATACCCCAATGTGCCAATTGTTATCTCTAAAGCAAGAAATTTCAGAAATTCTTCCTTAGAGATGTTTAGAGATTTTCCACTTTGCAATAAAGATGTTTGATTAGTGGCTTGCAAAACTTGGTCTAGGAAATTTTCAAAAAAATACTCCAAGAAATAAACAACAGGGACTTTCATTTCATTATTTGCGTAAGTCTGAGTAAAACACGTATTGGGAGGAGTCCATGGTGCTTTCTTCCATCGGAACTCACAATTTTTTTCGGAATGAACTTAGAAACTTGACCTGAAATTGAGCTAGGTTCAGCTATTGGAGCCTCACCCAAACATACGTTTTCTTCGACGTCAATATTTGAAATATTAATTTCATACTGATCTTGCCGGGAAAGCTCTTCGATCAAAAAAGTTTCATTTTCTTCAAATGCATTTATTAAATTATCAAAAGTTTCTGTTTCTTGTGGATCCTCTGTGTCGGATATATCGGATATATCCGAGTCGTCAAAATTTATCAGAATTTTTACGATATCAGCTTCTTTCATTTTCCGTGACATGTCTAAAAAATGTTTGCTAAAGCTCAAAAAACGTCTAATCGCTATGAGTTACAAGCGCAAATGAATGTATGCTATTTAAAAATTGGTCGCACGTTATTGAGAGTTTGAACACCTTAAAATGCATATGTTGCCAAATGGCAACATATACATTTTAAAAAATTAGAGCGTCCGACACAAAGCTTTATAATTCAAAATTTCGATAGTAGTCTCTAAATTATTATTTATGGATGTATTTTCATCAAAAATCTTTAAAAAAGTTATAAAACATTTTTTCCAGCCGGAAAACAAAAAAGTGCCTTTTATTGAAAAAAATCGCAATGAATAGAATTGGTTCTTTCAAATAGCTCTATGAACTACAATATACTAAAAAAATGGTTTTTTGTGATTTTGTATTTTACTTAAAGGTTTAAACAACATAATTACTCATAAAAATAATAGTTTTTTTTTGAAATGGTGGAAACTATTCTGTCCCAAAGATTGATGTTGCCATATGGCAACAATATAGCGAAAGGGTTAAGAACTTGGGAAGGGGGTATTTTTTACAATAATTTCACAAAAACGTTATCTAGTTTGTACAGTTTTTTGATACTGTAACTCGTTTAGAAAATTACTTCTTTTCGAATTAAATACGCAGCTTACTTTTATGAAAGCATTCTGAATCAAGTTTAAATTGAGCTATGGAATCGGCAATTCTGTACGACGGCACGTGCTGCTGATGTGCGTCCGAGAGTCTCGGGGGGGGTGTATCGAGCGACGGGTTTTGACCTCCATGTCGATGGTCCGGGGGCGGAAGTTCTATATTTTGTGTCTGTTTAGAGATATTTGCAATCAAAGTAGAAAATTTTTCGTCATTTTCATGTGGTTGTTGTAATCACAGATTAGGGTGTACCAAAAAGTGCAAAAGTGTGTCCTGCTCAAAAATATTGTGGACCGCGTAGCGGGGGTTGGACCGGCTAAGGGTTATTCTTTTGAAAGGTGGCCAAAGGCCGCCTACGCGAAAAGGTGTTGTGCACATAAATACCTTGGATGAAGCCGCCTATTTGGGATCGGACCTAGCGCATTTTGAGTTTTTTGCTAATGGCTTTTCACTGAGACAAATTATTTGATTCCCGCCTTCGGATTGTTGGTGCAGAGATCGGAACGCGTCGATTAATGCCTTTCCCGAGATTTTTGAACGTATATTGGCGGTTGAATGCTGTCGTATAGAATTGCCATTGAATCTGAATAGTTTTAGCATTCGGCCTAAAACCTATTTAATCTAAGTTATGATGCATTTTTTAAGTCAGTATGCCTACTCAAGATGTTTAACCAAGAGCAAAGCGATTCTGCTCATTCAAAAATTGTCTTGCTTAGCGAACTACAAAAAGCTTACCACCTTAATCAAATTTATAATTAAAAGTGCATAGCGTGCGGTGCTGTAAAAGACTTGCTAGTAAAGCATAAACCTAGACAACAAAATACTAAACAAAAATCTACAAAAAAAAAAAATATATAAAAACAAGATAAAGCTACAAAAGTAAACTACAAAAACCACAACAAAAATAACAACTTGGCGATAATAAATAGCTAAAACAAACAAACCAACAAACAGAAGAAGTTCACAAAACAACAGTCAAAGAAATCACAACAACAACCACATCATTAGCAGCAGTAGCAGCAGCCACAACAACATTCCTGGATATCCAGCAACAACAACAGCGGGGGCCGCCTTCACATAGGCCCACCGCCATAAACCGCAACAACAACAACGCGCACCAGGGCGCGCAACAACCAGCAGCAGTAATTACAGCGGGGGCCGCCCTCATATAGGCCCACCGCACGACGACATCCAGCATTGACAACAGCGGGGGCCGCCGTAGTATAGGCCCGCCGCACTAACCCAGCAACCACAACACCACCAGCAACAACAACAACAGTAGCGCCCCACCAACGGCCTACTACAGCAAATGGGTGAGATCAAACCGATGTAGCTTGTTTCCTATATAAACTTAAAATTTTGAATCTATACTAAATCAGAACCTTAAAATTAAGAAAAAAGAAAGAAAAAAATTTTCAAATACAATTTGAACCTTGATGTAAAACTCAATTTAGAAAGATAAATGTAAAAACGAAGTTTATTCATAGAATAGATTAAAATTGTTTAGAAATAAAATGACTTAGAAGTTAGGAAATAGGAAGCAAAGTACGTTACACACAAAAAAAAGGGGTGAAAATATATATACATATATGTTTACTTAAAATTTAAAATATAAGGGCTAAATAATAACTAATCAATTTTGGAACAAAATAAAAACAAAATTCAAGTTTAAGATGTAAGGAGATAGTGAATAAGAATACAACAATACAAATAGAATAATATAGGCCTAAGTGAGGAAAGGAATCCGAAACGTAGAACTTAGAAAAGAAAATAGAATTTGAATTACATACATAAGTAGGTTTCGGAAGTAGTACAAGTACGTACCTATATTGTTTAGTTAACGTCATGAAATGAGAAAAATTTCTGATTACATACAGCAATAAAATAAAAAAAATAAATAAATAAAAAATAAAAATAAAAAAAAAAATAAAAATTATTATAGTATTTAAGAATGCTAACCTAAATCTTAATAAAATAAACCAAATGTAGGTAATATTACTTATAACAAATTAAAGGCCACCATAAATAAAAAAAAAATATACGCTAAAATAAATGCAAATAACATAAGAAAATGAATAAAAAAAAATAAAAAAAAAATTAAAATTGGTAATATGATAAACATAAGTTCGAAGTAATATAAGTAAGAAATTAATAGTAAGCAACTAAATTTGTATAGAAAAACTAAAATACTATGGAAAGACAAATCAAATATTTTCTTTCTTATGGTTTTTGTACTTGAGTTTTTTTTGCGGAAATATACCTTAACTGTAGATGAACACCTTTCTTTAGGGTAAATTTAAGCGACGATTTTTTTTATAATGAACTTTAAATAAATTTTGTATAAAATGGGAATGCTGACGTGGCTGTTGATTTAGAAGGCATATAGGATTCTAGGAAAGGGGCCATCGGGATTAGTTTGGTGCACCGATGGCCATGGATGAGGGTGGGCCAAGCACCGGGCGTCGCAACAACACCCGCGGCGCCCCCTTATAATGTTCGGCCTCTTTTTTTTAAATTTTTTTTTTCCAGCATGGTAACCGGCCATTTCCGGTTCGTTTTTTTATTTTTTTAGGGTTTCTTTTCCGGTTAATTTAAATTTATCTTAGTTTCCTTCTTCCGTTCGTTATTTCAGTGTTAATTTCGTTTTCATTTTCGGTTATTTTTAAATTTATATTTGAGTTAGTTTCGCTTTTGGTTATTTTTGAATTTTGATTTTCATTTTAAATATTTTAGTTGCCCGTTTCTTTTGAATTTATTTGATTTTCCGTTTTATTTGAGTTTTTGTATTTTGAATGTCAACGGTCTGTCCGTGGCATCCGGTGTTTTAACCGGATGTTGTTTTAAAAGTTGTTTTGCGCGGTTTCGCATTTCCCCGCGTATTTAAAGGCACGATCTGACCTTTTTCTGTTTATGGCGCAGGACGGTAAGGTTGGCAAGAACCCACCCCAGCCGACAATGACTAGCCACAGTGCGACCTCATATCGTGCCGACCGCCTTCCTTACTGCTCCACTATGATGCGCATACCATAACAGATGGCGCCCAACGTGGGGCCCGAAGCGCTGACCGCGGTGACTTTTCTGGTCAGCTTGTGAGGGTTCACTATCCCGTATGTCCCAGGTAGGCAGGCCCAGGAGCCGCCACCTGCGTTGCGACGGGATAGTGGGACCGATCAGGTTGTCCGGATTAGTCGTCGTGATCAGTAGCTGAGGGCTCCACGAGACTGAACGTCATGTCCACCGGAAGTTTTCATTTCACCCGGTGAGGCAGTGCTAAACGCACTTAGTTTTTTTTTGTAGTTTCAATTTTTTTGTCCCGGGTCTGTCGTCCGATGTCGGCTTCGGGAAAAATATAATATGTCCGCTAAGTGGGGTTTAGCTTTCTTGGGACTTATAATTTTATTTCTTTTGCCGAACGTGTCGGTGTAGTTTTGTCTTAGTTTTGTATGTGTTTTTTGGTAGGGATCCTTACTTCTCCAACCAGTCTCAGGGAGGCAGCTCTTAGCAGCCCCTGCATTGCGGGAGGAGGAGTAGGGACCCCATATGCACCCCTTTCCAACTGCGCAAGTCTGGGGAAAAGCGGTACCCAACCGCATCCTTTCATTGCGGCGTGGTTGAGGAGGGGTAATTCAAAAAAAAAAATAAATAAAGTTTTGACGTTTTGATCGCTGGTGTCCAGTGCTCCGACCAGTCTCAGGGAGGCAGCCATTAGCAGCCCCTGCATTGCGGTCCGGAGTACTGGAGTCCAAATAAGTTTAAAAAATTTTACCAATTTTCGCCACGGTACACCAACATGTCTCAGGGCGAGGTGTCTTATAACCACCCCTGCATTGCGGTAGGTGCACCTGGAAGAATGTCCTTGTCTAGTGTTATTTCGTTTTTTTTTTGTTATACCTATGCCTTCTGGTGATGGGATGTCAGCATTCCCATTAAATATATAAATACACAACTAGCTTTTGCCAAACTTTATACCGTTTTTGCTTTTTACATATTACATTTAAACACGTATATATACTAATAATCTAATTCTTTCAGCATATATATATTTATATGTATATATTTATTTTTTTTTGATATATTCGCGGTAATCAGTTGATGCAAATATCGGTTAGGAAAATTTGCATTAATTAAATTTTTATTTTTCAAAACCTTGCAATCGTCGGTATTATAGGGTGGGGGAGTGAATCTTGACTTGTTATACCTTCCAACCGCCCCTTGTAACCGAATACTTTTTTTTATATTTTTCTTGTTTATCTAACGTGGTTGGAGATTTTTCCTTTCAATATGGATCAGTCGGCTGAACGCATGACTACTAGGAATCCGGTACGAGGAAGTGGGGGCAAGCCTAGAAGTCAGGGTAGAGCGGCGCTTCCGAAGCAACCCACCAATCGACCTCTGGTACTGCATTCTCCAATAGGTAGTCCGGGCGGGGGAGATCCGACCAGGATAGTGTTGAATCCTGCTTCCAACCACAAAATGGATAGACCAGCTAGTACTGATATCCTTGACTCGTCCATGGCAGCAGATCCAATGCAAAATATTTTTGACCCTTCAACTGGCGTGTTAACAGGTATACAGGGGGAAGCTAGAGCTTCGGTTCAAGACCGTATACCTCCTGACACTTTAGGTGATAGGATCACTACGCCAAGGAACAATGCCGAGGTCCTTCCTGTAGATTCGTGGGTGAACGTGCTACATCAGCTGTTCAGGACATCGCAGGAGGAGATGCGGAACGAAATGAAGACGATCAGGGAGAACATGGACTTACTCAACGCCGCAGGTACATCGTCGCAGGGTAGTGCGACCTATACCAGGAACACCAATAGGGAGGAAAGGAACCAAGCCCCGACATTCGTTAGTAACCAGGCCAACATCGTTTCGAATAGCGTGGCAGTGAAACCACAGGATTGGAAGATTTGCTTCGATGGTACTGGAAGCGTTGCTGATTTTTTGCTTAAGTTGGACACCCTATGTGAGCGGACTCAATGCTCTAGCGACCAACTTATGGCGAGTTTTCATCTCTTTTTGTCAGGACGGGCGGAAGAATGGTATTGTCTGTTCACAAAGCAGAATCCAACCGCGAATTATCCCTTTTTGTGCTATTCCCTGAAGCGTGAGTTTGGAACATTGAAAAGTGACCACGAGATTATGATGGAAATCTCAATGCGTAAGCAGAAGCTAAGTGAGTCATACGACGTGTTCCACACTGACATAGTAGCACTTAACGCACGCCTTAGAGAACCGATGTCTGAAGCCCTGCTGATTGACATAATAAAGCGGAACGTCAACAGTAGCTTGAAGCTAATGCTCTTCAACGCGGGGGCTAGGACATTGCATGATCTACGCGATGTAGCACGAAGAGGGGAACAAGTTCTGAAAGAAAGCAAAATATTGGGAACCACTTACCATGTACGTCAGGTCAACGAGGCCCGCACGATAACACCGGACATGAGGATGGAAGGCGAGGATTGCGAAGCTGACCCGCAGATAGAGGCGTTGGAGTACCGGCGCAATAGAAAACCGGATTATTCCGGAATTCAATGTTGGAATTGTCAGGCCATGGGGCATTCGTATATTTATTGTGAGGAACCCATTAGGAGTCCCTTCTGCTTTAAGTGCG
The DNA here is from genome assembly GCA_949987695.1 of Merzomyia westermanni. NCBI lineage: Eukaryota > Metazoa > Arthropoda > Insecta > Diptera > Tephritidae > Merzomyia > Merzomyia westermanni. The sequence continues at coordinate 130,822,466 of OX465292.1, read as the reverse complement.
GGCATAGAGGCGTGTTTACCCCAAATTGTCCAAAGGACCATCGCCGGCAGGGAAACCAATATCCGAGCGAGAAGATGGGGGAAACTCGTTCGGTGCCATAGCCCCCATATCAGCCAGTGCTCAAGGAGTCGCCTCGAGTACTGAACCAAGTGGTAGGTCCCTCGCGAGCGGAGAGTTCCAAGGCAGTGTTGAGCTTCCAAGGAGCAGTGGCACTCTGGAGAAAGAATACCCAAAAATAGTTGTAACTTTTCCTGACAGTACAGACGGTTCTGATTCCGATAGTCCGAGGTCATCAACGGCAATTTCCAGGCCAGTCTCTCACCTAGTTTGGAACAAAGGGTAACCAATTATGAGCTAGTTAGGTCGAGAATTTTTCATAACCCAGAGTCATTTGTATCGGAAGATATTTTGAAATGTAGGAAGAGATATAATAGCCGAGTGCAGGAGCGTAAACTTTTACAAAGCACCACGTTAGTTCTTACGGAGGATGAAATGCCTCTGGTGCGAGTGCAAATTGAAAATAGTTTTCTGGTAGGATTGCTGGACTCGGGTGCGAATGTTTCTATTCTCGGCAAGGATTGTCAAAAGTTTTTGGATGCAAATGGGCTTAAGTACCACCCACTACAGGCTTTCGTGTATACTGCGGGCGGTGGAAAACAGAAAATAGTAGGTTCTATCTCCTTACCAGTGACTTTTAAAAATACTACCAAAACTATTCCTTTTTATTTTGTTCCTTCCCTTATTCAAGAAGCCTATTTCGGAGTTGACTTCTGGAGAGCGTTTGCGTTAGCTCCCGAAATATTTCCGAGTATAGCATGTCTAGAGGTTATCGATGAAAAGTAGGAGGGACATAACTTCCATGAGTTGACACAAACCCAGAAGGCCAAACTGCAGAGGGTAGTAGATATGTTCCCGTCGTTTGAGAAGATAGGTCTGGGGCAAACAAAGCTAGTCGAACATCACATTGATACTGGTGATGCAGTCCCAATCAAAAGTAAACACTTTCCTCTTTCGCCACCGAGGCAAGCCGAAGCTTTTAGCGAAATAGATAGGCTGCTCGAAATGGGAGTTATAGAAGAGTCAAACTCGCCTTGGTGTAGTCCAGTTGTTCTAGTTCGGAAGCCAGGGAAGGTCAGGCTCTGCACAGATTCCAGGAAGGTCAACGCGGCAGCTAAAAAGGATTCCTACCCGCTGCCCCACATCAACGGTTTATTGAGCAGGTTAAAGGACACTCACTTTCTTAGTGGTATTGACCTGAAGGATGCGTTTTTTCAGATCAAGCTGACTGAGTCTTCAAAGGAGAAGACAGCCTTCGCAGTTCCGGGAAAGCCTCTGTACCACTTTAAAGTGATGCCGTTTGGGCTATGCAATGGACCGCAGACAATGAGCCGCCTGATGGACAAGGCAATACCCTCGCGTTTGCGGGAGAATGTCTTCGTCTACCTGGATGATCTAATGGTATGCAGCACTAACTTTGAAGACCACCTAAAGTTGCTGGCGGAAGTGGCGAATTGTTTGAGGGATGCGGGCCTGACAATCAACGTGAAGAAGAGCAAGTTTTGCCAGAAGGAGATTCGCTATTTGGGATACTTGATAGGTAGCGGGTGTTTGAAGGTAGACCCAGGGAACATTGAGGCAGTTAAAACCTTTCCAATCCCGAAGTCTCCTCGGCAGGTGCGTAGGTTTGTGGGTATGGCGAATTGGTATAGGGCGTTTATTACAAATTTTGCTGATTTAGCAGGCCCTTTGACCGATTGCCTCCGTAAAAAACCAGGACCATTCAAACTTACCCCAGAGGCAATAGAGGCCTTTGAAAAGCTGAAGGTAGCCTTGAGCTCCGCTCCTGTCTTGGCCCAACCCGATTTTTCTAGGGAATTTGCCATTCAGTGCGATGCGTCCAAAATAGGCGTGGGTGGTGTGCTATTCCAGGTCGATGACGGGGGCTCTGAGCATCCAATAGCGTTCGTTTCAAAGAAATTAAACAATGCTCAGCGCAATTATACCGTGACCGAGCTGGAATGCCTAGCAGCCATAGTCAGTGTCAAACGTTTTCGACCATACGTTGAGGGTCTGCCGTTTCGAATCATTACAGACCATTCGAGTCTCAAGTGGTTGATGACTCAGAAAGATTTGAGTGGTAGGTTGGCTAGGTGGTCGCTTCTGCTCCAAAGATATAACTTTAAAATGGAACATCGCAAGGGGACTTTGAATATCGTACCGGATACCTTATCGCGCTTTGATGTAGACGCACTGACCTACCCGAACACACCTCGTGAAACAGACTTAGAGTCATCTGAATTTAGAAGTGCCGAATACTCGGATTTAATCCGAACTATATTAGATAACGAAGAGGCACTACCGGATTTGCGTGTAAGCGAAGGCATAGTGTTAAAAAGAGTCAAATTTCGTAAAGGTGTGGAGGTTGAGGGGATTCGCTATGGCGTTTGTGGCTACCGGGTGGAATAATCGAGGAGGCGATACGACTTGCGCATGATGCGAATAGGAGCTACCACGGCGGGTGGCAGAAAACTTTGGAGCGCGTACGACAGAAATACTTCTGGCCAAACCAAGCTAAGGACGTCCGGCAGTACGTAAGCAGGTGCGACATTTGCAAAGCAGTGAAGGCAACAAATGAACAGGCAAGACCACCTATAGCGAATACCTTCACCTCGGAAAGGCCATTTCAGCGGTTTTATTGCGACTTCCTTGGACCTTATCCAAGATCGAAGCGGCGAAATCAATTTCTTTTTATTATATTGGACCATTTTACAAAGTATGTATGGTTGAAGCCCATGCAGAGAGCGACGACGGTAAACGTTATAAATTACTTCACTTCTGAAATTTTTCCAGCGGTAGGGGTCCCGCAGTATATCCATAGCGATAACGGTAAACAGTTTATCTCAAAGGAGATGAAGCAATTTCTAGATAGTTACGGTGTAACCCATATTAAGACAGGGCTATACTCCCCGCAGGCTAACGCGTCGGAGCGAGTAAACCGAGAAATTGTTTCAAAAATAAGAGTTTTTCTGAAGGATAAACAGGACCATACTGACTGGGACAAACATATACCCGAAATTTTAGCAGTTTTAAGAAGTGACTTTCATACCGCAATTCAGTGCTCTCCATACTTTGCATTATATGGTCAGAACATGATTCAGCATGCATCGGCATATAACTTATTAAATAAACTCGGCACTCTTAAGCAAGATGAAATCCCAATAGTAGCTAAGGCTGACAAGTTGTCAAATATTCGCGAGCAAATTCGTAAGAATTTAGATCAGGCGAAGGATAGGGGAAACAACGTTTATAACAAACGCTCTAGGCAAGTTAACTATAGGGAAGGTCAGGAGGTTCTTAGGAAAAATTTTGCTTTGAGTAACTTCAAACAAGGCATAAACGCCAAATTCTTGCAGAAATACCTCAAGTGCCGAGTTCGTCGAAAAGTAGGCAATGCGTTGTACGATCTAGAGGACCTGACAGGGAAACTGATAGGTCGCTTTCACGCTTCGGATATTCGCCCGCAATAACAATTTTGATTTTTTTTACATATATACATTTTGACATTTGGAACCGTACCTGGGCGTTTTGGCGGTCGGGGAAAACTCGCCCAGTATCCTCCCCGAGCATTGACTTAATAGGGTATTTACATACGCTTCCATCGGAAGTAGTGGATAACCTGGCAATCCTCGGTTATGCGGATTGTCTTTCGAGGTTTTGACGAGTTCTCCTTAATTAAAATGTCTACCGGGTGAAAAGTTTTTTTACCATGGAACAAGCTTCTCCGGTTATTTTTTTGCTAACCCTTTTTGTGGGGGTGAAACCACTAGAACCAAAAATTTTCGGAGTTTTGACGAGTTCTCCTTTATTAAAATGTCTACAGCCGCGAAGCATTGTAACTAGGAAACCAAAATAAATTCTCCGTTTGCCTCTCCAATATCAAAATGTCTAACTAAATTACACGTTTTCTTATAAGCCTATTTCGGTGGGGGTAAAGCCACTTAACAAATTTCCATTTGCCGCAAAGCCTACTAAACTATGAAACAAAATATTTCAAAAAAAATTCCTTTACTGGCGGATCTTTTTGCCCGGCTAGCTCGTGGTAGAACTAGAGACTCTTATCTAGGGGTGAGTCGTGCCCCACGTTTTTTACCCAGAAATGGCTTCCTTGCAAGTAAACCTTTTTCCTGTTCGCTTCATCGACCGGTCTTCGAAGCGAAGCAGGCCTGTTATGGTTTACTTTCAATTGATAGTAATTGTTATTTGGTTCAATGCGGTTGGTTGGGTGACAGTTTTGATTCACCTTCCGGTTTGACGTTTAGCTACGGGAAAGTGCGTGATTTTTGCTGAAGTGGCAGCACCAAGTGGTTCAATCCGTTCATAGCAAGCATTTGAAGGTAACGACCAATCAGAATGTTCCACCTGGCAATAATCACGCCACGTCAACGGGCAACGGAACTTTTCCATTGCGCAGTCGCGTTAAGTGAATAATTTTGGGCATAGCAGCGTCACCGGCATTCGACCAATTCAAAAAGTATACCTGATTTGAACGAGAGCGGTCGTGCGCGCAAAACAAAAAAAAAAAAATTCGCGAATGTGTCAATGCTGAAACGAAACGTAGCGGCTTTTGTTTCTGCATAAAATAATCAACTTGCGTTGAAAAGAAAATATTTAAGATTTATCCTGAAAATACAGTGACGATTACTATCGCTACCGAAATACGTGTACAATTGAATTGGTAAAAATTCTCGAGGAAACTCTAAAATCGCTTGCGTACGTGTGTGTCTCGTCGTTGAGATTGTGTGTCGTGTAGCAAAAATAAAGGAAAAAAGCAAAATTCATAAAGAACAAGTGGTTTCAACATATTTGTTCAGCCAAATCTTTGTAAAGGCGTTGCATTTTTTTTAACAATCAAAGCAACCTATTTAGGAGGCAAAAATACCCCATAAGAGTGATATCTGCTTAATCTTTTTAGCAAAAAAGGTTGGAGAAAAATTCTGTGAGAAAAATGTTTGTAGTGGCACCCTGACTTATAAAATCATTATAGAAAGTGAAATCTTTTCATTAAATGGATTTGGCCTTGCTATTTTGGATTTTAAGAACTTGGGAAGGGGGTACTTTTTACAATAATTTCACAAAAACGTTATCTAGTTTGTACAGTTTTTTGATACTGTAACTCGTTTAGAAAATTACTTCTTTTTGAATTAAATACGCAGCTCACTTTTATGAAAGCATTCTGAATTAAGTTTAAATTGAGCTATGGAATCGGCAATTCTGTACGACGGCACGTGCTGCTGATGTGCGTCCGAGAGTCTCGGGGGGGGTGTATCGAGCGACGGGTTTTGACCTCCATGTCGATGGTCCGGGGGCGGAGGTTCTATATTTTGTGTCTGTTTAGAGATATTTGCAATCAAAGTAGAAAATTTTTCGTCATTTTCATGTGGTTGTTGTAATCACGGATTAGGGTGTACCAAAAAGTGCAAAAGTGTGTCCTGCTCAAAAATATTGTGGACCGCGTAGCGGGGGTTGGACCGGCTAAGGGTTATTCTTTTGAAAGGTGGCCAAAGGCCGCCTACGCGAAAAGGTGTTGTGCACATAAATACCTTGGATGAAGCCGCCTATTTGGGATCGGACCTAGCGCATTTTGAGTTTTTTGCTAATGGCTTTTCACTGAGACAAATTATTTGATTGCCGCCTTCGGATTGTTGGTGCAGAGATCGGAACGCGTCGATTAATGCCTTTCCCGAGATTTTTGAACGTATATTGGCGGTTGAATGCTGTCGTATAGAATTGCCATTGAATCTGAATAGTTTTAGCATTCGGCCTAAAACCTATTTAATCTAAGTTATGATGCATTTTTTAAGTCAGTATGCCTACTCAAGATGTTTAACCAAGAGCAAAGCGATTCTGCTCATTCAAAAATTGTCTTGCTTAGCGAACTACAAAAAGCTTACCACCTTAATCAAATTTATAATTAAAAGTGCATAGCGTGCGGTGCTGTAAAAGACTTGCTAGTAAAGCATAAACCTAGACAACAAAATACTAAACAAAAATCTACAAAAAAAAAAAATATATAAAAACAAGATAAAGCTACAAAAGTAAACTACAAAAACCACAACAAAAATAACAACTTGGCGATAATAAATAGCTAAAACAAACAAACCAACAAACAGAAGAAGTTCACAAAACAACAGTCAAAGAAATCACAACAACAACCACATCATTAGCAGCAGTAGCAGCAGCCACAACAACATTCCTGGATATCCAGCAACAACAACAGCGGGGGCCGCCTTCACATAGGCCCACCGCCATAAACCGCAACAACAACAACGCGCACCAGGGCGCGCAACAACCAGCAGCAGTAATTACAGCGGGGGCCGCCCTCATATAGGCCCACCGCACGACGACATCCAGCATTGACAACAGCGGGGGCCGCCGTAGTATAGGCCCGCCGCACTAACCCAGCAACCACATCACCACCAGCAACAACAACAACAGTAGCGCCCCACCAACGGCCTACTACAGCAAATGGGTGAGATCAAACCGATGTAGCTTGTTTCCTATATAAACTTAAAATTTTGAATCTATACTAAATCAGAACCTTAAAATTAAGAAAAAAGAAAGAAAAAAATTTTCAAATACAATTTGAACCTTGATGTAAAACTCAATTTAGAAAGATAAATGTAAAAACGAAGTTTATTCATAGAATAGATTAAAATTGTTTAGAAATAAAATGACTTAGAAGTTAGGAAATAGGAAGCAAAGTACGTTACACACAAAAAAAAGGGGTGAAAATATATATACATATATGTTTACTTAAAATTTAAAATATAAGGGCTAAATAATAACTAATCAATTTTGGAACAAAATAAAAACAAAATTCAAGTTTAAGATGTAAGGAGATAGTGAATAAGAATACAACAATACAAATAGAATAATATAGGCCTAAGTGAGGAAAGGAATCCGAAACGTAGAACTTAGAAAAGAAAATAGAATTTGAATTACATACATAAGTAGGTTTCGGAAGTAGTACAAGTACGTACCTATATTGTTTAGTTAACGTCATGAAATGAGAAAAATTTCTGATTACATAAAGCAATAAAATAAAAAAAATAAATAAATAAAAAAAAAAAAATAAAAATAAAAAAAAAAAAAAAATAATTATAGTATTTAAGAATGCTAACCTAAATCTTAATAAAATAAACCAAATGTAGGTAATATTACTTATAACAAATTAAAGGCCACCATAAATAAAAAAAAAATATACGCTAAAATAAATGCAAATAACATAAGAAAATTAATAAAAAAAAAATTTAAAAAAAATTAAAATTGGTAATATGATAAACATAAGTTCGAAGTAATATAAGTACGAAATTAATAGTAAGCAACTAAATTTGTATAGAAAAACTAAAATACTATGGAAAGACAAATCAAATATTTTCTTTCTTATGGTTTTTGTACTTGAGTTTTTTTTGCGGAAATATACCTTAACTGTAGATGAACACCTTTCTTTAGGGTAAATTTAAGCGACGATTTTTTTTATAATGAACTTTAAATAAATTTTGTATAAAATGGGAATGCTGACGTGGCTGTTGATTTAGAAGGCATATAGGATTCTAGGAAAGGGGCCATCGGGATTAGTTTGGTGCACCGATGGCCATGGATGAGGGTGGGCCAAGCACCGGGCGTCGCAACAACACCCGCGGCGCCCCCTTATAATGTTCGGCCTCTTTTTTTTAAATTTTTTTTTTCCAGCATGGTAACCGGCCATTTCCGGTTCGTTTTTTTATTTTTTTAGGGTTTCTTTTCCGGTTAATTTAAATTTATCTTAGTTTCCTTCTTCCGTTCGTTATTTCAGTGTTAATTTCGTTTTCATTTTCGGTTATTTTTAAATTTATATTTGAGTTAGTTTCGCTTTTGGTTATTTTTGAATTTTGATTTTCATTTTAAATATTTTAGTTGCCCGTTTCTTTTGAATTTATTTGATTCTGCGTTTTATTTGAGTTTTTGTATTTTGAATGTCAACGGTCTGCCCGTGGCATCCGGTGTTTTAACGGGATGTTGTTTTAAAAGTTGTTTTGCGCGGTTTCGCATTTCCCCGCGTATTTAAAGGCACGATCTGACCTTTTTCTGTTAATGGCGCAGGACGGTAAGGTTGGCAAGAACCCACCCCAGCCGACAATGACTAGCCACAAAGCGACCTCATATCGTGCCGACCGCCTTCCTTACTGCTCCACTATGATGCGCATACCATAACAATTTCAATCTTGAGTAAAGGACATATATATATCCAAATATCATTGATTTAGACCAAATTAGTTCATAGTTATGACGCATTGAAATTTTATATAGCTTGGTGGCGTGGCACCGCCCACTTTTCCAAAACTATATATAGCATATGCCGTACTCAGCTAACTTCTGAACCTATTATGAAAGTTTCAAAGAGATCGACTATAACCCTTGGACATTAATGAAGCACAAACAAAACACAACAGATGTGGGCATGACATAGCCCACTTTTCCAAAATTATTCACATCTTGACTAAAGGACACGTATATATCCAAATATCATTGATTTAGACCAAATTAGTTCAGACTTATGACGCATTGAAATTTGATATAGCTTGGGGGCGTGGCACTATCCACTTTCCATAACTATATGTAGCCTATGCCGTACTCAGCGAACTTTTGAACCTATTATGAAAGTTTCAAAGAGATCAACTATAAACTTTGGTCATTAATGAAGCACATACAAAACACAACAAATGTGGGCATGGCACATCCCCCTTTTCCAAAATTATTAAAATCTTGACTAAAGGACACGTATATATCCAAATATCATTGATTTAGACCAAATTAGTTCAAAATTATGACGCATTGAAAAGTGATATAGCCTGGGGGCGTGGCACTATCCACTTTCCAAAACTATATGTAGCCTATGCCGTACTCAGCGAACTTCTGAACCTATTATGAAAGTTTCAAAGAGATCGACTATAAACTTTGGACATTAATGAAGCACAAAGAAAACACAACAAATGTGGGCATGGCACATCCCACTTTTCCAAAATTATTTAAATCTTGACTAAAGGGCACGTATATATCCAAATATCATTGATTTAGACCAAATAAGCTCAGAGCTTTGACGACCTGAAATTTTATATAACCTGCGGGAGTGCCACCGCCCACTTTTCCAAAACTATATATAATCTATGCCGTACCCAGTTAACTTCGGAACCTATTATGAAAGTGTCCAAGAGATCGACTATGAACCTTGGCACATTAATGAAGCACAAACAAAACACAGCGAATGTGGGCATGGGACATCCCACTTTTCCAAAATTATTAAAATCTTGAGAAGAGGACATATATATATTCAAATATCATTGATTTAGACCAAATTAGTTCAGAGTTATGACGCACTGAAATTTTATATAGCTTGGGGGCGTGGTACCGTCCACTTTTCCAAAACTGTATATAGCCTATGCCGTACCCAGCTAACTTCTGAACCTATTATGAAAGTTTAAAAGAGATCGACTATAACCTTGGACATTAATGAAGCACAAACAAAACACAGCAAATGTGGGCATGGGACATCCCACTTTTCCAAAATTATTAAAATCTTGAGTAGAGGACATATATATATCCAAATATCATTGATTTAGACCAAATTAGTTCAGAGTTATGACGCACTGAAATTTTATATAGCTTGGGGGCGTGGTACCGTCCACTTTTCCAAAACTGTATATAGCCTATGCCGTACCCAGCTAACTTCTGAACCTATTATGAAAGTGTCGAAGAGATCGACTATAAACCTTGGACATTAATGAAGCACAAACAAAACACAACAGATGTGGGCATGACAAAGCCCACTTTTCCAAAATTATTTCAATCTTGAGTAAAGGACATATATATATCCAAATATCATTGATTTAGACCAAATTAGTTCATAGATATGACGCATTGAAATTTTATATAGCTTGGTGGCGTGGCACCGCCCACTTTTCCAAAACTATATATAGCATATGCCGTACTCAGCTAACTTCTGAACCTATTATGAAAGTTTCAAAGAGATCGACTATAAACCTTGGACATTAATGAAGCACAAACAAACACAACAGATGTGGGCATGACATAGCCCACTTTTCCAAAATTATTTACATCTTGACTAAAGGACACGTATATATCCAAATATCATTGATTTAGACCAAATTAGTTCAGAGTTATGACGCATTGAAATTTGATATAGCTTGGGGGCGTGGCACTATCCACTTTCCAAAACTATATGTAGCCTATGCCGTACTCAGCGAACTTTTGAACCTATTATGAAAGTTTCAAAGAGATCAACTATAAACTTTGGTCATTAATGAAGCACATACAAAACACAACAAATGTGGGCATGGCACATCCCACTTTTCCAAAATTATTAAAATCTTGACTAAAGGACACGTATATATCCAAATATCATTGATTTAGACCAAATTAGTTCAAAATTATGACGAATTGAAATTTGATATAGCCTGGGGGCGTGGCACTATCCACTTTAAAAAACTATATGTAGCCTATGCCGTACTCAGCGAACTTCTGAACCTATTATGAAAGTTTCAAAGAGATCGACTATAAACCTTGGACATTAATGAAGCACAAAGAAAACACAACAAATGTGGGCATGGCACATCCCACTTTTCCAAAATTATTTAAATCTTGACTAAAGGGCACGTATATATCCAAATATCATTGATTTAGACCAAATAAGCTCAGAGCTTTGACGACCTGAAATTTTATATAACCTGCGGGAGTGCCACCGCCCACTTTTCCAAAACTCTATATAATCTATGCCGTACCCAGTTAACTTCGGAACCTATTATGAAAGTGTCGAAGAGATCGACTATAAACCTTGGCACATTAATGAAGCACAAACAAAACACAGCAAATGTGGGCATGGGACATCCCACTTTTCCAAAATTATTAAAATCTTGAGTAGAGGACATATATATATTCAAATATCATTGATTTAGACCAAATTAGTTCAGAGTTATGACGCACTGAAATTTTATATAGCTTGGGGGCGTGGTACCGTCCACTTTTCCAAAACTGTATATAGCCTATGCCGTACCCAGCTAACTTCTGAACCTATTATGAAAGTGTCGAAGAGATCGACTATAAACCTTGGACATTAATGAAGCACAAACAAAACACAACAGATGTGGGCATGACATAGCCCACTTTTCCAAAATTATTTACATCTTGACTAAAGGACACGTATATATCCAAATATCATTGATTTAGACCAAATTAGTTCAAAATTATGACGAATTGAAATTTGATATAGCCTGGGGGCGTGGCACTATCCACTTTAAAAAACTATATGTAGCCTATGCCGTACTCAGCGAACTTCTGAACCTATTATGAAAGTTTCAAAGAGATCGACTATAAACCTTGGACATTAATGAAGCACAAAGAAAACCCAACAAATGTGGGTATGGCACAGCCCACTTTTCCAGATTGTTTAAAACTTGACTAAAGGACACTTATATATCCAAATATCATTGATTTATACCAAATTAGGTCAGAGTTATGACGAATTGAAATTTTATATAGCCTGGGGGCGTGGCACCGCCCACTTTTCCAAAACTATATATAGCCTATGCCGTACCCAGTTAACTTCGGAACCTATTATGAAAGTGTCAAAGAGATCGACTATAAACCTTGGACATTACACACAAACAAAACACAACAAATGTGGGTATGGCACATCCCACTTTTCCAAATTATTTAAATCTTGACTAAAGGACACGTATATATCCAAATATCATTGATTTAGACCAAATTAGGTCAGAGTTATGACGAATTGAAATTTTATATAACCTGCGGGAGTGGCACCGCCCACTTTTCCAAAACTATATATAGCCTATGCCGTACCCAGTTAACTTCGGAACCTATTATGAAAGTGTCAAAGAGATCGACTATAAACCTTGGACATTAATGAAGCACAAACAAAACACAACAAATGTGGGCATGGCATATCCCACTTTTCCAAAATTATTTACATCTTGACTAAAGGACACGTATATATCCAAATATCATTGATTTAGACAAATTAGGTCAGAGCTATGACGAATTGAAATTGTATATAACCTGCGGGAGTGGCACCGCCCACTTTTCCAAAACTATATATAGCCTATGCCGTACCCAGTTAACTTCGGAACCTATTATGAAAGTGTCAAAGAGATCGACTATAAACCTTGGACATTAATGAAGCACAAACAAAACACAACAAATGTGGGCATGGCACATCCCACTTTTCCAAAATTATTAAAATCTTGACTAAAGGACACGTATATATCCAAATATCATTGATTTAGACCAAATTAGGTCAGAGTTATGACGAATTGAAATTTGATATAGCCTGCGGGCGTGGCACCGCCCACTTTTCCAAAACTATATATAGCCTACTTTTGAACCTATTATGAAAATTTCAAAGAAATCGACTATAAACCTTTGAAGCACAAAGAAAACACAACAAATGTGGGCATGGCACATCCCACTCTTCCAAAATTATTAAAATCTTGACTAAAGGACACGTATATATCCAAATGTCATTGATTTAGACCAAATAAGCTCAGAGCTTTGACGACCTGAAATTTTATATAACCTGCGGTAGCGCCACCGCCCACTTTTCCAAAACTATATATAATCTATGCCGTACCCAGTTAACTTCGGAACCTATTATGAAAGTGTCGAAGAGATCGACTATAAACCTTGGCCCATTAATGAAGCACAAACAAAACATAACAAATGTGGGCATGGCACATCCCACTTTTCCAAAATTATTAAAATCTTGACTACAGCACACGTATATATCCAAATATCATTGATTTAGACCAAATTAGGTCAGAGTTATGACGAATTTAAATTTGATATAGCTTGTTGGCGTGGCACCGCCCACTTTTCCAAAACTATATATAGCCTATGCCATACCCAGCGAGCTTTTGAACCTTTTATGAAAATTTCAGACTGATCGACTATAAACCTTGGACATTAATGAAGCACAAAGAAAACACAACAAATGTGGGCATGGCACATCCCACTCTTCCAAAATTATTTAAATCTTGACTAAAGGACACGTATACATCCAAATATCATTGATTTAGACCAAATAAGCTCAGAGCTATGAAGACCTGAAATTTTATATAACCTGGGGTCGTGGCCCAGTCCACTTTTCCAAACTTATAAATAGCCTATGCCATACCCAGCGAACTTTTGAACCTATTATGAAAATTTCAAAGAAATAGACTATAAACTTTGGTCATTAATGAAGCACAAACAAAACACAACAAATGTGGGCATGGCACATCTCACTTTTCCAAAATTATTTAAATCTTGACTAAAGCACACGTATATATCCAAATATCATTGATTTAGACCAAATAACCTCAGAGCTTTGACGACCTGAAATTTTATATAACCTGCGGGAGTGGCACCGCCCACTTTTTCAAAACTATATATAGCCTATGCCGTACCCAGTTAACTTCGGAACCTATTACGAAAGTGTCTGAGAGATCGACTATAAATCTTGGACATATAAACTTTGGTCATTAATGAAGCACAAACAAAACACAACAAATGTGGGCATGACATAGCCCACTTTGCCAAAATTATTTAAATCTTGACTAAGGGACACGTATATATCACAATATCATTGATTAAAACCAAATTAGTTCAGAGTTATGACGAATTGAAATTTGATATAGCTTGGGGGCGTGGCACCGCCCACTTTTCCAAAACTTTATATAGCCTATGCCATACCCAGCGAACTTCGGAACCTATTATGAAAGTGTCAAAGAGATCGGCTATAAATCTTGGACATTAATGAAGCACAAAGAAAACACGCCAAATGTGGGCATGGCATAGCCCACTTTTCCAAAATGATTTAAATCTTGACTAAAGGACACGTATATATCTAAATATCATTGATTTAGACCTTATTAGTTCAGAGTTATGACGCATTGAAATTTGATATAGCTTGGGGGCGTGGAACCGCCCACTTTTCCAAAACTATATATAGCCTATGCCATACCCAGCGAGCTTTTGAACCTATTATGAAAATTTCAGACTGATCGACTATAAACCTTGGACATTAATGAAGCACAAAGAAAACACAACCAATGTGGGCATGGCACATCCCACTCTTCCAAAATTATTTCAATCTTGACTAAAGGACACGTATATATCCAAATATCATTGATTTAGACCAAATAAGTTTAGAGTTATGACGAACTAAAATTTTATATAACCTGGGGGCGTGGCACCGCCCACTTTTCCAAAACTTCGGAACCTATTATGAAAGTTTCAAAGAGATCGACTATAAACCTTGGACATTAATGAAGCACAAAGAAAACACAACAAATGTGGGCATGGCACATCCCACTTTTCCAAAATTATTTAAATCTTGACTAAAGGGCACGTATATATTCAAATATCATTGATTTAGACCAAATAAGCTCAGAGCTTTGACGACCTGAAATTTTATATAACCTGCGGGAGTGCCACCGCCCACTTTTCCAAAACTCTATATAATCTATGCCGTACCCAGTTAACTTCGGAACCTATTATGAAAGTGTCGAAGAGATCGACTATAAACCTTGGCACATTAATGAAGCACAAACAAAACACAGCAAATGTGGGCATGGGACATCGCACTTTTCCAAAATTATTAAAATCTTGAGTAGAGGACATATATATATTCAAATATCATTGATTTAGACCAAATTAGTTCAGAGTTATGACGCACTGAAATTTTATATAGCTTGGGGGCGTGGTACCGTCCACTTTTCCAAAACTATATATAGCCTATGCCGTACCCAGCTAACTTCTGAACCTATTATAAAAGTTTCAAAGAGATCGACTATAAACCTTGGACATTAATGAAGCACAAACAACACACAACAAATGTGGGTATGGCACATCCCACCTTTCCAAATTATTTACATCTTGACTAAAGGACACGTATATATCCAAATATCATTGATTTAGACCAAATAACCTCAGAGCTTTGACGACCTGAAATTTTATATAACCTGCGGGAGTGGCACCGCCCACTTTTTCAAAACTATATATAGCCTATGCCGTACCCAGTTAACTTCGGAACCTATTACGAAAGTGTCTGAGAGATCGACTATAAATCTTGGACATATAAACTTTGGTCATTAATGAAGCACAAACAAAACACAACAAATGTGGGCATGACATAGCCCACTTTGCCAAAATTATTTAAATCTTGACTAAGGGACACGTATATATCACAATATCATTGATTAAAACCAAATTAGTTCAGAGTTATGACGAATTGAAATTTGATATAGCTTGGGGGCGTGGCACCGCCCACTTTTCCAAAACTTTATATAGCCTATGCCATACCCAGCGAACTTCGGAACCTATTATGAAAGTGTCAAAGAGATCGGCTATAAATCTTGGACATTAATGAAGCACAAAGAAAACACGCCAAATGTGGGCATGGCATAGCCCACTTTTCCAAAATGATTTAAATCTTGACTAAAGGACACGTATATATCTAAATATCATTGATTTAGACCTTATTAGTTCAGAGTTATGACGCATTGAAATTTGATATAGCTTGGGGGCGTGGAACCGCCCACTTTTCCAAAACTATATATAGCCTATGCCATACCCAGCGAGCTTTTGAACCTATTATGAAAATTTCAGACTGATCGACTATAAACCTTGGACATTAATGAAGCACAAAGAAAACACAACCAATGTGGGCATGGCACATCCCACTCTTCCAAAATTATTTCAATCTTGACTAAAGGACACGTATATATCCAAATATCATTGATTTAGACCAAATAAGTTTAGAGTTATGACGAACTAAAATTTTATATAACCTGGGGGCGTGGCACCGCCCACTTTTCCAAAACTTCGGAACCTATTATGAAAGTTTCAAAGAGATCGACTATAAACCTTGGACATTAATGAAGCACAAAGAAAACACAACAAATGTGGGCATGGCACATCCCACTTTTCCAAAATTATTTAAATCTTGACTAAAGGGCACGTATATATTCAAATATCATTGATTTAGACCAAATAAGCTCAGAGCTTTGACGACCTGAAATTTTATATAACCTGCGGGAGTGCCACCGCCCACTTTTCCAAAACTCTATATAATCTATGCCGTACCCAGTTAACTTCGGAACCTATTATGAAAGTGTCGAAGAGATCGACTATAAACCTTGGCACATTAATGAAGCACAAACAAAACACAGCAAATGTGGGCATGGGACATCGCACTTTTCCAAAATTATTAAAATCTTGAGTAGAGGACATATATATATTCAAATATCATTGATTTAGACCAAATTAGTTCAGAGTTATGACGCACGGAAATTTTATATAGCTTGGGGGCGTGGTACCGTCCACTTTTCCAAAACTATATATAGCCTATGCCGTACCCAGCTAACTTCTGAACCTATTATAAAAGTTTCAAAGAGATCGACTATAAACCTTGGACATTAATGAAGCACAAACAACACACAACAAATGTGGGTATGGCACATCCCACCTTTCCAAATTATTTACATCTTGACTAAAGGACACGTATATATCCAAATATCATTGATTTAGACCAAATTAGTTCAAAATTATGACGAATTGAAATTTGATATAGCCTGGGGGCGTGGCACTATCCACTTTAAAAAACTATATGTAGCCTATGCCGTACTCAGCGAACTTCTGAACCTATTATGAAAGTTTCAAAGAGATCGACTATAAACCTTGGACATTAATGAAGCACAAAGAAAACCCAACAAATGTGGGTATGGCACAGCCCACTTTTCCAGATTGTTTAAAACTTGACTAAAGGACACTTATATATCCAAATATCATTGATTTATACCAAATTAGGTCAGAGTTATGACGAATTGAAATTTTATATAGCCTGGGGGCGTGGCACCGCCCACTTTTCCAAAACTATATATAGCCTATGCCGTACCCAGTTAACTTCGGAACCTATTATGAAAGTGTCAAAGAGATCGACTATAAACTTTGGTCATTAATGAAGCACAAACAAAACACAACAAATGTGGGCATGGCACATCTCACTTTTCCAAAATTATTTAAATCTTGACTAAAGCACACGTATATATCCAAATATCATTGATTTAGACCAAATAACCTCAGAGCTTTGACGACCTGAAATTTTATATAACCTGCGGGAGTGGCACCGCCCACTTTTTCAAAACTATATATAGCCTATGCCGTACCCAGTTAACTTCGGAACCTATTACGAAAGTGTCTGAGAGATCGACTATAAATCTTGGACATATAAACTTTGGTCATTAATGAAGCACAAACAAAACACAACAAATGTGGGCATGACATAGCCCACTTTGCCAAAATTATTTAAATCTTGACTAAGGGACACGTATATATCACAATATCATTGATTAAAACCAAATTAGTTCAGAGTTATGACGAATTGAAATTTGATATAGCTTGGGGGCGTGGCACCGCCCACTTTTCCAAAACTTTATATAGCCTATGCCATACCCAGCGAACTTCGGAACCTATTATGAAAGTGTCAAAGAGATCGGCTATAAATCTTGGACATTAATGAAGCACAAAGAAAACACGCCAAATGTGGGCATGGCATAGCCCACTTTTCCAAAATGATTTAAATCTTGACTAAAGGACACGTATATATCTAAATATCATTGATTTAGACCTTATTAGTTCAGAGTTATGACGCATTGAAATTTGATATAGCTTGGGGGCGTGGAACCGCCCACTTTTCCAAAACTATATATAGCCTATGCCATACCCAGCGAGCTTTTGAACCTATTATGAAAATTTCAGACTGATCGACTATAAACCTTGGACATTAATGAAGCACAAAGAAAACACAACCAATGTGGGCATGGCACATCCCACTCTTCCAAAATTATTTCAATCTTGACTAAAGGACACGTATATATCCAAATATCATTGATTTAGACCAAATAAGTTTAGAGTTATGACGAACTAAAATTTTATATAACCTGGGGGCGTGGCACCGCCCACTTTTCCAAAACTTCGGAACCTATTATGAAAGTTTCAAAGAGATCGACTATAAACCTTGGACATTAATGAAGCACAAAGAAAACACAACAAATGTGGGCATGGCACATCCCACTTTTCCAAAATTATGTAAATCTTGACTAAAGGGCACGTATATATTCAAATATCATTGATTTAGACCAAATAAGCTCAGAGCTTTGACGACCTGAAATTTTATATAACCTGCGGGAGTGCCACCGCCCACTTTTCCAAAACTCTATATAATCTATGCCGTACCCAGTTAACTTCGGAACCTATTATGAAAGTGTCGAAGAGATCGACTATAAACCTTGGCACATTAATGAAGCACAAACAAAACACAGCAAATGTGGGCATGGGACATCGCACTTTTCCAAAATTATTAAAATCTTGAGTAGAGGACATATATATATTCAAATATCATTGATTTAGACCAAATTAGTTCAGAGTTATGACGCACTGAAATTTTATATAGCTTGGGGGCGTGGTACCGTCCACTTTTCCAAAACTATATATAGCCTATGCCGTACCCAGCTAACTTCTGAACCTATTATAAAAGTTTCAAAGAGATCGACTATAAACCTTGGACATTAATGAAGCACAAACAACACACAACAAATGTGGGTATGGCACATCCCACCTTTCCAAATTATTTACATCTTGACTAAAGGACACGTATATATCCAAATATCATTGATTTAGACCAAATTAGTTCAAAATTATGACGAATTGAAATTTGATATAGCCTGGGGGCGTGGCACTATCCACTTTTAAAAACTATATGTAGCCTATGCCGTACTCAGCGAACTTCTGAACCTATTATGAAAGTTTCAAAGAGATCGACTATAAACCTTGGACATTAATGAAGCACAAAGAAAACCCAACAAATGTGGGTATGGCACAGCCCACTTTTCCAGATTGTTTAAAACTTGACTAAAGGACACTTATATATCCAAATATCATTGATTTATACCAAATTAGGTCAGAGTTATGACGAATTGAAATTTTATATAGCCTGGGGGCGTGGCACCGCCCACTTTTCCAAAACTATATATAGCCTATGCCGTACCCAGTTAACTTCGGAACCTATTATGAAAGTGTCAAAGAGATCGACTATAAACCTTGGACATTAATGAAGCACAAACAAAACACAACAAATGTGGGTATGGCACATCCCACTTTTCCAAATTATTTAAATCTTGACTAAAGGACACGTATATATCCAAATATCATTGATTTAGACCAAATTAGGTCAGAGTTATGACGAATTGAAATTTGATATAGCCTGGGGGAGTGGCACCGCCCACTTTTCCAAAACTATATATAGCCTATGCCGTACCCAGTTAACTTCGGAACCTATTATGAAAGTGTCGAAGAGATCGACTATAAACCTTGGACATTAATGAAGCACAAACGAAACATAACAAATGTGGGCATGGCACCGCCCACCTTTCCAAAATTATTTAAATCTTGACTAAAGGACACGTAAGAAAGGACGAAGCCTACAAGGCAACGCTGAGATCGAATGCAACGAGGAGTGTGTGTGAACACTACCGCGAGTTGAAGAGGGAAGCGAGGCGGCTTTTCCGGGCGAAAAAAAGAGAGGCAGAAAAGCGTGAAATAAAGGAGCTTGAGATGCTGGCCAACGAGAATAATGCCCGAAAATTCTATCAAAAAATTCGGCGAATGACAGAAGGTTTCAAACCCGGGGCAAACTCCTGTAAGAATGAGAACGGCGACCTGGTGACCGATGTTCAGAGAACACTCAGAATATGGAGGGATCACTTCTCTGCCCTTTTAAATGGAGAAACTGAGCAAGAAACCAGAGAAGATGCCGAACCCGAGCCCACAATCGAAGATGATGGAATTGACGTTCCACAACCCGACTACAATGAGGTGCGAATAGCAATATCCCGATTGAAAAACAATAAAGCAGCTGGCGCTGATGGTTTGCCTGCTGAGCTATTCAAACACGGAGGCGAGGAGCTGGTAAGGCGCATGCATCAGCTTCTATGCAGAATTTGGTCGGATGAATGCATGCCTGAAGATTGGAATCTAAGTGTTCTCTGCCCAATCCACAAGAAGGGCGATCCTGCAAACTGCGCCAACTATCGCGGAATCAGCCTTTTGAATATCGCATATAAGGTCCTATCAAGCGTATTGTGCGAAAGACTGAAACCTGATGTGAACAGACTGATTGGACCTTATCAGTGTGGCTTCAGACCTGGTAAATCTACCATCGACCAGATTTTTACAATACGCCAAATCTTGGAAAAAACCCGTGAAAAAAGAATCGACACGCATCATCTCTTTGTTGATTTTAAAGCCGCTTTCGATAGCACGAAGAGGAGCTGCCTATATGCCGCTATGTCTGAATTTGGTTTCCCCGCAAAACTTATACGGCTATGCAAAATAACCTTGAGCAACACCGCCAGCTCGGTCAGAATTGGGAAGTACCTCTCCGAGCCGTTCGAAACTAAACGAGGTTTCAGACAGGGTGACCCCCTATCGTGCGATTTCTTTAATTTAATGCTGGAGAAAATAATACAAGCTGCAGAACTTAACCGCGCTGGAACAATATTTTATAAAAGCGTCCAACTGTTGGCATATGCTGACGATATTGATATCATTGGCCTTAACAACCGCGCCGTAACTTCTGCTTACTCCAAATTAGAAAAAGAAGCGGAGAAAATGGGATTGGTGGTGAACGAGGGCAAAACGAAGTACCTTCTGTCATCATGCAAAGAGTCAGCGCATTCGCGCCTTGGCAACCAAGCCACTGTTGGCAGCAATAATTTCGAAATAGTAAAGGACTTCGTTTACCTGGGAACCAGCATTAATACCAACAATAATGTTAGCCTAGAAATCCGACGAAGAATCACTCTTGCAAACAAATGCTACTTCGGACTGAGTAGGCAATTGAAAAGTAAAGTCCTCTCTCGACGAACGAAAATAACACTCTACAAGTCACTCATCGCACCCGTCCTGCTATATGGTGCAGAAGCGTGGACACTAACAACATCTGATGAGGCGGCTCTGGGAGTATTCGAGAGAAAGGTTCTTCGAAAGATTTGTGGACCTCTACGCGTTGGCGACGGCGAGTACCGAAGAAGATTTAATGATGAGCTGTATGAACTTTACGCAGACGCCGACATAGTTCAGCGAATTAAAACACAGCGGCTTCGCTGGCTAGGCCACGTAGTGCGAATGAGCGAAGATGCTCCAGCCCAGAAGGTATTCTTATCGGCACCCGCAGGTGGAAGCAGAGGAAGAGGGAGACCACCACTCCGATGGAAGGACCAAGTGGAGACCGATTTGCGATCCCGCGGTGTTTCCAATTGGCGCCAGTTGGCGCAACGAAGAAACGGCTGGCGAGCTATGTTGGACGGTCAAAATCGCCCGGGCGGTTAGATGACCATTTAAAGAAGAAGAAAGGACACGTATACGAGTATATCCAAATATCATTGATTTAGACCAAATAAGCTCACAGCTTTGACGACCTGAAATTTTATATAACCTGCGGGAAAGGCACCGCCCACTTTTCCAAAACTATATATAGCCTATGCCGTACCCAGTTAACTTCGGAACCTATTATGAAAGTGTCAAAGAGATCGACTATAAACCTTGGACATTAATGAAGCACAAACAAAACACAACAAATGTGGGCATGGCATATCCCACTTTTCCAAAATTATTTACATCTTGACTAAAGGACACGTATATATCCAAATATCATTGATTTAGACCAAATTAGGTCAGAGCTATGACGAATTGAAATTGTATATAACCTGCGGGAGTGGCACCGCCCACTTTTCCAAAACTATATATAGCCTATGCCGTACCCAGTTAACTTCGGAACGTATTATGAAAGTGTCAAAGAGATCGACTATAAACCTTGGACATTAATGAAGCACAAACAAAACACAACAAATGTGGGCATGGCACATCCCACTTTTCCAAAATTATTAAAATCTTGACTAAAGGACACGTATATATCCAAATATCATTGATTTAGACCAAATTAGGTCAGAGTTATGACGAATTGAAATTTGATATAGCCTGCGGGCGTGGCACCGCCTACTTTTCCAAAACTATATATAGCCTACTTTTGAACCTATTATGAAAATTTCAAAGAAATCGACTATAAACCTTTGAAGCACAAAGAAAACACAACAAATGTGGGCATGGCACATCCCACTTTTCCAAAATTATTAAAATCTTGACTAAAGGACACGTATATATCCAAATGTCATTGATTTAGACCAAATAAGCTCAGAGCTTTGACGACCTGAAATTTTATATAACCTGCGGTAGTGCCACCGCCCACTTTTCCAAAACTATATATAATCTATGCCGTACCCAGTTAACTTCGGAACCTATTATGAAAGTGTCGAAGAGATCGACTATAAACCTTGGCCCATTAATGAAGCACAAACAAAACATAACAAATGTGGGCATGGCACATCCCACTTTTCCAAAATTATTAAAATCTTGACTACAGCACACGTATATATCCAAATATCATTGATTTAGACCAAATTAGGTCAGAGTTATGACGAATTTAAATTTGATATAGCTTGTTGGCGTGGCACCGCCCACTTTTCCAAAACTAAATATAGCCTATGCCATACCCAGCGAGCTTTTGAACCTTTTATGAAAATTTCAGACTGATCGACTATAAACCTTGGACATTAATGAAGCACAAAGAAAACACAACAAATGTGGGCATGGCACATCCCACTCTTCCAAAATTATTTAAATCTTGACTAAAGGACACGTATACATCCAAATATCATTGATTTAGACCAAATAAGCTCAGAGCTATGAAGACCTGAAATTTTATATAGCCTGGGGTCGTGGCCCAGTCCACTTTTCCAAACTTATAAATAGCCTATGCCATACCCAGCGAACTTTTGAACCTATTATGAAAATTTCAAAGAAATAGACTATAAACTTTGGTCATTAATGAAGCACAAACAAAACACAACAAATGTGGGCATGTCACATCTCACTTTTCCAAAATTATTTAAATCTTGACTAAAGCACACGTATATATCCAAATATCATTGATTTAGACCAAATAACCTCAGAGCTTTGACGACCTGAAATTTTATATAACCTGCGGGAGTGGCACCGCCCACTTTTTCAAAACTATATATAGCCTATGCCGTACCCAGCGAGCTTTTGAACCTATTATGAAAATTTCAGACTGATCGACTATAAACCTTGGACATTAATGAAGCACAAAGAAAACACAACCAATGTGGGCATGGCACATCCCACTCTTCCAAAATTATTTCAATCTTGACTAAAGGACACGTATATATCCAAATATCATTGATTTAGACCTTATTAGTTCAGAGTTATGACGCATCGAAATTTGATATAGCTTGGGGGCGTGGCACCGCCCACTTTTCCAAAACTTTATATAGCCTATGCCATACCCAGCGAACTTCGGAACCTATTATGAAAGTGTCAAAGAGATCGGCTATAAATCTTGGACATTAATGAAGCACAAAGAAAACACACCAGATGTGGGCATGGCATAGCCCACTTTTCCAAAATGATTTAAATCTTGACTAAAGGACACGTATATATCACAATATCATTGATTAAAACCAAATTAGTTCAGAGTTATGACGAATTGAAATTTGATATAGCTTGGGGGCGTGGCACCGCCCACTTTTCCAAAACTTTATATAGCCTATGCCATACCCAGCGAACTTCGGAACCTATTATGAAAGTGTCAAAGAGATCGGCTATAAATCTTGGACATTAATGAAGCACAAAGAAAACACACCAAATGTGGGCATGGCATAGCGCACTTTTCCAAAATGATTTAAATCTTGACTAAAGGACACGTATATATCTAAATATCATTGATTTAGACCTTATTAGTTCAGAGTTATGACGCATTGAAATTTGATATAGCTTGGGGGCGTGGCACCGCCCACTTTTCCAAAACTATATATAGCCTATGCCATACCCAGCGAGCTTTTGAACCTATTATGAAAATTTCAGACTGATCGACTATAAACCTTGGACATTAATGAAGCACAAAGAAAACACAACCAATGTGGGCATGGCACATCCCACTCTTCCAAAATTATTTCAATCTTGACTAAAGGACACGTATATATCCAAATATCATTGATTTAGACCAAATAAGTTTAGAGTTATGACGAACTAAAATTTTATATAACCTGGGGGCGTGGCACCGCCCACTTTTCCAAAACTATATATAGCCTATGCCGTACCCAGTTAACTTCGGAACCTATTATGAAAGTGTCAAAGAGATCGACTATAAACCTTGGACATTAATGAAGCACAAACAAAACACAACAAATGTGGGCATGGCATATCCCACTTTTCCAAAATTATTTACATCTTGACTAAAGGACACGTATATATCCAAATATCATTGATTTAGACCAAATTAGGTCAGAGCTATGACGAATTGAAATTGTATATAACCTGCGGGAGTGGCACCGCCCACTTTTCCAAAACTATATATAGCCTATGCCGTACCCAGTTAACTTCGGAACGTATTATGAAAGTGTCAAAGAGATCGACTATAAACCTTGGACATTAATGAAGCACAAACAAAACACAACAAATGTGGGCATGGCACATCCCACTTTTCCAAAATTATTAAAATCTTGACTAAAGGACACGTATATATCCAAATATCATTGATTTAGACCAAATTAGGTCAGAGTTATGACGAATTGAAATTTGATATAGCCTGCGGGCGTGGCACCGCCTACTTTTCCAAAACTATATATAGCCTACTTTTGAACCTATTATGAAAATTTCAAAGAAATCGACTATAAACCTTTGAAGCACAAAGAAAACACAACAAATGTGGGCATGGCACATCCCACTTTTCCAAAATTATTAAAATCTTGACTAAAGGACACGTATATATCCAAATGTCATTGATTTAGACCAAATAAGCTCAGAGCTTTGACGACCTGAAATTTTATATAACCTGCGGTAGTGCCACCGCCCACTTTTCCAAAACTATATATAATCTATGCCGTACCCAGTTAACTTCGGAACCTATTATGAAAGTGTCGAAGAGATCGACTATAAACCTTGGCCCATTAATGAAGCACAAACAAAACATAACAAATGTGGGCATGGCACATCCCACTTTTCCAAAATTATTAAAATCTTGACTACAGCACACGTATATATCCAAATATCATTGATTTAGACCAAATTAGGTCAGAGTTATGACGAATTTAAATTTGATATAGCTTGTTGGCGTGGCACCGCCCACTTTTCCAAAACTAAATATAGCCTATGCCATACCCAGCGAGCTTTTGAACCTTTTATGAAAATTTCAGACTGATCGACTATAAACCTTGGACATTAATGAAGCACAAAGAAAACACAACAAATGTGGGCATGGCACATCCCACTCTTCCAAAATTATTTAAATCTTGACTAAAGGACACGTATACATCCAAATATCATTGATTTAGACCAAATAAGCTCAGAGCTATGAAGACCTGAAATTTTATATAGCCTGGGGTCGTGGCCCAGTCCACTTTTCCAAACTTATAAATAGCCTATGCCATACCCAGCGAACTTTTGAACCTATTATGAAAATTTCAAAGAAATAGACTATAAACTTTGGTCATTAATGAAGCACAAACAAAACACAACAAATGTGGGCATGTCACATCTCACTTTTCCAAAATTATTTAAATCTTGACTAAAGCACACGTATATATCCAAATATCATTGATTTAGACCAAATAACCTCAGAGCTTTGACGACCTGAAATTTTATATAACCTGCGGGAGTGGCACCGCCCACTTTTTCAAAACTATATATAGCCTATGCCGTACCCAGCGAGCTTTTGAACCTATTATGAAAATTTCAGACTGATCGACTATAAACCTTGGACATTAATGAAGCACAAAGAAAACACAACCAATGTGGGCATGGCACATCCCACTCTTCCAAAATTATTTCAATCTTGACTAAAGGACACGTATATATCCAAATATCATTGATTTAGACCTTATTAGTTCAGAGTTATGACGCATTGAAATTTGATATAGCTTGGGGGCGTGGCACCGCCCACTTTTCCAAAACTTTATATAGCCTATGCCATACCCAGCGAACTTCGGAACCTATTATGAAAGTGTCAAAGAGATCGGCTATAAATCTTGGACATTAATGAAGCACAAAGAAAACACACCAGATGTGGGCATGGCATAGCCCACTTTTCCAAAATGATTTCAATCTTGACTAAAGGACACGTATATATCACAATATCATTGATTAAAACCAAATTAGTTCAGAGTTATGACGAATTGAAATTTGATATAGCTTGGGGGCGTGGCACCGCCCACTTTTCCAAAACTTTATATAGCCTATGCCATACCCAGCGAACTTCGGAACCTATTATGAAAGTGTCAAAGAGATCGGCTATAAATCTTGGACATTAATGAAGCACAAAGAAAACACACCAAATGTGGGCATGGCATAGCGCACTTTTCCAAAATGATTTAAATCTTGACTAAAGGACACGTATATATCTAAATATCATTGATTTAGACCTTATTAGTTCAGAGTTATGACGCATTGAAATTTGATATAGCTTGGGGGCGTGGCACCGCCCACTTTTCCAAAACTATATATAGCCTATGCCATACCCAGCGAGCTTTTGAACCTATTATGAAAATTTCAGACTGATCGACTATAAACCTTGGACATTAATGAAGCACAAAGAAAACACAACCAATGTGGGCATGGCACATCCCACTCTTCCAAAATTATTTCAATCTTGACTAAAGGACACGTATATATCCAAATATCATTGATTTAGACCAAATAAGTTTAGAGTTATGACGAACTAAAATTTTATATAACCTGGGGGCGTGGCACCGCCCACTTTTCGAAAACTTCGGAACCTATTATGAAAGTGTCAAAGAGATCGACTATAAACCTTGGACATTAATGAAGCACAAAGAAAACACAACAAATGTGGGCATGGCACAGCCCACTTTTCCAAAATTATTTAAATCTTGACCAAATGACATGTATATATCCAAATATCATTGATTTAGACCAAATAAGTTTAGAGTTATGACGAACTAAAATTGTATATAACCTGGGGGCGTGGCACCGCCCACTTTTCCAAAACTTCGGAACCTATTATGAAAGTGTCAAAGAGATCGACTATAAACCTTGGACATATAAACTTTGGTCATTAATGAAGCACAAACAAAACACAACAAATGTGGGCATGACATAACCCACTTTGCCAAAATTATTTAAATCTTGACTAAGGGACACGTATATATCACAATATCATTGATTAAAACCAAATTAGTTCAGAGTTATGACGAATTGAAATTTGATATAGCTTGGGGGCGTGGCACCGCCCACTTTTCCAAAACTTTATATAGCCTATGCCATACCTAGCGAACTTCGGAACCTATTATGAAAGTGTCAAAGAGATCGGCTATAAATCTTGGACATTAATGAAGCACAAAGAAAACACACCAAATGTGGGCATGGCATAGCCCACTTTTCCAAAATGATTTAAATCTTGACTAAAGGACACGTATATATCTAAATATCATTGATTTAGACCTTATTAGTTCAGAGTTATGACGCATTGAAATTTGATATAGCTTGGGGTCGTGGCACCGCCCACTTTTCCAAAACTATATATAGCCTATGCCATACCCAGCGAGCTTTTGAACCTATTATGAAAATTTCAGACTGATCGACTATAAACCTTGGACATTAATGAAGCACAAAGAAAACACAACCAATGTGGGCATGGCACATCCCACTCTTCCAAAATTATTTCAATCTTGACTAAAGGACACGTATATATCCAAATATCATTGATTTAGACCAAATAAGTTTAGAGTTATGACGAACTAAAATTTTATATAACCTGGGGGCGTGGCACCGCCCACTTTTCCAAAACTTCGGAACCTATTATGAAAGTGTCAAAGAGATCGACTATAAACCTTGGACATTAATGAAGCACAAAGAAAACACAACAAATGTGGGCATGGCACAGCCCACTTTTCCAAAATTATTTAAATCTTGACTAAATGACATGTATATATCCAAATATCATTGATTTAGACCAAATAAGTTTAGAGTTATGACGAACTAAAATTGTATATAACCTGGGGGCGTGGCACCGCCCACTTTTCCAAAACTTCGGAACCTATTATGAAAGTGTCAAAGAGATCGACTATAAACCTTGGACATTAATGAAGCACAAAGAAAACACAACAAATGTGGGCATGGCACATCTCACTTTTCCAAAATTATTTAAATCTTGACTAAAGCACACGTATATATCCAAATATCATTGATTTAGACCAAATAACCTCAGAGCTTTGACGACCTGAAATTTTATATAACCTGCGGGAGTGGCACCGCCCACTTTTCCAAAACTATATATAGCCTATGCCGTACCCAGTTAACTTCGGAACCTATTACGAAAGTGTCTGAGAGATCGACTATAAATCTTGGACATATAAACTTTGGTCATTAATGAAGCACAAACAAAACACAACAAATGTGGGCATGACATAGCCCACTTTGCCAAAATTATTTAAATCTTGACTAAAGGACACGTATATATCACAATATCATTGATTAAAACCAAATTAGTTCAGTTTTATGACGAATTGAAATTTGATATAGCTTGGGGCGTGGCACCGCCCACTTTTCCAAAACTATATATAGCCTATGCCATACCCAGCTTACTTCTGAACCTATTATGAAAGTTTCAAAGAAATACTCTATAAACTTTGGTCATTAATGAAGCACAAAGAAAACCCAACAAATGTGGGTATGGCACAGCCCACTTTTCCAGATTGTTTAAAACTTGACTAAAGGACACTTATATATCCAAATATCATTGATTTATACCAAATTAGGTCAGAGTTATGACGAATTGAAATTTTATATAGCCTGGGGGCGTGGCACCGCCCACTTTTCCAAAACTATATGTGGCATATGCCATACCCAGCGAACTTTTGAGCCTATTATGAAAGTTTCAAAGAAATATACTATAAACTGTGGTCATTAATGAAGCACAAACAGCACACAACAAATGTGGGTATGGCACATCCCACTTTTCCAAATTATTTAAATCTTGACTAAAGGACACGTATGTATTAAAATATCATTTAATTAGACCAAATAAGTTCAGAGTTATGACGAATTTAAATTTGATATAGCTTGGGGGCGTGGCACCGCCCACTTTTCCTATGCCATACCCAGCGAACTTTTGAACCTATTATGAAAATTTCAAAGAAATAGACTATAAACTTTGGTCATTAATGAAGCACAAACAAAACACAACAAATGTGGGCATGGCACAGCCCACTTTTCCAAAATTATTTAAATCTTGACTAAATGACATGTATATATCCAAATATCATTGATTTAGACCAAATAAGTTTAGAGTTATGACGAACTAAAATTTTATATAACCCGGGGGGCGTGGCACCGCCCACTTTTCCAAAACTTCGGAACCTATTATGAAAGTGTCAAAGAGATCGACTATAAACCTTGGACATTAATGAAGCACAAAGAAAACACAACAAATGTGGGCATGGCACATCTCACTTTTCCAAAATTATTTAAATCTTGACTAAAGCACACGTATATATCCAAATATCATTGATTTAGACCAAATAACCTCAGAGCTTTGACGACCTGAAATTTTATATAACCTGCGGGAGTGGCACCGCCCACTTTTCCAAAACTATATATAGCCTATGCCGTACCCAGTTAACTTCGGAACCTATTACGAAAGTGTCTGAGAGATCGACTATAAATCTTGGACATATAAACTTTGGTCATTAATGAAGCACAAACAGAACACAACAAATGTGGGCATGACATAGCCCACTTTGCCAAAATTATTTAAATCTTGACTAAAGGACACGTATATATCACAATATCATTGATTAAAACCAAATTAGTTCAGAGTTATGACGAATTGAAATTTGATATAGCTTGGGGGCGTGGCACCGCCCACTTTTCCAAAACTATATATAGCCTATGCCATACCGAGCTTACTTCTGAACCTATTATGAAAGTTTCAAAGAAATACTCTATAAACTTTGGTCATTAATGAAGCACAAAGAAAACCCAACAAATGTGGGTATGGCACAGCCCACTTTTCCAGATTGTTTAAAACTTGACTAAAGGACACTTATATATCCAAATATCATTGATTTATACCAAATTAGGTCAGAGTTATGACGAATTGAAATTTTATATAGCCTGGGGGCGTGGCACCGCCCACTTTTCCAAAACTATATATAGCATATGCCATACCCAGCGAACTTTTGAGCCTATTATGAAAGTTTCAAAGAAATATACTATAAACTGTGGTCATTAATGAAGCACAAACAGCACACAACAAATGTGGGTATGGCACATCCCACTTTTCCAAATTATTTAAATCTTGACTAAAGGACACGTATGTATGAAAATATCATTTATTTAGACCAAATAAGTTCAGAGTTATGACGAACTGAAATTTTATCTAACCTGCGGGAGTGGCACCGCCCACTTTTCCAAAACTATATATAGCCTATGCCGTACCCAGTTAACTTCGGAACCTATTATGAAAGTGTCAAAGAGATCGACTATAAATATTGGACATTAATGAAGCACAAACAAAACACAACAAATGTGGGCATGACATAGCCCACTTTTCCAAAATTATTTAAATCTTGACTAAGGGGCACGTATATATCCAAATATTATTGATTTAGACCAAATTAGTTCAGAGTTATGACAGATTGAAATTTTATATAGCACGGCGGCGTGGCCCCGCTCACTTTTCCAAAACTATATATAGCCTATGCCGTACCCAGCTAACTTCTGAACCTATTATGAAAGTTTCAAAGAAATACTCTATAAACTTTGGTCATTAATGAAGCACAAAGAAAACCCAACAAATTTGGGTATGGCAAAGCCCACTTTTCCAGACTGTTTAAATCTTGACTAAAGGACACTTATATATCCAAATATCATTGATTTATACCAAGTTAGGTCAGATTTATGACGAATTGAAATTTTATATAGCCTGGGGGCGTGGCACCGCCCACTTTTCCAAAACTATGTATACCACATGCCGTACCCAGCTAACTTCTGAACCTATTATGAAAGTTTCAAAGAAATACTCTATAAACTTTGGTCATTAATGAAGCACAAAGAAAACCCAACAAATGTGGGTATATCACAGCGCACTTTTCCAGATTGTTTAAATCTTGAATAAAGGACACTTATATATCCAAATATCATTGATTTATACCAAATGAGGTCAGAGTTATGACGACTTGAAATTTTATATAGCCTGCGGGAGTGGCACCGCCCACTTTTCCAAAACTATATATAGCCTATGCCGTACCCAGTTAACTTCGGAACCTATTATGAAAGTGTCAAAGAGATCGACTATAAATCTTGGACATTAATGTAGCACAAACAAAACACAACAAATGTGGGCATGGCACATCCCACTTTTCCAAAATTATTTAAATCTTCACTAAAGGACACTTATATATCCAAATATCATTGATTTAGACCAAATAAGCTCAGAGGTTTGACGACCTGAAATTTTATATAACCTGCGGGAGTGGCACCGCCCACTTTTCCAAAAGTATGTATAGCCTATGCCGTACCCAGCGACCTTCTGAACCTATTATGAAAGTTTCAAAGAAATACTCTATAAACTTAGGTCATTAATGAAGCACAAAGAAAACCCAACAAATGTGGGTATGGCACAGTACACTTTTCCAGATTGTTTAAATCTTGACTAAAGGACACTTATATATCCAAATATCATTGAGATATACCAAATTAGGTCAGAGTTATGACGAATTGAAATTTGATATAGCCTGTTGGCGTGGCACCGCTGACTTTTCCAAAACTATATATAGCCTATGCCATACCCAGCTTACTTCTGAACCTATTATGAAAGTTTCAAAGAAATACTCTATAAACTTTGGTCATTAATGAAGCACAAAGAAAACCCAACAAATGTGGGTATGGCACAGCCCACTTTTCCAGATTGTTTAAAACTTTACTAAAGGACACTTATATATCCCAATATCATTGATTTATACCAAATTAGGTCAGAGTTATGACGAATTGAAATTTTATATAGCCTGGGGGCGTGGCACCGCCCACTTTTCCAAAACTATATATAGCATATGCCATACCCAGCGAACTTTTGAGCCTATTATGAAAGTTTCAAAGAAATATACTATAAACTGTGGTCATTAATGAAGCACAAACAGCACACAACAAATGTGGGTATGGCACATCCCACTTTTCCAAATTATTTAAATCTTGACTAAAGGACACGTATGTATGAAAATATCATTTATTTAGACCAAATAAGTTCAGAGTTATGACGAACTGAAATTTTATCTAACCTGCGGGAGTGGCACCGCCCACTTTTCCAAAACTATATATAGCCTATGCCGGACCCAGTTAACTTTGGAACCTATTATGAAAGTGTCAAAGAGATCGAATATAAATATTGGACATATAAACTTTGGTCATTAATGAAGCACAAACAAAACACAACAAATGTGGGCATGACATAGCCCACTTTGCCAAAATTATTTAAATCTTGACTAAAGCACACGTATATATCCAAATATCATTGATTTAGACCAAGTTAGGTCAGATTTATGACGAATTGAAATTTTATATAGCCTGGGGGCGTGGCACCGCCCACTTTTCCAAAACTATGTATACCACATGCCGTACCCAGCTAACTTCTGAACCTATTATGAAAGTTTCAAAGAAATACTCTATAAACTTTGGTCATTAATGAAGCACAAAGAAAACCCAACAAATGTGGGTATGGCACAGCGCACTTTTCCAGATTGTTTAAATCTTGAATAAAGGACACTTGTATATCCAAATATCATTGATTTATACCAAATGAGGTCAGAGTTATGACGACTTGAAATTTTATATAGCCTGCGGGAGTGGCACCGCCCACTTTTCCAAAACTATATATAGCCTATGCCGTACCCAGCTAACTTCTGAACCTATTATGAAAGTTTCAAAGAAATACTCTATAAACTTTGGTCATTAATGAAGCACAAAGAAAACCCAACAAATTTGGGTATGGCAAAGCCCACTTTTCCAGACTGTTTAAATCTTGACTAAAGGACACTTATATATCCAAATATCATTGATTTATACCAAGTTAGGTCAGATTTATGACGAATTGAAATTTTATATAGCCTGGGGGCGTGGCACCGCCCACTTTTCCAAAACTATGTATACCACATGCCGTACCCAGCTAACTTCTGAACCTATTATGAAAGTTTCAAAGAAATACTCTATAAACTTTGGTCATTAATGAAGCACAAAGAAAACCCAACAAATGTGGGTATGGCACAGCGCACTTTTCCAGATTGTTTAAATCTTGAATAAAGGACACTTGTATATCCAAATATCATTGATTTATACCAAATGAGGTCAGAGTTATGACGACTTGAAATTTTATATAGCCTGCGGGAGTG
Organism: Merzomyia westermanni; assembly: GCA_949987695.1. Taxonomy (NCBI): domain Eukaryota; kingdom Metazoa; phylum Arthropoda; class Insecta; order Diptera; family Tephritidae; genus Merzomyia; species Merzomyia westermanni. The sequence continues at coordinate 130,788,819 of OX465292.1, read as the reverse complement.
GCACCGCCCACTTTTCCAAAACTATATATAGCCTATGCCGTACCCAGCTAACTTCTGAACCTATTATGAAAGTTTCAAAGAAATACTCTATAAACTTTGGTCATTAATGAAGCACAAAGAAAACCCAACAAATTTGGGTATGGCAAAGCCCACTTTTCCAGACTGTTTAAATCTTGACTAAAGGACACTTATATATCCAAATATCATTGATTTATACCAAGTTAGGTCAGATTTATGACGAATTGAAATTTTATATAGCCTGGGGGCGTGGCACCGCCCACTTTTCCAAAACTATGTATACCACATGCCGTACCCAGCTAACTTCTGAACCTATTATGAAAGTTTCAAAGAAATACTCTATAAACTTTGGTCATTAATGAAGCACAAAGAAAACCCAACAAATGTGGGTATGGCACAGCGCACTTTTCCAGATTGTTTAAATCTTGAATAAAGGACACTTATATATCCAAATATCATTGATTTATACCAAATTAGGTCAGAGTTATGACGAATTGAAATTTTATATAGCCTGTTGGCGTGGCACCGCTGACTTTTCCAAAACTATATATAGCCTATGCCATACCCAGCTTACTTCTGAACCTATTATGAAAGTTTCAAAGAAATACTCTATAAACTTTGGTCATTAATGAAGCACAAAGAAAACCCAACAAATGTGGGTATGGCACAGCGCACTTTTCCAGATTGTTTAAATCTTGAATAAAGGACACTTATATATCCAAATATCATTGATTTATACCAAATAACCTCAGAGCTTTGACGACCTGAAATTTTATATAACCTGCGGGAGTGGCACCGCCCACTTTTCCAAAACTATATATAGCCTATGCCGTACCCAGTTAACTTCGGAACCTATTACGAAAGTGTCTGAGAGATCGACTATAAATCTTTTTTTTTTTTTTTTTTTTTTTTTTTTTTTTTTTTTAATTCCCAACGGATTACCCACCATATCCCGCCCGACCGGCGCGAGGGGCGCATCCGCATAACGCGCGGATTATTAGTTCGTGCCGAGTCGTTGAAAGGCTTTGGTTTGTTAATCGTCGAGATCTAAAACTGCTCAGCTACAGAGAAAACCTCATCAGCTAAGTAAAGTAGATATAGGATAGATTATACATTAAGAAATAACTAGTTAACAGAATAAAATTATTGTTAAAAGTTAAAATAGAAGTCAAAGAATAAAAAACAATTAGTAGCTATGAATTTAGGACAGAAAGGATTGATTTTTTTATGCTGAAAAGCGAGTCTGAAATATCAAATCTACCAGAAAGAGAGTTATAATCTTGACACAAACAGCGAAAAGGCTCATTTAACTGAAAATTGGTTCGGCACTGTTTTAAGACTAGAGGTTTAAAATGCCTTGAAGGACGAGACGGTACATTGAAGTTCACTTCACTTAGAAGAAATGGGCTGGATAGTGAACCATTTAGCAATTTAATCATAAAAATAATTCCAAGCATTTCCCTCCGACTAGAAAGTGTGTGTAGATTAATGAGTTTTAAACGATTCGTATAGGGTGGCAGATTGTACGAGGGATCCCAATGAAAATCTCTTAAGGCAAATAGTAAAAATTGTTTTTGAACTGATTCAAGGCGATCTACATGAACCTGGTAACGCGGGTTCCAAATTATAGAACCATATTCAAGTATCGGTCTGACTAATGTAGTGAAGAGGGCTTTAGTTACATAAGGGTCGCTAAATTCTTTAGACCATCGTTTAACGAATGCTAGGACACCTCTAGCCTTATTGACTGTTGTATTAATATGGCGGTTGAAACTGAGTTTATAGTCCATAGTAACCCCCAGGTCAACAAAATCATACACTTGCTCAAGACTATAATTTTTAATTGTATAGGAAGCCGGCTGAGAAATTCCACGCGAAAAACCCATGTGTTTACATTTTTTAAGGTTAAGTGGCATATAATTTAAATCGCACCAAGTAACTAGTGCATCTAGATCTGATTTTAGCTTATTTCTATCTTCAAATGACGCGAATGACATGAAAAGCTTTACGTCGTCGGCATACATTAACATTTTTGAAAATTTTATTATTGTAGAAATATCATTTATAAACAACAAGAACAGAATCGGGCCAAGATGGCTTCCTTGAGGAACCCCCGAAGAGACATAAATGACATCGGATACTAAATTTTTGAACATTACTCTTTGTGTCCTGTCACTAAGGTAAGAAGAGATCCAGCGATTGAGACCCGGCTGGAAGCCCAACTGATCGAGTTTATGAATAAGTAATGAGTGACACACTTTGTCAAAAGCTTTGCTGAAATCCGTATAAATAACGTCGGTTTGCAGATTTTTTCTAAAGCCATTTGAGACATGACTGGTAAACTCAAGTAAATTCGTAACTGTGGACTTTCCCTTACTGAACCCGTGTTGGCAGTCAGCTATCAAAGTAGAGATCGGACCCGTAAGTTGATTTGTAACAATAGCTTCAAACAATTTTGGGATGGCAGAAAGCTTTGCGATGCCACGATAGTTCTCTATAGAAGACCTACTCCCGCTTTTATGCAGCGGTAGAAGAAACGATTCTTTCCACGCAGTTGGAAAAACACCACACTTTAGTGATAGATTGAACAAATTGGTAAGGGGTTGGTAAATATGGTTCGCACACTTTTTCAAGAAACATGTAGGAATCCTATCAGGACCATATTTAAAAGATTCTTTTAAGGTTTTAAGGTAAATTAGAACATCTTTGGCGCATATAATTGGTGAATTAATTGAATTTGTCCCGTGTAGCTTATAGGGATAGTTTTGAAAGTTTGAATTGGTGACAGCAGAATAGTTAGAAGTGAAAAATTGAGCAAACAAATTTGCGATACATTGATTATCGCTAGATATAATGTCTTGATATTTCATGGCTGAGGGAAACCCTGATACTTTACGTTTAGAATTTACGAAACCATAAAATGACTTAGGATTGAGAATAATGTCTCTTTTCGTTTTAGAGATATAAGCTTTATAGCACTTCTTATTTAAATCTATGTACTTCTGACGTAGAATGGAATACAGTAGGTAATGTTTATTTAATCCGGATTTCTTATATAAATTAAATGATCGCGTTTTCCTATTTTTAAGAGCCTTAAGCTCTTTAGTAAACCAAGCTTGCGTAGGATGATCATAAGTTACTTTACGTTTAGGAATAAACTTCTCAAATAGGCAGTAAATAGTGTGATTGAAATGTGAGACGTTTAGATCGATATCACAACCAAATTCAGGCCAAGTTAATTTAGACAGTTCTTTATTTAATTTCTTGTAGTTTGCTTTGGAAAAGTTATAATCAAAGCTACTACATGAGTAGCATTGAGTGCCTTGGCCATTACTTATGGTTTCGTAGACTATTTCCATAGAAGGGTGGTAAAGGTCTTCTGGTAAAACCAACGGATCACAACGATTTACAGAAAATTGGTTTATATCATTAACATACACTAAATCTAAGACTTTCCCAAACTTGTTAGCGGTAACATTTATTTGATTAAGGCAAAGATCGGAAATTCCATCTAAAAAGTCATTGAACCCCAGTTTGGACGGATTTGGAATAATGTTACCATCAGATATGTTCCACGATATATGAGGTAAGTTAAAATCACCCAAAACAATAATTGAATCTGAAGCTTTAGTCATAAGGTTAACAGTTTTGAGCAGAGAGACATGTTGCATGTAGACTGAAAAATCTGATGCTGGAGGGATGTAGCAAACATATAAGTACATAGAGACGTTGTCTAGTTGAAGGCGGATGCATTTGAACTCAATGAAATCGATGTTAGGAATATTAACCTCTTCTGAAGGGATGGAGGAATGAACGGCAAGTAGAACACCACCCCCGACTCTGTTCAAGCGATCATTTCTATATACTTGATATTCATTACATAAAAACTCTGAATTGAAAACATGAGGTTTTAGCCAAGTTTCGGTAAAAGCAATTACGTTATAATTACAATGAAAAGATTTCAAAAAGAGATCAGTTAATTTGGTATTTAGACCTCTGACATTTTGATAAAAGATATTCACGGATTTAGTGCTCAGTTTTTTGACTCAACGTTATTACGAGAAATTTTCGCTACATTTTGAACATTCCTATTCGGTCTGTATTCAAACTCCCGCACAAGAGCCCCGGGAGGCCAAAAAGAGCTGTCCAAAAGAGTATCGAAATCTTTCCCAGATACATCAATCTTAAACGAAGACATACTTCTTTGATATGTGAAATTAAATTTTCTAACAGTTACGCTTTGATCTTTAACTTTAGAAGAAATATGGTACAACAAATCATCCTCGGTAGTGTCTGGATGGAACCTAGACACAAAAATAGATTTTTTGCGAGGAACCACAACCAGCTTACCAACGATTGGTTCAGACTCCATTACAATAGTTGGAATTTCCTGGTTTTTCCTAGTGGACATTTTTGAAGGGGCGTTCTTCGACGTTGCTCGGACAACCGTACTAGGAACTGGAGAAGCCAAATCTATAAGTTCAAGGGGTTGAGGCAAGTTCGGGACTGTTGAGGTAGTAGGCCGACATATAAACTTTGGTCATTAATGAAGCACAAACAAAACACAACAAATGTGGGCATGACATAGCCCACTTTGCCAAAATTATTTAAATCTTGACTAAAGGACACGTATATATCACAATATCATTGATTAAAACCAAATTAGTTCAGAGTTATGACGAATTGAAATTTGATATAGCTTGGGGGCGTGGCACCTATTATGAAAGTTTCAAAGAAATACTCTATAAACTTTGGTCATTAATGAAGCACAAAGAAAACCCAACAAATGTGGGTATGGCACAGCGCACTTTTCCAGATTGTTTAAATCTTGAATAAAGGACACTTGTATATCCAAATATCATTGATTTATACCAAATGAGGTCAGAGTTATGACGACTTGAAATTTTATATAGCCTGCGGGAGTGGCACCGCCCACTTTTCCAAAACTATAGATAGCCCATGCCATACCCAGCTTACTTCTGAACCTATTATGAAAGTTTCAAAGAAATACTCTATAAACTTTGGTCATTAATGAAGCACAAAGAAAACCCAACAAATGTGGGTATGGCACAGCCCACTTTTCCAGATTGTTTAAAACTTGACTAAAGGACACTTATATATCCAAATACCCAGCGACCTTCTGAACCTATTATGAAAGTTTCAAAGAAATACTCTATAAACTTAGGTCATTAATGAAGCACAAAGAAAACCCAACAAATGTGGGTATGGCACAGTACACTTTTCCAGATTGTTTAAATCTTGACTAAAGGACACTTATATATCCAAATATCATTGAGATATACCAAATTAGGTCAGAGTTATGACGAATTGAAATTTGATATAGCCTGTTGGCGTGGCACCGCTGACTTTTCCAAAACTATGTATACCACATGCCATACCCAGCGAACTTTTGAGCCTATTATGAAAGTTTCAAAGAAATATACTATAAACTGTGGTCATTAATGAAGCACAAACAACACACAACAAATGTGGGTATGGCACATCCCACTTTTCCAAATTATTCAAACCTTTACTAAAGGACACGTATATATGAAAATATCATTTATTTAGACCAAATAAGTTCAGAGTTATGACGACCTGAAATTTTATAACCTGCGGGAGTGGCACCGCCCACTTTTCCAAAACTATATATAGCTTATGCCGTACCCAGCTAACTTCTGAACCTATTATGAAAGTGTCAAAGAGATCGACTATAAACCTTGGACATTAATGAAGCACAAACAAAACACAACAAATGTGGGCATGGCACATCACACTTTTGCAAAGTTATGTAAATCTTGACTTAAGGTACATATATCCAAATATCGTTGATTTAGACCAAATTAGTTCAGAGTTATGACGAATTGAAATTTAATATAGCCTGGGCGTTGTACCGCCCACTTTTTCAAAACTATTTAGCCTATGTCGTACCCAGCTACCTTCTGAACCTATTATGAAAGTTTCAAAGAGATCGACGTTAAGCTTTGGACATTAATGAAGCACAAACAAAACACAACAAATTTGGGCATGACATAGCCCACACGTATATATCCAAATATCATTGATTATGACCAAATAAGTTCAGAGTTATGACGACCTCACATTTTATATAGCCTGCGGGAGTGGCACCGCCCACTTTTCCAAAACTAGATATAGCCTATGCCGTACCCAGCTAACTTCTGAACCTATTATGAAAGTGTCAAAGAGATCGACTCTAAACCTTGGACATTAATGAAGCACAAACAAAACACAACAAATGTGGGCATGGCACATCACACTTTTCCAAAGTTATGTAGTCTTGACTCAAGGACACATATATCCAAATATCATTGATTTAGACCAAATTAGTTCAGAGTTTTGACGAATTGAAATTTAATATAGCCTGCGCGTGGTACCGCCAACTTTTTCAAAACTATTTAGCCTATGTCGTACCCAGCGACATTCTGAACCTATTATGAAAGTTTCAAAGAGATCGGCTATAAATATTGGACATTAATGAAGCACAAAGAAAACACACCAAATGTGGGCATGGCATAGCCCACTTTTCCAGATTGTTTAAATCTTGACTAAAGGACACGTATATATATGAAAATATCATTTATTTAGACCAAATAAGTTCAGAGTTATGACGACCTGAAGTTTTATATAACATGCGGGAGTGGCACCGCCCACTTTTCCAAAACTATATATAGCCTATGCCGTACCCAGTTAACTTCGAAACCTATTATGAAAGTGTCAAAGAGATCGGCTATAAATCTTGGACATTAATGAATCACAAAGAAAACACACCAAGTGTGGGCATGGCATAGCCCACTTTTCCAGATTGTTTAAATCTTGACTAAAGGACACGTATATATATGAAAATATCATTTATTTAGACCAAATAAGTTCAGAGTTATGACGACCTGAAGTTTTATATAACCTGCGGGAGTGGCACCGCCCACTTTTCCAAAACTATATATAGCCTATGCCGTACGCAGTTAACTTCGGAACCTATTATGAAAGTGTCAAAGAGATCGGCTATAAATCTTGGACATTAATGAAGCACAAACAAAACACAACAAATGTGGGCATGGCACATCCCACTTTTCCAAAATTATTTAAATCTTCACTAAAGGACACTTATATATCCAAATATCATTGATTTAGACCAAATAAGCTCAGAGCTTTGACGACCTGAAATTTTATATAACCTGCGGGAGTGGCACCGCCCACTTTTCCAAAACTATGTATAGCCTATGCCGTACCCAGCGAAATTCTGAACCTATTATGAAAGTTTCAAAGAAATACTCTATAAACTTTGGTCATTAATGAAGCACAAAGAAAACCCAACAAATTTGGGTATGGCAAAGCCCACTTTTCCAGACTGTTTAAATCTTGACTAAAGGACACTTATATATCCAAATATCATTGATTTATACCAAGTTAGGTCAGATTTATGACGAATTGAAATTTTATATAGCCTGGGGGCGTGGCACCGCCCACTTTTCCAAAACTATGTATACCACATGCCGTACCCAGCTAACTTCTGAACCTATTATGAAAGTTTCAAAGAAATACTCTATAAACTTTGGTCATTAATGAAGCACAAAGAAAACCCAACAAATGTGGGTATGGCACAGCGCACTTTTCCAGATTGTTTAAATCTTGAATAAAGGACACTTATATATCCAAATATCATTGATTTATACCAAATGAGGTCAGAGTTATGACGACTTGAAATTTTATATAGCCTGCGGGAGTGGCACCGCCCACTTTTCCAAAACTATATATAGCCTATGCCGTACCCAGTTAACTTCGGAACCTATTATGAAAGTGTCAAAGAGATCGACTATAAATCTTGGACATTAATGAAGCACAAACAAAACACAACAAATGTGGGCATGGCACATCCCACTTTTCCAAAATTATTTAAATCTTCACTAAAGGACACTTATATATCCAAATATCATTGATTTAGACCAAATAAGCTCAGAGCTTTGACGACCTGAAATTTTATATAACCTGCGGGAGTGGCACCGCCCACTTTTCCAAAACTATGTATAGCCTATGCCGTACCCAGCGACCTTCTGAACCTATTATGAAAGTTTCAAAGAAATACTCTATAAACTTAGGTCATTAATGAAGCACAAAGAAAACCCAACAAATGTGGGTATGGCACAGTACACTTTTCCAGATTGTTTAAATCTTGACTAAAGGACACTTATATATCCAAATATCATTGAGATATACCAAATTAGGTCAGAGTTATGACGAATTGAAATTTGATATAGCCTGTTGGCGTGGCACCGCTGACTTTTCCAAAACTATATATAGCATATGCCATACCCAGCGAACTTTTGAGCCTATTATGAAAGTTTCAAAGAAATATACTATAAACTGTGGTCATTAATGAAGCACAAACAACACACAACAAATGTGGGTATGGCACATCCCACTTTTCCAAATTATTCAAACCTTGACTAAAGCACACGTATATATGAAAATATCATTTATTTAGACCAAATAAGTTCAGAGTTATGACGACCTGAAATTTTATAACCTGCGGGAGTGGCACCGCCCACTTTTCCAAAACTATATATAGCTTATGCCGTACCCAGCTTACTTCTGAACCTATTATGAAAGTGTCAAAGAGATCGACTATAAACCTTGGACATTAATGAAGCACAAACAAAACACAACAAATGTGGGCATGGCACATCACACTTTTGCAAAGTTATGCAAATCTTGACTTAAGGTACATATATCCAAATATCGTTGATTTAGACCAAATTAGTTCAGAGTTATGACGAATTGAAATTTAATATAGCCTGGGCGTTGTACCGCCCACTTTTTCAAAACTATTTAGCCTATGTCGTACCCAGCTACCTTCTGAACCTATTATGAAAGTTTCAAAGAGATCGACGTTAAGCTTTGGACATTAATGAAGCACAAACAAAACACAACAAATTTGGGCATGACATAGCCCACACGTATATATCCAAATATCATTGATTATGACCAAATAAGTTCAGAGTTATGACGACCTCACATTTTATATAGCCTGCGGGAGTGGCACCGCCCACTTTTCCAAAACTAGATATAGCCTATGCCGTACCCAGCTAACTTCTGAACCTATTATGAAAGTGTCAAAGAGATCGACTCTAAACCTTGGACATTAATGAAGCACAAACAAAACACAACAAATGTGGGCATGGCACATCACACTTTTCCAAAGTTATGTAGTCTTGACTCAAGGACACATATATCCAAATATCATTGATTTAGACCAAATTAGTTCAGAGTTTTGACGAGTTGAAATTTAATATAGCCTGCGCGTGGTACCGCCAACTTTTTCAAAACTATTTAGCCTATGTCGTACCCAGCGACCTTCTGAACCTATTATGAAAGTTTCAAAGAGATCGGCTATAAATATTGGACATTAATGAAGCACAAAGAAAACACACCAAATGTGGGCATGGCATAGCCCACTTTTCCAGATTGTTTAAATCTTGACTAAAGGACACGTATATATATGAAAATATCATTTATTTAGACCAAATAAGTTCAGAGTTATGACGACCTGAAGTTTTATATAACCTGCGGGAGTGGCACCGCCCACTTTTCCAAAACTATATATAGCCTATGCCGTACCCAGTTAACTTCGGAACCTATTATGAAAGTGTCAAAGAGATCGGCTATAAATCTTGGACATTAATGAATCACAAAGAAAACACACCAAGTGTGGGCATGGCATAACCCACTTTTCCAGATTGTTTAAATCTTGACTAAAGGACACGTATATATATGAAAATATCATTTATTTAGACCAAATAAGTTCAGAGTTATGACGACCTGAAGTTTTATATAACCTGCGGGAGTGGCACCGCCCACTTTTCCAAAACTATATATAGCCTATGCCGTACCCAGTTAACTTCGGAACCTATTATGAAAGTGTCAAAGAGATCGGCTATAAATCTTGGACATTAATGAAGCACAAACAAAACACAACAAATGTGGGCATGGCACATCCCACTTTTCCAAAATTATTTAAATCTTCACTAAAGGACACTTATATATCCAAATATCATTGATTTAGACCAAATAAGCTCAGAGCTTTGACGACCTGAAATTTTATATAACCTGCGGGAGTGGCACCGCCCACTTTTCCAAAACTATGTATAGCCTATGCCGTACCCAGCGACCTTCTGAACCTATTATGAAAGTTTCAAAGAAATACTCTATAAACTTTGGTCATTAATGAAGCACAAAGAAAACCCAACAAATTTGGGTATGGCAAAGCCCACTTTTCCAGACTGTTTAAATCTTGACTAAAGGACACTTATATATCCAAATATCATTGATTTATACCAAGTTAGGTCAGATTTATGACGAATTGAAATTTTATATAGCCTGGGGGCGTGGCACCGCCCACTTTTCCAAAACTATGTATACCACATGCCGTACCCAGCTAACTTCTGAACCTATTATGAAAGTTTCAAAGAAATACTCTATAAACTTTGGTCATTAATGAAGCACAAAGAAAACCCAACAAATGTGGGTATGGCACAGCGCACTTTTCCAGATTGTTTAAATCTTGAATAAAGGACACTTATATATCCAAATATCATTGATTTATACCAAATGAGGTCAGAGTTATGACGACTTGAAATTTTATATAGCCTGCGGGAGTGGCACCGCCCACTTTTCCAAAACTATATATAGCCTATGCCGTACCCAGTTAACTTCGGAACCTATTATGAAAGTGTCAAAGAGATCGACTATAAATCTTGGACATTAATGAAGCACAAACAAAACACAACAAATGTGGGCATGGCACATCCCACTTTTCCAAAATTATTTAAATCTTCACTAAAGGACACTTATATATCCAAATATCATTGATTTAGACCAAATAAGCTCAGAGCTTTGACGACCTGAAATTTTATATAACCTGCGGGAGTGGCACCGCCCACTTTTCCAAAACTATGTATAGCCTATGCCGTACCCAGCGACCTTCTGAACCTATTATGAAAGTTTCAAAGAAATACTCTATAAACTTAGGTCATTAATGAAGCACAAAGAAAACCCAACAAATGTGGGTATGGCACAGTACACTTTTCCAGATTGTTTAAATCTTGACTAAAGGACACTTATATATCCAAATATCATTGAGATATACCAAATTAGGTCAGAGTTATGACGAATTGAAATTTGATATAGCCTGTTGGCGTGGCACCGCTGACTTTTCCAAAACTATATTTAGCATATGCCATACCCAGCGAACTTTTGAGCCTATTATGAAAGTTTCAAAGAAATATACTATAAACTGTGGTCATTAATGAAGCACAAACAACACACAACAAATGTGGGTATGGCACATCCCACTTTTCCAAATTATTCAAACCTTGACTAAAGCACACGTATATATGAAAATATCATTTATTTAGACCAAATAAGTTCAGAGTTATGACGACCTGAAATTTTATAACCTGCGGGAGTGGCACCGCCCACTTTTCCAAAACTATATATAGCTTATGCCGTACCCAGCTTACTTCTGAACCTATTATGAAAGTGTCAAAGAGATCGACTATAAACCTTGGACATTAATGAAGCACAAACAAAACACAACAAATGTGGGCATGGCACATCACACTTTTGCAAAGTTATGCAAATCTTGACTTAAGGTACATATATCCAAATATCGTTGATTCAGACCAAATTAGTTCAGAGTTATGACGAATTGAAATTTAATATAGCCTGGGCGTTGTACCGCCCACTTTTTCAAAACTATTTAGCCTATGTCGTACCCAGCTACCTTCTGAACCTATTATGAAAGTTTCAAAGAGATCGACGTTAAGCTTTGGACATTAATGAAGCACAAACAAAACACAACAAATTTGGGCATGACATAGCCCACACGTATATATCCAAATATCATTGATTATGACCAAATAAGTTCAGAGTTATGACGACCTCACATTTTATATAGCCTGCGGGAGTGGCACCGCCCACTTTTCCAAAACTAGATATAGCCTATGCCGTACCCAGCTAACTTCTGAACCTATTATGAAAGTGTCAAAGAGATCGACTCTAAACCTTGGACATTAATGAAGCACAAACAAAACACAACAAATGTGGGCATGGCACATCACACTTTTCCAAAGTTATGTAGTCTTGACTCAAGGACACATATATCCAAATATCATTGATGTAGACCAAATTAGTTCAGAGTTTTGACGAGTTGAAATTTAATATAGCCTGCGCGTGGTACCGCCAACTTTTTCAAAACTATTTAGCCTATGTCGTACCCAGCGACCTTCTGAACCTATTATGAAAGTTTCAAAGAGATCGGCTATAAATATTGGACATTAATGAAGCACAAAGAAAACACACCAAATGTGGGCATGGCATAGCCCACTTTTCCAGATTGTTTAAATCTTGACTAAAGGACACGTATATATATGAAAATATCATTTATTTAGACCAAATAAGTTCAGAGTTATGACGACCTGAAGTTTTATATAACCTGCGGGAGTGGCACCGCCCACTTTTCCAAAACTATATATAGCCTATGCCGTACCCAGTTAACTTCGGAACCTATTATGAAAGTGTCAAAGAGATCGGCTATAAATCTTGGACATTAATGAATCACAAAGAAAACACACCAAGTGTGGGCATGGCATAACCCACTTTTCCAGATTGTTTAAATCTTGACTAAAGGACACGTATATATATGAAAATATCATTTATTTAGACCAAATAAGTTCAGAGTTATGACGACCTGAAGTTTTATATAACCTGCGGGAGTGGCACCGCCCACTTTTCCAAAACTATATATAGCCTATGCCGTACCCAGTTAACTTCGGAACCTATTATGAAAGTGTCAAAGAGATCGGCTATAAATCTTGGACATTAATGAAGCACAAACAAAACACAACAAATGTGGGCATGGCACATCCCACTTTTCCAAAATTATTTAAATCTTCACTAAAGGACACTTATATATCCAAATATCATTGATTTAGACCAAATAAGCTCAGAGCTTTGACGACCTGAAATTTTATATAACCTGCGGGAGTGGCACCGCCCACTTTTCCAAAACTATGTATAGCCTATGCCGTACCCAGCGACCTTCTGAACCTATTATGAAAGTTTCAAAGAAATACTCTATAAACTTTGGTCATTAATGAAGCACAAAGAAAACCCAACAAATTTGGGTATGGCAAAGCCCACTTTTCCAGACTGTTTAAATCTTGACTAAAGGACACTTATATATCCAAATATCATTGATTTATACCAAGTTAGGCCAGATTTATGACGAATTGACATTTTATATAGCCTGGGGGCGTGGCACCGCCCACTTTTCCAAAACTATGTATACCACATGCCGTACCCAGCTAACTTCTGAACCTATTATGAAAGTTTCAAAGAAATACTCTATAAACTTTGGTCATTAATGAAGCACAAAGAAAACCCAACAAATGTGGGTATGGCACAGCGCACTTTTCCAGATTGTTTAAATGTTGAATAAAGGACACTTATATATCCAAATATCATTGATTTATACCAAATGAGGTCAGAGTTATGACGACTTGAAATTTTATATAGCCTGCGGGAGTGGCACCGCCCACTTTTCCAAAACTATATATAGCCTATGCCGTACCCAGTTAACTTCGGAACCTATTATGAAAGTGTCAAAGAGATCGACTATAAATCTTGGACATTAATGAAGCACAAACAAAACACAACAAATGTGGGCATGGCACATCCCACTTTTCCAAAATTATTTAAATCTTCACTAAAGGACACTTATATATCCAAATATCATTGATTTAGACCAAATAAGCTCAGAGCTTTGACGACCTGAAATTTTATATAACCTGCGGGAGTGGCACCCCCCACTTTTCCAAAACTATGTATAGCCTATGCCGTACCCAGCAACCTTCTGAACCTATTATGAAAGTTTCAAAGAAATACTCTATAAACTTAGGACATTAATGAAGCACAAAGAAAACCCAACAAATGTGGGTATGGCACAGTACACTTTTCCAGATTGTTTAAATCTTGACTAAAGGACACTTATATATCCAAATATCATTGAGATATACCAAATTAGGTCAGAGTTATGACGAATTGAAATTTGATATAGCCTGTTGGCGTGGCACCGCTGACTTTTCCAAAACTATATATAGCATATGCCATACCCAGCGAACTTTTGAGCCTATTATGAAAGTTTCAAAGAAATATACTATAAACTGTGGTCATTAATGAAGCACAAACAACACACAACAAATGTGGGTATGGCACATCCCACTTTTCCAAATTATTCAAACCTTGACTAAAGGACACGTATATATGAAAATATCATTTATTTAGACCAAATAAGTTCAGAGTTATGACGACCTGAAATTTTATATAACCTGCGTGAGTGGCACCGCCCACTTTTCCAAAACTATATATAGCCTATGCCGTACCCAGTTAACTTCGGAACCTATTATGAAAGTGTCAAAGAGATCGGCTATAAATCTTGGACATTAATGAATCACAAAGAAAACACACCAAGTGTGGGCATGGCATAGCCCACTTTTCCAGATTGTTTAAATCTTGACTAAAGGACACGTATATATATGAAAATATCATTTATTTAGACCAAATAAGTTCAGAGTTATGACGACCTGAAGTTTTATATAACCTGCGTGAGTGGCACCGCCCACTTTTCCAAAACTATATATAGCTTATGCCGTACCCAGCTAACTTCTGAACCTATTATGAAAGTGTCAAAGAGATCGACTATAAACCTTGGACATTAATGAAGCACAAACAAAACACAACAAATGTGGGCATGGCACATCACACTTTTGCAAAGTTATGTAAATCTTGACTTAAGGTACATATATCCAAATATCGTTGATTTAGACCAAATTAGTTCAGAGTTATGACGAATTGAAATTTAATATAGCCTGGGCGTTGTACCGCCCACTTTTTCAAAACTATTTAGCCTATGTCGTACCCAGCTACCTTCTGAACCTATTATGAAAGTTTCAAAGAGATCGACGTTAAGCTTTGGACATTAATGAAGCACAAACAAAACACAACAAATTTGGGCATGACATAGCCCACACGTATATATCCAAATATCATTGATTATGACCAAATAAGTTCAGAGTTATGACGACCTCACATTTTATATAGCCTGCGGGAGTGGCACCGCCCACTTTTCCAATACTAGATATAGCCTATGCCGTACCCAGCTAACTTCTGAACCTATTATGAAAGTGTCAAAGAGATCGACTCTAAACCTTGGACATTAATGAAGCACAAACAAAACACAACAAATGTGGGCATGGCACATCACACTTTTCCAAAGTTATGTAGTCTTGACTCAAGGACACATATATCCAAATATCATTGATTTAGACCAAATTAGTTCAGAGTTTTGACGAATTGAAATTTAATATAGCCTGCGCGTGGTACCGCCAACTTTTTCAAAACTATTTAGCCTATGTCGTACCCAGCGACCTTCTGAACCTATTATGAAAGTTTCAAAGAGATCGGCTATAAATATTGGACATTAATGAAGCACAAAGAAAACACACCAAATGTGGGCATGGCATAGCCCACTTTTCCAGATTGTTTAAATCTTGACTAAAGGACACGTATATATATGAAAATATCATTTATTTAGACCAAATAAGTTCAGAGTTATGACGACCTGAAGTTTTATATAACCTGCGTGAGTGGCACCGCCCACTTTTCCAAAACTATATATAGCCTATGCCGTACCTAGTTAACTTCGGAACCTATTATGAAAGTGTCAAAGAGATCGGCTATAAATCTTGGACATTAATGAATCACAAAGAAAACACACCAAGTGTGGGTATGGCATAGCCCACTTTTCCAGATTGTTTAAATCTTGACTAAAGGACACGTATATATATGAAAATATCATTTATTTAGACCAAATAAGTTCAGAGTTATGACGACCTGAAGTTTTATATAACCTGCGGGAGTGGCACCGCCCACTTTTCCAAAACTATATATAGCCTATGCCGTACCCAGTTAACTTCGGAACCTATTATGAAAGTGTCAAAGAGATCGGCTATAAATCTTGGACATTAATGAAGCACAAAGAAAACACACCAAATGTGGGCATGGCATAGCCCACTTTTCCAAAATTATTTAAATCTTGACTAAAGGACACGTATATATCTAAATATCATTGATTTAGACCTAATTAGTTCAGAGTTATGACGCATTGAAATTTGATATAGCTTGGGGGCGTGGCACCGCCCACTTTTCCAAAACTATATATAGCCTATGCTGTACCCAGCTAACTTCTGAACCTATTATGAAAGTTTCAAAGAAATACTCCATAAACGTTGGTCATTAATGAAGCACAAACAAAACACACCAAATGTGGGCATGGCATAGCCCACTTTTCCAAAATTATTTAAATCTTGACTAAAGGGCACGTATATATCCAAATATTATTGATTTAGACCAAATTAGTTCAGAGTTATGACAGATTGAAATTTTATATAGCCTGGCGGCGTGGCCCCGCTCACTTTTCCAAAACTATATATAGCCTATGCCGTACCCAGCTAACTTCTGAACCTATTATGAAAGTTTCAAAGAAATACTCTATAAACTTTGGTCATTAATGAAGCACAAAGAAAACCCAACAAATGTGGGTATGGCACAGTACACTTTTCCAGATTGTTTAAATCTTGACTAAAGGACACTTATATATCCAAATATCATTGAGATATACCAAATTAGGTCAGAGTTATGACGAATTGTAATTTGATATAGCCTGTTGGCGTGGCACCGCCCACTTTTCCAAAACTATATATAGCATATGCCAAACCCAGCGAACTTTTGAGCCTATTATGAAAGTTTCAAAGAAATATACTATAAACTGTGGTCATTAATGAAGCACAAACAACACACAACAAATGTGGGTATGGCACATCCCACTTTTCCAAATTATCCAAACCTTGACTAAAGGACACGTATATATGAAAATATGATTTATTTAGACCAAATAAGTTCAGAGTTATGACGACCTGAAATTTTATAACCTGCGGGAGTGGCACCGCCCACTTTTCCAAAACTATATATAGCCTATGCCGTACCCAGCTAACTTCTGAACCTATTATGAAAGTGTCAAAGAGATCGACTATAAACCTTGGACATTAATGAAGCACAAACAAAACACAACAAATGTGGGCATGGCACATCACACTTTTGCAAAGTTATGTAAATCTTGACTAAAGGACACGTATATATCTAAATATCATTGATTTAGACCTAATTAGTTCAGAGTTATGACGCATTGAAATTTGATATAGCTTGGGGGCGTGGCACCGCCCACTTTTCCAAAACTATATATAGCCTATGCCGTACCCAGCTAACTTCTGAACCTATTATGAAAGTTTCAAAGAAATACTCTATAAACTTTGGTCATTAATGAAGCACAAAGAAAACCCAACAAATGTGGGTATGGCAAAGCCCACTTTTCCAGATTGTTTAAATCTTGACTAAAGGACACTTATATATCCAAATATCATTGATTTAGACCAAATAAGCTCAGAGCTTTGACGACCTGAAATTTTATATAACCTGCGGGAGTGGCACCGCCCACTTTTCCAAAACTTTGTATAGCCTATGCCGTACCCAGCTAACTTCTGAACCTATTATGAAAGTTTCAAAGAAATACTCTATAAACTTAGGTCATTAATGAAGCACAAAGAAAACCCAACAAATGTGGGTATGGCACAGTACACTTTCCCTGATTGTTTAAATCTTGACTAAAGGACACTTATATATCCAAATATCATTGAGATATACCAAATTAGGTCAGAGTTATGACGCATTGAAATTTGATATAGCCTGTTGGCGTGGCACCGCCCACTTTTCCAAAACTATATATAGCATATGCCAAACCCAGCGAACTTTTGAGCCTATTATGAAAGTTTCAAAGAAATATACTATAAACTGTGGTCATTAATGAAGCACAAACAACACACAACAAATGTGGGTATGGCACATCCCACTTTTCCAAATTATCCAAACCTTGACTAAAGGACACGTATATATGAAAATATCATTTATTTAGACCAAATAAGTTCAGAGTTATGACGACCTGAAATTTTATAACCTGCGGGAGTGGCACCGCCCACTTTTCCAAAACTATATATAGCCTATGCCGTACCCAGCTAACTTCTGAACCTATTATGAAAGTGTCAAAGAGATCGACTATAAACCTTGGACATTAATGAAGCACAAACAAAACACAACAAATGTGGGCATGGCATAGCCCACTTTTCCAAAATTATTTAAATCTTGACTAAAGGACACGTATATATCTAAATATCATTGATTTAGACCTAATTAGTTCAGAGTTATGACGCATTGAAATTTGATATAGCTTCGGGGCGTGGCACCGCCCACTTTTCCAAAACTATATATAGCCTATGCCGTACCCAGCTAACTTCTGAACCTATTATGAAAGTTTCAAAGAAATACTCCATAAACGTTGGTCATTAATGAAGCACAAACAAAACACACCAAATGTGGGCATGGCATAGCCCACTTTTCCAAAATTATTTAAATCTTGACTAAAGGGCACGTATATATCCAAATATTATTGATTTAGACCAAATTAGTTCAGAGTTATGACAGATTGAAATTTTATATAGCCTGGCGGCGTGGCCCCGCTCACTTTTCCAAAACTATATATAGCCTATGCCGTACCCAGCTAACTTCTGAACCTATTATGAAAGTTTCAAGGAAATACTCTATAAACTTTGGTCATTAATGAAGCACAAAGAAAACCCAACAAATGTGGGTATGGCAAAGCCCACTTTTCCAGATTGTTTAAATCTTGACTAAAGGACACTTATATATCCAAATATCATTGATTTAGACCAAATAAGCTCAGAGCTTTGACGACCTGAAATTTTATATAACCTGCGGGAGTGGCACCGCCCACTTTTCCAAAACTTTGTATAGCCTATGCCGTACCCAGCTAACTTCTGAACCTATTATGAAAGTTTCAAAGAAATACTCTATAAACTTAGGTCATTAATGAAGCACAAAGAAAACCCAACAAATGTGGGTATGGCACAGTACACTTTTCCAGATTGTTTAAATCTTGACTAAAGGACACTTATATATCCAAATATCATTGAGATATACCAAATTAGGTCAGAGTTATGACGAATTGTAATTTGATATAGCCTGTTGGCGTGGCACCGCCCACTTTTCCAAAACTATATATAGCATATGCCAAACCCAGCGAACTTTTGAGCCTATTATGAAAGTTTCAAAGAAATATACTATAAACTGTGGTCATTAATGAAGCACAAACAACACACAACAAATGTGGGTATGGCACATCCCACTTTTCCAAATTATCTAAACCTTGACTAAAGGACACGTATATATGAAAATATCATTTATTTAGACCAAATAAGTTCAGAGTTATGACGACCTGAAATTTTATAACCTGCGGGAGTGGCACCGCCCACTTTTCCAAAACTATATATAGCCTATGCCGTACCCAGCTAACTTCTGAACCTATTATGAAAGTGTCAAAGAGATCGACTATAAACCTTGGACATTAATGAAGCACAAACAAAACACAACAAATGTGGGCATGGCACATCACACTTTTGCAAAGTTATGTAAATCTTGACTAAAGGACACGTATATATCTAAATATCATTGATTTAGACCTAATTAGTTCAGAGTTATGACGCATTGAAATTTGATATAGCTTGGGGGCGTGGCACCGCCCACTTTTCCAAAACTATATATAGCCTATGCCGTACCCAGCTAACTTCTGAACCTATTATGAAAGTTTCAAAGAAATACTCTATAAACTTTGGTCATTAATGAAGCACAAAGAAAACCCAACAAATGTGGGTATGGCAAAGCCCACTTTTCCAGATTGTTTAAATCTTGACTAAAGGACACTTATATATCCAAATATCATTGATTTAGACCAAATAAGCTCAGAGCTTTGACGACCTGAAATTTTATATAACCTGCGGGAGTGGCACCGCCCACTTTTCCAAAACTTTGTATAGCCTATGCCGTACCCAGCTAACTTCTGAACCTATTATGAAAGTTTCAAAGAAATACTCTATAAACTTAGGTCATTAATGAAGCACAAAGAAAACCCAACAAATGTGGGTATGGCACAGTACACTTTCCCTGATTGTTTAAATCTTGACTAAAGGACACTTATATATCCAAATATCATTGAGATATACCAAATTAGGTCAGAGTTATGACGAATTGTAATTTGATATAGCCTGTTGGCGTGGCACCGCCCACTTTTCCAAAACTATATATAGCATATGCCAAACCCAGCGAACTTTTGAGCCTATTATGAAAGTTTCAAAGAAATATACTATAAACTGTGGTCATTAATGAAGCACAAACAACACACAACAAATGTGGGTATGGCACATCCCACATTTCCAAATTATCCAAACCTTGACTAAAGGACACGTATATATGAAAATATCATTTATTTAGCCCAAATAAGTTCAGAGTTATTACGACCTGAAATTTTATAACCTGCGGGAGTGGCACCGCCCACTTTTCCAAAACTATATATAGCCTATGCCGTACCCAGCTAACTTCTGAACCTATTATGAAAGTGTCAAAGAGATCGACTATAAACCTTGGACATTAATGAAGCACAAACAAAACACAACAAATGTGGGCATGGCATAGCCCACTTTTCCAAAATTATTTAAATCTTGACTAAAGGACACGTATATATCTAAATATCATTGATTTAGACCTAATTAGTTCAGAGTTATGACGCATTGAAATTTGATATAGCCTGTTGGCGTGGCACCGCCCACTTTTCCAAAACTATATATAGCCTATGCCGTACCCAGCTAACTTCTGAACCTATTATGAAAGTTTCAAAGAAATACTCTATAAACTTTGGTCATTAATGAAGCACAAAGAAAACCCAACAAATGTGGGTATGGCAAAGCCCACTTTTCCAGATTGTTTAAATCTTGACTAAAGGACACTTATATATCCAAATATCATTGATTTAGACCAAATAAGCTCAGAGCTTTGACGACCTGAAATTTTATATAACCTGCGGGAGTGGCACCGCCCACTTTTCCAAAACTTTGTATAGCCTATGCCGTACCCAGCTAACTTCTGAACCTATTATGAAAGTTTCAAAGAAATACTCTATAAACTTAGGTCATTAATGAAGCACAAAGAAAACCCAACAAATGTGGGTATGGCACAGTACACTTTCCCTGATTGTTTAAATCTTGACTAAAGGACACTTATATATCCAAATATCATTGAGATATACCAAATTAGGTCAGAGTTATGACGAATTGTAATTTGATATAGCCTGTTGGCGTGGCACCGCCCACTTTTCCAAAACTATATATAGCCTATGCCGTACCCAGCTAACTTCTGAACCTATTATGAAAGTTTCAAAGAAATACTCTATAAACTTTGGTCATTAATGAAGCACAAAGAAAACCCAACAAATGTGGGTATGGCAAAGCCCACTTTTCCAGATTGTTTAAATCTTGACTAAAGGACACTTATATATCCAAATATCATTGATTTAGACCAAATAAGCTCAGAGCTTTGACGACCTGAAATTTTATATAACCTGCGGGAGTGGCACCGCCCACTTTTCCAAAACTTTGTATAGCCTATGCCGTACCCAGCTAACTTCTGAACCTATTATGAAAGTTTCAAAGAAATACTCTATAAACTTAGGTCATTAATGAAGCACAAAGAAAACCCAACAAATGTGGGTATGGCACAGTACACTTTTCCAGATTGTTTAAATCTTGACTAAAGGACACTTATATATCCAAATATCATCGATTATGACCAAATAAGTTCAGAGTTATGACGAGCTCACATTTTATATAGCCTGCGGGAGTGGCACTGCCCACTTTTCCAAAACTAGATATAGCCTATGCCGTACCCAGCTAACTTCTGAACCTATTATGAAAGTGTCAAAGAGATCGACTATAAACCTTGGACATTAATGAAGCACAAACAAAACACAACAAATGTGGGCATGGCACATCACACTTTTCCAAAGTTATGTAAATCTTGACTCAAGGACACATATATCCATATATCATTGATTTAGACCAAATTAGTTCAGAGTTATGACGAATTGAAATTTAATATAGCCTGGGCGTGGTACCGCCCACTTTTTCAAAACTATATAGCCTATGTCGTACCCAGCGACCTTCTGAACCTATTATGAAAGTTTCAAAGAGATCGACTTTAAGCTTTGGACATTAATGAAGCACAAACAAAACGCAACAAATGTGGGCATGACACATCCCACTTTTCCAAAGTTATGTAAATCTTGACTCAAGGACACATATATCCAAATATCGTTGATTTAGACCAAATTAGTTCAGATTTATGACGAATTGAAATTTTATATAGCCTGCGGGAGTGGCACCGCCCACTTTTCCAAAACTAGATATAGCCTATGCCGTACCCAGCTAACTTCTGAACCTATTATGAAAGTGTCAAAGAGATCGACTATAAACCTTGGACATTAATGAAGCACAAACAAAACACAACAAATGTGAGCAT
Source organism: Merzomyia westermanni (assembly GCA_949987695.1). Taxonomy (NCBI): domain Eukaryota; kingdom Metazoa; phylum Arthropoda; class Insecta; order Diptera; family Tephritidae; genus Merzomyia; species Merzomyia westermanni. Next base: position 130,766,193 of record OX465292.1, on the reverse strand, counting down.
GGCACATCACACTTTTGCAAAGTTATGTAAATCTTGACTCAAGGTGCATATATCCAAATATCGTTGATTTAGACTAAATTAGATCAGAGTTATGACGAATTGAAATTTAATATAGCCTGGGCGTGGTACCGCCCACTTTTTCAAAACTATATATAGCCTATGTCGCCCTTCTGAACCTATTATGAAAGTTTCAAAGAGATCGACTTTAAGCTTTGGACATTAATGAAGCACAAACAAAACACAACAAATGTGGGAATGACATAGCCCACACGTATATATCCAAATATCATTGATTATGACCAAATAAGTTCAGAGTTATGACGAGCTCACATTTTATATAGCCTGCGGGAGTGGCACCGCCCACTTTTCCAAAACTAGATATAGCCTATGCCGTACCCAGCTAACTTCTGAACCTATTATGAAAGTGTCAAAGAGATCGACTATAAACCTTGGACATTAATGAAGCACAAACAAAACACAACAAATGTGGGCATGGCACATCACACTTTTCCAAAGTTATGTAAATCTTGACTTAAGGACACATATATCCAAATATCATTGATTTAGACCAAATTAGTTCAGAGTTATGACGAATTGAAATTTAATATAGCCTGGGCGTGGTACCGCCCACTTTTTCAAAACTATATAGCCTATGTCGTACCCAGCGACCTTCTGAACCTGTTATGAAAGTTTCAAAGAGATCGACTTTAAGCTTTGGACATTAATGAAGCACAAACAAAACACAACAAATGTGGGAATGACATAGCCCACACGTATATATCCAAATATCATTGATTATGACCAAATAAGTTCAGAGTTATGACGAGCTCTCATTTTATATAGCCTGCGGGAGTGGCACCGCCCACTTTTCCAAAACTAGATATAGCCTATGCCGTACCCAGCTAACTTCGGAACCTATTATGAAAGTTTCAAAGAGATCGACTACAAACCTTGGACATTAATGAAGCACAAACAAAACACAACAAATGTGGGCATGACACATCCCACTTTTCCAAAGTTATGTAAATCTTGACTCAAGGACACATATATCCAAATATCGTTGATTTAGACCAAATAAGTTCAGAGTTATGACGAATTGAAATTTAATATAGCCTGCGCGTGGTACCGCCAACTTTTTCAAAACTATTTAGCCTATGTCGTACCCAGCGACCTTCTGAACCTATTATGAAAGTTTCAAAGAGATCGACTTTAAGCTTTGGACATTAATGAAGCACAAACAAAACACAACAAATTTGGGCATGACATAGCCCACACGTATATATCCAAATATCATTGATTATGACCAAATAAGTTCAGAGTTATGACGACATCACATTTTATATAGCCTGCGGGAGTGGCACCGCCCACTTTTCCAAAACTAGATATAGCCTATGCCGTACCCAGCTAACTTCTGAACCTATTACGAAAGCGTCAAAGAGATCGACTATAAACCTTGGACATTAATGAAGCACAAACAAAGCACAACAAATGTGGGCATGGCACATCACACTTTTGCAAAGTTATGTAAATCTTGACTCAAGGTACATGTATCCAAATATCGTTGATTTAGACCAAATTAGTTCAGAGTTATGACGAATTGAAATTTAATATAGCCTGGGCGTGGTACCGCCCACTTTCTCAAAACTATATATAGCCTATGTCGACCTTCTGAACCTATTATGAAAGTTTCAAAGAGATCGACTTTAAGCTTTGGACATTAATGAAGCACAAACAAAACACAACAAATGTGGGAATGACATAGCCCACACGTATATATCCAAATATCATTGATTATGACGAAATAAGTTCAGAGTTATGACGAGCTCACATTTTATATAGCCTGCGGGAGTGGCACCGCCCACTTTTCCAAAACTAGATATAGCCTATGCCGTACCCAGCTAACTTCGGAACCTATTATGAAAGTTTCAAAGAGATCGACTATAAACCTTGGACATTAATGAAAAACAAACAAAACACAACAAATGTGGGCATGACACATCCCACTTTTCCAAAGTTATGTAAATCTTGACTCAAGGACACATATATCCAAATATCGTTGATTTAGACCAAATTAGTTCAGAGTTATGACGAATTGAAATTTAATATAGCCTGCGCGTGGTACCGCCCACTTTTTCAAAACTATATACCCTATGTCGTACCCAGCGACCTTCTGAACCTATTATGAAAGTTTCAAAGAGATCGACTTTAAGCTTTGGACATTAATGAAGCACAAACAAAACACAACAAATGTGGGAATGACATAGCCCACACGTATATATCCAAATTTCATTGATTATGACCAAATAAGTTCAGAGCTATGACGACCTCACATTTTATGTAGCCTGCGGGAGTGGCACCGCCCACTTTTCCAAAACTAGATATAGCCTATGCCGTACCCAGCTAACTTCTGAACCTATTATGAAAGTGTCAAAGAGATCGACTATAAACCTTGGACATTAATGAAGCACAAACAAAACACAACAAATGTGGGCATGGCACATCACACTTTTGCAAAGTTATGTAAATCTTGACTCAAGGTACATATATCCAAATATCGTTGATTTAGACCAAATTAGTTCAGAGTTATGACGAATTGAAATTAAATATAGCCTGGGCGTGGTACCGCCCACTTTTTCAAAACTATATATAGCATCTGTCGACCTTCTGAACCTATTATGAACGTTTCAAAGAGATCGACTTTAAGCTTTGGACATTAATGAAGCACAAACAAAACACAACAAATGTGGGCATGGCACATCACACTTTTGCAAAGTTATGTAAATCTTGACTCAAGGTACATATATCCAAATATCGTTGATTTAGACCAAATTAGTTCAGAGTTATGACGAATTGAAATTTAATATAGCCTGCGCGTGGTACCGCCCACTTTTTCAAAACTATTTAGCCTATGTCGTACCCAGCGACCTTCTGAACCTATTATGAAAGTTTCAAAGAGATCGACTTTAAGCTTTGGACATTAATGAAGCACAAACAAAACACAACAAATTTGGGCATGACATAGCCCACACGTATATATCTAAATATCATTGATTATGACCAAATAAGTTCAGAGTTGTGACGACCTCACATTTTATATAGCCTGCGGGAGTGGCACCGCCCACTTTTCCAAAACTAGATATAGCCTATGCCGTACCCAGCTAACTTCGGAACCTATTATGAAAGTTTCAAAGAGATCGACTTTAGGCTTTGGATATTAATGAAGCACAAACAAAACACAACAAATGTGGGAATGACATAGCCCACACGTATATATCCAAATTTCATTGATTATGACCAAATAAGTTCAGGGCTATGACGACCTCACATTTTCTATAGCCTGCGGGAGTGGCACCGCTAACTTCTGAACCTATTACGAAAGTGTCAAAGAGATCCACTATAAACCTTGGACATTAATGAAGCACAAACAAAACACAACAAATGTGGGCATGGCACATCACACTTTTCCAAAGTTATGTAAATCTTGACTCAAGGACACATATATCCAAATATCATTGATTTAGACCAAATTAGTTCAGAGTTATGACGAATTGAAATTTAATATAGCCTGGGCGTGGTACCGCCCACTTTTTCAAAACTATATAGCCTATGTCGTACCCAGCGACCTTCTGAACCTATTATGAAAGTTTCAAAGAGATCGACTTTAGGCTTTGGATATTAATGAAGCACAAACAAAACACAACAAATGTGGGAATGACATAGCCCACACGTATATATCCAAATTTCATTGATTATGACCAAATAAGTTCAGGGCTATGACGACCTCACATTTTCTATAGCCTGCGGGAGTGGCACCGCTAACTTCTGAACCTATTACGAAAGTGTCAAAGAGATCCACTATAAACCTTGGACATTAATGAAGCACAAACAAAACACAACAAATGTGGGCATGGCACATCACACTTTTCCAAAGTTATGTAAATCTTGACTCAAGGACACATATATCGAAATATCGTTGATTTAGACCAAATTAGTTCAGAGTTATGACGAATTGAAATTTAATATAGCCTGCGCGTGGTACCGCCCACTTTTTCAAAACTATATACCCTATGTCGTACCCAGCGACCTTCTGAACCTATTATGAAAGTTTCAAAGAGATCGACTTTAAGCTTTGGACATTAATGAAGCACAAACAAAACACAACAAATGTGGGCATGACACATCCCACTTTTCCAAAGTTATGTAAATCTTGACTCAAGGACACATATATCAAAATATCGTTGATTTAGACCAAATTAGTTCAGAGTTATGACGAATTGAAATTTAATATAGCCTGCGCGTGGTACCGCCCACTTTTTCAAAACTATTTAGCCTATGTCGTACCCAGCGACCTTCTGAACCTATTATGAAAGTTTCAAAGAGATCGACTTTAAGCTTTGGACATTAATGAAGCACAAACAAAACACAACAAATTTGGGCATGACATAGCCCACACGTATATATCTAAATATCATTGATTATGACCAAATAAGTTCAGAGTTGTGACGACCTCACATTTTATATAGCCTGCGGGAGTGGCACCGCCCACTTTTCCAAAACTAGATATAGCCTATGCCGTACCCAGCTAACTTCGGAACCTATTATGAAAGTTTCAAAGAGATCGACTATAAACCTTGGACATTAATGAAGCACAAACAAAACACAACAAATGTGGGCATGGCACATCACACTTTTCCAAAGTTATGTAAATCTTGACTCAAGGACACATATATCCAAATATCATTGATTTAGACCAAATTAGTTCAGAGTTATGACGAATTGAAATTTAATATAGCCTGGGCGTGGTACCGCCCACTTTTTCAAAACTATATACCCTATGTCGTACCCAGCGACCTTCTGAACCTATTATGAAAGTTTCAAAGAGATCGACTTTAGGCTTTGGATATTAATGAAGCACAAACAAAACACAACAAATGTGGGAATGACATAGCCCACACGTATATATCCAAATTTCATTGATTATGACCAAATAAGTTCAGGGCTATGACGACCTCACATTTTCTATAGCCTGCGGGAGTGGCACCGCCCACTTTTCCAAAACTAGATATAGCCTATGCCGTACCCAGCTAACTTCTGAACCTATTACGAAAGTGTCAAAGAGATCCACTATAAACCTTGGACATTAATGAAGCACAAACAAAACACAACAAATGTGGGCATGGCACATCACACTTTTCCAAAGTTATGTAAATCTTGACTCAAGGACACATATATCCAAATATCGTTGATTTAGACCAAATTAGTTCAGAGTTATGACGAATTGAAATTTAATATAGCCTGCGCGTGGTACCGCCCACTTTTTCAAAACTATATACCCTATGTCGTACCCAGCGACCTTCTGAACCTATTATGAAAGTTTCAAAGAGATCGACTTTAAGCTTTGGACATTAATGAAGCACAAACAAAACACAACAAATGTGGGAATGACATAGCCCACACGTATATATCCAAATTTCATTGATTATGACCAAATAAGTTCAGAGCTATGACGACCTCACATTTTATGTAGCCTGCGGGAGTGGCACCGCCCACTTTTCCAAAACTATATATAGCCTATGCCGTACCCAGCTAACTTCTGAACCTATTATGAAAGTGTCAAAGAGATCGACTATAAACCTTGGACATTAATGAAGCACAAACAAAACACAACAAATGTGGGCATGGCATAGCCCACTTTTCCAAAATTATTTAAATCTTGACTAAAGGACACGTATATATCTAAATATCATTGATTTAGACCTAATTAGTTCAGAGTTATGACGCATTGAAATTTGATATAGCTTCGGGGCGTGGCACCGCCCACTTTTCCAAAACTATATATAGCCTATGCCGTACCCAGCTAACTTCTGAACCTATTATGAAAGTTTCAAAGAAATACTCCATAAACGTTGGTCATTAATGAAGCACAAACAAAACACACCAAATGTGGGCATGGCATAGCCCACTTTTCCAAAATTATTTAAATCTTATATTTAAATCAAATATTATTGATTTAGACCAAATTAGTTCAGAGTTATGACAGATTGAAATTTTATATAGCCTGGCGGCGTGGCCCCGCTCACTTTTCCAAAACTATATATAGCCTATGCCGTACCCAGCTAACTTCTGAACCTATTATGAAAGTTTCAAGGAAATACTCTATAAACTTTGGTCATTAATGAAGCACAAAGAAAACCCAACAAATGTGGGTATGGCAAAGCCCACTTTTCCAGATTGTTTAAATCTTGACTAAAGGACACTTATATATCCAAATATCATTGATTTAGACCAAATAAGCTCAGAGCTTTGACGACCTGAAATTTTATATAACCTGCGGGAGTGGCACCGCCCACTTTTCCAAAACTTTGTATAGCCTATGCCGTACCCAGCTAACTTCTGAACCTATTATGAAAGTTTCAAAGAAATACTCTATAAACTTAGGTCATTAATGAAGCACAAAGAAAACCCAACAAATGTGGGTATGGCACAGTACACTTTTCCAGATTGTTTAAATCTTGACTAAAGGACACTTATATATCCAAATATCATTGAGATATACCAAATTAGGTCAGAGTTATGACGAATTGTAATTTGATATAGCCTGTTGGCGTGACACCGCCCACTTTTCCAAAACTATATATAGCATATGCCAAACCCAGCGAACTTTTGAGCCTATTATGAAAGTTTCAAAGAAATATACTATAAACTGTGGTCATTAATGAAGCACAAACAACACACAACAAATGTGGGTATGGCACATCCCACTTTTCCAAATTATCTAAACCTTGACTAAAGGACACGTATATATGAAAATATCATTTATTTAGACCAAATAAGTTCAGAGTTATGACGACCTGAAATTTTATAACCTGCGGGAGTGGCACCGCCCACTTTTCCAAAACTATATATAGCCTATGCCGTACCCAGCTAACTTCTGAACCTATTATGAAAGTGTCAAAGAGATCGACTATAAACCTTGGACATTAATGAAGCACAAACAAAACACAACAAATGTGGGCATGGCACATCACACTTTTGCAAAGTTATGTAAATCTTGACTAAAGGACACGTATATATCTAAATATCATTGATTTAGACCTAATTAGTTCAGAGTTATGACGCATTGAAATTTGATATAGCTTGGGGGCGTGGCACCGCCCACTTTTCCAAAACTATATACAGCCTATGCCGTACCCAGCTAACTTCTGAACCTATTATGAAAGTTTCAAAGAAATACTCTATAAACTTTGGTCATTAATGAAGCACAAAGAAAACCCAACAAATGTGGGTATGGCAAAGCCCACTTTTCCAGATTGTTTAAATCTTGACTAAAGGACACTTATATATCCAAATATCATTGATTTAGACCAAATAAGCTCAGAGCTTTGACGACCTGAAATTTTATATAACCTGCGGGAGTGGCACCGCCCACTTTTCCAAAACTTTGTATAGCCTATGCCGTACCCAGCTAACTTCTGAACCTATTATGAAAGTTTCAAAGAAATACTCTATAAACTTAGGTCATTAATGAAGCACAAAGAAAACACAACAAATGTGGGTATGGCACAGTACACTTTCCCTGATTGTTTAAATCTTGACTAAAGGACACTTATATATCCAAATATCATTGAGATATACCAAATTAGGTCAGAGTTATGACGAATTGTAATTTGATATAGCCTGTTGGCGTGGCACCGCCCACTTTTCCAAAACTATATATAGCATATGCCAAACCCAGCGAACTTTTGAGCCTATTATGAAAGTTTCAAAGAAATATACTATAAACTGTGGTCATTAATGAAGCACAAACAACACACAACAAATGTGGGTATGGCACATCCCACTTTTCCAAATTATCCAAACCTTGACTAAAGGACACGTATATATGAAAATATCATTTATTTAGACCAAATAAGTTCAGAGTTATGACGACCTGAAATTTTATAACCTGCGGGAGTGGCACCGCCCACTTTTCCAAAACTATATATAGCCTATGCCGTACCCAGCTAACTTCTGAACCTATTATGAAAGTGTCAAAGAGATCGACTATAAACCTTGGACATTAATGAAGCACAAACAAAACACAACAAATGTGGGCATGGCATAGCCCACTTTTCCAAAATTATTTAAATCTTGACTAAAGGACACGTATATATCTAAATATCATTGATTTAGACCTAATTAGTTCAGAGTTATGACGCATTGAAATTTGATATAGCTTCGGGGCGTGGCACCGCCCACTTTTCCAAAACTATATATAGCCTATGCCGTACCCAGCTAACTTCTGAACCTATTATGAAAGTTTCAAAGAAATACTCTATAAACTTTGGTCATTAATGAAGCACAAAGAAAACCCAACAAATGTGGGTATGGCAAAGCCCACTTTTCCAGATTGTTTAAATCTTGACTAAAGGACACTTATATATCCAAATATCATTGATTTAGACCAAATAAGCTCAGAGCTTTGACGACCTGAAATTTTATATAACCTGCGGGAGTGGCACCGCCCACTTTTCCAAAACTTTGTATAGCCTATGCCGTACCCAGCTAACTTCTGAACCTATTATGAAAGTTTCAAAGAAATACTCTATAAACTTAGGTCATTAATGAAGCACAAAGAAAACCCAACAAATGTGGGTATGGCACAGTACACTTTTCCAGATTGTTTAAATCTTGACTAAAGGACACTTATATATCCAAATATCATCGATTATGACCAAATAAGTTCAGAGTTATGACGAGCTCACATTTTATATAGCCTGCGGGAGTGGCACTGCCCACTTTTCCAAAACTAGATATAGCCTATGCCGTACCCAGCTAACTTCTGAACCTATTATGAAAGTGTCAAAGAGATCGACTATAAACCTTGGACATTAATGAAGCACAAACAAAACACAACAAATGTGGGCATGGCACATCACACTTTTCCAAAGTTATGTAAATCTTGACTCAAGGACACATATATCCATATATCATTGATTTAGACCAAATTAGTTCAGAGTTATGACGAATTGAAATTTAATATAGCCTGGGCGTGGTACCGCCCACTTTTTCAAAACTATATAGCCTATGTCGTACCCAGCGACCTTCTGAACCTATTATGAAAGTTTCAAAGAGATCGACTTTAAGCTTTGGACATTAATGAAGCACAAACAAAACACAACAAATGTGGGCATGACACATCCCACTTTTCCAAAGTTATGTAAATCTTGACTCAAGGACACATATATCCAAATATCGTTGATTTAGACCAAATTAGTTCAGAGTTATGACGAATTGAAATTTTATATAGCCTGCGGGAGTGGCACCGCCCACTTTTCCAAAACTAGATATAGCCTATGCCGTACCCAGCTAACTTCTGAACCTATTATGAAAGTGTCAAAGAGATCGACTATAAACCTTGGACATTAATGAAGCACAAACAAAACACAACAAATGTGAGCATGGCACATCACACTTTTGCAAAGTTATGTAAATCTTGACTCAAGGTGCATATATCCAAATATCGTTGATTTAGACTAAATTAGATCAGAGTTATGACGAATTGAAATTTAATATAGCCTGGGCGTGGTACCGCCCACTTTTTCAAAACTATATATAGCCTATGTCGCCCTTCTGAACCTATTATGAAAGTTTCAAAGAGATCGACTTTAAGCTTTGGACATTAATGAAGCACAAACAAAACACAACAAATGTGGGAATGACATAGCCCACACGTATATATCCAAATATCATTGATTATGACCAAATAAGTTCAGAGTTATGACGAGCTCACATTTTATATAGCCTGCGGGAGTGGCACCGCCCACTTTTCCAAAACTAGATATAGCCTATGCCGTACCCAGCTAACTTCTGAACCTATTATGAAAGTGTCAAAGAGATCGACTATAAACCTTGGACATTAATGAAGCACAAACAAAACACAACAAATGTGGGCATGGCACATCACACTTTTCCAAAGTTATGTAAATCTTGACTTAAGGACACATATATCCAAATATCATTGATTTAGACCAAATTAGTTCAGAGTTATGACGAATTGAAATTTAATATAGCCTGGGCGTGGTACCGCCCACTTTTTCAAAACTATATAGCCTATGTCGTACCCAGCGACCTTCTGAACCTATTATGAAAGTTTCAAAGAGATCGACTTTAAGCTTTGGACATTAATGAAGCACAAACAAAACACAACAAATGTGGGAATGACATAGCCCACACGTATATATCCAAATATCATTGATTATGACCAAATAAGTTCAGAGTTATGACGAGCTCTCATTTTATATAGCCTGCGGGAGTGGCACCGCCCACTTTTCCAAAACTAGATATAGCCTATGCCGTACCCAGCTAACTTCGGAACCTATTATGAAAGTTTCAAAGAGATCGACTACAAACCTTGGACATTAATGAAGCACAAACAAAACACAACAAATGTGGGCATGACACATCCCACTTTTCCAAAGTTATGTAAATCTTGACTCAAGGACACATATATCCAAATATCGTTGATTTAGACCAAATTAGTTCAGAGTTATGACGAATTGAAATTTAATATAGCCTGCGCGTGGTACCGCCAACTTTTTCAAAACTATTTAGCCTATGTCGTACCCAGCGACCTTCTGAACCTATTATGAAAGTTTCAAAGAGATCGACTTTAAGCTTTGGACATTAATGAAGCACAAACAAAACACAACAAATTTGGGCATGACATAGCCCACACGTATATATCCAAATATCATTGATTATGACCAAATAAGTTCAGAGTTATGACGACATCACATTTTATATAGCCTGCGGGAGTGGCACCGCCCACTTTTCCAAAACTAGATATAGCCTATGCCGTACCCAGCTAACTTCTGAACCTATTACGAAAGCGTCAAAGAGATCGACTATAAACCTTGGACATTAATGAAGCACAAACAAAGCACAACAAATGTGGGCATGGCACATCACACTTTTGCAAAGTTATGTAAATCTTGACTCAAGGTACATGTATCCAAATATCGTTGATTTAGACCAAATTAGTTCAGAGTTATGACGAATTGAAATTTAATATAGCCTGGGCGTGGTACCGCCCACTTTTTCAAAACTATATATAGCCTATGTCGACCTTCTGAACCTATTATGAAAGTTTCAAAGAGATCGACTTTAAGCTTTGGACATTAATGAAGCACAAACAAAACACAACAAATGTGGGAATGACATAGCCCACACGTATATATCCAAATATCATTGATTATGACGAAATAAGTTCAGAGTTATGACGAGCTCACATTTTATATAGCCTGCGGGAGTGGCACCGCCCACTTTTCCAAAACTAGATATAGCCTATGCCGTACCCAGCTAACTTCGGAACCTATTATGAAAGTTTCAAAGAGATCGACTATAAACCTTGGACATTAATGAAAAACAAACAAAACACAACAAATGTGGGCATGACACATCCCACTTTTCCAAAGTTATGTAAATCTTGACTCAAGGACACATATATCCAAATATCGTTGATTTAGACCAAATTAGTTCAGAGTTATGACGAATTGAAATTTAATATAGCCTGCGCGTGGTACCGCCCACTTTTTCAAAACTATATACCCTATGTCGTACCCAGCGACCTTCTGAACCTATTATGAAAGTTTCAAAGAGATCGACTTTAAGCTTTGGACATTAATGAAGCACAAACAAAACACAACAAATGTGGGAATGACATAGCCCACACGTATATATCCAAATTTCATTGATTATGACCAAATAAGTTCAGAGCTATGACGACCTCACATTTTATGTAGCCTGCGGGAGTGGCACCGCCCACTTTTCCAAAACTAGATATAGCCTATGCCGTACCCAGCTAACTTCTGAACCTATTATGAAAGTGTCAAAGAGATCGACTATAAACCTTGGACATTAATGAAGCACAAACAAAACACAACAAATGTGGGCATGGCACATCACACTTTTGCAAAGTTATGTAAATCTTGACTCAAGGTACATATATCCAAATATCGTTGATTTAGACCAAATTAGTTCAGAGTTATGACGAATTGAAATTAAATATAGCCTGGGCGTGGTACCGCCCACTTTTTCAAAACTATATATAGCATCTGTCGACCTTCTGAACCTATTATGAACGTTTCAAAGAGATCGACTTTAAGCTTTGGACATTAATGAAGCACAAACAAAACACAACAAATGTGGGAATGACATAGCCCACACGTATATATCCAAATATCATTGATTATGACCAAATAAGTTCAGAGTTATGACGAGCTCACATTTTATTTAGCCTGCGGGAGTGGCACCGCCCACTTTTCCAAAACTAGATATAGCCTATGCCGTACCCAGCTAACTTCGAAACCTATTATGAAAGTTTCAAAGAGATCGACTATAAACCTTGGACATTAATGAAGCACAAACAAAACACAACAAATGTGGGCATGACACATCCCACTTTTCCAAAGTTATGTAAATCTTGACTCAAGGACACATATATCAAAATATCGTTGATTTAGACCAAATTAGTTCAGAGTTATGACGAATTGAAATTTAATATAGCCTGCGCGTGGTACCGCCCACTTTTTCAAAACTATTTAGCCTATGTCGTACCCAGCGACCTTCTGAACCTATTATGAAAGTTTCAAAGAGATCGACTTTAAGCTTTGGACATTAATGAAGCACAAACAAAACACAACAAATTTGGGCATGACATAGCCCACACGTATATATCTAAATATCATTGATTATGACCAAATAAGTTCAGAGTTGTGACGACCTCACATTTTATATAGCCTGCGGGAGTGGCACCGCCCACTTTTCCAAAACTAGATATAGCCTATGCCGTACCCAGCTAACTTCGGAACCTATTATGAAAGTTTCAAAGAGATCGACTATAAACCTTGGACATTAATGAAGCACAAACAAAACACAACAAATGTGGGCATGGCACATCACACTTTTCCAAAGTTATGTAAATCTTGACTCAAGGACACATATATCCAAATATCATTGATTTAGACCAAATTAGTTCAGAGTTATGACGAATTGAAATTTAATATAGCCTGGGCGTGGTACCGCCCACTTTTTCAAAACTATATAGCCTATGTCGTACCCAGCGACCTTCTGAACCTATTATGAAAGTTTCAAAGAGATCGACTTTAGGCTTTGGATATTAATGAAGCACAAACAAAACACAACAAATGTGGGAATGACATAGCCCACACGTATATATCCAAATTTCATTGATTATGACCAAATAAGTTCAGGGCTATGACGACCTCACATTTTCTATAGCCTGCGGGAGTGGCACCGCCCACTTTTCCAAAACTAGATATAGCCTATGCCGTACCCAGCTTACTTCTGAACCTATTACGAAAGTGTCAAAGAGATCCACTATAAACCTTGGACATTAATGAAGCACAAACAAAACACAACAAATGTGGGCATGGCACATCACACTTTTCCAAAGTTATGTAAATCTTGACTCAAGGACACATATATCCAAATATCATTGATTTAGACCAAATTAGTTCAGAGTTATGACGAATTGAAATTTAATATAGCCTGGGCGTGGTACCGCCCACTTTTTCAAAACTATATAGCCTATGTCGTACCCAGCGACCTTCTGAACCTATTATGAAAGTTTCAAAGAGATCGACTTTAAGCTTTGGACATTAATGAAGCACAAACAAAACACAACAAATTTGGGCATGACATAGCCCACACGTATATATCCAAATATCATTGATTATGACCAAATAAGTTCAGAGTTATGACGACCTCACATTTTATATAGCCTGCGGGAGTGCCACCGCCCACTTTTCCAAAACTAGATATAGCCAATGCGTACCCAGCTAACTTCTGAACCTATTACGAAAGTGTCAAAGAGATCGACTATAAACCTTGGACATTAATGAAGCACAAACAAAACACAACAAATGTGGGCATGGCACATCACACTTTTCCAAAGTTATGTAAGTCTTGACTCAAGGTACATATATCCAAATATCGTTGATTTAGACCAAATTAGTTCAGAGTTATGACGAATTGAAATTTAATATAGCCTGGGCGTGGTACCGCCCACTTTTTCAAAACTATATATAGCCTATGTCGACCTTCTGAACCTATTATGAAAGTTTCAAAGAGATCGACTTTAAGCTTTGGACATTAATGAAGCACAAACAAAACACAACAAATGTGGGAATGACATAGCCGACACGTATATATCCAAATATCATTGATTATGACCAAATAAGTTCAGAGTTATGACGAGCTCACATTTTATATAGCCTGCGGGAGTGGCACCGCCCACTTTTCCAAAACTAGATATAGCCTATGCCGTACCCAGCTAACTTCGGAACCTATTATGAAAGTTTCAAAGAGATCGACTATAAACCTTGGACATTAATGAAGCACAAACAAAACACAACAAATGTTGGCATGACACATCCCACTTTTCCAAAGTTATGTAAATCTTGACTCAAGGACACATATATCCAAATATCGTTGATTTAGACCAAATTAGTTCAGAGTTATGACGAATTGAAATTAAATATAGCCTGGGCGTGGTACCGCCCAATTTTTCAAACTATATATAGCATCTGTCGACCTTCTGACCCTATTATGAAAGTTTCAAAGAGATCGACTTTAAGCTTTGGACATTAATGAAGCACAAACAAAACACAACAAATGTGGGAATGACATAGCCCACACGTATATATCTAAATATCATTGATTATGACCAAATAAGTTCAGAGTTGTGACGACCTCACATTTTATATAGCCTGCGGGAGTGGCACCGCCCACTTTTCCAAAACTAGATATAGTCAATGCCGTACCCAGCTAACTTCTGAACCTATTATGAAAGTGTCAAAGAGATCGACTATAAACCTTGGACATTAATGAAGCACAAACAAAACACAACAAATGTGGGCATGGCACATCACACTTTTGCAAAGTTATGTAAATCTTGACTCAAGGACACATATTTCCAAATATCATTGATTTAGACCAAATTAGTTCAGAGTTATGACGAATTGAAATTTAATATAGCCTGGGCGTGGTACCGCCCACTTTTTCAAAACTATATAGCCTATGTCGTACCCAGCGACCTTCTGAACCTATTATGAAAGTTTCAAAGAGATCGACTTTAAGCTTTGGACATTAATGAAGCACAAACAAAACACAACAAATTTGGGCTTGACATAGCCCACACGTATATATCCAAATATCATTGATTATGACCAAATAAGTTCAGAGTTATGACGACCTCACAAGTTATATAGCCTGCGGGAGTGCCACCGCCCACTTTTCCAAAACTAGATATAGCCAATGCGTACCCAGCTAACTTCTGAACCTATTACGAAAGTGTAAAAGAGATCGACTATAAACCTTGGATATTAATGAAGCACAAACAAAACACAACAAATGTGGGCATGGCACATCACACTTTTCCAAAGTTATGTAAATCTTGACTCAAGGTACATATATCCAAATATCGTTGATTTAGACCAAATTAGTTCAGAGTTATGACGAATTGAAATTTAATATAGCCTGGGCGTGGTACCGCCCACTTTTTCAAAACTATATATAGCCTATGTCGACCTTCTGAACCTATTATGAAAGTTTCAAAGAGATCGACTTTAAGCTTTGGACATTAATGAAGCACAAACAAAACACAACAAATGTGGGAATGACATAGCCCACACGTATATATCCAAATATCATTGATTATGACCA
Organism: Merzomyia westermanni; assembly: GCA_949987695.1. Taxonomy (NCBI): domain Eukaryota; kingdom Metazoa; phylum Arthropoda; class Insecta; order Diptera; family Tephritidae; genus Merzomyia; species Merzomyia westermanni. The sequence continues at coordinate 130,750,467 of OX465292.1, read as the reverse complement.
AATAAGTTCAGAGTTATGACGAGCTCACATTTTATATAGCCTGCGGGAGTGGCACCGCCCACTTTTCCAAAACTAGATATAGCCTATGCCGTACCCAGCTAACTTCGGAACCTATTATGAAAGTTTCAAAGAGATCGACTATAAACCTTGGACATTAATGAAGCACAAACAAAACACAACAAATGTTGGCATGACACATCCCACTTTTCCAAAGTTATGTAAATCTTGACTCAAGGACACATATATCCAAATATCGTTGATTTAGACCAAATTAGTTCAGAGTTATGACGAATTGAAATTAAATATAGCCTGGGCGTGGTACCGCCCACTTTTTCAAACTATATATAGCATCTGTCGACCTTCTGACCCTATTATGAAAGTTTCAAAGAGATCGACTTTAAGCTTTGGACATTAATGAAGCACAAACAAAACACAACAAATGTGGGAATGACATAGCCCACACGTATATATCTAAATATCATTGATTATGACCAAATAAGTTCAGAGTTGTGACGACCTCACATTTTATATAGCCTGCGGGAGTGGCACCGCCCACTTTTCCAAAACTAGATATAGTCAATGCCGTACCCAGCTAACTTCTGAACCTATTATGAAAGTGTCAAAGAGATCGACTATAAACCTTGGACATTAATGAAGCACAAACAAAACACAACAAATGTGGGCATGGCACATCACACTTTTGCAAAGTTATGTAAATCTTGACTCAAGGACACATATTTCCAAATATCATTGATTTAGACCAAATTAGTTCAGAGTTATGACGAATTGAAATTTAATATAGCCTGGGCGTGGTACCGCCCACTTTTTCAAAACTATATAGCCTATGTCGTACCCAGCGACCTTCTGAACCTATTATGAAAGTTTCAAAGAGATCGACTTTAAGCTTTGGACATTAATGAAGCACAAACAAAACACAACAAATTTGGGCATGACATAGCCCACACGTATATATCTAAATATCATTGATTATGACCAAATAAGTTCAGAGTTGTGACGACCTCACATTTTATATAGCCTGCGGGAGTGGCACCGCCCACTTTTCCAAAACTAGATATAGCCAATGCCGTACCCAGCTAACTTCTGAACCTATTATGAAAGTGTCAAAGAGATCGACTATAAACCTTGGACATTAATGAAGCACAAACAAAACACAACAAATGTGGGCATGGCACATCACACTTTTGCAAAGTTATGTAAATCTTGACTCAAGGTACATATATCCAAATATCGTTGATTTAGACCAAATTAGTTCAGAGTTATGACGAATTGAAATTAAATATAGCCTGGGCGTGGTACCGCCCACTTTTTCAAACTATATATAGCATCTGTCGACCTTCTGACCCTATTATGAAAGTTTCAAAGAGATCGACTTTAAGCTTTGGACATTAATGAAGCACAAACAAAACACAACAAATGTGGGAATGACATAGCCCACACGTATATATCCAAATATCATTGATTATGACCAAATAAGTTCAGAGTTATGACGAGCTCACATTTTATATAGCCTGCGGGAGTGGCACCGCCCACTTTTCCAAAACTAGATATAGCCTATGCCGTACCCAGCTAACTTCGGAACCTATTATGAAAGTTTCAAAGAGATCGACTATAAACCTTGGACATTAATGAAGCACAAACAAAACACAACAAATGTTGGCATGACACATCCCACTTTTCCAAAGTTATGTAAATCTTGACTCAAGGACACATATATCCAAATATCGTTGATTTAGACCAAATTAGTTCAGAGTTATGACAAATTGAAATTTAATATAGCCTGCGCGTGGTACCGCCCACTTTTTCAAAACTATTTAGCCTATGTCGTACCCAGCGACCTTCTGAACCTATTATGAAAGTTTCAAAGAGATCGACTTTAAGCTTTGCACATTAATGAAGCACAAACAAAACACAACAAATGTGGGAATGACATAGCCCACACGTATATATCCAAATTTCATTGATTATGACCAAATAAGTTCAGAGTTATGACGAGCTCACATTTTATATAGCCTGCGGGAGTGGCACCGCCCACTTTTCCAAAACTAGATATAGCCTATGCCGTACCCAGCTAACTTCGGAACCTATTATGAAAGTTTCAAAGAGATCGACTATAAACCTTGGACATTAATGAAGCACAAACAAAACACAACAAATGTGGGCATGGCACATCACACTTTTGCAAAGTTATGTAAATCTTGACTCAAGGTACATATATCCAAATATCGTTGATTTAGACCAAATTAGTTCAGAGTTATGACGAATTGAAATTTAATATAGCCTGCGCGTGGTACCGCCCACTTTTTCAAAACTATTTAGCCTATGTCGTACCCAGCGACCTTCTGAACCTATTATGAAAGTTTCAAAGAGATCGACTTTAAGCTTTGGACATTAATGAAGCACAAACAAAACACAACAAATGTGGGAATGACATAGCCCACACGTATATATCCAAATATCATTGATTATGACCAAATAAGTTCAGAGTTATGACGAGCTCACATTTTATATAGCCTGCGGGAGTGGCACCGCCCACTTTTCCAAAACTAGATATAGCCTATGCCGTACCCAGCTAACTTCGGAACCTATTATGAAAGTTTCAAAGAGATCGACTATAAACCTTGGACATTAATGAAGCACAAACAAAACACAACAAATGTTGGCATGACACATCCCACTTTTCCAAAGTTATGTAAATCTTGACTCAAGGACACATATTTCCAAATATCATTGATTTAGACCAAATTAGTTCAGAGTTATGACGAATTGAAATTTAATATAGCCTGGGCGTGGCACCGCCCACTTTTTCAAAACTATATAGCCTATGTCGTACCCAGCGACCTTCTGAACCTATTATGAAAGTTTCAAAGAGATCGACTTTAAGCTTTGGACATTAATGAAGCACAAACAAAACACAACAAATGTGGGAATGACATAGCCCACACGTATATATCCAAATTTCATTGATTATGACCAAATAAGTTCAGGGCTATGACGACCTCACATTGAATATAGCCTGCGGGAGTGGCACCGCCCACTTTTCCAAAACTAGATATAGCCTATGCCGTACCCAGCTAACTTCTGAACCTATTATGAAAGTGTCAAAGAGATCGACTATAAACCTTGGACATTAATGAAGCACAAACAAAACACAACAAATGTGGGCATGGCACATCACACTTTTGCAAAGTTATGTAAATCTTGACTCAAGGTACATATATCCAAATATCATTGATTTAGACCAAATTAGTTCAGAGTTATGACGAATTGAAATTAAATATAGCCTGGGCGTGGTACCGGCCACTTTTTCAAAACTATATATAGCATCTGTCGACCTTCTGAACCTATTATGAAAGTTTCAACGAGATCGACTTTAAGCTTTGGACATTAATGAAGCACAAACAAAACACAACAAATGTGGGAATGACATAGCCCACACGTATATATCCAAATATCATTGATTATGACCAAATAAGTTCAGAGTTATGACGAAATCACATTTTATATAGCCTGCGGGAGTGGCACCGCCCACTTTTCCAAAACTAGATATAGCCTATGTCGTACCCAGCGACCTTCTGAACCTATTATGAAAGTTTCAAAGAGATCGACTTTAAGCTTTGGACATTAATGAAGCACAAACAAAACACAACAAATGTGGGAATGACATAGCCCACACAAATATATCCAAATTTCATTGATTATGACCAAATAAGTTCAGGGCTATGACGACCTCACATTGAATATAGCCTGCGGGAGTGGCACCGCCCACTTTTCCAAAACTAGATATAGCCTATGCCGTACCCAGCTAACTTCGGAACCTATTATGAAAGTTTCAAAGAGATCGACTATAAACCTTGGACATTAATGAAGCACAAACAAAACACAACAAATGTGGGCATGGCACATCCCACTTTTCCAAAATTATTTAAATCTTAACTAAAGGACACGAATTGAAATTTAATATAGCCTGCGCGTGGTACCGCCCACTTTTTCAAAACTATTTACCTATGTCGTACCCAGCGACCTTCTGAACCTATTATGAAAGTTTCAAAGAGATCGACTTTAAGCTTTGGACATTAATGAAGCACAAACAAAACACAACAAATGTGGGAATGACATAGCCCACACGTATATATCCAAATATCATTGATTATGACCAAATAAGTTCAGAGTTATGACGAGCTCACATTTTATATAGCCTGCGGGAGTGGCACCGCCCACTTTTCCAAAACTAGATATAGCCTATGCCGTACCCAGCTAACTTCTGAACCTATTATGAAAGTGTCAAAGAGATCGACTATAAACCTTGGACATTAATGAAGCACAAACAAAACACAACAAATGTGGGCATGGCACATCACACTTTTCCAAAGTTATGTAAATCTTGACTCAAGGACACATTTATCCAAATATCATTGATTTAGACCAAATTAGTTCAGAGTTATGACGAATTGAAATTTAATATAGCCTGGGCGTGGTACCGCCCACTTTTTCAAAACTATATAGCCTATGTCGTACCCAGCGACCTTCTGAACCTATTATGAAAGTTTCAAAGAGATCGACTTTAAGCTTTGGACATTAATGAAGCACAAACAAAACACAACAAATGTGGGAATGACATAGCCCACACGTATATATCCAAATATCATTGATTATGACCAAATAAGTTCAGAGTTATGACGAGCTCTCATTTTATATAGCCTGCGGGAGTGGCACCGCCCACTTTTCCAAAACTAGATATAGCCTATGCCGTACCCAGCTAACTTCGGAACCTATTATGAAAGTTTCAAAGAGATCGACTACAAACCTTGGACATTAATGAAGCACAAACAAAACACAACAAGTGTGGGCATGACACATCCCACTTTTCCAAAGTTATGTAAATCTTGACTCAAGGACACATATATCCAAATATCGTTGATTTAGACCAAATTAGTTCAGAGTTATGACGAATTGAAATTTAATATAGCCTGCGCGTGGTACCGCCAACTTTTTCAAAACTATTTAGCCTATGTCGTACCCAGCGACTTTCTGAACCTATTATGAAAGTTTCAAAGAGATCGACTTTAAGCTTTGGACATTAATGAAGCACAAACAAAACACAACAAATTTGGGCATGACATAGCCCACACGTATATATCCAAATATCATTGATTATGACCAAATAAGTTCAGAGTTATGACGACCTCACATTTTATATAGCCTGCGGGAGTGGCACCGCCCACTTTTCCAAAACTAGATATAGCCTATGCCGTACCCAGCTAACTTCTGAACCTATTACGAAAGTGTCAAAAAGATCGACTATAAACCTTGGACATTAATGAAGCACAAACAAAGCACAACAAATGTGGGCATGGCACATCACACTTTTGCAAAGTTATGTAAATCTTGACTCAAGGTACATGTATCCAAATATCGTTGATTTAGACCAAATTAGTTCAGAGTTATGACGAATTGAAATTTAATATAGCCTGGGCGTGGTACCGCCCACTTTTTCAAAACTATATATAGCCTATGTCGACCTTCTGAACCTATTATGAAAGTTTCAAAGAGATCGACTTTAAGCTTTGGACATTAATGAAGCACAAACAAAACACAACAAATGTGGGAATGACATAGCCCACACGTATATATCCAAATATCATTGATTATGACGAAATAAGTTCAGAGTTATGACGAGCTCACATTTTATATAGCCTGCGGGAGTGGCACCGCCCACTTTTCCAAAACTAGATATAGCCTATGCCGTACCCAGCTAACTTCGGAACCTATTATGAAAATTTCAAAGAGATCGACTATAAACCTTGGACATTAATGAAAAACAAACAAAACACAACAAATGTGGGCATGACACATCCCACTTTTCCAAAGTTATGTACATCTTGACTCAAGGACACATATATCCAAATATCATTGATTTAGACCAAATTAGTTCAGAGTTATGACGAATTGAAATTTAATATAGCCTGGGCGTGGTACCGCCCACTTTTTCAAAACTATTTAGCCTATGTCGTACCCAGCGACCTTCTGAACCTATTATGAAAGTTTCAAAGAGATCGACTATAAACCTTGGACATTAATGAAGCACAAACAAAACACAACAAATGTGGGCATGGCACATCACACTTTTCCAAAGTTATGTAAATCTTGACTCAAGGACACATATATCCAAATATCATTGATTTAGACCAAATTAGTTCAGAGTTATGACGAATTGAAATTTAATATAGCCTGGGCGTGGTACCGCCCACTTTTTCAAAACTATATAGCCTATGTCGTACCCAGCGACCTTCTGAACCTATTATGAAAGTTTCAAAGAGATCGACTTTAGGCTTTGGATATTAATGAAGCACAAACAAAACACAACAAATGTGGGAATGACATAGCCCACACGTATATATCCAAATTTCATTGATTATGACCAAATAAGTTCAGGGCTATGACGACCTCACATTTTCTATAGCCTGCGGGAGTGGCACCGCCCACTTTTCCAAAACTAGATATAGCCTATGCCGCACCCAGCTAACTTCTGAACCTATTACAAAAGTGTCAAAGAGATCGACTATAAACCTTGGACATTAATGAAGCACAAACAAAACACAACAAATGTGGGCATGGCACATCACACTTTTCCAAAGTTATGTAAATCTTGACTCAAGGACACATATATCCAAATATCATTGATTTAGACCAAATTAGTTCAGAGTTATGACGAATTGAAATTTAATATAGCCTGGGCGTGGTACCGCCCACTTTTTCAAAACTATATAGCCTATGTCGTACCCAGCGACCTTCTGAACCTATTATGAAAGTTTCAAAGAGATCGACTTTAAGCTTTGGACATTAATGAAGCACAAACAAAACACAACAAATTTGGGCATGACATAGCCCACACGTATATATCCAAATATCATTGATTATGACCAAATAAGTTCAGAGTTATGACGACCTCACATTTTATATAGCCTGCGGGAGTGCCACCGCCCACTTTTCCAAAACTAGATATAGCCAATGCGTACCCAGCTAACTTCTGAACTCATTACGAAAGTGTCAAAGAGATCGACTATAAACCTTGGCCATTAATGAAGCACAAACAAAACACAACAAATGTGGGCATGGCACATCACACTTTTCCAAAGTTATGTAAATCTTGACTCAAGGTACATATATCCAAATATCGTTGATTTAGACCAAATTAGTTCAGAGTTATGACGAATTGAAATTAAATATAGCCTGGGCGTGGTACCGCCCACTTTTTCAAAACTATATATAGCATCTGTCGACCTTCTGAACCTATTATGAACGTTTCAAAGAGATCGACTTTAAGCTTTGGACATTAATGAAGCACAAACAAAACACAACAAATTTGGGCATGACATAGCCCACACGTATATATCCAAATTTCATTGATTATGACCAAATAAGTTCAGAGCTATGACGACCTCACATTTTATGTAGCCTGCGGGAGTGGCACCGCCCACTTTTTCAAAACTATTTAGCCTATGTCGTACCCAGCGACCTTCTGAACCTATTATGAAAGTTTCAAAGAGATCGACTATAAACCTTGGACATTAATGAAGCACAAACAAAACACAACAAATGTGGGCATGGCACATCACACTTTTCCAAAGTTATGTAAATCTTGACTCAAGGACACATATATCCAAATATCATTGATTTAGACCAAATTAGTTCAGAGTTATGACGAATTGAAATTTAATATAGCCTGGGCGTGGTACCGCCCACTTTTTCAAAACTATATAGCCTATGTCGTACCCAGCGACCTTCTGAACCTATTATGAAAGTTTCAAAGAGATCGACTTTAGGCTTTGGATATTAATGAAGCACAAACAAAACACAACAAATGTGGGAATGACATAGCCCACACGTATATATCCAAATTTCATTGATTATGACCAAATAAGTTCAGGGCTATGACGACCTCACATTTTCTATAGCCTGCGGGAGTGGCACCGCCCACTTTTCCAAAACTAGATATAGCCTATGCCGCACCCAGCTAACTTCTGAACCTATTACGAAAGTGTCAAAGAGATCGACTATAAACCTTGGACATTAATGAAGCACAAACAAAACACAACAAATGTGGGCATGGCACATCACACTTTTCCAAAGTTATGTAAATCTTGACTCAAGGACACATATATCCAAATATCATTGATTTAGACCAAATTAGTTCAGAGTTATGACGAATTGAAATTTAATATAGCCTGGGCGTGGTACCGCCCACTTTTTCAAAACTATATAGCCTATGTCGTACCCAGCGACCTTCTGAACCTATTATGAAAGTTTCAAAGAGATCGACTTTAAGCTTTGGACATTAATGAAGCACAAACAAAACACAACAAATTTGGGCATGACATAACCCACACGTATATATCCAAATATCATTGATTATGACCAAATAAGTTCAGAGTTATGACGACCTCACATTTTATATAGCCTGCGGGAGTGCCACCGCCCACTTTTCCAAAACTAGATATAGCCAATGCGTACCCAGCTAACTTCTGAACTCATTACGAAAGTGTCAAAGAGATCGACTATAAACCTTGGCCATTAATGAAGCACAAACAAAACACAACAAATGTGGGCATGGCACATCACACTTTTCCAAAGTTATGTAAATCTTGACTCAAGGTACATATATCCAAATATCGTTGATTTAGACCAAATTAGTTCAGAGTTATGACGAATTGAAATTAAATATAGCCTGGGCGTGGTACCGCCCACTTTTTCAAAACTATATATAGCATCTGTCGACCTTCTGAACCTATTATGAACGTTTCAAAGAGATCGACTTTAAGCTTTGGACATTAATGAAGCACAAACAAAACACAACAAATTTGGGCATGACATAGCCCACACGTATATATCCAAATTTCATTGATTATGACCAAATAAGTTCAGAGCTATGACGACCTCACATTTTATGTAGCCTGCGGGAGTGGCACCGCCCAATTTTTCAAAACTATTTAGCCTATGTCGTACCCAGCGACCTTCTGAACCTATTATGAAAGTTTCAAAGAGATCGACTATAAACCTTGGACATTAATGAAGCACAAACAAAACACAACAAATGTGGGCATGGCACATCACACTTTTCCAAAGTTATGTAAATCTTGACTCAAGGACACATATATCCAAATATCATTGATTTAGACCAAATTAGTTCAGAGTTATGACGAATTGAAATTTAATATAGCCTGGGCGTGGTACCGCCCACTTTTTCAAAACTATATAGCCTATGTCGTACCCAGCGACCTTCTGAACCTATTATGAAAGTTTCAAAGAGATCGACTTTAGGCTTTGGATATTAATGAAGCACAAACAAAACACAACAAATGTGGGAATGACATAGCCCACACGTATATATCCAAATTTCATTGATTATGACCAAATAAGTTCAGGGCTATGACGACCTCACATTTTCTATAGCCTGCGGGAGTGGCACCGCCCACTTTTCCAAAACTAGATATAGCCTATGCCGCACCCAGCTAACTTCTGAACCTATTACGAAAGTGTCAAAGAGATCGACTATAAACCTTGGACATTAATAAAGCACAAACAAAACACAACAAATGTGGGCATGGCACATCACACTTTTCCAAAGTTATGTAAATCTTGACTCAAGGACACATATATCCAAATATCATTGATTTAGACCAAATTAGTTCAGAGTTATGACGAATTGAAATTTAATATAGCCTGGGCGTGGTACCGCCCACTTTTTCAAAACTATATAGCCTATGTCGTACCCAGCGACCTTCTGAACCTATTATGAAAGTTTCAAAGAGATCGACTTTAAGCTTTGGACATTAATGAAGCACAAACAAAACACAACAAATTTGGGCATGACATAGCCCACACGTATATATCCAAATATCATTGATTATGACCAAATAAGTTCAGAGTTATGACGACCTCACATTTTATATAGCCTGCGGGAGTGGCACCGCCCACTTTTCCAAAACTAGATATAGCCAATGCGTACCCAGCTAACTTCTGAACCTATTACGAAAGTGTCAAAGAGATCGACTATAAACCTTGGCCATTAATGAAGCACAAACAAAACACAACAAATGTGGGCATGGCACATCACACTTTTCCAAAGTTATGTAAATCTTGACTCAAGGTACATATATCCAAATATCGTTGATTTAGACCAAATTAGTTCGGAGTTATGACGAATTGAAATTTAATATAGCCTGGGCGTGGTACCGCCCAATTTTTCAAAACTATATATAGCCTATGTCGACCTTCTGAACCTATTATGAAAGTTTCAAAGAGATCGACTTTAAGCTTTGGACATTAATGAAGCACAAACAAAACACAACAAATTTGGGCATGACATAGCCCACACGTATGTATCCAAATATCATTGATTATGACCAAATAAGTTCAGAGTTATGACGACCTCACATTTTATATAGCCTGCGGGAGTGCCACCGCCCACTTTTCCAAAACTAGATATAGCCAATGCGTACCCAGCTAACTTCTGAACCTATTACGAAAGTGTCAAAGAGATCGACTATAAACCTTGGACCTTAATGAAGCACAAACAAAACACAACAAATGTGGGCATGGCACATCACACTTTTCCAAAGTTATGTAAATCTTGACTCAAGGTACATATATCCAAATATCGTTGATTTAGACCAAATTAGTTCAGAGTTATGACGAATTGAAATTTAATATAGCCTGGGCGTGGTACCGCCCACTTTTTCAAAACTATATATAGCCTATGTCGACCTTCTGAACCTATTATGAAAGTTTCAAAGAGATCGACTTTAAGCTTTGGACATTAATGAAGCACAAACAAAACACAACAAATGTGGGAATGACATAGCCCACACGCATATATCCAAATATCATTGATTATGACCAAATAAGTTCAGAGTTATGACGAGCTCACATTTTATATAGCCTGCGGGAGTGGCACCGCCCACTTTTCCAAAACTAGATATAGCCTATGCCGTACCCAGCTAACTTCTGAACCTATTATGAAAGTGTCAAAGAGATCGACTATAAACCTTGGACATTAATGAAGCACAAACAAAACACAACAAATGTGGGCATGGCACATCACACTTTTGCAAAGTTATGTAAATCTTGACTCAAGGTACATATATCCAAATATCGTTGATTTAGACCAAATTAGTTCAGAGTTATGACGAATTGAAATTAAATATAGCCTGGGCGTGGTACCGCCCACTTTTTCAAAACTATATATAGCATCTGTCGACCTTCTGACCCTATTATGAAAGTTTCAAAGATATCGACTTTAAGCTTAACAAAACACAACAAATGTGGGAATGACATAGCCCACACGTATATATCCAAATATCATTGATTATGACCAAATAAGTTCAGAGTTATGACGAGCTCACATTTTATATAGCCTGCGGGAGTGGCACCGCCCACTTTTCCAAAACTAGATATAGCCTATGCCGTACCCAGCTAACTTCGGAACCTATTATGAAAGTTTCAAAGAGATCGACTATAAACCTTGGACATTAATGAAGCACAAACAAAACACAACAAATGTTGGCATGACACATCCCACTTTTCCAAATTTATGTAAATCTTGACTCAAGGACACATATATCCAAATATCGTTGATTTAGACCAAATTAGTTCAGAGTTATGACGAATTGAAATTTAATATAGCCTGCGCGTGGTACCGCCCACTTTTTAAAACTATTTAGCCTATGTCGTACCCAGCGACCTTCTGAACCTATTATGAAAGTTTCAAAGAGATCGACTTTAAGCTTTGGACATTAATGAAGCACAAACAAAACACAACAAATTTGGGCATGACATAGCCCACACGTATATATCTAAATATCATTGATTATGACCAAATAAGTTCAGAGTTGTGACGACCTCACATTTTATATAGCCTGCGGGAGTGGCACCGCCCACTTTTCCAAAACTAGATATAGCCAATGCCGTACCCAGCTAACTTCTGAACCTATTATGAAAGTGTCAAAGAGATCGACTATAAACCTTGGACATTAATGAAGCACAAACAAAACACAACAAATGTGGGCATGGCACATCACACTTTTGCAAAGTTATGTAAATCTTGACTCAAGGTACATATATCCAAATATCGTTGATTTAGACCAAATTAGTTCAGAGTTATGACGAATTGAAATTAAATATAGCCTGGGCGTGGTACCGCCCACTTTTTCAAAACTATATATAGCATCTGTCGACCTTCTGACCCTATTATGAAAGTTTCGAAGAGATCGACTTTAAGCTTTGGACATTAATGAAGCACAAACAAAACACAACAAATGTGGGAATGACATAGCCCACACGTATATATCCAAATATCATTGATTATGACCAAATAAGTTCAGAGTTATGACGAGCTCACATTTTATATAGCCTGCGGGAGTGGCACCGCCCACTTTTCCAAACCTAGATATAGCCTATGCCGTACCCAGCTAACTTCGGAACCTATTATGAAAGTTTCAAAGAGATCGACTATAAACCTTGGACATTAATGAAGCACAAACAAAACACAACAAATGTTGGCATGACACATCCAACTTTTCCAAAGTTATGTAAATCTTGACTCAAGGACACATATATCCAAATATCGTTGATTTAGACCAAATTAGTTCAGAGTTATGACGAATTGAAATTTAATATAGCCTGCGCGTGGTACCGCCCACTTTTTCAAAACTATTTAGCCTATGTCGTACCCAGCGACCTTCTGAACCTATTATGAAAGTTTCAAAGAGATCGACTTTAAGCTTTGGACATTAATGAAGCACAAACAAAACACAACAAATTTGACCATGACATAGCCCACACGTATATATCTAAATATCATTGATTATGACCAAATAAGTTCAGAGTTGTGACGACCTCACATTTTATATAGCCTGCGGGAGTGGCACCGCCCACTTTTCCAAAACTAGATATAGCCTATGCCGTACCCAGCTAACTTCGGAACCTATTATGAAAGTTTCAAAGAGATCGACTATAAACCTTGGACATTAATGAAGCACAAACAAAACACAACAAATGTGGGCATGGCACATCACACTTTTCCAAAGTTATGTAAATCTTGACTCAAGGACACATATTTCCAAATATCATTGATTTAGACCAAATTAGTTCAGAGTTATGACGAATTGAAATTTAATATAGCCTTGGCGTGGTACCGCCCACTTTTTCAAAACTATATAGCCTATGTCGTACCCAGCGACCTTCTGGACCTATTATGAAAGTTTCAAAGAGATCGACTTTAAGCTTTGGACATTAATGAAGCACAAACAAAACACAACAAATGTGGGAATGACATAGCCCACACGTATATATCCAAATTTCATTGATTATGACCAAATAAGTTCAGGGCTATGACGACCTCACATTGAATATAGCCTGCGGGAGTGGCACCGCCCACTTTTCCAAAACTAGATATAGCCTATGCCGTACCCAGCTAACTTCGGAACCTATTATGAAAGTTTCAAAGAGATCGACTATAAACCTTGGACATTAATGAAGCACAAACAAAACACAACAAATGTGGGCATGGCACATCCCACTTTTCCAAAATTATTTAAATCTTAACTAAAGGACACGAATTGAAATTTAATATAGCCTGCGCGTGGTACCGCCCACTTTTTCAAAACTATTTACCTATGTCGTACCCAGCGACCTTCTGAACCTATTATGAAAGTTTCAAAGAGATCGACTTTAAGCTTTGGACATTAATGAAGCACAAACAAAACACAACAAATTTGGGCATGACATAGCCCACACGTATATATCCAAATATCATTGATTATGACCAAATAAGTTCAGAGTTATGACGAAATCACATTTTATATAGCCTGCGGGAGTGGCACCGCCCACTTTTCCAAAACTAGATATAGCCTATGCCGTACCCAGCTAACTTGTGAACCTATTACGAAAGTGTCGAAGAGATCGACTATAAACCTTGGACATTAATGAAGCACAAACAAAACACAACAAATGTGGGCATGGCACATCACACTTTTCCAAAGTTATGTAAATCTTGACTCAAGGACACATATATCCAAATATCATTGATTTAGACCAAATTAGTTCAGAGTTATGACGAATTGAAATTTAATATAGCCTGGGCGTGGTATCGCCCACTTTTTCAAAACTATATAGCCTATGTCGTACCCAGCGACCTTCTGAACCCATTATGAAAGTTTCAAAGAGATCGACTTTAAGCTTTGGACATTAATGAAGCACAAACAAAACACAACAAATTTGGGCATGACATAGCCCACACGTATATATCCAAATATCATTGATTATGACCAAATAAGTTCAGAGTTATGACGACCTCACATTTTATATAGCCTGCGGGAGTACCACCGCCCACTTTTCCAAAACTAGATATAGCCAATGCGTACCCAGCTAACTTCTGAACCTATTACGAAAGTGTCAAAGAGATCGACTATAAACCTTGGACATTAATGAAGCACAAACAAAACACAACAAATGTGGGCATGGCACATCACACTTTTCCAAAGTTATGTAAATCTTGACTCAAGGTACATATATCCAAATATCATTGATTTAGACCAAATTAGTTCAGAGTTATGACGAATTGAAATTTAATATAGCCTGGGCGTGGTACCGCCCACTTTTTCAAAACTATATATAGCCTCTGTCGACCTTCTGAACCTATTATGAAAGTTTCAAAGAGATCGACTTTAAGCTTTGGACATTAATGAAGCACAAACAAAACACAACAAATGTGGGAATGACATAGCCCACACGTATATATCCAAATATCATTGATGATGACCAAATAAGTTCAGAGTTATGACGAGCTCACATTTTATATAGTCTGCGGGAGTGGCACCGCCCACTTTTCCAAAACTAGATATAGCCTATGCCGTACCCAGCTAACTTCGGAACCTATTATGAAAGTTTCAAAGAGATCGACTATAAACCTTGGACATTAATGAAGCACAAACAAAACACAACAAATGTGGGCATGACACATCCCACTTTTCCAAAGTTATGTAAATCTTGACTCAAGGACACATACATCCAAATATCGTTGATTTAGACCAAATTAGTTCAGAGTTATGACGAATTGAAATTTAATATAGCCTGCGCGTGGTACCGCCCACTTTTTCAAAACTATATAGCCTATGTCGTACCCAGCGACCTTCTGAACCTATTATGAAAGTTTCAAAGAGATCGACTTTAAGCTTTGGACATTAATGAAGCACAAACAAAACACAACAAATGTGGGAATGACATAGACCACACGTATATATCCAAATTTCATTGATTATGACCAAATAAGTTCAGAGCTATGACGACCTCACATTGAATATAGCCTGCGGGAGTGGCACCGCCCACTTTTCCAAAACTAGATATAGCCTATGCCGTACCCAGCTAACTTCGGAACCTATTATGAAAGTTTCAAAGAGATCGACTATAAACCTTGGACATTAATGAAGCACAAACAAAACACAACAAATGTGGGCATGACACATTCCACTTTTCCAAAGTTATGTAAATCTTGACTCAAGGACACATACATCCAAATATCGTTGATTTAGACCAAATTAGTTCAGAGTTATGACGAATTGAAATTTAATATAGCCTGCGCGTGGTACCGCCCACTTTTTCAAAACTATATAGCCTATGCCGGACCCAGATAACTTCTGAACCTATTATGAAAGTGTCAAAGAGATCGACTATAAACCTTGGACATTTATGAAGCACAAACAAAACACAACAAATGTGGGAATGACATAGCCCACACGTATATATCCAAATATCATAGATTATGACCAAATAAGTTCAGAGTTATGACGAGCTCACATTTTATATAGCCTGCGGGAGTGGCACCGCCCACTTTTCCAAAACTAGATATAGCCTATGCCGTACCCAGCTAACTTCGGAACCTATCATGAAAGTTTCAAAGAGATCGACTATAAACCTTGGACATTAATGAAGCACAAACAAAACACAACAAATGTGGGCATGACACATCCCACTTTTCCAAGGTTATGCAAATCTTGACTCAAGGACACATATATCCAAATATCGTTGATTTAGACCAAATTAGTTCAGAGTTATGACGAATTGAAATTTAATATGGCCTGGGCGTGCTACCGCCCACTTTTTCAAAACTATATAGCCTATGTCGTACCCAGCGACCTTCTGAACCTATTATGAAAGTTTCAAAGAGATCGACTTTAAGCTTTGGACATTAATGAAGCACAAACAAAACACAACAAATGTGGGAATGACATAGCCCACACGTATATATCCAAATTTCATTGATTATGACCAAATAAGTTCAGAGCTTTGACGACCTCACATTTTATATAGCCTGCGGGAGTGGCACCGCCCACTTTTCCAAAACTAGATATAGCCTATGCCGTACCCAGCTAACTTCGGAACCTATTATCAAAGTTTCAAAGAGATCGACTATAAACCTTGAACATTAATGAAGCACAAACAAAACACAACAAATTTGGGCATGGCACATCACACTTTTCCAAAGTTATGTAAATCTTGAGTCAAGGACACATATATCCAAATATCATTGATTTAGACCAAATTAGTTCAGAGCTATGACGAATTGAAATTTAATATAGCCTGGGCGTGGTACCGCCCACTTTTTCAAAACTATATAGCCTATGTCGTACCCAGCGACCTTCTGAACCTATTATGAAAGTTTCAAAGAGATCGACTTTAAGCTTTGGACATTAATGAAGCACAAACAAAACACAACAAATGTGGGCATGGCACATCACACTTTTCCAAAGTTATGTAATATAGCCTGGGCGTGGTACCGCCCACTTTTTCAAAACTATATATAGCCTATGTCGACCTTCTGAACCTATTATGAAAGTTTCAAAGAGATCGACTATAAACTTTGGACATTAATGAAGCACAAACAAAACACAACAAATGTGGGAATGACATAGCCCACACGTATATATCCAAATATCATTGATTATGACCAAATAAGTTCAGAGTTATGACGAGCTCACATTTTATATAGTCTGCGGGAGTGGCACCGCCCACTTTTCCAAAACTAGATATAGCCTATGCCGTACCCAGCTAACTTCGGAACCTATTATGAAAGTTTCAAAGAGATCGACTATAAACCTTGGACATTAATGAAGCACAAACAAAACACAACAAATGTGGGCATGGCACATCACACTTTTCCAAAGTTATGTAAATCTTGACTCAAGGACACATATATCCAAATATCATTGATTTAGACCAAATTAGTTCAGAGTTATGACGAATTGAAATTTAATATAGCCTGGGCGTGGTACCGCCCACTTTTTCAAAACTATATAGCCTATGTCGTACCCAGCGACCTTCTGAACCTATTATGAAAGTTTCAAAGAGATCGACTTTAAGCTTTGGACATTAATGAAGCACAAACAAAACACAACAAATTTGGGCATGACATAGCCCACACGTATATATCCAAATATCATTGATTATGACCAAATAAGTTCAGAGTTATGACGACCTCACATTTTATATAGCCTGCGGGAGTGCCACCGCCCACTTTTCCAAAACTAGATATAGCCAATGCGTACCCAGCTAACTTCTGAACCTATTACGAAAGTGTCAAAGAGATCGACTATAAACCTTGGACATTAATGAAGCACAAACAAAACACAACAAATGTGGGCATGGCACATCACACTTTTCCAAAGTTATGTAAATCTTGACTCAAGGTACATATATCCAAATATCGTTGATTTAGACCAAATTAGTTCAGAGTTATGACGAATTGAAATTTAATATAGCCTGGGCGTGGTACCGCCCACTTTTTCAAAACTATATATAGCCTATGTCGACTTTCTGAACCTATTATGAAAGATTCAAAGAGATCGACTTTAAGCTTTGGACATTAATGAAGCACAAACAAAACACAACAAATGTGGGAATGACATAGCCCACACGTATATATCCAAATATCATTGATTATGACCAAATAAGTTCAGAGTTATGACGAGCTCACATTTTATATAGTCTGCGGGAGTGGCACCGCCCACTTTTCCAAAACTAGATATAGCCTATGCCGTACCCAGCTAACTTCGGAACCTATTATGAAAGTTTCAAAGAGATCGACTATAAACCTTGGACATTAATGAAGCACAAACAAAGCATAACAAATGTGGGCATGACACATTCCACTTTTCCAAAGTTATGTAAATCTTGACTCAAGGACACATACATCCAAATATCGTTGATTTAGACCAAATTAGTTCAGAGTTATGACGAATTGAAATTTAATATAGCCTGCGCGTGGTACCGCCCACTTTTTCAAAACTATATAGCCTATGTCGTACCCAGCGACCTTCTGAACCTATTATGAAAGTTTCAAAGAGATCGACTTTAAGCTTTGGACATTAATGAAGCACAAACAAAACACAACAAATGTGGGAATGACATAGCCCACACGTATATATCCAAATATCATTGATTATGACCAAATAAGTTCAGAGCTATGACGACCTCACATTGAATATAGCCTGCGGGAGTGGCACCGCCCACTTTTCCAAAACTAGATATAGCCTATGCCGTACCCAGATAACTTCTGAACCTATTATGAAAGTGTCAAAGAGATCGACTATAAACCTTGGACATTTATGAAGCACAAACAAAATACAACAAATGTGGGCATGGCACATCACACTTTTGCAAAGTTATGTAAATCTTGACTCAAGGTACATATATCCAAATATCGTTGATTTAGACCAAATTAGTTCAGAGTTATGACGAATTGAAATTAAATATAGCCTGGGCGTGGTACCGCCCACTTTTTCAAAACTATATATAGCCTCTGTCGACCTTCTGAACCTATTATGAAAGTTTCAAAGAGATCGACTTTAAGCTTTGGACATTAGTGAAGCACAAACAAAACACAACAAATGTGGCAATGACATAGGCCACACGTATATATCCAAATATCATAGATTATGACCAAATAAGTTCAGAGTTATGACGAGCTCACATTTTATATAGCCTGCGGGAGTGGCACCGCCCACTTTTCCAAAACTAGATATAGCCTATGCCGTACCCAGCTAACTTCGGAACCTATTAGGAAAGTTTCAAAGAGATCGACTATAAACCTTGGACATTAATGAAGCAAAAACAAAACACAACAAATGTGGGCATGACACATCCCACTTTTCCAAAGTTATGCAAATCTTAACTCAAGGACACATATATCCAAATATCATTGATTTAGACCAAATTAGTTCAGAGTTATGACGAATTGAAATTTAATATAGCCTGGGCGTGGTACCGCCCACTTTTTCAAAACTATATAGCCTATGTCGTACCCAGCGACCTTCTGAACCCATTATGAAAGTTTCAAAGAGATCGACTTTAAGCTTTGGACATTAATGAAGCACAAACAAAACACAACAAATTTGGGCATGACATAGCCCACACGTATATATCCAAATATCATTGATTATGACCAAATAAGTTCAGAGTTATGACGACCTCACATTTTATATAGCCTGCGGGAGTGCCACCGCCCACTTTTCCAAAACTAGATATAGCCAATGCGTACCCAGCTAACTTCTGAACCTATTACGAAAGTGTCAAAGAGATCGACTATAAACCTTGGACATTAATGAAGCACAAACAAAACACAACAAATGTGGGCATGGCACATCACACTTTTCCAAAGTTATGTAAATCTTGACTCAAGGTACATATATCCAAATATCGTTGATTTAGACCAAATTAGTTCAGAGTTATGACGAATTGAAATTTAATATAGCCTGGGCGTGGTACCGCCCACTTTTTCAAAACTATATATAGCCTATGTCGACCTTCTGAACCTATTATGAAAGATTCAAAGAGATCGACTTTAAGCTTTGGACATTAATGAAGCACAAACAAAACACAACAAATGTGGGAATGACATAGCCCACACGTATATATCCAAATATCATTGATTATGACCAAATAAGTTCAGAGTTATGACGAGCTCACATTTTATATAGTCTGCGGGAGTGGCACCGCCCACTTTTCCAAAACTAGATATAGCCTATGCCGTACCCAGCTAACTTCGGAACCTATTATGAAAGTTTCAAAGAGATCGACTATAAACCTTGGACATTAATGAAGCACAAACAAAGCACAACAAATGTGGGCATGACACATTCCACTTTTCCAAAGTTATGTAAATCTTGACTCAAGGACACATACATCCAAATATCGTTGATTTAGACCAAATTAGTTCAGAGTTATGACGAATTGAAATTTAATATAGCCTGCGCGTGGTACCGCCCACTTTTTCAAAACTATATAGCCTATGTCGTACCCAGCGACCTTCTGAACCTATTATGAAAGTTTCAAAGAGATCGACTTTAAGCTTTGGACATTAATGAAGCACAAACAAAACACAACAAATGTGGGAATGATATAGCCCACACGTATATATCCAAATATCATTGATTATGACCAAATAAGTTCAGAGCTATGACGAGCTCACATTTTATATAGTCTGCGGGAGTGGCACCGCCCACTTTTCCAAAACTAGATATAGCCTATGCCGTACCCAGCTAACTTCGGAACCTATTATGAAAGTTTCAAAGAGATCGACTATAAACCTTGGACATTAATGAAGCACAAACAAAGCACAACAAATGTGGGCATGACACATTCCACTTTTCCAAAGTTATGTAAATCTTGACTCAAGGACACATACATCCAAATATCGTTGATTTAGACCAAATTAGTTCAGAGTTATGACGAATTGAAATTTAATATAGCCTGGGCGTGGTACCGCCCACTTTTTCAAAACTATATATAGCCTATGTCGACCTTCTGAACCTATTATGAAAGATTCAAAGAGATCGACTTTAAGCTTTGGACATTAATGAAGCACAAACAAAACACAACAAATGTGGGAATGACATAGCCCACACGTATATATCCAAATATCATTGATTATGACCAAATAAGTTCAGAGTTATGACGAGCTCACATTTTATATAGTCTGCGGGAGTGGCACCGCCCACTTTTCCAAAACTAGATATAGCCTATGCCGTACCCAGATAACTTCTGAACCTATTATGAAAGTGTCAAAGAGATCGACTATAAACCTTGGACATTTATGAAGCACAAACAAAATACAACAAATGTGGGCATGGCACATCACACTTTTGCAAAGTTATGTAAATCTTGACTCAAGGTACATATATCCAAATATCGTTGATTTAGACCAAATTAGTTCAGAGTTATGACGAATTGAAATTAAATATAGCCTGGGCGTGGTACCGCCCACTTTTTCAAAACTATATATAGCCTCTGTCGACCTTCTGAACCTATTATGAAAGTTTCAAAGAGATCGACTTTAAGCTTTGGACATTAGTGAAGCACAAACAAAACACAACAAATGTGGCAATGACATAGGCCACACGTATATATCCAAATATCATAGATTATGACCAAATAAGTTCAGAGTTATGACGAGCTCACATTTTATATAGCCTGCGGGAGTGGCACCGCCCACTTTTCCAAAACTAGATATAGCCTATGCCGTACCCAGCTAACTTCGGAACCTATTAGGAAAGTTTCAAAGAGATCGACTATAAACCTTGGACATTAATGAAGCACAAACAAAACACAACAAATGTGGGCATGACACATCCCACTTTTCCAAAGTTATGCAAATCTTGACTCAAGGACACATATATCCAAATATCGTTGATTTAGACCAAATTAGTTCAGAGTTATGACGAATTGAAATTTAATATGGCCTGGGCGTGCTACCGCCCACTTTTTCAAAATTATATAGCCTATGTCGTACCCAGCGACCTTCTGAACCTATTATGAAAGTTTCAAAGAGATCGACTTTAAGCTTTGGACATTAATGAAGCACAAACAAAACACAACAAATGTGGGAATGACATAGCCCACACGTATATATCCAAATTTCATTGATTATGACCAAATAAGTTCAGAGCTATGACGACCTCACATTTTATATAGCCTGCGGGAGTGGCACCGCCCACTTTTCCAAAACTAGATATAGCCTATGCCGTACCCAGCTAACTTCGGAACCTATTATCAAAGTTTCAAAGAGATCGACTATAAACCTTGAACATTAATGAAGCACAAACAAAACACAACAAATGTGGGAATGACATAGCCCACACGTATATATCCAAATTTCATTGATTATGACCAAATAAGTTCAGAGCTATGACGACCTCACATTTTATATAGCCTGCGGGAGTGGCACCGCCCACTTTTCCAAAACTAGATATAGCCTATGCCGTACCCAGCTAACTTCGGAACCTATTATCAAAGTTTCAAAGAGATCGACTATAAACCTTGGACATTTATGAAGCACAAACAAAATACAACAAATGTGGGCATGGCACATCACACTTTTGCAAAGTTATGTAAATCTTGACTCAAGGTACATGTATCCAAATATCGTTGATTTAGACCAAATTAGTTCAGAGTTATGACGAATTGAAATTAAATATAGCCTGGGCGTGGTACCGCCCACTTTTTCAAAACTATATAGCCTATGTCGTACCCAGCGACCTTCTGAACCTATTATGAAAGTTTCAAAGAGATCGACTTTAAGCTTTGGACATTAATGAAGCACAAACAAAACACAACAAATGTGGGCATGGCACATCACACTTTTCCAAAGTTATGTAATATAGCCTGGGCGTGGTACCGCCCACTTTTTCAAAACTATATATAGCCAATGTCGACCTTCTGAACCTATTATGAAAGTTTCAAAGAGATCGACTATAAACTTTGGACATTAATGAAGCACAAACAAAACACAACAAATGTGGGAATGACATAGCCCAAACGTATATATCCAAATATCATTGATTATGACCAAATAAGTTCAGAGTTATGACGAGCTCACATTTTATATAGTCTGCGGGAGTGGCACCGCCCACTTTTCCAAAACTAGATATAGCCTATGCCGTACCCAGCTAACTTCGGAACCTATTATGAAAGTTTCAAAGAGATCGACTATAAACCTTGGACATTAATGAAGCACAAACAAAACACAACAAATGTGGGCATGGCACATCACACTTTTCCAAAGTTATGTAAATCTTGACTCAAGGACACATATATCCAAATATCATTGATTTAGACCAAATTAGTTCAGAGTTATGACGAATTGAAATTTAATATAGCCTGGGCGTGGTACCGCCCACTTTTTCAAAACTATATAGCCTATGTCGTACCCAGCGACCTTCTGAACCCATTATGAAAGTTTCAAAGAGATCGACTTTAAGCTTTGGACATTAATGAAGCACAAACAAAACACAACAAATTTGGGCATGACATAGCCCACACGTATATATCTAAATATCATTGATTATGACCAAATAAGTTCAGAGTTGTGACGACCTCACATTTTATATAGCCTGCGGGAGTGCCACCGCCCACTTTTCCAAAACTAGATATAGCCAATGCGTACCCAGCTAACTTCTGAACCTATTACGAAAGTGTCAAAGAGATCGAAGTTATGTAAATCTTGACTCAAGGACTCATACATCCAAATATCGTTGATTTAGACCAAATTAGTTCAGAGTTATGACGAATTGAAATTTAATATAGCCTGGGCGTGGAACCGCCCACTTTTTCAAAACTATATAGCCTATGTCGTACCCAGCGACCTTCTGAACCCATTATGAAAGTTTCAAAGAGATCGACTTTAAGCTTTGGACATTAATGAAGCACAAACAAAACACAACAAATGTGGGAATGACATAGCCCACACGTATATATCCAAATTTCATTGATTATGACCAAATAAGTTCAGAGCTATGACGACCTCACATTGAATATAGCCTGCGGGAGTGGCACCGCCCACTTTTCCAAAACTAGATATAGCCTATGCCGTACCCAGATAACTTCTGAACCTATTATGAAAGTGTCAAAGAGATCGACTATAAACCTTGGACATTTATGAAGCACAAACAAAACACAACAAATGTGGGCATGGCACATCACACTTTTGCAAAGTTATGTAAATCTTGACTCAAGGACTCATACATCCAAATATCGTTGATTTAGACCAAATTAGTTCAGAGTTATGACGAATTGAAATTAAATATAGCCTGGGCGTGGTACCGCCCACTTTTTCAAAACTATATATAGCCTCTGTCGACCTTCTGAACCTATTATGAAAGTTTCAAAGAGATCGACTTTAAGCTTTGGACATTAATGAAGCACAAACAAAACACAACAAATGTGGCAATGACATAGGCCACACGTATATATCCAAATATCATAGATTATGACCAAATAAGTTCAGAGTTATGACGAGCTCACATTTTATATAGCCTGCGGGAGTGGCACCGCCCACTTTTCCAAAACTAGATATAGCCTATGCCGTACCCAGCTAACTTCGGAACCTATTATGAAAGTTTCAAAGAGATCGACTATAAACCTTGGACATTAATGAAGCACAAACAAAACACAACAAATGTGGGCATGACACATCCCACTTTTCCAAAGTTATGCAAATCTTGACTCAAGGACACATATATCCAAATATCGTTGATTTAGACCAAATTAGTTCAGAGTTATGACGAATTGAAATTTAATATGGCCTGGGCGTGCTACCGCCCACTTTTTCAAAACTATATAGCCTATGTCGTACCCAGCGACCTTCTGAACCTATTATGAAAGTTTCAAAGAGATCGACTTTAAGCTTTGGACATTAATGAAGCACAAACAAAACACAACAAATGTGGGAATGACATAGCCCACACGTATATATCCAAATTTCATTGATTATGACCAAATAAGTTCAGAGCTATGACGACCTCACATTTTATATAGCCTGCGGGAGTGGCACCTCCCACTTTTCCAAAACTAGATATAGCCTATGCCGTACCCAGCTAACTTCGGAACCTATTATCAAAGTTTCAAAAAAATCGACTATAAACCTTGAACATTAATGAAGCACAAACAAAACACAACAAATGTGGGCATGGCACATCACACTTTTCCAAAGTTATGTAAATCTTGAGTCAAGGACACATATATCCAAATATCATTGATTTAGACCAAATTAGTTCAGAGTTATGACGAATTGAAATTTAATATAGCCTGGGCGTGGTACCGCCCACTTTTTCAAAACTATATAGCCTATGTCGTACCCAGCGACCTTCTGAACCTATTATGAAAGTTTCAAAGAGATCGACTTTAAGCTTTGGACATTAATGAAGCACAAACAAAACACAACAAATGTGGGCATGGCACATCACACTTTTCCAAAGTTATGTAATATAGCCTGGGAGTGGTACCGCCCACTTTTTCAAAACTATATATAGCCTATGTCGACCTTCTGAACCTATTATGAAAGTTTCAAAGAGATCGACTATAAACTTTGGACATTAATGAAGCACAAACAAAACACAACAAATGTGGGAATGACATAGCCCACACGTATATATCCAAATATCATTGATTATGACCAAATAAGTTCAGAGTTATGACGAGCTCACATTTTATATAGTCTGCGGGAGTGGCACCGCCCACTTTTCCAAAACTAGATATAGCCTATGCCGTACCCAGCTAACTTCGGAACCTATTATGAAAGTTTCAAAGAGATCGACTATAAACCTTGGACATTAATGAAGCACAAACAAAACACAACAAATGTGGGCATGACACATCCCACTTTTCCAAAGTTATGTAAATCTTGACTCAAGGACACATATATCCAAATATCGTTGCTTTAGACCAAATTAGTTCAGAGTTATGACGAATTGAAATTTAATATAGCCTGCGCGTGGTACCGCCCACTTTTTCAAAACTATATAGCCTATGTCGTACCCAGCGACCTTCTGAACCTATTATGAAAGTTTCAAAGAGATCGACTTTAAGCTTTGGACATTAATGAAGCACAAACAAAACACAACAAATGTGGGAATGACATAGCCCACACGTATATATCCAAATTTCATTGATTATGACCAAATAAGTTTAGAGCTATGACGACCTCACATTGAATATAGCCTGCGGGAGTGGCAGCGCCCACTTTTCCAAAACTAGATATAGCCTATGCCGTACCCAGCTAACTTCGGAACCTATTATGAAAGTTTCAAAGAGATCGACTATAAACCTTGGACATTAATGAAGCACAAACAAAACACAACAAATGTGGGCATGACACATCCCACTTTTCCAAAGTTATGTAAATCTTGACTCAAGGACACATATATCCAAATATCGTTGATTTAGACCAAATTAGTTCAGAGTTATGACGAATTGAAATTTAATATAGCCTGCGCGTGGTACCGCCCACTTTTTCAAAACTATATAGCCTATGCCGTACCCAGCTAACTTCTGAACCTATTATGAAAGTGTCAAAGAGATCGACTATAAACCTTGGACATTAATGCAGCACAAACAAAACACAACAAATGTGGGCATGGCACATCACACTTTTGCAAAGTTATGTAAATCTTGACTCAAGGTACATATATCCAAATATCGTTGATTTAGACCAAATTAGTTCAGAGTTATGACGAATTGAAATTAAATATAGCCTGGGCGTGGTACCGCCCACTTTTTCAAAACTATATAAAGCCTCTGTCGACCTTCTGAACCTATTATGAAAGTTTCAAAGAGATCGACTTTAAGCTTTGGACATTAATGAAGCACAAACAAAACACAACAAATGTGGGAATGACATAGGCCACACGTATATATCCAAATATCATTGATTATGACCAAATAAGTTCAGAGTTATGACGAGCTCACATTTAAATAGCCTGCGGGAGTCGCACCGCCCACTTTTCCAAAACTAGATATAGCCTATGCCGTACCCAGCTAACTTCGGAACCTATTATGAAAGTTTCAAAGAGATCGACTATAAACCTTGGACATTAATGAAGCACAAACAAAACACAACAAATGTGGGCATGACACATCCCACTTTTCCAAAGTTATGTAAATCTTGACTCAAGGACACATATATCCAAATATCGTTGATTTAGACCAAATTAGTTCAGAGTTATGACGAATTGAAATTTAATATAGCCTGGGCGTGCTACCGTCCACTTTTTCAAAACTATATAGCCTATGTCGTACCCAGCGACCTTCTGAACCTATTATGAAAGTTTCAAAGAGATCGACTTTAAGCTTTGGACATTAATGAAGCACAAACAAAACACAACAAATGTGGGCATGGCACATCACACTTTTCCAAAGTTATGTAATATAGCCTGGGCGTGGTACCGCCCACTTTTTCAAAACTATATATAGCCTATGTCGACCTTCTGAACCTATTATGAAAGTTTCAAAGAGATCGACTTTAAGCTTTGGACATTAATGAAGCACAAACAAAACACAACAAATGTGGGAATTACATAGGCCACACGTATATATCCAAATATCATTGATTATGACCAAATAAGTTCAGAGTTATGACGAGCTCACATTTTATATAGCCTGCGGGAGTCGCACCGCCCACTTTTCCAAAACTAGATATAGCCTATGCCGTACCCAGCTAACTTCGGAACCTATTATGAAAGTTTCAAAGAGATCGACTATAAACCTTGGACATTAATGAAGCACAAACAAAACACAACAAATGTGGGCATGGTACATCACACTTTTGCAAAGTTATGTAAATCTTGACTCAAGGTACATATATCCAAATATCGTTGATTTAGACCAAATTAGTTCAGAGTTATGACGAATTGAAATTAAATATAGCTTGGGCGTGGTACCTCCCACTTTTTCAAAACTATATAAAGCCTCTGTCGACCTTCTGGGCCTATTATGAAAGTTTCAAAGAGATCGACTTTAAGCTTTGGACATTAATGAAGCACAAACAAAACACAACAAATGTGGGAATGACATAGGCCACACGTATATATCCAAATATCATTGATTATGACCAAATAAGTTCAGAGTTATGACGAGCTCACATTTTATATAGCCTGCGGGAGTCGCACCGCCCACTTTTCCAAAACTAGATATAGCCTATGCCGTACCCAGCTAACTTCGGAACCTATTATGAAAGTTTCAAAGAGATCGACTATAAACCTTGGACATTAATGAAGCACAAACAAAACACAACAAATGTGGGCATGACACATCCCACTTTTCCAAAGTTATGTAAATCTTGACTCAAGGACACATATATCCAAATATCGTTGATTTAGACCAAATTAGTTCAGAGTTATGACGAATTGAAATTTAATATAGCCTGGGCGTGCTACCGCCCACTTTTTCAAAACTATATAGCCTATGTCGTACCCAGCGACCTTCTGAACCTATTATGAAAGTTTCAAAGAGATCGACTTTAAGCTTTGGACATTAATGAAGCACAAACAAAACACAACAAATGTGGGAATGACATAGCCCACACGTATATATCCAAATTTCATTGATTATGACCAAATAAGTTCAGAGCTATGACGACCTCACATTTTATATAGCCTGCGGGAGTGGCACCGCCCACTTTTCCAAAACTAGATATAGCCTATGCCGTACACAGCTAACTTCGGAACCTATTATGAAAGTTTCAAAGAGATCGACTATAAACCTTGGACATTAATGAAGCACAAACAAAACACAACAAATGTGGGCATGGCACATCACACTTTTCCAAAGTTATGTAAATCTTGACTCAAGGACACATATATCCAAATATCATTGATTTAGACCAAATTAGTTCAGAGTTATGACGAATTGAAATTTAATATAGCCTGGGCGTGGTACCGCCCACTTTTTCAAAACTATATAGCCTATGTCGTACCCAGCGACCTTCTGAACCTATTATGAAAGTTTCAAAGAGATCGACTTTAAGCTTTGGACATTAATGAAGCACAAACAAAACACAACAAATGTGGGAATGACATAGCCCACACGTATATATCCAAATTTCATTGATTATGACCAAATAAGTTCAGAGCTATGACGACGTC
Organism: Merzomyia westermanni; assembly: GCA_949987695.1. NCBI lineage: Eukaryota > Metazoa > Arthropoda > Insecta > Diptera > Tephritidae > Merzomyia > Merzomyia westermanni. The sequence continues at coordinate 130,721,479 of OX465292.1, read as the reverse complement.
ACATTTTATATAACCTGCGGGAGTGGCACCGCCCACTTTTTCAAAACTATTTAGCCTATATCGTACCCAGCGACCTTCTGAACCTTTTATGAAAGTTTCAAAGAGATCGACTTTAAGCTTTGGACATTAATGAAGCACAAACAAAACACAACAAATTTGGGCATGACATAGCCCACACGTATATATCTAAATATCATTGATTATGACCAAATAAGTTCAGAGTTGTGACGACCTCACATTTTATATAGCCTGCGGGAGTGGCACCGCCCACTTTTCCAAAACTAGATATAGCCTATGCCGTACCCAGCTAACTTCGGAACCTATTATGAAAGTTTCAAAGAGATCGACTATAAACCTTGGACATTAATGAAGCTCAAACAAAACACAACAAATGTGGGCATGGCACATCACACTTTTCCAAAGTTATGTAAATCTTGACTCAAGGACACATATATCCAAATATCATTGATTTAGACCAAATTAGTTCAGAGTTATGACGAATTGAAATTTAATATAGCCTGGGCGTGGTACCGCCCACTTTTTCAAAACTATATAGCCTATGTCGTACCCAGCGACCTTCTGAACCTATTATGAAAGTTTCAAAGAGATCGACTTTAAGCTTTGGACATTAATGAAGCACAAACAAAACACAACAAATGTGGGAATGACATAGCCCACACGTATATATCCAAATTTCGTTGATTATGACCAAATAAGTTCAGAGTTGTGACGACCTCACATTTTATATAGCCTGCGGGAGTGGCGCCGCCCACTTTTCCAAAACTAGATATAGCCTATGCCGTACCCAGCTAACTTCGGAACCTATTATGAAAGTTTCAAAGAGATCGACTATAAACCTTGGACATTAATGAAGCTCAAACAAAACACAACAAATGTGGGCATGGCACATCACACTTTTCCAAAGTTATGTAAATCTTGACTCAAGGACACATATATCCAAATATCGTTGATTAAGACCAAATTAGTTCAGAGTTATGACGAATTGAAATTTAATATAGCCTGGGCGTGGTACCGCCCACTTTTTCAAAACTATATAGCCTATGTCGTACCCAGCGACCTTCTGAACCTATTATGAAAGTTTCAAAGAGATCGACTTTAAGCTTTGGACATTAATGAAGCACAAACAAAACACAACAAATGTGGGAATGACATAGCCCACACGTATATATCCAAATTTCATTGATTATGACCAAATAAGTTCAGAGCTATGACGACCTCACATTTTATATAACCTGCGGGAGTGGCACCGCCCACTTTTTCAAAACTATTTAGCCTATATCGTACCCAGCGACCTTCTGAACCTATTATGAAAGTTTCAAAGAGATCGACTTTAAGCTTTGGACATTAATAAAGCACAAACAAAACACAACAAATTTGGGCATGACATAGCCCACACGTATATATCTAAATATCATTGATTATGACCAAATAAGTTCAGAGTTGTGACGACCTCACATTTTATATAGCCTGCGGGAGTGGCACCGCCCACTTTTCCAAAACTAGATATAGCCTATGCCGTACCCAGCTAACTTCGGAACCTATTATGAAAGTTTCAAAGAGATCGACTATAAACCTTGGACATTAATGAAGCTCAAACAAAACACAACAAATGTGGGCATGGCACATCACACTTTTCCAAAGTTATGTAAATCTTGACTCAAGGACACATATATCCAAATATCATTGATTTAGACCAAATTAGTTCAGAGTTATGACGAATTGAAATTTAACATAGCCTGGGCGTGGTACCGCCCACTTTTTCAAAACTATATAGCCTATGTCGTACCCAGCGACCTTCTGAACCTATTATGAAAGTTTCAAAGAGATCGACTTTAAGCTTTGGACATTAATGAAGCACAAACAAAACACAACAAATGTGGGAATGACATAGCCCACACGTATATATCCAAATTTCATTGATTATGACCAAATAAGTTCAGAGCTATGACGACCTCACATTTTATATAACCTGCGGGAGTGGCACCGCCCACTTTTTCAAAACTATTTAGCCTATATCGTACCCAGCGACCTTCTGAACCTATTATGAAAGTTTCAAAGAGATCGACTTTAAGCTTTGGACATTAATGAAGCACAAACAAAACACAACAAATTTGGGCATGACATAGCCCACACGTATATATCTAAATATCATTGATTATGACCAAATAAGTTCAGAGTTGTGACGACCTCACATTTTATATAGCCTGCGGGAGTGGCACCGCCCACTTTTCCAAAACTAGATATAGCCTATGCCGTACCCAGCTAACTTCGGAACCTATTATGAAAGTTTCAAAGAGATCGACTTTAAGCTTTGGACATTAATGAAGCACAAACAAAACACAACAAATGTGGGAATGACATAGCCCACACGTATATATCCAAATTTCATTGATTATGACCAAATAAGTTCAGAGCTATGACGACCTCACATTGAATATAGCCTGCGGGAGTGGCACCGCCCACTTTTCCAAAACTAGATATAGCCTATGCCGTACCCAGCTAACTTCTGAACCTATTATGAAAGTGACAAAGAGATCGACTATAAACCTTGGACATTAATGAAGCACAAACAAAACACAACAAATGTGGGCATGACACATCCCACTTTTCCAAAGTTATGTAAATCTTGACTCAAGGACACATATATCCAAATATCGTTGATTTAGACCAAATTAGTTCAGAGTTATAACGAATTGAAATTTAATATAGCCTGGGCGTGCTACCGCCCACTTTTTCAAAACTATATAGCCTATGTCGTACCCAGCGACCTTCTGAACCTATTATGAAAGTTTCAAAGAGATCGACTTTAAGCTTTGGACATTAATGAAGCACAAACAAAACACAACAAATGTGGGCATGACATAGCCCACACGTATATATCCAAATTTCATTGATTATGACCAAATAAGTTCAGAGCTATGACGACCTCACATTTTATATAACCTGCGGGAGTGGCACCGCCCACTTTTTCAAAACTATTTAGCCTATATCGTACCCAGCGACCTTCTGAACCTATTATGAAAGTTTCAAAGAGATCGACTTTAAGCTTTGGACATTAATGAAGCACAAACAAAACACAACAAATGTGGGAATGACATAGCCCACACGTATATATCCAAATTTCATTGATTATGACCAAATAAGTTCAGAGCTATGACGACCTCACATTGAATATAGCCTGCGGGAGTGGCACCGCCCACTTTTCCAAAACTAGATATAGCCTATGCCGTACCCAGCTAACTTCTGAACCTATTATGAAAGTGACAAAGAGATCGACTATAAACCTTGGACATTAATGAAGCACAAACAAAACACAACAAATGTGGGCATGGCACATCACACTTTTGCAAAGTTATGTAAATCTTGACTCAAGGTACATATATCCAAATATCGTTGATTTAGACCAAATTAGTTCAGAGTTATGACGAATTGAAATTAAATATAGCCTGGGCGTGGTACCGCCCACTTTTTCAAAACTATATATAGCCTCTGTCGACCTTCTGAACCTATTATGAAAGTTTCAAAGAGATCGACTTTAAGCTTTGGACATTAATGAAGCACAAACAAAACACAACAAATGTGGGAATGACATAGGCCACACGTATATATCCAAATATCATTGATTATGACCAAATAAGTTCAGAGTTATGACGAGCTCACATTTTATATAGCCTGCGGGAGTGGCACCGCCTACTTTTCCAAAACTAGATATAGCCTATGCCGTACCCAGCTAACTTCGGAACCTATTATGAAAGTTTCAAAGAGATCGACTATAAACCTTGGACATTAATGAAGCACAAACAAAACACAACAAATGTGGGCATGACACATCCCACTTTTCCAAAGTTATGTAAATCTTGACTCAAGGACACATATATCCAAATATCGTTGATTTAGACCAAATTAGTTCAGAGTTATAACGAATTGAAATTTAATATAGCCTGGGCGTGCTACCGCCCACTTTTTCAAAACTATATAGCCTATGTCGTACCCAGCGACCTTCTGAACCTATTATGAAAGTTTCAAAGAGATCGACTTTAAGCTTTGGACATTAATGAAGCACAAACAAAACACAACAAATGTGGGAATGACATAGCCCACACGTATATATCCAAATTTCATTGATTATGACCAAATAAGTTCAGAGCTATGACGACCTCACATTTTATATAGCCTGCGGGAGTGGCACCGCCCACTTTTCCAAAACTAGATATAGCCTATGCCGTACCCAGCTAACTTCGGAACCTATTATGAAAGTTTCAAAGAGATCGACTACAAACCTTGAACTTTAATGAAGCACAAACAAAACACAACAAATGTGGGCATGGCACATCACACTTTTCCAAAGTTATGTAAATCTTGACTCAAGGACACATATATCCAAATATCATTGATTTAGTCCAAATTAGTTCAGAGTTATGACGAATTGAAATTTAATATAGCCTGGGCGTGGTACCGCCCACTTTTTCAAAACTATATAGCCTATGTCGTACCCAGCGACCTTCTGAACCTATTATGAAAGTTTCAAAGAGATCGACTTTAAGCTTTGCACATTAATGAAGCACAAACAAAACACAACAAATGTGGGAATGACATAGCCCACACGTATATATCCAAATTTCATTGATTATGACCAAATAAGTTCAGAGCTATGACGACCTCACATTTTATATAGCCTGCGGGAGTGGCACCGCCCACTTTTTCAAAACTATTTAGCCTATGTCGTACCCAGCGACCTTCTGAACCTATTATGAAAGTTTCAAAGAGATCGACTTTAAGCTTTGGACATTAATGAAGCACAAACAAAACACAACAAATTTGGGCATGGCACATCACACTTTTCCAAAGTTATGTATATCTTGACTCAAGGACACATATATCCAAATATCATTGATTTAGACCAAATTAGTTCAGAGTTATGACGAATTGAAATTCAATATAGCCTGGGCGTGGTACCGCCCACTTTTTCAAAACTATATAGCCTATGTCGTACCCAGCGACCTTCTGAACCTATTATGAAAGTTTCAAAGAGATCGACTTTAAGCTTTGGACATTAATGAAGCACAAACAAAACACAACAAATTTGGGCATGACATAGCCCACACGTATATATCTAAATATCATTGATTATGACCAAATAAGTTCAGAGTTGTGACGACCTCACATTTTATATAGCCTGCGGGAGTGGCACCGCCCACTTTTCCAAAACTAGATATAGCCTATGCCGTACCCAGCTAACTTCGGAACCTATTATGAAAGTTTCAAAGAGATCGACTATAAACCTTGGACACTAATGAAGCTCAAACAAAACACAACAAATGTGGGCATGGCACATCACACTTTTCCAAAGTTATGTAAATCTTGACTCAAGGACACATATATCCAAATATCATTGATTTAGACCAAATTAGTTCAGAGTTATGACGAATTGAAATTTAATATAGCCTGGGCGTGGTACCGCCCACTTTTTCAAAACTATTTAGCCTATGTCGTACCCAGCGACCTTCTGAACCTATTATGAAAGTTTCAAAGAGATCGACTTTAAGCTTTGGACATTAATGAAGCACAAACAAAACACAACAAATTTGGGCATGACATAGCCCACACGTATATATCCAAATATCAATGATTATGACCAAATAAGTTCAGAGTTATGACGAATTGAAATTTAATATAGCCTGGGCGTGGTACCGCCCACTTTTTCAAAACTATTTAGCCTATGTCGTACCCAGCGACCTTCAGACTATTATGAAAGTTTCAAAGAGATCGACTTTAAGCTTTGGACATTAATGAAGCACAAACAAAACACAACAAATTTGGGCATGACATAGCCCACACGTATATATCCAAATATCATTGATTTAGACCAAATAAGCTCAGAGCTATGACGACCTGAAATGTTATATAGCCTGGAGTCGTGGCCCAGTCCACTTTTCCAAAACTATTTATAGCCTATGCCGTACCCAGCTAACTTCGGAACCTGTTATGAAAGTTTCAAAGAGATCGACTATAAACCTTGGACATTAATGAAGCACAAACAAAACACAACAAATGTGGGCATGGCACATCCCTCTTTTCCAAAATTATTTAAACCTTGACTAAAGGACAGGTATATATCCAAATATCATTGATTTAGACCAAATAAGCTCAGAGCTTTGACGACCTGAAATTTTATATAACCTGCGGGAGTGGCACCGCCCACTTTTCCAAAACTATATATAGCCTATGCCGTACCCAGTTAACTTCGGAACCTATTATGAAAGTGTCAAAGAGATCGACTATAAACCTTGGACATTAATGAAGCACAAACAAAACACAACAAATGTGGGCATGGCACATCCCACTTTTCCAAATTTATTTAAATCTTAACTACAGGACACGTATATATCCAAATATCATTGATTTAGACCAAATAAGCTCAGAGATATGACGACCTGAAATTTTATATAGCCTGGAGTCGTGGCCCAGTCCACTTTTCCAAAACTATATATAGCCTATGCCGTACTCAGCGAACTTCTGAACCTATTATAAAAGTTTCAAAGAGATCGACTTTAAGCTTTGGACATTAATGAAGCACAAACAAAACACAACAAATTTGGGCATGACGTAGCCCACACGTATATATCCAAATATCATTGATTTAGACCAAATTAGTTCAGAGTTATGACGAATTGAAATTTAATATAGCCTGGGCGTGCTAAAGTCCACTTTTTCAATACTATATAGCCTATGTCGTACCCAGCGACCTTCTGAACCTATTATGAAAGTTTCAAAGAGATCGACTTAAAGCTTTGGACATTAATGAAGCACAAACAAAACACAACAAATGTGGGCATGGCACATCACACTTTTCCAAAGTTATGTAATATAGCCTGGGCGTGGTACCGCCCACTTTTTCAAAACTATATATAGCCTATGTCGACCTTCTGAACCTATTATGAAAGTTTCAAAGAGATCGACTTTAAGCTTTGGACATTAATGAAGCACAAACAAAACACAACAAATGTGGGAATGACATAGGCCACACGTATATATCCAAATATCATTGATTATGACCAAATAAGTTCAGAGTTATGACGAGCTCACATTTTATATAGCCTGCGGGAGTCGCACCGCCCACTTTTCCAAAACTAGATATAGCCTATGCCGTGCCCAGCTAACTTCGGAACCTATTATGAAAGTTTCAAAGAGATCGACTATAAACCTTGGACATTAATGAAGCACAAACAAAACACAAGAAATGTGGGCATGGCACATCACACTTTTGCAAAGTTATGTAAATCTTGACTCAAGGTACATATATCCAAATATCGTTGATTTAGACCAAATTAGTTCAGAGTTATGACGAATTGAAATTAAATATAGCCTGGGCGTGGTACCGCCCACTTTTTCAAAACTATATAAAGCCTCTGTCGACCTTCTGGGCCTATTATGAAAGTTTCAAAGAGATCGACTTTAAGCTTTGGACATTAATGAAGCACAAACAAAACACAACAAATGTGGGAATGACATAGGCCACACGTATATATCCAAATATCATTGATTATGACCAAATAAGTTCAGAGTTATGACGAGCTCACATTTTATATAGCCTGCGGGAGTCGCACCGCCCACTTTTCCAAAACTAGATATAGCCTATGCCGTACCCAGCTAACTTCGGAACCTATTATGAAAGTTTCAAAGAGATCGACTATAAACCTTGGACATTAATGAAGCACAAACAAAACACAACAAATGTGGGCATGACACATCCCACTTTTCCAAAGTTATGTAAATCTTGACTCAAGGACACATATATCCAAATATCGTTGATTTAGACCAAATTAGTTCAGAGTTATGACGAATTGAAATTTAATATAGCCTGGGCGTGCTACCGCCCACTTTTTCAAAACTATATAGCCTATGTCGTACCCAGCGACCTTCTGAACCTATTATGAAAGTTTCAAAGAGATCGACTTTAAGCTTTGGACATTAATGAAGCACAAACAAAACACAACAAATGTGGGAATGACATAGCCCACACGTATATATCCAAATTTCATTGATTATGACCAAATAAGTTCAGAGCTATGACGACCTCACATTTTATATAGCCCGCGGGAGTGGCACCGCCCACTTTTCCAAAACTAGATATAGCCTATGCCGTACACAGCTAACTTCGGAACCTATTATGAAAGTTTCAAAGAGATCGACTATAAACCTTGGACATTAATGAAGCACAAACAAAACACAACAAATGTGGGCATGGCACATCACACTTTTCCAAAGTTATGTAAATCTTGACTCAAGGACACATATATCCAAATATCATTGATTTAGACCAAATTAGTTCAGAGTTATGACGAATTGAAATTTAATATAGCCTGGGCGTGGTACCGCCCACTTTTTCAAAACTATATAGCCTATGTCGTACCCAGCGACCTTCTGAACCTATTATGAAAGTTTCAAAGAGATCGACTTTAAGCTTTGGACATTAATGAAGCACAAACAAAACACAACAAATGTGGGAATGACATAGCCCACACGTATATATCCAAATTTCATTGATTATGACCAAATAAGTTCAGAGCTATGACGACGTCACATTTTATATAACCTGCGGGAGTGGCACCGCCCACTTTTTCAAAACTATTTAGCCTATATCGTACCCAGCGACCTTCTGAACCTATTATGAAAGTTTCAAAGAGATCGATTTTAAGCTTTGGACATTAATGAAGCACAAACAAAACACAACAAATTTGGGCATGACATAGCCCACACGTATATATCTAAATATCATTGATTATGACCAAATAAGTTCAGAGTTGTGACGACCTCACATTTTATATAGCCTGCGTGAGTGGCACCGCCCACTTTTCCAAAACTAGATATAGCCTATGCCGTACCCAGCTAACTTCGGAACCTATTATGAAAGTTTCAAAGAGATCGACTATAAACCTTGGACATTAATGAAGCTCAAACAAAACACAACAAATGTGGGCATGGCACATCACACTTTTCCAAAGTTATGTAAATCTTGACTCAAGGACACATATATCCAAATATCATTGATTCAGACCAAATTAGTTCAGAGTTATGACGAATTGAAATTTAATATAGCCTGGGCGTGGTACCGCCCACTTTTTCAAAACTATATAGCCTATGTCGTACCCAGCGACCTTCTGAACCTATTATGAAAGTTTCAAAGAGATCGACTTTAAGCTTTGGACATTAATGAAGCACAAACAAAAGACAACAAATGTGGGAATGACATAGCCCACACGTATATATCCAAATTTCGTTGATTATGACCAAATAAGTTCAGAGTTGTGACGACCTCACATTTTATATAGCCTGCGGGAGTGGCGCCGCCCACTTTTCCAAAACTAGATATAGCCTATGCCGTACCCAGCTAACTTCGGAACCTATTATGAAAGTTTCAAAGAGATCGACTATAAACCTTGGACATTAATGAAGCTCAAACAAAACACAACAAATGTGGGCATGACACATCCCACTTTTCCAAAGTTATGTAAATCTTGACTCAAGGACACATATATCCAAATATCGTTGATTTAGACCAAATTAGTTCAGAGTTATGACGAATTGAAATTTAATATAGCCTGGGCGTGCTACCGCCCACTTTTTCAAAACTATATAGCCTATGTCGTACCCAGCGACCTTCTGAACCTATTATGAAAGTTTCAAAGAGATCGACTTTAAGCTTTGGACATTAATGAAGCACAAACAAAACACAACAAATGTGGGAATGACATAGCCCACACGTATATATCCAAATTTCATTGATTATGACCAAATAAGTTCAGAGCTATGACGACCTCACATTTTATATAGCCTGCGGGAGTGGCACCGCCCACTTTTCCAAAACTAGATATAGCCTATGCCGTACGCAGCTAACTTCGGAACCTATTATGAAAGTTTCAAAGAGATCGACTATAAACCTTGGACATTAATGAAGCACAAACAAAACACAACAAATGTGGGCATGGCACATCACACTTTTCCAAAGTTATGTAAATCTTGACTCAAGGTACATATATCCAAATATCGTTGATTTAGACCAAATTAGTTCAGAGTTATGACGAATTGAAATTTAATATAGCCTGGGCGTGGTACCGCCCACTTTTTCAAAACTATATATAGCCTATGTCGACCTTCTGAACCTATTATGAAAGTTTCAAAGAGATCGACTTTAAGCTTTGGACATTAATGAAGCACAAACAAAACACAACAAATGTGGGAATGACATAGCCCACACGTATATATCCAAATATCATTGATTATGACCAAATAAGTTCAGAGTTATGACGAGCTCACATTTTATATAGTCTGCGGGAGTGGCACCGCCCACTTTTCCAAAACTAGATATAGCCTATGCCGTACCCAGCTAACTTCGGAACCTATTATGAAAGTTTCAAAGAGATCGACTATAAACCTTGGACATTAATGAAGCACAAACAAAACACAACAAATGTGGGCACGACACATCCCACTTTTCCAAAGTTATGTAAATCTTGACTCAAGGACACATATATCCAAATATCGTTGATTTAGACCAAATTAGTTCAGAGTTATGACGAATTGAAATTTAATATAGCCTGCGCGTGGTACCGCCCACTTTTTCAAAACTATATAGCCTATGTCGTACCCAGCGACCTTCTGAACCTATTATGAAAGTTTCAAAGAGATCGACTTTAAGCTTTGGACATTAATGAAGCACAAACAAAACACAACAAATGTGGGAATGACATAGCCCACACGTATATATCCAAATTTCATTGATTATGACCAAATAAGTTCAGAGCTATGACGACCTCACATTGAATATAGCCTGCGGGAGTGGCACCGCCCACTTTTCCAAAACTAGATATAGCCTATGCCGTACCCAGCTAACTTCTGAACCTATTATGAAAGTGTCAAAGAGATCGACTATAAACCTTGGACATTAATGAAGCACAAACAAAACACAACAAATGTGGGCATGGCACATCACACTTTTGCAAAGTTATGTAAATCTTGACTCAAGGTACATATATCCAAATATCGTTGATTTAGACCAAATTAGTTCAGAGTTATGACGAATTGAAATTAAATATAGCCTGGGCGTGGTACCGCCCACTTTTTCAAAACTATATATAGCCTCTGTCGACCTTCTGAACCTATTATGAAAGTTTCAAAGAGATCGACTTTAAGCTTTGGACATTAATGAAGCACAAACAAAACACAACAAATGTGGGAATGACATAGGCCACACGTATATATCCAAATATCATTGATTATGACCAAATAAGTTCAGAGTTATGACGAGCTCACATTTTATATAGCCTGCGGGAGTGGCACCGCCTACTTTTCCAAAACTAGATATAGCCTATGCCGTACCCAGCTAACTTCGGAACCTATTATGAAAGTTTCAAAGAGATCGACTATAAACCTTGGACATTAATGAAGCACAAACAAAACACAACAAATGTGGGCATGACACATCCCACTTTTCCAAAGTTATGTAAATCTTGACTCAAGGACACAAATATCCAAATATCGTTGATTTAGACCAAATTAGTTCAGAGTTATGACGAATTGAAATTTAATATAGCCTGGGCGTGCTACCGCCCACTTTTTCAAAACTATATAGCCTATGTCGTACCCAGCGACCTTCTGAACCTATTATGAAAGTTTCAAAGAGATCGACTTTAAGCTTTGGACATTAATGAAGCACAAACAAAACACAACAAATGTGGGAATGACATAGCCCACACGTATATATCCAAATTTCATTGATTATGACCAAATAAGTTCAGAGCTATGACGACCTCACATTTTATATAGCCTGCGGGAGTGGCACCGCCCACTTTTCCAAAACTAGATATAGCCTATGCCGTACCCAGCTAACTTCGGAACCTATTATGAAAGTTTCAAGGAGATCGACTATAAACCTTGGACATTAATGAAGCACAAACAAAACACAACAAATGTGGGCATGGCACATCACACTTTTCCAAAGTTATGTAAATCTTGACTCAAGGACACATATATCCAAATATCATTGATTTAGGCCAAATTAGTTCAGAGTTATGACGAATTGAAATTTAATATAGCCTGGGCGTGGTACCGCCCACTTTTTCAAAACTATATAGCCTATGTCGTACCCAGCGACCTTCTGAACCTATTATGAAAGTTTCAAAGAGATCGACTTTAAGCTTTGCACATTAATGAAGCACAAACAAAACACAACAAATGTGGGAATGACATAGCCCACACGTATATATCCAAATTTCATTGATTATGACCAAATAAGTTCAGAGCTATGACGACCTCACATTTTATATAGCCTGCGGGAGTGGCACCGCCCACTTTTTCAAAACTATTTAGCCTATGTCGTACCCAGCGACCTTCTGAACCTATTATGAAAGTTTCAAAGAGATCGACTTTAAGCTTTGGACATTAATGAAGCACAAACAAAACACAACAAATTTGGGCATGACATAGCCCACACGTATATATCTAAATATCATTGATTATGACCAAATAAGTTCAGAGTTGTGACGACCTCACATTTTATATAGCCTGCGGGAGTGGCACCGCCCACTTTTCCAAAACTAGATATAGCCTATGCCGTACCCAGCTAACTTCGGAACCTATTATGAAAGTTTCAAAGAGATCGACTATAAACCTTGGACATTAATGAAGCTCAAACAAAACACAACAAATGTGGGCATGGCACATCACACTTTTCCAAAGTTATGTAAATCTTGACTCAAGGACACATATATCCAAATATCATTGATTTAGACCAAATTAGTTCAGAGTTATGACGAATTGAAATTTAATATAGCCTGGGCGTGGTACCGCCCACTTTTTCAAAACTATTTAGCCTATGTCGTACCCAGCGACCTTCTGAACCTATTATGAAAGTTTCAAAGAGATCGACTTTAAGCTTTGGACATTAATGAAGCACAAACAAAACACAACAAATTTGGGCATGACATAGCCCACACGTATATATCCAAATATCATTGATTTAGACCAAATAAGCTCAGAGCTATGACGACCTGAAATGTTATATAGCCTGGAGTCGTGGCCCAGTCCACTTTTCCAAAACTATATATAGCCTATGCCGTACCCAGCTAACTTCGGAACCTGTTATGAAAGTTTCAAAGAGATCGACTATAAACCTTGGACATTAATGAAGCACAAACAAAACACAACAAATGTGGGCATGGCACATCTCTCTTTTCCAAAATTATTTAAACCTTGACTAAAGGACAGGTATATATCCAAATATCATTGATTTAGACCAAATAAGCTCAGAGCTTTGACGACCTGAAATTTTATATAATCTGCGGGAGTGGCACCGCCCACTTTTCCAAAACTATATATAGCCTATGCCGTACCCAGTTAACTTCGGAACCTATTATGAAAGTGTCAAAGAGATCGACTATAAACCTTGGACATTAATGAAGCACAAACAAAACACAACAAATGTGGGCATGGCACATCCCACTTTTCCAAATTTATTTAAATCTTAACTACAGGACACGTATATATCCAAATATCATTGATTTAGACCAAATAAGCTCAGAGATATGACGACCTGAAATTTTATATAGCCTGGAGTCGTGGCCCAGTCCACTTTTCCAAAACTATATATAGCCTATGCCGTACTCAGCGAACTTCTGAACCTATTATAAAAGTTTCAAAGAGATCGACTTTAAGCTTTGGACATTAATGAAGCACAAACAAAACACAACAAATTTGGGCATGACATAGCCCACACGTATATATCCAAATAACATTGATTTAGACCAAATAAGCTCAGAGCTATGACGACCTGAAATTTTATATAGCCTGGAGTCGTGGCCCAGTCCAGTTTTCCAAAACTATATATAGCCTATGCCGTACCCAGCTAACTTCGGAACCTGTTATGAAAGTTTCAAAGAGATCGACTATAAACCTTGGACATTAATGAAGCAGAAACAAAACACAACAAATGTGGGCATGGCACATCCCTCTTCTCCAAAATTATTTAAACCTTGACTAAAGGACAGGTATATATCCAAATATCATTGATTTAGACCAAATAAGCTCAGAGCTTTGACGACCTGAAATTTTATATAACCTGCGGGAGTGGCACCGCCCACTTTTCCAAAACTATATATAGCCTATGCCGTGCCCAGTTAACTTCGGAACCTATTATGAAAGTGTCAAAGAGATCGACTATAAACTTTGGACATTAATGAAGCACAAACAAAACACAACAAATGTGGGCATGGCACATCCCTCTTTTCCAAAATTATTTAAACCTTGACTAAAGGTCAGGTATATATCCAACTATCATTGATTTAGACCAAATTAGTTAAGAGTTATGACGAATTGAAATCGTTTATAGCCTGGGGGCGTGGCACTATCCACTTTCCAAAACTATATGTAGCCTATGCCGTACCCAGCAAACTTCTGAACCTATTATGAAAGTTTCAAAGATATTCACTATAAACTTTGGCACATTAATGAAGCACAAACAAAACACAACAAATGTGGGCATGGCACATTCCACTTTTTCAAAATTATTAAAATCTTGACTAAAGGACACGTATATATCCAAATATCATACATTTAGACCAAATTAGGTCAGAGTTATGACGAATTGAAATTTTATATAATCTGCGGGAGTGGCACCGCCCACTTTTCCAAACCTATATATATCCTATGCCATACCCAGCGAACTTCGGAACCTATTATGAAAGTTTCAAAGAGATCGACTATAAACCTTGGACATTAATGAAGCAGAAACAAAACACAACAAATGTGGGCATGGCACATCCCTCTTCTCCAAAATTATTTAAACCTTGACTAAAGGACAGGTATATATCCAAATATCATTGATTTAGACCAAATAAGCTCAGAGCTTTGACGACCTGAAATTTTATATAACCTGCGGGAGTGGCACCGCCCACTTTTCCAAAACTATATATAGCCTATGCCGTACCCAGTTAACTTCTGAACCTATTATGAAAGTGTCAAAGAGATCGACTATAAACTTTGGACATTAATGAAGCACAAACAAAACACAACAAATGTGGGCATGGCACATCCCTCTTTTCCAAAATTATTTAAACCTTGACTAAAGGTCAGGTATATATCCAACTATCATTGATTTAGACCAAATTAGTTAAGAGTTATGACGAATTGAAATCGTTTATAGCCTGGGGGCGTGGCACTATCCACTTTCCAAAACTATATGTAGCCTATGCCGTACCCAGCAAACTTCTGAACCTATTATGAAAGTTTCAAAGATATTCACTATAAACTTTGGCACATTAATGAAGCACAAACAAAACACAACAAATGTGGGCATGGCACATTCCACTTTTTCAAAATTATTTAAATATTGACTAAAGGACACGTATATATCCAAATATCATTGATTTAGACCAAATAAGTTTAGAGTTATGACGTACAAAAGTTTTATATAACCTGGGGGCGTGGCACCGCCCACTTTTCCAAAACTTCGGAACCTATTATGGAAGTTTCAAAGAGATCAACTATAAACATTGGACATTAATGAAGCACAAACAAAACACAACAATTGTGGGCATGGCACATCCCACTTTTCCAAAATTATTTAAATCTTGACTAAAGGACACGTATATATCCAAATATAATTGATTTAGACCAAATTAGCTCAGAGCTTTGACGACCTTAAATTTTATATAATCTGCGGGAGTGTCACCGCCCACTTTTCCAAAACTATATATAGCCTATGCCGTACCCAGTTAACTTCGGAACCTATTATGAAAGTTTCAAAGAGATCGACTATAAACCTTGGACATTAATGAAGCACAAACAAAACTCAACAGTTGTGGGCATGGCACATCCCACTTTTCCGAAATTATTTAAATCTTGACTAAAGGACACGTATATATCCAAATATCATTGATTTAGACCAAATAAGCTCAGACCTTTGACGACCTGAAATTTTATATAATCTGCGGGAGTGTCACCGCCCACTTTTCCAAAACTATATATAGCCTATGCCGTACCCAGTTAACTTCGGAACCTATTATGGAAGTTTCAAAGAGATCGACTATAAACCTTGGACATTAATGAAGCACAAACAAAACTCAACAGTTGTGGGCATGGCACATCCCACTTTTCCGAAATTATTTAAATCTTGACTAAAGGACACGTATATATCCAAATATCATTGATTTAGACCAAATAAGCTCAGACCTTTGACGACCTTAAATTTTATATAATCTGCGGGAGTGTCACCGCCCACTTTTCCAAAACTATATATAGCCTATGCCGTACCCAGTTAACTTCGGAACCTATTATGGAAGTTTCAAAGAGATCAACTATAAACATTGGACATTAATGAAGCACAAACAAAACACAACAATTGTGGGCATGGCACATCCCACTTTTCCAAAATTATTTAAATCTTGACTAAAGGACACGTATATATCCAAATATCATTGATTTAGACCAAATAAGCTCAGACCTTTGACGACCTTAAATTTTATATAATCTGCGGGAGTGTCACCGCCCACTTTTCCAAAACTATATATAGCCTATGCCGTACCCAGTTAACTTCGGAACCTATTATGGAAGTTTCAAAGAGATCAACTATAAACATTGGACATTAATGAAGCACAAACAAAACACAACAATTGTGGGCATGGCACATCCCACTTTTCCAAAATTATTTAAATCTTGACTAAAGGACACGTATATATCCAAATATAATTGATTTAGACCAAATTAGCTCAGAGCTTTGACGACCTTAAATTTTATATAATCTGCGGGAGTGTCACCGCCCACTTTTCCAAAACTATATATAGCCTATGCCGTACCCAGCTAACTTCGGAACCTATTATGAAAGGGTCAAAGAGATCGACTATAAATCTTGTACATTAATGAAGCACAAACAAAACACAACAAATGTGGGCATGGCACATTCCACTTTTTCAAAATTATTAAAATCTTGACTAAAGGACACGTATATATCCAAATATCATACATTTAGACCAAATTAGGTCAGAGTTATGACGAATTGAAATTTTATATAATCTGCGGGAGTGGCACCGCCCACTTTTCCAAACCTATATATATCCTATGCCATACCCAGCGAACTTCGGAACCTATTATGAAAATTTCAAAGAGATCGACTATAAACCTTGGACATTAATGAAGCACAAACAAAACACAACAAATGTGGGCATGGCACAGCGCACTTTTCCAAAATTATTTAAATCTTGACTAAAGGACATGTATATATCCAAATATCATTGATTTAGACCAAATAAGTTTAGAGTTATGACGTACAAAAGTTTTATATAACCTGGGGGCGTGGCACCGCCCACTTTTCCAAAACTTCGGAACCTATTATGGAAGTTTCAAAGAGATCAACTATAAACATTGGACATTAATGAAGCACAAACAAAACACAACAATTGTGGGCATGGCACATCCCACTTTTCCAAAATTATTTAAATCTTGACTAAAGGACACGTATATATCCAAATATAATTGATTTAGACCAAATTAGCTCAGAGCTTTGACGACCTTAAATTTTATATAATCTGCGGGAGTGTCACCGCCCACTTTTCCAAAACTATATATAGCCTATGCCGTACCCAGTTAACTTCGGAACCTATTATGAAAGTTTCAAAGAGATCGACTATAAACCTTGGACATTAATGAAGCACAAACAAAACTCAACAGTTGTGGGCATGCCACATCCCACTTTTCCGAAATTATTTAAATCTTGACTAAAGGACACGTATATATCCAAATATCATTGATTTAGACCAAATAAGCTCAGACCTTTGACGACCTGAAATTTTATATAATCTGCGGGAGTGTCACCGCCCACTTTTCCAAAACTATATATAGCCTATGCCGTACCCAGTTAACTTCGGAACCTATTATGGAAGTTTCAAAGAGATCGACTATAAACCTTGGACATTAATGAAGCACAAACAAAACTCAACAGTTGTGGGCATGGCACATCCCACTTTTCCGAAATTATTTAAATCTTGACTAAAGGACACGTATATATCCAAATATCATTGATTTAGACCAAATAAGCTCAGACCTTTGACGACCTTAAATTTTATATAATCTGCGGGAGTGTCACCGCCCACTTTTCCAAAACTATATATAGCCTATGCCGTACCCAGTTAACTTCGGAACCTATTATGGAAGTTTCAAAGAGATCAACTATAAACATTGGACATTAATGAAGCACAAACAAAACACAACAATTGTGGGCATGGCACATCCCACTTTTCCAAAATTATTTAAATCTTGACTAAAGGACACGTATATATCCAAATATCATTGATTTAGACCAAATAAGCTCAGACCTTTGACGACCTTAAATTTTATATAATCTGCGGGAGTGTCACCGCCCACTTTTCCAAAACTATATATAGCCTATGCCGTACCCAGTTAACTTCGGAACCTATTATGGAAGTTTCAAAGAGATCAACTATAAACATTGGACATTAATGAAGCACAAACAAAACACAACAATTGTGGGCATGGCACATCCCACTTTTCCAAAATTATTTAAATCTTGACTAAAGGACACGTATATATCCAAATATAATTGATTTAGACCAAATTAGCTCAGAGCTTTGACGACCTTAAATTTTATATAATCTGCGGGAGTGTCACCGCCCACTTTTCCAAAACTATATATAGCCTATGCCGTACCCAGCTAACTTCGGAACCTATTATGAAAGGGTCAAAGAGATCGACTATAAATCTTGTACATTAATGAAGCACAAACAAAACACAACAAATGTGGGCATGGCACATCCCACTTTTCCAAAATTATTTAAATCTTGACTAAAGGACACGTTTATATCCAAATATCATTGATTTAGACCAAATAAGGTCAGAGCTATGACGACCTGAAATTTTATATAGCCTGGAGGCGTGGCCCAGCCCACTTTTCCAAAACTATATATAGCCTATGCCATACCCAGCGAACTTTTGAACCTATTATGAAAATTTCAAAGAAATAGACTATAAACTTTGGTCATTAATGAAGCACAAACAAAACACAACAAATGTGGGCATGGCACATCCCACTTTTGCAAAATTATTTAAATCTTGACTAAAGGACACGTATATATCCAAATATCATTGATTTAGACCAAATAAGCTCAGAGCTTTGACGACCTGAAATTTTATATAACCTGCGGGAGTGCCACCGCCCACTTTTCCAAAACTATATATAGCCTATGCCATACCCAGCGAACTTTTGAACCTATTATGAAAATTTCAAAGAAATAGACTATAAACTTTGGTCATTAATGAAGCACAAACAAAACACAACAAATGTGGGCATGACATAGCCCACTTTTGCAAAATTATTTAAATCTTGACTAAAGGACACGTATATATCCAAATATCATTGATTTAGACCAAATAAGCTCAGAGCTTTGACGACCTGAAATTTTATATAACCTGCGGGAGTGCCACCGCCCACTTTTCCAAAACTATATATAGCCTATGCCGTACCCAGTTAACTTCGGAACCTATTATGAAAGTTTCAAAGATATCGACTATAAACCTTGGACATTAATAAAGCACAAACAAAACACAACAAATGTGGGCATGGCACATCCCACTTTTCCAAAATTATTTAAATCTTGGTTAAAGGACACGTATATATCCAAATATCATTGATTTAGACCAAATAAGCTCAGAGCTATGACGACCTGAAATTTTATATAGCCTGGAGGCGTGGCCCGGTCCACTTTTCCAAACTTATATATAGCCTATGCCATACCCAGCGAACTTTTGAACCTATTATGAAAATTTCAAAGAAATAGACTATAAACTTTGGTCATTAATGAAGCACAAACAAAACACAACAAATGTGGGCAATGCACATCCCACTTTTCCAAAATTATTTAAATCTTGACTAAAGGACACGTATATATCCAAATATCATTGATTTAGACCACACTAGCTCAGAGCTTTGACGACCTGAAATTTTATATAAACTGCGGGAGTGGCACCGCCCACTTTTCCAAACCTATATATATCCTATGCCGTACCCAGTTAACTTCGGAACCTATTATGAAAGTTTCAAAGATATCGACTATAAACCTTGGACATTAATAAAGCACAAACAAAACACAACAAATGTGGGCAATGCACATCCCACTTTTCCAAAATTATTTAAATCTTGACTAAAGGACACGAATATATCCAAATATTATTGATTTAGACCACACTAGCTCAGAGCTTTGACGACCTGAAATTTTATATAAACTGCGGGAGTGGCACCGCCCACTTTTCCAAACCTATATATATCCTATGCCGTACCCAGTTAACTTCGGAACCTATTATGAAAGTTTCAAAGATATCGACTATAAACCTTGGACATTAATAAAGCACAAACAAAACACAACAAATGTGGGCATGGCACATCCCACTTTTCCAAAATTATTTAAATCTTGGTTAAAGGACACGTATATATCCAAATATCATTGATTTAGACCAAATAAGCTCAGAGCTATGACGACCTGAAATTTTATATAGCCTGGAGGCATGGCCCGGTCCACTTTTCCAAACTTATATATAGCCTATGCCATACCCAGCGAACTTTTGAACCTATTATGAAAATTTCAAAGAAATAGACTATAAACTTTGGTCATTAATGAAGCACAAACAAAACACAACAAATGTGGGCATGGCACAGCGCACTTTTCCAAAATTATTTAAATCTTGACTAAAGGACACGTATATATCCAAATATCATTGATTTAGACCAAATAAGCTCAGAGCTTTGACGACCTGAAATTTTATATAATCTGCGGGAGTGGCACCGCCCACTTTTCGAAAACTATATATAGCCTATGCCGTACCCAGTTAACTTCGGAACATATTATGAAAGTGTCAAAGAGATCGACTATAAATCTTGGACATTAATGAAGCACAAACAAAACACAACAAATGTGGGCATGGCACATCCCACTCTTCCAAAATTATTTAAATCTTGACTAAAGGACACGTATATATAGAAATATCATTGATTTAGACCAAATAAGGTCAGAGCTATGACGACCTCAAATTTTATATAATCTGCGGGAGTGGCACAGCCCACTTTTCCAAAACTATATATAGCCTATGCCGTACCCAGGTAACTTCGGAACCTATTATGAAAGGGTCAAAGAGATCGACTATAAATCTTGTACATTAATGAAGCACAAACAAAACACAACAATTGTGGGCATGGCACATCCCACTTTTCCGAAATTATTTAAATCTTGGCTAAAGGACCCGTATATATCCAAATATCATTGATTTAGACCAAATAAGCTCAGAGCTTTGACGACCTGCAATTTTATATAACCTGCGGGAGTGGCACCGCCCACTTTTCCAAAACTATATATAGCCTATGCCGTACCCAGTTAACTTCGGAACCTATTATGAAAGGGTCAAAGAGATCGACTATAAATCTTGTACATTAATGAAGCACAAACAAAACACAACAAATGTGGGCATGGCACATCCCACTTTTCCAAAATTATTTAAATCTTGACTAAAGGGCACGTATATATCCAAATATCATTGATTTAGACCAAATAAGCTCAGAGCTTTGACGACCTTAAATTTTATATAATCTGCGGGAGTGGCACCGCCCACTTTTCCAAAACTATATATAGCCTATGCCGTACCCAGCTAACTTCTGAACCTATTATGAAAGTGTCAAACAGATCGACTATAAACCTTGGACATTAATGAAGCACAAACAAAACACAACAAATGTGGGCATGGCACATCCCACTTTTCCAAAATTATTTAAATCTTGACTAAAGGACACGTATATATCCAAATATCATTGATTTAGACCAAATAAGCTCAGAGCTTTGACGACCTGAAATTGTATATAACCTGCGGGAGTGGCACCGCCCACTTTTCCAAAACTATATATAGCCTATGCCGTACCCAGTTAACTTCGGAACCTATTATGAAAGGGTCAAAGAGATCGACTATAAATCTTGTACATTAATGAAGCACAAACAAAACACAACAAATGTGGGCATGGCACATCCCACTTTTCCAAAATTATTTAAATCTTGACTAAAGGACACGTATATATCCAAATATCATTGATTTAGACCAAATAAGGTCAGAGCTATGACGACCTGAAATTTCATATAGCCTGGAGGCGTGGCCCAGTCCACTTTTCCAAAACTATATATAGCCTATGCCGTACCCAGCTAACTTCTGAACCTATTATGAAAGTGTCAAACAGATCGACAACAAACCTTGGACATTAATGAAGCACAAACAAAACACAACAAATGTGGGCATGGCACATCCCACTTTTCCAAAATTATTTAAATCTTGACTAAAGGACACGTATATATCCAAATATCATTGATTTAGACCAAATCAGCTCAGAGCTTTGACGACCTGAAATTTTATATAACCTGCGGGAGTGGCACCGCCCACTTTTCCAAAACTATATATAGCCTATGCCGTACCCAGTTAACTTCGGAACCTATTATGAAAGGGTCAAAGAGATCGACTATAAATCTTGTACATTAATGAAGCACAAACAAAACACAACAAATGTGGGCATGGCACATCCCACTTTTCCAAAATTATTTAAATCTTGACTAAAGGACACGTATATATCCAAATATCATTGATTTAGACCAAATAAGGTCAGAGCTATGACGACCTGAAATTTTATATAGCCTGGAGGCGTGGCCCAGTCCACTTTTCCAAAACTATATATAGCCTATGCCGTACCCAGATAACTTCTGAACCTATTATGAAAGTGTCAAACAGATCGACTATAAACCTTGGACATTAATGAAGCACAAACAAAACACAACAAATGTGGGCACGGCACATCCCACTTTTGCAAAATTATTTAAATGTTGACTAAAGGACACGTATATATCCAAATATCATTGATTAAGACCAAATAAGTTCAGAGTTATGACGACCTCAAATTTTATATAGCCTGCGGGAGTGGCACCGCCCACTTTTCCAAAACTATATATAGCCTATGCCGTACCCAGCTAACTTCTGAATCTATTATGAAAGTGTCAAACAGATCGACTATAAAGCTTGGACATTAATGAAGCACAAACAAAACACAACAAATGTGGGCATGGCACATCCCACTTTTGCAAAATTATTTAAATGTTGACTAAAGGACACGTATATATGAAAATATCATTTATTTAGACCAAATAAGTTCAGATTTATGACGACCTCAAATTTTATATAGCCTGCGGGAGTGGCACCGCCCACTTTTCCAAAACTATATATAGCCTATGCCGTACCCAGCTAACTTCTGAACCTATTATGAACGTGTCAAACAGATCGACTATAAACTTTGGACATTAATGAAGCACAAACAAAACACAACAAATGTGAGCATGGCACATCCCACTTTTCCAAAATTATTTAAATCTTGACTAAAGGAAACGTATATATGAAAATATCATTTATTTAGACCAAATAAGTTCAGAGTTATGACGAGCTGAAATTTTATATACCTGCGGGAGTGGCACCGCCCACTTTTCCAAAACTATATATAGCCTATGCCGTACCCAGCCAACTTCTGAACCTATTACGAACGTGTCAAACAGATCGACTATAAACCTTGGACATTAATGAAGCACAAACAAAACACAACAAATGTGGGTATGGCACATCCCACTTTTGCAAAATTATTTAAATGTTGACTAAAGGACACGTATATATGAAAATATCGTTTATTTAGACCAAATAAGTTCAGAGTTATGACGACCTGAAATTTTATACAACCTGCGGGAGTGGCACCGCCCACTTTTCCAAAACTATATGTAGCCTATGCCGTACCCAGCCAACTTCTGAACCTATTACGAACGTGTCAAACAGATCGACTATAAACCTTGGACATTAATGAAGCACAAACAAAACACAACAAATGTGGGCATGGCACATCCCACTTTTGCAAAATTATTTAAATGTTGACTAAAGGACACGTATATATGAAAATATCATTTATTTAGACCAAATAAGTTCAGAGTTATGACGACCTGAAATTTTATACAACCTGCGGGAGTGGCACCGCCCACTTTTCCAAAACTATATATAGCCTATGCCGTACCCAGCTAATTTCTGAACCTATTATGAAAGTGTCAAAGAGATCGACTATAAACCTTGGACATTAATGAAGCACAAACAAAACACAACAAATGTGGGCATGGCACATCCCACTTTTGCAAAATTATTTAAATGTTGACTAAAGGACACGTATATATCCAAATATCATTGATTAAGACCAAATAAGTTCAGAGTTATGACGACCTCAAATTTTATATAGCCTGCGGGAGTGGCACCGCCCACTTTTCCAAAACTATATATAGCCTATGCCGTACCCAGCTAACTTCTAAACCTATTATGAAAGTGTCAAACAGATCGACTATAAAGCTTGGATATTAATGAAGCACAAACAAAACACAACAAATGTGGGCATGGCACATCCCACTTTTGCAAAATTATTTAAATGTTGACTAAAGGACACGTATATATGAAAATATCATTTATTTAGACCAAATAAGTTCAGATTTATGACGACCTCAAATTTTATATAGCCTGCGGGAGTGGCACCGCCCACTTTTCCAAAACTATATATAGCCTATGCCGTACCCAGCTAACTTCTGAACCTATTATGAACGTGTCAAACAGATCGACTATAAACCTTGGACATTAATGAAGCACAAAGAAAACACAACAAATGTGAGCATGGCACATCCCACTTTTCCAAAATTATTTAAATCTTGACTAAAGGACACGTATATATGAAAATATCATTTATTTAGACCAAATAAGTTCAGAGTTATGACGACCTGAAATTTTATATACCAGCGGGAGTGGCACCGCCCACTTTTCCAAAACTATATATAGCCTATGCCGTACCCAGCCAACTTCTGAACCTATTACGAACGTGTCAAAGAGATCGACTATAAACCTTGGACATTAATGAAGCACAAACAAAACACAACAAATGTGGGCATGGCACATCCCACTTTTGCAAAATTATTTAAATGTTGACTAAAGGACACGTATATATGAAAATATCATTTATTTAGACCAAATAAGTTCAGAGTTATGACGACCTGAAATTTTATACAACCTGCGGGAGTGGCACCGCCCACTTTTCCAAAACTATATATAGCCTATGCCGTACCCAGCTAATTTCTGAACCTATTATGAAAGTGTCAAAGAGATCGACTATAAACCTTGGACATTAATGAAGCACAAACAAAACACAACAAATGTGGGCATGGCACATCCCACTTTTGCAAAATTATTTAAATGTTGACTAAAGGACACGTATATATCCAAATATCATTGATTAAGACCAAATAAGTTCAGAGTTATGACGACCTCAAATTTTATATAGCCTGCGGGAGTGGCACCGCCCACTTTTCCAAAACTATATATAGCCTATGCCGTACCCAGCTAACTTCTGAACCTATTATGAAAGTGTCAAACAGATCGACTATAAAGCTTGGATATTAATGAAGCACAAACAAAACACAACAAATGTGGGCATGGCACATCCCACTTTTGCAAAATTATTTAAATGTTGACTAAAGGACACGTATATATCCAAATATCATTGATTAAGACCAAATAAGTTCAGAGTTATGACGACCTGAAATTTTATACAACCTGCGGGAGTGGCACCGCCCACTTTTCCAAAACTATATATAGCCTATGCCGTACCCAGCTAACTTCTGAACCTATTATGAAAGTGTCAAACAGATCGACTATAAACCTTGGACATTAATGAAGCACAACCAAAACACAACAAATGTGGGCATGGCACATCCCACTTTTGCAAAATTATTTAAATGTTGACTAAAGGACACGTATATATGAAAATATCATTTATTTAGACCAAATAAGTTCAGAGTTATGACGACCTGAAATTTTATACAACCTGCGGGAGTGGCACCGCCCACTTTTCCAAAACTATATATAGCCTATGCCGTACCCAGCTAATTTCTGAACCTATTATGAAAGTGTCAAAGAGATCGACTATAAACCTTGGACATTAATGAAGCACAAACAAAACACAACAAATGTGGGCATGGCACATCCCACTTTTGCAAAATTATTTAAATGTTGACTAAAGGACACGTATATATCCAAATATCATTGATTAAGACCAAATAAGTTCAGAGTTATGACGACCTCAAATTTTATATAGCCTGCGGGAGTGGCACCGCCCACTTTTCCAAAACTATATATAGCCTATGCCGTACCCAGCTAACTTCTGAACCTATTATGAACGTGTCAAACAGATCGACTATAAACTTTGGACATTAATGAAGCACAAACAAAACACAACAAATGTGAGCATGGCACATCCCACTTTTCCAAAATTATTTAAATCTTGACTAAAGGACACGTATATATGAAAATATCATTTATTTAGACCAAATAAGTTCAGAGTTATGACGAGCTGAAATTTTATATACCTGCGGGAGTGGCACCGCCCACTTTTCCAAAACTATATATAGCCTATGCCGTACCCAGCCAACTTCTGAACCTATTACGAACGTGTCAAACAGATCGACTATAAACCTTGGACATTAATGAAGCACAAACAAAACACAACAAATGTGGGTATGGCACATCCCACTTTTGCAAAATTATTTAAATGTTGACTAAAGGACACGTATATATGAAAATATCGTTTATTTAGACCAAATAAGTTCAGAGTTATGACGACCTGAAATTTTATACAACCTGCGGGAGTGGCACCGCCCACTTTTCCAAAACTATATATAGCCTATGCCGTACCCAGCCAACTTCTGAACCTATTACGAACGTGTCAAACAGATCGACTATAAACCTTGGACATTAATGAAGCACAAACAAAACACAACAAATGTGGGCATGGCACATCCCACTTTTGCAAAATTATTTAAATGTTGACTAAAGGACACGTATATATGAAAATATCATTTATTTAGACCAAATAAGTTCAGAGTTATGACGACCTGAAATTTTATACAACCTGCGGGAGTGGCACCGCCCACTTTTCCAAAACTATATATAGCCTATGCCGTACCCAGCTAATTTCTGAACCTATTATGAAAGTTTCAAAGAGATCGACTATAAACCTTGGACATTAATGAAGCACAAACAAAACACAACAAATGTGGGCATGGCACATCCCACTTTTGCAAAATTATTTAAATGTTGACTAAAGGACACGTATATATCCAAATATCATTGATTAAGACCAAATAAGTTCAGAGTTATGACGACCTCAAATTTTATATAGCCTGCGGGAGTGGCACCGCCCACTTTTCCAAAACTATATATAGCCTATGCCGTACCCAGCTAACTTCTGAACCTATTATGAAAGTGTCAAACAGATCGACTATAAAGCTTGGATATTAATGAAGCACAAACAAAACACAACAAATGTGGGCATGGCACATCCCACTTTTGCAAAATTATTTAAATGTTGACTAAAGGACACGTATATATGAAAATATCATTTATTTAGACCAAATAAGTTCAGATTTATGACGACCTCAAATTTTATATAGCCTGCGGGAGTGGCACCGCCCACTTTTCCAAAACTATATATAGCCTATGCCGTACCCAGCTAACTTCTGAACCTATTATGAACGTGTCAAACAGATCGACTATAAACCTTGGACATTAATGAAGCACAAAGAAAACACAACAAATGTGAGCATGGCACATCCCACTTTTCCAAAATTATTTAAATCTTGACTAAAGGACACGTATATATGAAAATATCATTTATTTAGACCAAATAAGTTCAGAGTTATGACGACCTGAAATTTTATATACCAGCGGGAGTGGCACCGCCCACTTTTCCAAAACTATATATAGCCTATGCCGTACCCAGCCAACTTCTGAACCTATTACGAACGTGTCAAAGAGATCGACTATAAACCTTGGACATTAATGAAGCACAAACAAAACACAACAAATGTGGGCATGGCACATCCCACTTTTGCAAAATTATTTAAATGTTGACTAAAGGACACGTATATATGAAAATATCGTTTATTTAGACCAAATAAGTTCAGAGTTATGACGACCTGAAATTTTATATAACCTGCGGGAGTGGCACCGCCCACTTTTCCAAAACTATATATAGCCTATGCCGTACCCAGCTAACTTCTGAACCTATTAAGAAAGTGTCAAACAGATCGACTATAAACCTTGGACATTAATGAAGCACAACCAAAACACAACAAATGTGGGCATGGCACATCCCACTTTTGCAAAATTATTTAAATGTTGACTAAAGGACACGTATATATGAAAATATCATTTATTTAGACCAAATAAGTTCAGAGTTATGACGACCTGAAATTTTATACAACCTGCGGGAGTGGCACCGCCCACTTTTCCAAAACTATATATAGCCTATGCCGTACCCAGCTAATTTCTGAACCTATTATGAAAGTGTCAAAGAGATCGACTATAAACCTTGGACATTAATGAAGCACAAACAAAACACAACAAATGTGGGCATGGCACATCCCACTTTTGCAAAATTATTTAAATGTTGACTAAAGGACACGTATATATCCAAATATCATTGATTAAGACCAAATAAGTTCAGAGTTATGACGACCTCAAATTTTATATAGCCTGCGGGAGTGGCACCGCCCACTTTTCCAAAACTATATATAGCCTATGCCGTACCCAGCTAACTTCTGAACCTATTATGAAAGTGTCAAACAGATCGACTATAAAGCTTGGACATTAATGAAGCACAAACAAAACACAACAAATATGGGCATGGCACATCCCGTTTTGCAAAATTATTTAAATGTTGACTAAAGGACACGTATATATGAAAATATCATTTATTTAGACCAAATAAGTTCAGATTTATGACGACCTCAAATTTTATATAGCCTGCGGGAGTGGCACCGCCCACTTTTCCAAAACTATATATAGCCTATGCCGTACCCAGCTAACTTCTGAACCTATTATGAACGTGTCAAACAGATCGACTATAAACCTTGGACATTAATGAAGCACAAACAAAACACAACAAATGTGAGCATGGCACATCCCACTTTTCCAAAATTATTTAAATCTTGACTAAAGGAACGTATATATTAAATATCATTTATTTAGACCAAATAAGTTCAGAGTTATGACGACCTGAAATTTTATATACCTGCGGGAGTGGCACCGCCCACTTTTCCAAAACTATATATAGCCTATGCCGTACCCAGCCAACTTCTGAACCTATTATGAACGTTTCAAACAGATCGACTATAAACCTTGGACATTAATGAAGCACAAACAAAACACAACAAATGTGGGCATGGCACATCCCACTTTTGCAAAATTATTTAAATGTTGACTAAAGGACACGTATATATGAAAATATCGTTTATTTAGACCAAATAAGTTCAGAGTTATGACGACCTGAAATTTTATTTAACCTGCGGGAGTGGCACCGCCCACTTTTCCAAAACTATATATAGCTTATGCCGTACCCAGCTAACTTCTGAACCTATTAAGAAAGTGTCAAACAGATCGACTATAAACCTTGGACATTAATGAAGCACAACCAAAACACAACAAATGTGGGCATGGCACATCCCACTTTTGCAAAATTATTTAAATGTTGACTAAAGGACACGTATATATGAAAATATCATTTATTTAGACCAAATAAGTTCAGAGTTATGACGACCTGAAATTTTATACAACCTGCGGGAGTGGCACCGCCCACTTTTCCAAAACTATATATAGTCTATGGCGTACCCAGCTAATTTCTGAACCTATTATGAAAGTGTCAAAGAGATCGACTATAAACCTTGGACATTAATGAAGCACAACCAAAACACAACAAATGTGGGCATGGCACATCCCACTTTTGCAAAATTATTTAAATGTTGACTAAAGGACACGTATATATCCAAATATCATTGATTAAGACCAAATAAGTTCAGAGTTATGACGACCTCAAATTTTATATAGCCTGCGGGAGTGGCACCGCCCACTTTTCCAAAACTATATATAGCCTATGCCGTACCCAGCTAACTTCTGAACCTATTATGAAAGTGTCAAACAGATCGACTATAAAGCTTGGACATTAATGAAGCACAAACAAAACACAACAAATGTGGGCATGGCACATCCCACTTTTGCAAAATTATTTAAATGTTGACTAAAGGACACGTATATATGAAAATATCATTTATTTAGACCAAATAAGTTCAGAGTTATGACGACCTGAAATTTTATACAACCTGCGGGAGTGGCACCGCCCACTTTTCCAAAACTATATATAGCCTATGCCGTACCCAGCTAATTTCTGAACCTATTATGAAAGTGTCAAAGAGATCGACTATAAACCTTGGACATTAATGAAGCACAAACAAAACACAATAAATGTGGGCATGGCACATCCCACTTTTGCAAAATTATTTAAATGTTGACTAAAGGACACGTATATATGAAAATATCATTTATTTAGACCAAATAAGTTCAGAGTTATGACGACCTGAAATTTTATATACCTGCGGGAGTGGCACCGCCCACTTTTCCAAAACTATATATAGCCTATGCCGTACCCAGCCAACTTCTGAACCTATTACGAACGTGTCAAACAGATCGACTATAAACCTTGGACATTAATGAAGCACAAACAAAACACAACAAATGTGGGCATGGCACATCCCACTTTTGCAAAATTATTTAAATGTTGACTAAAGGACACGTATATATGAAAATATCGTTTATTTAGACCAAATAAGTTCAGAGTTATGACGACCTGAAATTTTATACAACCTGCGGGAGTGGCACCGCCCACTTTTCCAAAACTATATATAGCCTATGCCGTACCCAGCCAACTTCTGAACCTATTACGAACGTGTCAAACAGATCGACTATAAACCTTGGACATTAATGAAGCACAAACAAAACACAACAAATGTGGGCATGGCACATCCCACTTTTGCAAAATTATTTAAATGTTGACTAAAGGACACGTATATATCCAAATATCATTGATTAAGACCAAATAAGTTCAGAGTTATGACGACCTCAAATTTTATATAGCCTGCGGGAGTGGCACCGCCCACTTTTCCAAAACTATATATAGCCTATGCCGTACCCAGCTAATTTCTGAACCTATTATGAAAGTGTCAAAGAGATCGACTATAAACCTTGGACATTAATGAAGCACAAACAAAACACAACAAATGTGGGCATGGCACATCCCACTTTTGCAAAATTATTTAAATGTTGACTAAAGGACACGTATATATCCAAATATCATTGATTAAGACCAAATAAGTTCAGAGTTATGACGACCTGAAATTTTATACAACCTGCGGGAGTGGCACCGCCCACTTTTCCAAAACTATATATAGCCTATGCCGTACCCAGCTAATTTCTGAACCTATTATGAAAGTGTCAAAGAGATCGACTATAAACCTTGGACATTAATGAAGCACAAACAAAACACAACAAATGTGGGCATGGCACATCCCACTTTTGCAAAATTATTTAAATGTTGACTAAAGGACACGTATATATCCAAATATCATTGATTAAGACCAAATAAGTTCAGAGTTATGACGACCTCAAATATTATATAGCCTGCGGGAGTGGCACCGCCCACTTTTCCAAAACTATATATAGCCTATGCCGTACCCAGCTAACTTCTGAACCTATTATGAAAGTGTCAAACAGATCGACTATAAAGCTTGGATATTAATGAAGCACAAACAAAACACAACAAATGTGGGCATGGCACATCCCACTTTTGCAAAATTATTTAAATGTTGACTAAAGGACACGTATATATGAAAATATCATTTATTTAGACCAAATAAGTTCAGATTTATGACGACCTCAAATTTTATATAGCCTGCGGGAGTGGCACCGCCCACTTTTCCAAAACTATATATAGCCTATGCCGTACCCAGCTAACTTCTGAACCTATTATGAACGTGTCAAACAGATCGACTATAAACCTTGGACATTAATGAAGCACAAAGAAAACACAACAAATGTGAGCATGGCACATCCCACTTTTCCAAAATTATTTAAATCTTGACTAAAGGACACGTATATATGAAAATATCATTTATTTAGACCAAATAAGTTCAGAGTTATGACGACCTGAAATTTTATATACCAGCGGGAGTGGCACCGCCCACTTTTCCAAAACTATATATAGCCTATGCCGTACCCAGCCAACTTCTGAACCTATTACGAACGTGTCAAAGAGATCGACTATAAACCTTGGACATTAATGAAGCACAAACAAAACACAACAAATGTGGGCATGGCACATCCCACTTTTGCAAAATTATTTAAATGTTGACTAAAGGACACGTATATATCCAAATATCATTGATTAAGACCAAATAAGTTCAGAGTTATGACGACCTGAAATTTTATACAACCTGCGGGAGTGGCACCGCCCACTTTTCCAAAACTATATATAGCCTATGCCGTACCCAGCTAATTTCTGAACCTATTATGAAAGTGTCAAAGAGATCGACTATAAACCTTGGACATTAATGAAGCACAAACAAAACACAACAAATGTGGGCATGGCACATCCCACTTTTGCAAAATTATTTAAATGTTGACTAAAGGACACGTATATATGAAAATATCATTTATTTAGACCAAATAAGTTCAGAGTTATGACGACCTGAAATTTTATACAACCTGCGGGAGTGGCACCGCCCACTTTTCCAAAACTATATATAGCCTATGCCGTACCCAGCTAATTTCTGAACCTATTATGAAAGTGTCAAAGAGATCGACTATAAACCTTGGACATTAATGAAGCACAAACAAAACACAACAAATGTGGGCATGGCACATCCCACTTTTGCAAAATTATTTAAATGTTGACTAAAGGACACGTATATATCCAAATATCATTGATTAAGACCAAATAAGTTCAGAGTTATGACGACCTCAAATTTTATATAGCCTGCGGGAGTGGCACCGCCCACTTTTCCAAAACTATATATAGCCTATGCCGTACCCAGCTAACTTCTGAACCTATTATGAAAGTGTCAAACAGATCGACTATAAAGCTTGGACATTAATGAAGCACAAACAAAACACAACAAATATGGGCATGGCACATCCCGTTTTGCAAAATTATTTAAATGTTGACTAAAGGACACGTATATATGAAAATATCATTTATTTGGACCAAATAAGTTCAGATTTATGACGACCTCAAATTTTATATAGCCTGCGGGAGTGGCACCGCCCACTTTTCCAAAACTATATATAGCCTATGCCGTACCCAGCTAACTTCTGAACCTATTATGAACGTGTCAAACAGATCGACTATAAACCTTGGACATTAATGAAGCACAAACAAAACACAACAAATGTGAGCATGGCACATCCCACTTTTCCAAAATTATTTAAATCTTGACTAAAGGACACGTATATATTAAATATCATTTATTTAGACCAAATAAGTTCAGAGTTATGACGACCTGAAATTTTATATACCTGCGGGAGTGGCACCGCCCACTTTTTCAAAACTATATATAGCCTATGCCGTACCCAGCCAACTTCTGAACCTATTATGAACGTTTCAAACAGATCGACTATAAACCTTGGACATTAATGAAGCACAAACAAAACACAACAAATGTGGGCATGGCACATCCCACTTATACAACCTGCGGGAGTGGCACCGCCCACTTTTCCAAAACTATATATAGCCTATGCCGTACCCAGCTAATTTCTGAACCTATTATGAAAGTGTCAAAGAGATCGACTATAAACCTTGGACATTAATGAAGCACAAACAAAACACAATAAATGTGGGCATGGCACATCCCACTTTTGCAAAATTATTTAAATGTTGATTAAAGGACACGTATATATCCAAATATCATTGATTAAGACCAAATAAGTTCAGTTATGACGACCTCAAATTTTATATAGCCTGCGGGAGTGGCACCGCCCACTTTTCCAAAACTATATATAGCCTATGCCGTACCCAGTTAACTTCGGAACCTATTATGAAAGGGTCAAAGAGATCGACTATAAATCTTGTACATTAATGAAGCACAAACAAAACACAACAAATGTGGGCATGGCACATCCCACTTTTCCAAAATTATTTAAATCTTGACTAAAGGACACGTATATATCCAAATATCATTGATTTAGACCAAATAAGGTCAGAGCTATGACGACCTGAAATTTTATATAGCCTGGAGGCGTGGCCCAGTCCACTTTTCCAAAACTATATATAGCCTATGCCGTACCCAGCTAACTTCTGAACCTATTATGAAAGTGTCAAACAGATCGACAACAAACCTTGGACATTAATGAAGCACAAACAAAACACAACAAATGTGGGCATGGCACATCCCACTTTTCCAAAATTATTTAAATCTTGACTAAAGGACACGTATATATCCAAATATCATTGATTTAGACCAAATCAGCTCAGAGCTTTGACGACCTGAAATTTTATATAACCTGCGGGAGTGGCACCGCCCACTTTTCCAAAACTATATATAGCCTATGCCGTACCCAGTTAACTTCGGAACCTATTATGAAAGGGTCAAAGAGATCGACTATAAATCTTGTACATTAATGAAGCACAAACAAAACACAACAAATGTGGGCATGGCACATCCCACTTTTCCAAAATTATTTAAATCTTGACTAAAGGACACGTATATATCCAAATATCATTGATTTAGACCAAATAAGGTCAGAGCTATGACGACCTGAAATTTTATATAGTCTGGAGGCGTGGCCCAGTCCACTTTTCCAAAACTATATATAGCCTATGCCGTACCCAGCTAACTTCTGAACCTATTATGAAAGTGTCAAACAGATCGACTATAAACCTTGGACATTAATGAAGCACAAACAAAACACAACAAATGTGGCCATGGCACATCCCACTTTTGCAAAATTATTTAAATGTTGACTAAAGGACACGTATATATGAAAATATCATTTATTTAGACCAAATAAGTTCAGATTTATGACGACCTCAAATTTTATATAGCCTGCGGGAGTGGCACCGCCCACTTTTCCAAAACTATATATAGCCTATGCCGTACCCAGCTAACTTCTGAACCTATTATGAACGTGTCAAACAGATCGACTATAAACCTTGGACATTAATGAAGCACAAACAAAACACAACAAATGTGAGCATGGCACATCCCACTTTTCCAAAATTATTTAAATCTTGACTAAAGGACACGTATATATGAAAATATCATTTATTTAGACCAAATAAGTTCAGAGTTATGACGACCTGAAATTTTATATACCTGCGGGAGTGGCACCGCCCACTTTTCCAAAACTATATATAGCCTATGCCGTACCCAGCCAACTTCTGAACCTATTACGAACGTGTCAAACAGATCGACTATAAACCTTGGACATTAATGAAGCACAAACAAAACACAACAAATGTGGGCATGGCACATCCCACTTTTGCAAAATTATTTAAATGTTGACTAAAGGACACGTATATATGAAAATATCGTTTATTTAGACCAAATAAGTTCAGAGTTATGACGACCTGAAATTTTATACAACCTGCGGGAGTGGCACCGCCCACTTTTCCAAAACTATATATAGCCTATGCCGTACCCAGCCAACTTCTGAACCTATTACGAACGTGTCAAACAGATCGACTATAAACCTTGGACATTAATGAAGCACAAACAAAACACAACAAATGTGGGCATGGCACATCCCACTTTTGCAAAATTATTTAAATGTTGACTAAAGGACACGTATATATCCAAATATCATTGATTAAGACCAAATAAGTTCAGAGTTATGACGACCTCAAATTTTATATAGCCTGCGGGAGTGGCACCGCCCACTTTTCCAAAACTATATATAGCCTATGCCGTACCCAGCTAACTTCTGAACCTATTATGAAAGTGTCAAACAGATCGACTATAAAGCTTGGATATTAATGAAGCACAAACAAAACACAACAAATGTGGGCATGGCACATCCCACTTTTGCAAAATTATTTAAATGTTGACTAAAGGACACGTATATATGAAAATATCATTTATTTAGACCAAATAAGTTCAGATTTATGACGACCTCAAATTTTGTATAGCCTGCGGGAGTGGCACCGCCCACTTTTCCAAAACTATATATAGCCTATGCCGTACCCAGCTAACTTCTGAACCTATTATGAACGTGTCAAACAGATCGACTATAAACCTTGGACATTAATGAAGCACAAACAAAACACAACAAATGTGAGCATGGCACATCCCACTTTTCCAAAATTATTTAAATCTTGACTAAAGGACACGTATATATGAAAATATCATTTATTTAGACCAAATAAGTTCAGAATTATGACGACCTGAAATTTTATATACCTGCGGGAGTGGCACCGCCCACTTTTCCAAAACTATATATAGCCTATGCCGTACCCAGCCAACTTCTGAACCTATTACGAACGTGTCAAACAGATCGACTATAAACCTTGGACATTAATGAAGCACAAACAAAACACAACAAATGTGGGCATGGCACATCCCACTTTTGCAAAATTATTTAAATGTTGACTAAAGGACACGTATATATGAAAATATCGTTTATTTAGACCAAATAAGTTCAGAGTTATGACGACCTGAAATTTTATATAACCTGCGAGAGTGGCACCGCCCACTTTTCCAAAACTATATATAGCCTATGCCGTACCCAGCTAACTTCTGAACCTATTAAGAAAGTGT
The DNA here is from genome assembly GCA_949987695.1 of Merzomyia westermanni. Lineage (NCBI taxonomy): Eukaryota > Metazoa > Arthropoda > Insecta > Diptera > Tephritidae > Merzomyia > Merzomyia westermanni. Next base: position 130,684,667 of record OX465292.1, on the reverse strand, counting down.
CAAACAGATCGACTATAAACCTTGGACATTAATGAAGCACAACCAAAACACAACAAATGTGGGCATGGCACATCCCACTTTTGCAAAATTATTTAAATGTTGACTAAAGGACACGTATATATGAAAATATCATTTATTTAGACCAAATAAGTTCAGAGTTATGACGACCTGAAATTTTATACAACCTGCGGGAGTGGCACCGCCCACTTTTCCAAAACTATATATAGCCTATGCCGTACCCAGCTAATTTCTGAACCTATTATGAAAGTGTCAAAGAGATCGACTATAAACCTTGGAAATTAATGAAGCACAAACAAAACACAACAAATGTGGGCATGGCACATCCCACTTTTGCAAAATTATTTAAATGTTGACTAAAGGACACGTATATATCCAAATATCATTGATTAAGACCAAATAAGTTCAGAGTTATGACGACCTCAAATTTTATATAGCCTGCGGGAGTGGCACCGCCCACTTTTCCAAAACTATATATAGCCTATGCCGTACCCAGCTAACTTCTGAACCTATTATGAAAGTGTCAAACAGATCGACTATAAAGCTTGGACATTAATGAATCACAAACAAAACACAACAAATATGGGCATGGCACATCCCGTTTTGCAAAATTATTTAAATGTTGACTAAAGGACACGTATATATGAAAATATCATTTATTTAGACCAAATAAGTTCAGATTTATGACGACCTCAAATTTTATATAGCCTGCGGGAGTGGCACCGCCCACTTTTCCAAAACTATATATAGCCTATGCCGTACCCAGCTAACTGCTGAACCTATTATGAACGTGTCAAACAGATCGACTATAAACCTTGGACATTAATGAAGCACAAACAAAACACAACAAATGTGAGCATGGCACATCCCACTTTTCCAAAATTATTTAAATCTTGACTAAAGGACACGTATATATTAAATATCATTTATTTAGACCAAATAAGTTCAGAGTTATGACGACCTGAAATTTTATATACCTGCGGGAGTGGCACCGCCCACTTTTCCAAAACTATATATAGCCTATGCCGTACCCAGCCAACTTCTGAACCTATTATGAACGTTTCAAACAGATCGACTATAAACCTTGGACATTAATGAAGCACAAACAAAACACAACAAATGTGGGCATGGCACATCCCACTTTTGCAAAATTATTTAAATGTTGACTAAAGGACACGTATATATGAAAATATCGTTTATTTAGACCAAATAAGTTCAGAGTTATGACGACCTGAAATTTTATTTAACCTGCGGGAGTGGCACCGCCCACTTTTCCAAAACTATATATAGGTTATGCCGTACCCAGCTAACTTCTGAACCTATTAAGAAAGTGTCAAACAGATCGACTATAAACCTTGGACATTAATGAAGCACAACCAAAACACAACAAATGTGGGCATGGCACATCCCACTTTTGCAAAATTATTTAAATGTTGACTAAAGGACACGTATATATGAAAATATCATTTATTTAGACCAAATAAGTTCAGAGTTATGACGACCTGAAATTTTATACAACCTGCGAGAGTGGCACCGCCCACTTTTCCAAAACTATATATAGTCTATGGCGTACCCAGCTAATTTCTGAACCTATTATGAAAGTGTCAAAGAGATCGACTATAAACCTTGGACATTAATGAAGCACAACCAAAACACAACAAATGTGGGCATGGCACATCCCACTTTTGCAAAATTATTTAAATGTTGACTAAAGGACACGTATATATCCAAATATCATTGATTAAGACCAAATAAGTTCAGAGTTATGACGACCTCAAATTTTATATAGCCTGCGGGAGTGGCACCGCCCACTTTTCCAAAACTATATATAGCCTATGCCGTACCCAGCTAACTTCTGAACCTATTATGAAAGTGTCAAACAGATCGACTATAAAGCTTGGACATTAATGAAGCACAAACAAAACACAACAAATGTGGGCATGGCACATCCCACTTTTGCAAAATTATTTAAATGTTGACTAAAGGACACGTATATATGAAAATATCATTTATTTAGACCAAATAAGTTCAGAGGTATGACGACCTGAAATTTTATACAACCTGCGGGAGTGGCACCGCCCACTTTTCCAAAACTATATATAGCCTATGCCGTACCCAGCTAATTTCTGAACCTATTATGAAAGTGTCAAAGAGATCGACTATAAACCTTGGACATTAATGAAGCACAAACAAAACACAGCAAATGTGGGCATGGCACATCCCACTTTTGCAAAATTATTTAAATGTTGACTAAAGGACACGTATATATCCAAATATCATTGATTAAGACCAAATAAGTTCAGAGTTATGACGACCTCAAATTTTATATAGCCTGCGGGAGTGGCACCGCCCACTTTTCCAAAACTATATATAGCCTATGCCGTACCCAGCTAACTTCTGAACCTATTATGAAAGTGTCAAACAGATCGACTATAAAGCTTGGACATTAATGAAGCACAAACAAAACACAACAAATATGGGCATGGCACATCCCGTTTTGCAAAATTATTTAAATGTTGACTAAAGGACACGTATATATGAAAATATCATTTATTTAGACCAAATAAGTTCAGATTTATGACGACCTCAAATTTTATATAGCCTGCGGGAGTGGCACCGCCCACTTTTCCAAAACTATATATAGCCTATGCCGTACCCAGCTAACTTCTGAACCTATTATGAACGTGTCAAACAGATCGACTATAAACCTTGGACATTAATGAAGCACAAACAAAACACAACAAATGTGAGCATGGCACATCCCACTTTTCCAAAATTATTTAAATCTTGACTAAAGGACACGTATATATCCAAATATCATTGATTAAGACCAAATAAGTTCAGAGTTATGACGACCTCAAATTTTATATAGCCTGCGGGAGTGGCACCGCCCACTTTTCCAAAACTATATATAGCCTATGCCGTACCCAGCTAACTTCTGAACCTATTATGAACGTGTCAAACAGATCGACTATAAACCTTGGACATTAATGAAGCACAAACAAAACACAGCAAATGTGGGCATGGCACATCCCACTTTTGCAAAATTATTTAAATGTTGACTAAAGGACACGTATATATCCAAATATCATTGATTAAGACCAAATAAGTTCAGAGTTATGACGACCTCAAATTTTATATAGCCTGCGGGAGTGGCACCGCCCACTTTTCCAAAACTATATATAGCCTATGCCGTACCCAGCTAACTTCTGAACCTATTATGAAAGTGTCAAACAGATCGACTATAAAGCTTGGACATTAATGAAGCACAAACAAAACACAACAAATATGGGCATGGCACATCCCGTTTTGCAAAATTATTTAAATGTTGACTAAAGGACACGTATATATGAAAATATCATTTATTTAGACCAAATAAGTTCAGATTTATGACGACCTCAAATTTTATATAGCCTGCGGGAGTGGCACCGCCCACTTTTCCAAAACTATATATAGCCTATGCCGTACCCAGCTAACTTCTGAACCTATTATGAAAGTGTCAAACAGATCGACAACAAACCTTGGACATTAATGAAGCACAAACAAAACACAACAAATGTGGGCATGGCACATCCCACTTTTCCAAAATTATTTAAATCTTGACTAAAGGACACGTATATATCCAAATATCATTGATTTAGACCAAATCAGCTCAGAGCTTTGACGACCTGAAATTTTATATAACCTGCGGGAGTGGCACCGCCCACTTTTCCAAAACTATATATAGCCTATGCCGTACCCAGTTAACTTCGGAACCTATTATGAAAGGGTCAAAGAGATCGACTATAAATCTTGTACATTAATGAAGCACAAACAAAACACAACAAATGTGGGCATGGCACATCCCACTTTTCCAAAATTATTTAAATCTTGACTAAAGGACACGTATATATCCAAATATCATTGATTTAGACCAAATAAGGTCAGAGCTATGACGACCTGAAATTTTATATAGTCTGGAGGCGTGGCCCAGTCCACTTTTCCAAAACTATATATAGCCTATGCCGTACCCAGCTAACTTCTGAACCTATTATGAAAGTGTCAAACAGATCGACTATAAACCTTGGACATTAATGAAGCACAAACAAAACACAACAAATATGGGCATGGCACATCCCGTTTTGCAAAATTATTTAAATGTTGACTAAAGGACACGTATATATGAAAATATCATTTATTTAGACCAAATAAGTTCAGATTTATGACGACCTCAAATTTTATATAGCCTGCGGGAGTGGCACCGCCCACTTTTCCAAAACTATATATAGCCTATGCCGTACCCAGCTAACTTCTGAACCTATTATGAACGTGTCAAACAGATCGACTATAAACCTTGGACATTAATGAAGCACAAACAAACCACAACAAATGTGAGCATGGCACATCCCACTTTTCCAAAATTATTTAAATCTTGACTAAAGGACACGTATATATGAAAATATCATTTATTTAGACCAAATAAGTTCAGAGTTATGACGACCTGAAATTTTATATACCTGCGGGAGTGGCACCGCCCACTTTTCCAAAACTATATATAGCCTATGCCGTACCCAGCCAACTTCTGAACCTATTACGAACGTGTCAAACAGATCGACTATAAACCTTGGACATTAATGAAGCACAAACAAAACACAACAAATGTGGGCATGGCACATCCCACTTTTGCAAAATTATTTAAATGTTGACTAAAGGACACGTATATATGAAAATATCGTTTATTTAGACCAAATAAGTTCAGAGTTATGACGACCTGAAATTTTATACAACCTGCGGGAGTGGTACCGCCCACTTTTCCAAAACTATATATAGCCTATGCCGTACCCAGCCAACTTCTGAACCTATTACGAACGTGTCAAACAGATCGACTATAAACCTTGGACATTAATGAAGCACAAACAAAACACAACAAATGTGGGCATGGCACATCCCACTTTTGCAAAATTATTTAAATGTTGACTAAAGGACACGTATATATGAAAATATCATTTATTTAGACCAAATAAGTTCAGAGTTATGACGACCTGAAATTTTATACAACCTGCGGGAGTGGCACCGCCCACTTTTCCAAAACTATATATAGCCTATGCCGTACCCAGCTAACTTCTGAACCTATTATGAAAGTGTCAAACAGATCGACTATAAAGCTTGGATATTAATGAAGCACAAACAAAACACAACAAATGTGGGCATGGCACATCCCACTTTTGCAAAATTATTTAAATGTTGACTAAAGGACACGTATATATGAAAATATCATTTATTTAGACCAAATAAGTTCAGATTTATGACGACCTCAAATTTTGTATAGCCTGCGGGAGTGGCACCGCCCACTTTTCCAAAACTATATATAGCCTATGCCGTACCCAGCTAATTTCTGAACCTATTATGAACGTGTCAAACAGATCGACTATAAACCTTGGACATTAATGAAGCACAAACAAAACACAACAAATGTGAGCATGGCACATCCCACTTTTCCAAAATTATTTAAATCTTGACTAAAGGACACGTATATATGAAAATATCATTTATTTAGACCAAATAAGTTCAGAATTATGACGACCTGAAATTTTATATACCTGCGGGAGTGGCACCGCCCACTTTTCCAAAACTATATATAGCCTATGCCGTACCCAGCCAACTTCTGAACCTATTACGAACGTGTCAAACAGATCGACTATAAACCTTGGACATTAATGAAGCACAAACAAAACACAACAAATGTGGGCATGGCACATCCCACTTTTGCAAAATTATTTAAATGTTGACTAAAGGACACGTATATATGAAAATATCGTTTATTTAGACCAAATAAGTTCAGAGTTATGACGACCTGAAATTTTATATAACCTGCGAGAGTGGCACCGCCCACTTTTCCAAAACTATATATAGCCTATGCCGTACCCAGCTAACTTCTGAACCTATTAAGAAAGTGTCAAACAGATCGACTATAAACCTTGGACATTAATGAAGCACAACCAAAACACAACAAATGTGGGCATGGCACATCCCACTTTTGCAAAATTATTTAAATGTTGACTAAAGGACACGTATATATCCAAATATCATTGATTAAGACCAAATAAGTTCAGAGTTATGACGACCTGAAATTTTATATAACCTGCGAGAGTGGCACCGCCCACTTTTCCAAAACTATATATAGCCTATGCCGTACCCAGCTAACTTCTGAACCTATTAAGAAAGTGTCAAACAGATCGACTATAAACCTTGGACATTAATGAAGCACAACCAAAACACAACAAATGTGGGCATGGCACATCCCACTTTTGCAAAATTATTTAAATGTTGACTAAAGGACACGTATATATGAAAATATCGTTTATTTAGACCAAATAAGTTCAGAGTTATGACGACCTGAAATTTTATATAACCTGCGAGAGTGGCACCGCCCACTTTTCCAAAACTATATATAGCCTATGCCGTACCCAGCTAATTTCTGAACCTATTATGAAAGTGTCAAAGAGATCGACTATAAACCTTGGACATTAATGAAGCACAAACAAAACACAACAAATGTGGGCATGGCACATCCCACTTTTGCAAAATTATTTAAATGTTGACTAAAGGACACGTATATATCCAAATATCATTGATTAAGACCAAATAAGTTCAGAGTTATGACGACCTCAAATTTTATATAGCCTGCGGGAGTGGCACCGCCCACTTTTCCAAAACTATATATAGCCTATGCCGTACCCAGCTAACTTCTGAACCTATTATGAAAGTGTCAAACAGATCGACTATAAAGCTTGGACATTAATGAAGCACAAACAAAACACAACAAATATGGGCATGGCACATCCCGTTTTGCAAAATTATTTAAATGTTGACTAAAGGACACGTATATATGAAAATATCATTTATTTAGACCAAATAAGTTCAGATTTATGACGACCTCAAATTTTATATAGCCTGCGGGAGTGGCACCGCCCACTTTTCCAAAACTATATATAGCCTATGCCGTACCCAGCTAACTTCTGAACCTATTATGAACGTGTCAAACAGATCGACTATAAACCTTGGACATTAATGAAGCACAAACAAAACACAACAAATGTGAGCATGGCACATCCCACTTTTCCAAAATTATTTAAATCTTGACTAAAGGACACGTATATATTAAATATCATTTATTTAGACCAAATAAGTTCAGAGTTATGACGACCTGAAATTTTATATACCTGCGGGAGTGGCACCGCCCACTTTTCCAAAACTATATATAGCCTATGCCGTACCCAGCCAACTTCTGAACCTATTATGAACGTTTCAAACAGATCGACTATAAACCTTGGACATTAATGAAGCACAAACAAAACACAACAAATGTGGGCATGGCACATCCCACTTTTGCAAAATTATTTAAATGTTGACTAAAGGACACGTATATATGAAAATATCGTTTATTTAGACCAAATAAGTTCAGAGTTATGACGACCTGAAATTTTATTTAACCTGCGGGAGTGGCACCGCCCACTTTTCCAAAACTATATATAGGTTATGCCGTACCCAGCTAACTTCTGAACCTATTAAGAAAGTGTCAAACAGATCGACTATAAACCTTGGACATTAATGAAGCACAACCAAAACATAACAAATGTGGGCATGGCACATCCCACTTTTGCAAAATTATTTAAATGTTGACTAAAGGACACGTATATATGAAAATATCATTTATTTAGACCAAATAAGTTCAGAGTTATGACGACCTGAAATTTTATACAACCTGCGGGAGTGGCACCGCCCACTTTTCCAAAACTATGTATAGTCTATGGCGTACCCAGCTAATTTCTGAACCTATTATGAAAGTGTCAAAGAGATCGACTATAAACCTTGGACATTAATGAAGCACAACCAAAACACAACAAATGTGGGCATGGCACATCCCACTTTTGCAAAATTATTTAAATGTTGACTAAAGGACACGTATATATCCAAATATCATTGATTAAGACCAAATAAGTTCAGAGTTATGACGACCTCAAATTTTATATAGCCTGCGGGAGTGGCACCGCCCACTTTTCCAAAACTATATATAGCCTATGCCGTACCCAGCTAACTTCTGAACCTATTATGAAAGTGTCAAACAGATCGACTATAAAGCTTGGACATTAATGAAGCACAAACAAAACACAACAAATGTGGGCATGGCACATCCCACTTTTGCAAAATTATTTAAATGTTGACTAAAGGACACGTATATATGAAAATATCATTTATTTAGACCAAATAAGTTCAGATTTATGACGACCTCAAATTTTATATAGCCTGCGGGAGTGGCACCGCCCACTTTTCCAAAACTATATATAGCCTATGCCGTACCCAGCTAACTTCTGAACCTATTATGAACGTGTCAAACAGATCGACTGTAAACCTTGGACATTAATGAAGCACAAACAAAACACAACAAATGTGAGCATGGCACATCCCACTTTTCCAAAATTATTTAAATCTTGACTAAAGGACACGTATATATGAAAATATCATTTATTTAGACCAAATAAGTTCAGAGGTATGACGACCTGAAATTTTATACAACCTGCGGGAGTGGCACCGCCCACTTTTCCAAAACTATATATAGCCTATGCCGTACCCAGCTAATTTCTGAACCTATTATGAAAGTGTCAAAGAGATCGACTATAAACCTTGGACATTAATGAAGCACAAACAAAACACAGCAAATGTGGGCATGGCACATCCCACTTTTGCAAAATTATTTAAATGTTGACTAAAGGACACGTATATATCCAAATATCATTGATTAAGACCAAATAAGTTCAGAGTTATGACGACCTCAAATTTTATATAGCCTGCGGGAGTGGCACCGCCCACTTTTCCAAAACTATATATAGCCTATGCCGTACCCAGCTAACTTCTGAACCTATTATGAAAGTGTCAAACAGATCGACTATAAAGCTTGGACATTAATGAAGCACAAACAAAACACAACAAATATGGGCATGGCACATCCCGTTTTGCAAAATTATTTAAATGTTGACTAAAGGACACGTATATATGCAAATATCATTTATTTAGACCAAATAAGTTCAGATTTATGACGACCTGAAATTTTATACAACCTGCGGGAGTGGCACCGCCCACTTTTCCAAAACTATATATAGCCTATGCCGTACCCAGCTAATTTCTGAACCTATTATGAAAGTGTCAAAGAGATCGACTATAAACCTTGGACATTAATGAAGCACAAACAAAACACAGCAAATGTGGGCATGGCACATCCCACTTTTGCAAAATTATTTAAATGTTGACTAAAGGACACGTATATATCCAAATATCATTGATTAAGACCAAATAAGTTCAGAGTTATGACGACCTCAAATTTTATATAGCCTGCGGGAGTGGCACCGCCCACTTTTCCAAAACTATATATAGCCTATGCCGTACCCAGCTAACTTCTGAACCTATTATGAACGTGTCAAACAGATCGACTGTAAACCTTGGACATTAATGAAGCACAAACAAAACACAACAAATGTGAGCATGGCACATCCCACTTTTCCAAAATTATTTAAATCTTGACTAAAGGACACGTATATATGAAAATATCATTTATTTAGACCAAATAAGTTCAGAGGTATGACGACCTGAAATTTTATACAACCTGCGGGAGTGGCACCGCCCACTTTTCCAAAACTATATATAGCCTATGCCGTACCCAGCTAATTTCTGAACCTATTATGAAAGTGTCAAAGAGATCGACTATAAACCTTGGACATTAATGAAGCACAAACAAAACACAGCAAATGTGGGCATGGCACATCCCACTTTTGCAAAATTATTTAAATGTTGACTAAAGGACACGTATATATCCAAATATCATTGATTAAGACCAAATAAGTTCAGAGTTATGACGACCTCAAATTTTATATAGCCTGCGGGAGTGGCACCGCCCACTTTTCCAAAACTATATATAGCCTATGCCGTACCCAGCTAACTTCTGAACCTATTATGAACGTGTCAAACAGATCGACTATAAACCTTGGACATTAATGAAGCACAAACAAAACACAACAAATGTGAGCATGGCACATCCCACTTTTCCAAAATTATTTAAATCTTGACTAAAGGACACGTATATATTAAATATCATTTATTTAGACCAAATAAGTTCACAGTTATGACGACCTGAAATTTTATATACCTGCGGGAGTGCCACCGCCCACTTTTCCAAAACTATATATAGCCTATGCCGTACCCAGCCAACTTCTGAACCTATTATGAACGTTTCAAACAGATCGACTATAAAGCTTGGACATTAATGAAGCACAAACAAAACACAACAAATGTGGGCATGGCACATCCCACTTTTGCAAAATTATTTAAATGTTGACTAAAGGACACGTATATATCCAAATATCATTGATTAAGACCAAATAAGTTCAGAGTTATGACGACCTCAAATTTTATATAGCCTGCGGGAGTGGCACCGCCCACTTTTCCAAAACTATATATAGCCTATGCCGTACCCAGCTAACTTCTGAACCTATTATGAAAGTGTCAAACAGATCGACTATAAAGCTTGGACATTAATGAAGCACAAACAAAACACAACAAATATGGGCATGGCACATCCCGTTTTGCAAAATTATTTAAATGTTGACTAAAGGACACGTATATATGAAAATATCATTTATTTAGACCAAATAAGTTCAGATTTATGACGACCTCAAATTTTATATAGCCTGCGGGAGTGGCACCGCCCACTTTTCCAAAACTATATATAGCCTATGCCGTACCCAGCTAACTTCTGAACCTATTATGAACGTGTCAAACAGATCGACTATAAACCTTGGACATTAATGAAGCACAAACAAAACACAACAAATGTGAGCATGGCACATCCCACTTTTCCAAAATTATTTAAATCTTGACTAAAGGACACGTATATATTAAATATCATTTATTTAGACCAAATAAGTTCAGAGTTATGACGACCTGAAATTTTATATACCTGCGGGAGTGGCACCGCCCACTTTTCCAAAACTATATATAGCCTATGCCGTACCCAGCCAACTTCTGAACCTATTATGAACGTTTCAAACAGATCGACTATAAACCTTGGACATTAATGAAGCACAAACAAAACACAACAAATGTGGGCATGGCACATCCCACTTTTGCAAAATTATTTAAATGTTGACTAAAGGACACGTATATATGAAAATATCGTTTATTTAGACCAAATAAGTTCAGAGTTATGACGACCTGAAATTTTATTTAACCTGCGGGAGTGGCACCGCCCACTTTTCCAAAACTATATATAGGTTATGCCGTACCCAGCTAACTTCTGAACCTATTAAGAAAGTGTCAAACAGATCGACTATAAACCTTGGACATTAATGAAGCACAACCAAAACATAACAAATGTGGGCATGGCACATCCCACTTTTGCAAAATTATTTAAATGTTGACTAAAGGACACGTATATATGAAAATATCATTTATTTAGACCAAATAAGTTCAGAGTTATGACGACCTGAAATTTTATACAACCTGCGGGAGTGGCACCGCCCACTTTTCCAAAACTATGTATAGTCTATGGCGTACCCAGCTAATTTCTGAACCTATTATGAAAGTGTCAAAGAGATCGACTATAAACCTTGGACATTAATGAAGCACAACCAAAACACAACAAATGTGGGCATGGCACATCCCACTTTTGCAAAATTATTTAAATGTTGACTAAAGGACACGTATATATCCAAATATCATTGATTAAGACCAAATAAGTTCAGAGTTATGACGACCTCAAATTTTATATAGCCTGCGGGAGTGGCACCGCCCACTTTTCCAAAACTATATATAGCCTATGCCGTACCCAGCTAACTTCTGAACCTATTATGAAAGTGTCAAACAGATCGACTATAAAGCTTGGACATTAATGAAGCACAAACAAAACACAACAAATGTGGGCATGGCACATCCCACTTTTGCAAAATTATTTAAATGTTGACTAAAGGACACGTATATATGAAAATATCATTTATTTAGACCAAATAAGTTCAGATTTATGACGACCTCAAATTTTATATAGCCTGCGGGAGTGGCACCGCCCACTTTTCCAAAACTATATATTGCCTATGCCGTACCCAGCTAACTTCTGAACCTATTATGAACGTGTCAAACAGATCGACTGTAAACCTTGGACATTAATGAAGCACAAACAAAACACAACAAATGTGAGCATGGCACATCCCACTTTTCCAAAATTATTTAAATCTTGACTAAAGGACACGTATATATGAAAATATCATTTATTTAGACCAAATAAGTTCAGAGGTATGACGACCTGAAATTTTATACAACCTGCGGGAGTGGCACCGCCCACTTTTCCAAAACTATATATAGCCTATGCCGTACCCAGCTAATTTCTGAACCTATTATGAAAGTGTCAAAGAGATCGACTATAAACCTTGGACATTAATGAAGCACAAACAAAACACAGCAAATGTGGGCATGGCACATCCCACTTTTGCAAAATTATTTAAATGTTGACTAAAGGACACGTATATATCCAAATATCATTGATTAAGACCAAATAAGTTCAGAGTTATGACGACCTCAAATTTTATATAGCCTGCGGGAGTGGCACCGCCCACTTTTCCAAAACTATATATAGCCTATGCCGTACCCAGCTAACTTCTGAACCTATTATGAAAGTGTCAAACAGATCGACTATAAAGCTTGGACATTAATGAAGCACAAACAAAACACAACAAATATGGGCATGGCACATCCCGTTTTGCAAAATTATTTAAATGTTGACTAAAGGACACGTATATATGCAAATATCATTTATTTAGACCAAATAAGTTCAGATTTATGACGACCTGAAATTTTATACAACCTGCGGGAGTGGCACCGCCCACTTTTCCAAAACTATATATAGCCTATGCCGTACCCAGCTAATTTCTGAACCTATTATGAAAGTGTCAAAGAGATCGACTATAAACCTTGGACATTAATGAAGCACAAACAAAACACAGCAAATGTGGGCATGGCACATCCCACTTTTGCAAAATTATTTAAATGTTGACTAAAGGACACGTATATATCCAAATATCATTGATTAAGACCAAATAAGTTCAGAGTTATGACGACCTCAAATTTTATATAGCCTGCGGGAGTGGCACCGCCCACTTTTCCAAAACTATATATAGCCTATGCCGTACCCAGCTAACTTCTGAACCTATTATGAACGTGTCAAACAGATCGACTGTAAACCTTGGACATTAATGAAGCACAAACAAAACACAACAAATGTGAGCATGGCACATCCCACTTTTCCAAAATTATTTAAATCTTGACTAAAGGACACGTATATATGAAAATATCATTTATTTAGACCAAATAAGTTCAGAGGTATGACGACCTGAAATTTTATACAACCTGCGGGAGTGGCACCGCCCACTTTTCCAAAACTATATATAGCCTATGCCGTACCCAGCTAATTTCTGAACCTATTATGAAAGTGTCAAAGAGATCGACTATAAACCTTGGACATTAATGAAGCACAAACAAAACACAGCAAATGTGGGCATGGCACATCCCACTTTTGCAAAATTATTTAAATGTTGACTAAAGGACACGTATATATCCAAATATCATTGATTAAGACCAAATAAGTTCAGAGTTATGACGACCTCAAATTTTATATAGCCTGCGGGAGTGGCACCGCCCACTTTTCCAAAACTATATATAGCCTATGCCGTACCCAGCTAACTTCTGAACCTATTATGAACGTGTCAAACAGATCGACTGTAAACCTTGGACATTAATGAAGCACAAACAAAACACAACAAATGTGAGCATGGCACATCCCACTTTTCCAAAATTATTTAAATCTTGACTAAAGGACACGTATATATTAAATATCATTTATTTAGACCAAATAAGTTCACAGTTATGACGACCTGAAATTTTATATACCTGCGGGAGTGCCACCGCCCACTTTTCCAAAACTATATATAGCCTATGCCGTACCCAGCCAACTTCTGAACCTATTATGAACGTTTCAAACAGATCGACTATAAAGCTTGGACATTAATGAAGCACAAACAAAACACAACAAATGTGGGCATGGCACATCCCACTTTTGCAAAATTATTTAAATGTTGACTAAAGGACACGTATATATGAAAATATCGTTTATTTAGACCAAATAAGTTCAGAGTTATGACGACCTGAAATTTTATTTAACCTGCGGGAGTGGCACCGCCCACTTTTCCAAAACTATATATAGCTTATGCCGTACCCAGCTAACTTCTGAACCTTTTAAGAAAGTGTCAAACAGATCGACTATAAACCTTGGACATTAATGAAGCACAACCAAAACACAACAAATGTGGGCATGGCACATCCCACTTTTGCAAAATTATTTAAATGTTGACTAAAGGACACGTATATATGAAAATATCATTTATTTAGACCAAATAAGTTCAGAGTTATGACGACCTGAAATTTTATACAACCTGCGGGAGTGGCACCGCCCACTTTTCCAAAACTATATATAGTCTATGGCGTACCCAGCTAATTTCTGAACCTATTATGAAAGTGTCAAAGAGATCGACTATAAACCTTGGACATTAATGAAGCACAACCAAAACACAACAAATGTGGGCATGGCACATCCCACTTTTGCAAAATTATTTAAATGTTGACTAAAGGACACGTATATATGAAAATATCATTTATTTAGACCAAATAAGTTCAGAGTTATGACGACCTGAAAATTTATATAACCTGCGGGAGTGGCACCGCCCACTTTTCCAAAACTATATATAGCCTATGCCGTACCCAGCTAACTTCTGAACCTATTATGAAAGTGTCAAACAGATCGACTATAAACCTTGGACATTAATGAAGCACAACCAAAACACAACAAATGTGGGCATGGCACATCCCACTTTTGCAAAATTATTTAAATGTTGACTAAAGGACACGTATATATGAAAATATCATTTATTTAGACCAAATAAGTTCAGAGTTATGAAATTTTATACAACCTGCGGGAGTGGCACCGCCCACTTTTCACAAAACTATATATAGCCTATGCCGTACCCAGCTAATTTCTGAACCTATTATGAAAGTGTCAAAGAGATCGACTATAAACCTTGGACATTAATGAAGCACAAACAAAACACAACAAATGTGGGCATGGCACATCCCACTTTTGCAAAATTATTTAAATGTTGACTAAAGGACACGTATATATCTAAATATCATTGATTAAGACCAAATAAGTTCAGAGCTATGACGACCTCAAATTTTATATAGCCTGCGGGAGTGGCACCGCCCACTTTTCGAAAACTATATATAGCCTATGCCGTACCCAGCTAACTTCTGAACCTATTATGAAAGTGTCAAAGAGATCGACTATAAACCTTGGACATTAATGAAGCACAAACAAAACACAAACAAATGTGGGCATGGCACATCCCACTTTTGCAAAATTATTTAAATATTGACTAAAGGACACGTATATATCTAAATATCATTGATTAAGACCAAATAAGTTCAGAGCTATGACGACCTCAAATTTTATATAGCCTGCGGGAGTGGCACCGCCCACTTTTCGAAAACTATATATAGCCTATGCCGTACCCAGCTAACTTCTGAACCTATTATGAAAGGGTCAAAGAGATCGACTATAAATCTTGTACATTAATGAAGCACAAACAAAACACAACAAATGTGGGCATGGCACATCCCACTTTTCCAAAATTATTTAAATATTGACTAAAGGACACGTATATATCCAAATATCATTGATTTAGACCAAATAAGCTCAGATCTTTGACGACCTGAAATTTTATATAACCTGCGGGAGTGGCACCGCCCACTTTTCCAAAACTATATATAGCCTATACCGTACCCAGTTAACTTCGGAACCTATTATGAAAGGGTCAAAGAGATCGACTATAAATCTTGTACATTAATGAAGCACAAACAAAACACAACAAATGTGGGCATGGCACATCCCACTTTTCCGAAATTATTTAAATCTTGGCTAAAGGACCCGTATATATCCAAATATCATTGATTTAGACCAAATAAGCTCAGAGCTTTGACGACCTGCAATTTTATATAACCTGCGGGAGTGGCACCGCCCACTTTTCCAAAACTATATATAGCCTATGCCGTACCCAGTTAACTTCGGAACCTATTATTAAAAAGGGTCAAGGAGATCGACTATAAATCTTGTACATTAATGAAGCACAAACAAAACACAACAAATGTGGGCATGGCACATCCCACTTTTCCAAAATTATTTAAATCTTGACTAAAGGACACGTATATATCCAAATATCATTGATTTAGACCAAATAAGCTCAGAGCTTTGACGACCTTAAATTTTATATAATCTGCGGGAGTGGCACCGCCCACTTTTCCAAAACTATATATAGCCTATGCCGTATCCAGCTAACTTCTGAACCTATTATGAAAGTGTCAAACAGATCGACTATAAACCTTGGACATTAATGAAGCACAAACAAAACACAACAAATGTGGGCATGGCACATCCCACTTTTCCAAAATTATTTAAATCTTGACTAAAGGACACGTATATATCTAAATATCATTGATTTAGACCAAATAAGCTCAGAGCTTTGACGACCTGAAAATGTATATAACCTGCGGGAGTGGCACCGCCCACTTTTCCAAAACTATACATAGCCTATGCCGTACCCAGTTAACTTCGGAACCTATTATGAAAGGGTCAAAGAGATCGACTATAAATCTTGTACATTAATGAAGCACAAACAAAACACAACAAATGTGGGCATGGCACATCCCACTTTTCCAAAATTATTTAAATCTTGACTAAAGGACTCTTCAGTTTAGGGAACAAGCAAAAGTCACAGGGGGCCAGATCTGGGGAATACGGTGGCTGCGGCATCATTAGTGTGTTGGCCAAAAAGTCGCGCACAAGCAACGATGCGTGAGCAGGGGCGCTATCGTGGTGCAAAAGCCAATTTTTGTTCTTCCACAAATCCGGGCGTTTCTGGCGGATTGCTTCACGCAAATTGCGCATAACTTGCAGGTAATATTCCTTATTGACCGTTCTTCCCTGTGGCAAGAACTCATGATGCACCACGCCCCTGCAATCGAAGAAAACTGTCAGAAAAACTTTCACATTCGACCGAACTTGGCGCGCTTTTTTCGGTCTTGGTTCGTGCGGCAGATTCCATTGAGATGATTGAGCTTTGGTTTCTACGTCATAACCATAAACCCACGATTCGTCACCAGTTATGACCCTCTGGAGCAAATTTGGGTCGTCGCGGACAGAGTTTAACATCTCATTATCAATGTTCATGCGATGCTGTTTTTGGTCACAATTAAGCAATTTTGGTACGAATTTCGCGTAAAAATCGAAGACGATCCAAAACACGTGCAAGCAACGCAGCTGTCAACAATTGACTGAACATTCAAAATGGCCGAGCTTGTCGGCATAAGTGAGAGACATGAGTACCAACATAACGCCACAAAAAATTCGAAATTCGAATATATGTAACCAGCGAAAATTCAAAATTCGCGATACTTTTTGAACACACCTCGTATAGCCTGGAGGCGTGGCCCAGTCCACTTTTCCAAAACTATATATAGCCTATGCCGTACCCAGCTAACTTCTGAACCTATTATGAAAGTGTCAAACAGATCGACTATAAACCTTGGACATTAATGAAGCACAAACAAAACACAACAAATGTGGGCACGGCACATCCCACTTTTGCAAAATTATTTAAATGTTGACTAAAGGACACGTATATATGAAAATATCATTTATTTAGACCAAATAAGTTCAGAGTTATGACGACCTGAAATTTTATACAACCTGCGGGAGTGGCACCGCCCACTTTTCCAAAACTATATATAGCCTATGCCGTACCCAGCTAATTTCTGAACCTATTATGAAAGTGTCAAAGAGATCGACTATAAACCTTGGACATTAATGAAGCACAAACAAAACACAACAAATGTGGGCATGGCACATCCCACTTTTGCAAAATTATTTAAATGTTGACTAAAGGACACGTATATATCCAAATATCATTGATTAAGACCAAATAAGTTCAGAGTTATGACGACCTCAAATTTTATATAGCCTGCGGGAGTGGCACCGCCCACTTTTCCAAAACTATATATAGCCTATGCTGTACCCAGCTAACTTCTGAACCTATTATGAAAGTGTCAAACAGATCGACTATAAACCTTGGACATTAATGAAGCACAAACAAAACACAACAAATGTGGGCATGGCACATCCCACTTTTCCAAAATTATTTAAATGTTGACTAAAGGACACGTATATATGAAAATATCATTTATTTAGACCAAATAAGTTCAGATTTATGACGACCTCAAATTTTATATAGCCTGCGGGAGTGGCACAGCCCACTTTTCCAAAACTATATATAGCCTATGCCGTACCCAGCCAACTTCTGAACCTATTACGAACGTGTCAAACAGATCGACTATAAACCTTGGACATTAATGAAGCACAAACAAAACACAACAAATGTGGGCATGGCACATCCCACTTTTGCAAAATTATTTAAATGTTGACTAAAGGACACGTATATATGAAAATATCATTTATTTAGACCAAATAAGTTCAGAGTTATGACGACCTGAAATTTTATACAACCTGCGGGAGTGGCACCGCCCACTTTTCCAAAACTATATATAGCCTATGCCGTACCCAGCCAACTTCTGAACCTATTACGAACGTGTCAAACAGATCGACTATAAACCTTGGACATTAATGAAGCACAAACAAAACACAACAAATGTGGGCATGGCACATCCCACTTTTGCAAAATTATTTAAATGTTGACTAAAGGACGCGTATATATGAAAATATCATTTATTTAGACCAAATAAGTTCAGAGTTATGACGACCTGAAATTTTATACAACCTGCGGGAGTGGCACCGCCCACTTTTCCAAAACTATATATAGCCTATGCCGTACCCAGCTAACTTCTGAACCTATTAAGAAAGTGTCAAACAGATCGACTATAAACCTTGAACATTAATGAAGCACAACCAAAACACAACAAATGTGGGCATGGCACATCCCACTTTTGCAAAATTATTTAAATGTTGACTAAAGGACACGTATGTATGAAAATATCATTTATTTAGACCAAATAAGTTCAGAGTTATGACGACCTGAAATTTTATACAACCTGCGGGAGTGGCACCGCCCACTTTTCCAAATATATATATAGCCTATGCCGTACCCAGCTAATTTCTGAACCTATTATGAAAGTGTCAAAGAGATCGACTATAAACCTTGGACATTAATGAAGCACAAACAAAACACAACAAATGTGGGCATGGCACATCCCACTTTTGCAAAATTATTTAAATGTTGACTAAAGGACACGTATATATCCAAATATCATTGATTAAGACCAAATAAGTTCAGAGTTATGACGACCTCAAATTTTATATAGCCTGCGGGAGTGGCACCGCCCACTTTTCCAAAACTATATATAGCCTATGCCGTACCCAGCTAACTTCTGAACCTATTATGAAAGTGTCAAACAGATCGACTATAAAGCTTGGACATTAATGAAGCACAAACAAAACACAACAAATATGGGCATGGCACATCCCGTTTTGCAAAATTATTTAAATGTTGACTAAAGGACACGTATATATGAAAATATCATTTATTTAGACCAAATAAGTTCAGATTTATGACGACCTCAAATTTTATATAGCCTGCGGGAGTGGCACCGCCCACTTTTCCAAAACTATATATAGCCTATGCCGTACCCAGCTAACTTCTGAACCTATTATGAACGTGTCAAACAGATCGACTATAAACCTTGGACATTAATGAAGCACAAACAAAACACAACAAATGTGAGCATGGCACATCCCACTTTTCCAAAATTATTTAAATCTTGACTAAAGGACACGTATATATTAAATATCATTTATTTAGACCAAATAAGTTCAGAGTTATGACGACCTGAAATTTTATATACCTGCGGGAGTGGCACCGCCCACTTTTCCAAAACTATATATAGCCTATGCCGTACCCAGCCAACTTCTGAACCTATTATGAACGTTTCAAACAGATCGACTATAAACCTTGGACATTAATGAAGCACAAACAAAACACAACAAATGTGGGCATGGCACATCCCACTTTTGCAAAATTATCTAAATGTTGACTAAAGGACACGTATATATTAAATATCATTTATTTAGACCAAATAAGTTCAGAGTTATGACGACCTGAAATTTTATATACCTGCGGGAGTGGCACCGCCCACTTTTCCAAAACTATATATAGTCTATGGCGTACCCAGCTAATTTCTGAACCTATTATGAAAGTGTCAAAGAGATCGACTATAAACCTTGGACATTAATGAAGCACAACCAAAACACAACAAATGTGGGCATGGCACATCCCACTTTTGCAAAATTATCTAAATGTTGACTAAAGGACACGTATATATCCAAATATCATTGATTAAGACCAAATAAGTTCAGAGTTATGACGACCTCAAATTTTATATAGCCTGCGGGAGTGGCACCGCCCACTTTTCGAAAACTATATATAGCCTATGCCGTACCCAGCTAACTTCTGAACCTATTATGAAAGTGTCAAACAGATCGACTATAAAGCTTGGACATTAATGAAGCACAAACAAAACACAACAAATGTGGGCATGGCACATCCCACTTTTGCAAAATTATCTAAATGTTGACTAAAGGACACGTATATATTAAATATCATTTATTTAGACCAAATAAGTTCAGAGTTATGACGACCTGAAATTTTATATACCTGCGGGAGTGGCACCGCCCACTTTTCCAAAACTATATATAGTCTATGGCGTACCCAGCTAATTTCTGAACCTATTATGAAAGTGTCAAAGAGATCGACTATAAACCTTGGACATTAATGAAGCACAACCAAAACACAACAAATGTGGGCATGGCACATCCCACTTTTGCAAAATTATCTAAATGTTGACTAAAGGACACGTATATATCCAAATATCATTGATTAAGACCAAATAAGTTCAGAGTTATGACGACCTC
This sequence comes from Merzomyia westermanni, assembly GCA_949987695.1. NCBI lineage: Eukaryota > Metazoa > Arthropoda > Insecta > Diptera > Tephritidae > Merzomyia > Merzomyia westermanni. The sequence continues at coordinate 130,663,543 of OX465292.1, read as the reverse complement.
AAATTTTATATAGCCTGCGGGAGTGGCACCGCCCACTTTTCGAAAACTATATATAGCCTATGCCGTACCCAGCTAACTTCTGAACCTATTATGAAAGTGTCAAACAGATCGACTATAAAGCTTGGACATTAATGAAGCACAAACAAAACACAACAAATATGGGCATGGCACATCCCGTTTTGCAAAATTATTTAAATGTTGACTAAAGGACACGTATATATGAAAATATCATTTATTTAGACCAAATAAGTTCAGATTTATGACGACCTCAAATTTTATATAGCCTGCGGGAGTGGCACCGCCCACTTTTCCAAAACTATATATAGCCTATGCCGTACCCAGCTAACTTCTGAACCTATTATGAACGTGTCAAACAGATCGACTATAAACCTTGGACATTAATGAAGCACAAACAAAACACAACAAATGTGGGCATGGCACATCCCACTTTTGCAAAATTATTTAAATGTTGACTAAAGGACACGTATATATGAAAATATCATTTATTAAGACCAAATAAGTTCAGAGTTATGACCACCTGAAATTTTATACAACCTGCGGGAGTGGCACCGCCCACTTTTCCAAAACTATATATAGCCTATGCCGTACCCAGCTAACTTCTGAACCTATTATGAAAGTTTCAAACAGATCGACTATAAAGCTTGGACATTAATGAAGCACAAACAAAACACAACAAATGTGGGCATGGCACATCCCACTTTTGCAAAATTATTTAAATGTTGCCTAAAGGACACGTATATATGAAAATATCATTTATTTAGACCAAATAAGTTCAGATTTATGACGACCTCAAATTTTATATAGCCTGCGGGAGTGGCACCGCCCACTTTTCCAAAACTTTATATAGCCTATGCCGTACCCAGCTAACTTCTGAACCTATTATGAACGTGTCAAACAGATCGACTATAAACCTTGGACATTAATGAAGCACAAACAAAACACAACAAATGTGGGCATGGCACATCCCACTTTTGCAAAATTATTTAAATGTTGACTAAAGGACACGTATATATGAAAATATCATTTATTTAGACCAAATAAGTTCAGAGTTATGACGACCTCAAATTTTATATAGCCTGCGGGAGTGGCACCGCCCACTTTTCCAAAACTATATATAGCCTATGCTGTACCCAGCTAACTTCTGAACCTATTATGAAAGTGTCAAACAGATCGACTATAAACCTTGGACATTAATGAAGCACAAACAAAACACAACAAATGTGGGCATGGCACATCCCACTTTTCCAAAATTATTTAAATGTTGACTAAAGGACACGTATATATGAAAATATCATTTATTTAGACCAAATAAGTTCAGATTTATGACGACCTCAAATTTTATATAGCCTGCGGGAGTGGCACAGCCCACTTTTCCAAAACTATATATAGCCTATGCCGTACCCAGCTAACTTCTGAACCTATTATGAAAGTGTCAAACAGATCGACTATAAACCTTGGACATTAATGAAGCACAAACAAAACACAACAAATGTGGGCACGGCACATCCCACTTTTGCAAAATTATTTAAATGTTGACTAAAGGACACGTATATATGAAAATATCATTTATTTAGACCAAATAAGTTCAGAGTTATGACGACCTGAAATTTTATACAACCTGCGGGAGTGGCACCGCCCACTTTTCCAAAACTATATATAGCCTATGCCGTACCCAGCCAACTTCTGAACCTATTACGAACGTGTCAAACAGATCGACTATAAACCTTGGACATTAATGAAGCACAAACAAAACACAACAAATATGGGCATGGCACATCCCGTTTTGCAAAATTATTTAAATGTTGACTAAAGGACACGTATATATGAAAATATCATTTATTTAGACCAAATAAGTTCAGATTTATGACGACCTCAAATTTTATATAGCCTGCGGGAGTGGCACCGCCCACTTTTCCAAAACTATATATAGCCTATGCCGTACCCAGCTAACTCCTGAACCTATTATGAACGTGTCAAACAGATCGACTATAAACCTTGGACATTAATGAAGCACAAACAAAACACAACAAATGTGGGCATGGCACATCCCACTTTTCCAAAATTATTTAAATCTTGACTAAAGGACTCTTCAGTTTAGGGAACAAGAAAAAGTCACAGGGGGCCAGATCTGGGGAATACGGTGGCTGCGGCATCATTAGTGTGTTGGCCAAAAAGTCGCGCACAAGCAACGATGCGTGAGCAGGGGCGTTATCGTGGTGCAAAAGCCAATTTTTGTTCTTCCACAAATCCGGGCGTTTCTGGCGGATTGCTTCACGCAAATTGCGCATAACTTGCAGGTAATATTCCTTATTGACCGTTCTTCCCTGTGGCAAGAACTCATGATGCACCACGCCCCTGCAATCGAAGAAAACTGTCAGAAAAACTTTCACATTCGACCGAACTTGGCGCGCTTTTTTCGGTCTTGGTTCGTGCGGCAGATTCCATTGAGATGATTGAGCTTTGGTTTCTACGTCATAACCATAAACCCACGATTCGTCACCAGTTATGACCCTCTGGAGCAAATTTGGGTCGTCGCGGACAGAGTTTAACATCTCATTATCAATGTTCATGCGATGCTGTTTTTGGTCACAATTAAGCAATTTTGGTACGAATTTCGCGTAAAAATCGAAGACGATCCAAAACACGTGCAAGCAACGCAGCTGTCAACAATTGACTGAACATTCAAAATGGCCGAGCTTGTCGGCATAAGTGAGAGACATGAGTACCAACATAACGCCACAAAAAATTCGAAATTCGAATATATGTAACCAGCGAAAATTCAAAATTCGCGATACTTTTTGAACACACCTCGTATAGCCTGGAGGCGTGGCCCAGTCCACTTTTCCAAAACTATATATAGCCTATGCCGTACCCAGCTAACTTCTGAACCTATTATGAAAGTGTCAAACAGATCGACTATAAACCTTGGACATTAATGAAGCACAAACAAAACACAACAAATGTGGGCACGGCACATCCCACTTTTGCAAAATTATTTAAATGTTGACTAAAGGACACGTATATATGAAAATATCATTTATTTAGACCAAATAAGTTCAGAGTTATGACGACCTGAAATTTTATACAACCTGCGGGAGTGGCACCGCCCACTTTTCCAAAACTATATATAGCCTATGCCGTACCCAGCTAATTTCTGAACCTATTATGAAAGTGTCAAAGAGATCGACTATAAACCTTGGACATTAATGAAGCACAAACAAAACACAACAAATGTGGGCATGGCACATCCCACTTTTGCAAAATTATTTAAATGTTGACTAAAGGACACGTATATATCCAAATATCATTGATTAAGACCAAATAAGTTCAGAGTTATGACGACCTCAAATTTTATATAGCCTGCGGGAGTGGCACCGCCCACTTTTCCAAAACTATATATAGCCTATGCTGTACCCAGCTAACTTCTGAACCTATTATGAAAGTGTCAAACAGATCGACTATAAACCTTGGACATTAATGAAGCACAAACAAAACACAACAAATGTGGGCATGGCACATCCCACTTTTCCAAAATTATTTAAATGTTGACTAAAGGACACGTATATATGAAAATATCATTTATTTAGACCAAATAAGTTCAGATTTATGACGACCTCAAATTTTATATAGCCTGCGGGAGTGGCACAGCCCACTTTTCCAAAACTATATATAGCCTATGCCGTACCCAGCCAACTTCTGAACCTATTACGAACGTGTCAAACAGATCGACTATAAACCTTGGACATTAATGAAGCACAAACAAAACACAACAAATGTGGGCATGGCACATCCCACTTTTGCAAAATTATTTAAATGTTGACTAAAGGACACGTATATATGAAAATATCATTTATTTAGACCAAATAAGTTCAGAGTTATGACGACCTGAAATTTTATACAACCTGCGGGAGTGGCACCGCCCACTTTTCCAAAACTATATATAGCCTATGCCGTACCCAGCCAACTTCTGAACCTATTACGAACGTGTCAAACAGATCGACTATAAACCTTGGACATTAATGAAGCACAAACAAAACACAACAAATGTGGGCATGGCACATCCCACTTTTGCAAAATTATTTAAATGTTGACTAAAGGACACGTATATATGAAAATATCATTTATTTAGACCAAATAAGTTCAGAGTTATGACGACCTGAAATTTTATACAACCTGCGGGAGTGGCACCGCCCACTTTTCCAAAACTATATATAGCCTATGCCGTACCCAGCTAACTTCTGAACCTATTAAGAAAGTGTCAAACAGATCGACTATAAACCTTGAACATTAATGAAGCACAACCAAAACACAACAAATGTGGGCATGGCACATCCCACTTTTGCAAAATTATTTAAATGTTGACTAAAGGACACGTATATATGAAAATATCATTTATTTAGACCAAATAAGTTCAGAGTTATGACGACCTGAAATTTTATACAACCTGCGGGAGTGGCACCGCCCACTTTTCCAAATATATATATAGCCTATGCCGTACCCAGCTAATTTCTGAACCTATTATGAAAGTGTCAAAGAGATCGACTATAAACCTTGGACATTAATGAAGCACAAACAAAACACAACAAATGTGGGCATGGCACATCCCACTTTTGCAAAATTATTTAAATGTTGACTAAAGGACACGTATATATCCAAATATCATTGATTAAGACCAAATAAGTTCAGAGTTATGACGACCTCAAATTTTATATAGCCTGCGGGAGTGGCACCGCCCACTTTTCCAAAACTATATATAGCCTATGCCGTACCCAGCTAACTTCTGAACCTATTATGAAAGTGTCAAACAGATCGACTATAAAGCTTGGACATTAATGAAGCACAAACAAAACACAACAAATATGGGCATGGCACATCCCGTTTTGCAAAATTATTTAAATGTTGACTAAAGGACACGTATATATGAAAATATCATTTATTTAGACCAAATAAGTTCAGATTTATGACGACCTCAAATTTTATATAGCCTGCGGGAGTGGCACCGCCCACTTTTCCAAAACTATATATAGCCTATGCCGTACCCAGCTAACTTCTGAACCTATTATGAACGTGTCAAACAGATCGACTATAAACCTTGGACATTAATGAAGCACAAACAAAACACAACAAATGTGAGCATGGCACATCCCACTTTTCCAAAATTATTTAAATCTTGACTAAAGGACACGTATATATTAAATATCATTTATTTAGACCAAATAAGTTCAGAGTTATGACGACCTGAAATTTTATATACCTGCGGGAGTGGCACCGCCCACTTTTCCAAAACTATATATAGCCTATGCCGTACCCAGCCAACTTCTGAACCTATTATGAACGTTTCAAACAGATCGACTATAAACCTTGGACATTAATGAAGCACAAACAAAACACAACAAATGTGGGCATGGCACATCCCACTTTTGCAAAATTATCTAAATGTTGACTAAAGGACACGTATATATTAAATATCATTTATTTAGACCAAATAAGTTCAGAGTTATGACGACCTGAAATTTTATATACCTGCGGGAGTGGCACCGCCCACTTTTCCAAAACTATATATAGTCTATGGCGTACCCAGCTAATTTCTGAACCTATTATGAAAGTGTCAAAGAGATCGACTATAAACCTTGGACATTAATGAAGCACAACCAAAACACAACAAATGTGGGCATGGCACATCCCACTTTTGCAAAATTATCTAAATGTTGACTAAAGGACACGTATATATCCAAATATCATTGATTAAGACCAAATAAGTTCAGAGTTATGACGACCTCAAATTTTATATAGCCTGCGGGAGTGGCACCGCCCACTTTTCGAAAACTATATATAGCCTATGCCGTACCCAGCTAACTTCTGAACCTATTATGAAAGTGTCAAACAGATCGACTATAAAGCTTGGACATTAATGAAGCACAAACAAAACACAACAAATGTGGGCATGGCACATCCCACTTTTGCAAAATTATCTAAATGTTGACTAAAGGACACGTATATATTAAATATCATTTATTTAGACCAAATAAGTTCAGAGTTATGACGACCTGAAATTTTATATACCTGCGGGAGTGGCACCGCCCACTTTTCCAAAACTATATATAGTCTATGGCGTACCCAGCTAATTTCTGAACCTATTATGAAAGTGTCAAAGAGATCGACTATAAACCTTGGACATTAATGAAGCACAACCAAAACACAACAAATGTGGGCATGGCACATCCCACTTTTGCAAAATTATCTAAATGTTGACTAAAGGACACGTATATATCCAAATATCATTGATTAAGACCAAATAAGTTCAGAGTTATGACGACCTCAAATTTTATATAGCCTGCGGGAGTGGCACCGCCCACTTTTCGAAAACTATATATAGCCTATGCCGTACCCAGCTAACTTCTGAACCTATTATGAAAGTGTCAAACAGATCGACTATAAAGCTTGGACATTAATGAAGCACAAACAAAACACAACAAATATGGGCATGGCACATCCCGTTTTGCAAAATTATTTAAATGTTGACTAAAGGACACGTATATATGAAAATATCATTTATTTAAACCAAATAAGTTCAGATTTATGACGACCTCAAATTTTATATAGCCTGCGGGAGTGGCACCGCCCACTTTTCCAAAACTATATATAGCCTATGCCGTACCCAGCTAACTTCTGAACCTATTATGAACGTGTCAAACAGATCGACTATAAACCTTGGACATTAATGAAGCACAAACAAAACACAACAAATGTGGGCATGGCACATCCCACTTTTGCAAAATTATTTAAATGTTGACTAAAGGACACGTATATATGAAAATATCATTTATTAAGACCAAATAAGTTCAGAGTTATGACCACCTGAAATTTTATACAACCTGCGGGAGTGGCACCGCCCACTTTTCCAAAACTATATATAGCCTATGCCGTACCCAGCTAACTTCTGAACCTATTATGAAAGTTTCAAACAGATCGACTATAAAGCTTGGACATTAATGAAGCACAAACAAAACACAACAAATGTGGGCATGGCACATCCCACTTTTGCAAAATTATTTAAATGTTGCCTAAAGGACACGTATATATGAAAATATCATTTATTTAGACCAAATAAGTTCAGATTTATGACGACCTCAAATTTTATATAGCCTGCGGGAGTGGCACCGCCCACTTTTCCAAAACTTTATATAGCCTATGCCGTACCCAGCTAACTTCTGAACCTATTATGAACGTGTCAAACAGATCGACTATAAACCTTGGACATTAATGAAGCACAAACAAAACACAACAAATGTGGGCATGGCACATCCCACTTTTGCAAAATTATTTAAATGTTGACTAAAGGACACGTATATATGAAAATATCATTTATTTAGACCAAATAAGTTCAGAGTTATGACGACCTGTAATTTTATACAACCTGCGGGAGTGGCACCGCCCCCTTTTCCAAAACTATATATAGCCTATGCCGTACCCAGCTAACTTCTGAACCTATTATGAAAGTGTCAAAGAGATCGACTATAAACCTTGGACATTAATGAAGCACAAACAAAACACAACAAATGTGGGCATGACACATCCCACTTTTGCAAAATTATTTAAATGTTGACTAAAGGACACGTATATATGAAAATATCATTTATTTAGACCAAATAAGTTCAGAGTTATGACGACCTGAAATTTTATACAACCTGCGGGAGTGGCACCGCCCACTTTTCGAAAACTATATATAGCCTATGCCGTACCCAGCTAACTTCTGAACCTATTATGAAAGTGTCAAACAGATCGACTATAAAGCTTGGACATTAATGAAGCACAAACAAAACACAACAAATATGGGCATGGCACATCCCGTTTTGCAAAATTATTTAAATGTTGACTAAAGGACACGTATATATGAAAATATCATTTATTTAAACCAAATAAGTTCAGATTTATGACGACCTCAAATTTTATATAGCCTGCGGGAGTGGCACCGCCCACTTTTCCAAAACTATATATAGCCTATGCCGTACCCAGCTAACTTCTGAACCTATTATGAACGTGTCAAACAGATCGACTATAAACCTTGGACATTAATGAAGCACAAACAAAACACAACAAATGTGGGCATGGCACATCCCACTTTTGCAAAATTATTTAAATGTTGACTAAAGGACACGTATATATGAAAATATCATTTATTAAGACCAAATAAGTTCAGAGTTATGACCACCTGAAATTTTATACAACCTGCGGGAGTGGCACCGCCCACTTTTCCAAAACTATATATAGCCTATGCCGTACCCAGCTAACTTCTGAACCTATTATGAAAGTTTCAAACAGATCGACTATAAAGCTTGGACATTAATGAAGCACAAACAAAACACAACAAATGTGGGCATGGCACATCCCACTTTTGCAAAATTATTTAAATGTTGCCTAAAGGACACGTATATATGAAAATATCATTTATTTAGACCAAATAAGTTCAGATTTATGACGACCTCAAATTTTATATAGCCTGCGGGAGTGGCACCGCCCACTTTTCCAAAACTTTATATAGCCTATGCCGTACCCAGCTAACTTCTGAACCTATTATGAACGTGTCAAACAGATCGACTATAAACCTTGGACATTAATGAAGCACAAACAAAACACAACAAATGTGGGCATGGCACATCCCACTTTTGCAAAATTATTTAAATGTTGACTAAAGGACACGTATATATGAAAATATCATTTATTTAGACCAAATAAGTTCAGAGTTATGACGACCTGTAATTTTATACAACCTGCGGGAATGGCACCGCCCCCTTTTCCAAAACTATATATAGCCTATGCCGTACCCAGCTAACTTCTGAACCTATTATGAAAGTGTCAAAGAGATCGACTATAAACCTTGGACATTAATGAAGCACAAACAAAACACAACAAATGTGGGCATGACACATCCCACTTTTGCAAAATTATTTAAATGTTGACTAAAGGACACGTATATATGAAAATATCATTTATTTAGACCAAATAAGTTCAGAGTTATGACGACCTGAAATTTTATACAACCTGCGGGAGTGGCACCGCCCACTTTTCCAAAACTATATATAGCCTATGCCGTACCCAGCTAACTTCTGAACCTATTATGAAAGTTTCAAACAGATCGACTATAAAGCTTGGACATTAATGAAGCACAAACAAAACACAACAAATGTGGGCATGGCACATCCCACTTTTGCAAAATTATTTAAATGTTGACTAAAGGACACGTATATATGAAAATATCATTTATTTAGACATATTAAGTTCAGATTTATGACGACCTCAAATTTTATATAGCCTGCGGGAGTTGCACCGCCCACTTTTCCAAAACTATATATAGCCTATGCCGTACCCAGTTAACTTCGGAACCTATTATGAAAGTGTCAAACAGGTCGACTATAAAGCTTGGACATTAATGAAGCACAAACAAAACACAACAAATGTGGGCATGGCACATCCCACTTTTGCAAAATTATTTAAATGTTGACTAAAGGACACGTATATATGAAAATATCATTTATTTAGACCAAATAAGTTCAGATTTATGACGACCTCAAATTTTATATAGCCTGCGGGAGTGGCACCGCCCACTTTTCCAAAACTATATATAGCCTATGCCGTACCCAGCTAACTCCTGAACCTATTATGAACGTGTCAAACAGATCGACTATAAACCTTGGACATTAATGAGGCACAAACAAAACACAACAAATGTGGGCATGGCACATCCCACTTTTGCAAAATTATTTAAATGTTGACTAAAGGACACGTATATATGAAAATATCATTTATTTAGACCAAATAAGTTCAGAGTTATGACGACCTGAAATTTTATACAACCTGCGGGAGTGGCACCGCCCACTTTTCCAAAACTATATATAGCCTATGCCGTACCCAGCTAACTTCGGAACCTATTATGAAAGTGTCAAACAGATCGACTATAAAGCTTGGACATTAATGAAGCACAAACAAAACACAACAAATGTGGGCATGGCACATCCCACTTTTGCAAAATTATTTAAATGTTGACTAAAGGACACGTATATATGAAAATAGCATTTATTTAGACCAAATAAGTTCAGATTTATGACGACCTCAAATTTTATATAGCCTGCGGGAGTGGCACCGCCCACTTTTCCAAAACTATATATAGCCTATGCCGTACCCAGCTAACTCCTGAACCTATTATGAACGTGTCAAACAGATCGACTATAAACCTTGGACATTAATGAAGCACAAACAAAACACAACAAATGTGGGCATGGCACATCCCACTTTTCCAAAATTATTTAAATCTTGACTAAAGGACACGTATGTATGTAAATATCATTTATTTAGACCAAATAAGTTCAGAGTTATGACGACCTGAAATTTTATATAACCTGCGGGAGTGGCACCGCCCACTTTTCCACAACTATATATAGCCTATGCCGTACCCAGCTAACTTCTGAACCTATTATGAACGTGTCAAACAGATCGACTATAAACCTTGGACATTAATGAAGCACAAACAAAACACAACAAATGTGGGCATGGCACATCCCACTTTTGCAAAATTATTTAAATGTTGACTAAAGGACACGTATATATGAAAATATCATTTATTTAGACCAAATAAGTTCAGAGTTATGACGACCTGAAATTTTATATAACCTGCGGGAGTGGCACCGCCCACTTTTCCAAAACTATATATAGCCTATGCCGTACCCAGCTAACTTCTGAACCTATTATGAACGTGTCAAACAGATCGACTATAAACCTTGGACATTAATGAAGCACAAACAAAACACAACAAATGTGGGCATGGCACATCCCACTTTTGCAAAATTATTTAAATGTTGACTAAAGGACACGTATATATGAAAATATCATTTATTTAGACCAAATAAGTTCAGAGTTATGACGACCTGTAATTTTATACAACCTGCGGGAGTGGCACCGCCCCCTTTTCCAAAACTATATATAGCCTATGCCGTACCCAGCTAACTTCTGAACCTATTATGAAAGTGTCAAAGAGATCGACTATAAACCTTGGACATTAATGAAGCACAAACAAAACACAACAAATGTGGGCATGACACATCCCACTTTTGCAAAATTATTTAAATGTTGACTAAAGGACACGTATATATGAAAATATAATTTATTTAGACCAAATAAGTTCAGAGTTATGACGACCTGAAATTTTATACAACCTGCGGGAGTGGCACCGCCCACTTTTCCAAAACTATATATAGCCTATGCCGTACCCAGCTAACTTCTGAACCTATTATGAAAGTTTCAAACAGATCGACTATAAAGCTTGGACATTAATGAAGCACAAACAAAACACAACAAATGTGGGCATGGCACATCCCACTTTTGCAAAATTATTTAAATGTTGACTAAAGGACACGTATATATGAAAATATCATTTATTTAGACATATTAAGTTCAGATTTATGACGACCTCAAATTTTATATAGCCTGCGGGAGTTGCACCGCCCACTTTTCCAAAACTATATATAGCCTATGCCGTACCCAGTTAACTTCGGAACCTGTTATGAAAGTGTCAAACAGATCGACTATAAAGCTTGGACATTAATGAAGCACAAACAAAACACAACAAATGTGGGCATGGCACATCCCACTTTTGCAAAATTATTTAAATGTTGACTAAAGGACACGTATATATGAAAATATCATTTATTTAGACCAAATAAGTTCAGATTTATGACGACCTCAAATTTTATATAGCCTGCGGGAGTGGCACCGCCCACTTTTCCAAAACTATATATAGCCTATGCCGTACCCAGCTAAGTCCTGAACCTATTATGAACGTGTCAAACAGATCGACTATAAAGCTTGGACATTCTTTCTCTATGGCGCGATATACAACAGGTATATCATCATAAACCTCCTAAGAGATTTTTGCGCCAAGCTTCTCTTCCAATTTGTGGTGTGTCGATTTGAATTTTTCCCTACAAATTGGTGGGACCTACAGTTTTTTGCCGACTCCGAACGGCATCTACAAAGGAGACGAATTTTTGCTGAGAAGCCTGTCATGGCAGAAATACACTCGGAGAGTTTGCCAAACCACTGCCGAGGGGCGACCCCGTTTTTGAAAAACTTTTTTCAAATCACTTTTGATGTTACCTGTACCAGGGCTCGAACCATGGACCTTCGGTGTGGTAGGCCGGCAACACTACCTTCACACCACGGCGGCCGCCGTAAAGCTTGGACATTAATGAAGCACAAACAAAACACAACAAATGTGGGCATGGCACATCCGACTTTTGCAAAATTATTTAAATGTTGACTAAAGGACACGTATATATGAAAATAGCATTTATTTAGACCAAATAAGTTCAGATTTATGACGACCTCAAATTTTATATAGCCTGCGGGAGTGGCACCGCCCACTTTTCCAAAACTATATATAGCCTATGCCGTACCCAGCTAACTCCTGAACCTATTATGAACGTGTCAAACAGATCGACTATAAACCTTGGACATTAATGAAGCACAAACAAAACACAACAAATGTGGGCATGGCACATCCCACTTTTCCAAAATTATTTAAATCTTGACTAAAGGACACGTATGTATGAAAATATCATTTATTTAGACCAAATAAGTTCAGAGTTATGACGACCTGAAATTTTATATAACCTGCGGGAGTGGCACCGCCCACTTTTCCAAAACTATATATAGCCTATGCCGTACCCAGCTAACTTCTGAACCTATTATGAACGTGTCAAACAGATCGACTATAAACCTTGGACATTAATGAAGCACAAACAAAACACAACAAATGTGGGCATGGCACATCCCACTTTTGCAAAATTATTTAAATCTTGACTAAAGGACACGTATATATGAAAATATCATTTATTTAGACCAAATAAGTTCAGAGTTATGACGACCTGAAATTTTATATAACCTGTGGGAGTGGCACCACCCACTTTTTCCAAACTATATAGCCTATGTCGTACCCAGCGACCTTCTGAACCTATTATAAAAGTTTCAAAGAGATCGACTTTAAGCTTTGGACATTAATGAAGCACAAACAAAACACAACAAATGTAGGCATGGCACATCCCACTTTTGCAAAATTATTTAAATGTTGACTAAAGGACACGTATATATGAAAATATCATTTATTTAGACTAAATAAGTTCACAGTTATGACGACCTGAAATTTTATATAACCTGCGGGAGTGGCACCGCCAACTTTTTCCAAACTATATAGCCTATGTCGTACCCAGCGACCTTCTGAACCTATTATAAAAGTTTCAAAGAGATCGACTTTAAGCTTTGGACATTACTGAAGCACAAACAAAACCCAACAAATGTGGGGATGACAAAGCCCACTTTTCCAAAATTATTTAAATCTTGACTAAAGGACACGTATATATCCAAATATCATTGTTTATGACCAAATAAGTTCAGAGTGTTGACGAATTGAAATTTTATATAGCCTGTCGGCGTGGCCCCGCTCACTTTTCCAAAACTATATATAGCCTATGCCGTACCCAGCTAACTTCTGAACCTATTACACTAAGTAACAAAAAAAAATTTCTCAGTCCTTGGGATGTAATTGTTATTTCTAGTCTGTTATGCCTTAAAAGTATGGAAACCACCTAATATTCCTCGGAAACTTTGCTTTTGTGACCAGGACAATGTGATTCTTTAAAATATGCTAAAATTATGAGAAAAACATGTTTGAGTCTTTCACTACAGAGAAAATCATACAGAATAGCACATATAAATCAAAACTAAATTTTATTAAAACTTCAGAAAACCAAAAACATAAAAGTAAATCAGAAGCGGGTGGTTTTTCGACATTTGCGTTTAAACTGCGAGTCACCTTCTCTAATCAATCCCCAAATGTAATCTCCCATCATGTTCTCATTGTATTGTCCTTGGTATCGCCGCTCAAATTCCATTATATCCTGATGGAAGCGCTCGCCTTGCTCCTCTGAATATGCTCCCATATTCTCCTTGAATTTGTCAAGATGTGCATCCAGAATATGGAGTTTGAGAGACATCGTGCAGCCCATTTTGCCGTAGTTCTCCACCAGACTTTCGACCAGCTCCACGTAGTTTGCGGCTTTGTGATTGCCTAGGAATTCCTGTACCACTGACATAAAACTAATCCAAGCAGCTTTCTCAACACGAGTGAGCTTCTTGGGCAATTCCTCACACTCGAAGATTTTCTTTATTTGTGGAGAGAGCTTAGGGAACAAGTCTTGTAGGTACTTGAACGCTGAAGAATTTTTGTCGAGAGCTTTGACGAATTGCTTTATGAGACCCAGTTTGATGTGGAGTGGTGGCATCAGTACCTTCTGGGGGTCCACCAAGGGATCCCACTTGACGTTGTTCCTCCCCACTGTGAATTCAGTTCGTTGTGGCCATTCACGCTTACTGTAGTGTGCACTGTCGTTTCTGCTGTCCCACAGGCATAGAAAGCAAGGAAACTTGGTGTAACCGCCTTGCAGGCCTATTAAGAATGTCACTATTTTGAAATCTCCGATCACTTCCCAGCCATATTGCTCATACTTCAATGCGTTCAGCACTTTCTTGAAATTGTCGTAGTGTAATGTGATGGCTTCTTAAATTATTTTGTTAATTTTATTTTATATCCTAAGCAAAGTGAATTGCTCCTGGCAGGATCGCCATGTAATGTGATTGAATCGCTGATGTGTAGCGTATGATCAGAATTGATTGTTCTTTATTCAAAAGCTTTCTCTTTTATACATTTCTATCTTAACTTACGTATACAAACTTACACTAATACTTGGACACTAAAAGTATTTGCATTGTGTGCAATGTCAGCACATAATTTGGTAGTTCACGTTGACCAACCGATAGAGTCGATCAGTCGTGCTGATCGATACGTGTGTTGGTCAAAGCGACGCATTGAGTAATGGGTTGACAATTTGATAGGTGTCAGTTGGTATATGCTGTTGAACTCCCGTGGGTTCAACATAATTTAAGTGGGTCAATATTTGAAGTGCATTGACAGTGAAAAGCATTCTGAGTAATGCTACACCATCCGCCTTATGAATAGTCGTATACACTTGAAGGCAATTGTATACGACTATTAAAGCGACTTATTGACCTACTTAGGGTTTGTTTGCGTTTACAAAATTTTAATTGTTTTTCGGCTCTTATTGCCATTATTGCATAAGAATTTTTTTTTTTTCACTTGTTTACATTTGTTTCTCGTTTGTCATTATTGCATTTATATATTTTTTTTTTTCTTTTTATTTTCAGTCGTTTGCACTTATTTATTTAGTGTATAGTTGTATTTTGAACATAATATGTGGTTTTTATTTTCTTTGGCTTGTGCCTGTTTATTAAAGTGAGTAAACTGGATTGCTGGTGGTGAGTGGTGTTATACTGTTTTAAGTCTATTCTTATGAATTATGATTTCTTGTTTGTTTTTATTGCTATTTCCTATGCTATGTGGAATTAAAGTAAAATTGTTGTTCTTATCAATATTTTTAACTCTATATTGTCCATTATATCTATTTTCTAGCTTATGGGAGGCCTCTTCTCTAACTAATACTAAATCTCCTATGTTAATTTCCTCACTATAGCTGTTCTTATCATAATTCGTTATTTGTTTTTCTTTAGCCTCTTGGACTAATTTCCTAGCTCTTTGCTCGGCTATTTGGAGTCTATATTTTACCTCTTTGTAGTAAGCTTCGTGATTGTATAGTGGGCTGATTATATTTTCTTTTAAAAATTCGTAATTTGGTGGGTTTTTTCCAAATATGAGTTCAAAAGGGCAATATTTATGTGTGGTGGATGGCGTCGTATTGTAGCAATACGCGAAATATTTGAGGTATTCATCCCAATCGTCTTTGTCACTGGATATGTATGCGCGTATATATTCATTGAATGTTCGGTGACTGCATTCTACAGTACCCAAAGTTTGATGATGGTACGGTGTTGAAGTTTTATGTTCAATTTTCAACAATTTACACAGTTCTTTGTATAAGCTATTTTTATATTCCGTGCCTATGTCTGTCAAGATTGTTTTCATTTGTCCATAAATCAATATGAAATGCTCGAACACGGCTTTAGCGACTGTTATTGCGTGTTTGCTTGGGACTGGGATAGCTACCAAATATTTAGTTAGATCGCATATAATGGTAACTGCATATTCGTTTCCATTTATCGACTTCGGTAAAGGGCCTACTGTATCGATTTGTACAATATCGAATGCCTTCGGAGGTGTCTCCGTTATTGTCATTGGTTCTTTGATATGTTTATTAATTTTATTTTTCTTGCAGTGGATGCAGTTTTTTATATATTTTCTTATATCATTTTCCATGTTCAGCCAGCTATACTTCTGCTTGATCTTATCTGTCATGCGATTTATTCCTGGGTGGGCACCACTAATAGGATCGTCATGATATTTATGCAGAATTTCCTTTATTTTCCCGGGATTTGTCACGTATATAAGCTTTGGGGTTAGAGCTATTGTTAACTTTTTGAGAACTTTATTACCCATTTCTATAAATTTGCCTACTGCAGTATAATTCTTTTTAAACAATTTGTCCCCTAAGGACAACTGTACTTGTACAAGTCCTAAATTGCCCGCTTCTCTTTCGAGCCTGGTAAAGAATTGTCCTAAGTCAATCTTATCCTCAACAATTAGGTTGCTTGTATCAAAATTGCTACAAATTTTCTTTCCTTTTTTGAAATAAAATTTCGGAGGATTGAAAACGAGCTCGACATTTCTTTTTACTTCAAATTTATTTAGCGCTTCGTATATTTTGGGGTTCTCTTTGTGACTTTCTTTAATTTCAGTTTTATTACTGATCTTTTTAGCTGCTGATCTTGTTGTTATTTTAAATATTTTATTTGCTTCTACTGACATATCTTTTAAATTTGTAATTGTTATGCGGGATAATGCATCCGCGATATGATTTTCTTTACCAGCTATATACTCCACTTCAAAATCGTACTCTTCTAAATCTAGTCTTACTCGTGTCAGCTTTGAGGAAGGACTTTTCATTGAAAATAGGTATGTTAGTGGGCGATGGTCGGTTTTAACTAGGAATTTTCTGCCATATACGTATGGTCTGAAGAAAGTTATGGCCCAATGGATGGCGGCTAATTCTTTTTCTATTGTAGCCTTGTTGGTTTCGCCTTTTGTAAAGGACCTTGAAGCGTAAGCAATTGGTAACTGTTTGCCATCGTGTTCTTGGCTAAGGACTGCACCACAAGCGTATCCACTAGCGTCTGTTGTTATGCAAAATTCTTTTCCGAAATCTGGGTATTGCAAGAGTTTTGGACTAATTAATGCTTCCTTTAAGTAGACAAAAGCTTTTTGACATTCTTCTGTCCATTCGAAGGCAACATTCTTTTTGCATAGCCTAGTTAACTTTCTAGAATGTTCTGCAAAATTCGGTACAAATCTTCTGTAATAATTACAGAAAGCTACGAATCTTTTAACTTCATCGGCTGTTTTCGGTATTGGATAGTTTTGAACGGTTTCAAATTTGCTTGGATCGGGTAATATTCCTTTGTTTGTGCATTTATGTCCTAAATAAGTTACTTCCTGACTGAAAAATAGGCATTTATCTGGATGTAATTTTAGGTTGTATTTTTGGCAAGTGGAGAATACGTCTCTTAGATTTTTTAGCATGTGCTTTTCGGAACAGCCTAATACAACTAAGTCATCCATGTAGAGAAATGTATGTATGTATGTTTATTTGAACAATTTCCTGGCACAACAATTTGAAAAATTATTCTTACAGTGCCAGTCATGACTAGTATAATTGATATGAATCAAATGTAAATTTAAGCAAAATAAAATTTAAAGCAAAAATTTAAAAATTTAAGTTAAAATAAATAAAGAAATAAATAAATAACAATATTGCAACTTAACCTAAGAAGAATGGTATGGAAAAAGGAAGCGAAGGGAAGATAGAGAGATAGGATAGAAGTGTAGAAATTAGGATCGTTAAAGAAATGGAAGATAAAGAAGAGTATTCAAAGTAAGATTTGAAAGAGCCTACAAGTCATTATAAAAACTTATTAGGCATTCTTTAAAATGCTGTGCATTGGTAATCAATCTTAGTCTTGCTGGAAGAGAGTTCCAAAGACGGATCGAAGTAATGAAGAACTGGCGCTCGGACACTAGCATACGAAATTTAATGTGTGTGAGAAGCACTGACCTTGACGACTGTAGAAAAAGAAGCCGACTATAAAGGTAAAGAGGTTCTTTTGTATATATGATTTTGTGAAGGGTAGTTAGCGTTCTCACTTTTAGAAGATTATCGAAGGAAATGTTTAGCAACTTTTTAGCGTAGGATGAGACATGATCAAACCTTTTTAGCCCATATACATATCTAGCAATGTTGTTAAAGACAACATTTAATTTGTTCTTGCTTGCATAATCACAGCTTAAAAAAATTTCACAACTATATAGGAGCGTAGGTATTAAGTACGCTTTCGCCAAAAGTAGTCGTATATGCAATGGAGTAAAGTACTGTGTTAACCATAGTGTACGGAGCATACCATACACTTTTCCTACTGTGCGAAAAATGTGATCTTTCCATGTCAAAGTTTTGTTAAATACTATACCTAGGTTTTTTGCTGTATCAACGTATTCAATCACTGAATTTTCAAAGATAACTTTGTCTAAGCCATCTGTGTCTAACAACTTTCTATGAATAACAATACATTTAGACTTTTTAGGATTGAGACATAAGCCATTCATAGAAGCCCACAAGCCAATTTGCTTCAAATCATAATTTAAATTAGTAATACAAGAACTGATACGATCACTAGGACAGCACGTATATAATTGTACATCGTCGGCATAGATGTGAACGTTACAATTCTGAAGAACATCGGGCAAGTCATTAATATATAAAGCAAATAACAGAGGCCCCAGGATAGAACCTTGTGGCACACCTCTTGAGACGTTTAAAAAGTCAGACCTTCTACCTCCGATACTTACGGCCTGAGTTCTGTCACCAAGGTATGATCTAATAAGGGTGGTGGCATGGCTCGAAAAATTAAATACATTTTCAAGCTTCTGGCAGAGCAAGGCATGGTCGACAGAATCAAATGCCTTCGAGTGATCAAGAAGTGTTAGAAACGCAATCCAATTTTCATCAACTCGCTCACGGATATCTTCTACTACAGATAATAGTGCTGTTGTGCAGCTTCTCTTAGATCTGAAACCAGACTGACTTTCTGTTAGGAGCTTGTTGTCATGCACATATGTAGAAATCTGCCGGTGTATGACTCGTTCGACTACCTTAGATAGAAACGGCAGAATGGCTATAGGCCTATACTCGTTGTTCGACTTTCGGATGGGGATGACTTTGGCAGCTTTCCAGTATGTCGGGAAAACACAGGTCGTCAAGATTGAATTGATCAAATATGTTATGTAGGGAAGTATTCTAGGGAGGATAATTTTTAAAAATTTAGCACATATACCGTCAAAACCCATAGCATTAGACTTCACAGAAAGTATGGCTTGCACTACATCACATTCATCAACACGAACAAAATTAAGAGGACTAACATTAATATTAGTATGAACACAATAATTTTCAGTACTTATACTATTTGTAGGAAGTGGCAGATTTACAAAATTTTTATTTATATCGTTCACGTCGACATCAGGGAGAACAGATGACTCTCCTTTGGGTTTACCTATCCCAATTTCCCTGATCTTTTTCCATGTTTCCTTCGAATTTACTGCAGAACTAAACTTATCCTTGTAGTACTCTTCCTTAGCCAACCTAATGGCTTTGGTGACAGACAGCCGAGCGGCTTTGAAGCAGTTTTGCGTTCCCTCAGTTTTGTAACGTTTCCAGCGGGAATAGGCAGAGTTACGTTGGCGAATTAAGTGACTGAGGTTAGCATTGAACCAAGGACAAGTTTTGTGCCTAGCTGATTTAAGTTTTACAGGAACATGGTTATCAAAGAGCCAATTTATATTACTTTGGAGGAACAGTGTCTGATCATCAACCGATGCCAACGTGCGAATCACACCCCAATCGACTGACTCCACTTCTGCAGTAAGAGAACTGTAGTCTATGTTTCTGAAATCACGATAAGTAAACGAATTAGTTTCATATGAAGTTTGAAAATCATAAGTTAAAAATATAAGATCGTGTTTTGAGAAACAGGGTGCAGAAAATTGGCTATAGTGGAGAAATTTTTGAAGATCGTTTACGAAGAATAAATCAAGGAAGGACGAACTAGAGTTTGTGAAATGAGTTGGCAGTGTGGAGTTAGTTGGAAAAAGTCCTAAGGATTCCATACTTAACTTTAAGCTGGAATCCACGAGTAGGTTGCAGTTAAAATCTCCAGCGATTGTAATATAATTATAACTTAAGAGTAGAATTTGTAGAAAATCAATGAAACCGCTGAAATTTATTTGGCGATTGGGACGGTACACACAGCCGATGAGGAACTTATTGCTATCTTCGGAAAACACCTCAACGAACACATACTCGACAGGATCACCAGGGTTAGAACTACAACACAATTTACAGGACAAACCACATTTAACATATATAGCAACACCGCCACCATGACCACTTCTATCAGCCCTAAAAAGTTGGTATCCATTTAATTTCACCAGGTCATTAGTATGGTGCGAAGTGAACCAGGTTTCAGATATACATATTAAATCAATGTCGGAACCTTCGCACAAGTATTTTAATTCGTCGAGCTTTTTGTATAAGCTTTGCGCATTGATGTGAATAATTTTAAGTCCTTTAGCTCGTTTGCATACTATGCGCAACATTGTGCGTAAGTTGTCTTCGGAACTTGACCACGTATTATTTAAGACCAACATTAAGATTAAGATTAAGTGATTTCGCCGCACTGCATTTAACTAATAAAAACTTAGTAGACATTTCGCTGAAAGTTAGAGTAGAGATAAAGAGAAAGAAGAAATGGATAGGATAGTAACAATAACAACATACGACATGATTAATTAGATAATTATGAACATCCTTGGTCCCCATTAGAGACAGTATTAGTAAGTTGCGCGCCGTCATCACGAAAGGGATTTATGCTTCCGGCATCAGTTTCAACCATAGCTTCGAGAGCTTCCAAGCTAGGTACGCTTACAGGACTGTCGTTGGCTTTGCGTTTGATGTGAACGACACCCCTCATAGTGAATGCGGAAAATACCTTTTTTCTCCTCTTAAGACGAATAGCGGCTTTAAAAATTTCGTAATTAGATTTCGTGAGCGATGCATTTACAAAAATCGGTGCTTCAGAATTTATGCCAACATGAACTAATTTCAGACTTTTATTTGTATTATTTTCTTGACGCCTGAAATTCGAAATGGTTTTCAAGAGATGATTTCTATCTGCTGGTGTATGGAACTTAACGATCACAGCCGGATCTAACGCTCTGTCGTGCAGCTTTCGTGGCCGAAAGATGCCCTTTAGGGAAGGTGGCCGTATGTTAATGGTGGAACATAAAGTGTCGAAAATGTTATGCAAATTCTCTCCTTCCTGATAGGGAATTCCCGTGACACTGACCTCACATGAAGCAATTTGGCTTCCAATGTGGTTTTCTTGCTTTATAATGTTTTGTTTCAGGGTGGCAATTTCACCTTCTAGGCGCCCAATATGATCGAATGCGTTTTCCAGATGAGTGACTCTGTCGCTCAACAATCTCAGATCCTGTTGCAGCTCTTGCTTAAATCCCTGGAATTTATCCTCCAGCTTCTTGCAAACAAATGCAATTTGTCTCCTCTCGGAGTCCATAATTTGCTTAGTCAAGATATCAGTGAACTTGGCAAAGCGAACATCCATGCTACGAATTAGACTCATGGGTGAGTCACTGAAACGCGGGGCTATGGTCGCAGTTTCACCTTCAGTCTCGATTGTATCCTCACAACGACGCTTAGCAGACATGTTGTCCAATTAAAATAATAACTCGGGTGAGTAAACGAAAAACAGAGTGGCAGCACGAAAATAAATAAATCGACTTAGTAGTAGTGCTAACAGTTGGCAGATGGCGCTGAGTGTTCAATAATGTATGTATGCTTGTGTGTTGTCTGGTTCAAGCAAAAATGCGAAAAAGCAAAAACAAAAATTGTTGGTGCACCAAATTGGCAGATTGGCAGACTTCTTCACAAATAATGATGCGGATAGGCGGAACACAGGATTTTATATTCCACGATCATAAACCACTTTGTTCAACATAAACAAGTAGAGATTACAGCAAATCGTCACAAAAAACCAATTTTAATTAAGTTATTCAAGCGGACCGCGCAAAGTTGTTCATACACACACCAACCAATGCTTGGGATGGTTTGAGACCTGCGAATGCTAGGGTCATCATTCTTTGAAATGAATTTGGTGCTACTTTTAAACCGTAGGGTAGTCTTTTGAACCTATATGTGCCATTTTCGGCTGTAAATGAAGTTATATCCCTCGAATCTGGGTGTAGTTCGATTTGATGAAAACCTGACATAAGGTCTAGGCATGAAAAATATTTTGCTCTTCCAAGTTGGTCTAAAATGTCATCAATTCTTGGAAGTGGGAATTTGTCCGCTGCTAGCTTTTTATTTACTTGTCTGTAATCGACCACTAGTCTCCATCTTTTTTCTGTTTTTCCTGGAAGAGATTTTTTAGGGACTAGTAGGATTGGGCTATTATATTCCGATATGGAAGGTTCTATTATATCATCTTCTATTAGCTTATTTATTTGTTTGCTGATTTCTCCCTTCTGGGTTTGAGGCAATCTGTAATTTTTTATGTAAACGGGGTTGTCATCCTTCATGTATAATTTCTGTTTATAGAAATTATTAGAGGAGATTGGTTCGGTTTCTAATGCGAATATGTCTATAAATTCTGTGCAAAGTGTTGTTAATTGAGGGTTGACGAATTTTGGAAAATTTTTTGTTAATCTTTTTAATTTTTCTGTATCGGTGCAATTTTTACTGTGTGTTTGTGTTTTAATTAGTGTGTAATCATCTAAGTTTTCGGTATTGATTTTGTAATTTTGGATAGTTGTGTTTTTATGTGTAGTGTTAATGATTCTAACGAAAGTTTGATCCTTATTTGTTATTGTGTTTGCTATGAAAATGCCTTCAGATAATTCTTGGTGTGGGATAAAAATGTTTTTGTTATCGGTATTTACTTTAATTTGTCTAATAACTTCCGATCTAGCCGGAATTGTGATTGTGTTGACGGACAGACAATTTGTAAGATGCATTCTTATTGTTTGGGGAAAATCACATGGTCTTAGGATTAATTTATCCTCTGTTTTTCCATAGTCTAGAATGCAATTGTACTTTTTTATGAAATCCAGCCCTATTATTCCATCGCATGGAATTGGGAAATCGTCGTCTACGACATGAAATTTATGGTAAATAAGAAGGTCATCGCCTTTTAAGTCTGCTTTAATTGTGCCTAGAGTGCTGGTTATTCCCTGACCAATGCCTTTTAGATCTGTAATTTGTTCCGTATTTATTTTATGACTTTGATTAATTTGATTCTTTTTTATAATGGAGATGTCTGCTCCTGTATCGATTAAAAAGTTTGAAATTACATTATTTAGAGATGTCCTTGTTGCTATATAGCTGTTTAGATGTAAGTTTAGTACGCATATTTTTCTTTCTTTTACTCTTGAAGTGGAGCTTCTTGGTTTTCCGTCTGCGTGCAGCTGCGCACGTTACGGGTCTGGTTGTAGGGTCTGTTGCTATTTCGGGATTGTGATCCTCTTTGGTTATTGTTATAACTATTATTGTTGGAACTACTTGGTCTAGAATTGTTGTTGTACCTTGGTTGCGGTCTAAATCTCCTGTTTTGGTAATTCCCATAGTTGTTACTTCGGTAACCTCCACGGAAATTACTCCTGTACTGACCTTGTTGTCGTACATTTAAAATTGTATTAGAGCTGCATGTAATTTCGGTGCAGCTGTTTGTAAATTTAGAGATTGCGTCGTTCATCGTTGTGAACGTTCCTGCTTGCATGATCATTTTGACCTTGTCATTAGAGCAGTTTTTGCACATGGCTTTGACTGCTGCCTGTGTTGCATATCTCGTGGCTAGGTCTGGGTTTAATCCATCCGAGATATACGCTCCTTCTAGCGACCTTGTTATTTTCTCTACTTCCGCTGTGTACTGATTTGCAGTTTTGCTACGCTGCTGGATGTTCAGGAGTTTAGCGGTTAAAACTTCTACTGATTCACCCTTAATCGCGGTTTTTAATTTTAATTTTATTTGTTCTATCGTGCTTTCGTTGCTTATAAAATTCCTTGCCGTACCCTTCAGTTTTGTTTTTATCATGGTAATGGCCAATGCCTCGTGTGTATCCTTGACTTGCTCAAGTATATCGAGTGCATCTAGGAAACTATGTAGATTTTCCGGTTAACCATCAAACTCTGGTAATACTGACGAAGCAGTTTTGATAAATTCAACTACTGTTTGTGGCATTGTGACGTGTATTATTGGGACGTGTATTGGGTGTTGGTTTATACGCGTTGTTGTACAGTGTTTAATCGTCTCAATTTATTTTTTATATAATTTTTGATTAAAATAATAATTGCGATAATTAAACATGTAACCATAAATGCGACCAAAACTACCCATTCATCAGACAGTTCTTCTTTATTTTCAACAGGTATAGGCTGTGGTTCGTACTTAACTATTCTATTTTCAGAGTTTTTCTCTGCTGAACTTTCTTTACCAACTTCATATCCTGCTATACCTACTAGAATGCTGTTTACAGCAATGAATATGCTCCCATGAATATGCTCCCATATTCTCCTTGAATTTGTCAAGATGTGCATCCAGAATATGGAGTTTGAGAGACATCGTGCAGCCCATTTTGCCGTAGTTCTCCACCAGACTTTCGACCAGCTCCACGTAGTTTGCGGCTTTGTGATTGCCTAGGAATTCCTGTACCACTGACATAAAACTAATCCAAGCAGCTTTCTCAACACGAGTGAGCTTCTTGGGCAATTCCTCACACTCGAAGATTTTCTTTATTTGTGGAGAGAGCTTAGGGAACAAGTCTTGTAGGTACTTGAACGCTGAAGAATTTTTGTCGAGAGCTTTGACGAATTGCTTTATGAGACCCAGTTTGATGTGGAGTGGTGGCATCAGTACGTTCTGGGGGTCCACCAAGGGATCCCACTTGACGTTGTTCCTCCCCACTGTGAATTCAGTTCGTTGTGGCCATTCACGCTTACTGTAGTGTGCACTGTCGTTTCTGCTGTCCCACAGGCATAGAAAGCAAGGAAACTTGGTGTAACCGCCTTGCAGGCCTATTAAGAATGTCACTATTTTGAAATCTCCGATCACTTCCCAGCCATATTGCTCATACTTCAATGCGTTCAGCACTTTCTTGAAATTGTCGTAGTGTAATGTGATGGCTTCTTAAATTATTTTGTTAATTTTATTTTATATCCTAAGCAAAGTGAATTGCTCCTGGCAGGATCGCCATGTAATGTGATTGAATCGCTGATGTGTAGCGTATGATCAGAATTGATTGTTCTTTATTCAAAAGCTTTCTCTTTTATACATTTCTAGCTTAACTTACGTATACAAACTTACACTAATACTTAGACACTAAAAGTATTTGCATTGTGTGCAATGTCAGCACATAATTTGGTAGTTCACGTTGACCAACCGATAGAGTCGATCAGTCGTGCTGATCGATACGTGTGTTGGTCAAAGCGACGCATTGAGTAATGGGTTGACAATTTGATAGGTGTCAGTTGGTATATGCTGTTGAACTCCCGTGGGTTCAACATAATTTAAGTGGGTCAATATTTGAAGTGCATTGACAGTGAAAAGCATTCTGAGTAATGCTACACCATCCGCCTTATGAATAGTCGTATACACTTGAAGGCAATTGTATACGACTATTAAAGCGACTTATTGACCTACTTAGGGTTTGTTTGCGTTTACAAAATTTTAATTGTTTTTCGGCTCTTATTGCCATTATTGCATAAGAATTTTTTTTTTTTCACTTGTTTACATTTGTTTCTCGTTTGTCATTATTGCATTTATATATATTTTTTTTTCTTTTTATTTTCAGTCGTTTGCACTTATTTATTTAGTGTATAGTTGTATTTTGAACATAATATGTGGTTTTTATTTTCTTTGGCTTGTGCCTGTTTATTAAAGTGAGTAAACTGGATTGCTGGTGGTGAGTGGTGTTATACTGTTTTAAGTCTATTCTTATGAATTATGATTTCTTGTTTGTTTTTATTGCTATTTCCTATGCTATGTGGAATTAAAGTAAAATTGTTGTTCTTATCAATATTTTTAACTCTATATTGTCCATTATATCTATTTTCTAGCTTATGGGAGGCCTCTTCTCTAACTAATACTAAATCTCCTATGTTAATTTCCTCACTATAGCTGTTCTTATCATAATTCGTTATTTGTTTTTCTTTAGCCTCTTGGACTAATTTCCTAGCTCTTTGCTCGGCTATTTGGAGTCTATATTTTACCTCTTTGTAGTAAGCTTCGTGATTGTATAGTGGGCTGATTATATTTTCTTTTAAAAATTCGTAATTTGGTGGGTTTTTTCCAAATATGAGTTCAAAAGGGCAATATTTATGTGTGGTGGATGGCGTCGTATTGTAGCAATACGCGAAATATTTGAGGTATTCATCCCAATCGTCTTTGTCACTGGATATGTATGCGCGTATATATTCATTGAATGTTCGGTGACTGCATTCTACAGTACCCAAAGTTTGATGATGGTACGGTGTTGAAGTTTTATGTTCAATTTTCAACAATTTACACAGTTCTTTGAATAAGCTATTTTTATATTCCGTGCCTATGTCTGTCAAGATTGTTTTCATTTGTCCATAAATCAATATGAAATGCTCGAACACGGCTTTAGCGACTGTTATTGCGTGTTTGCTTGGGACTGGGATAGCTACCAAATATTTAGTTAGATCGCATATAATGGTAACTGCATATTCGTTTCCATTTATCGACTTCGGTAAAGGGCCTACTGTATCGATTTGTACAATATCGAATGCCTTCGGAGGTGTCTCCGTTATTGTCATTGGTTCTTTGATATGTTTATTAATTTTATTTTTCTTGCAGTGGATGCAGTTTTTTATATATTTTCTTATATCATTTTTCATGTTCAGCCAGCTATACTTCTGCTTGATCTTATCTGTCATGCGATTTATTCCTGGGTGGCCACCACTAATAGGATCGTCATGATATTTATGCAGAATTTCCTTTATTTTCCCGGGATTTGTCACGTATATAACCTTTGGGGTTAGAGCTATTGTTAACTTTTTGAGAACTTTATTACCCATTTCTATAAATTTGCCTACTGCAGTATAATTCTTTTTAAACAATTTGTCCCCTAAGGACAACTGTACTTGTACAAGTCCTAAATTGCCCGCTTCTCTTTCGAGCCTGGTAAAGAATTGTCCTAAGTCAATCTTATCCTCAACAATTAGGTTGCTTGTATCAAAATTGCTACAAATTTTCTTTCCTTTTTTGAAATAAAATTTCGGAGGATTGAAAACGAGCTCGACATTTCTTTTTACTTCAAATTTATTTAGCGTTTCGTATATTTTGGGGTTCTCTTTGTGACTTTCTTTAATTTCAGTTTTATTACTGATCTTTTTAGCTGCTGATCTTGTTGTTATTTTAAATATTTTATTTGCTTCTACTGACATATCTTTTAAATTTGTAATTGTTATGCGGGATAATGCATCCGCGATATGATTTTCTTTACCAGCTATATACTCCACTTCAAAATCGTACTCTTCTAAATCTAGTCTTACTCGTGTCAGCTTTGAGGAAGGACTTTTCATTGAAAATAGGTATGTTAGTGGGCGATGGTCGGTTTTAACTAGGAATTTTCTGCCATATACGTATGGTCTGAAGAAAGTTATGGCCCAATGGATGGCGGCTAATTCTTTTTCTATTGTAGCCTTGTTGGTTTCGCCTTTTGTAAAGGACCTTGAAGCGTAAGCAATTGGTAACTGTTTGCCATCGTGTTCTTGGCTAAGGACTGCACCACAAGCGTATCCACTAGCGTCTGTTGTTATGCAAAATTCTTTTCCGAAATCTGGGTATTGCAAGAGTTTTGGACTAATTAATGCTTCCTTTAAGTAGACAAAAGCTTTTTGACATTCTTCTGTCCATTCGAAGGCAACATTCTTTTTGCATAGCCTAGTTAACTTTCTAGAATGTTCTGCAAAATTCGGTACAAATCTTCTGTAATAATTACAGAAAGCTACGAATCTTTTAACTTCATCGGCTGTTTTCGGTATTGGATAGTTTTGAACGGTTTCAAATTTGCTTGGATCGGGTAATATTCCTTTGTTTGTGCATTTATGTCCTAAATAAGTTACTTCCTGACTGAAAAATAGGCATTTATCTGGATGTAATTTTAGGTTGTATTTTTGGCAAGTGGAGAATACGTCTCTTAGATTTTTTAGCATGTGATTTTCGGAACAGCCTAATACAACTAAGTCATCCATGTAGAGAAATGTATGTATGTATGTTTATTTGAACAATTTCCTGGCACAACAATTTGAAAAATTATTCTTACAGTGCCAGTCATGACTAGTATAATTGATATGAATCAAATGTAAATTTAAACAAAATAAAATTTAAAGCAAAAATTTAAAAATTTAAGTTAAAATAAATAAAGAAATAAATAGATAAATAAATAAATAACAATATTGCAACTTAACCTAAGAAGAATGGTATGGAAAAAGGAAGCGAAGGGAAGATAGAGAGATAGGATAGAAGTGTAGAAATTAGGATCGTTAAAGAAATGGAAGATAAAGAAGAGTATTCAAAGTAAGATTTGAAAGAGCCTACAAGTCATTATAAAAACTTATTAGGCATTCTTTAAAATGCTGTGCATTGGTAATCAATCTTAGTCTTGCTGGAAGAGAGTTCCAAAGACGGATCGAAGTAATGAAGAACTGGCGCTCGGACACTAGCATACGAAATTTAATGTGTGTGAGAAGCACTGACCTTGACGACTGTAGAAAAAGAAGCCGACTATAAAGGTAAAGAGGTTCTTTTGTATATATGATTTTGTGAAGGGTAGTTAGCGTTCTCACTTTTAGAAGATTATCGAAGGAAATGTTTAGCAACTTTTTAGCGTAGGATGAGACATGATCAAACCTTTTTAGCCCATATACATATCTAGCAATGTTGTTAAAGACAACATTTAATTTGTTCTTGCTTGCATAATCACAGCTTAAAAAAATTTCACAACTATATAGGAGCGTAGGTATTAAGTACGCTTTCGCCAAAAGTAGTCGTATATGCAATGGAGTAAAGTACTGTGTTAACCATAGTGTACGGAGCATACCATACACTTTTCCTACTGTGCGAAAAATGTGATCTTTCCATGTCAAAGTTTTGTTAAATACTATACCTAGGTTTTTTGCTGTATCAACGTATTCAATCACTGAATTTTCAAAGATAACTTTGTCTAAGCCATCTGTGTCTAACAACTTTCTATGAATAACAATACATTTAGACTTTTTAGGATTGAGACATAAGCCATTCATAGAAGCCCACAAGCCAATTTGCTTCAAATCATAATTTAAATTAGTAATACAAGAACTGATACGATCACTAGGACAGCACGTATATAATTGTACATCGTCGGCATAGATGTGAACGTTAGAATTCTGAAGAACATCGGGCAAGTCATTAATATATAAAGCAAATAACAGAGGCCCCAGGATAGAACCTTGTGGCACACCTCTTGAGACGTTTAAAAAGTCAGACCTTCTACCTCCGATACTTACGGCCTGAGTTCTGTCACCAAGGTATGATCTAATAAGGGTGGTGGCATGGCTCGAAAAATTAAATATATTTTCAAGCTTCTGGCAGAGCAAGGCATGGTCGACAGAATCAAATGCCTTCGAGTGATCAAGAAGTGTTAGAAACGCAATCCAATTTTCATCAACTCGCTCACGGATATCTTCTACTACAGATAATAGTGCTGTTGTGCAGCTTCTCTTAGATCTGAAACCAGACTGACTTTCTGTTAGGAGCTTGTTGTCATGCACATATGTAGAAATCTGCCGGTGTATGACTCGTTCGACTACCTTAGATAGAAACGGCAGAATGGCTATAGGCCTATACTCGTTGTTCGACTTTCGGATGGGGATGACTTTGGCAGCTTTCCAGTATGTCGGGAAAACACAGGTCGTCAAGATTGAATTGATCAAATATGTTATGTAGGGAAGTATTCTAGGGAGGATAATTTTTAAAAATTTAGCACATATACCGTCAAAACCCATAGCATTAGACTCCACAGAAAGTATGGCTTGCACTACATCACATTCATCAACACGAACAAAATTAAGAGGACTAACATTAATATTAGTATGAACACAATAATTTTCAGTACTTATACTATTTGTAGGAAGTGGCAGATTTACAAAATTTTTATTTATATCGTTCACGTCGACATCAGGGAGAACAGATGACTCTCCTTTGGGTTTACCTATCCCAATTTCCCTGATCTTTTTCCATGTTTCCCTCGAATTTACTGCAGAACTAAACTTATCCTTGTAGTACTCTTCCTTAGCCAACCTAATGGCTTTGGTGACAGACAGCCGAGCGGCTTTGAAGCAGTTTTGCGTTCCCTCAGTTTTGTAACGTTTCCAGCGGGAATAGGCAGAGTTACGTTGGCGAATTAAGTGACTGAGGTTAGCATTGAACCAAGGACAAGTTTTGTGCCTAGCTGATTTAAGTTTTACAGGAACATGGTTATCAAAGAGCCAATTTATATTACTTTGGAGGAACAGTGTCTGAGCATCAACCGATGCCAACGTGCGAATCACACCCCAATCGACTGACTCCACTTCTGCAGTAAGAGAACTGTAGTCTATGTTTCTGAAATCACGATAAGTAAACGAATTAGTTTCATATGAAGTTTGAAAATCATAAGTTAAAAATATAAGATCGTGTTTTGAGAAACAGGGTGCAGAAAATTGGCTATAGTGGAGAAATTTTTGAAGATCGTTTACGAAGAATAAATCAAGCAAGGACGAACTAGAGTTTGTGAAATGAGTTGGCAGTGTGGAGTTAGTTGGAAAAAGTCCTAAGGATTCCATACTTAACTTCAAGCTGGAATCCACGAGTAGGTTGCAGTTAAAATCTCCAGCGATTGTAATATAATTATAACTTAAGAGTAGAATTTGTAGAAAATCAATGAAACCGCTGAAATTTATTTGGCGATTGGGACGGTACACACAGCCGATGAGGAACTTATTGCTGTCTTCGGAAAACACCTCAACGAACACATACTCGACAGGATCACCAGGGTTAGAACTACAACACAATTTACAGGACAAACCACATTTAACATATATAGCAACACCGCCACCATGACCACTTCTATCAGCCCTAAAAAGTTGGTATCCATTTAATTTCACCAGGTCATTAGTATGGTGCGAAGTGAACCAGGTTTCAGATATACATATTAAATCAATGTCGGAACCTTCGCACAAGTATTTTAATTCGTCGAGCTTTTTGTATAAGCTTTGCGCATTGATGTGAATAATTTTAAGTCCTTTAGCTCGTTTGCATACTATGCGCAACATTGTGCGTAAGTTGTCTTCGGAACTTGACCACGTATTATTTAAGACCAACATTAAGATTAAGATTAAGTGATTTCGCCGCACTGCATTTAACTAATAAAAACTTAGTAGACATTTCGCTGAAAGTTAGAGTAGAGATAAAGAGAAAGAAGAAATGGATAGGATAGTAACAATAACAACATAAGACATGATTAATTAGATAATTATGAACATCCTTGGTCCCCATTAGAGACAGTATTAGTAAGTTGCGCGCCGTCATCACGAAAGGGATTTATGCTTCCGGCATCAGTTTCAACCATAGCTTCGAGAGCTTCCAAGCTAGGTACGCTTACAGGACTGTCGTTGGCTTTGCGTTTGATGTGAACGACACCCCTCATAGTGAATGCGGAAAATACCTTTTTTCTCCTCTTAAGACGAATAGCGGCTTTAAAAATTTCGTAATTAGATTTCGTGAGCGATGCATTTACAAAAATCGGTGCTTCAGAATTTATGCCAACATGAACTAATTTCAGACTTTTATTTGTATTATTTTCTTGACGCCTGAAATTCGAAATGGTTTTCAAGAGATGATTTCTATCTGCTGGTGTATGGAACTTAACGATCACAGCCGGATCTAACGCTCTGTCGTGCAGCTTTCGTGGCCGAAAGATGCCCTTTAGGGAAGGTGGCCGTATGTTAATGGTGGAACATAAAGTGTCGAAAATGTTATGCAAATTCTCTCCTTCCTGATAGGGAATTCCCGTGACACTGACCTCACATGAAGCAATTTGGCTTCCAATGTGGTTTTCTTGCTTTATAATGTTTTGTTTCAGGGTGGCAATTTCACCTTCTAGGCGCCCAATATGATCGAATGCGTTTTCCAGATGAGTGACTCTGTCGCTCAACAATCTCAGATCCTGTTGCAGCTCTTGCTTAAATCCCTGGAATTTATCCTCCAGCTTCTTGCAAACAAATGCAATTTGTCTCCTCTCGGAGTCCATAATTTGCTTAGTCAAGATATCAGTGAACTTGGCAAAGCGAACATCCATGCTACGAATTAGACTCATGGGTGAGTCACTGAAACGCGGGGCTATGGTCGCAGTTTCACCTTCAGTCTCGATTGTATCCTCACAACGACGCTTAGCAGACATGTTGTCCAATTAAAATAATAACTCGGGTGAGTAAACGAAAAACAGAGTGGCAGCACGAAAATAAATAAATCGACTTAGTAGTAGTGCTAACAGTTGGCAGATGGCGCTGAGTGTTCAATAATGTATGTATGCTTGTTTGTTGTCTGGTTCAAGCAAAAATGCGAAAAAGCAAAAACAAAAATTGTTGGTGCACCAAATTGGCAGATTGGCAGACTTCTTCACAAATAATGATGCGGATAGGCGGAACACAGGATTTTATATTCCACGATCATAAACCACTTTGTTCAACATAAACAAGTAGAGATTACAGCAAATCGTCACAAAAAACCAATTTTAATTAAGTTATTCAAGGGGACCGCGCAAAGTTGTTCATACACACACCAACCAATGCTTGGGATGGTTTGAGACCTGCGAATGCTAGGGTCATCATTCTTTGAAATGAATTTGGTGCTACTTTTAAACCGTAGGGTAGTCTTTTGAACCTATATGTGCCATTTTCGGCTGTAAATGAAGTTATATCCCTCGAATCTGGGTGTAGTTCGATTTGATGAAAACCTGACATAAGGTCTAGGCATGAAAAATATTTTGCTCTTCCAAGTTGGTCTAAAATGTCATCAATTCTTGGAAGTGGGAATTTGTCCGCTGCTAGCTTTTTATTTACTTGTCTGTAATCGACCACTAGTCTCCATCTTTTTTCTGTTTTTCCTGGAAGAGATTTTTTAGGGACTAGTAGGATTGGGCTATTATATTCCGATATGGAAGGTTCTATTATATCATCTTCTATTAGCTTATTTATTTGTTTGCTGATTTCTCCCTTCTGGGTTTGAGGCAATCTGTAATTTTTTATGTAAACGGGGTTGTCATCCTTCATGTATAATTTCTGTTTATAGAAATTATTAGAGGAGATTGGTTCGGTTTCTAATGCGAATATGTCTATAAATTCTGTGCAAAGTGTTGTTAATTGAGGGTTGACGAATTTTGGAAAATTTTTTGTTAATCTTTTTAATTTTTCTGTATCGGTGCAATTTTTACTGTGTGTTTGTGTTTTAATTAGTGTGTAATCATCTAAGTTTTCGGTATTGATTTTGTAATTTTGGATAGTTGTGTTTTTATGTGTAGTGTTAATGATTCTAACGAAAGTTTGATCCTTATTTGTTATTGTGTTTGCTATGAAAATGCCTTCAGATAATTCTTGGTGTGGGATAAAAATGTTTTTGTTATCGGTATTTACTTTAATTTGTCTAATAACTTCCGATCTAGCCGGAATTGTGATTGTGTTGACGGACAGACAATTTGTAAGATGCATTCTTATTGTTTGGGGAAAATCATATGGTCTTAGGATTAATTTATCCTCTGTTTTTCCATAGTCTAGAATGCAATTGTACTTTTTTATGAAATCCAGCCCTATTATTCCATCGCATGGAATTGGGAAATCGTCGTCTACGACATGAAATTTATGGTAAATAAGAAGGTCATCGCCTTTTAAGTCTGCTTTAATTGTGCCTAGAGTGCTGGTTATTCCCTGACCAATGCCTTTTAGATCTGTAATTTGTTCCGTATTTATTTTATGACTTTGATTAATTTGATTCTTTTTTATAATGGAGATGTCTGCTCCTGTATCGATTAAAAAGTTTGAAATTACATTATTTAGAGATGTCCTTGTTGCTATATAGCTGTTTAGATGTAAGTTTAGTACGCATATTTTTCTTTCTTTTACTCTTGAAGTGGAGCTTCTTGGTTTTCCGTCTGCGTGCAGCTGCGCACGTTACGGGTCTGGTTGTAGGGTCTGTTGCTATTTCGGGATTGTGATCCTCTTTGGTTATTGTTATAACTATTATTGTTGGAACTACTTGGTCTAGAATTGTTGTTGTACCTTGGTTGCGGTCTAAATCTCCTGTTTTGGTAATTCCCATAGTTGTTACTTCGGTAACCTCCACGGAAATTACTCCTGTACTGACCTTGTTGTCGTACATTTAAAATTGTATTAGAGCTGCATGTAATTTCGGTGCAGCTGTTTGTAAATTTAGAGATTGCGTCGTTCATCGTTGTGAACGTTCCTGCTTGCATGATCATTTTGACCTTGTCATTAGAGCAGTTTTTGCACATGGCTTTGACTGCTGCCTGTGTTGCATATCTCGTGGCTAGGTCTGGGTTTAATCCATCCGAGATATACGCTCCTTCTAGCGACCTTGTTATTTTCTCTACTTCCGCTGTGTACTGATTTGCAGTTTTGCTACGCTGCTGGATGTTCAGGAGTTTAGCGGTTAAAACTTCTACTGATTCACCCTTAATCGCGGTTTTTAATTTTAATTTTATTTGTTCTATCGTGCTTTCGTTGCTTATAAAATTCCTTGCCGTACCCTTCAGTTTTGTTTTTATCATGGTAATGGCCAATGCCTCGTGTGTATCCTTGACTTGCTCAAGTATATCGAGTGCATCTAGGAAACTATGTAGATTTTCCGGTTAACCATCAAACTCTGGTAATACTGACGAAGCAGTTTTGATAAATTCAACTACTGTTTGTGGCATTGTGACGTGTATTATTGGGACGTGTATTGGGTGTTGGTTTATACGCGTTGTTGTACAGTGTTTAATCGTCTCAATTTATTTTTTATATAATTTTTGATTAAAATAATAATTGCGATAATTAAACATGTAACCATAAATGCGACCAAAACTACCCATTTATCAGACAGTTCTTCTTTATTTTCAACAGGTATAGGCTGTGGTTCGTACTTAACTATTCTATTTTCAGAGTTTTTCTCTGCTGAACTTTCTTTACCAACTTCATATCCTGCTATACCTACTAGAATGCTGTTTACAGCAATTTTCCACCATGCTGCCATTTTAAAACAGTAAAAAATTTTTCTTCTTACATTTTTATTTTTATTTACTCAGTTTCCTTATTAATCTATTTATTTCTTCTTCTAATGTGGAACGGTATACTAAGTCTTTCATTGTGGGTTCTCTACCCATTCCTATATAGGACCAAACGTGTTTTAAATATTCTAAATTTTTCCTGTTGCCTCCCTTGTTACGAGGTCTTGACCTTTGTATTCCTATTTCTTCGTTTTCATGCTCTAGCTTATCAACAATATCATTGATTAATTCATAATCAAGATCAGGTGGTAGTGCATTATCCATAAGAAATAGGTATTTTTACATTCCAATTTACTCAATTTATTAACATTGATGAAAAATTTTGTCAAATTCTTTTTGAGTCTCAATCTCTTTCATTATTGATACTGACATGTAATTAAACTATTTATAATCCCTAAGCAAATTTAATTGCTACTGGTTTAGCGGCCATAAGGCGTGCTCAAATTATTCTAATATACTTATATTTTAATAGCTGCTATTCTTGCTGCCAGTCACCATATTTTGCGCTGCCAGTCTTGTTGAGTGTTGGGGTTTATTGTCATCAAATTATTCCACTCTTTTTTTTTTTTTTTTGCACTATACCGCCAGTTGGGTTGCTTCTATTATTCCACCCTTTTTATGCCTTTATTTGTGAAGCCCATTCGACGGATTTGCCACCAGGTAAGTCCAATTGTTTACCCGCCGTATATAGCGGTTTCATGAAAAGCAGGTAGGTATCCGCATAAAATGGTGTAGTGTCCTCACCAGTTGTAGCATCTACATTTTCCTCCTGTTTAGTGTTCAGTGTAGGCAGCTTATTAAATTCAAATTTACATGCTGAGAGCCAAAAACTGTATCTTCATCTTTAAACATTTGCAATAGAACGACCAAAACTGGCAGGATCGCCATGTAATGTGATGGCTTCTTAAATTATTTTGTTAATTTTATTTTATATCCTAAGCAAAGTGAATTGCTCCTGGCAGGATCGCCATGTAATGTGATTGAATCGCTGATGTGTAGCGTATGATCAGAATTGATTGTTCTTTATTCAAAAGCTTTCTCTTTTATACATTTCTAGCTTAACTTACGTATACAAACTTACACTAATACTTAGACGCTAAAAGTATTTGCATTGTGTGCAATGTCAGCACATAATTTGGTAGTTCACGTTGACCAACCGATAGAGTCGATCAGTCGTGCTGATCGATACGTGTGTTGGTCAAAGCGACGCATTGAGTAATGGGTTGACAATTTGATAGGTGTCAGTTGGTATATGCTGTTGAACTCCCGTGGGTTCAACATAATTTAAGTGGGTCAATATTTGAAGTGCATTGACAGTGAAAAGCATTCTGAGTAATGCTACAGTAGTTCTCTTTGAGAGATACTGAATGCGCCAGAGGAAGAGACGGATACTTGTTGCCATTGTGAAGCAACACGGCTTTGAGACTCTTGCATGAGCTGTCAATGAAGAGGCGCCACTCTTTTGGTTCGAAATCAATTCCGATTTCCTCGAACAGACCGGTCACGTCGTGGCAGAAGCAGAGCCCATCTTCGCTGATGAAGAAGTTGGAAAAAAGTTCGTGACGCTTCCTCTGACATGTGACTTTAACACTAGGATCCAGCAAATTCCACTGCATCAGTCTGGACGTCAAAAGTTCAGCATTGGACTTGGTTAGACCAAGATCTCTGATCAAATCATTCATGTCCTTTTGGTTGGGATAGTATGGATTTTTGTTATCAGCTAGTAAATTAAATCCTTCACCTTCATTGTCTTCCACACTCATGGAATCAGGGCTCTCACCGGAAGACACCTGCTCTTTCTCTGGAGGAGTAGGAACGGGGAGGCCAGAGCTGTGTGGAACTGGAGCCATGGATGAAGGAATGTCAGGATACATGATTTGACTTGCTTTTTTGATAGTCCGACGTTTGGAAGGGTCCACTATGCAGAAAAAGCAGTTGCTTGAATGGTCAGTGGGTTATCTCCAAACTCTTGGCACAGCAAACTTCATAGCTCTCTTTTCCCCTCTGTACCATCCTGAAAAAAAAAAATTAGAAAAGAAAAGTACTGTCTAATAAAAAAGTTATTACATAGAAACATTTATTTTACCCATAACAAAGCAATATAGTTTTAAAATGTCCTTATGCAGTTTTCACACGCGAAATGAGGTGCCCAGGATTTGTCTTGATCACCCACAGGCATGCCGAAATAAGCATTGTAAGCTTCGCACATCTTAAAATCTGTTTCCAAAGAGTACTTATTCGCTCTTGTTTTGATAAAATATCCGCAGACATAACAAAATGCATCTGCAGGATACTTGAAGCCTCGTGAAGCCATGTTTGAACGAATTTATCTGTAATAAAATAAGAAACAACTCTCAATAAATCACAAAAATGTTGCAAAATTTATTGCGACGACTTTGTTGTTTTAACTAGTGTTGGGCAGTATCGAGTACTTTTGTGTATTTACTACTTTGGTATCGATACTTTTAAGCATCGGGTACTGTCGATACTTTTCAGCATCGAGTACTGAGTACTTTTGGAATCGATACTGCCCAACACTAGTTTTAACACACACGAATGTAGAGAAAACAAGTTGTATGCGCTCGTGTATCAGTTTTCAACAAACAAGCATAAAAATAAACGCAGATAAGCGCTGCCATGGTCACAAAAGCAAAGTTATCTTGCGACAATAGCTGTTTTCTATACTTTTGGGACCTAACTGACTAGGAAATAACAATTACAACCCAGGGACAAAAACCTTGTTACATAGTGTAATCAAATTTTTGCGAAACAATTCGAAAGAAAACAATACGTCTAGAATTCACAACCAACACGAGGCCTTGTGAATACCCATTATTGCTTTTGGATAGTTGCTTTAAGGTGCAAGGAATAGTTGAATTCCGATAGATTTGAGCTTATGTTCGACAGACACGATAGAATTTTACCACAATATGAATGTGGTGAGCGTTTTGGCTAAGAGCCTTTGAGCAGTGGTATAATAAGGTTTAAGATTTCGCTGTACAGTACGACCAAACACTTATTTTCGAAAAGTACACTACAAACTTCGAAATTGATTGCAGCCTAATTCGAACGTTGATCCATGAACATACACATGTACATAGTTGCCGAAAGCGCTATGCGAACGAAATAAAAAGAAAACCGAATAAAGACGACTTTTTATACCAATTATCATATTTGGAATAAAAAGCAGACGAAATACAAAAAGGAGAAAATAACGAAGGCGAGAGAGAGTGGTGAATAGTCAGAAGAAATAGTTTGCTTTGATAAATCATTTCTGACTGCGCTGCTTATGA
Organism: Merzomyia westermanni; assembly: GCA_949987695.1. Lineage (NCBI taxonomy): Eukaryota > Metazoa > Arthropoda > Insecta > Diptera > Tephritidae > Merzomyia > Merzomyia westermanni. The sequence goes on along the minus strand of OX465292.1, from coordinate 130,624,648 downwards.
CAAAACGTGCCATTTTGACAGCTGTAAAATACTTTGCATATTTTTTCTGTATTTTGTTTGCTAGAAAGCAATTAAATTGAATGATAATCGAGATACTACAAAGGAAGAATGGCAGAATTAATGGAAAGTCTGTCGCAATCTATCGCGCGCATAGAGGAGTATACCCGTCATCCGGAGGTTGAACACGCTTTGCTTGAGCAAATTTTAATACGAGCAGAAAAGCTGGATAAATACTATGAGCGATTCGTGAAAGCTCATGAAAAACAAATGGAGCGTGTCCCAAAGCAGGCAAAAAGGTTTGACCAAATGGCGGCGCAAGTCGAAAGATCTTATTTTGCCGCACATTCCGTACTTGCGGCCAAACGAAAGGTTTTAACGCCATCGCAACCGCCCATTGCTGCAGCACCACAACCTTTGGCGGTGCAGGTTAATTGTCCATATCAACAGCATGATTTTAAAAACACTTGGGGGGATTTCGATGGAACAATCACAAAGTGGCCTGGGTTTCGCGACCGGTTTATGGCAGCCATACACAATAATCAAAACGTTTCTCCGGCATTTAAGTTTTCTTATTTGAAGAAATCATTGATAGGCAAGGCAGCGCGTACCCTGGGGAAATTGCAGCTTACTGACGAGAATTATACTGAGGCTTGGGCGCGGTTGAATCCGCTGTATGATAGAAAGTACCCAATATGCCGAGAACATTTGCGTCAGCTTTTGCGTTTGCCAAGGATTGAAGGCACACCTAGATCAAATGATCTACAACGAATGTCGAATGTTACGCACGAGGTACTGCGTCGGCTTCGTGCACAGGGGGTTCCGGATGATGGATGGGATATGATGGTTGTCCGCATACTCCATGAGCGGCTCGATTCTGAGACTAGCAAACAATGGGAACTACAACGGGAATCAGAGATGCCAGCCATAAAACAGATGTTGAAATTTTTAGATCGCCAAGCTTCAGCTCTTGCAAATGCAGCTGATGCATATCGTGAACGAACATACGGGGAAAATGAGGCTCGGTTGAATAGTCGTGGACTTGGGTCAAATGGAGGTCACATAAAGAAAACTGGAAAAAACGCGAATAGCACAGCTACAAGTAATGGGAGGAACTGCATTGCCCATGGACGAGTAAGCCCCTTATGTGCCATACCTTCTACGTTTGGAAAACCGTAGGTTTTCGGGGGGACTGTTTAATATTGAACGTATGGCAGCCTGCGAGTTGCATGAATGACATGAATAAATGAAGACTGGCAACCCAGTTAGTTATAATATGAGAACAAAACTGAACGTGTTGGTTATTTTCGGTGGTGCGAGTTTTGGTTGTTTTGGGATGGTTTGTAGTCTTGTTTCTTTGCAGGTTTATGTGCAAGGGGCGAGTGCCTGTCCCTGAATTAAACAGACATGGCTCGTGGATTATAGCACACTGGCCCATATTTTGGAACTTTTTGATTTATCCCAGTCGATGTTATTCGCTATTTATCTAACAGTATAACAGAATGTTTCCATTTCTTTATATGTTTCAGCTCGCTTTGTTTGTTCCCTTTTTTGATGGACTTATGTTGTTGTTAGTTTGAACTCACACCTATTATGCCCTTGAATCTGTAAAGTTTTGGTGGCTGCTGATAAACGTTCGCTAACGAAGCGCTTGGCTATTGCTGTTTATCAGAAAATCTCCCGGGCTTCGGGCCTTGTCCTAAAACGAAATTGCATGCCATAATCGGTTACTACATAATTACATTGGTTGGCGTAGTTCATCTTCATCTGTATTCCGTTCCCTAGAGTTGGGGTTTCTCTACGTACTTCTGCTATGTGCCATTCGCTCTGACAACGAGCTACCACCTGTTGATTTAGGTCTGCGAGCCCGACCTATGGACCCCTCGTAGCAGGATGGGTTAGCGCTAATCAGCCGCATATGGCTATCGCGTTGCATCCCACTTGGCCTTGTTCGACCGAGACTTGAGCTGCTCGTAAATTGGGTGCGCCTAGGGATGACGCTCGTGGTGTAACTGCGCGCGGCGATGGTTTTGCCCTGTTTAGTTTGCTCCCCGATAGGAACCTAGGTGAAGCACATATTCGGGGGTTTTGCGAGACGCCTTCGACTCATCGTGCCCAAGGGGTGCCGGTGTCTCTCTTTCTCTTCTATCGTTTTTGCTTTCCTTTTTCCGGGCATGATTCTCCTTCGTTGGAGTGCTGCGACTTTTCCGCGGAACCCCTTTAATTTTTTCTGACTTTTCACTTACGCCCTAATTCTAGTGTGGTAACAACATTCGTTTTACCATTTCGCCAATTTCTGCATCACTATAATCACTTTCGTCAGATGATATATTCAGTATTTAATTAAATATCAAAATATCGTCCTTTCGGAATTGCGTTCAGCTTATCGTTTCACAACCAAAACCATGAAATATGCAAAACAGCTGACAGGTTAACTAGAGTTTAACCCTGCCGAATTGACCGCTTAAACTACGTTTAAACTTCGTTTAAAGTTGACTGAAAAACTGTTTAAGCTTAGTTTAACTGACAAATTGAGTTAAAGTTGTACTGAAAAACCGGGCCTTAGGGTGTTCAGTGTACGCAGTAATTAACTTAATATTACAAGAGTTAAAGCATGCCGTGGATTAACGTTGTCTCTCTCATTAAATCGGTTTAATAGCACAAATTCACATGGATCGTAGCATACACAGAGGTATACCATCATATAGCCGTACGTACATAGATCAATAAAATAATAATCGAGAGTTGGTTGTAAACAATATCAAAATATCTTTACGGATGGAGTCGGTGGAGTGTGCACTGACACCCAGATACTTGCCTTTATTTGTAATCATTGGGTGCGTTCCGGAGGGGCAACGGTTGTAAACCGTCAGCTGATCATTGGCGTTTCAGAAACAGGTGGGCCATACCCCAATTAGTGAGCAGAAAACTTTTCTGCTACATACGCTCAATGTGTTTTCAATTGCCCAGAGCACGCTCATGTAATGTGATTGAATCGCTGATGTGTAGCGTATGATCAGAATTGATTGTTCTTTATTCAAAAGCTTTCTCTTTTATACATTTCTAGCTTAACTTACGTATACAAACTTACACTAATACTTAGACACTAAAAGTATTTGCATTGTGTGCAATGTCAGCACATAATTTGGTAGTTCACGTTGACCAACCGATAGTGTCGATCAGTCGTGCTGATCGATACGTGTGTTGGTCAAAGCGACGCATTGAGTAATGGGTTGACAATTTGATAGGTGTCAGTTGGTATATGCTGTTGAACTCCCGTGGGTTCAACATAATTTAAGTGGGTCAATATTTGAAGTGCATTGACAGTGAAAAGCATTCTGAGTAATGCTACACCATCCGCCTTATGAATAGTCGTATACACTTGAAGGCAATTGTATACGACTATTAAAGCGACTTATTGACCTACTTAGGGTTTGTTTGCGTTTACAAAATTTTAATTGTTTTTCGGCTCTTATTGCCATTATTGCATAAGAATTTTTTTTTTTTTCACTTGTTTACATTTGTTTCTCGTTTGTCATTATTGCATTTATATATATTTTTTTTTCTTTTTATTTTCAGTCGTTTACATTTATTTATTTAGTGTATAGTTGTATTTTGAACATAATATGTGGTTTTTATTTTCTTTGGCTTGTGCCTGTTTATTAAAGTGAGTAAACTGGATTGCTGGTGGTGAGTGGTGTTATACTGTTTTAAGTCTATTCTTATGAATTATGATTTCTTTTTTGTTTTTATTGCTATTTCCTATGCTATGTGGAATTAAAGTAAAATTGTTGTTCTTATCAATATTTTTAACTCTATATTGTCCATTATATCTATTTTCTAGCTTATGGGAGGCCTCTTCTCTAACTAATACTAAATATCCTATGTTAATTTCCTCACTATAGCTGTTCTTATCATAATTCGTTTTTTGTTTTTCTTTAGCCTCTTGGACTAATTTACTAGCTCTTTGCTCGGCTATTTGGAGTCTATATTTTACCTCTTTGTAGTAAGCTTCGTGATTGTATAGTGGGCTGATTATATTTTCTTTTAAAAATTCGTAATTTGGTGGGTTTTTTCCAAATATGAGTTCAAAAGGGCAATATTTATGTGTGGTGGATGGCGTCGTATTGTAGCAATACGCGAAATATTTGAGGTATTCATCCCAATCGTCTTTGTCACTGGATATGTATGCGCGTATATATTCATTGAATGTTCGGTGACTGCGTTCTACAGTACCCAAAGTTTGATGATGGTACGGTGTTGAAGTTTTATGTTCAATTTTCAACAATTTACACAGTTCTTTGAATTTATATTCCGTGCCCATGTCTGTCAAGATTGTTTTCATTTGTCCATAAATCAATATGAAATGCTCGAACACGGCTTTAGCGACTGTTATTGCGTGTTTGCTTGGGACTGGGATAGCTACCAAATATTTAGTTAGATCGCATATAATGGTAACTGCATATTCGTTTCCATTTATCGACTTCGGTAAAGGGCCTACTGTATCGATTTGTACAATATCGAATGCCTTCGGAGGTGTCTCCGTTATTGTCATTGGTTCTTTGATATGTTTATTAATTTTATTTTTCTTGCAGTGGATGCAGTTTTTTATATATTTTCTTATATCATTTTTCATGTTCAGCCAGCTAAACTTCTGCTTGATCTTATCTGTCATGCGATTTATTCCTGGGTGGCCACCACAAATAGGATCGTCATGATATTTATGCAGAATTTCCTTTATTTTCCCGGGATTGGTCACGTATATAACCTCTGGGGTTAGAGCTATTGTTAACTTTTTGAGAACTTTATTACCCATTTCTATAAATTTGCCTACTGCAGTATAATTCTTTTTAAACAATTTGTCCCCTAAGGACAACAGTACTTGTACAAGTCCTAAATTGCCGGCTTCTCTTTCGAGGCTGGTAAAGAATTGTCCTAAGTCAATCTTATCCTCAACAATTAGGTTGCTTGTATCAAAATTGCTACAAATTTTCTTTCCTTTTTTGAAATAAAATTTCGGAGGATTGAAAACGAGCTCGACATGTCTTTTTACTTCAAATTTATTTAGTGCTTCGTATATTTTGGGGTTCTCTTTGTGACTTTCTTTAATTTCAGTTTTATTACTGATCTTTTTAGCTGCTGATCTTGTTGTTATTTTGAATATTTTATTTGCTTCTACTGACATATCTTTTAAATTTGTAATTGTTATGCGGGATAATGCATCCGCGATATGATTTTCTTTACCAGCTATATACTCCACTTCAAAATCGTACTCTTCTAAATCTAGTCTTACTCGTGTCAGCTTTGAGGAAGGACTTTTCATTGAAAATAGGTATGTTAGTGGGCGATGGTCGGTTTTAACTAGGAATTTTCTGCCATATACGTATGGTCTGAAGAAAGTTATGGCCCAATGGATTGCGGCTAATTCTTTTTCTATTGTAGACTTGTTGGTTTCGCCTTTTGTAAAGGACCTTGAAGCGTAAGCAATTGGTAACTGTTTGCCATCGTGGTCTTGGCTAAGGACTGCACCACAAGCGTATCCACTAGCGTCTGTTGTTATGCAAAATTCTTTTCCGAAATCTGGGTATTGCAAGAGTTTTGGACTAATTAATGCTTCCTTTAAGTAGACAAAAGCTTTTTGACATTCTTCTGTCCATTCGAAGGCAACATTCTTTTTGCATAGCCTAGTTAACTTTCTAGAATGTTCTGCAAAATTCGGTACAAATCTTCTGTAATAATTACAGAAAGCTACGAATCTTTTAACTTCATCGGTATTGGATAGTTTTGAACGGTTTCGAATTTGCTTGGATCGGGTAATATTCCTTTGTTTGTGCATTTATGTCCTAAATAAGTTACTTCCTGACTGAAAAATAGGCATTTATCTGGATGTAATTTTAGGTTGTATTTTCGGCAAGTGGAGAATACGTCTCTTAGATTTTTTAGCATGTGATTTTCGGAACAGCCTAATACAACTAAGTCATCCATGTAGAGAAATGCTTGGGATGGTTTGAGACCTGCGAATGCTAGGGTCATCATTCTTTATTGAGTTAAAGTTGTACTGAAAAACCGGGCCTTAGGGTGTTCAGTGTACGCAGTAATTAACTTAATATTACAAGAGTTAAAGCATGCCGTGGATTAACGTTGTCTCTCTCATTAAATCGGTTTAATAGCACAAATTCACATGGATCGTAGCATACACAGAGGTATACCATCATATAGCCGTACGTACATAGATCAATAAAATAATAATCGAGAGTTGGTTGTAAACAATATCAAAATATCTTTACGGATGGAGTCGGTGGAGTGTGCACTGACACCCAGATACTTGCCTTTATTTGTAATCATTGGGTGCGTTCCGGAGGGGCAACGGTTGTAAACCGTCAGCTGATCATTGGCGTTTCAGAAACAGGTGGGCCATACCCCAATTAGTGAGCAGAAAACTTTTCTGCTACATACGCTCAATGTGTTTTCAATTGCCCAGAGCACGCTCATGTAATGTGATTGAATCGCTGATGTGTAGCGTATGATCAGAATTGATTGTTCTTTATTCAAAAGCTTTCTCTTTTATACATTTCTAGCTTAACTTACGTATACAAACTTACACTAATACTTAGACACTAAAAGTATTTGCATTGTGTGCAATGTCAGCACATAATTTGGTAGTTCACGTTGACCAACCGATAGTGTCGATCAGTCGTGCTGATCGATACGTGTGTTGGTCAAAGCGACGCATTGAGTAATGGGTTGACAATTTGATAGGTGTCAGTTGGTATATGCTGTTGAACTCCCGTGGGTTCAACATAATTTAAGTGGGTCAATATTTGAAGTGCATTGACAGTGAAAAGCATTCTGAGTAATGCTACACCATCCGCCTTATGAATAGTCGTATACACTTGAAGGCAATTGTATACGACTATTAAAGCGACTTATTGACCTACTTAGGGTTTGTTTGCGTTTACAAAATTTTAATTGTTTTTCGGCTCTTATTGCCATTATTGCATAAGAATTTTTTTTTTTTTCACTTGTTTACATTTGTTTCTCGTTTGTCATTATTGCATTTATATATATTTTTTTTTCTTTTTATTTTCAGTCGTTTACATTTATTTATTTAGTGTATAGTTGTATTTTGAACATAATATGTGGTTTTTATTTTCTTTGGCTTGTGCCTGTTTATTAAAGTGAGTAAACTGGATTGCTGGTGGTGAGTGGTGTTATACTGTTTTAAGTCTATTCTTATGAATTATGATTTCTTTTTTGTTTTTATTGCTATTTCCTATGCTATGTGGAATTAAAGTAAAATTGTTGTTCTTATCAATATTTTTAACTCTATATTGTCCATTATATCTATTTTCTAGCTTATGGGAGGCCTCTTCTCTAACTAATACTAAATATCCTATGTTAATTTCCTCACTATAGCTGTTCTTATCATAATTCGTTTTTTGTTTTTCTTTAGCCTCTTGGACTAATTTACTAGCTCTTTGCTCGGCTATTTGGAGTCTATATTTTACCTCTTTGTAGTAAGCTTCGTGATTGTATAGTGGGCTGATTATATTTTCTTTTAAAAATTCGTAATTTGGTGGGTTTTTTCCAAATATGAGTTCAAAAGGGCAATATTTATGTGTGGTGGATGGCGTCGTATTGTAGCAATACGCGAAATATTTGAGGTATTCATCCCAATCGTCTTTGTCACTGGATATGTATGCGCGTATATATTCATTGAATGTTCGGTGACTGCGTTCTACAGTACCCAAAGTTTGATGATGGTACGGTGTTGAAGTTTTATGTTCAATTTTCAACAATTTACACAGTTCTTTGAATTTATATTCCGTGCCCATGTCTGTCAAGATTGTTTTCATTTGTCCATAAATCAATATGAAATGCTCGAACACGGCTTTAGCGACTGTTATTGCGTGTTTGCTTGGGACTGGGATAGCTACCAAATATTTAGTTAGATCGCATATAATGGTAACTGCATATTCGTTTCCATTTATCGACTTCGGTAAAGGGCCTACTGTATCGATTTGTACAATATCGAATGCCTTCGGAGGTGTCTCCGTTATTGTCATTGGTTCTTTGATATGTTTATTAATTTTATTTTTCTTGCAGTGGATGCAGTTTTTTATATATTTTCTTATATCATTTTTCATGTTCAGCCAGCTAAACTTCTGCTTGATCTTATCTGTCATGCGATTTATTCCTGGGTGGCCACCACAAATAGGATCGTCATGATATTTATGCAGAATTTCCTTTATTTTCCCGGGATTGGTCACGTATATAACCTCTGGGGTTAGAGCTATTGTTAACTTTTTGAGAACTTTATTACCCATTTCTATAAATTTGCCTACTGCAGTATAATTCTTTTTAAACAATTTGTCCCCTAAGGACAACAGTACTTGTACAAGTCCTAAATTGCCGGCTTCTCTTTCGAGGCTGGTAAAGAATTGTCCTAAGTCAATCTTATCCTCAACAATTAGGTTGCTTGTATCAAAATTGCTACAAATTTTCTTTCCTTTTTTGAAATAAAATTTCGGAGGATTGAAAACGAGCTCGACATGTCTTTTTACTTCAAATTTATTTAGCGCTTCGTATATTTTGGGGTTCTCTTTGTGACTTTCTTTAATTTCAGTTTTATTACTGATCTTTTTAGCTGCTGATCTTGTTGTTATTTTGAATATTTTATTTGCTTCTACTGACATATCTTTTAAATTTGTAATTGTTATGCGGGATAATGCATCCGCGATATGATTTTCTTTACCAGCTATATACTCCACTTCAAAATCGTACTCTTCTAAATCTAGTCTTACTCGTGTCAGCTTTGAGGAAGGACTTTTCATTGAAAATAGGTATGTTAGTGGGCGATGGTCGGTTTTAACTAGGAATTTTCTGCCATATACGTATGGTCTGAAGAAAGTTATGGCCCAATGGATTGCGGCTAATTCTTTTTCTATTGTAGACTTGTTGGTTTCGCCTTTTGTAAAGGACCTTGAAGCGTAAGCAATTGGTAACTGTTTGCCATCGTGGTCTTGGCTAAGGACTGCACCACAAGCGTATCCACTAGCGTCTGTTGTTATGCAAAATTCTTTTCCGAAATCTGGGTATTGCAAGAGTTTTGGACTAATTAATGCTTCCTTTAAGTAGACAAAAGCTTTTTGACATTCTTCTGTCCATTCGAAGGCAACATTCTTTTTGCATAGCCTAGTTAACTTTCTAGAATGTTCTGCAAAATTCGGTACAAATCTTCTGTAATAATTACAGAAAGCTACGAATCTTTTAACTTCATCGGTATTGGATAGTTTTGAACGGTTTCGAATTTGCTTGGATCGGGTAATATTCCTTTGTTTGTGCATTTATGTCCTAAATAAGTTACTTCCTGACTGAAAAATAGGCATTTATCTGGATGTAATTTTAGGTTGTATTTTCGGCAAGTGGAGAATACGTCTCTTAGATTTTTTAGCATGTGATTTTCGGAACAGCCTAATACAACTAAGTCATCCATGTAGAGAAATGCTTGGGATGGTTTGAGACCTGCGAATGCTAGGGTCATCATTCTTTGAAATGAATTTGGTGCTACTTTTAAACCGTAGGGTAGTCTTTTGAACCTATATGTGCCATTTTCGGCTGTAAATGAAGTTATATCCCTCGAATCTGGGTGTAGTTCGATTTGATGAAAACCTGACATAAGGTCTAGGCATGAAAAATATTTTGCTCTTCCAAGTTGGTCTAAAATGTCATCAATTCTTGGAAGTGGGAATTTGTCCGCTGCTAGCTTTTTATTTACTTGTCTGTAATCGACCACTAGTCTCCATCTTTTTTCTGTTTTTCCTGGAAGTGATTTTTTAGGGACTAGTAGGATTGGGCTATTATATTCCGATATGGAAGGTTCTATTATATCATCTTCTATTAGCTTATTTATTTGTTTGCTGATTTCTCCCTTCTGGGTTTGAGGCAATCTGTAATTTTTTATGCATTGGACTTGGTTAGACCAAGATCTCTGATCAAATCATTCATGTCCTTTTGGTTGGGATAGTATGGGTTTTTGTTATCAGCTAGTAAATTAAATCCTTCACCTTCATTGTCTTCCACACTCATGGAATCAGGGCTCTCACCGGAAGACACCTGCTCTTTCTCTGGAGGAGTAGGAACGGAGAGGCCAGAGCTGTGTGGAACTGGAGCCATGGATGAAGGAATGTCAGAATACATGATTTGACTTGCTTTTTTGATAGTCCGACGTTTGGAAGGGTCCACTATGCAGAAAAAGCAGTTGCTTGAATGGTCAGTGGGTTATCTCCAAACTCTTGGCACAGCAAACTTCATAGCTCTCTTTTCCCCTCTGTACCATCCTGAAAAAAAAAAATTTGAAAAGAAAAGTACTGTCTAATAAAAAAGTTATTACATAGAAACATTTATTTTACCCATAACAAAGCAATATAGTTTTAAATCCTTCACCTTCATTGTCTTCCACACTCATGGAATCAGGGCTCTCACCGGAAGACACCTGCTCTTTCTCTGGAGGAGTAGGAACGGGGAGGCCAGAGCTGTGTGGAACTGGAGCCATGGATGAAGGAATGTCAGGATACATGATTTGACTTGCTTTTTTGATAGTCCGACGTAACAAAGCAATATAGTTTTAAAATGTCTTACCTTCCAAAGTCCTTTTGCAGTTTTCACACGCGAAATGAGGTGCCCAGGATTTGTCTTGATCACCCACAGGCATGCCGAAATAAGCATTGTAAGCTTCGCACATCTTAAAATCTGTTTCCAAAGAGTACTTATTCGCTCTTGTTTTGATAAAATATCCGCAGACATAACAAAATGCATCTGCAGGATACTTGCAGCCTCGTGAAGCCATGTTTGAACGAATTTATCTGTAATAAAATAAGAAACAACTCTCAATAAATCACAAAAATGTTGCAAAATTTATTGCGACGACTTTGTTGTTTTAACTAGTGTTGGGCAGTATCGAGTACTTTTGTGTATTTACTACTTTGGTATCGATACTTTTAAGCATCGGGTACTGTCGATACTTTTCAGCATCGAGTACTGAGTACTTTTGGAATCGATACTGCCCAACACTAGTTTTAACACACACAAATGTAGAGAAAACAAGTTGTATGCGCTCGTGTATCAGTTTTCAACAAACAAGCATAAAAATAAACGCAGATAAGCGCTGCCATGGTCACAAAAGCAAAGTTATCTTGCGACAATAGCTGTTTTCTATACTTTTGGGACCTAACTGACTAGGAAATAACAACTACAACCCAGGGACAAAAACCTTGTTACATAGTGTTATGAAAGTGTCAAAGAGATCGACTATAAACCTTGGACATTAATGAAGCACAAACAAAACACAACAAATGTGGGCATGCCACATCCCACTTTTCCAAAGTTATGTAAAGCTTGACTCAAGGACACATATATCCAAATATCGTTGACTTATACCAAATTAGGTCAGAGTTATGACGAATTGAAATTTGATATAGCCTGGGGGCGTGGCACCGCCCACTTTTCCAAAACTATATATAGCATATGCCGTACCCAGCCAACTTCTGAACCTATTATGAAAGTTTCAAAGAGATCGACTATAAACCTTGGACATTAATGAAGCAAAAACAAAACACAACAAATGTGGGCATGACATAGCCCACACGTATATATCCAAATATCATTGATTATGACCAAATAAGTTCAGAGTTTTCCAAAACTATATATAGCATATGCCGTACCTAGCTAACTTCTGAACCTATTATGAAAGTTTCAAAGAGATCGACTATAAACCTTGGACATTAATGAAGCACAAAGAAAACCCAACAAATGTGGGAATGACAAAGCCCACTTTTCCAAAATTATTTAAATCTTGACTAAAGGACACGTATATATCCAAATATCATTGATTAAGACCAAATAAGTTCAGAGTTATGATGACCTGAAATTTTATATAGCCTGCGGGAGTGGCACCGCCCACTTTTCCAAAACTATATATAGCATATGCCGTACCCAGCTAACTTCTGAACCTATTATGAAAGTTTCAAAGAGATCGACTATAAACCTTGGACAAAGCACAAAGAAAACCCACCAAATGTGGGTATGGCACAGCCCACTTTTCCAAATTATTTAAATCTTGACTAAACGACACGTATATATGAAAATATCATTTATTTAGACCAAGTAAGTTCAGAGTTATGACGACCTGAAAATTTATATAACCTGCGGGAGTGGCACCGCCAACTTTTCCAAAACTATATATAGCCTATGCCGTAGCCAGCTAACTTCTGAACCTATTATGAAAGTGTCAAAGAGATCGACTATAAACCTTGGACATTAATGAAGCACAAACAAAACACAACAAATGTGGGCATGGCACATCCCACTTTTTCAAAATTATTTAAATCTTGACTAAAGGACACGTATAAATCCAAATATCATTGATTTAGACCAAATTAGTTCAGAGTTATGAGAAATTGAAATTTTATATAGCCTGGCGGGGTGGCCCCGCTCACTTTTCCAAAACTATATATAGCCTATGGCGTACCCAGCTAACTTCTGAACCTATTATGAAAGTTTTATAGAAATGGACTATAAACTTTGGACCTTAATGAAGTACAAACAAAACACAACAAATGTGGGAATGACAAAGCCCACTTTTCTAAAATTATTTAAATCTTGACTAAAGGACACGTATATATCCAAATATCATTGATTAAGACCAAATAAGTTCAGAGTTATGATGACCTGAGATTTTATATAACTTGAGGGAGTGGCACCGCCCAATTTTCCAAAACTATATGTAGGTTTAAAATAATTACTGACGTAGTTTTTAGTTGTATTTAACATTTATTTAATAACTTTAGTTTGTAAGACACTTAGATTTAGTTTGTACATATTTAATGAGTTTGTTAGAATTATATTAGCACTTATTTCTACTTTGTTTTAGCACTAATTTTTAAGTTAGTTTTTAAGTGTACGCGCGTCGGAATTTAAAATGGAACTCCCTGTTCGTTCTCGTCGTTGGCGTCGTCGCAGTCTTTGTCTGTTTCGTCAAGTTCTGTTCGTTGAGTTGCCAGATGACGTGGCGCTACCAGATTGTGTTCCCACATTCGGCCTTCCTCACTTATCGTTCGGCCCGAACGATGGCTCCCATTTCTTCATATATTCGGCGACTGTGGTGGTGCTCCCAGGACCTTCACCTTCGCCCACCTTTTCCACCTCATACCTATCATGGGCCAGGGGTTTTACTACTTTATATGGACCAAAATACTTGGGCCTCAACCTCATACTGGTTCCGAACTGCGTTCGCTTAATGGCTACGAGCTCGTTCGATTTATATTTAACCGCGTCCTTCCTTTTAGCATTAAAACTTATTTTATTTTCATTTTGTATTAGTTCAATATTTCTCTTAGCTTCCTGACGTATTTCCTCGCGTTCTGAGTCTAACTCTTCAATAGCTGCTATCTCCAAAAGGTCTTTAAATTCTGGCAATCCCGAAACCCGCATATTTAACCCCGTCAAAATTTTGAATGGCGAAACTTTAGTGCTACGCGTTGACGTATTGTTAATAGTTTGTTGCACACGATTTATGTGCTTATACCAATTCCCCGGTTCTTCTCTGCACAGCTTTGATACCATTGGAGCAACGATCTGATGTATTCGTTCCACTTGACCGTTCCCTCGAGGTACGCCTGTCGCAATCAACAAATGTTGGATGCATGCATTTTCACAGTACTCTTTGAAGAGATTACTTGTGAAGGCAGCACCTCTATCCGTTATAACGCGCCTTGGATTTCCGAAAATTGCTGCTTGATTCGATAGTCGATCGACAACGGCCTCCGCACCTGTGTTTTTAGTAGGGTATAGCCATACGAACTTGGAGAAAGAATCGACAACTACCAGGATATAATTGTATTGTTTTTTCGTTTGTTCCATAGGACCAACATGGTCTATGTGTAATGTGCATAAAGGTCGATCCTCCTTATCAATAGCATTTAGGAATCCTTCTTTTTTCCCTGCCTTTGCGTTTGTGACTAAGCATTCGACACAGCTTTTAACGATTTTCTCAGCTTTCGATCTGATGTTGGGTATGAAGAATGATATTTCGATGGCATCTTGAGTCTTCTTTGACGAAAGATGTCCTTGCTTATGAGCCAGCCTCACGATTTCCTCTTCCATTAGCGGTGGCATCACTAGCAGTTCTTTGACTTGGTCTTTGTAAAGAACGTCATGTTTTACGAAAAAGTCTTCATACTCGCCCTTTTCAAGAGCCTTACAAACCGCGCGTATCCAATCGTCTTGCCTTTGAGCTTCTTTAAGTCTGTGAATTAGAGAATCTTCTAACAAGGGACATGCCATCCTACTTAAGGCATCGACGTGACGCATTTTTGACCCGCTCCTATGTTCGATTACATAGTCATAGTCTTGCAACATCATCGCCCAACGTGATACCCTTAGGGGAATATCTTTTTTTTTCATGGTCATTGTGAAAGCGTTGCAATCCGTGACGATTTTGAAAGGGATTCCCAACAAATACACCCTCCACTTCTTGAGCGCCTCGACTATGGCCAACACTTCTAACTCGTAGGCGTGGTACTTCTCCTCTACGGCCGTAGTCTTCCGGCTCATATACTGAATGGGGTGTAGTTGTTGGTCTTCACTATTCTTCTGCAAAAGTACGGCTCCGTAGCCGTACATTGATGCGTCTGTATGAACCTCGGTTACTGCCTTTGGATTATACAATCGCAAAACTGGTGATTTGGCCAACGCCTCTATCAGTTGCCGAAACGCCATCCGCTGTTCCTCCTTAAAACCGAACTTCGTATCTTTCCGCAACAGGTCAGATAGTGGTTTGGCGATCACTGCGTAACCTTCGATGAATCGCCGAAAGTAAGAAGTCAGTCCAAGAAACCGTTGGACACCTTTCCTATCAACAGGTTCCTTGAACAACTTTACTGCGTTGGTTTTGGCTTCCGCGGCCTTATGGTGCCGTTCTCCAAAATGTATCCCAAGAAATCTACCTTTGTTTTCAGGAATTGACATTTCTCCCATTTGATGCGTAAATTATAATCTGATGCCCTGTCTAGAACAGCCTTAAGTTTCTCTATTCCTTCGTCTAAATCCACTGAGGGGATTATAAGATCGTTCATGTATGCTACAACGATACCGCTTTTTATCAAGTCTCTGAAAACAGCAAAGATATATCGCGTGAACACAGCAGGGGAATTTGAAATTCCAAATGGCACATAAAGAAACTCATATTGACCTTGGTGGGTAACAAATGATGTATACTTTCGTGACCCCTCTTCTACTGGAACATGAAAAAATCCGTTTCTTAAATCTAAGGTGGTAAAAAGTCGTGCTCCTTGCAGCTTCTCAAGGACATCGTCCATGAGTGGAATCGGAAAATTGTCCCTCATAATTTTTTCATTAAGGCGGCGATAGTCGCAACACAGCCTCTTGGTGCCATCCTTCTTTGCTACCAATACGATAGACGATGCATACTCGGAAACACTAGGACAAATAATGCCTTCTTCGAGCCATTCTGTTATCTGTTTATCAACAATGCATCTATCTGAGTACGACATTCGCCTCGGATCTTGGAATACTGGGTTGTCGTCGGTTAAGCAAATTTTCATGCTAACTGGTGACTCACGCGGTTTCTGAGGTGTATAGGCATTGATGAAGCTTTCTACCTCTTTCTCATAGTTGGCCTCAACGTGTGATAGATCTATATTGCGCATCTCTTTTCCCTCCGGTTGCACTTCTAGGCATAAGTTTTTAAACTCATCAAACAAAACTGTGGAAGGTTTGGACTCTTGTTCCATTTTTTCCCCCTTTTGTTTAAACTCGACGTTATTTTCGCTTATGACTAGATCAGCCTGCTTTAATACGTTGTTGCCTATTATTGCCTGATACACGATATCTCGTTCGCCCACGACATGGAAAGTTATGTCTAATGCCCTGGTTGCTTACACCCGAAACAAGTAGATTGGCGAGGACGTGTACAATTGTTTGCCATATGGCCCGATTCGCCACATTTATAGCAACGCTTTGCGTCACCCACTTGCAACTTTTCCGACTTCTTAGTATTGGAATCCACTGGCTTATTTTGATACTGGCATGAGCTGGCTTGACGGCCTGAACGAACCTTCTCATAAATAAGTATCTGAGTTTTTAGCTCATCGATTGAAGTGGCTTGATACATATTGGCCTTGTTTGACCGCGAATCGGGAACGCCTTCAATGAAATATTCTATGAGACTCTTATCATCTAGGCTTATCGGCCTACCTATTTCCATAAGAGAATATAGTTATTCCCTATAATCCTCATTGGGGCGTTTGCGACGATTGCTCAGTGCGCGATGCACTTCAATCGATGATACTACAACACCAAACTCTTTTTTTAGGGATCGCTCGAGCAAATCCCAACTGGTGATTCCCTTTTGGCTACGGACAAAGATTTTTGCAGCACCCTTTAACAGCTGCTTTCCATAAATAAACTTCTGCAAGTCACCCCATTGCACTGCCGTGGCGTTTGCTTCAAAATCATCTAGCCACTCTTCTACTGTGGGCTGCCCTGTACCACTAAAGGAAGAAAGTGAACCCTCGATATCCCTTAAAGTGAAAGCTGGGCGCACCGCTCCAGCCGCCGGCAACATGCATGATTGGAGTGATTCGCTTTCGCTATCAGATTTATCATCATCGTCGACAGTAAGGCCGAAGTGCTCACACAACCTATCCTGCAGTGTTGCTTTACGTCCATTTGTCGACAATCCTAAATCAGCTAATTTTTCTTTTAATACATTCACAGTAAATGAAAAAATCTGGTCCCTGTCCATGTTAACTATATTAACTTTTATCGTATGAATAAAAAAAATGTTCCGAAAAGTAATATTATTTGCATTTAAACTTATACTATTCAAAGAATTTTCATGTAAATAGTTAGTTATATTAGAATATTTCGTATATTTTTAAATTAGCAGCTATAGACTACATTTAATTACTGCTGATTTTTCGTAACATGCATTTTACATCAATCTGTATGTAAATATATAACTTCGAATTGTTCTGATTAGAATGCCTCTTTATATGCTACTTATTAATTTCGAAAATCTAATATGATTCTTATTATGACAGTTTTACACATTTATCTCTTTTCATTAATTTGATTTACATACGAGTATGTATGTATATTGTTCTAGTAAGAATGCATCTTTGTATTTTAGGTACTTATTAATATCGAAAATCTAGTAAGATTATTATTTTGGCAGCTTAACACATTCATCTCTTTTCAACAACTTAGTTTATAGGATTTAGCACATTTTGCAATTAGAATTGTTACTCTTACTTTCTCTTTCTAACAACTCTTAATAGGGGTTGAAAATGAACGTCCGCAAATTTATTTCACTTTACTTTGTTATGCAATAAGAATTAAAAAAATTGTTGCAGTTTCTAAATACAATATAAATAAAGGTATGTAGGTATATAATTTCATGCAAAACTAAAATGTATGTTATTTTCTTTGACAACGTGTTATTGAAATCAAACTCAAATTCCTCAATTCTTTCTCCGAATACAATGTTGTTACCTTCTACCTTTATTACAACCAAGAGTTTCAAACATTTTTTCTCCTTCTAACTACTTATGCTTGTCATGCCTGTTGCGGTCGTATACATACAAAAATTAATTTATCTTCTCTTTTTTCAGCGCAGCTTCTACTACTACGGCTGCTGTTGATGAGATGCCACTATTAGATTTGATGATACCGCGTCTGCTCTGCGATTTACACCGTACTGTTTCTTCACTCTTCCACTTGATCAACTATCGCATTTGCTCGGCGATATTCATGTGCCAACAGCTATCGCGTCTACTCTGCGATTTTTACTGAGGTGTTGCTTTGCACTCACACTTAATCAAAAACATCACATCTACACAGCGATGTTAGCAATATGTGTATGGGATTCACTCTCTCTTTGCTAATTTCTTACTTGCATGTCACTAGCGCAACTGCTATGCGATGCTTAGTTTTCGTGTTAGTATAATTTCACGAATTTTCAAGTCGGCTTCTCTGCCGCGACACTCGAGCGTTGATGCGCTTTTTTATTTTAAAACTATGCTTTTGGCTTGGCAACGGTTTCAGGAATCCCCGCTGAACCCGAACACCATAGAAAATTGTACAGTTGACCAATTCATATATTTGGTCTTTTGACCACTATGGTACTTTCACGTTTATGTAAATGCACTGGTTTGTACGTTTTACAGTATGTGGGTGCAAATTCACTTATATCAATTAATTAATAATTATAATGAATTTTATGACGCACTCAAATTTAAACGAGCTTCGCGCTAGCCACTGTACTTGGCTTCTTGTAAATTTCGGCACGCACGTACACGCAAACCGACATACGAACGCCTAAACGAATTCATCCCACTTCTGACACCACTTGTAGGTTTAAAATAATTACTGACGTAGTTTTTAGTTGTATTTAACATTTATTTAATAACTTTAGTTTGTAAGACACTTAGATTTAGTTTGTACATATTTAATGAGTTTGTTAGAATTATATTAGCACTTATTTCTACTTTGTTTTAGCACTAATTTTTAAGTTAGTTTTTAAGTGTACGCGCGTCGGAATTTAAAATGGAGCTCCCTGTTCGTTCTCGTCGTTGGCGTCGTCGCAGTCTTTGTCTGTTTCGTCAAGTTCTGTTCGTTGAGTTGCCAGATGAAGTGGCGCTACCAGATTGTGTTCCCACATATATATAGCCTATGCCGTACCCAGCTAACTTCTGAACCTATTATGAAAGTTTCAAAGAGATCGACTATAAACCTTGGACAAAGCACAAAGAAAACCCACCAAATGTGGGTATGGCACAGCCCACTTTTCCAAATTATTTAAATCTTGACTAAACGACACGTATATATGAAAATATCATTATATATATATAAATATTATATAAATTGCGGGAGTGGCACCACCCACTTTTCCAAAACTATATATAGCGTATGCCGTAGCCAGCTAACTTCTGAACCTATTATGAAAGTGTCAAAGAGATCGACTATAAACCTTGGACATTAATCAAGCACAAACAAAACACAACAAATGTGGGCATGGCACGTCCCACTTTTCCAAAGTTATGTAAACCTTGACTCAAGGACACATATATCCAAAAACCTTTTTTTTAGAAAGAATTGAAATTTAATATAGCCTGGGCGTGGCACCGACCACTTTTTCAAAACTATAATATATCCTATGCCGTACCCAGCGAACTTCTGAACCTATTATGAAAGTTTCAAAGAAATACTCTATAAACTTTGGTCATTAATGAAGCACAAACACGACACAACAAATGTGGGTATGACATAGCCCACACGTATATATCCAAATATCATTGATTATGACCAAATAAGTTCAGAGCTATGACGAATTGAAATTTTATATAGCCTGCCGGCATGGCCCCGCTCACTTTTCCAAAACTATTATAGCCTATGCCGTATCCAGCGACCTTCTAAACCTATTATAAAAGTTTCAAAGAGATCGACTTTAAGCTTTGGACATTAATGAAGCACAAACAAAACACAACAAATGTGGGCATGACATAGCCCACACGTATATATCCAAATATCATTGATTATGACCAAATAAGTTCAGAGTTATGACGAATTGAAATTTTATATAGCCTGTCGGCGTGGCCCCGCTCACTTTTCCAAAACTATATATATCCTATGCCGTACCCAGCTAACTTCTGAACCTATTATGAAAGTTTCAAAGAGATCGACTATAAACCTTGGGCATTAATGAAGCAAAAACAAAACACAACAAATGTGGGCATGACATAGCCCACACGTATATATCCAAATATCATTGATTATGACCAAATAAGTTCAGAGTTATGACGAATTGAAATTTGATATAGCCTGCGGGAGTGGCACCGCCCACTTTTCCAAAACTATATATAGCATATGCCGTACCCAGCTAACTTCTGAACCTATTATGAAAGTTTCAAAGAGATCGACTATAAACCTTGGGCATTAATGAAGCAAAAACAAAACACAACAAATGTGGGCATGACATAGCCCACACGTATATATCCAAATATCATTGATTATGACCAAATAAGTTCAGAGTTATGACGAATTGAAATTTGATATAGCCTGCGGGAGTGGCACCGCCCACTTTTCCAGAAATATATATAGCCTATGCCGTACCCAGCTAACTTCTGAACCTATTATGAAAGTTTCAAAGAGATCGACTATAAACCTTGGACATTAATGAAGCACAAACAAAACACAACAAATGTGGGCATGGCACATCCCACTTTTTCAAAATTATTTAAATCTTGACTAAAGGACACCTATATATGAAAATATCATTTATTTAGACCAAATTAGTTCAGAGTTATGACGACCTGAAATTTTATATAACCTGCGGGAGTGGCACCGCCTACTTTTCCAAAACTATATATAGCCTATGCCGTACCCAGCTAACTTCTGAACCTATTATAAAAGTGTCAAAGAGATCGACTATAAACCTTGGACATTAATGAAGCACAAACAAAACACAACAAATGTGGGCATGGCACATCCCACTTTTTCAAAATTATTTAAATCTTGACTAAAGGACACGTATATATGAAAATATCATTTATTTAGACCAAATATGTTCAGAGTTATGACGACCTGAAATTTTATATAAATTGCGGGAGTGGCACCACCCACTTTTCCAAAACTATATATAGCCTATGCCGTACCCAGCTAACTTCTGAACCTATTATGAAAGTGTCAAAGAGATCGACTATAAACCTTGGACATTAATGAAGCACAAACAAAACACAACAAATGTGGGCATGGCACATCCCACTTTTTCAAAATTATTTAAATCTTGACTAAAGGACACGTATATATGAAAATATCATTTATTTAGACCAAATATGTTCAGAGTTATGACGACCTGAAATTTTATATAAATTGCGGGAGTGGCACCACCCACTTTTCCAAAACTATATATAGCCTATGCCGTACCCAGCTAACTTCTGAACCTATTATCAAAGTTTCAAAGAAATACTCTATAAACTTTGGTCATTAATGAAGCACAAACAACACACAACAAATGTGGGTATGGCACAGCCCACTTTTCCAAATTATTTAAATCTTGACTAAAGGACACGTATATATCCAAATATAATTTATTTAGACCAAATATGTTCAGAGGTATGACGACCTGAAATTTTATATAACTTGCGGGAGTGGCACCACCCACTTTTCCAAAACTATATATAGCCTCCGCCGTACCCAGCTAACTTCTGAACCTATTATGAAAGTGTCAAAGAGACCGACTATAAACCTTGGACATTAATGAAGCACAAACAAAACACAACAAATGTGGCACATCCCACTTTTCCAAAATTATTTAAATCTTGACTAAAGGACACGTATATATGAAAATATCATTTATTTAGACCAAATATGTTCAGAGTTATGACGACCTGAAATTTTATATAACTTGCGGGAGTGGCACCACCCACTTTTCCAAAACTATATATAGCCTATGCCGTACCCAGCTAACTTCTGAACCTATTATGAAAGTTTCAAAGAAATAGTCTATAAACTTTGGTCATTAATGAAGCACAAACAACACACAACAAATGTGGGCATGGCACGCCCCACTTTTCCAAAGTTATGTAAATCTTGACTCAAGGACACATATATCCAAATATCGTTGATTTAGACCAAATTAGTTCAGAGTTATGACGAATTGAAATATTATATAGCCTGGCGGCGTGGCACCGCTCACTTTTTCAAAACTATACATAGCCTATGTCGTACCCAGCTAACTTCTGAACCTATTATGAAAGTGTCAAAGAGATCGACTATAAACCTTGGACATTAATGAAGCACAAACAAAACACAACAAATGTGGGCATGACATAGCCCACTTTTCCGAACTTATTTAAATATTGACTAAAGGGCACGTATATATGAAAATATCATTTATTTAGACCAAATATGTTCAGAGTTATGACGACCTGAAATTTTATATAACTTGCGGGAGTGGCACCACCCACTTTTCCAAAACTGTATATAGCCTATGCCGTACCCAGCTAACTTCTGAACCTATTATGAAAGTGTCAAAGAGATCGACTTTAAACCTTGGACATTAATGAAGCACAAACAAAACACAACAAATGTGGGCATGGCACATCCCACTTTTCCAAAATTATTTAAATGTTGACTAAAGGACACGTATATATGAAAATATCATTTATTTAGACCAAATATGTTCAGAGTTATGACGACCTGAAATTTTATATAACTTGCGGGAGTGGCACCACCCACTTTTCCAAAACTATATATAGCCTATGCCGTACCCAGCTAACTTCTGAACCTATTATGAAAGTGTCAACGAGATCGAATATAAACCTTTGACATTAATGAAGCACAAACAAAACACAACAAATGTGGGCATGGCACATCCCACTTTTCAAGGTTATGTAAATCTTGACTCAAGGACACATATATCCAAATATCGTTGATTTAGACCAAATTAGTTCAGAGTTATGACGAATTGAAATTTAATATAACTTGCGGGAGTGGCACCGCCCACTTTTCCAAAACTATATATAGCCTATGCCGTACCCAGCTAACTTCTGAACCTATTATGAAAGTGTCAAAGAGATCGACTATAAACCTTGGACATTAATGAAGCACAAACAAAACACAACAAATGTGGGCATGGCACATCCCACTTTTTCAAAATTATTTAAATGTTGACTAAAGGACACGTATATATGAAAATATCATTTATTTAGACCAAATATGTTCAGAGTTATGACGACCTGAAATTTTATATAACTTGCGGGAGTGGCACCACCCACTTTTCCAAAACTATATATAGCCTATGCCGTACCCAGCTAACTTCTGAACCTATTATGAAAGTGTCAAAGAGATCGACTATAAACCTTAGACATTAATGAAGCACAAACAAAACACAACAAATGTGGGCATGGCACATCCCACTTTTCCAAAATTATTTAAATGTTGACTAAAGGACACGTATATATGAAAATATCATTTATTTAGACCAAATATGTTCAGAGTTATGACGACCTGAAATTTTATATAACTTGCGGGAGTGGCACCACCCACTTTTCCAAAACTATATATAGCCTATGCCGTACCCAGCTAACTTCTGAACCTATTATGAAAGTGTCAAAGAGATCGACTATAAACCTTGGACATTAATGAAGCACAAACAAAACACAACAAATGTGGGCATGGCACATCCCACTTTTTCAAAATTATTTAAATGTTGACTAAAGGACACGTATATATGAAAATATCATTTATTTAGACCAAATATGTTCAGAGTTATGACGACCTGAAATTTTATATAACTTGCGGGAGTGGCACCACCCACTTTTCCAAAACTATATATAGCCTATGCCGTACCCAGCTAACTTCTGAACCTATTATGAAAGTGTCAAAGAGATCGACTATAAACCTTAGACATTAATGAAGCACAAACAAAACACAACAAATGTGGGCATGGCACATCCCACTTTTCCAAAATTATTTAAATGTTGACTAAAGGACACGTATATATGAAAATATCATTTATTTAGACCAAATATGTTCAGAGTTATGACGACCTGAAATTTTATATAACTTGCGGGAGTGGCACCACCCACTTTTCCAAAACTATATATAGCCTATGCCGTACGCAGCTAACTTCTGAACCTATTATGAAAGTGTCAAAGAGATCGACTATAAACCTTGGACATTAATGAAGCACAAACAAAACACAACAAATGTGGGCATGGCACATCCCACTTTTCCAAAATTATTTAAATGTTGACTAAAGGACACGTATATATGAAAATATCATTTATTTAGACCAAATATGTTCAGAGTTATGACGACCTGAAATTTTATATAACTTGCGGGAGTGGCACCACCCACTTTTCCAAAACTATATATAGCCTATGCCGTACCCAGCTAACTTCTGAACCTATTATGAAAGTGTCAAAGAGATCGACTATAAACCTTGGACATTAATGAAGCACAAACAAAACACAACAAATGTGGGCATGGCACATCCCACTTTTCCAAAATTATTTAAATGTTGACTAAAGGACACGTATATATGAAAATATCATTTATTTAGACCAAATATGTTCAGAGTTATGGCGACCTGAAATTTTATATAACTTGCGGGAGTGGCACCACCCACTTTTCCAAAACTATATATAGCCTATGCCGTACCCAGCTAACTTCTGAACCTATTATGAAAGTGTCAAAGAGATCGACTATAAACCTTGGACATTAATGAAGCACAAACAAAACACAACAAATGTGGGCATGGCACATCCCACTTTTCCAAAATTATTTAAATGTTGACTAAAGGACACGTATATATGAAAATATCATTTATTTAGACCAAATATGTTCAGAGTTATGACGACCTGAAATTTTATATAACTTGCGGGAGTGGCACCACCCACTTTTCCAAAACTATATATAGCCTATGCCGTACCCAGCTAACTTCTGAACCTATTATGAAAGTGTCAAAGAGATCGACTATAAACCTTGGACATTAATGAAGCACAAACAAAACACAACAAATGTGGGCATGGCACATCCCACTTTTCCAAAATTATTTAAATGTTGACTAAAGGACGCGTATATATGAAAATATCATTTATTTAGACCAAATATGTTCAGAGTTATGACGACCTGAAATTTTATATAACTTGCGGGAGTGGCACCACCCACTTTTCCAAAACTATATATAGCCTATGCCGTACCCAGCTAACTTCTGAACCTATTATGAAAGTGTCAAAGAGATCGAATATAAACCTTTGACATTAATGAAGCACAAACAAAACACAACAAATGTGGGCATGGCACATCCCACTTTTCAAGGTTATGTAAATCTTGACTCAAGGACACATATATCCAAATATCGTTGATTTAGACCAAATTAGTTCAGAGTTATGACGAATTGAAATTTAATATAACTTGCGGGAGTGGCACCGCCCACTTTTCCAAAACTATATATAGCCTATGCCGTACTCAGCTAACTTCTTAACCTATTATGAAAGTGTCAAAGAGATCGACTATAAACCTTGGACATTAATGAAGCACAAACAAAACACAACAAATGTGGACATGGCACATCCCACTTTTGCAAAATTATTTAAATGTTGACTAAAGGACACGTATATATGAAAATATCATTTATTTAGACCAAATATGTTCAGAGTTATGACGACCTGAAATTTTATATAACTTGCGGGGGTGGCACCACCCACTTTTCCCAAACTATATATAGCCTATGCCGTACCCAGCTAACTTCTGAACCTATTATGAAAGTGTCAAAGAGATCGACTATAAACCTTGGACATTAATGAAGCACAAACAAAACACAACATATGTGGGCATGGCACATCCCACTTTTCCAAAATTATTTAAATGTTGACTAAAGGACACGCATATATGAAAATATCATTTATTTAAACCAAATATGTTCAGAGTTATGACGACCTGAAATTTTATATAACTTGCGGGAGTGGCACCACCCACTTTTCCAAAACTATATATAGCCTATGCCGTACCCAGCGACTTTCTGAACCTATTATAAAAGTTTCAAAGAGATCGACTTTAAGCTTTGGACATTAATGAAGCACAAACAAAACACAACAAATGTGGGCATGACATAGCCCACACGTATATATCCAAATATCATTGATTATGACCAAATAAGTTCAGAGTTATGACGAATTGAAATTTGATATAGCCTGGCGGCGTGGCCGCTCACTTTTCCAAAACTATATATAGCCTATGCCGTACCCAGCTAACTTCTGAACCAAAGAAAACCCAACAAATGTGGGTATGGCACAGCCCACTTTTCCAAATTGTTTAAATCTTGACTAAAGGACTCTTATATATATCCAAATATCATTGTATTCGTAGCATATGCCGTACCCAGCTAACTTCTGAACCTATTATGAAAGTTTCAAAGAGATCGACTATAAACCTTGGACATTAATGAAGCACAAAGAAAACCCAACCAATGTGGGTATGGCACCGACCACTTTTTCAAATTATTTAAATCTTGACTAAAGGACACGTATATATCCAAATATCATTGATTAAGAACAAATAAGTTCAGAGTTATGACGACCTGAAATTTTATATAGCCTGCGGGAGTGGCACCGTCCACTTTTCCAAAACTATATATAGCCTATGCCGTACACAGATAACTTCTGAACCTATTATGAAAGTTTCAAAGAGATCGACTATAAACCTTGGACAAAGCACAAAGAAAACCCCACAAATGTGGGCATGGCACAGCCCACTTTTCCAAATTATTTAAATCTTGACTAAAGGACACGTATATATGAAAATATCATTTATTTAGACCAAATAAGTTCAGAGTTATGACGACCTGAAATTTTATATAACCTGCGGGAGTGGCACCGCCCACTTTTCTAAAACTATATATAGCCTATGCCGTACCCAGCTAACTTCTGAACCTATTATGAAACTGTCAAAGAGATCGACTATAAACCTTGGACATTAATGAAGCACAAAAAAAAACACAACAAATGTGGACATGGCACGTCCCACTTTTCCAAAGTTATGTAAATCTTGTCTCAAGGACAAATATATTCAAATATCGTTGATTTAGACCAAATTAGTTCAGAGTTATGACGAATTGAAATTTTATATAGCCTGGCGGCGTGGCCCCGCTCACTTTTGCAAAACTAAATATAGCCTATGTCGTACCCAGCTAACTTCTGAACCTATTATGAAAGTGTCAAAGAGATCGACTAGAAACCTTGGACATTAATGAAGCACAAACAAAACACAACAAATGTGGGCATGGCACATCCCACTTTTTCAAAATTATTTAAATCTTTACTAAAGGACATGTATATATAAAAATATCATTTATTTAGACCAAATATGTTCAGAGTTATGACGACCTGAAATTTTATATAACTTGCGGGAGTGGCACCACCCACTTTTCCAAAACTATATATAGCCTATGCCGTACCCAGCTAACTTCTGAACCTATTATGAAAGTTTCAAAGAAATACTCTATAAACTTTGGTCATTAATGAAGCACAAACAACACACAACAAATGTGGGCATGGCACGTCCCACTTTTCCAAAGTTATGTAAATCTTGACTCAAGGACACATATATTCAAATATCGTTGATTTAGACCAAATTAGTTCAGAGTTATGACGAATTGAAATTTTATATAGCCTGGCGGCGTGGCCCCGCTCACTTTTGCAAAACTAAATATAGCCTATGTCGTACCCAGCTAACTTCTGAACCTATTATGAAAGTGTCAAAGAGATCGACTAGAAACCTTTGATATTAATGAAGCACAAACAAAACACAACAAATGTGGGCATGGCACATCCCACTTTTCCAAGGTTATGTAAATCTTGACTCAAGGACACATATATCCAAATATCGTTGATTTAGACCAAATTAGTTCAGAGTTATGACGAATTGAAATTTAATATAACTTGCGGGAGTGGCACCGCCCACTTTTCCCAAACTATATATAGCCTATGCCGTACCCAGCTAACTTCTTAACCTATTATGAAAGTGTCAAAGAGATCGACTATAAACCTTGGACATTAATGAAGCACAAACAAAACACAACAAATGTGGGCATGGCACATCCCACTTTTCCAAAATTATTTAAATGTTGACTAAAGGACACGTATATATGAAAATATCATTTATTTAGACCAAATATGTTCAGAGTTATGACGACCTGAAATTTTATATAACTTGCGGGAGTGGCACCACCCACTTTTCCAAAACTATATATAACCTATGCCGTACCCAGCTAACTTCTGAACCTATTATGAAAGTGTCAAAGAGATCGACTATAAACCTTGGACATTAATGAAGCACAAACAAAACACAACAAATGTGGGCATGGCACATCCCACTTTTCCAAAATTATTTAAATGTTGACTAAAGGACACGTATATATGAAAATATCATTTATTTAGACCAAATATGTTCAGAGTTATGACGACCTGAAATTTTATATAACTTGCGGGAGTGGCACCACCCACTTTTCCAAAACTATATATAGCCTATGCCGTACCCAGCTAACTTCTGAACCTATTATGAAAGTGTCAAAGAGATCGACTATAAACCTTGGACATTAATGAAGCACAAACAAAACACAACAAATGTGGGCATGGCATATCCCACTTTCGAAAAATTATTTAAATGTTGACTAAAGGACACGTATATATGAAAATATCATTTATTTAGACCAAATATGTTCAGAGTTATGACGACCTGAAATTTTATATAACTTGCGGGAGTGGCACCACCCACTTTTCCAAAACTATATATAGCCTATGCCGTACCCAGCTAACTTCTGAGCCTATTATGAAAGTGTCAAAGAGATCGACTATAAACCTTGGACATTAATGAAGCACAAACAAAACCCAACAAATGTGGGCATGGCACATCCCACTTTTCCAAAATTATTTAAATGTTGACTAAAGGACACGTATATATGAAAATATCATTTATTTAGACCAAATATGTTCAGAGTTATGACGACCTGAAATTTTATATAACTTGCGGGAGTGGCACCACCCACTTTTCCAAAACTATATATAGCCTATGCCGTACCCAGCTAACTTCTGAACCTATTATGAAAGTTTCAAAGAGATCGACTTTAAGCTTTGGACATTAATGAAGCACAAACAAAACACAACAAATGTGGGCATGACATAGCCCACACGTATGTATATATCCAAATATCATTGATTATGACCAAATAAGTTCAGAGTTATGGCGAATTGAAATTTGATATAGCCTGGCGGCGTGGTCCCGCTCACTTTTCCAAAACTATATATAGCCTATGCCGTACCCAGCTAACTTCTGAACCAAAGAAAACCCAACAAATGTGGGTATGGCACAGCCCACTTTTCCAAATTGTTTAAATCTTGACTAAAGGACTCTTATATATATCCAAATATCATTGTATTCGTAGCATATGCCGTACCCAGCTAACTTCTGAACCTATTATGAAAGTGTCAAAGAGATCGACTATAAACCTTGGACATTAATGAAGCACAAACAAAACACAACAAATGTGGGCATGGCACATCACACTTTTGCAAAGTTATGTAAATCTTGACTCAAGGTACATGTATCCAAATATCGTTGATTTAGACCAAATTAGTTCAAAGTTATGACGAATTGAAATTTAATATAGCCTGGGCGTGGTACCGCCCACTTTTTCAAAACTATATATAGCCTATGTCGACCTTCTGAACCTATTATGAAAGTTTCAAAGAGATCGACTTTAAGCTTTGGACATTAATGAAGCACAAACAAAACACAACAAATGTGGGAATGACATAGCCCACACGTATACATCCAAATATCATTGATTATGACCAAATAAGTTCAGAGTTATGACGAGCTCACATTTTATATAGCCTGCGGGAGTGACACCGTCCACTTTTCCAAAACTATATATAGCCTATGCCGTACACAGATAACTTCTGAACCTATTATGAAAGTTTCAAAGAGATCGACTATAAACCTTGGACAAAGCACAAAGAAAACCCAACAAATGTGGGTATGGCACAGCCCACTTTTCCAAATTATTTAAATCTTGACTAAAGGACACGTATATATGAAAATATCATTTATTTAGACCAAATAAGTTCAGAGTTATGACGACCTGAAATTTTATATAACCTGCGGGAGTGGCACCGCCCACTTTTCCAAAACTATATATAGACTATGCCGTACCCAGCTAACTTCGGAACCTATTATGAAAGTTTCAAAGAGATCGACTATAAACCTTGGACATTAATGAAGCACAAAGAAAACCCAACAAATGTGGGTATGGCACCGACCACTTTTTCAAATTATTTAAATCTTGACTAAAGGACACGTATATATCCAAATATCATTGATTAAGAACAAATAAGTTAAGAGTTATGACGACCTGAAATTTTATATAGCCTGCGGGAGTGGCACCGTCCACTTTTCCAAAACTATATATAGCCTATGCCGTACACAGATAACTTCTGAACCTATTATGAAAGTTTCAAAGAGATCGACTATAAACCTTGGACAAAGCACAAAGAAAACCCAACAAAGGTGGGTATGGCACAGCCCACTTTTCCAAATTATTTAAATCTTGACTAAAGGACACGTATATATGAAAATATCATTTATTTAGACCAAATAAGTTCAGAGTTATGACGACCTGAAATTTTATATAACTTGCGGGAGTGGCACCACCCACTTTTCCAAAACTATATATAGCCTATGCCGTACCCAGCTAACTTCTGAACCTATTATGAAACTGTCAAAGAGATCGACTATAAACCTTGGACATTAATGAAGCACAAAAAAAAACACAACAAATGTGGACATGGCACGTCCCACTTTTCCAAAGTTATGTAAATCTTGTCTCAAGGACACATATATTCAAATATCGTTGATTTAGACCAAATTAGTTCAGAGTTATGACGAATTGAAATTTTATATAGCCTGGCGGCGTGGCCCCGCTCACTTTTGCAAAACTAAATATAGCCTATGTCGTACCCAGCTAACTTCTGAACCTATTATGAAAGTGTCAAAGAGATCGACTAGAAACCTTGGACATTAATGAAGCACAAACAAAACACAACAAATGTGGGCATGGCACATCCCACTTTTTCAAAATTATTTAAATCTTTACTAAAGGACATGTATATATAAAAATATCATTTATTTAGACCAAATATGTTCAGAGTTATGACGACCTGAAATTTTATATAACTTGCGGGAGTGGCACCACCCACTTTTCCAAAACTATATATAGCCTATGCCGTACCCAGCTAACTTCTGAACCTATTATGAAAGTTTCAAAGAAATACTCTATAAACTTTGGTCATTAATGAAGCACAAACAACACACAACAAATGTGGGCATGGCACGTCCCACTTTTCCAAAGTTATGTAAATCTTGACTCAAGGACACATATATTCAAATATCGTTGATTTAGACCAAATTAGTTCAGAGTTATGACGAATTGAAATTTTATATAGCCTGGCGGCGTGGCCCCGCTCACTTTTGCAAAACTAAATATAGCCTATGTCGTACCCAGCTAACTTCTGAACCTATTATGAAAGTGTCAAAGAGATCGACTAGAAACCTTTGATATTAATGAAGCACAAACAAAACACAACAAATGTGGGCATGGCACATCCCACTTTTCCAAGGTTATGTAAATCTTGACTCAAGGACACATATATCCAAATATCGTTGATTTAGACCAAATTAGTTCAGAGTTATGACGAATTGAAATTTAATATAACTTGCGGGAGTGGCACCGCCCACTTTTCCCAAACTATATATAGCCTATGCCGTACCCAGCTAACTTCTTAACCTATTATGAAAGTGTCAAAGAGATCGACTATAAACCTTGGACATTAATGAAGCACAAACAAAACACAACAAATGTGGGCATGGCACATCCCACTTTTCCAAAATTATTTAAATGTTGACTAAAGGACACGTATATATGAAAATATCATTTATTTAGACCAAATATGTTCAGAGTTATGACGACCTGAAATTTTATATAACTTGCGGGAGTGGCACCACCCACTTTTCCAAAACTATATATAACCTATGCCGTACCCAGCTAACTTCTGAACCTATTATGAAAGTGTCAAAGAGATCGACTATAAACCTTGGACATTAATGAAGCACAAACAAAACACAACAAATGTGGGCATGGCACATCCCACTTTTCCAAAATTATTTAAATGTTGACTAAAGGACACGTATATATGAAAATATCATTTATTTAGACCAAATATGTTCAGAGTTATGACGACCTGAAATTTTATATAACTTGCGGGAGTGGCACCACCCACTTTTCCAAAACTATATATAGCCTATGCCGTACCCAGCTAACTTCTGAACCTATTATGAAAGTGTCAAAGAGATCGACTATAAACCTTGGACATTAATGAAGCACAAACAAAACACAACAAATGTGGGCATGGCATATCCCACTTTTGCAAAATTATTTAAATGTTGACTAAAGGACACGTATATATGAAAATATCATTTATTTAGACCAAATATGTTCAGAGTTATGACGACCTGAAATTTTATATAACTTGCGGGAGTGGCACCACCCACTTTTCCAAAACTATATATAGCCTATGCCGTACCCAGCTAACTTCTGAGCCTATTATGAAAGTGTCAAAGAGATCGACTATAAACCTTGGACATTAATGAAGCACAAACAAAACCCAACAAATGTGGGCATGGCACATCCCACTTTTCCAAAATTATTTAAATGTTGACTAAAGGACACGTATATATGAAAATATCATTTATTTAGACCAAATATGTTCAGAGTTATGACGACCTGAAATTTTATATAACTTGCGGGAGTGGCACCACCCACTTTTCCAAAACTATATATAGCCTATGCCGTACCCAGCTAACTTCTGAACCTATTATGAAAGTTTCAAAGAGATCGACTTTAAGCTTTGGACATTAATGAAGCACAAACAAAACACAACAAATGTGGGCATGACATAGCCCACACGTATGTATATATCCAAATATCATTGATTATGACCAAATAAGTTCAGAGTTATGGCGAATTGAAATTTGATATAGCCTGGCGGCGTGGTCCCGCTCACTTTTCCAAAACTATATATAGCCGATGCCGTACCCAGCTAACTTCTGAACCAAAGAAAACCCAACAAATGTGGGTATGGCACAGCCCACTTTTCCAAATTGTTTAAATCTTGACTAAAGGACTCTTATATATATCCAAATATCATTGTATTCGTAGCATATGCCGTA
The DNA here is from genome assembly GCA_949987695.1 of Merzomyia westermanni. Classification (NCBI taxonomy): domain Eukaryota; kingdom Metazoa; phylum Arthropoda; class Insecta; order Diptera; family Tephritidae; genus Merzomyia; species Merzomyia westermanni. The sequence continues at coordinate 130,591,780 of OX465292.1, read as the reverse complement.
CCCAGCTAACTTCTGAACCTATTATGAAAGTGTCAAAGAGATCGACTATAAACCTTGGACATTAATGAAGCACAAACAAAACACAACAAATGTGGGCATGGCACATCACACTTTTGCAAAGTTATGTAAATCTTGACTCAAGGTACATGTATCCAAATATCGTTGATTTAGACCAAATTAGTTCAAAGTTATGACGAATTGAAATTTAATATAGCCTGGGCGTGGTACCGCCCACTTTTTCAAAACTATATATAGCCTATGTCGACCTTCTGAACCTATTATGAAAGTTTCAAAGAGATCGACTTTAAGCTTTGGACATTAATGAAGCACAAACAAAACACAACAAATGTGGGAATGACATAGCCCACACGTATACATCCAAATATCATTGATTATGACCAAATAAGTTCAGAGTTATGACGAGCTCACATTTTATATAGCCTGCGGGAGTGACACCGTCCACTTTTCCAAAACTATATATAGCCTATGCCGTACACAGATAACTTCTGAACCTATTATGAAAGTTTCAAAGAGATCGACTATAAACCTTGGACAAAGCACAAAGAAAACCCAACAAATGTGGGTATGGCACAGCCCACTTTTCCAAATTATTTAAATCTTGACTAAAGGACACGTATATATGAAAATATCATTTATTTAGACCAAATAAGTTCAGAGTTATGACGACCTGAAATTTTATATAACCTGCGGGAGTGGCACCGCCCACTTTTCCAAAACTATATATAGACTATGCCGTACCCAGCTAACTTCGGAACCTATTATGAAAGTTTCAAAGAGATCGACTATAAACCTTGGACATTAATGAAGCACAAACAAAACACAACAAATGTGGGCATGGCACATCCCACTTTTCCAAAATTATTTAAATGTTGACTAAAGGACACGTATATATGAAAATATCATTTATTTAGACCAAATATGTTCAGAGTTATGACGACCTGAAATTTTATATAACTTGCGGGAGTGGCACCACCCACTTTTCCAAAACTATATATAACCTATGCCGTACCCAGCTAACTTCTGAACCTATTATGAAAGTGTCAAAGAGATCGACTATAAACCTTGGACATTAATGAAGCACAAACAAAACACAACAAATGTGGGCATGGCACATCCCACTTTTCCAAAATTATTTAAATGTTGACTAAAGGACACGTATATATGAAAATATCATTTATTTAGACCAAATATGTTCAGAGTTATGACGACCTGAAATTTTATATAACTTGCGGGAGTGGCACCACCCACTTTTCCAAAACTATATATAGCCTATGCCGTACCCAGCTAACTTCTGAACCTATTATGAAAGTGTCAAAGAGATCGACTATAAACCTTGGACATTAATGAAGCACAAACAAAACACAACAAATGTGGGCATGGCATATCCCACTTTTGCAAAATTATTTAAATGTTGACTAAAGGACACGTATATATGAAAATATCATTTATTTAGACCAAATATGTTCAGAGTTATGACGACCTGAAATTTTATATAACTTGCGGGAGTGGCACCACCCACTTTTCCAAAACTATATATAGCCTATGCCGTACCCAGCTAACTTCTGAGCCTATTATGAAAGTGTCAAAGAGATCGACTATAAACCTTGGACATTAATGAAGCACAAACAAAACCCAACAAATGTGGGCATGGCACATCCCACTTTTCCAAAATTATTTAAATGTTGACTAAAGGACACGTATATATGAAAATATCATTTATTTAGACCAAATATGTTCAGAGTTATGACGACCTGAAATTTTATATAACTTGCGGGAGTGGCACCACCCACTTTTCCAAAACTATATATAGCCTATGCCGTACCCAGCTAACTTCTGAACCTATTATGAAAGTTTCAAAGAGATCGACTTTAAGCTTTGGACATTAATGAAGCACAAACAAAACACAACAAATGTGGGCATGACATAGCCCACACGTATGTATATATCCAAATATCATTGATTATGACCAAATAAGTTCAGAGTTATGGCGAATTGAAATTTGATATAGCCTGGCGGCGTGGTCCCGCTCACTTTTCCAAAACTATATATAGCCTATGCCGTACCCAGCTAACTTCTGAACCAAAGAAAACCCAACAAATGTGGGTATGGCACAGCCCACTTTTCCAAATTGTTTAAATCTTGACTAAAGGACTCTTATATATATCCAAATATCATTGTATTCGTAGCATATGCCGTACCCAGCTAACTTCTGAACCTATTATGAAAGTGTCAAAGAGATCGACTATAAACCTTGGACATTAATGAAGCACAAACAAAACACAACAAATGTGGGCATGGCACATCACACTTTTGCAAAGTTATGTAAATCTTGACTCAAGGTACATGTATCCAAATATCGTTGATTTAGACCAAATTAGTTCAGAGTTATGACGAATTGAAATTTAATATAGCCTGGGCGTGGTACCGCCCACTTTTTCAAACCTATATATAGCCTATGTCGACCTTCTGAACCTATTATGAAAGTTTCAAAGAGATCGACTTTAAGCTTTGGACATTAATGAAGCACAAACAAAACACAACAAATGTGGGAATGACATAGCCCACACGTATACATCCAAATATCATTGATTATGACCAAATAAGTTCAGAGTTATGACGAGCTCACATTTTATATAGCCTGCGGGAGTGACACCGTCCACTTTTCCAAAACTATATATAGCCTATGCCGTACACAGATAACTTCTGAACCTATTATGAAAGTTTCAAAGAGATCGACTATAAACCTTGGACAAAGCACAAAGAAAACCCAACAAATGTGGGTATGGCACAGCCCACTTTTCCAAATTATTTAAATCTTGACTAAAGGACACGTATATATGAAAATATCATTTATTTAGACCAAATAAGTTCAGGGTTATGACGACCTGAAATTTTATATAACTTGCGGGAGTGGCACCACCCACTTTTCCAAAACTATATATAGCCTATGCCGTACCCAGCTAACTTCTGAACCTATTATGAAAGTGTCAAAGAGATCGACTATAAACCTTGGACATTAATGAAGCACAAACAAAACACAACAAATGTGGCCATGGCACATCCCACTTTTCCAAAGTTATGTAAATCTTGACTCAAGGACACATATATCCAAATATCGTTTATTTAGACCAAATTAGTTCAGAGTTATGACGAATTGAAATTTAATGTAGCCGGGGCGTGGCACCGCCCACCTTTTCAAAACTATAATATAGCCTATACCGTACCCAGCTAACTTCTGAACCTATTATGAAAGTGTCAAAGAGATCGACTATAAACCTTGGACATTAATGAAGCACAAAAAAAACACAACAAATGTGGACATGGCACGTCCCACTTTTCCAAAGTTATGTAAATCTTGACTCAAGGACACATATATCCAAATATCGTTTATTTAGACCAAATTAGTTCAGAGTTATGACGAATTGAAATTTAATATAGCCGGGGCGTGGCACCGCCCACCTTTTCAAAACTATAATATAGCCTATGCCGTACCCAGCTAACTTCTGAACCTATTATGAAAGTGTCAAAGAGATCGACTATAAACCTTGGACATTAATGAAGCACAAACAAAACACAACAAATGTGGGCATGGCACATCCCACTTTTCCAAAGTTATGTAAATCTTGACTCAAGGACACATATATCCAAATATCGTTTATTTAGACCAAATTTGCTCAGAGTTATGACGAATTGAAATTTAATATAGCCGGGGCGTGGCACCGCCCACCTTTTCAAAACTATAATATAGCCTATAACGTACCCAGCTAACTTCTGAACCTATTATGAAAGTTTCAAACAAATACTCTATAAACTTTGGTCATTAATGAAGCACAAACAACACACAACAAATGTGGGTATGGCACAGCCCACTTTTCCAAATTATTTAAATCTTGACTAAAGGACACGTATATATGAAAATATCATTTATTTAGACCAAATATGTTCAGAGTTATGACGACCTGAAATTTTATATAACTTGCGGGAGTGGCACCACCCACTTTTCCAAAACTATATATAGCCTATGCCGTACCCAGCTAACTTCTGAACCTATTATGAAAGTTTCAAAGAAATACTCTATAAACTTTGGTCATTAATGAAGCACAAACAACACACAACAAATGTGGGCATGGCACGTCCCACTTTTCCAAAGTTATGTAAATCTTGACTCAAGGACACATATATTCAAATATCGTTGATTTGGACCAAATTAGTTCAGAGTTATGACGAATTGAAATTTTATATAGCCTAGCGGCGTGGCCCCGCTTACTTTTCCAAAACTATATATAGCCTATGTCGTACCCAGCTAACTTCTGAACCTATTATGAAAGTGTCAAAGAGATCGACTATAAACCTTGGACATTAAAGAAGCACAAACAAAACACAACAAATGTGGGCATGGCACATCCCACTTTTTCAAAATTATTTAAATCTTGACTAAAGGACACGTATATATGAAAATATTATTTATTTAGACCAAATATGTTTAGAGCTATGACGACCTGAAATTTTATATAACTTGCGGGAGTGGCACCACCCACTTTTCCAAAACTATATATAGCCTATGCCGTACCCAGCTAACTTCTGAACCTATTATGAAAGGTTCAAAGAAATACTCTATAAACTTTGGTCATTAATGAAGCACAAACAACACACAACAAATGTGGGCATGGCACGTCCCACTTTTCCAAAGTTATGTAAATCTTGACTCAAGGACACATATATCCAAATATCGTTGATTTAGACCAAATTAGTTCAGAGTTATGACGAATTGAAATTTTATATAGCCTGGCGGGAGTGGCACCACCCACTTTTCCAAAACTATATATAGCATATGCCGTACCCAGCTAACTTCTGAACCTGTTATGAAAGTTTCAGAGAGATCAACTATAAACCTTGGACATTAATGAAGCACAAAGAAAACCCAACAAATGTGGGTATGGCACAGCCCACTTTTCCAAAGTTATGTAAATCTTGACTCAAGGACACATATATCCAAATATCGTTGATTTAGACCAAATTAGTTCAGAGTTATGACGACCTGAAATTTTATATAACTTGCGGGAGTGGCACCACCCACTTTTTCAAAACTAGATATAGCCTATGTCGTACCCAGCTAACTTCTGAACCTATTATGAAAGTGCCAAAGAGATCGACTATAAACCTTGGACATTAATGAAGCACAGACAAAACACAACAAATGTGGGCATGGCACATCCCACTTTTCCAAAATTATTTAAATCTTGACTAAAGGACACGTATATATGAAAATATCATTTATGTAGACCAAATAAGTTCAGAGTTATGACGACCTGAAATTTTATATAACCTGCGGGAGTGGCACCGCCCACTTTTCCAAAACTATATATAGCCTATGCCGTACCCAGATAACTTCTGAACCTATTATGAAAGTGTCAAAGAGACCGATTATAAACCTTGGACATTAATGAAGCACAAACAAAACACAACAAATGTGGGCATGGCACATCCCACTTTTCCAAAATTATTTAAATCTTGACTAAAGGACACGTATATATGAAAATATCATTCATTTAGACCAAATATGTTCAGAGTTATGACGACCTGAAATTTTATATAACTTGCGGGAGTGGCACCACCCACTTTTCCAAAACTATACATAACCTATGCCGTACCCAGCTAACTTCTGAACCTATTATGAAAGTTTCAAAGAAATACTCTATAAACTTTGGTCATTAATGAAGCACAAACAACACACAACAAATGTGGGCATGGCACGTACCACTTTTCCAAAGTTATGTAAATCTTGACTCAAGGACACATATATCCAAATATCGTTGATTAAGACCAAATTAGTTCAGAGTTATGACGCATTGAAACTTTATATAGCCTGGCGGCGTGGCACCGCTCACTTTTTTAAAACTGTATATAGCCTATGTCGTACCCAGCTAACTTCTGAACCTATTATGAAAGTGTCAAAGAGATCGACTATAAACCTTGGACATTAATGAAGCACAAACAAAACACAACAAATGTGGGCATGGCACATCCCACTTTTCCAAAATTATTTAAATGTTGACTAAAGGACACGTATATATGAAAATATCATTTATTTAGACCAAATATGTTCAGAGTTATGACGACCTGAAATTTTATATAACTTGCGGGAGTGGCACCACCCACTTTTCCAAAACTATATATAACCTATGCCGTACCCAGCTAACTTCTGAACCTATTATGAAAGTGTCAAAGAGATCGACTATAAACCTTGGACATTAATGAAGCACAAACAAAACACAACAAATGTGGGCATGGCACATCCCACTTTTCCAAAACTATATATAACCTATGCCGTACCCAGCTAACTTCTGAACCTATTATGAAAGTGTCAAAGAGATCGACTATAAACCTTGGACATTAATGAAGCACAAACAAAACACAACAAATGTGGGCATGGCACATCCCACTTTTCCAAAATTATTTAAATGTTGACTAAAGGACACGTATATATGAAAATATCATTTATTTAGACCAAATATGTTCAGAGTTATGACGACCTGAAATTTTATATAACTTGCGGGAGTGGCACCACCCACTTTTCCAAAACTATATATAACCTATGCCGTACCCAGCTAACTTCTGAACCTATTATGAAAGTGGCAAAGAGATCGACTATAAACCTTGGACATTAATGAAGCACAAACAAAACACAACAAATGTGGGCATGGCACATCCCACTTTTCCAAAATTATTTAAATGTTGACTAAAGGACACGTATATATGAAAATATCATTTATTTAGACCAAATATGTTCAGAGTTATGACGACCTGAAATTTTATATAACTTGCGGGAGTGGCACCACCCACTTTTCCAAAACTATATATAGCCTATGCCGTACCCAGCTAACTTCTGAGCCTATTATGAAAGTGTCAAAGAGATCGACTATAAACCTTGGACATTAATGAAGCACAAACAAAACCCAACAAATGTGGGCATGGCACATCCCACTTTTCCAAAATTATTTAAATGTTGACTAAAGGACACGTATATATGAAAATATCATTTATTTAGACCAAATATGTTCAGAGTTATGACGACCTGAAATTTTATATAACTTGCGGGAGTGGCACCACCCACTTTTCCAAAACTATATATAGCCTATGCCGTACCCAGCTAACTTCTGAACCTATTATGAAAGTTTCAAAGAGATCGACTTTAAGCTTTGGACATTAATGAAGCACAAACAAAACACAACAAATGTGGGCATGACATAGCCCACACGTATGTATATATCCAAATATCATTGATTATGACCAAATAAGTTCAGAGTTATGGCGAATTGAAATTTGATATAGCCTGGCGGCGTGGTCCCGCTCACTTTTCCAAAACTATATATAGCCTATGCCGTACCCAGCTAACTTCTGAACCAAAGAAAACCCAACAAATGTGGGTATGGCACAGCCCACTTTTCCAAATTGTTTAAATCTTGACTAAAGGACTCTTATATATATCCAAATATCATTGTATTCGTAGCATATGCCGTACCCAGCTAACTTCTGAACCTATTATGAAAGTGTCAAAGAGATCGACTATAAACCTTGGACATTAATGAAGCACAAACAAAACACAACAAATGTGGGCATGGCACATCACACTTTTGCAAAGTTATGTAAATCTTGACTCAAGGTACATGTATCCAAATATCGTTGATTTAGACCAAATTAGTTCAGAGTTATGACGAATTGAAATTTAATATAGCCTGGGCGTGGTACCGCCCACTTTTTCAAAACTATATATAGCCTATGTCGACCTTCTGAACCTATTATGAAAGTTTCAAAGAGATCGACTTTAAGCTTTGGACATTAATGAAGCACAAACAAAACACAACAAATGTGGGAATGACATAGCCCACACGTATACATCCAAATATCATTGATTATGACCAAATAAGTTCAGAGTTATGACGAGCTCACATTTTATATAGCCTGCGGGAGTGACACCGTCCACTTTTCCAAAACTATATATAGCCTATGCCGTACACAGATAACTTCTGAACCTATTATGAAAGTTTCAAAGAGATCGACTATAAACCTTGGACAAAGCACAAAGAAAACCCAACAAATGTGGGTATGGCACAGCCCACTTTTCCAAATTATTTAAATCTTGACTAAAGGACACGTATATATGAAAATATCATTTATTTAGACCAAATAAGTTCAGGGTTATGACGACCTGAAATTTTATATAACTTGCGGGAGTGGCACCACCCACTTTTCCAAAACTATATATAGCCTATGCCGTACCCAGCTAACTTCTGAACCTATTATGAAAGTGTCAAAGAGATCGACTATAAACCTTGGACATTAATGAAGCACAAACAAAACACAACAAATGTGGCCATGGCACATCCCACTTTTCCAAAGTTATGTAAATCTTGACTCAAGGACACATATATCCAAATATCGTTTATTTAGACCAAATTAGTTCAGAGTTATGACGAATTGAAATTTAATGTAGCCGGGGCGTGGCACCGCCCACCTTTTCAAAACTATAATATAGCCTATACCGTACCCAGCTAACTTCTGAACCTATTATGAAAGTGTCAAAGAGATCGACTATAAACCTTGGACATTAATGAAGCACAAAAAAAACACAACAAATGTGGACATGGCACGTCCCACTTTTCCAAAGTTATGTAAATCTTGACTCAAGGACACATATATCCAAATATCGTTTATTTAGACCAAATTAGTTCAGAGTTATGACGAATTGAAATTTAATATAGCCGGGGCGTGGCACCGCCCACCTTTTCAAAACTATAATATAGCCTATGCCGTACCCAGCTAACTTCTGAACCTATTATGAAAGTGTCAAAGAGATCGACTATAAACCTTGGACATTAATGAAGCACAAACAAAACACAACAAATGTGGGCATGGCACATCCCACTTTTCCAAAGTTATGTAAATCTTGACTCAAGGACACATATATCCAAATATCGTTTATTTAGACCAAATTTGCTCAGAGTTATGACGAATTGAAATTTAATATAGCCGGGGCGTGGCACCGCCCACCTTTTCAAAACTATAATATAGCCTATAACGTACCCAGCTAACTTCTGAACCTATTATGAAAGTTTCAAACAAATACTCTATAAACTTTGGTCATTAATGAAGCACAAACAACACACAACAAATGTGGGTATGGCACAGCCCACTTTTCCAAATTATTTAAATCTTGACTAAAGGACACGTATATATGAAAATATCATTTATTTAGACCAAATATGTTCAGAGTTATGACGACCTGAAATTTTATATAACTTGCGGGAGTGGCACCACCCACTTTTCCAAAACTATATATAGCCTATGCCGTACCCAGCTAACTTCTGAACCTATTATGAAAGTTTCAAAGAAATACTCTATAAACTTTGGTCATTAATGAAGCACAAACAACACACAACAAATGTGGGCATGGCACGTCCCACTTTTCCAAAGTTATGTAAATCTTGACTCAAGGACACATATATTCAAATATCGTTGATTTGGACCAAATTAGTTCAGAGTTATGACGAATTGAAATTTTATATAGCCTAGCGGCGTGGCCCCGCTTACTTTTCCAAAACTATATATAGCCTATGTCGTACCCAGCTAACTTCTGAACCTATTATGAAAGTGTCAAAGAGATCGACTATAAACCTTGGACATTAAAGAAGCACAAACAAAACACAACAAATGTGGGCATGGCACATCCCACTTTTTCAAAATTATTTAAATCTTGACTAAAGGACACGTATATATGAAAATATTATTTATTTAGACCAAATATGTTTAGAGCTATGACGACCTGAAATTTTATATAACTTGCGGGAGTGGCACCACCCACTTTTCCAAAACTATATATAGCCTATGCCGTACCCAGCTAACTTCTGAACCTATTATGAAAGTTTCAAAGAAATACTCTATAAACTTTGGTCATTAATGAAGCACAAACAACACACAACAAATGTGGGCATGGCACGTCCCACTTTTCCAAAGTTATGTAAATCTTGACTCAAGGACACATATATCCAAATATCGTTGATTTAGACCAAATTAGTTCAGAGTTATGACGAATTGAAATTTTATATAGCCTGGCGGGAGTGGCACCACCCACTTTTCCAAAACTATATATAGCATATGCCGTACCCAGCTAACTTCTGAACCTGTTATGAAAGTTTCAAAGAGATCAACTATAAACCTTGGACATTAATGAAGCACAAAGAAAACCCAACAAATGTGGGTATGGCACAGCCCACTTTTCCAAATTGTTTAAATCTTGACTAAAGGACACTTATATATCCAAATATCATTGATTTATACCAAATTAGGTCAGAGTTATGACGAATTGAAATTTGATATAGCCTGGGGGCGTGGCCCCGCTTACTTTTCCAAAACTATATATAGCCTATGTCGTACCCAGCTAACTTCTGAACCTATTATGAAAGTGTCAAAGAGATCGACTATAAACCTTGGACATTAATGAAGCACAAACAAAACACAACAAATGTGGGCATGGCACATCCCACTTTTTCAAAATTATTTAAATCTTGACTAAAGGACACGTATATATGAAAATATTATTTATTTAGACCAAATATGTTTAGAGTTATGACGACCTGAAATTTTATATAACTTGCGGGAGTGGCACCACCCACTTTTCCAAAACTATATATAGCCTATGCCGTACCCAGCTAACTTCTGAACCTATTATGAAAGGTTCAAAGAAATACTCTATAAACTTTGGTCATTAATGAAGCACAAACAACACACAACAGATGTGGGCATGGCACGTCCCACTTTTCCAAAGTTATGTAAATCTTGACTCAAGGACACATATATCCAAATATCGTTGATTTAGACCAAATTAGTTCAGAGTTATGACGAATTGAAATTTTATATAGCCTGGCGGGAGTGGCACCACCCACTTTTCCAAAACTATATATAGCATATGCCGTACCCAGCTAACTTCTGAACCTGTTATGAAAGTTTCAGAGAGATCAACTATAAACCTTGGACATTAATGAAGCACAAAGAAAACCCAACAAATGTGGGTATGGCACAGCCCACTTTTCCAAAGTTATGTAAATCTTGACTCAAGGACACATATATCCAAATATCGTTGATTTAGACCAAATTAGTTCAGAGTTATGACGACCTGAAATTTTATATAACTTGCGGGAGTGGCACCACCCACTTTTTCAAAACTAGATATAGCCTATGTCGTACCCAGCTAACTTCTGAACCTATTATGAAAGTGCCAAAGAGATCGACTATAAACCTTGGACATTAATGAAGCACAGACAAAACACAACAAATGTGGGCATGGCACATCCCACTTTTCCAAAATTATTTAAATCTTGACTAAAGGACAAGTTCAGAGTTATGACGACCTGAAATTTTATATAACCTGCGGGAGTGGCACCGCCCACTTTTCCAAAACTATATATAGCCTATGCCGTACCCAGATAACTTCTGAACCTATTATGAAAGTGTCAAAGAGACCGATTATAAACCTTGGACATTAATGAAGCACAAACAAAACACAACAAATGTGGGCATGGCACATCCCACTTTTCCAAAATTATTTAAATCTTGACTAAAGGACACGTATATATGAAAATATCATTCATTTAGACCAAATATGTTCAGAGTTATGACGACCTGAAATTTTATATAACTTGCGGGAGTGGCACCACCCACTTTTCCAAAACTATATATAACCTATGCCGTACCCAGCTAACTTCTGAACCTATTATGAAAGTTTCAAAGAAATACTCTATAAACTTTGGTCATTAATGAAGCACAAACAACACACAACAAATGTGGGCATGGCACGTACCACTTTTCCAAAGTTATGTAAATCTTGACTCAAGGACACATATATCCAAATATCGTTGATTAAGACCAAATTAGTTCAGAGTTATGACGCATTGAAACTTTATATAGCCTGGCGGCGTGGCACCGCTCACTTTTTTAAAACTGTATATAGCCTATGTCGTACCCAGCTAACTTCTGAACCTATTATGAAAGTGTCAAAGAGATCGACTATAAACCTTGGACATTAATGAAGCACAAACAAAACACAACAAATGTGGGCATGACATAGCCCAATTTTCCGAACTTATTTAAATCTTGACTAAAGGGCACGTATGTATCCAAATATCATTGATTAAGACCAAATGAGTTCAGAGTTATGGCGACCTCAAATTTTATGTAGCCTGCGGGAGTGGCACCGCCCACTTTTCCAAAACTATATATAGCCTATGCCGTACCCAGCTAACTTCTGCACCTATTATGAAAGTGTCAAAAAGATCGACTATAAACCTTGGACAAAGCACAAAGAAAACCCAACAAATGTGGGTATGGCACAGCCCACTTTTCTAAATTATTTAAATCTTGACTAAAGGACACGTATATATGAAAATATCATTTATTTAGACCAAATAAGTTCAGAGTTATGACGACCTGAAATTTTATATAACTTGCGGGAGTGGCACCACCCACTTTTCCAAAACTATATATAGCCTATGCCGTACCCAGCTAACTTCTGAACCTATTATGAAAGTGTCAAAGAGATCGACTATAAACCTTGGACATTAATGAAGCACAAACAAAACACAACAAATGTGGGCATGGCACATCCCACTTTTCCAAAGTTATGTAAATCTTGACTCAAGGACACATATATCCAAATATCGTTTATTTAGACCAAATTAGTTCAGAGTTATGACGAATTGAAATTTAATATAGCCGGGGCGTGGCACCGCCCACCTTTTCAAAACTATAATATAGCCTATGCCGTACCCAGCTAACTTCTGAACCTATTATGAAAGTGTCAAAGAGATCGACTATAAACCTTGGACATTAATGAAGCACAAACAAAACACAACAAATGTGGGCATGGCACATCCCACTTTTTCAAAATTATTTAAATCTTGACTAAAGGACACGTATATATGAAAATATTATTTATTTAGACCAAATATGTTTAGAGTTATGACGACCTGAAATTTTATATAACTGGCGGGAGTGGCACCACCCACTTTTCCAAAACTATATATACTCTATAAACTTTGGTCATTAATGAAGCACAAACAACACACAACAAATGTGGGCATGGCAGGTCCCACTTTTCCAAAGTTATGTAAATCTTGACTCAAGGACACATATATCCAAATATCGTTGATTTAGACCAAATTAGTTCAGAGTTATGACGAATTGAAATTTTATATAGCCTGGCGGGAGTGGCACCACCCACTTTTCCAAAACTATATATAGCATATGCCGTACCCAGCTAACTTCTGAACCTGTTATGAAAGTTTCAAAGAGATGAACTATAAACCTTGGACATTAATGAAGCACAAAGAAAACCCAACAAATGTGGGTATGGCACAGCCCACTTTTCCAAATTGCTTAAATCTTGACTAAAGGACACTTATATATCCAAATATCATTGATTTATACCAAATTAGGTCAGAGTTATGACGAAGTGAAATTTGATATAGCCTGGGAGCGTGGCACCGCCCACTTTTCCAAAACTATATATAGCATATGCCGTACCCAGCTAACTTCTGAACCTATTATGAAAGTTTCAAAGAAATACTCTATAAACTTTGGTCATTAATGAAGCACAAACAACACACAACAAATGTGGGCATGGCACGTACCACTTTTCCAAAGTTATGTAAATCTTGACTCAAGGACACATATATCCAAATATCGTTGATTTAGACCAAATTAGTTCAGAGTTATGACGACCTGAAATTTTATATAACTTGCGGGAGTGGCACCACCCACTTTTCCAAAACTAGATATAGCCTATGTCGTACCCAGCTAACTTCTGAACCTCTTATGAAAGTGCCAAAGAGATCGACTATAAACCTTGGACATTAATGAAGCACAAACAAAACACAACAAATGTGGGCATGGCACATCCCACTTTTTCAAAATTATTTAAATCTTGACTAAAGGACACGTATATATGAAAATATCATTTATGTAGACCAAATAAGTTCAGAGTTATGACGACCTGAAATTTTATATAACCTGCGGGAGTGGCACCGCCCACTTTTCCAAAACTATATATAGCCTATGCCGTACCCAGCTAACATCTGAACCTATTATGAAAGTTTCAAAGAAATACTCTATAAACTTTGGTCATTAATGAAGCACAAACAACACACAACAAATGTGGGCATGGCACGTACCACTTTTCCAAAGTTATGTAAATCTTGACTCAAGGACACATATATCCAAATATCGTTGATTTAGACCAAATTAGTTCAGAGTTATGACGACCTGAAATTTTATATAACTTGCGGGAGTGGCACCACCCACTTTTCCAAAACTAGATATAGCCTATGTCGTACCCAGCTGACTTCTGAACCTATTATGAAAGTGTCAAAGAAATACTCTATAAACTTTGGTCATTAATGAAGCACAAACAACACACAACAAATGTGGGCATGGCACGTCCCACTTTTCCAAAGTTATGTAAATCTTGACTCAAGGACACATATATCCAAATATCGTTGATTTAGACCAAATTAGTTCAGAGTTATGACGAATTGAAATTTTATATAGCCTGGCGGGAGTGGCACCACCCACTTTTCCAAAACTATATATAGCATATGCCGTACCCAGCTAACTTCTGAACCTATTATGAAAGTGCCAAAGAGATCGACTATAAACCTTGGACATGATGAAGCACAGACAAAACACAACAAATGTGGGCATGGCACATCCCACTTTTCCAAAATTATTTAAATCTTGACTAAAGGACACGTATATATGAAAATATCATTTAAGTAGACCAAATAAGTTCAGAGTTATGACGACCTGAAATTTTATATAACTTGCGGGTGTGGCACCACCCACTTTTCCAAAACTAGATATAGCCTATGTCGTACCCAGCTAACTTCTGAACCTATTATGAAAGTGCCAAAGAGATCGACTATAAACCTTGGACATTAATGAAGCACAGACAAAACACAACAAATGTGGGCATGGCACATCCCACTTTTCCAAAATTATTTAAATCTTGACTAAAGGACACGTATATATGAAAATATCATTTATGTAGACCAAATAAGTTCAGAGTTATGACGACCTGAAATTTTATATAACCTGCGGGAGTGGCACCGCCCACTTTTATAAAACTATATATAGCCTATGCCGTACCCAGATAACTTCTGAACCTATTATGAAAGTGTCAAAGAGACCGGCTATAAACCTTGGACATTAATGAAGCACAAACAAAACACAACAAATGTGGGCATGGCACATCCCACTTTTCCAAAATTATTTAAATCTTGACTAAAGGACACGTATATATGAAAATATCATTCATTTAGACCAAATATGTTCAGAGTTATGACGACCTGAAATTTTATATAACTTGCGGGAGTGGCACCACCCACTTTTCCAAAACTATATATAACCTATGCCGTACCCAGCTAACTTCTGAACCTATTATGAAAGTTTCAAAGAAATACTCTATAAACTTTGGTCATTAATGAAGCACAAACAACACACAACAAATGTGGGCATGGCACGTACCACTTTTCCAAAGTTATGTAAATCTTGACTCAAGGACATATATATCCAAATATCGTTGATTAAGACCAAATTAGTTCAGAGTTATGACGCATTGAAACTTTATATAGCCTGGCGGCGTGGCACCGCTCACTTTTTTAAAACTGTATATAGCCTATGTCGTACCCAGCTAACTTCTGAACCTATTATGAAAGTGTCAAAGAGATCGACTATAAACCTTGGACATTAATGAAGCACAAACAAAACACAACAAGTGTGGGCATGACATAGCCCACTTTTCCGAACTTATTTAAATCTTGACTAAAGGGCACGTATGTATCCAAATATCATTGATTAAGACCAAATGAGTTCAGAGTTATGGCGACCTCAAATTTTATGTAGCCTGCGGGAGTGGCACCGCCCACTTTTCCAAAACTATATATAGCCTATGCCGTACCCAGCTAACTTCTGCACCTATTATGAAAGTGTCAAAAAGATCGACTATAAACCTTGGACAAAGCACAAAGAAAACCCAACAAATGTGGGTATAGCACAGCCCACTTTTCTAAATTATTTAAATCTTGACTAAAGGACACGTATATATGAAAATATCATTTATTTAGACCAAATAAGTTCAGAGTTATGACGACCTGAAATTTTATGTAACTTGCGGGAGTGGCACCACCCACTTTTCCAAAACTATATATAGCCTATGCCGTACCCAGCTAACTTCTGAACCTATTATGAAAGTGTCAAAGAGATCGACTATAAACCTTGGACATTAATGAAGCACAAACAAAACACAACAAATGTGGGCATGGCACATCCCACTTTTCCAAAGTTATGTAAATCTTGACGCAAGGACACATATATCCAAATATCGTTTATTTAGACCAAATTAGTTCAGAGTTATGACGAATTGAAATTTAATATAGCCGGGGCGTGGCACCGCCTACCTTTTCAAAACTATAATATAGCCTATGCCGTACCCAGCTAACTTCTGAACCTATTATGAAAGTGTCAAAGAGATCGACTATAAACCTTGGACATTAATGAAGCACAAACAAAACACAACAAATGTGGGCATGGCACATCCCACTTTTTCAAAATTATTTAAATCTTGACTAAAGGACACGTATATATGAAAATATTATTTATTTAGACCAAATATGTTTAGAGTTATGACGACCTGAAATTTTATATAACTGGCGGGAGTGGCACCACCCTCTTTTCCAAAACTATATATACTCTATAAACTTTGGTCATTAATGAAGCACAAACAACACACAACAAATGTGGGCATGGCAGGTCCCACTTTTCCAAAGTTATGTAAATCTTGACTCAAGGACACATATATCCAAATATCGTTGATTTAGACCAAATTAGTTCAGAGTTATGACGAATTGAAATTTTATATAGCCTGGCGGGAGTGGCACCACCCACTTTTCCAAAACTATATATAGCATATGCCGTACCCAGCTAACTTCTGAACCTGTTATGAAAGTTTCAAAGAGATCAACTATAAACCTTGGACATTAATGAAGCACAAAGAAAACCCAACAAATGTGGGTATGGCACAGCCCACTTTTCCAAATTGCTTAAATCTTGACTAAAGGACACTTATATATCCAAATATCATTGATTTATACCAAATTAGGTCAGAGTTATGACGAAGTGAAATTTGATATAGCCTGGGAGCGTGGCACCGCCCACTTTTCCAAAACTATATATAGCATATGCCGTACCCAGCTAACTTCTGAACCTGTTATGAAAGTTTCAGAGAGATCAACTATAAACCTTGGACATTAATGAAGCACAAAGAAAACCCAACAAATTTGGGTATGGCACAGCCCACTTTTCCAAAGTTATGTAAATCTTGACTCAAGGACACATATATCCAAATATCGTTGATTTAGACCAAATTAGTTCAGAGTTATGACGACCTGAAATTTTATATAACTTGCGGGAGTGGCACCACCCACTTTTCCAAAACTAGATATAGCCTATGTCGTACCCAGCTAACTTCTGAACCTATTATGAAAGTGCCAAAGAGATCGACTATAAACCTTGGACATTAATGAAGCACAAACAAAACACAACAAATGTGGGCATGGCACATCCCACTTTTTCAAAATTATTTAAATCTTGACTAAAGGACACGTATATATGAAAATATCATTTATGTAGACCAAATAAGTTCAGAGTTATGACGACCTGAAATTTTATATAACCTGCGGGAGTGGCACCGCCCACTTTTCCAAAACTATATATAGCCTATGCCGTACCCAGCTAACATCTGAACCTATTATGAAAGTTTCAAAGAAATACTCTATAAACTTTGGTCATTAATGAAGCACAAACAACACACAACAAATGTGGGCATGGCACGTACCACTTTTCCAAAGTTATGTAAATCTTGACTCAAGGACACATATATCCAAATATCGTTGATTTAGACCAAATTAGTTCAGAATTATGACGACCTGAAATTTTATATAACTTGCGGGAGTGGCACCACCCACTTTTCCAAAACTAGATATAGCCTGTGTCGTACCCAGCTAACTTCTGAACCTATTATGAAAGTGTCAAAGAGACCGACTATAAACCTTGGACATTAATGAAGCACAAACAAAACACAACAAATGTGGGCATGGCACATCCCACTTTTCCAAAATTATTTAAATCTTGACTAAAGGACACGTATATATGAAAATATCATTCATTTAGACCAAATATGTTCAGAGTTATGACGACCTGAAATTTTATATAACTTGCGGGAGTAGCACCACCCACTTTTCCAAAACTATATATAGCCTATGCCGTACCCAGCTAACTTCTGAACCTATTATGAAAGTTTCAAAGAAATACTCTATAAACTTTGGTCATTAATGAAGCACAAACAACACACAACAAATGTGGGCATGGCACGTACCACTTTTCCAAAGTTATGTAAATCTTGACTCAAGGACACATATATCCAAATATCGTTGATTTAGACCAAATTAGTTCAGAGTTATGACGAATTGAAATTTTATATAGCCTGGGGGCGTGGCACCGCCCACTTTTCCAAAACTATATATAGCATATGCCGTACCCAGCTAACTTCTCAACCTATTATGAAAGTTTCAAAGAGATCGACTATAAACTTTGGACATTAATGAAGCACAAAGAAAACCCAACAAATGTGGGTATGGCACAGCCCACTTTTCCAAATTATTTAAATCTTGACTAAAGGACACGTATATATCCAAATATCATTGATTTAGACCAAATTAGTTCAGAGTTATGACGCATTGAAACTTTATATAGCCTGGCGGCGTGGCACCGCTCACTTTTTTAAAACTATATATAGCCTATGTCGTACCCAGCTAACTTCTGAACCTATTATGAAAGTGTCAAAGAGATCGACTATAAACCTTGGACATTAATGAAGCACAAACAAAACACAACAAATGTGGGCATGACATAGCCCACTTTTCCGAACTTCCAAATATCATTGATTAAGACCAAATGAGTTCAGAGTTATGGCGACCTCAAATTTTATGTAGCCTGCGGGAGTGGCACCGCCCACTTTTCCAAAACTATATATAGCCTATGCCGTACCCAGCTAACTTCTGCACCTATTATGAAAGTGTCAAAAAGATCGACTATAAACCTTGGACAAAGCACAAAGAAAACCCAACAAATGTGGGTATGGCACAGCCCACTTTTCCAAATTATTTAAATCTTGACTAAAGGACACGTATATATGAAAATATCATTTATTTAGACCAAATAAGTTCAGAGTTATGACGACCTGAAATTTTATATAACTTGCGGGAGTGGCACCACCCACTTTTCCAAAACTATATATAGCCTATGCCGTACCCAGCTAACTTCTGAACCTATTATGAAAGTGTCAAAGAGATCGACTATAAACCTTGGACATTAATGAAGCACAAACAAAACACAACAAATGTGGGCATGGCACATCCCACTTTTCCAAAGTTATGTAAATCTTGACTCAAGGACACATATATCCAAATATCGTTTATTTAGACCAAATTAGTTCAGAGTTATGCCGAATTGAAATTTAATATAGCCGGGGCGTGGCACCGCCCACCTTTTCAAAACTATAATATAGCCTATGCCATACCCAGCTAACTTCTGAACCTATTATGAAAGTGTCAAAGAGATCGACTATAAACCTTGGACATTAATGAAGCACAAACAAAACACAACAAATGTGGGCATGGCACATCCCACTTTTTCAAAATTATTTAAATCTTGACTAAAGGACACGTATATATGAAAATATTATTTATTTAGACCAAATATGTTTAGAGTTATGACGACCTGAAATTTTATATAACTGGCGGGAGTGGCACCACCCACTTTTCCAAAACTATATATAGCCTATGCCATACCCAGCTAACTTCTGAAAATATTATGAAAGTTTCAAAGAAATACTCTATAAACTTTGGTCATTAATGAAGCACAAACAACACACAACAAATGTGGGCATGGCAGGTCCCACTTTTCCAAAGTTATGTAAATCTTGACTCAAGGACACATATATCCAAATATCGTTGATTTAGACCAAATTAGTTCAGAGTTATGACGAATTGAAATTTTATATAGCCTGGCGGGAGTGGCACCACCCACTTTTCCAAAACTATATATAGCATATGCCGTACCCAGCTAACTTCTGAACCTGTTATGAAAGTTTCAAAGAGATCAACTATAAACCTTGGACATTAATGAAGCACAAAGAAAACCCAACAAATGTGGGTGTGGCACAGCCCACTTTTCCAAATTGCTTAAATCTTGACTAAAGGACACTTATATATCCAAATATCATTGATTTATACCAAATTAGGTCAGAGTTATGACGAATTGAAATTTGATATAGCCTGGGAGCGTGGCACCGCCCACTTTTCCAAAACTATATATAGCATATGCCGTACCCAGCTAACTTCTGAACCTGTTATGAAAGTTTCAGAGAGATCAACTAGAAACCTTGGACATTAATGAAGCACAAAGAAAACCCAACAAATTTGGGTATGGCACAGCCCACTTTTCCAAAGTTATGTAAATCTTGACTCAAGGACACATATATCCAAATATCGTTGATTTAGACCAAATTAGTTCAGAGTTATGACGACCTGAAATTTTATATAACTTGCGGGAGTGGCACCGCCCACTTTTCCAAAACTATATATAGCCTATGCCGTACCCAGCTAACTTCTGAACCTATTATGAAAGTTTCAAAGAAATACTCTATAAACTTTGGTCATTAATGAAGCACAAACAACACACAACAAATGTGGGCATGGCACGTACCACTTTTCCAAAGTTATGTAAATCTTGACTCAAGGACACATATATCCAAATATCGTTGATTTAGACCAAATTAGTTCAGAGTTATGACGAATTGAAATTTTATATAGCCTGGGGGCGTGGCACCGCCCACTTTTCCAAAACCATATATAGCATATGCCGTACCCAGCTAACTTCTCAACCTATTATGAAAGTTTCAAAGAAATACTCTATAAACTTTGGTCATTAATGAAGCACAAACAACACACAACAAATGTGGGCATGGCACGTACCACTTTTCCAAAGTTATGTAAATCTTGACTCAAGGACACATATATCCAAATATCGTTGATTTAGACCAAATTAGTTCAGAGTTATGACGAATTGAAATTTTATATAGCCTGGGGGCGTGGCACCGCCCACTTTTCCAAAACCATATATAGCATATGCCGTACCCAGCTAACTTCTCAACCTATTATGAAAGTTTCAAAGAGATCGACTATAAACCTTGGACATTAATGAAGCACAAAGAAAACCCAACAAATGTGGGTATGGCACAGCCCACTTTTCCAAATTATTTAAATCTTGACTAAAGGACACGTATATATCCAAATATCATTGATTTAGACCAAATTAGTTCAGAGTTATGACGCATTGAAACTTTATATAGCCTGGCGGCGTGGCACCGCTCACTTTTTTAAAACTATATATAGCCTATGTCGTACCCAGCTAACTTCTGAACCTATTATGAAAGTGTCAAAGAGATCGACTATAAACCTTGGACATTAATGAAGCACAAACAAAACACAACAAATGTGGGCATGGCACATCCCACTTTTTCAAAATTATTTAAATCTTGACTAGAGGACACGTATATATGAAAATATCATTTATGTAGACCAAATAAGTTCAGAGTTATGACGACCTCAAATTTTATGTAGCCTGCGGGAGTGGCACCGCCCACTTTTCCAAAACTATATATAGCCTATGCCGTACCCAGCTAACTTCTGAACCTATTATGAAAGTGTCAAAAAGATCGACTATAAACCTTGGACATTAATGAAGCACAAACAAAACACAACAAATGTGGGCATGGCACATCCCACTTTTCCAAAATTATTTAAATGTTGACTAAAGGACACGTATATATGAAAATATAATTTATTTAGACCAAATATGTTCAGAGTCATGGCGACCTGAAATTTTATATAACTTGCGGGAGTGGCACCACCCACTTTTCCAAAACTATATATAGCCTATGCCGTACCCAGCTAACTTCTGAACCTATTATGAAAGTGTCAAAGAGATCGACTATAAACCTTTGACATTAATGAAGCACAAACAACACACAACAAATGTGGGCATGGCACGTACCACTTTTCCAAAGTTATGTAAATCTTGACTCAAGGACACATATATCCAAATATCGTTGATTTAGACCAAATTAGTTCAGAGTTATGGCGACCTCAAATTTTATGTAGCCTGCGGGAGTGGCACCGCCCACTTTTCCAAAACTATATATAGCCTATGCCGTACCCAGCTAACTTCTGAACCTATTATAAAAGTTTCAAAGAGATCGACTATAAACCTTGGACATTAATGAAGCACAAAGAAAACCCAACAAATGTGGGTATGGCACAGCCCACTTTTCCAAATTATTTAAATCTTGACTAAAGGACACGTATATATCCAAATATCATTGATTAAGACCAAATTAGTTCAGAGTTATGACGCATTGAAACTTTATATAGGCTGGCGGCGTGGCACCGCTCACTTTTTTAAAACTATATATAGCCTATGTCGTACCCAGCTAACTTCTGAACCTATTATAAAAGTGTCAAAGAGATCGACTATAAACCTTGGACATTGATGAAGCACAAACAAAACACAACAAATGTGGGCATGACATAGCCCACTTTTCCGAACTTATTTAAATCTTGACTAAAGGGCACGTATGTATCCAAATATCATTGATTAAGACCAAATGAGTTCAGAGTTATGGCGACCTCAAATTTTATGTAGCCTGCGGGAGTGGCACCGCCCACTTTTCCAAAACTATATATAGGCTATGCCGTACCCAGCTAACTTCTGAACCTATTATGAAAGTGTCAAAAAGATCGACTATAAACCTTGGACATTAATGAAACACAAACAAAACACAACAAATGTGGGCATGGCACATCCCACTTTTCCAAAATTATTTAAATGTTGACTAAAGGACACGTATATATGAAAATATCATTTATTTAGACCAAATATGTTCAGAGTTATGGCGACCTGAAATTTTATATAACTTGCGGGAGTGGCACCACCCACTTTTCCAAAACTATATATAGCCTATGCCGTACCCAGCTAACTTCTGAACCTATTATGAAAGTGTCAAAGAGATCGACTATAAACCTTTGACATTAATGAAGCACAAACAAAACACAACAAATGTGGGCATGGCACATCCCACTTTTCCAAAGTTATGTAAATCTTGACTCAAGGACACATATATCCAAATATCGTTGATTTAGACCAAATTAGTTCAGATTTATGACGAATTGAAATTTAATATAGCCTGGGCGTGGCACCGCCCACTTTTCCAAAACTATATATAGCCTATGCCGTACCCAGCTAACTTCTGAACCTATTATGAAAGTGCCAAAGAGATCGACTATAAACCTTGGACATTAATGAAGCACAAACAAAACACAACAAATGTGGGCATGGCACATCCCACTTTTTCAAAATTATTTAAATCTTGACTAAAGGACACGTATATATGAAAATATCATTTATGTAGACCAAATAAGTTCAGAGTTATGACGACCTGAAATTTTATATAACCTGCGGGAGTGGCACCGCCCACTTTTCCAAAACTATATATAGCCTATGCCGTACCCAGCTAACTTCTGAACCTATTATGAAAGTTTCAAAGAAATACTCTATAAACTTTGGTCATTAATGAAGCACAAACAACACACAACAAATGTGGGCATGGCACGTACCACTTTTCCAAAGTTATGTAAATCTTGACTCAAGGACACATATATCCAAATATCGTTGATTTAGACCAAATTAGTTCAGAGTTATGACGAATTGAAATTTTATATAGCCTGGGGGCGTGGCACCGCCCACTTTTCCAAAACTATATGTAGCATATGCCGTACCCAGCTAACTTCTCAACCTATTATGAAAGTTTCAAAGAGATCGACTATAAACCTTGGACATTAATGAAGCACAAAGAAAACCCAACAAATGTGGGTATGGCACAGCCCACTTTTCCAAATTATTTAAATCTTGACTAAAGGACACGTATATATCCAAATATCATTGATTTAGACCAAATTAGTTCAGAGTTATGACGCATTGAAACTTTATATAGCCTGGCGGCGTGGCACCGCTCACTTTTTTAAAACTATATATAGCCTATGTCGTACCCAGCTAACTTCTGAACCTATTATGAAAGTGTCAAAGAGATCGACTATAAACCTTGGACATTAATGAAGCACAAACAAAACACAACAAATGTGGGCATGGCACATCCCACTTTTTCAAAATTATTTAAATCTTGACTAAAGGACACGTATATATGAAAATATCATTTATGTAGACCAAATAAGTTCAGAGTTATGGCGACCTCAAATTTTATGTAGCCTGCGGGAGTGGCACCGCCCACTTTTCCAAAACTATATATAGCCTATGCCGTACCCAGCTAACTTCTGAACCTATTATGAAAGTGTCAAAAAGATCGACTATAAACCTTGGACATTAATGAAGCACAAACAAAACACAACAAATGTGGGCATGGCACATCCCACTTTTCCAAAATTATTTAAATGTTGACTAAAGAACACGTATATATGAAAATATCATTTATTTAGACCAAATATGTTCAGAGTTATGGCGACCTGAAATTTTATATAACTTGCGGGAGTGGCACCACCCACTTTTCCAAAACTATATATAGCCTATGCCGTACCCAGCTAACTTCTGAAAATATTATGAAAGTGTCAAAGAGATCGACTATAAACCTTTGACATTAATGAAGCACAAACAAAACACAACAAATGTGGGCATGGCACATCCCACTTTTCCAAAGTTATGTAAATCTTGACTCAAGGACACATATATCCAAATATCGTTGATTTAGACCAAATTAGTTCAGATTTATGACGAATTGAAATTTAATATAGCCTGGGCGTGGCACCGCCCACTTTTCCAAAACTATATATAGCCTATGCCGTACCCAGCTAACTTCTGAACCTATTATGAAAGTTTCAAAGAAATACTCTATAAACTTTGGTCATTAATGAAGCACAAACAACACACAACAAATGTGGGCATGGCACGTACCACTTTTCCAAAGTTATGTAAATCTTGACTCAAGGACACATATATCCAAATATCGTTGATTTAGACCAAATTAGTTCAGAGTTATGACGACCTGAAATTTTATATAACTTGCGGGAGTGGCACCACCCACTTTTCCAAAACTAGATATAGCCTATGTCGTACCCAGCTAACTTCTGAACCTATTATGAAAGTGTCAAAGAGACCGACTATAAACCTTGGACATTAATGAAGCACAAACAAAACACAACAAATGTGGGCATGGCACATCCCACTTTTCCAAAATTATTTAAATCTTGACTAAAGGACACGTATATATGAAAATATCATTCATTTAGACCAAATATGTTCAGAGTTATGACGACCTAAATTTTATATAACTTGCGGGAGTGGCACCACCCAATTTCCGAAACTATATATAGCCTAACTTCTGAACCTATTATGAAAGTTTCAAAGAAATACTCTATAAAATTGGGTCATTAATGAAGCACAAACAACACACAACAAATGTGGGCATGGCACGTACCACTTTTCCAAAGTTATGTAAATCTTGACTCAAGGACACATATATCCAAATATCGTTGATTTAGACAAAATTAGTTCAGAGTTATGACGAATTGAAATTTTATATAACTTGCGGGAGTGGCACCACCCACTTTTCCAAAACTAGATATAGCCTATGTCGTACCCAGCTAACTTCTGAACCTATTATGAAAGTTTCAAAGAGATCGACTATAAACCTTGGACATTAATGAAGCACAAACAAAACACAACAAATGTGGGCATGGCACATCCCACTTTTCCAAAATTATTTAAATCTTGACTAAAGGACACGTATATATGAAAATATCATTTATTTAGACCAAATATGTTCAGAGTTATGACGACCTGAAATTTTATATAACTTCCGGGAGTGGCACCACCCACTTTTCCAAAACTATATACGAGGTGTGTTCAAAAAGTATCGCGAATTTTGAATTTTCGCTGGTTACGTATATTCGAATTTCGAATTTTTTGTGGCGTTATGTTGGTACTCATGTCTCTTACTTATGCCGACAAGCTCGGCCATTTTGAATGTTCAGTTAATTGTTGACAGCTGCTTTGCTTGCACGTGTTTTGGATCGTCTTCGATTTTCGTACCAAAATTGCTCAATTGTGACCAAAAACAGCATCGCATGAACATTGCTAATGAGATGTTAAACTCTGTCCGCGACTACCCAAATTGGCTCCAGAGGGTCATAACTGGTGACGAATCGTGGGTTTATGGTTATGACGTGGAAACCAAAGCTCAATCATCTCAATGGAAGCTGCCGCTCGAACCAAGACCGAAAAAAGCGCGCCAAGTTCGGTCGAATGTGAAAGTTTTGCTGACAGTTTTCTTCGATTGCAGGGGCGTGGTGCATCATGAGTTCTTGCCACAGGGAAGAACGGTCAATAAGGAATATTACCTGCAAGTTATGCGCAATTTGCGCGAAGCAATCCGCCAGAAACGCCCGGATTTGTGGAGGAACAAAAATTGGCTTTTGCACCACGATAACGCCCCTGCTCACGCATCGTTGCTTGTGCGCGACTTTTTGGCCAAAAACAACACACTAATGATGCCGCAGCCACCGTATTCCCCAGATCTGGCCCCCTGTGACTTTTTCTTGTTCCCTAAACTGAAGAGGCCCATGAAAGGGCGACGTTACGCTTCTCTTGACGAGATAAAGCCGGCATCGAAGGAGGAGCTGAACAAGATACAAACTATATATAGCCTAACTTCTGAACCTATTATGAAAGTTTCAAAGAAATACTCTATAAAATTGGGTCATTAATGAAGCACAAACAACACACAACAAATGTGGGCATGGCACGTACCACTTTTCCAAAGTTATGTAAATCTTGACTCAAGGACACATATATCCAAATATCGTTGATTTAGACCAAATTAGTTCAGAGTTATGACGAATTGAAATTTTATATAACTTGCGGGAGTGGCACCGCCCACCTTTTCAAAACTATAATATAGCCTATGCCGTACCCAGCTAACTTCTGAACCTATTATGAAAGTGTCAAAGAGATCGACTATAAACCTTGGACATTAATGAAGCACAAACAAAACACAACAAATGTGGGCATGGCACATCCCACTTTTTCAAAATTATTTAAATCTTGACTAAAGGACACGTATATATGAAAATATTATTTATTTAGACCAAATATGTTTAGAGTTATGACGACCTGAAATTTTATATAACTGGCGGGAGTGGCACCACCCTCTTTTCCAAAACTATATACTCTATAAACTTTGGTCATTAATGAAGCACAAACAACACACAACAAATGTGAGCATGGCAGGTCCCACTTTTCCAAAGTTATGTAAATCTTGACTCAAGGACACATATATCCAAATATCGTTGATTTAGACCAAATTAGTTCAGAGTTATGACGAATTGAAATTTTATATAGCCTGGCGGGAGTGGCACCACCCACTTTTCCAAAACTATATATAGCATATGCCGTACCCAGCTAACTTCTGAACCTGTTATGAAAGTTTCAAAGAGATCAACTATAAACCTTGGACATTAATGAAGCACAAAGAAAACCCAACAAATGTGGGTATGGCACAGCCCACTTTTCCAAATTGCTTAAATCTTGACTAAAGGACACTTATATATCCAAATATCATTGATTTATACCAAATTAGGTCAGAGTTATGACGAAGTGAAATTTGATATAGCCTGGGAGCGTGGCACCGCCCACTTTTCCAAAACTATATATAGCATATGCCGTACCCAGCTAACTTCTGAACCTGTTATGAAAGTTTCAGAGAGATCAACTATAAACCTTGGACATTAATGAAGCACAAAGAAAACCCAACAAATTTGGGTATGGCACAGCCCACTTTTCCAAAGTTATGTAAATCTTGACTCAAGGACACATATATCCAAATATCGTTGATTTAGACCAAATTAGTTCAGAGTTATGACGACCTGAAATTTTATATAACTTGCGGGAGTGGCACCACCCACTTTTCCAAAACTAGATATAGCCTGTGTCGTACCAAGCTAACTTCTGAACCTATTATGAAAGTGTCAAAGAGACCGACTATAAACCTTGGACATTAATGAAGCACAAACAAAACAGAACAAATGTGGGCATGGCACATCCCACTTTTCCAAAATTATTTAAATCTTGACTAAAGGACACGTATATATGAAAATATCATTCATTTAGACCAAATATGTTCAGAGTTATGACGACCTGAAATTTTATATAACTTGCGGGAGTGGCACCACCCACTTTTCCAAAACTATATATAGCCTATGCCGTACCCAGCTAACTTCTGAACCTATTATGAAAGTTTCAAAGAAATACTCTATAAACTTTGGTCATTAATGAAGCACAAACAACACACAACAAATGTGGGCATGGCACGTACCACTTTTCCAAAGTTATGTAAATCTTGACTCAAGGACACATATATCCAAATATCGTTGATTTAGACCAAATTAGTTCAGAGTTATGACGAATTGAAATTTTATATAGCCTGGGGGCGTGGCACCGCCCACTTTTCCAAAACTATATATAGCATATGCCGTACCCAGCTAACTTCTCAACCTATTATGAAAGTTTCAAAGAGATCGACTATAAACTTTGGACATTAATGAAG
Source organism: Merzomyia westermanni (assembly GCA_949987695.1). Lineage (NCBI taxonomy): Eukaryota > Metazoa > Arthropoda > Insecta > Diptera > Tephritidae > Merzomyia > Merzomyia westermanni. Next base: position 130,562,919 of record OX465292.1, on the reverse strand, counting down.
CACAAAGAAAACCCAACAAATGTGGGTATGGCACAGCCCACTTTTCCAAATTATTTAAATCTTGACTAAAGGACACGTATATATCCAAATATCATTGATTTAGACCAAATTAGTTCAGAGTTATGACGCATTGAAACTTTATATAGCCTGGCGGCGTGGCACCGCTCACTTTTTTAAAACTATATATAGCCTATGTCGTACCCAGCTAACTTCTGAACCTATTATGAAAGTGTCAAAGAGATCGACTATAAACCTTGGACATTAATGAAGCACAAACAAAACACAACAAATGTGGGCATGACATAGCCCACTTTTCCGAACTTCCAAATATCATTGATTAAGACCAAATGAGTTCAGAGTTATGGCGACCTCAAATTTTATGTAGCCTGCGGGAGTGGCACCGCCCACTTTTCCAAAACTATATATAGCCTATGCCGTACCCAGCTAACTTCTGCACCTATTATGAAAGTGTCAAAAAGATCGACTATAAACCTTGGACAAAGCACAAAGAAAACCCAACAAATGTGGGTATGGCACAGCCCACTTTTCCAAATTATTTAAATCTTGACTAAAGGACACGTATATATGAAAATATCATTTATTTAGACCAAATAAGTTCAGAGTTATGACGACCTGAAATTTTATATAACTTGCGGGAGTGGCACCACCCACTTTTCCAAAACTATATATAGCCTATGCCGTACCCAGCTAACTTCTGAACCTATTATGAAAGTGTCAAAGAGATCGACTATAAACCTTGGACATTAATGAAGCACAAACAAAACACAACAAATGTGGGCATGGCACATCCCACTTTTCCAAAGTTATGTAAATCTTGACTCAAGGACACATACGAGGTGTGTTCAAAAAGTATCGCGAATTTTGTGTTTTTTCAAAAATTATTTACTTATTCATGAATATCTATTTTGTCCCCTTCAAAGTAATCCCCATGAGATATTATACACTTGTGCCAACGGTTTTTCCAATCTTCGAAGCACTTCAAAAAATAATTTTTTTGTATCTTGTTCAGCTCCTCCTTCGATGCCGTCTTTATCTCGTCAAGAGAAGCGTAACGTCGTCCTTTCATGGGCCTCTTCGGTTTAGGGAACAAGAAAAAGTCACAGGGGGCCAGATCTGGGGAATACGGTGGCTGCGGCATCATTTGTGTGTTGTTTTTGGCCAAAAAGTTGCGCACAAGCAACGATGCGTGAGCAGGGGCGTTATCGTGGTGCAAAAGCCAATTTTTGTTCTTCCACAAATCCGGGCGTTTCTGGCGGATTGCTTCGCGCAAATTGCGCATAACTTGCAATATTCCTTATTGACCGTTCTTCCCTGTGGCAAGAACTCATGATGCACCACGCCCCTGCAATCGAAGAAAACTGTCAGCAAAACTTTCACATTCGACCGAACTTGGCGCGCTTTTTTCGGTCTTGGTTCGTGCGGCAGCTTCCATTGAGATGATTGAGCTTTGGTTTCCACGTCATAACCATAAACCCACGATTCGTCACCAGTTATGACCCTCTGGAGCCAATTTGGGTAGTCGCGGACAGAGTTTAACATCTCATTAGCAATGTTCATGCGATGCTGTTTTTGGTCACAATTGAGCAATTTTGGTACGAATTTCGCGTAAAAATCGAAGACGATCCAAAACACGTGCAAGCAAAGCAGCTGTCAACAATTAACTGAACATTCAAAATGGCCGAGCTTGTCGGCATAAGTGAGAGACATGAGTACCAACATAACGCCACAAAAAATTCGAAATTCGAGTATACGTAAGCAGCGAAAATTCAAAATTCGCGATACTTTTTGAACACACCTCGTATATCCAAATATCGTTTATTTAGACCAAATTAGTTCAGAGTTATGACGAATTGAAATTTAATATAGCCGGGGCGTGGCACCGCCCACCTTTTCAAAACTATAATATAGCCTATGCCGTACCCAGCTAACTTCTGAACCTATTATGAGAGTGTCAAAGAGATCGACTATAAACCTTGGACATTAATGAAGCACAAACAAAACACAACAAATGTGGGCATGGCACATCCCACTTTTTCAAAATTATTTAAATCTTGACTAAAGGACACGTATATATGAAAATATTATTTATTTAGACCAAATATGTTTAGAGTTATGACGACCTGAAATTTTATATAACTGGCGGGAGTGGCACCACCCACTTTTCCAAAACTATATATAGCCTATGCCATACCCAGCTAACTTCTGAAAATATTATGAAAGTTTCAAAGAAATACTCTATAAACTTTGGTCATTAATGAAGCACAAACAACACACAACAAATGTGGGCATGGCAGGTCCCACTTTTCCAAAGTTATGTAAATCTTGACTCAAGGACACATATATCCAAATATCGTTGATTTAGACCAAATTAGTTCAGAGTTATGACGAATTGAAATTTTATATAGCCTGGCGGGAGTGGCACCACCCACTTTTCCAAAACTATATATAGCATATGCCGTACCCAGCTAACTTCTGAACCTGTTATGAAAGTTTCAAAGAGATCAACTATAAACCTTGGACATTAATGAAGCACAAAGAAAACCCAACAAATGTGGGTGTGGCACAGCCCACTTTTCCAAATTGCTTAAATCTTGACTAAAGGACACTTATATATCCAAATATCATTGATTTATACCAAATTAGGTCAGAGTTATGACGAATTGAAATTTGATATAGCCTGGGAGCGTGGCACCGCCCACTTTTCCAAAACTATATATAGCATATGCCGTACCCAGCTAACTTCTGAACCTGTTATGAAAGTTTCAGAGAGATCAACTAGAAACCTTGGACATTAATGAAGCACAAAGAAAACCCAACAAATTTGGGTATGGCACAGCCCACTTTTCCAAAGTTATGTAAATCTTGACTCAAGGACACATATATCCAAATATCGTTGATTTAGACCAAATTAGTTCAGAGTTATGACGACCTGAAATTTTATATAACTTGCGGGAGTGGCACCACCCACTTTTCCAAAACTAGATATAGCCTATGTCGTACCCAGCTAACTTCTGAACCTATTATGAAAGTGCCAAAGAGATCGACTATAAACCTTGGACATTAATGAAGCACAAACAAAACACAACAAATGTGGGCATGGCACATCCCACTTTTTCAAAATTATTTAAATCTTGACTAAAGGACACGTATATATGAAAATATCATTTATGTAGACCAAATAAGTTCAGAGTTATGACGACCTGAAATTTTATATAACCTGCGGGAGTGGCACCGCCCACTTTTCCAAAACTATATATAGCCTATGCCGTACCCAGCTAACTTCTGAACCTATTATGAAAGTTTCAAAGAAATACTCTATAAACTTTGGTCATTAATGAAGCACAAACAACACACAACAAATGTGGGCATGGCACGTACCACTTTTCCAAAGTTATGTAAATCTTGACTCAAGGACACATATATCCAAATATCGTTGATTTAGACCAAATTAGTTCAGAGTTATGACGAATTGAAATTTTATATAGCCTGGGGGCGTGGCACCGCCCACTTTTCCAAAACCATATATAGCATATGCCGTACCCAGCTAACTTCTCAACCTATTATGAAAGTTTCAAAGAGATCGACTATAAACCTTGGACATTAATGAAGCACAAAGAAAACCCAACAAATGTGGGTATGGCACAGCCCACTTTTCCAAATTATTTAAATCTTGACTAAAGGACACGTATATATCCAAATATCATTGATTTAGACCAAATTAGTTCAGAGTTATGACGCATTGAAACTTTATATAGCCTGGCGGCGTGGCACCGCTCACTTTTTTAAAACTATATATAGCCTATGTCGTACCCAGCTAACTTCTGAACCTATTATGAAAGTGTCAAAGAGATCGACTATAAACCTTGGACATTAATGAAGCACAAACAAAACACAACAAATGTGGGCATGGCACATCCCACTTTTTCAAAATTATTTAAATCTTGACTAAAGGACACGTATATATGAAAATATCATTTATGTAGACCAAATAAGTTCAGAGTTATGACGACCTCAAATTTTATGTAGCCTGCGGGAGTGGCACCGCCCACTTTTCCAAAACTATATATAGCCTATGCCGTACCCAGCTAACTTCTGAACCTATTATGAAAGTGTCAAAAAGATCGACTATAAACCTTGGACATTAATGAAGCACAAACAAAACACAACAAATGTGGGCATGGCACATCCCACTTTTCCAAAATTATTTAAATGTTGACTAAAGGACACGTATATATGAAAATATAATTTATTTAGACCAAATATGTTTAGAGTCATGGCGACCTGAAATTTTATATAACTTGCGGGAGTGGCACCACCCACTTTTCCAAAACTATATATAGCCTATGCCGTACCCAGCTAACTTCTGAACCTATTATGAAAGTGTCAAAGAGATCGACTATAAACCTTTGACATTAATGAAGCACAAACAACACACAACAAATGTGGGCATGGCACGTACCACTTTTCCAAAGTTATGTAAATGTTGACTAAAGGACACGTATATCCAAATATCGTTGATTTAGACCAAATTAGTTCAGAGTTATGGCGACCTCAAATTTTATGTAGCCTGCGGGAGTGGCACCGCCCACTTTTCCAAAACTATATATAGCCTATGCCGTACCCAGCTAACTTCTGAACCTATTATGAAAGTTTCAAAGAGATCGACTATAAACCTTGGACATTAATGAAGCACAAAGAAAACCCAACAAATGTGGGTATGGCACATCCCACTTTTCCAAATTATTTAAATCTTGACTAAAGGACACGTATATATCCAAATATCATTGATTTAGACCAAATTAGTTCAGAGTTATGACGCATTGAAACTTTATATAGGCTGGCGGCGTGGCACCGCTCACTTTTTTAAAACTATATATAGCCTATGTCGTACCCAGCTAACTTCTGAACCTATTATGAAAGTGTCAAAGAGATCGACTATAAACCTTGGACATTAATGAAGCACAAACAAAACACAACAAATGTGGGCATGACATAGCCCACTTTTCCGAACTTATTTAAATCTTGACTAAAGGGCACGTATGTATCCAAATATCATTGATTAAGACCAAATGAGTTCAGAGTTATGGCGACCTCAAATTTTATGTAGCCTGCGGGAGTGGCACCGCCCACTTTTCCAAAACTATATATAGCCTATGCCGTACCCAGCTAACTTCTGAACCTATTATGAAAGTGTCAAAAAGATCGACTATAAACCTTGGACATTAATGAAGCACAAACAAAACACAACAAATGTGGGCATGGCACATCCCACTTTTCCAAAATTATTTAAATGTTGACTAAAGGACACGTATATATGAAAATATCATTTATTTAGACCAAATATGTTCAGAGTTATGGCGACCTGAAATTTTAAATAACTTGCGGGAGTGGCACCACCCACTTTTCCAAAACTATATATAGCCTATGCCGTACCCAGCTAACTTCTGAACCTATTATGAAAGTGTCAAAGAGATCGACTATAAACCTTTGACATTAATGAAGCACAAACAAAACACAACAAATGTGGGCATGGCACATCCCACTTTTCCAAAGTTATGTAAATCTTGACTCAAGGACACATATATCCAAATATCGTTGATTTAGACCAAATTAGTTCAGATTTATGTCGAATTGAAATTTCATATAGCCTGGGCGTGGCACCGCCCACTTTTCCAAAACTATATATAGCCTATGCCGTACCCAGCTAACTTCTGAACCTATTATGAAAGTGCCAAAGAGATCGACTATAAACCTTGGACATTAATGAAGCACAAACAAAACACAACAAATGTGGGCATGGCACATCCCACTTTTTCAAAATTATTTAAATCTTGACTAAAGGACACGTATATATGAAAATATCATTTATGTAGACCAAATAAGTTCAGAGTTATGACGACCTGAAATTTTATATAACCTGCGGGAGTGGCACCGCCCACTTTTCCAAAACTATATATAGCCTATGCCGTACCCAGCTAACTTCTGAACCTATTATGAAAGTTTCAAAGAAATACTCTATAAACTTTGGTCATTAATGAAGCACAAACAACACACAACAAATGTGGGCATGGCACGTACCACTTTTCCAAAGTTATGTAAATCTTGACTCAAGGACACATATATCCAAATATCGTTGATTTAGACCAAATTAGTTCAGAGTTATGACGAATTGAAATTTTATATAGCCTGGGGGCGTGGCACCGCCCACTTTTCCAAAACTATATATAGCATATGCCGTACCCAGCTAACTTCTCAACCTATTATGAAAGTTTCAAAGAGATCGACTATAAACCTTGGACATTAATGAAGCACAAAGAAAACCCAACAAATGTGGGTATGGCACAGCCCACTTTTCCAAATTATTTAAATCTTGACTAAAGGACACGTATATATCCAAATATCATTGATTTAGACCAAATTAGTTCAGAGTTATGACGCATTGAAACTTTATATAGCCTGGCGGCGTGGCACCGCTCACTTTTTTAAAACTATATATAGCCTATGTCGTACCCAGCTAACTTCTGAACCTATTATGAAAGTGTCAAAGAGATCGACTATAAACCTTGGACATTAATGAAGCACAAACAAAACACAACAAATGTGGGCATGGCACATCCCACTTTTTCAAAATTATTTAAATCTTGACTAAAGGACACGTATATATGAAAATATCATTTATGTAGACCAAATAAGTTCAGAGTTATGACGACCTCAAATTTTATGTAGCCTGCGGGAGTGGCACCGCCCACTTTTCCAAAACTATATATAGCCTATGCCGTACCCAGCTAACTTCTGAACCTATTATGAAAGTGTGAAAAAGATCGACTATAAACCTTGGACATTAATGAAGCACAAACAAAAGACAACAAATGTGGGCATGGCACATCCCACTTTTCCAAAATTATTTAAATGTTGACTAAAGGACACATTTATCCAAATATCGTTGATTTAGACCAAATTAGTTCAGAGTTATGGCGACCTCAAATTTTATGTAGCCTGCGGGAGTGGCACCGCCCACTTTTCCAAAACTATATATAGCCTATGCCGTACCCAGCTAACTTCTGAACCTATTATGAAAGTGTCAAAGAGATCGACTATAAACCTTTGACATTAATGAAGCACAAACAACACACAACAAATGTGGGCATGGCACGTACCACTTTTCCAAAGTTATGTAAATCTTGACTCAAGGACACATATATCCAAATATCGTTGATTTAGACCAAATTAGTTCAGAGTTATGGCGACCTCAAATTTTATGTAGCCTGCGGGAGTGGCACCGCCCACTTTTCCAAAACTATATATAGCCTATGCCGTACCCAGCTAACTTCTGAACCTATTATGAAAGTGTCAAAGAGATCGACTATAAACCTTTGACATTAATGAAGCACAAACAACACACAACAAATGTGGGCATGGCACGTACCACTTTTCCAAAGTTATGTAAATCTTGACTCAAGGACACATATATCCAAATATCGTTGATTTAGACCAAATTAGTTCAGAGTTATGGCGACCTCAAATTTTATGTAGCCTGCGGGAGTGGCACCGCCCACTTTTCCAAAACTATATATAGCCTATGCCGTACCCAGCTAACTTCTGAACCTATTATGAAAGTTTCAAAGAGATCGACTATAAACCTTGGACATTAATGAAGCACAAACAACACACAACAAATGTGGGCATGGCACGTACCACTTTTCCAAAGTTATGTAAATCTTGACTCAAGGACACATATATCCAAATATCGTTGATTTAGACCAAATTAGTTCAGAGTTATGGCGACCTCAAATTTTATGTAGCCTGCGGGAGTGGCACCGCCCACTTTTCCAAAACTATATATAGCCTATGCCGTACCCAGCTAACTTCTGAACTTTTTATTAAGAAAGTTTCAAAGAGATCGACTATAAACCTTGGACATTAATGAAGCACAAAGAAAACCCAACAAATGTGGGTATGGCACAGCCCACTTTTCCAAATTATTCAAATCTTGACTAAAGGACACGTATATATCCAAATATCATTGATTTAGACCAAATTAGTTCAGAGTTATGACGCATTGGAACTTTATATAGCCTGGCGGCGTGGCACCGCTCACTTTTTTAAAACTATATATAGCCTATGTCGTACCCAGCTAACTTCTGAACCTATTATGAAAGTGTCAAAGAGATCGACTATAAACCTTGGACATTAATGAAGCACAAACAAAACACAACAAATGTGGGCATGACATAGCCCACTTTTCCGAACTTATTTAAATCTTGACTAAAGGGCACGTATGTATCCAAATATCATTGATTAAGACCAAATGAGTTCAGAGTTATGGCGACCTCAAATTTTATGTAGCCTGCGGGAGTGGCACCGCCCACTTTTCCAAAACTATATATAGCCTATGCCGTACCCAGCTAACTTCTGAACCTATTATGAAAGTGTCAAAAAGATCGACTATAAACCTTGGACATTAATGAAGCACAAACAAAACACAACAAATGTGGGCATGGCACATCCCACTTTTCCAAAATTATTTAAATGTTGACTAAAGAACACGTATATATGAAAATATCATTTATTTAGAACAAATATGTTCAGAGTTATGGCGACCTGAAATTTTATATAACTTGCGGGAGTGGCACCACCCACTTTTCCAAAACTATATATAGCCTATGCCGTACCCAGCTAACTTCTGAACCTATTATGAAAGTGTCAAAGAGATCGACTATAAACCTTTGACATTAATGAAGCACAAACAAAACGCAACAAATGTGGGCATGGCACATCCCACTTTTCCAAAGTTATGTAAATCTTGACTCAAGGACACATATATCCAAATATCGTTGATTTAGACCAAATTAGTTCAGAGTTATGGCGACCTCAAATTTTATGTAGCCTGCGGGAGTGGCACCGCCCACTTTTCCAAAACTATATATAGCCTATGCCGTACCCAGCTAACTTCTGAACCTATTATGAAAGTTTCAAAGAGATCGACTATAAACCTTGGACATTAATGAAGCACAAAGAAAACCCAACAAATGTGGGTATGGCACAGCCCACTTTTCCAAATTATTTAAATCTTGACTAAAGGACACGTATATATCCAAATATCATTGATTTAGACCAAATTAGTTCAGAGTTATGACGCATTGGAACTTTATATAGCCTGGCGGCGTGGCACCGCTCACTTTTTTAAAACTATATATAGCCTATGTCGTACCCAGCTAACTTCTGAACCTATTATGAAAGTGTCAAAGAGATCGACTATAAACCTTGGACATTAATGAAGCACAAACAAAACACAACAAATGTGGGCATGACATAGCCCACTTTTCCGAACTTATTTAAATCTTGACTAAAGGGCACGTATGTATCCAAATATCATTGATTAAGACCAAATGAGTTCAGAGTTATGGCGACCTCAAATTTTATGTAGCCTGCGGGAGTGGCACCGCCCACTTTTCCAAAACTATATATAGCCTATGCCGTACCCAGCTAACTTCTGAACCTATTATGAAAGTGTCAAAGAGATCGACTATAAACCTTGGACATTAATGAAGCACAAACAAAACACAACAAATGTGGGCATGACATAGCCCACTTTTCCGAACTTATTTAAATCTTGACTAAAGGGCACGTATGTATCCAAATATCATTGATTAAGACCAAATGAGTTCAGAGTTATGGCGACCTCAAATTTTATGTAGCCTGCGGGAGTGGCACCACCCACTTTTCCAAAACTATATATAGCCTATGCCGTACCCAGCTAACTTCTGAACCTATTATGAAAGTGTCAAAGAGATCGACTATAAACCTTTGACATTAATGAAGCACAAACAAAACGCAACAAATGTGGGCATGGCACATCCCACTTTTCCAAAGTTATGTAAATCTTGACTCAAGGACACATATATCCAAATATCGTTGATTTAGACCAAATTAGTTCAGAGTTATGGCGACCTCAAATTTTATGTAGCCTGCGGGAGTGGCACCGCCCACTTTTCCAAAACTATATATAGCCTATGCCGTACCCAGCTAACTTCTGAACCTATTATGAAAGTGTCAAAGAGATCGACTATAAACCTTTGACATTAATGAAGCACAAACAAAACACAACAAATGTGGGCATGGCACATCCCACTTTTCCAAAATTATTTAAATGTTGACTAAAGAACACGTATATATGAAAATATAATTTATTTAGACCAAATATGTTCAGAGTCATGGCGACCTGAAATTTTATATAACTTGCGGGAGTGGCACCACCCACTTTTCCAAAACTATATATATCCTATGCCGTACCCAGCTAACTTCTGAACCTATTATGAAAGTGTCAAAGAGATCGACTATAAACCTTTGACATTAATGAAGCACAAACAACACACAACAAATGTGGGCATGGCACGTACCACTTTTCCAAAGTTATGTAAATCTTGACTCAAGGACACATATATCCAAATATCGTTGATTTAGACCAAATTAGTTCAGAGTTATGGCGACCTCAAATTTTATGTAGCCTGCGGGAGTGGCACCGCCCACTTTTCCAAAACTATATATAGCCTATGCCGTACGCAGCTAACTTCTGAACCTATTATGAAAGTTTCAAAGAGATCGACTATAAACCTTGGACATTAATGAAGCACAAAGAAAACCCAACAAATGTGGGTATGGCACAGCCCACTTTTCCAAATTATTTAAATCTTGACTAAAGGACACGTATATATCCAAATATCATTGATTTAGACCAAATTAGTTCAGAGTTATGACGCATTGGAACTTTATATAGCCTGGCGGCGTGGCACCGCTCACTTTTTTAAAACTATATATAGCCTATGTCGTACCCAGCTAACTTCTGAACCTATTATGAAAGTGTCAAAGAGATCGACTATAAACCTTGGACATTAATGAAGCACAAACAAAACACAACAAATGTGGGCATGACATAGCCCACTTTTCCGAACTTATTTAAATCTTGACTAAAGGGCACGTATGTATCCAAATATCATTGATTAAGACCAAATGAGTTCAGAGTTATGGCGACCTCAAATTTTATGTAGCCTGCGGGAGTGGCACCGCCCACTTTTCCAAAACTATATATAGCCTATGCCGTACCCAGCTAACTTCTGAACCTATTATGAAAGTGTCAAAAAGATCGACTATAAACCTTGGACATTAATGAAGCACAAACAAAACACAACAAATGTGGGCATGGCACATCCCACTTTTCCAAAATTATCTAAATGTTGACTAAAGAACACGTATATATGAAAATATCATTTATTTAGAACAAATATGTTCAGAGTTATGGCGACCTGAAATTTGATATAACTTGCGGGAGTGGCACCACCCACTTTTCCAAAACTATATATAGCCTATGCCGTACCCAGCTAACTTCTGAACCTATTATGAAAGTGTCAAAGAGATCGACTATAAACCTTTGACATTAATGAAGCACAAACAAAACGCAACAAATGTGGGCATGGCACATCCCACTTTTCCAAAGTTATGTAAATCTTGACTCAAGGACACATATATCCAAATATCGTTGATTTAGACCAAATTAGTTCAGATTTATGACGAATTGAAATTTAATATAGCCTGGGCGTGGCACCGCCCACTTTTCCAAAACTATATATAGCCTATGCCGTACCCAGCTAACTTCTGAACCTATTATGAAAGTTTCAAAGAAATACTCTATAAACTTTGGTCATTAATGAAGCACAAACAACACACAACAAATGTGGGCATGGCACGTACCACTTTTCCAAAGTTATGTAAATCTTGACTCAAGGACACATATATCCAAATATCGTTGATTTAGACCAAATTAGTTCAGAGTTATGACGACCTGAAATTTTATATAACTTGCGGGAGTGGCACCACCCACTTTTCCAAAACTAGATATAGCCTATGTCGTACCCAGCTAACTTCTGAACCTATTATGAAAGTGTCAAAGAGACCGACTATAAACCTTGGACATTAATGAAGCACAAACAAAACACAACAAATGTGGGCATGGCACATCCCACTTTTCCAAAATTATTTAAATCTTGACTAAAGGACACGTATATATGAAAATATCATTCATTTAGACCAAATATGTTCAGAGTTATGACGACCTGAAATTTTATATAACTTGCGGGAGTGGCACCACCCAATTTCCGAAACTATATATAGCCTAACTTCTGAACCTATTATGAAAGTTTCAAAGAAATACTCTATAAAATTGGGTCATTAATGAAGCACAAACAACACACAACAAATGTGGGCATGGCACGTACCACTTTTCCAAAGTTATGTAAATCTTGACTCAAGGACACATATATCCAAATATCGTTGATTTAGACCAAATTAGTTCAGAGTTATGACGAATTGAAATTTTATATAACTTGCGGGAGTGGCACCACCCACTTTTCCAAAACTAGATATAGCCTATGTCGTACCCAGCTAACTTCTGAACCTATTATGAAAGTTTCAAAGAGATCGACTATAAACCTTGGACATTAATGAAGCACAAACAAAACACAACAAATGTGGGCATGGCACATCCCACTTTTCCAAAATTATTTAAATCTTGACTAAAGGACACGTATATATGAAAATATCATTTATTTAGACCAAATATGTTCAGAGTTATGACGACCTGAAATTTTATATAACTTCCGGGAGTGGCACCACCCACTTTTCCAAAACTATATATAGCCTATGCCGTACCCAGCTAACTTCTGAACCTATTATGAAAGTTTCAAAAATCGACTATAAACCTTGGACATTAATGAAGCACAAACAAAACACAACAAATGTGGGCATGACATAGCCCACTTTTCCGAACTTATTTAAATCTTGACTAAAGGGCACGTATGTATCCAAATATCATTGATTAAGACCAAATGAGTTCAGAGTTATGGCGACCTGAAATTTTATATAACTTGCGGGAGTGGCACCACCCACTTTTCCAAAACTATATATAGCCTATGCCGTACCCAGCTAACTTCTGAACCTATTATGAAAGTGTCAAAGAGATCGACTATAAACCTTGGACATTAATGAAGCACAAACAAAACACAACAAATGTGGGCATGACATAGCCCACTTTTCCGAACTTATTTAAATCTTGACTAAAGGGCACGTATGTATCCAAATATCATTGATTAAGACCAAATGAGTTCAGAGTTATGGCGACCTCAAATTTTATGTAGCCTGCGGGAGTGGCACCGCCCACTTTTCCAAAACTATATATAGCCTATGCCGTACCCAGCTAACTTCTGAACCTATTATGAAAGTGTCAAAAAGATCGACTATAAACCTTGGACATTAATGAAGCACAAACAAAATACAACAAATGTGGGCATGGCACATCCCACTTTTCCAAAATTATTTAAATGTTGACTAAAGGACACGTATATATGAAAATATCATTTATTTAGACCAAATATGTTCAGAGTTATGGCGACCTGAAATTTTATATAACTTGCGGGAGTGGCACCACCCACTTTTTCAAAACTATATAGCCTATGTCGTACCCAGCGACCTTCTGAACCTATTATAAAAGTTTCAAAGAGATCGACTTTAAGCTTTGGACATTAATGAAGCACAAACAAAACACAACAAATGTGGGCATGACATAGCCCACACGTATATATCCAAATATCATTGATTATGACCAAATAAGTTCAGAGTTATGACGAATTGAAATTTGATATAGCCTGGCGGCGTGGCCCCGCTCACTTTTCCAAAACTATATATATCCTATGCCGTACCCAGCTAACTTCTGAACCAAAGAAAACCCAACAAATGTGGGTATGGCACAGCCCACTTTTCCAAATTGTTTAAATCTTGACTAAAGGACTCTTATATATATCCAAATATCATTGTATTCGTAGCATATGCCGTACCCAGCTAACTTCTGAACCTATTATGAAAGTTTCAAAGAGATCGACTATCAACCTTGGACATTAATGAAGCACAAACAAAACACAACAAATGTGGGCATGGCACATCCCACTTTTTCAAATTATTTAAATCTTGACTAAAGGACACGTATATATCCAAATATCATTGATTAAGAACAAATAAGTTCAGAGTTATGACGACCTGAAATTTTATATAGCCTGCGGGAGTGGCACCGTCCACTTTTCCAAAACTGTATATAGCCTATGCCGTACACAGATAACTTCTGAACCTATTATGAAAGTTTCAAAGAGATCGACTATAAACCTTGGACAAAGCACAAAGAAAACCCAACAAATGTGGGTATGGCACAGCCCACTTTTCCAAATTATTTAAATCTTGACTAAAGGACACGTATATATGAAAATATCATTTATTTAAAACAAATAAGTTCAGAGTTATGACGACCTGAAATTTTATATAACTTGCGGGAGTGGCACCACCCACTTTTCCAAAACTATATATAGCCTATGCCGTACCCAGCTAACTTCTGAACCTATTATGAAAGTGTCAAAGAGATCGACTATAAACCTTGGACCTTAATGAAGCACAAACAAAACACAACAAATGTGGGCATGGCACATCCCACTTTTGCAAAATTATTTAAATGTTGACTAAAGGACACGTATATATCCAAATATCATTGATTAAGAACAAATAAGTTCAGAGCTATGACGACCTCAAATTTTATATAGCCTGCGGGAGTGGCACCGCCCACTTTTCCAAAACTATATATAGCCTATGCCGTACCCAGCTAACTTCTGAACCTCTTATGAAAGTGTCAAAGAGATCGACTATAAACCTTGGACATTAATGAAGCTCAAAAAAAACACAACAAATGTGGGCATGGCATATCCCACTTTTCCAAAGATATGTAAATCTTGACTCAAGGACACATATATCCAAATATCGTTTATTTAGACCAAATTAGTTCAGAGTTATGACGAATTGAAATTTAATATAGCCGGGGCGTGGCACCGCCCACCTTTTCAAAACTATAATATAGCCTATGCCGTACCCAGCTAACTTCTGAACCTATTATGAAAGTGTCAAAGAGATCGACTATAAACCTTGGACATTAATGAAGCACAAAAAAAACACAACAAATGTGGACATGGCACGTCCCACTTTTCCAAAGTTATGTAAATCTTGACTCAAGGACACATATATCCAAATATCGTTTATTTAGACCAAATTAGTTCAGAGTTATGACGAATTGAAATTTAATATAGCCGGGGCGTGGCACCGCCCACCTTTTCAAAACTATAATATAGCCTATGCCGTACCCAGCTAACTTCTGAACCTATTAT
This sequence comes from Merzomyia westermanni, assembly GCA_949987695.1. Lineage (NCBI taxonomy): Eukaryota > Metazoa > Arthropoda > Insecta > Diptera > Tephritidae > Merzomyia > Merzomyia westermanni. Next base: position 130,547,647 of record OX465292.1, on the reverse strand, counting down.
GAAAGTGTCAAAGAGATCGACTATAAACCTTGGACATTAATGAAGCACAAACAAAACACAACAAATGTGGGCATGACATAGCCCACTTTTCCGAACTTATTTAAATCTTGACTAAAGGGCACGTATGTATCCAAATATCATTGATTAAGACCAAATGAGTTCAGAGTTATGGCGACCTCAAATTTTATGTAGCCTGCGGGAGTGGCACCGCCCACTTTTCCAAAACTATATATAGCCTATGCCGTACCCAGCTAACTTCTGAACCTATTATGAAAGTGTCAAAAAGATCGACTATAAACCTTGGACATTAATGAAGCACAAACAAAATACAACAAATGTGGGCATGGCACATCCCACTTTTCCAAAATTATTTAAATGTTGACTAAAGGACACGTATATATGAAAATATCATTTATTTAGACCAAATATCTTCAGAGTTATGGCGACCTGAAATTTTATATAACTTGCGGGAGTGGCACCACCCACTTTTTCAAAACTATATAGCCTATGTCGTACCCAGCGACCTTCTGAACCTATTATAAAAGTTTCAAAGAGATCGACTTTAAGCTTTGGACATTAATGAAGCACAAACAAAACACAACAAATGTGGGCATGACATAGCCCACTTTTCCGAACTTATTTAAATCTTGACTAAATCTTGACTCTTATATATATCCAAATATCATTGTATTCGTAGCATATGCCGTACCCAGCTAACTTCTGAACCTATTATGAAAGTTTCAAAGAGATCGACTATCAACCTTGGACATTAATGAAGCACAAACAAAACACAACAAATGTGGGCATGGCACATCCCACTTTTTCAAATTATTTAAATCTTGACTAAAGGACACGTATATATCCAAATATCATTGATTAAGAACAAATAAGTTCAGAGTTATGACGACCTGAAATTTTATATAGCCTGCGGGAGTGGCACCGTCCACTTTTCCAAAACTGTATATAGCCTCTGCCGTACCCAGCTAACTTCTGAACCTCTTATGAAAGTGTCAAAGAGATCGACTATAAACCTTGAACATTAATGAAGCACAAAAAAAACACAACAAATGTGGGCATGGCATATCCCACTTTTCCAAAGTTATGTAAATCTTGACTCAAGGACACATATATCCAAATATCGTTTATTTAGACCAAATAAGTTCAGAGTTATGACGAATTGAAATTTAATATAGCCGGGGCGTGGCACCGCCCACCTTTTCAAAACTATAATATAGCCTATGCCGTACCCAGCTAACTTCTGAACCTATTATGAAAGTGTCAAAGAGATCGACTATAAACCTTGGACATTAATGAAGCACAAACAAAACGCAACAAATGTGGGCATGGCACATCCCACTTTTCCAAATTATTTAAATCTTGACTAAAGGACACGTATATATGAAAATATCATTTATTTAAACCAAATAAGTTCAGAGTTATGACGACCTGAAATTTTATATAACTTGCGGGAGTGGCACCACCCACTTTTCCAAAACTATATATAGCCTATGCCGTACCCAGCTAACTTCTGAACCTATTATGAAAGTGTCAAAGAGATCGACTATAAACCTTGGACATTAATGAAGCACAAACAAACACAACAAATGTGGGCATGGCACATCCCACTTTTCCAAAGTTATGTAAATCTTGACTCAAGGACACATATATCCAAATATCGTTTATTTAGACCAAATTAGTTCAGAGTTATGACGAATTGAAATTTAATATAGCCGGGGCGTGGCACCGCCCACCTTTTCAAAACTATAATATAGCCTATGCCGTACCCAGCTAACTTCTGAACCTATTATGAAAGTGTCAAAGAGATCGACTATAAACCTTGGACATTAATGAAGCACAAAAAAAAACACAACAAATGTGGACATGGCACGTCCCACTTTTCCAAAGTTATGTAAATCTTGACTCAAGGACACATATATCCAAATATCGTTTATTTAGACCAAATTAGTTCAGAGTTATGACGAATTGAAATTTAATATAGCCGGGGCGTGGCACCGCCCACCTTTTCAAAACTATAATATAGCCTATGCCGTACCCAGCTAACTTTTGAACCTATTATGAAAGTTTCAAACAAATACTCTATAAACTTTGGTCATTAATGAAGCACAAACAACACACAACAAATGTGGGTATGGCACAGCCCACTTTTCCAAATTATTTAAATCTTGACTAAAGGACACGTATATATGAAAATATCATTTATTTAGACCAAATATGTTCAGAGTTATGACGACCTGAAATTTTATATAACTTGCGGGAGTGGCACCACCCACTTTTCCAAAACTATATATAGCCTATGCCGTACCCAGCTAACTTCTGAACCTATTATGAAAGTTTCAAAGAAATACTCTATAAACTTTGGTCATTGATGAAGCACAAACAACACACAACAAATGTGGGCATGGCACGTCCCACTTTTCCAAAGTTATGTAAATCTTGACTCAAGGACACATATATTCAAATATCGTTGATTTGGACCAAATTAGTTCAGAGTTATGACGAATTGAAATTTTATATAGCCTAGCGGCGTGGCCCCACTCACTTTTCCAAAACTATATATAGTCTATGTCGTACCCAGCTAACTTCTGAACCTATTATGAAAGTGTCAAAGAGATCGACTATAAACCTTGGACATTAATGAAGCACAAACAAAACACAACAAATGTGGGCATGGCACATCCCACTTTTTGAAAATTATTTAAATCTTGACTAAAGGACACGTATATACGAAAATATTATTTATTTAGACCAAATATGTTTAGAGTTATGACGATCTGAAATTTTATATAACTTGCGGGAGTGGCACCACCCACTTTTCCAAAACTATATATAGCCTATGCCGTACCCAGCTAACTTCTGAACCTATTATGAAACTTTCAAAGAAATACTCTATAAACTTTGGTCATTAATGAAGCACAAACAACACACAACAAATGTGGGCATGGCACGTCCCACTTTTCCAAAGTTATGTAAATCTTGACTCAAGGACACATATATCCAAATATCGTTGATTTAGACCAAATTAGTTCAGAGTTATGACGAATTGAAATTTTATATAGCCTGGCGGGAGTGGCACCACCCACTTTTCCAAAACTATATATAGCATATGCCGTACCCAGCTAACTTTTGAACCTGTTATGAAAGTTTCAAAGAGATCAACTATAAACCTTGGACATTAATGAAGCACAAAGAAAACCATACAAATGTGGGTATGGCACAGCCCACTTTTCCAAAGTTATGTAAATCTTGACTCAAGGACACATATATCCAAATATCGTTGATTTAGACCAAATTAGTTCAGAGTTATGACGACCTGAAATTTTATATAACTTGCGGGAGTGGCACCACCCACTTTTCCAAAACTAGATATAGCCTATGTCGTACCCAGCTAACTTCTGAACCTATTATGAAAGTGCCAAAGAGATCGACTATAAACCTTGGACATTAATGAAGCACAAACAAAACACAACAAATGTGGGCATGGCACATCCCACTTTTCCAAAATTATTTAAATCTTGACTAAGGGACACGTATATATGAAAATATCATTTATGTAGACCAAATAAGTTCAGAGTTATGACGACCTGAAATTTTATATAACCTGCGGGAGTGGCACCGCCCACTTTTCCAAAACTATATATAGCCTATGCCGTACCCAGCTAACTTCTGAACCTATTATGAAAGTGTCAAAGAGACCGACTATAAACCTTGGACATTAATGAAGCACAAACAAAACACAACAAATGTGGGCATGGCACATCCCACTTTTCCAAAATTATTTAAATCTTGACTAAAGGACACGTATATATGAAAATATCATTCATTTAGACCAAATATGTTCAGAGTTATGACGACCTGAAATTTTATATAACTTGCGGGAGTGGCACCACCCACTTTTCCAAAACTATATATAGCCTATGCCGTACCCAGCTAACTTCTGAACCTACTATGAAAGTTTCAAAGAAATACTCTATAAACTTTGGTCATTAATGAAGCACAAATAACACACAACAAATGTGGGCATGGCACGTACCACTTTTCCAAAGTTATGTAAATCTTGACTCAAGGACACATATATCCAAATATCGTTGATTTAGACCAAATTAGTTCAGAGTTATGACGAATTGAAATATAATATAGCCTGGGCGTGGCAACGCCCAATTTTCAAAGCTATATAGCCCATGTCGTACCCAGCGACCTTCTGAACCTATTATAAAAGTTTCAAAGAGATCGACTATAAACCTTGGACATTAATGAAGCACAAACAAAACACAACAAATGTGGGCATGACATAGCCCACTTTTCCGAACTTATTTAAATCTTGACTAAAGGGCACGTATGTATCCAAATATCATTGATTAAGACCAAATGAGTTCAGAGTTATGGCAACCTCAAATTTTATGTAGCCTGCGGGAGTGGCACCGCCCACTTTTCCAAAACTATATATAGCCTATGCCGTACCCAGCTAAATTCCGAACCTATTATGAAAGTGTCAAAAAGATCGACTATAAACCTTGGACATTAATGAACCACAAACAAAACACAACAAATGTGGGCATGGCACATCCCACTTTTCCAAAATTATTTAAATGTTGGCGGCCGCCGTGGTGTGAAGGTAGTGTTGCCGGCCTACCACACCGAAGGTCCATGGTTCGAGCCCTGGTACAGGTAACATCAAAAGTGATTTGAAAAAAGTTTTTCAAAACGGGGTCGCCCCTCGGCAGTGGTTTGGCAAACTCTCCGAGTGTATTTCTGCCATGACAGGCTTCTCAGCAAAAATTCGTCTCCTTTGTAGATGCCGTTCGGAGTCGGCAAAAAACTGTAGCTCCCACCAATTTGTAGGGAAAATTCAAATCGGCACACCACAAATTGGAAGAGAAGCTTGGCGCAAAAATCTCTTAGGAGGTTTATGATGATATACCTGTTGTATATCGCGCCATAGAGATAGAAAAGACACGTATATATGAAAATATCATTTATTTAGACCAAATATGTTCAGAGTTATGGCGACCTGAAATTTTATATAACTTGCGGGCGTGGCACCACCCACTTTTCCAAAACTATATATATTATGAAAGTTTCAAAGAAATACTCTATAAACTTTGGTCATTAATGAAGCACAAACAACACACAACAAATGTGGGCATGGCACGTCCCACTTTTCCAAAGTTATGTAAATCTTGACTCAAGGACACATATATCCAAATATCGTCGATTTAGACCAAATTAGTTCAGAGTTATGACGAATTGAAATTTTATATAGCCTGGCGGCGTGGCCCCGCTCACTTTTCCAAAACTAGATATAGCCTATGTCGTACCCAGCTAACTTCTGAACCTATTATGAAAGTGCCAAAGAGATCGACTATAAACCTTGGACATTAATGAAGCACAAACAAAACACAACAAATGTGGTCATGGCACATCCCACTTTTCCAAAGCTTTTTAAATCTTGTCTAAAGGACACATATATATATGAAAATATCATTCATTTAGACCAAATATGTTCAGAGTTATGACGACCTGAAATTTTATATAACTTGCGGGAGTGGCACCACCCACTTTTCCAAAACTATATATAGCCTATGCCGTACCCAGCTAACTTCTGAACCTATTATGAAAGTTTCAAAGAAATACTCTATAAACTTTGGTCATTAATGAAGCACAAACAACACACAACAAATGTGGGTATGGCACAGCCCACTTTTCCAAATTATTTAAATCTTGACTAAAGGACACGTATATATGAAAATATCATTTATTTAGACCAAATATGTTCAGAGTTATGACGACCTTAAATTTTATATAACTTGCGGGAGTGGCACCACCCACTTTTCCAAAACTATATATAGCCTAAGCCGTACCCAGCTAACTTCTGAACCTATTATGAAAGTTTCAAAGAAATACTCTATAAACTTTGGTCATTAATGAAGCACAAACAACACACAACAAATGTGGGCATGGCACGTCCCACTTTTCCAAAGTTATGTAAATCTTGACTCAAGGACACATATATCCAAATATCGTTGATTTAGACCAAATTAGTTCAGAGTTATGAGGAATTGAAATTTTATATAGCCTGGCGGCGTGGCCCCGCTCACTTTTCCAAAACTATATATAGCCCATGTCGTACCCAGCTAACTTTTGAACCTATTATGAAAGTGTCAAAGAGATCGACTATAAACCTTGGACATTAATGAAGCACAAACAAAACACAACAAATGTGGGCATGGCACATCCCACTTTTCCAAAATTATTTAAATCTTGACTAAAGGACACGTATATATGAAAATATCATTTATTTAGACCAAATATGTTCAGAGTTATGACGACCTGACATTTTATATAACTTCCGGGAGTGGCACCACCCACTTTTCCAAAACTATATATAGCCTATGCCGTTCCCAGCTAACTTCTGAACCTATTATGAAAGTTTCAAAGAAATACTCTATAAACTTTGGTTATTAATGAAGCACAAACAACACACAACAAATGTGGGCATGGCACGTCCCAGTTTTCCAAAGTTATATAAATCTTGACTCAAGGACACATATATCCAAATATCGTTGATTTGGACCAAATTAGTTCAGAGTTATGACGAATTAAAATTTTATATAGCCTGGCGGCGTGGCCCCGCTCACTTTTCCAAAACTAGATATACCCTATGTCGTACCCAGCTAACTTCTGAACCTATTATGAAAGTGCCAAAGAGATCGACTATAAACCTTGGACATTAATGAAGCACAAACAAAACACAGCAAATGTGGTCATGGCACATCCCACTTTTCCAAAGCTTTTTAAATCTTGTCTAAAGGACACATATATATATGAAAATATCATTCATTTAGACCAAATATGTTCAGAGTTATGACGACCTGAAATTTTATATAACTTGCGGGAGTGGCACCACCCACTTTTCCAAAACTATATATAGCCTATGCCGTACCCAGCTAACTTCTGAACCTATTATGAAAGTTTCAAAGAAATACTCTATAAACTTTGGTCATTAATGAAGCACAAACAACACACAACAAATGTGGGAATGGCACAGCCCACTTTTCCAAATTATTTAAATCTTGACTAAAGGACACGTATATATGAAAATATCATTTATTTAGACCAAATATGTTCAGAGTTATGACGACCTTAAATTTTATATAACTTGCGGGAGTGGCACCACCCACTTTTCCAAAACTATATATAGCCTAAGCCGTACCCAGCTATATATGAAAATATCATTTATTTAGACCAAATAAGTTCAGAGTTATGACGACCTGAAATTTTATATAACCTGCGGGAGTGGCACCGCACACTTTTCCAAAACTATATATAGCCTATGCCGTACCCAGCAAACTTCTGAACCTATCGTGAAAGTTTCATAGAAATGGACTATAAACCTTGGACATTAATGAAGCACAAACAAAACACAACAAATGTGGTCATGGCACATCCCACTTTTCCAAAGCTTTTTAAATCTTGTCTAAAGGACACGTATATATGAAAATATCATTTATTTAGACCAAATATGTTCAGAGTTATGGCGACCTGAAATTTTATATAACTTGCGGGAGTGGCACCACCCACTTTTCCAAAACTATATATAGCCTAAGCCGTACCCAGCTATATATGAAAATATCATTTATTTAGACCAAATAAGTTCAGAGTTATGACGACCTGAAATTTTATATAACCTGCGGGAGTGGCACCGCCCACTTTTCCAAAACTATATATAGCCTATGCCGTACCCAGGAAACTTCTGAACCTATCGTGAAAGTTTCATAGAAATGGACTATAAACCTTGGACATTAATGAAGCACAAACAAAACACAACAAATGTGGTCATGGCACATCCCACTTTTCCAAAGCTTTTTAAATCTTGTCTAAAGGACACGTATATATGAAAATATCATTTATTTAGACCAAATATGTTCAGAGTTATGACGACCTGAAATTTTATATAACTTGCGGGAGTGGCACCACCCACTTTTCCAAAACTATATATAGCCTATGCCGTACCCAGCTAGCTTCTGAACCTATTATGAAAGTTTCAAAGAAATACTCTATAAACTTTGGTCATTAATGAAGCACAAACAACACACAACAAATGTGGGCATGGCACGTCCCACTTTTCCAAAGTTATGTAGATCTTGACTCAAGGACACATATATCCAAATATCGTTGATTTAGAACAAATTAGTTCAGAGTTATGACGAATTGAAATATAATATAGCCTGGGCGTGGCAACGCCCACTTTTTCAAAACTATATAGCCCATGTCGTACCCAGCGACCTTCTGAACATATTATAAAAGTTTCAAAGAGATCGACTTTAAGCTTTGGACATTAATGAAGCACAAACAAAACACAACAAATGTGGACATGGCACGTCCCACTTTTCCAAAGCTATGTAAATCTTGACTCAAGGACACATATATCCAAGTATCGTTTATTTAGACCAAATTAGTTCAGAGTTATGACGAATTGAAATTTAATATAGCCGGGGCGTGGCACCGCCCACCGTTTCAAAACTATAATATAGCCTATGCCGTACCCAGCTAACTTCTGAACCTATTATGAAAGTTTCAAAGAAATACTCTATAAACTTTGGTCATTATTGAAGCACAAACAACACACAACAAATGTGGGTATGGCACAGCCCACTTTTCCAAATTATTTCAATCTTGACTAAAGGACACGTATATATGAAAATATCATTTATTTAGACCAAATATGTTCAGAGTTATGACGACCTGAAATTTTATATAACTTGCGGGAGTGGCACCACCCACTTTTCCAAAACTATATATAGCCTATGCTGTACCCAGCTAACTTCTGAACCTATTATGAAAGTTTCAAAGAAATACTCTATAAACTTTGGTCATTAATGAAGCACAAACAAAACACAACAAATGTGGGCATGGCACATCCCACTTTTTCAAAATTATTTAAATCTTGACTAAAGGACACGTATATATGAAAATATTATTTATTTAGACCAAATATGTTCAGAGTTATGACGACCTGAAATTTTATATAACTTGCGGGAGTGGCACCACCCACTTTTCCAAAACTATATATAGCCTATGCCGTACCCAGCTAACTTCTGAACCTATTATGAAAGTTTCAAAGAAATACTCTATAAACTTTGGTTATTAATGAAGCACAAACAACACACAACAAATGTGGGCATGGCACGTCCCACTTTTCCAAAGTTATGTAAATCTTGACTCAAGGACACATATATCCAAATATCGTAGATTTGGACCAAATTAGTTCAGAGTTATGACGAATTAAAATTTTATATAGCCTGGCGGCGTGGCCCCGCTCACTTTTCCAAAACTAGATATAGCCTATGTCGTACCCAGCTAACTTCTGAACCTATTATGAAAGTGTCAAAGAGATCGACTATAAACCTTGGACATTAATGAAGCACAAACAAAACACAACAAATGTGGGCATGGCACATCCCACTTTTCCAAAATTATTTAAATCTTGACTAAAGGACACGTATATATGAAAATATCATTTATTTAGACCAAATATGTTCAGAGTTATGAAGACCTGAAATTTTATATAATTTCCGGGAGTGGCACCACCCACTTTTCCAAAACTATATATAGCCTATGCCGTACCCAGCTAACTTCTGAACCTATTATGAAAGTTTCAAAGAAATACTCTATAAACTTTGGTTATTAATGAAGCACAAACAACACACAACAAATGTGGGCATGGCACGTCCCACCTTTCCAAAGTTATGTAAATCTTGACTCAAGGACACATATATCCAAATATCGTTGATTTGGACCAAATTAGTTCAGAGTTATGACGAATTAAAATTTTATATAGCCTGGCGGCGTGGCCCCGCTCACTTTTCCAAAACTAGATATAGCCTATGTCGTACCCAGCTAACTTCTGAACCTATTATGAAAGTGCCAAAGAGATCGACTATAAACCTTGGACATTAATGAAGCACAAACAAAACACAACAAATGTGGGCATGGCACATCCCACTTTTAAAAAATTATTTAAATCTTGACTAAGGGACACGTATATATGAAAATATCATTTATTTAGACCAAATAAGTTCAGAGTTATGACGACCTGAAATTTTATATAACCTGCGGGAGTGGCACCGCCCACTTTTCCAAAACTATATATAGCCTATGCCGTACCCAGCAAACTTCTGAACCTATCGTGAAAGTTTCATAGAAATGGACTATAAACCTTGGACATTAATGAAGCACAAACAAAACACAACAAATGTGGTCATGGCAAATCCCACTTTTCCAAAGCTTTTTAAATCTTGTCTAAAGGACACATATATATATGAAAATATCATTCATTTAGACCAAATATGTTCAGAGTTATGACGACCTGAAATTTTATATAACTTGCGGGAGTGGCACCACCCACTTTTCCAAAACTATATATAGCCTATGCCGTACCCAGCTAACTTCTGAACCTATTATGAAAGTTTCAAAGAAATACTCTATAAACTTTGGTCATTAATGAAGCACAAACAACACACAACAAATGTGGGTATGGCACAGCCCACTTTTCCAAATTATTTAAATCTTGACTAAAGGACACGTATATATGAAAATATCATTTATTTAGACCAAATATGTTCAGAGTTATGACGACCTGAAATTTTATATAACTTGCGGGAGTGGCACCACCCACTTTTCCAAAACTATATATAGCCTATGCTGTACCCAGCTAACTTCTGAACCTATTATGAAAGTTTCAAAGAAATACTCTATAAACTTTGGTCATTAATGAAGCACAAACAAAACACAACAAATGTGGGCATGGCACATCCCACTTTTTCAAAATTATTTAAATCTTGACTAAAGGACACGTATATATGAAAATATTATTTATTTAGACCAAATATGTTCAGAGTTATGACGACCTGAAATTTTATATAACTTGCGGGAGTGGCACCACCCACTTTTCCAAAACTATATATAGCCTATGCCGTACCCAGCTAACTTCTGAACCTATTATGAAAGTTTCAAAGAAATACTCTATAAACTTTGGTCATTAATGAAGCACAAACAACACACAACAAATGTGGGCATGGCATGTCCCACTTTTCCAAAGTTATGTAAATCTTGACTCAAGGACACATATATCCAAATATCGTCGATTTAGACCAAATTAGTTCAGAGTTATGACGAATTGAAATTTTATATAGCCTGGCGGCGTGGCCCCGCTCACTTTTCCAGAACTATATATAGCCCATGTCGTACCCAGCTAACTTTTGAACCTATTATGAAAGTGTCAAAGAGATCGACTATAAACCTTGGACATTAATGAAGCACAAACAAAACACAACAAATGTGGGCATGGCACATCCCACTTTTCCAAAATTATTTAAATCTTGACTAAAGGACACGTATATATGAAAATATCATTTATTTAGACCAAATATGTTCAGAGTTATGACGACCTGAAATTTTATATAACTTCCGGGAGTGGCACCACCCACTTTTCCAAAACTATATATAGCCTATGCCGTACCCAGCTAACTTCTGAACCTATTATGAAAGTTTCAAAGAAATACTCTATAAACTTTGGTTATTAATGAAGCACAAACAACACACAACAAATGTGGGCATGGCACGTCCCACTTTTCCAAAGTTATGTAAATCTTGACTCAAGGACACATATATCCAAATATCGTTGATTTGGACCAAATTAGTTCAGAGTTATGACGAATTAAAATTTTATATAGCCTGGCGGCGTGGCCCCGCTCACTTTTCCAAAACTAGATATAGCCTATGTCGTACCCAGCTAACTTCTGAACCTATTATGAAAGTGCCAAAGAGATCGACTATAAACCTTGGACATTAATGAAGCACAAACAAAACACAACAAATGTGGGCATGGCACATTCCACTTTTAAAAAATTATTTAAATCTTGACTAAAGGACACGTATATATGAAAATATCATTTATTTAGACCAAATAAGTTCAGAGTTATGACGACCTGAAATTTTATATAACCTGCGGGAGTGGCACCGCCCACTTTTCCAAAACTATATATAGCCTATGCCGTACCCAGCAAACTTCTGAACCTATCGTGAAAGTTTCATAGAAATGGACTATAAACCTTGGACATTAATGAAGCACAAACAAAACACAACAAATGTGGTCATGGCACATCCCACTTTTCCAAAGCTTTTTAAATCTTGTCTAAAGGACACATATATATATGAAAATATCATTCATTTAGACCAAATATGTTCAGAGTTCTGACGACCTGAAATTTTATATAACTTGCGGGAGTGGCACCACCCACTTTTCCAAAACTATATATAGCCTATGCCGTACCCAGCTAACTTCTGAACCTATTATGAAAGTGTGAAAGAGATCGACTATAAACCTTTGACATTAATGAAGCACAAACAAAACACAACAAATGTGGGCATGGCACATCCCACTTTTCCAAAGTTATGTAAATCTTGACTCAAGGACACATATATCCAAATATCGTTGATTTAGACCAAATTAGTTCAGAGTTATGACGAATTGAAATGTTATATAGCCTGGGGGCGTGGCACCGCCCACTTTTCCAAAACTATATATAGCATATGCCGTACCCAGCTAACTTCTCAACCTATTATGAAAACTTCAAAGAGATCGACTATAAACCTTGGACATTAATGAAGCACAAAGAAAACCCAACAAATGTGGGTATGGCACAGCCCACTTTTCCAAATTGTTTAAATCTTGACTAAAGGACTCTTATATATATCCAAATATCATTGATTTATACCAAATTAGGTCAGAGCTATGACGAATTGAAATTTTATATAGCCTGGGGGCGTGGCACCGCCCACTTTTCCAAAACTATATATAGCATATGCCGTACCCAGCTAACTTCTCAACCTATTATGAAAATTTCAAAGAGATCGACTATGAACCTTGGACATTAATGAAGCACAAAGAAAACCCAACAAATGTGGGTATGGCACAGACCACTTTTCCAAATTATTTAAATCTTGACTAAAAGACACGTATATATCCAAATATCATTGATTTAGACCAAATTAGTTCAGAGTTATGACAAATTGAAATTTTATATAGCCTGGCGGGGTGGCCCCGCTCACTTTTCCAAAACTATATATAGCCTATGCCGTACCCAGCTAACTTCTGAACCTATTATGAAAGTTTCATAGAAAAGGATTATAAACTTTGGACCTTAATGAAGTACAAACAAAACACAACAAATGTGGGAATGACAAAGCCCACTTTTCCAAAATTATTTAAATCTTGACTAAAGGACACGTATATATCCAAATATCATTGATTAAGACCAAATAAGTTCAGAGTTATGACGACCTGAAATTTTATATAGCCTGCGCGAGTGGCACCGCCCACTTTTCCAAAACTATATATAGCCTATGCCGTACCCAGCTAACTTCTGAACCTATTATGAAAGTTTCAAAGAGATCGACTATAAACCTTGGACAAAGCACAAAGAAAACCCAACAAATGTGGGTATGGCACAGCCCACTTTTCCAAATTATTTAAATCTTGACTAAAGGACACGTATATATGAAAATATCATTTATTTAGACCAAATAAGTTCAGAGTTATGACGACCTGAAATTTTATATAACCTGCGGGAGTGGCACCGCCCACTTTTCCAAAACTATATATAGCCTATGCCGTACCCAGCTAACTTCTGAACCTATTATGAAAGTTTCAAAGAAATACTCTATAAACTTTGGTCATTAATGAAGCACAAACAACACACAACAAATGTGGGTATGGCACAGCCCACTTTTCCAAATTATTTAAATCTTGACTAAAGGACACGTATATATGAAAATATCATTTATTTAGACCAAATATGTTCAGAGTTATGACGACCTGATATTTTATATAACTTGCGGGAGTGGCACCACCCACTTTTCCAAAACTATATATAGCCTATGCCGTACCCAGCTAACTTCTGAACCTATTATGAAAGTGTGAAAGAGATCGACTATAAACCTTTGACATTAATGAAGCACAAACAAAACACAACAAATGTGGGCATGGCACATCCCACTTTTCCAAAGTTATGTAAATCTTGACTCAAGGACACATATATCCAAATATCGTTGATTTAGACCAAATTAGTTCAGAGTTATGACGAATTGAAATTTTATATAGCCTGGCGGCGTGGCCCGCTCCCTTTTCCAAAACTATATATAGCCTATGTCGTACCCAGCTAACTTCTGAACCTATTATGAAAGTGTCAAAGAGATCGACTATAAACCTTGGACATTAATGAAGCACAAACAAAACACAAGAAATGTGCGCATGGCACATCCCACTTTTTCAAAATTATTTAAATCTTGACTAAAGGACACGTATATATGAAAATATTATTTATTTAGACCAAATATGTTCAGAGTTATGACGACCTGAAATTTTATATAACTTGCGGGAGTGGCACCACCCACTTTTCCAAAACTATATATAGCCTATGCCGTACCCAGCTAATTTCTGAACCTATTATGAAAGTTTCAAAGAAATACTCTATAAACTTTGGTCATTAATGAAGCACAAACAACACACAACAAATGTGGGCATGGCACGTCCCACTTTTCCAAAGTTATGTAGATCTTGACTCAAGGACACATATATCCAAATATCATTGATTTAGACCAAATTAGTTCAGAGTTATGACGAATTGAAATTTTATATAGCCTGGCGGCGTGGCCCCGCTCACTTTTCCAAAACTATATATAGCCCATGTCGTACCCAGCTAACTTTTGAACCTATTATGAAAGTGTCAAAGAGATCGACTATAAACCTTGGACATTAACGAAGCACAAACAAAACACAACAAATGTGGGCATGGCACATCCCACTTTTCCAAAATTATTTAAATCTTGACTAAAGGACACGTATATATAAAAATATCATTTATTTAGACCAAATATGTTCAGAGTTATGACGACCTGAAATTTTATATAACTTCCGGGAGTGGCACCACCCACTTTTCCAAAACTATATATAGCCTATGCCGTACCCAGCTAACTTCTGAACCTATTATGAAAGTTTCAAAGAAATACTCTATAAACTTTGGTCATTAATGAAGCACAAACAACACACAACAAATGTGGGCATGGCACGTCCCACTTTTCCAAAGTTATGTAAATCTTGATTCAAGGACATATATATCCAAATATCGTTGATTTGGACCAAATTAGTTCAGAGTTATGACGAATTGAAATTTTATATAGCCTGGCGGCGTGGCCCCGCTCACTTTTTCAAAACTAGATATAGCCTATGTCGTACCCAGCTAACTTCTGAACCTATTATGAAAGTGCCAAAGAGATCGACTATAAACCTTGGACATTAATAAAGCACAAACAAAATACAACAAATGTGGGCATGGCACATCCCACTTTTAAAAAATTATTTAAATCTTGACTAAAGGACATGTATATATGAAAATATCATTTATTTAGACCAAATAAGTTCAGAGTTATGACGACCTGAAATTTTATATACCCTGCGGGAGTGGCACCGCCCACTTTTCCAAAACTATATATAGCCTATGCCGTACCCAGCAAACTTCTGAACCTATTATGAAAGTTTCAAAGAGATCGACTTTAAGCTTTGGACATTAATGAAGCACAAAGAAAACCCAACAAATGTGGGTATGGCACAGCCCACTTTTCCAAATTGTTTAAATCTTGACTAAAGGACACATATATATATGAAAATATAATTCATTTCGACCAAATATGTTCAGAGTTATGACGACCTGAAATTTTAAATAACTTGCGGGAGTGGCACCACCCACTTTTCCAAAACAATATATAGCCTATGCCGTACCCAGCTAACTTCTGAACCTATTATGAAAGTTTCAAAGAAATACTATATAAACTTTGTTAATTAATGAAGCACAAACAACACACAACAAATGTGGGCATGGCACGTCCCACTTTTCCAAAGTTATGTAAATCTTGACTCAAGGACACATATATCCAAATATCGTTGATTTAGACCAAATTAGTTCAGAGTTATGACGAATTGAAATGTTATATAGCCTGGGGGCGTGGCACCGCCCACTTTTCCAAAACTATATATAGCATATGCCGTACCCAGCTAACTTCTCAACCTATTATGAAAGTTTCAAAGAGATCGACTATAAACCTTGGACATTAATGAAGCACAAACAAAACACAACAAATGTGGGCATGACATAGCCCACTTTTCCGAACTTATTTAAATCTTGACTAAAGGGCACGTATGTATAAAAATATCATTGATTAAGACCAAATTAGTTCAGAGTTATGACGCATTGAAACTTTATATAGCCTGGCGGCGTGGCACCGCTCACTTTTTTAAAACTATATATAGCCTATGTCGTACCCAGCTAACTTCTGAACCTATTATGAAAGTGTCAAAGAGATCGACTATAAACCTTGGACATTAATGAAGCACAAACAAAACACAACAAATGTGGGCATGACATAGCCCACTTTTCCGAACTTATTTAAATCTTGACTAAAGGGCACGTATGTATCCAAATATCATTGATTAAGACCAAATGAGTTCAGAGTTATGGCGACCTCAAATTTTATGTAGCCTGCGGGAGTGGCACCGCCCACTTTTCCAAAACTATATATAGCCTATGCCGTGCCCAGCTAACTTCTGAACCTATTATGAAAGTGTCAAAGAGATCGAATATAAACCTTGGACATTAATTAAGCACAAACAAAACACAACAAATGTGGGCATGGCACATCCCACTTTTCCAAAATTATTTAAATGTTGACTAAAGGACACGTATATATGAAAATATCATTTATTTAGACCAAATATGTTCAGAGTTATGACGACCTGAAATTTTATATAACTTGCGGGAGTGGCACCACCCACTTTTCCAAAACTATATATAGCCTATGCCGTACCCAGCTAACTTCTGAACCTATTATGAAAGTGTGAAAGAGATCGACTATAAACCTTTGACATTAATGAAGCACAAACAAAACACAACAAATATGGGCATGGCACATCCCACTTTTCCAAAGTTATGTAAATCTTGACTCAAGGACACATATATCCAAATATCGTTGATTTAGACCAAATTAGTTCAGAGTTATGACGAATTGAAATGTTATATTGCCTGGGGGCGTGGCACCGCCCACTTTTCCAAAACTATATATAGCATATGCCGTACCCAGCTAACTTCTCAACCTATTATGAAAATTTCAAAGAGATCGACTATAAACCTTGGACATTAATGAAGCACAAAGAAAACCCAACAAATGTGGGTATGGCACAGCCCACTTTTCCAAATTGTTTAAATCTTGACTAAAGGACTCTTATATATATCCAAATATCATTGATTTATACCAAATTAGGTCAGAGCTATGACGAATTTAAATTTGATATAGCCTGGGGGCGTGGCACCGCCCACTTTTCCAAAACTATATATAGCATATGCCGTACCCAGCTAACTTCTCAACCTATTATGAAAATTTCAAAGAGATCGACTATGAACCTTGGACATTAATGAAGCACAAAGAAAACCCAACAAATGTGGGTATGGCACAGACCACTTTTCCAAATTATTTAAATCTTGACTAAAAGACACGTATATATCCAAATATCATTGATTTAGACCATATTAGTTCAGAGTTATGACAAATTGAAATTTTATATAGCCTGGCGGGGTGGCCCCGCTCACTTTTCCAAAACTATATATAGCCTATGCCGTACCCAGCTAACTTCTGAACCTATTATGAAAGTTTCATAGAAAAGGATTATAAACTTTGGACCTTAATGAAGTACAAACAAAACACAACAAATGTGGCAATGACAAAGCCCACTTTTCCAAAATTATTTAAATCTTGACTAAAGGACACGTATATATCCAAATATCATTGATTAAGACCAAATAAGTTCAGAGTTATGACGACCTGAAATTTTATATAGCCTGCGCGAGTGGCACCGCCCACTTTTCCAAAACTATATATAGCCTATGCCGTACCCAGCTAACTTCTGAACCTATTATGAAAGTTTCAAAGAGATCGACTATAAACCTTGGACAAAGCACAAAGAAAACCCAACAAATGTGGGTATGGCACAGCCCACTTTTCCAAATTATTTAAATCTTGACTAAAGGACACGTATATATGAAAATATTATTTATTTAGACCAAATAAGTTCAGAGTTATGACGACCTGAAATTTTATATAACCTGCGGGAGTGGCACCGCCCACTTTTCCAAAACTATATATAGCCTATGCCGTACCCAGCTAACTTCTGAACCTATTATGAAAGTTTCAAAGAAATACTCTATAAACTTTGGTCATTAATGAAGCACAAACAACACACAACAAATGTGGGTATGGCACAGCCCACTTTTCCAAATTATTTAAATCTTGACTAAAGGACACGTATATATGAAAATATCATTTATTTAGACCAAATATGTTCAGAGTTATGACGACCTGAAATTTTATATAACTTGCGGGAGTGGCACCACCCACTTTTCCAAAACTATATATAGCCTATGCCGTACCCAGCTAACTTCTGAACCTATTATGAAAGTTTCAAAGAAATACTCTATAAACTTTGGTCATTAATGAAGCACAAACAACACACAACAAATGTGGGTATGGCACAGCCCACTTTTCCAAATTATTTAAATCTTGACTAAAGGACACGTATATATGAAAATATCATTTATTTAGACCAAATATGTTCAGAGTTATGACGACCTGAAATTTTATATAACTTGCGGGAGTGGCACCACCCACTTTTCCAAAACTATATATAGCCTATGCCGTACCCAGCTAACTTCTGAACCTATTATGAAAGTTTCAAAGAAATACTCTATAAACTTTGGTCATTAATGAAGCACAAACAACACACAACAAATGTGGGCATGGCACGTCCCACTTTTCCAAAGTTATGTAAATCATGACTCAAGGACACATATATCCAAATATCGTTGATTTAGACCAAATTAGTTCAGAGTTATGACGAATTGAAATTTTATATAGCCTGGCGGCGTGGCCCGCTCACTTTTCCAAAACTATATATAGCCTATGTCGTACCCAGCTAACTTCTGAACCTATTATGAAAGTGTCAAAGAGATCGACTATAAACCTTGGACATTAATGAAGCACAAACAAAACATAACAAATGTGGGCATGGCACATCCCACTTTTTCAAAATTATTTAAATCTTGACTAAAGGACACGTATATATGAAAATATTATTTATTTAGACCAAATATGTTCAGAGTTATGACGACCTGAAATTTTATATAACTTGCGGGAGTGGCACCACCCACTTTTCCAAAACTATATATAGCCTATGCCGTACCCAGCTAATTTCTGAACCTATTATGAAAGTTTCAAAGAAATACTCTATAAACTTTGGTCATTAATGAAGCACAAACAACACACAACAAATGTGGGCATGGCACGTCCCACTTTTCCAAAGTTATGTAGATCTTGACTCAAGGACACATATATCCAAATATCATTGATTTAGACCAAATTAGTTCAGAGTTATGACGAATTGAAATTTTATATAGCCTGGCGGCGTGGCCCCGCTCACTTTTCCAAAACTATATATAGCCCATGTCGTACCCAGCTAACTTTTGAACCTATTATGAAAGTGTCAAAGAGATCGACTATAAACCTTGGACATTAACGAAGCACAAACAAAACACAACAAATGTGGGCACGGCACAGCCCACTTTTCCAAATTGTTTAAATCTTGACTAAAGGACACATATATATATGAAAATATAATTCATTTCGACCAAATATGTTCAGAGTTATGACGACCTGAAATTTTATATAACTTGCGGGAGTGGCACCACCCACTTTTCCAAAACAATATATAGCCTATGCCGTACCCAGCTAACTTCTGAACCTATTATGAAAGTTTCAAAGAAATACTATATAAACTTTGTTAATTAATGAAGCACAAACAACACACAACAAATGTGGGCATGGCACGTCCCACTTTTCCAAAGTTATGTAAATCTTGACTCAAGGACACATATATCCAAATATCGATGATTTAGACCAAATTAGTTCAGAGTTATGACGAATTGAAATGTTATATAGCCTGGGGGCGTGGCACCGCCCACTTTTCCAAAACTATATATAGCATATGCCGTACCCAGCTAACTTCTCAACCTATTATGAAGGTTTCAAAGAGATCGACTATAAACCTTGGACATTAATGAAGCACAAACAAAACACAACAAATGTGGGCATGACATAGCCCACTTTTCCGAACTTATTTAAATCTTGACTAAAGGGCACGTATGTATCCAAATATCATTGATTAAGACCAAATTAGTTCAGAGTTATGACGCATTGAAACTTTATATAGCCTGGCGGCGTGGCACCGCTCACTTTTTTAAAACTATATATAGCCTATGTCGTACCCAGCTAACTTCTGAACCTATTATGAAAGTGTCAAAGAGATCGACTATAAACCTTGGACATTAATGAAGCACAAACAAAACACAACAAATGTGGGCATGACATATCCCACTTTTCCGAACTTATTTAAATCTTGACTAAAGGGCACGTATGTATCCAAATATCATTGATTAAGACCAAATGAGTTCAGAGTTATGGCGACCTCAAATTTTATGTAGCCTGCGGGAGTGGCACCGCCCACTTTTCCAAAACTATATATAGCCTATGCCGTGCCCAGCTAACTTCTGAACCTATTATGAAAGTGTCAAAGAGATCGACTATAAACCTTGGACATTAATGAAGCACAAACAAAACACAACAAATGTGGGCATGGCACATCCCACTTTTCCAAAATTATTTAAATGTTGACTAAAGGACACGTATATATGAAAATATCATTTATTTAGACCAAATATGTTCAGAGTTATGACGACCTGAAATTTTATATAACTTGCGGGAGTGGCACCACCCACTTTTCCAAAACTATATATAGCCTATGCCGTACCCAGCTAACTTCTGAACCTATTATGAAAGTGTGAAAGAGATCGACTATAAACCTTTGACATTAATGAAGCACAAACAAAACACAACAAATGTGGGCATGGCACATCCCACTTTTCCAAAGTTATGTAAATCTTGACTCAAGGACACATATATCCAAATATCGTTGATTTAGACCAAATTAGTTCAGAGTTATGACGAATTGAAATGTTATATAGCCTGGGGGCGTGGCACCGCCCACTTTTCCAAAACTATATATAGCATATGCCGTACCCAGCTAACTTCTCAACCTATTATGAAAATTTCAAAGAGATCGACTATAAACCTTGGACATTAATGAAGCACAAAGAAAACCCAACAAATGTGGGTATGGCACAGCCCACTTTTCCAAATTGTTTAAATCTTGACTAAAGGACTCTTATATATATCCAAATATCATTGATTTATACCAAATTAGGTCAGAGCTATGACGAATTGAAATTTGATATAGCCTGGGGGCGTGGCACCGCCCACTTTTCCAAAACTATATATAGCATATGCCGTACCCAGCTAACTTCTCAACCTATTATGAAAATTTCAAAGAGATCGACTATGAACCTTGGACATTAATGAAGCACAAAGAAAACCCAACAAATGTGGGTATGGCACAGACCACTTTTCCAAATTATTTAAATCTTGACTAAAAGACACGTATATATCCAAATATCATTGATTTAGACCAAATTAGTTCAGAGTTATGACAAATTGAAATTTTATATAGCCTGGCGGGGTGGCCCCGCTCACTTTTCCAAAACTATATATAGCCTATGCCGTACCCAGCTAACTTCTGAACCTATTATGAAAGTTTCATAGAAAAGGATTATAAACTTTGGACCTTAATGAAGTACAAACAAAACACAACAAATGTGGGAATGACAAAGCCCACTTTTCCAAAATTATTTAAATCTTGACTAAAGGACACGTATATATCCAAATATCATTGATTAAGACCAAATAAGTTCAGAGTTATGACGACCTGAAATTTTATATAGCCTGCGCGAGTGGCACCGCCCACTTTTCCAAAACTATATATAGCCTATGCCGTACCCAGCTAACTTCTGAACCTATTATGAAAGTTTCAAAGAGATCGACTATAAACCTTGGACAAAGCACAAAGAAAACCCAACAAATGTGGGTATTGCACAGCCCACTTTTCCAAATTATTTAAATCTTGACTAAAGGACACGTATATATGAATTTATCATTTATTTAGACCAAATAAGTTCAGAGTTATGACGACCTGAAATTTTATATAGCCTGCGGGAGTGGCACCGCCCACTTTTCCAAAACTATATATAGCCTATGCCGTACCCAGCTAACTTCTGAACCTATTATGAAAGTGTCAAAGAGATCGACTATAAACCTTGGACATTAATGAAGCGCAAACAAAACACAACAAATGTGGGCATGACATAGCCCACTTTTCCGAACTTATTTAAATCTTGACTAAAGGGCACGTATGTATCCAAATATCATTGATTAAGACCAAATGAATTCAGAGTTATGGCGACCTCAAATTTTATGTAGCCTGCGGGAGTGGCACCGCCCACTTTTCCAAAACTATATATAGCCTATGCCGTGCCCAGCTAACTTCTGAACCTATTATGAAAGTGTCAAAGAGATCGACTTTAAGCTTTAGACATTAATGAAGCACAAACAAAACACAACAAATGTGGGCATGGCACATCCCACTTTTCCAAAATTATTTAAATGTTGACTAAAGGACACGTATATATGAAAATATCATTTATTTAGACCAAATATGTTCAGAGTTATGACGACCTGAAATTTTATATAACTTGCGGGAGTGGCACCACCCACTTTTCCAAAACTATATATAGCCTATGCCGTACCCAGCTAACTTCTGAACCTATTATGAAAGTGTCAAAGAGATCGACTATAAACCTTTGACATTAATGAAGCACAAACAAAACACAACAAATGTGGGCATGGCACATCCCACTTTTCCAAAGTTATGTAAATCTTGACTCAAGGACACATATATCCAAATATCGTTGATTTAGACCAAATTAGTTCAGAGTTATGACGAATTGAAATGTTATATAGCCTGGGGGCGTGGCACCGCCCACTTTTCCAAAACTATATATAGCATATGCCGTACCCAGCTAACTTCTCAACCTATTATGAAAATTTCAAAGAGATCGACTATAAACCTTGGACATTAATGAAGCACAAAGAAAACCCAACAAATGTGGGTATGGCACAGCCCACTTTTCCAAATTGTTTAAATCTTGACTAGGGACTCTTATATATATCCAAATATCATTGATTTATACCAAATTAGGTCAGAGCTATGACGAATTGAAATTTGATATAGCCTGGGGGCGTGGCACCGCCCACTTTTCCAAAACTATATATAGCATATGCCGTACCCAGCTAACTTCTCAACCTATTATGAAAATTTCAAAGAGATCGACTATAAACCTTGGACATTAATGAAGCACAAAGAAAACCCAACAAATGTGGGTATGGCACAGACCACTTTTCCAAATTATTTAAATCTTGACTAAAGGACACGTATATATCCAAATATCATTGATTTAGACCAAATTAGTTCAGAGTTATGACAAATTGAAATTTTATATAGCCTGGCGGGGTGGCCCCGCTCACTTTTCCAAAACTATATATAGCCTATGCCGTACCCAGCTAACTTCTGAACCTATTATGAAAGTTTCATAGAAAAGGATTATAAACTTTGGACCTTAATGAAGTACAAACAAAACACAACAAATGTGGGAATGACAAAGCCCACTTTTCCAAAATTATTTAAATCTTGACTAAAGGACACGCATATATCCAAATATCATTGATTTAGACCAAATAAGTTCAGAGTTATGACGACCTGAAATTTTATATAGCCTGCGCGAGTGGCACCGCCCACTTTTCCAAAACTATATATAGCCTATGCCGTACCCAGCTAACTTCTGAACCTATTATGAAAGTTTCAAAGAGATCGACTATAAACCTTGGACAAAGCACAAAGAAAACCCAACAAATGTGGGAATGACAAAGCCCACTTTTCCAAAATTATTTAAATCTTGACTAAAGGACACGTATATATCCAAATATCATTGATTTAGACCAAATAAGTTCAGAGTTATGACGACCTGAAATTTTATATAGCCTGCGCGAGTGGCACCGCCCACTTTTCCAAAACTATATATAGCCTATGCCGTACCCAGCTAACTTCTGAACCTATTATGAAAGTGTCAAAGAGATCGACTATAAACCTTGGACATTAATGAAGCGCAAACAAAACACAACAAATGTGGGCATGACATAGCCCACTTTTCCGAACTTATTTAAATCTTGACTAAAGGGCACGTATGTATCCAAATATCATTGATTAAGACCAAATGAGTTCAGAGTTATGGCGACCTCAAATTTTATATAGCCTGCGCGAGTGGCACCGCCCACTTTTCCAAAACTATATATAGCCTATGCCGTGCCCAGCTAACTTCTGAACCTATTATGAAAGTGTCAAAGAGATCGACTATAAACCTTGGACATTAATGAAGCACAAACAAAACACAACAAATGTGGGCATGGCACATCCCACTTTTCCAAAATTATTTAAATGTTGACTAAAGGACACGTATATATGAAAATATCATTTATTTAGACCAAATATGTTCAGAGTTATGACGACCTGAAATTTTATATAACTTGCGGGAGTGGCACCACCCACTTTTCCAAAACTATATATAGCCTATGCCGTACCCAGCTAACTTCTGAACCTATTATGAAAGTGTCAAAGAGATCGACTATAAACCTTGGACATTAATGAAGCGCAAACAAAACACAACAAATGTGGGCATGACATAGCCCACTTTTCCGAACTTATTTAAATCTTGACTAAAGGGCACGTATATATCCAAATATCATTGATTAAGACCAAATGAGTTCAGAGTTAAGGCGACCTCAAATTTTATGTAGCCTGCGGGAGTGGCACCGCCCCCTTTTCCAAAACTATATATAGCCTATGCCGTGCCCAGCTAACTTCTGAACCTATTATGAAAGTGTCAAAGAGATCGACTATAAACCTTGGACATTAATGAAGCACAAACAAAACACAACAAATGTGGGCATGGCACATCCCACTTTTCCAAAGTTATGTAAATCTTGACTCAAGGACACATATATCCAAACATCGTTGATTTAGACCAAATTAGTTCAGAGTTATGACGAATTGAAATGTTATATAGCCTGGGGGCGTGGCACCGCCCACTTTTCCAAAACTATATATAGCATATGCCGTACGCAGCTAACTTCTCAACCTATTATGAAAATTTCAAAGAGATCGACTATAAACCTTGGACATTAATGAAGCACAAAGAAAACCCAACAAATGTGGGTATGGCACAGCCCACTTTTCCAAATTGTTTAAATCTTGACTAAAGGACTCTTATATATATCCAAATATCATTGATTTATACCAAATTAGGTCAGAGCTATGACGAATTGAAATTTGATATAGCCTGGGGGCGTGGCACCGCCCACTTTTCCAAAACTATATATAGCATATGCCGTACCCAGCTAACTTCTGAACCTATTATGAAAATTTCAAAGAGATCGACTATAAACCTTGGCCATTAATGAAGCACAAAGAAAACCCAACAAATGTGGGTATGGCACAGACCACTTTTCCAAATTATTTAAATCTTGACTAAAGGACACGTGTATATCCAAATATCATTGATTTAGACCAAATTAGTTCAGAGTTATGACAAATTGAAATTTTATATAGCCTGGCGGGGTGGCCCCGCTCACTTTTCCAAAACTATATATAGCCTATGCCGTACCCAGCTAACTTCTGAACCTATTATGAAAGTTTCATAGAAAAGGATTATAAACTTTGGACCTTAATGAAGTACAAACAAAACACAACAAATGTGGGAATGACAAAGCCCACTTTTCCAAAATTATTTAAATCTTGACTAAAGGACACGTATATATCCAAATATCATTGATTTAGACCAAATAAGTTCAGAGTTAGGACGACCTGAAATTTTATATAGCCTGCGCGAGTGGCACCGCCCACTTTTCCAAAACTATATATAGCCTATGCCGTACCCAGCTAACTTCTGAACCTATTATGACAGTTTCAAAGAGATCGACTATAAACCTTGGACAAAGCACAAAGAAAACCCAACAAATGTGGGTATGGCACAGCCCACTTTTCCAAATTATTTAAATCTTGACTAAAGGACACGTATATATGAAAATATCATTTATTTAGACCAAATAAGTTCAGAGTTATGACGACCTGAAATTTTATATAGCCTGCGCGAGTGGCACCGCCCACTTTTCCAAAACAATATATAGCCTATGCCGTACCCAGCTAACTTCTGAACCTATTATGAAAGTTTCAAAGAGATCGACTATAAACCTTGGACAAAGCACAAAGAAAACCCAACAAATGTGGGTATGGCACAGCCCACTTTTCCAAATTATTTAAATCTTGACTAAAGGACACGTATATATGAAAATATCATTTATTTAGACCAAATAAGTTCAGAGTTATGACGACCTGAAATTTTATATAGCCTGCGCGAGTGGCACCGCCCACTTTTCCAAAACCATATATAGCTTATGCCGTACCCAGCTAACTTCTGAACCTATTATGAAAGTGTCAAAGAGATCGACTATAAACCTTGGATATTAATGAAGCGCAAACAAAACACAACAAATGTGGGCATGACATAGCCCACTTTTCCGAACTTATTTAAATCTTGACTAAAGGGCACGTATGTGTCCAAATATCATTGATTAAGACCAAATGAGTTCAGAGTTATGGCGACCTCAAATTTTATGTAGCCTGCGGGAGTGGCACCGCCCACTTTTCCAAAACTATATATAGCCTATGCCGTGCCCAGCTAACTTCTGAACCTATTATGAAAGTGTCAAAGAGATCGACTATAAACCTTGGACATTAATGAAGCACAAACAAAACATAACAAATGTGGGCATGGCACATCCCACTTTTCCAAAATTATTTAAATGTTGACTAAAGGACACGTATATATGAAAATATCATTTATTTAGACCAAATATGTTCAGAGTTATGACGACCTGAAATTTTATATAACTTGCGCGAGTGGCACCGCCCACTTTTCCAAAACCATATATAGCTTATGCCGTACCCAGCTAACTTCTGAACCTATTATGAAAGTGTCAAAGAGATCGACTATAAACCTTGGATATTAATGAAGCGCAAACAAAACACAACAAATGTGGGCATGACATAGCCCACTTTTCCGAACTTATTTAAATCTTGACTAAAGGGCACGTATGTGTCCAAGTATCATTGATTAAGACCAAATGAGTTCAGAGTTATGGCGACCTCAAATTTTATGTAGCCTGCGGGAGTGGCACCGCCCACTTTTCCAAAACTATATATAGCCTATGCCGTGCCCAGCTAACTTCTGAACCTATTATGAAAGTGTCAAAGAGATCGACTATAAACCTTTGACATTAATGAAGCACAAACAAAACACAACAAATGTGGGCATGGCACATCCCACTTTTCCAAAGTTATGTAAATCTTGACTCAAGGACACATATATCCAAATATCGTTGATTTAGACCAAATTAGTTCAGAGTTATGACGAATTGAAATGTTATATAGCCTGGGGGCGTGGCACCGCCCACTTTTCCAAAACTATATATAGCATATGCCGTACCCAGCTAACTTCTCAACCTATTATGAAAATTTCAAAGAGATCGACTATAAACCTTGGACATTAATGAAGCACAAAGAAAACCCAACAAATGTGGGTATGGCACAGCCCACTTTTCCAAATTGTTTAAATCTTGACTAAAGGACTCTTATATATATCCAAATATCATTGATTTATACCAAATTAGGTCAGAGCTATGTCGAATTGAAATTTGATATAGCCTGGGGGCGTGGCACCGCCCACTTTTCCAAAACTATATATAGCATATGCCGTACCCAGCTAACTTCTGAACCTATTATGAAAGTTTCATAGAAAAGGATTATAAACTTTGGACCTTAATGAAGTACAAACAAAACACAACAAATGTGGGAATGACAAAGCCCACTTTTCCAAAATTATTTAAATCTTGACTAAAGGACACGTATATATCCAAATATCATTGATTAAGACCAAATAAGTTCAGAGTTATGACGACCTGAAATTTTATATAGCCTGCGCGAGTGGCACCGCCCACTTTTCCAAAACTATATATAGCCTATGCCGTACCCAGCTAACTTCTGAACCTATTATGAAAGTTTCAAAGAGATCGACTATAAACCTTGGACAAAGCACAAAGAAAACCCAACAAATGTGGGTATGGCACAGCCCACTTTTCCAAATTATTTAAATCTTGACTAAAGGACACGTATATATGAAAATATCATTTATTTAGACCAAATAAGTTCAGAGTTATGACGACCTGAAATTTTATATAGCCTGCGGGAGTGGCACCGCCCACTTTTCCAAAACTATATATAGCCTATGCCGTACCCAGCTAACTTCTGAACCTATTATAAAAGTGTCAAAGAGATCGACTATAAACCTTGGACATTAATGAAGCGCAAACAAAACACAACAAATGTGGGCATGGCACCTCCCATTTTTCCAAATTTATGTAAATCTTGACTCAAGGACACATATATCCAAATATCGTTGATTTAGACCAAATTAGTTCAGAGTTATGACGAATTGAAATTTAATATAGCCTGGCGGCGTGGCCCCGCTCACTTTTCCAAAACTATATATAGCCTATGCCGTACCCAGCTAACTTTTGAACCAAATAAAACCCAACAAATGTGGGTATGGCACAGCCCACTTTTCCAAATTGTTTAAATCTTGACTAAAGGACTCTTATATATATCCAAATATCATTGATTTATACCAAATTAGGTCAGAGTTATGACGAATTAAAATTTGATATAGCCTGGGGGCGTGGCACCGCCCACTTTTCCAAAACTATATATAGCCTATGCCGTACCCAGCTAACTTCTGAACCTATTATAAAAGTGTCAAAGAGATCGACTATAAACCTTGGACATTAATGAAGCGCAAACAAAACACAACAAATGTGGGCATGGCACCTCCCATTTTTCCAAATTTATGTAAATCTTGACTCAAGGACACATATATCCAAATATCGTTGATTTAGACCAAATTAGTTCAGAGTTATGACGAATTGAAATTTAATATAGCCTGGCGGCGTGGCCCCGCTCACTTTTCCAAAACTATATATAGCCTATGCCGTACCCAGCTAACTTTTGAACCAAATAAAACCCAACAAATGTGGGTATGGCACAGACCACTTTTCCAAATTATTTAAATCTTGACTAAAGGACACGTATATATCCAAATATCATTGATTTAGACCAAATTAGTTCAGAGTTATGACAAATTGAAATTTTATATAGCCTGGCGGGGTGGCCCCGCTCACTTTTCCAAAACTATATATAGCCTATGCCGTACCGAGCTAACTTCTGAACCTATTATGAAAGTTTCATAGAAATGGACTATAAACTTTGGACCTTAATGAAGTACAAAGAAAACCCAACAAATGTGGGTATGGCACAGCCCACTTTTCCAAATTATTTAAATCTTGACTAAAGGACACGTATATATCCAAATATCATTTATTTAGACCAAATATGTTCAGAGTTATGACGACCTGAAATTTGATATAACTTGCGGGAGTGGCACCACCCACTTTTCCAAAACTATATATAGCCTATGCCGTACCCAGCTAACTTCTGAACCTATTATGAAAGTGTCAAAGAGATCGACTATAAACCTTGGACATTAATGAAGTACAAACAAAACACAACAAATGTGGGCATGGCACATCCCACTTTTCCAAAATTATTTAAATCTTGACTAAAGGACACGTATATATGAAAATATCATTTATTTAAGCCAAATAAGTTCAGAGTTATGACGACCTGAAATTTTATATAACTTGCGGAAGTGGCACCACCCACTTTTCCAAAACTATATATAGCCTATGTCGTACCCAGCTAACTTCTGAGCCTATTATGAAAGTTTCAAAGAGATCGACTATAAACCTTGGACAAAGCACAAACAACACACAACAAATGTGGGTATGGCACAGCCCACTTTTCCAAATTATTTAAATCTTGACTAAAGGACACGTATATATCCAAATATCATTTATTTAGACCAAATATGTTCAGAGTTATGACGACCTGAAATTTGATATAACTTGCGGGAGTGGCACCACCCACTTTTCCAAAACTATATATAGCCTATGCCGTACCCAGCTAACTTCTGAACCAAAGAAAACCCAAGAAATGTGGGTAGGGCACAGCCCACTTTTCCAAATTGTTTAAATCTTGACTAAAGGACTCTTATATATATCCAAATATCATTGATTTATACCAAATTAGTTCAGAGTTATGACGAATTGAAATTTGATATAGCCTGGGGGCGTCGCACCGCCCACATTAATGAAGCACAAACAAAACACAACAAATGTGGGCATGACATAGCCCACACGTATATATCCAAATATCATTGATTATGACCAAATTAGTTCAGAGTTGTGACAAATTGAAATTTTATATAGCCTGGCGGGGTGGCCCCGGTCACTTTTCCAAAACTATATATAGCCTATGCCGTACCCAGCTAACTTCTGAACCTATTATGAAAGTTTCATAGAAATGGACTATAAACTTTGGACCTTAACGAAGTACAAACAAAACACAACAAATGTGGGAATGACAAAGCCCACTTTTCCAAAATTATTTAAATCTTGACTAAAGGACACGTATACTCGTATATCTAAATAACATTGATTAAGACCAAATAAGTTCAGAGTTATGACGACCTGAAATTTTATATAACCTGCGGGATTGGCACCGCCCACTTTTCCAAAACTATATATAGCCTATGCCGTACCCAGCTAACTTCTGAACCTATTATGAAAGTGTCAAAGAGATCGACTATAAACCTTGGACATTAATGAAGCACAAACAAAACACAACAAATGTGGGCATGACATAGCCCACACGTATATATCCAAATATCATTGATTATGACCAAATTAGTTCAGAGTTGTGACAAATTGAAATTTTATATAGCCTGGCGGGGTGGCCCCGGTCACTTTTCCAAAACTATATATAGCCTATGCCGTACCCAGCTAACTTCTGAACCTATTATGAAAGTTTCATAGAAATGGACTATAAACTTTGGACCTTAACGAAGTACAAACAAAACACAACAAATGTGGGAATGACAAAGCCCACTTTTCCAAAATTATTTAAATCTTGACTAAAGGACACATATACTCGTATATCTAAATATCATTGATTAAGACCAAATAAGTTCAGAGTTATGACGACCTGAAATTTTATATAACCTGCGGGATTGGCACCGCCCACTTTTCCAAAACTATATATAGCCTATGCCGTACCCAGCTAACTTCTGAACCTATTATGAAAGTGTCAAAGAGATCGACTATAAACCTTGGACATTAATGAAGCACAAACAAAACACAACAAATGTGGGCATGGCACATCCCACTTTTCCAAAATTATTTAAATCTTGACTAAAGGACACGTATATATGAAAATATCATTTATTTAGGCCAAATAAGTTCAGAGTTATGACGACCTGAAATTTTATATAGCCTGCGCGAGTGGCACCGCCCACTTTTCCAAAACTATATATAGCCTATGCCGTACCCAGCTAACTTCTGAACCTATTATGAAAATTTCAAAGAGATCGACTATAAACCTTGGACATTAATGAAGCACAAACAAAACACAACAAATGTGGGCATGGCACATCCCACTTTTCCAAAATTATTTAAATCTTGACTAAAGGACACGTATATATGAAAATATCATTTATTTAGGCCAAATAAGTTCAGAGTTATGACGACCTGAAACTTTATATAACTTGCGGGAGTGGCACCACCCACTTTTCCAAAACTATCTATAGCCTATGTCGTACCCAGCTAACTTCTGAACCTTTTATGAAAGTTTCAAAGAGATCGACTATAAACCTTGGACAAAGCACAAGCAACACACAACAAATGTGGGTATGGCACAGCCCACTTTTCCAAATTATTTAAATCTTAACTAAAGGACACGTATATATCCAAATATCATTTATTTAGACCAAATAAGTTCAGAGTTATGACGACCTGAAATTTTATATAGCCTGCGCGAGTGGCACCGCCCACTTTTCCAAAACTATATATAGCCTATGCCGTACCCAGCTAACTTCTGAACCTATTATGAAAGTTTCAAAGAGATCGACTATAAACCTTGGACAAAGCACAAAGAAAACCCAACAAATGTGGGTATGGCACAGCCCACTTTTCCAAATTGTTTAAATCTTGACTAAAGGACTCTTATATATATCCAAATATCATTGATTTATACCAAATTAGGTCAGAGCTATGTCGAATTGAACTTTGATATAGCCTGGGGGCGTGGCACCGCCCACTTTTCCAAAACTATATATAGCATATGCCGTACCCAGCTAACTTCTGAACCTATTATGAAAATTTCAAAGAGATCGACTATAAACCTTGGACATTAATGAAGCACAAAGAAAACCCAACAAATGTGGGTATGGCACAGACCACTTTTCCAAATTATTTAAATCTTGACTAAAGGACACGTATATATCCAAATATCATTGATTTAGACCAAATTAGTTCAGAGTTATGACAAATTGAAATTTTATATAGCCTGGCGGGGTGGCCCCGCTCACTTTTCCAAAACTATATAAAGCCTATGCCGTACCCAGCTAACTTCTGAACCTATTATGAAAGTTTCATAGAAAAGGATTATAAACTTTGGACCTTAATGAAGTACAAACAAAACACAACAAATGTGGGAATGACAAAGCCCACTTTTCCAAAATTATTTAAATCTTGACTAAAGGACACGTATATATCCAAATATCATTGATTAAGACCAAATAAGTTCAGAGTTATGACGACCTGGAATTTTATATAGCCTGCGCGAGTGGCACCGCCCACTTTTCCAAAACTATATATAGCCTATGCCGTACCCAGCTAACTTCTGAACCTATTATGAAAGTTTCAAAGAGATCGACTATAAACCTTGGACAAAGCACAAAGAAAACCCAACAAATGTGGGTATGGCACAGCCCACTTTTCCAAATTATTTAAATCTTGACTAAAGGACACGTATATATGAAAATATCATTGATTTAGACCAAATTAGTTCAGAGTTATGACGACCTGAAATTTTATATAGCCTGCGGGAGTGGCACCGCCCACTTTTCCAAAACTATATATAGCCTATGCCGTACCCAGCTAACTTCTGAACCTATTATAAAAGTGTCAAAGAGATCGACTATAAACCTTGGACATTAATGAAGCGCAAACAAAACACAACAAATGTGGGCATGGCACCTCCCATTTTTCCAAATTTATGTAAATCTTGACTCAAGGACACATATATCCAAATATCGTTGATTTAGACCAAATTAGTTCAGAGTTATGACGAATTGAAATTTAATATAGCCTGGCGGCGTGGCCCCGCTCACTTTTCCAAAACTATATATAGCCTATGCCGTACCCAGCTAACTTTTGAACCAAATAAAACCCAACAAATGTGGGTATGGCACAGCCCACTTTTCCAAATTGTTTAAATCTTGACTAAAGGACTCTTATATATATCCAAATATCATTGATTTATACCAAATTAGGTCAGAGTTATGACGAATTAAAATTTGATATAGCCTGGGGGCGTGGCACCGCCCACTTTTCCAAAACTATATATAGCATATACCGTACCCAGCTAACTTCTGAACCTATTATGAAAGTTTCAAAGAGATCGACTATAAACCTTGGACATTAATGAAGCACAAAGAAAACCCAACAAATGTGGGTATGGCACAGACCACTTTTCCAAATTATTTAAATCTTGACTAAAGGACACGTATATATCCAAATATCATTGATTTAGACCAAATTAGTTCAGAGTTATGACAAATTGAAATTTTATATAGCCTGGCGGGGTGGCCCCGCTCACTTTTCCAAAACTATATATAGCCTATGCCGTACCGAGCTAACTTCTGAACCTATTATGAAAGTTTCATAGAAATGGACTATAAACTTTGGACCTTAATGAAGTACAAAGAAAACCCAACAAATGTGGGTATGGCACAGCCCACTTTTCCAAATTATTTAAATCTTGACTAAAGGACACGTATATATCCAAATATCATTTATTTAGACCAAATATGTTCAGAGTTATGACGACCTGAAATTTGATATAACTTGCGGGAGTGGCACCACCCACTTTTCCAAAACTATATATAGCCTATGCCGTACCCAGCTAACTTCTGAACCTATTATGAAAGTGTCAAAGAGATCGACTATAAACCTTGGACATTAATGAAGTACAAACAAAACACAACAAATGTGGGCATGGCACATCCCACTTTTCCAAAATTATTTAAATCTTGACTAAAGGACACGTATATATGAAAATATCATTTATTTAGGCCAAATAAGTTCAGAGTTATGACGACCTGAAATTTTATATAACTTGCGGAAGTGGCACCACCCACTTTTCCAAAACTATATATAGCCTATGTCGTACCCAGCTAACTTCTGAGCCTATTATGAAAGTTTCAAAGAGATCGACTATAAACCTTGGACAAAGCACAAACAACACACAACAAATGTGGGTATGGCACAGCCCACTTTTCCAAATTATTTAAATCTTGACTAAAGGACACGTATATATCCAAATATCATTTATTTAGACCAAATATGTTCAGAGTTATGACGACCTGAAATTTGATATAACTTGCGGGAGTGGCACCACCCACTTTTCCAAAACTATATATAGCCTATGCCGTACCCAGCTAACTTCTGAACCAAAGAAAACCCAAGAAATGTGGGTAGGGCACAGCCCACTTTTCCAAATTGTTTAAATCTTGACTAAAGGACTCTTATATATATCCAAATATCATTGATTTATACCAAATTAGTTCAGAGTTATGACGAATTGAAATTTGATATAGCCTGGGGGCGTCGCACCGCCCACATTAATGAACCACAAACAAAACACAACAAATGTGGGCATGACATAGCCCACACGTATATATCCAAATATCATTGATTATGACCAAATTAGTTCAGAGTTGTGACAAATTGAAATTTTATATAGCCTGGCGGGGTGGCCCCGGTCACTTTTCCAAAACTATATATAACCTATGCCGTACCCAGATAACTTCTGAACCTATTATGAAAGTTTCATAGAAATGGACTATAAACTTTGGACCTTAACGAAGTACAAACAAAACACAACAAATGTGGGAATGACAAAGCCCACTTTTCCAAAATTATTTAAATCTTGACTAAAGGACACGTATACTCGTATATCTAAATATCATTGATTAAGACCAAATAAGTTCAGAGTTATGACGACCTGAAATTTTATATAACCTGCGGGATTGGCACCGCCCACATTTCCAAAACTATATATAGCCTATGCCGTACCCAGCTAACTTCTGAACCTATTATGAAAGTGTCAAAGAGATCGACTATAAACCTTGGACATTAATGAAGCACAAACAAAACACAACAAATGTGGGCATGGCACATCCCACTTTTCCAAAATTATTTAAATCTTGACTAAAGGACACGTATATATGAAAATATCATTTATTTAGGCCAAATAAGTTCAGAGTTATGACGACCTGAAACTTTATATAACTTGCGGGAGTGGCACCACCCACTTTTCCAAAACTATCTATAGCCTATGTCGTACCCAGCTAACTTCTGAACCTTTTATGAAAGTTTCAAAGAGATCGACTATAAACCTTGGACAAAGCACAACCAACACACAACAAATGTGGGTATGGCACAGCCCACTTTTCCAAATTATTTAAATCTTAACTAAAGGACACGTATATATCCAAATATCATTTATTTAGACCAAATAAGTTCAGAGTTATGACGACCTGAAACTTTATATAACTTGCGGGAGTGGCACCACCCACTTTTCCAAAACTATCTATAGCCTATGTCGTACCCAGCTAACTTCTGAACCTTTTATGAAAGTTTCAAAGAGATCGACTATAAACCTTGGACAAAGCACAAGCAACACACAACAAATGTGGGTATGGCACAGCCCACTTTTCCAAATTATTTAAATCTTAACTAAAGGACACGTATATATCCAAATATCATTTATTTAGACCAAATAAGTTCAGAGTTATGACGACCTGAAATTTTATATAGCCTGCGCGAGTGGCACCGCCCACTTTTCCAAAACTATATATAGCCTATGCCGTACCCAGCTAACTTCTGAACCTATTATGAAAGTTTCAAAGAGATCGACTATAAACCTTGGACAAAGCACAAAGAAAACCCAACAAATGTGGGTATGGCACAGCCCACTTTTCCAAATTGTTTAAATCTTGACTAAAGGACTCTTATATATATCCAAATATCATTGATTTATACCAAATTAGGTCAGAGCTATGTCGAATTGAAATTTGATATAGCCTGGGGGCGTGGCACCGCCCACTTTTCCAAAACTATATATAGCATATGCCGTACCCAGCTAACTTCTGAACCTATTATGAAAATTTCAAAGAGATCGACTATAAACCTTGGACATTAATGAAGCACAAAGAAAACCCAACAAATGTGGGTATGGCACAGACCACTTTTCCAAATTATTTAAATCTTGACTAAAGGACACGTATATATCCAAATATCATTGATTTAGACCAAATTAGTTTAGAGTTATGACAAATTGAAATTTTATATAGCCTGGCGGGGTGGCCCCGCTCACTTTTCCAAAACTATATAAAGCCTATGCCGTACCCAGCTAACTTCTGAACCTATTATGAAAGTTTCATAGAAAAGGATTATAAACTTTGGACCTTAATGAAGTACAAACAAAACACAACAAATGTGGGAATGACAAAGCCCACTTTTCCAAAATTATTTAAATCTTGACTAAAGGACACGTATATATCCAAATATCATTGATTAAGACCAAATAAGTTCAGAGTTATGACGACCTGGAATTTTATATAGCCTGCGCGAGTGGCACCGCCCACTTTTCCAAAACTATATATAGCCTATGCCGTACCCAGCTAACTTCTGAACCTATTATGAAAGTTTCAAAGAGATCGACTATAAACCTTGGACAAAGCACAAAGAAAACCCAACAAATGTGGGTATGGCACAGCCCACTTTTCCAAATTATTTAAATCTTGACTAAAGGACACGTATATATGAAAATATCATTTATTTAGACCAAATAAGTTCAGAGTTATGACGACCTGAAATTTTATATAGCCTGCGGGAGTGGCACCGCCCACTTTTCCAAAACTATATATAGCCTATGCCGTACCCAGCTAACTTCTGAACCTATTATAAAAGTGTCAAAGAGATCGACTATAAACCTTGGACATTAATGAAGCGCAAACAAAACACAACAAATGTGGGCATGGCACCTCCCATTTTTCCAAATTTATGTAAATCTTGACTCAAGGACACATATATCCAAATATCGTTGATTTAGACCAAATTAGTTCAGAGTTATGACGAATTGAAATTTAATATAGCCTGGCGGCGTGGCCCCGCTCACTTTTCCAAAACTATATATAGCCTATGCCGTACCCAGCTAACTTTTGAACCAAATAAAACCCAACAAATGTGGGTATGGCACAGCCCACTTTTCCAAATTGTTTAAATCTTGACTAAAGGACTCTTATATATATCCAAATATCATTGATTTATACCAAATTAGGTCAGAGTTATGACGAATTAAAATTTGATTTAGCCTGGGGGCGTGGCACCGCCCACTTTTCCAAAACTATATATAGCATATACCGTACCCAGCTAACTTCTGAACCTATTATGAAAGTTTCAAAGAGATCGACTATAAACCTTGGACATTAATGAAGCACAAAGAAAACCCAACAAATGTGGGTATGGCACAGACCACTTTTCCAAATTATTTAAATCTTGACTAAAGGACACGTATATATCCAAATATCATTGATTTAGACCAAATTAGTTCA
This sequence comes from Merzomyia westermanni, assembly GCA_949987695.1. Taxonomy (NCBI): domain Eukaryota; kingdom Metazoa; phylum Arthropoda; class Insecta; order Diptera; family Tephritidae; genus Merzomyia; species Merzomyia westermanni. The sequence continues at coordinate 130,509,557 of OX465292.1, read as the reverse complement.
GAGTTATGACAAATTGAAATTTTATATAGCCTGGCGGGGTGGCCCCGCTCACTTTTCCAAAACTATATATAGCCTATGCCGTACCGAGCTAACTTCTGAACCTATTATGAAAGTTTCATAGAAATGGACTATAAACTTTGGACCTTAATGAAGTACAAAGAAAACCCAACAAATGTGGGTATGGCACAGCCCACTTTTCCAAATTATTTAAATCTTGACTAAAGGACACGTATATATCCAAATATCATTTATTTAGACCAAATATGTTCAGAGTTATGACGACCTGAAATTTGATATAACTTGCGGGAGTGGCACCACCCACTTTTCCAAAACTATATATAGCCTATGCCGTACCCAGCTAACTTCTGAACCTATTATGAAAGTGTCAAAGAGATCGACTATAAACCTTGGACATTAATGAAGTACAAACAAAACACAACAAATGTGGGCATGGCACATCCCACTTTTCCAAAATTATTTAAATCTTGACTAAAGGACACGTATATATGAAAATATCATTTATTTAGGCCAAATAAGTTCAGAGTTATGACGACCTGAAATTTTATATAACTTGCGGAAGTGGCACCACCCACTTTTCCAAAACTATATATAGCCTATGTCGTACCCAGCTAACTTCTGAGCCTATTATGAAAGTTTCAAAGAGATCGACTATAAACCTTGGACAAAGCACAAACAACACACAACAAATGTGGGTATGGCACAGCCCACTTTTCCAAATTATTTAAATCTTGACTAAAGGACACGTATATATCCAAATATCATTTATTTAGACCAAATATGTTCAGAGTTATGACGACCTGAAATTTGATATAACTTGCGGGAGTGGCACCACCCACTTTTCCAAAACTATATATAGCCTATGCCGTACCCAGCTAACTTCTGAACCAAAGAAAACCCAAGAAATGTGGGTAGGGCACAGCCCACTTTTCCAAATTGTTTAAATCTTGACTAAAGGACTCTTATATATATCCAAATATCATTGATTTATACCAAATTAGTTCAGAGTTATGACGAATTGAAATTTGATATAGCCTGGGGGCGTCGCACCGCCCACATTAATGAACCACAAACAAAACACAACAAATGTGGGCATGACATAGCCCACACGTATATATCCAAATATCATTGATTATGACCAAATTAGTTCAGAGTTGTGACAAATTGAAATTTTATATAGCCTGGCGGGGTGGCCCCGGTCACTTTTCCAAAACTATATATAGCCTATGCCGTACCCAGATAACTTCTGAACCTATTATGAAAGTTTCATAGAAATGGACTATAAACTTTGGACCTTAACGAAGTACAAACAAAACACAACAAATGTGGGAATGACAAAGCCCACTTTTCCAAAATTATTTAAATCTTGACTAAAGGACACGTATACTCGTATATCTAAATATCATTGATTAAGACCAAATAAGTTCAGAGTTATGACGACCTGAAATTTTATATAACCTGCGGGATTGGCACCGCCCACATTTCCAAAACTATATATAGCCTATGCCGTACCCAGCTAACTTCTGAACCTATTATGAAAGTGTCAAAGAGATCGACTATAAACCTTGGACATTAATGAAGCACAAACAAAACACAACAAATGTGGGCATGGCACATCCCACTTTTCCAAAATTATTTAAATCTTGACTAAAGGACACGTATATATGAAAATATCATTTATTTAGGCCAAATAAGTTCAGAGTTATGACGACCTGAAACTTTATATAACTTGCGGGAGTGGCACCACCCACTTTTCCAAAACTATCTATAGCCTATGTCGTACCCAGCTAACTTCTGAACCTTTTATGAAAGTTTCAAAGAGATCGACTATAAACCTTGGACAAAGCACAAGCAACACACAACAAATGTGGGTATGGCACAGCCCACTTTTCCAAATTATTTAAATCTTAACTAAAGGACACGTATATATCCAAATATCATTTATTTAGACCAAATAAGTTCAGAGTTATGACGACCTGAAATTTTATATAACCTGTGGGAGTGGCACCGCCCACTTTTCCAAAACTATATATAGCCTATGCCGTACCCAGCTAACTTCTGAACCTATTATGAAAGTGTCAAGGAGATCGACTATAAACCTTGGACATTAATGAAGCACAAACAAAACACAACAAATGTGGGCATGGCACATCCCACTTTTCCAAAATTATTTAAATCTTGACTAAAGGACACGTATATATGAAAATATCATTTATTTAGACCAAATAAGTTCAGAGTTATGACGACCTGAAATTTTATATAACTTGCGGGAGTGGCACCACCCACTTTTCCAAAACTATATATAGCCTATGCCGTACCCAGCTAACTTCTGAACCTATTATGAAAGTGTCAAAGAGATCGACTATAAACCTTGGACATTAATTAAGCACAAACAAAACACAACAAATGTGGGCATGGCACATCCCACTTTTCCAAAATTATATAAATTTTGACTAAAGGACACGTATATATGAAAATATCATTTATTTAGACCAAATAAGTTCAGAGTTATGACGACCTGAAATTTTATATAACCTGCGGGAGTGGCACCGCCCACTTTTCCAAAACTATATATAGCCTATGCCGTACCCAGCTAACTTCTGAACCTATTATGAAAGTGTCAAAGAGATCGACTATAAACCTTGGACATTAATGAAGCACAAACAAAACACAACAAATGTGGGCATGGCACATCCCATTTTTCCAAAATTATTTAAATCTTGACTAAAGGACACGTATATATGAAAATATCATTTATTTAGACCAAATATGTTCAGAGTTATGACGACCTGAAATTTTATATAACTTGCGGGAGTGGCACCACCCACTTTTCCAAAACTATATATAGCCTACGCCGTACCCAGCTAACTTCTGAACCTATTATAAAAGTTTCAAAGAAATACTCTATAAACTTTGGTGATTAATGAAGCATAAACAACACACAAGAAATATGGGCATGGCACGTCCCACTTTTCCAAAGTTATGTAAATCTTGACTCAAGGACACATATATCCAAATATCGTTGATTTATACCAAATTAGTTCAGAGTTATGACGAATTGAAATTTTATATAGCCTGCGGGAGTGGCGCCGCCCACTTTTCCAAAACTATATATAGCATATGCCGTACCCAGCTAACTTCTGAACCTATTATGAAAGTGTCAAGGAGATCGACTATAAACCTTGGACATTAATGAAGCACAAACAAAACACAACAAATGTGGGCATGGCACATCCCACTTTTCCAAAATTATTTAAATCTTGACTAAAGGACACGTATATATGAAAATATCATTTATTTAGACCAAATAAGTTCAGAGTTATGACGACCTGAAATTGTATATAACTTGCGGGAGTGGCACCACCCACTTTTCCAAAACTATATATAGCCTATGCCGTACCCAGCTAACTTCTGAACCTATTATGAAAGTGTCAAAGAGATCGACTATAAACCTTGGACATTAATTAGGCACAAACAAAACACAACAAATGTGGGCATGGCACATCCCACTTTTCCAAAATTATATAAATTTTGACTAAAGGACACGTAAATATGAAAATATCATTTATTTAGACCAAATAAGTTCAGAGTTATGACGACCTGAAATTTTATATAACCTGCGGGAGTGGCACCGCCCACTTTTCCAAAACTATATATAGCCTATGCCGCACCCAGCTAACTTCTGAACCTATTATGAAAGTGTCAAAGAGATCGACTATAAACCTTGGACATTAATGAAGCACAAACAAAACACAACAAATGTGGGCATGGCACATCCCATTTTTCCAAAATTATTTAAATCTTGACTAAAGGACACGTATATATGAAAATATCATTTATTTAGACCAAATATGTTCAGAGTTATGACGACCTGAAATTTTATATAACTTGCGGGAGTGGCACCACCCACTTTTCCAAAACTATATATAGCCTATGCCGTACCCAGCTAACTTCTGAACCTATTATAAAAGTTTCAAAGAAATACTCTATAAACTTTGGTCATTAATGAAGCATAAACAACACACAAGAAATGTGGGCATGGCACGTCCCACTTTTCCAAAGTTATGTAAATCTTGACTCAAGGACACATATATCCAAATATCGTTGATTTATACCAAATTAGTTCAGAGGTATGACGAATTGAAATTTTATATAGCCTGCGGGAGTGGCGCCGCCCACTTTTCCAAAACTATATATAGCATATGCCGTACCCAGCTAACTTCTGAACCTATTATGAAAGTTTCAAAGAAATACTCTATAAACTTTGGTCATTAATGAAGCAGAAACAGCACACAACAAATGTGGGCATGGCACGTCCCACTTTTCCAAAGTTATGTAAATCTTGACTCAAGGACACATATATCCAAATATCGTTGATGTATACCAAATTAGTTCAGAGTTATGAGGAATTGAAATTTTATATAGCCTGCGGGAGTGGCGCCACCCACTTTTCCAAAACTATATATAGCATATGCCGTACCCAGCTAACTTCTGAACCTATTATGAAAGTTTCAAAGAGATCGACTATAAACCTTGGACATTAATGAAGCACAAAGAAAACCCAACAAATGTGGGTATGGCACAGCCCACTTTTCCAAATTATTTAAATCTTGACTAAAGGACACGTATATATCCAAATATCATTGACTTAGACCAAATTAGTTCAGAGTTATCACAAATTGAAATGTTATATAGCCTGGCGGCGTGGCCCCGCTCACTTTTCCAAAACTATATATAGCATATGCCGTACCCAGCTAACTTCTGAACCTATTATGAAAGTTTCAAAGAGGACAACTATAAACCTTGGACATTAATGAAGCGCAAAGAAAACCCAACAAATGTGGGTATGGCACAGCCCACTTTTCCAAATTATTTAAATCTTGACTAAAGGACACGTATATATCCAAATATCATTGATTTAGACCAAATTAGTTCAGAGTTATGACGCATTGAAATTTTGTATAGCCTGGCGGCGTGGCACCGCTCACTTTTTCAAAACTATATATAGCCTATGTCGTACCAAGATAACTTCTGAACCTATTATGAAAGTGTCAAAGAGATCGACTATAAACCTTGGACATTAATGAAGCACAAACAAAACACAACAAATTTGTGCATGGCACATCCCACTTTTCCAAAATTATTTAAATGTTGACTAAAGGACACGTATATATGAAAATATCATTTATTTAGACCAAATATGTTCAGAGTTATGACAAATTGAAATGTTATATAGCCTGGCGGCGTGGCCCCGCTCACTTTTCCAAAACTATATATAGCCTATGCCGTATCCAGCTAACTTCTGAACCTATTATGAAAGTTTCAAAGAAATACTCTATAAACTTTGGTCATTAATGAAGCAGAAACAGCACACAACAAATGTGGGCATGGCACGTCCCACTTTTCCAAAGTTATGTAAATCTTGACTCAAGGACACATATATCCAAATATCGTTGATGTATACCAAATTAGTTCAGAGTTATGACGAATTGAAATTTTATATAGCCTGCGGGAGTGGCGCCGCCCACTTTTCCAAAACTATATATAGCATATGCCGTACCCAGCTAACTTCTGAACCTATTATGAAAGTTTCAAAGAGATCGACTATAAACCTTGGACATTAATGAAGCACAAAGAAAACCCAACAAATGTGGGTATGGCACAGCCCACTTTTCCAAATTATTTAAATCTTGACTAAAGGACACGTATATATCCAAATATCATTGACTTAGACCAAATTAGTTCAGAGTTATCACAAATTGAAATGTTATATAGCCTGGCGGCGTGGCCCCGCTCACTTTTTCAAAACTATATATAGCATATGCCGTACCAAGATAACTTCTGAACCTATTATGAAAGTGTCAAAGAGATCGACTATAAACCTTGGACATTAATGAAGCAGAAACAGCACACAACAAATGTGGGCATGGCACGTCCCACTTTTCCAAAGTTATGTAAATCTTGACTCAAGGACACATATATCCAAATATCGTTGATGTATACCAAATTAGTTCAGAGTTATGACGCATTGAAATTTTGTATAGCCTGGCGGCGTGGCACCGCTCACTTTTTCAAAACTATATATAGCCTATGTCGTACCAAGATAACTTCTGAACCTATTATGAAAGTGTCAAAGAGATCGACTATAAACCTTGGACATTAATGAATCACAAACAAAACACAACAAATCTGGGCATGGCACATCCCATTTTTCCAAAATTATTTAAATCTTGACTAAAGGACACGTATATATGAAAATATCCTTTATTTAGACCAAATATGTTCAGAGTTATGACGACCTGAAATTTTATATAACTTGCGGGAGTGGCACCACCCACTTTTCCAAAACTATATATAGCCTATGCCGTACCCAGCTAACTTCTGAACCTATTATAAAAGTTTCAAAGAAATACTCTATAAACTTTGGTCATTAATGAAGCATAAACAACACACAAGAAATGTGGGCATGGCACGTCCCACTTTTCCAAAGTTATGTAAATCTTGACTCAAGGACACATATATCCAAATATCGTTGATTTATACCAAATTAGTTCAGAGTTATGACGAATTGAAATTTTATATAGCCTGCGGGAGTGGCGCCGCCCACTTTTCCAAAACTATATATAGCATATGCCGTACCCAGCAAACTTCTGAACCTATTATGAAAGTTTCAAAGAAATACTCTATAAACTTTGGTCATTAATGAAGCAGAAACAGCACACAACAAATGTGGGCATGGCACGTCCCACTTTTCCAAAGTTATGTAAATCTTGACTCAAGGACACATATATCCAAATATCGTTGATGTATACCAAATTAGTTCAGAGTTATGACGAATTGAAATTTTATATAGCCTGCGGGAGTGGCGCCGCCCACTTTTCCAAAACTATATATAGCATATGCCGTACCCAGCTAACTTCTGAACCTATTATGAAAGTTTCAAAGAGATCGACTATAAACCTTGGACATTAATGAAGCACAAAGAAAACCCAACAAATGTGGGTATGGCACAGCCCACTTTTCCAAATTATTTAAATCTTGACTAAATGACACGTATATATCCAAATATCATTGACTTAGACCAAATTAGTTCAGAGTTATCACAAATTGAAATGTTATATAGCCTGGCGGCGTGGCCCCGCTCACTTTTCCAAAACTATATATAGCATATGCCGTACCCAGCTAACTTCTGAACCTATTATGAAAGTTTCAAAGAGGACAACTATAAACCTTGGACATTAATGAAGCGCAAAGAAAACCCAACAAATGTGGGTATGGCACAGCCCACTTTTGCAAATTATTTAAATCTTGACTAAAGGACACGTATATATCCAAATATCATTGATTTAGACCAAATTAGTTCAGAGTTATGACGCATTGAAATTTTGTATAGCCTGGCGGCGTGGCACCGCTCACTTTTTCAAAACTATATATAGCCTATGTCGTACCAAGATAACTTCTGAACCTATTATGAAAGTGTCAAAGAGATCGACTATAAACCTTGGACATTAATGAAGCACAAACAAAACACAACAAATTTGGGCATGGCACATCCCACTTTTCCAAAATTATTTAAATGTTGACTAAAGGACACGTATATATGAAAATATCATTTATTTAGACCAAATATGTTCAGAGTTATGACAAATTGAAATGTTATATAGCCTGGCGGCGTGGCCCCGCTCACTTTTCCAAAACTATATATAGCCTATGCCGTATCCAGCTACCTTCTGAACCTATTATGAAAGTTTCAAAGAAATACTCTATAAACTTTGGTCATTAATGAAGCAGAAACAGCACACAACAAATGTGGGCATGGCACGTCCCACTTTTCCAAAGTTATGTAAATCTTGACTCAAGGACACATATATCCAAATATCGTTGATGTATACAAATTAGTTCAGAGTTATGACGAATTGAAATTTTATATAGCCTGCGGGAGTGGCGCCGCCCACTTTTCCAAAACTATATATAGCATATGCCGTACCCAGCTAACTTCTGAACCTATTATGAAAGTTTCAAAGAGATCGACTATAAACCTTGGACATTAATGAAGCACAAAGAAAACCCAACAAATGTGGGTATGGCACAGCCCACTTTTCCAAATTATTTAAATCTTGACTAAAGGACACGTATATATCCAAATATCATTGACTTAGACCAAATTAGTTCAGAGTTATCACAAATTGAAATGTTATATAGCCTGGCGGCGTGGCCCCGCTCACTTTTCCAAAACTATATATAGCATATGCCGTACCCAGCTAACTTCTGAACCTATTATGAAAGTTTCAAAGAGATCGACTATAAACCTTGGACATTAATGAAGCACAAAGAAAACCCAACAAATGTGGGTATGGCACAGCCCACTTTTCCAAATTATTTAAATCTTGACTAAAGGACACGTATATATCCAAATATCATTGATTTAGACCAAATTAGTTCAGAGTTATGACGCATTGAAATTTTGTATAGCCTGGCGGCGTGGCACCGCTCACTTTTTCAAAACTATAAATAGCCTATGTCGTACCAAGATAACTTCTGAACCTATTATGAAAGTGTCAAAGAGATCGACTATAAACCTTGGACATTAATGAAGCACAAACAAAACACAACAAATTTGGGCATGGCACATCCCACTTTTCCAAATTATTTAAATGTTGACTAAAGGACACGTATATATGAAAATATCATTTATTTAGACCAAATATGTTCAGAGTTATGACAAATTGAAATGTTATATAGCCTGGCGGCGTGGCCCCGCTCACTTTTCCAAAACTATATATAGCCTATGCCGTATCCAGCTAACTTCTGAACCTATTATGAAAGTTTCAAAGAAATACTCTATAAACTTTGGTCATTAATGAAGCACAAACAACATACAACAAATGTGGGTATGGCACAGCCCACTTTTCCAAATTGTTTAAATCTTGACTAAAGGACACGTATATATCCAAATATCATTGATTAAGACCAAATAAGTTCAGAGTTATGACGACCTGAAATGTTATATAGCCTGCGGGAGTGGCACTGCCCACTTTTCCAAAACTATATATATCCTATACCATACTTTGCGAACTGCTGAACCTATTATAAAAGTTTCAAAGAGATCGACTATAGACTTTGGACAATAATGAAGCACAAACAAAACACAACAAATGTGGGCATGGCACCGCCCACTTTTCCAAAGTTATGTAAATCTTGACTCAAGGACACATATATTAAAATATCGGTTATTTAGACCAAATTGGTTCAGAGTTATGACGAATTAAAATTTAATATAGCCTGGGCGTGGCACCGCCCACTTTTTCAAAACTACCCACCTTCTGAACCTATTATGAAAGTTTCAAAAAGATCGACTTTAAGCTTTGGACATTAGTGAAGCACAAACAAAACACAACAAATGTGGGCATGGCACATCCCACTTTTCCAAAATTATTTAAATCTTGACTGAAGGACACGTATATATCCAAATATCATTGATTTAGACCAAATTAGTTCAGAGTTATGACAAATTGAAATGTTATATAGCCTGGCGGCGTGGCCCCGCTCACTTTTCCAAAACTATATATAGCCTATGCCGTATCCAGCTAACTTCTGAACCTATTATGAAAGTTTCAAAGAAATACTCTATAAACTTTGGTCATTAATGAAGCACAAACAACATACAACAAATGTGGGTATGGCACAGCCCACTTTTCCAAATTGTTTAAATCTTGACTAAAGGACACGTATATATCCAAATATCATTGATTTAGACCAAATAAGCTCAGAGCTATGACGACCTGAAAATTTGTATAACCTGCGGGAGTGGCACCGTCCACTTTCCAAAACTATATATAGCCTATGCCGTACCTAGCAAACTTCTGAAGCTATCGTGAAAGTTTCATAGAAATGGACTATAAACCTTGGACATTAATGAAGCACAAACAAAACACAACAAATGTGGGCATGGCACATCCCACTTTTCCAAAATTATTTAAATCTTGACTGAAGGACACGTATATATCCAAATATCATTGATTTAGACCAAATAAGCTCAGAGCTATGACGACCTGAAAATTTGTATAACCTGCGGGAGTGGCACCGTCCACTTTCCAAAACTATATATAGCCTATGCCGTACCTAGCAAACTTCTGAAGCTATCGTGAAAGTTTCATAGAAATGGACTATAAACCTTGGACATTAATGAAGCACAAACAAAACACAACAAATGTGGGCATGGCACATCCCACTTTTCCAAAATTATTTAAATCTTGACTAAAGGACACGTATATATCCAAATATCATTGATTTAGACCAAATAAGCTCAGAGCTATGACGACCTGAAAATTTGTATAACCTGCGGAAGTGGCACCGCCCACTTTTCCAAAACTATATATATCCTATAATACTTTGCGAACTGCTGAACCTATTATAAAAGTTTCAAAGAGATCGACTATAGACTTTGGACAATAATGAAGCACAAACAAAACACAACAAATGTGGGCATGGCACATCCCACTTTTCCAAAGTTATGTAAATCTTGACTCAAGGACACATATATTAAAATATCGTTGATTTAGACCAAATTGGTTCAGAGTTATGACGAATTAAAATTTAATATAGCCTAGGCGTGGCACCGCCCACTTTTTCAAAACTATATAGCCTATGTCGTACCCAGCGACCATCTGAACCTATTATGAAAGTTTCAAAGAGGACAAATATAAACCTTGGACATTAATGAAGCGCAAAGAACACCCAACAAATGTGGGTATGGCACAGCCCACTTTTCCAAATTATTTAAATCTTGATTAAAGGACACGTATATATCCAAATATCATTGATTTAGATTAAATTAGTTCAGAGTTATGACGCATTGAAATTTTGTATAGCCTGGCGGCGTGGCACCGCTCACTTTTTCAAAACTATATATAGCCTATGTCGTACCAAGATAACTTCTGAACCTATTATGAAAGTGTCAAAGAGATCGACTATAAACCTTGGACATTAATGAAGCACAAACAAAACACAACAAATGTGGGCATGACATAGCCCACTTTTCCGAACTTATTTAAATCTTGACTAAAGGACACGTATATATCCAAATATCATTGATTAAGACCAAATGAGTTCAGAGTTATGACGCATTGAAATTTTGTATAGCCTGGCGGCGTGGCACCGCTCACTTTTCCAAAACTATATATAGCCTATGCCGTATCCAGCTAACTTCTGAACCTATTATGAAAGTTTCAAAGAAATACTCTATAAACTTTGGTCATTAATGAAGCACAAACAACATACAACAAATGTGGGTATGGCACAGCCCACTTTTCCAAATTGTTTAAATCTTGACTAAAGGACACTTATATATCCAAATATCATTGATTAAGACCAAATAAGTTCAGAGTTATGACGACCTGAAATGTTATATAGCCTACGGGAGTGGCACTGCCCACTTTTCCAAAACTATATATAGCCTATGCCGTACCCAGCTAACTTCTGAACCTATTATGAAAGTTTCAAAGAGATACTCTATAAACTTTGGTCAATAATGAAGCACAAACAAAACCCAACAAATGTGGGGATGACAAAGCCCACTTTTCCGAAATTATGTAAATCTTGACTAAAGGACACATATATCCAAATATCATTGATTAAGACCAAATAAGTTCAGAGTTATGCCAAATTGAAATGTTATATAGCCTGCGGAAGTGGCACCGCCCACTTTTCCAAAACTATATATATCCTATACCATACTTTGCGAACTGCTGAACCTATTATAAAAGTTTCAAAGAGATCGACTATAGACTTTGGACAATAATGAAGCACAAACAAAACACAACAAATGTGGGCATGGCACCGCCCACTTTTCCAAAGTTATGTAAATCTTGACTCAAGGACACATATATTAAAATATCGTTTATTTAGACCAAATTGGTTCAGAGTTATGACGAATTAAAATTTAATATAGCCTGGGCGTGGCACCGCCCACTTTTTCAAAACTATATAGCCTATGTCGTACCCAGCGACCTTCTGAACCTATTATGAAAGTTTCAAAAACATCGACTTTAAGCTTTGGACATTAGTGAAGCACAAACACAACAAATGTGGGCATGGCACAGCCCACTTTTCCAAAATTATTTAAATCTTGACTAAAGGACACGTATATATCCAAATATCATTCATTTAGACCAAATAAGCTCAGAGCTATGACGACCTGAAAATTTGTATAACCTGCGGGAGTGGCACTGACCACTTTCCAAAACTATATATAGCCTATGCCGTACCTAGCAAACTTCTGAAGCTATCGTGAAAGTTTCATAGAAATGGACTATAAACCTTGGACATTAATGAAGCACAAACAAAACACAACAAATGTGGGCATGGCACATCCCACTTTTCCAAAATTATTTAAATCTTGACTAAAGGACACGTATATATCCAAATATCATTGATTTAGACCAAATAAGCTCAGAGCTATGACGACCTGAAAATTTGTATAACCTGCGGGAGTGGCACCGTCCACTTTCCAAAACTATATATAGCCTATGCCGTACCTAGCAAACTTCTGAAGCTATCGTGAAAGTTTCATAGAAATGGACTATAAACCTTGGACATTAATGAAGCGCAAACAAAACCCAACAAATGTGGGCATGGCACATCCCACTTTTCCAAAATTATTTAAATCTTGACTAAAGGACACGTATATATCCAAATATCATTGATTTAGACCAAATAAGCTTACAGCTATGACGACCTGAAAATTTGTATAACCTGCGGGAGTGGCACCGTCCACTTTCCAAAACTATATATAGCCTATGCCGTACCTAGCAAACTTCTGAAGCTATCGTGAAAGTTTCATAGAAATGGACTATAAACCTTGGACATTAATGAAGCACAAACAAAACACAACAAATGTGGGCATGGCACATCCCACTTTTCCAAATTGTTTAAATCTTGACTAAAGGACACTTATATATCCAAATATCATTGATTAAGACCAAATAAGTTCAGAGTTATGACGACCTGAAATGTTATATAGCCTGCGGGAGTGGCACTGCCCACTTTTCCAAAACTATATATAGCCTATGCCGTACCCAGCTAACTTCTGAACCTATTATGAAAGTTTCAAAGAGATACTCTATAAACTTTGGTCAATAATGAAGCACAAACAAAACCCAACAAATGTGGGGATGACAAAGCCCACTTTTCCGAAATTATGTAAATCTTGACTAAAGGACACATATATCCAAATATCATTGATTAAGACCAAATAAGTTCAGAGTTATGCCAAATTGAAATGTTATATAGCCTGCGGAAGTGGCACCGCCCACTTTTCCAAAACTATATATATCCTATACCATACTTTGCGAACTGCTGAACCTATTATAAAAGTTCCAAAGAGATCGACTATAGACTTTGGACAATAATGAAGCACAAACAAAACACAACAAATGTGGGCATGGCACATCCCACTTTTCCAAAGTTATGTAAATCTTGACTCAAGGACACATATATTAAAATATCGTTGATTTAGACCAAATTGGTTCAGAGTTATGACGAATTAAAATTTAATATAGCCTAGGCGTGGCACCGCCCACTTTTTCAAAACTATATAGCCTATGTCGTACCCAGCGACCTTCTGAACCTATTATGAAAGTTTCAAAAAGATCGACTTTAAGCTTTGGACATTAGTGAAGCACAAACAAAACACAACAAATGTGGGCATGGCACCGCCCACTTTTCCAAAATTATTTAAATCTTGACTAAAGGACACGTATATATCCAAATATCATTGATTTAGACCAAATAAGCTCAGAGCTATGACGACCTGAAAATTTGTATAACCTGCGGGAGTGGCACCGTCCACTTTCCAAAACTATATATAGCCTATGCCGTACCTAGCAAACTTCTGAACCTATTATGAAAGTTTCAAAGAGATCGACTATAGACTTTGGACAATAATGAAGCACAAACAAAACACAACAAATGTGGGCATGGCACCGCCCACTTTTCCAAAGCTATGTAAATCTTGACTCAAGGACACATATATTAAAATATCGTTGATTTAGACCAAATTGGTTCAGAGTTATGACGGACTAAAATTTAATATAGCCTGGGCGTGGCACCGCCCACTTTTTCAAAACTATATAGCCTATGTCGTACCCAGCGACCTTCTGAACCTATTATGAAAGTTTCAAAAAGATCGACTTTAAGCTTTGGACATTAGTGAAGCACAAACAAAACACAACAAATGTGGGCATGGCACCGCCCACTTTTCCAAAATTATTTAAATCTTGACTAAAGGACACGTATATATCCAAATATCATTGATTTAGACCAAATAAGGTCAAAGCTATGACGACCTGAAAATTTGTATAACCTGCATGAGTGGCACCGTCCACTTTCCAAAACTATATATAGCCTATGCCGTACCCAGCAAACTTCTGAAGCTATCGTGAAAGTTTCATAGAAATGGACTATAAACCTTAGACATTAATGAAGCACAAACAAAACACAACAAATGTGGGCATGACACATCCCACTTTTCCAAAATTATTTAAATCTTGACTAAAGGACACGTATATATCCAAATATCATTGATTTAGACCAAATAAGCTCAGAGCTATGACGACCTGAAATTTTATATAGCCTGGAGTCGTGGCCCAGTCCACTTTTCCAAAACTATATATAGCCTATGCCATACCCACCAAACTTTTGAACCTATTATGAAATTTCAAAAAAATACTCTATAAACTTTGGTCATTAATGAAGCACAAAGAAAACACAACAAATGTGGGTATGGCACAGCCCACTTTTCCAAATTTTTTAAATCTTGACTAAAGGACACTTATATATGAAAATATCATTGATTTATACCAAATTAGGTCAGAGTTATGACGAATTGAAATTTGATATGGCCTGGGGGTGTGGCACCGCCCACTTTGCCAAAACTATATATAGCAAATGCCGTACCCAGCTAACTTCTGAACCTATTATGAAAGTTTCAAAGAGATCGACTATAAACCTTGGACATTAATGAAGCACAAAGAAAACCCAACAAATGTGGGTATGGCACAGCCCACTTTTCCAAATTATTTAAATCTTGACTAAAGGGCACGTATATATCCAAATATCATTGATTTAGACCAAATTAGTTCAGAGTTATGACAAGTTGAAATTTTATATAGCCTGGCGGCGTGGACCCGCTCACTTTTCCAAAACTATATATAGCCTATGCCGTACCCAGCTAACTTCTGAACCTATTATGAAAGTTTCAACGAAATACTCTATAAACTTTGGTCATTAATGAAGCACAAACAACATACAACAAATGTGGGTATGGCACAGCCCACTTTTCCAAATTATTTAAATCTTGACTAAAGGACACGTATATATCCAATCTTCATTGACTTAGACCAAATTAGTTCAGAGTTATGACAAATTGAAATGTTATATAGCCTGGCGGCGTGGCCCCGCTCACTTTTCCAAAACTATATATAGCCTATGCCGTACCCAGCTAACTTCTGAATCTATTATGAAAGTTTCAAATAAATACTCTATAAACTTTGGTCATTAATGAAGCACAAGGAAAACCCAACAAATGTGGGTAATGGCACATCCCACTTTTCCAAATTGTTTCAATCTTGACTAAAGGACACTTATATATCCAAATATCATTGATTTATACCAAATTAGGTCAGAGTTATGACGAATTGAAATTTGATATAGCCTGGGGGTGTGGCACCGCCCACTTTTCCAAAACTATATATAGCCTATGTAGTACCCAGCTAACTTCTGAACCTATTGTGAAAGTTTCATAGAAATGGACTATAAACTTTGGACCTTAATGAAGTACAAACAAAACACAACCAATGTAGGAATGACAAAGCCCACTTTTCCAAAATTATTTAAATCTTGACTAAAGGACACGTATATATCCAAATATCATTGATTTAGACCAAATAAGTTCAAAGCTATGACGACCTGAAAATTTGTATAACCTGCGGGAGTGGCACCGTCCAATTTCCAAAACTATATATAGCCTATGCCGTACCCAGCAAACTTCTGAAGCTATCGTGAAAGTTTCATAGAAATGGACTATAAACCTTAGACATTAATGAAGCACAAACAAAACACAACAAATGTGGGCATGGCACATCCCACTTTTCCAAAATTATTTAAATTTAGACTAAAGGACACGTATATATCCAAATATCATTGATTTAGACCAAATAAGCTCAGAGCTATGACGACCTGAAATTTTATATAGCCTGGAGACGTGGCCCAGTCCACTTTTCCAAAACTATATATAGCCTATGCCATACCCACCAAACTTTTGAACCTATTATGAAATTTCAAAAAAATACTCTATAAACTTTGGTCATTAATGAAGCACAAAGAAAACACAACAAATGTGGGTATGGCACAGCCCACTTTTCCAAATTGTTTAAATCTTGACTAAAGGACACTTATATATGAAAATATCATTGATTTAGACCAAATTAGTTCAGAGTTATGACAAGTTGAAATTTTATATAGCCTGGCGGCGTGGACCCGCTCACTTTTCCAAAACTATATATAGCCTATGCCGTACCCAGCTAACTTCTGAACCTATTATGAAAGTTTCAACGAAATACTCTATAAACTTTGGTCATTAATGAAGCACAAACAACATACAACAAATGTGGGTATGGCACAGCCCACTTTTCCAAATTATTTAAATCTTGACTAAAGGACACGTATATATCCAATCTTCATTGACTTAGACCAAATTAGTTCAGAGTTATGACAAACTGAAATGTTATATAGCCTGGCGGCGTGGCCCGCTCACTTTTCCAAAACTATATATAGCCTATGCCGTACCCAGCTAACTTCTGAACCTATTATGAAAGCTTCAAATAAATACTCTATAAACTTTGGTCATTAATGAAGCACAAGGAAAACCCAACAAATGTGGGTAATGGCACATCCCACTTTTCCAAATTGTTTCAATCTTGACTAAAGGACACTTATATATCCAAATATCATTGATTTATACCAAATTAGGTCAGAGTTATGACGAATTGAAATTTGATATAGCCTGGGGGTGTGGCACCGCCCACTTTTCCAAAACTATATATATCCTATACCATACCTTGCGAACTGCTGAACCTATTATAAAAGTTTCAAAGAGATCGACTATAGACTTTGGACAATAATGAAGCAGAAACAAAACACAACAAATGTGGGCATGGCACATCCCACTTTTCCAAAGTTATGTAAATCTTGACTCAAGGACACATATATTAAAATATCGTTGATTTAGACCAAATTGGTTCAGAGTTATGACGAATTAAAATTTAATATAGCCTAGGCGTGGCACCGCCCACTTTTTCAAAACTATATAGCCTATGTCGTACCCAGCGACCTTCTGAACCTATTATGAAAGTTTCAAAAAGATCGACTTTAAGCTTTGGACATTAGTGAAGCACAAACAAAACACAACAAATGTGGGCATGGCACCGCCCACTTTTCCAAAATTATTTAAATCTTGACTAAAGGACACGTATATATCCAAATATCATTGATTTAGACCAAATAAGCTCAGAGCTATGACGACCTGAAAATTTGTATAACCTGCGGGAGTGGCACCGTCCACTTTCCAAAACTATATATAGCCTATGCCGTACCTAGCAAACTTCTGAACCTATTATGAAAGTTTCAAAGAGATCGACTATAGACTTTGGACAATAATGAAGCACAAACAAAACACAACAAATGTGGGCATGGCACCGCCCACTTTTCCAAAGTTATGTAAATCTTGACTCAAGGACACATATATTAAAATATCGTTGATTTAGACCAAATTGGTTCAGAGTTATGACGGACTAAAATTTAATATAGCCTGGGCGTGGCACCGCCCACTTTTTCAAAACTATATAGCCTATGTCGTACCCAGCGACCATTCTGAACCTATTATGAAAGTTTCAAAAAGATCGACTTTAAGCTTTGGACATTAGTGAAGCACAAACAAAACACAACAAATGTGGGCATGGCACCGCCCACTTTTCCAAAATTATTTAAATCTTGACTAAAGGACACGTATATATCCAAATATCATTGATTTAGACCAAATAAGGTCAGAGCTATGACGACCTGAAATTTTATATAGCCTGCGGAAGTGGCACCGCCCACTTTTCCAAAACTATATATATCCTATACCATACCTTGCGAACTTCTGAACCTATTATAAAAGTTTCAAAGAGATCGACTATAGAGTTTGGACAATAATGAAGCACAAACAAAACACAACAAATGTGGGCATGGCACCGCCCACTTTTCCAAAGTTATGTAAATCTTGACTCAAGGACAAATATATTAAAATATCGTTGATTTAGACCAAATTGGTTCAGAGTTATGACGAATTAAAATTTAATATAGCCTGGGCGTGGCACCGCCCACTTTTTCAAAACTATATAGCCTATGTCGTACCCAGCGACCTTCTGAACCTATCATGAAAGTTTCAAAAATATCGATTTTAGGCTTTGGACATTAGTGAAGCACAAACAAAACACAACAAATGTGGGCATGGCACCGCCCACTTTTCCACAATTATTTAAATCTTGACTAAAGGACACGTATATATCCAAATATCATTGATTTAGACCAAATAAGCTCAGAGCTATGACGACCTGAAAATTTCCGTCCACTTTCCAAAACTACGAGTATATATAGCCTATGCCGTACCTAGCAAACTTCTGAAGCTATCGTGAAAGTTTCATAGAAATGGACTATAAACCTTGGACATTAATGAAGCACAAACAAAACACAACAAATGTGGGCATGGCACATCCCACTTTTCCAAGATTATTTAAATCTTGACTAAAGGACAAGTATACTCGTATATCCAAATATACTCGTAAGACCAAATAAGCTCAGAGCTATGACGACCTGAAATTTTATATAGCCTGGAGTCGTGGCCCAAAACTATATATAGCCTATGCCATACCCACCGAACTTTTGAACCTATTATGAAAGTTTCAAAAAAATACTCTATAAACTTTGGTCATTAATGAAATGTGGGCATGGCACCGCCCACTTTTCCAAAATTATTTAAATCTTGACTAAAGGACACGTATATATCCAAATATCATTGATTTAGACCAAATAAGCTCAGAGCTATGACGACCTGAAAATTTGTATACCCTGCGGGAGTGGCACCGTCCACTTTCCAAAACTATACAAATATAGCCTATGCCGTACCTAGCAAACTTCTGAAGCTATCGTGAAAGTTTCATAGAAATGGACTATAAACCTTGGACATTTATGAAGCACAAACAAAACACAACAAATGTGGGCATGGCACATCCCACTTTTCCAAAATTATTTAAATCTTGACTAAAGGACACGTATACTCGTATATCCAAATATCATTGATTTAGACCAAATAAGCTCAGAGCTATGACGACCTGAAATTTTATATAGCCTGGAGTCGTGGCCCAGACCACTTTTCCAAAACTATATATAGCCTATGCCATACCCACCGAACTTTTAAACCTATTATGAAAGTTTCAAAAAAATACTCTATAAACTTTGGTCATTAATGAAGTACAAACAAAACACAACAAATGTGGGCATGGCACATCCCACTTTTCCAAAATTATTTAAATCTTGACTAAAGGACACGTATACTCGTATATCCAAATATCATTGATTTAGACCAAATAAGCTCAGAGCTATGACGACCTGAAATTTTATATAGCCTGGAGTCGTGGCCCCGCTCACTTTTCCAAAACTATATATAGCCTATGCCGTACCCAGCTAACTTCTGAACCTATTATGAAAGTTTCAAAGAAATACTCTATAAACTTTGGTCATTAATGAAGCACAAACAACACACAACAAATGTGGGTATGGCACAGCCCACTTTTCCAAATTGTTTAAATCTTGACTAAAGGATACTTATATATCCAAATATCATTGATTTATAGCAAATAAGCTCAGAGCTATGACGACCTGAAATTTTATATACCTTGCGGGAGTGGCGCCACCCACTTTTCCAAAACTATATATAGCCTATGCCGTACCCAGCTAACTTCTGAACCTATTATGAAAGTGTCAAAGAGATCGGCTATAAACCTTGGACATTAATGAAGCACAAACAAAACACAACAAATGTGGGCATGGCACATCCCACTTTTCCAAAATTATTTAAATCTTGACTAAAGGACACGTATATATGAAAATACCATTTATTTAGACCAAATAAGTTCAGAGTTATGACGACCTGAAATTTTATATAACCTGCGGGAGTGGCACCGCCCACTTTTCCAAAACTATATATAGCCTATGCCGTACCCAGCTAACTTCTGAACCTATTATGAAAGTGTCAAAGACATCGACTATAAACCTTGGACATTAATGAAGCACAAACAAAACACAACAAATGTGGGAATGGCGCATCCCACTTTTCCAAAATTATTTAAATCTAGGGACACGTATATATGAAAATACCATTTATTTAGACCAAATATGTTCAGAGTTATGACGACCTGAAATTTTATATAACTTGCGGGAGTGGCACCGCCCACTTTTCCAAAACTATATATAGCAAATGCCGTACCCAGCTAACTTCTGAACCTATTATGAAAGTTTCAAAGAAATACTCTATGAACTTTGGTCATTAATGAAGCACAAACAACACACAACAAATGTGCGTATGGCACAGCCCACTTTTAAAATTATTTAAATCTTGACTAAAGGACACGTATATATCCAAATATCATGGATTTAGACCTAATTAGTTCAGAGTTATGACGAATTGAAATTTTATATAGCCTGGCGGCGTGGCCCCGCTCACTTTTCCAAAACTATATATAGCCTATGCCGTACCCAGCTAACTTCTGAACCTAGTATGAAAGTTTCATAGAAATGGACTAACTTCTGAACCTAGTACGAAAGTTTCATAGAAATGGACTATAAACTTTGGACCTTAATGAAGTACAAACAAAACACAACCAATGTGGGAATGACAAGGCCCACTTTTCCAAAATTATTTAAATCTTGACTAAAGGCCACGTTTATATCCAAATATCATTGATTAAGACCAAATAAGTTCAGAGTTATGACGACCTGAAATTTTATATAGCCTGCGGGGGTGGCACCGCAAACTTTTCCAAAACTATATATAGCCTATGCCGTACCCAGCTTTCTTCTGAACCTATTATGAAAGTGTCAAAGAGATCGACTATAAACCTTGGACATTAATGAAGCACAAAGAAAACCCAACAAATGTGGGTATGGCACAGCCCACTTTTCCAAATTATTTAAATATTGACTAAAGGACACGTATATATCCAAATATCATTGATTTAGACCAAATTAGTTCAGAGTTATGACAAGTTGAAATTTTATATAGCCTGGCGGCGTGGCCCCGCTCACTTTTCCAAAACTATATATAGCCTATGCCGTACCCAGCTAACTTCTGAACCTATTATGAAAGTTTCAAATAAATACTCTATAAACTTTGGTCATTAATGAAGCACAAGGAAACCCCAACAAATGTGGGTAATGGCACAGCTCACTTTTCCAAATTGTTTAAATCTTGACTAAAGGACACTTATATATCCAAATATCATTGATTTATACCAAATTAGGTCAGAGTTATGACGAATTGAAATTTGATATAGCCTGGGGGTGTGGCACCGCCCACTTTTCCAAAACTATATATAGCCTATGCCGTACCCAGCTAACTTCTGAACCTATTATGAAAGTTTCAAATAAATACTCTATAAACTTTGGTCATTAATGAAGCACAAGGAAAACCCAACAAATGTGGGTAATGGCACAGCTCACTTTTCCAAATTGTTTAAATCTTGACTAAAGGACACTTATATATCCAAATATCATTGATTTATACCAAATTAGGTCAGAGTTATGACGAATTGAAATTTGATATAGCCTGGGGGTGTGGCACCGCCCACTTTTCCAAAACTATATATAGCCTATGCCGTACCCAGCTTTCTTCTGAACCTATTATGAAAGTTTCAAAGAAATACTCTATAAACTTTGGTCATTAATGAAGCACAAACAACACACAACAAATGTGCGTATGGCACAGCCCACTTTTCCAAATTATTTAAATCTTGACTAAAGGACACGTATATATCCAAATATCATTGATTTAGACCTAATTAGTTCAGAGTTATGACGAATTGAAATTTTATATAGCCTGGCGGCGTGGCCCCGCTCACTTTTCCAAAACTATATATAGCCTATGCCGTACCCAGCTAACTTCTGAACCTATTATGAAAGTTTCAAATAAATACTCTATAAACTTTGGTCATTAATGAAGCACAAGGAAAACCCAACAAATGTGGGTAATGGCACAGCTCACTTTTCCAAATTGTTTAAATCTTGACTAAAGGACACGTATATATCCAAATATCATTGATTAAGACCAAATAAGTTCAGAGTTATGACGAATTGAAATTTTATATAGCCTGCGGGAGTGGCACTGCCCACTTTTCCAAAACTATATATAGCCTATGCCGTACCCAGCTAACTTCTGAACCTATTATGAAAGTTTCAAAGAAATACTCTATAAACTTTGGTCATTAATGAAGCACAAACAACATACAACAAATGTGGGTATGGCACAGGCCACTTTTCCAAATTATTTAAATCTTGACTAAAGGACACGTATATATCCAAATATCATTGATTAAGACCAAATAAGTTCAGAGTTATGACGACCTGAAATTTTATATAGCCTGCGGGAGTGGCACTGCCCACTTTTCCAAAACTATATATAGCCTATGCCGTACCCAGCTAACTTCTGAACCTATTATGAAAGTTTCAAATAAATACTCTATAAACTTTGGTCATTAATAAAGCACAAGGAAAACCCAACAAATGTGGGTAATGGCACAGCTCACTTTTCCAAATTGTTTAAATCTTGACTAAAGGACACGTATATATCCAAATATCATTGATTAAGACCAAATAAGTTCAGAGTTATGACGACCTGAAATTTTATATAGCCTGCGGGAGTGGCACTGCCCACTTTTCCAAAACTATATATAGCCTATGCCGTACCCAGCTAACTTCTGAACCTATTATGAAAGTTTCAAAGAGATACTCTATAAACTTTGGTCAATAATGAAGCACAAACAAAACCCAACAAATGTGGGGATGACAAAGCCCACTTTTCCGAAATTATGTAAATCTTGACTAAAGGACACATATATCCAAATATCATTGATTTAGACCAAATAAGCTCAGAGCTATGACGACCTGAAAATTTGTATAACCTGCGGGAGTGGCACCGCCCACTTTCCAAAACTATATATAGCCTGTGCCGTACCCAGCTAACTTCTGAACCTATTATGAAAGTTTCAAATAAATACTCTATAAACTTTGGTCATTAATAAAGCACAAGGAAAACCCAACAAATATGGGTAATGGCACAGCTCACTTTTCCAAATTGTTTAAATCTTGACTAAAGGACACGTATATATCCAAATATCATTGATTAAGAACAAATAAGTTCAGAGTTATGACGACCTGAAATTTTATATAGCCTGCGGGAGTGGCACTGCCCACTTTTCCAAAACTATATATAGCCTATGCCGTACCCAGCTAACTTCTGAACCTATTATGAAAGTTTCAAATAAATACTCTATAAACTTTGGTCATTAATAAAGCACAAACAAAACCCAACAAATGTGGGAATGACAAAGCCCACTTTTCCGAAATTATGTAAATCTTGACTAAAGGACACATATATCCAAATATCATTGATTAAGAACAAATAAGTTCAGAGTTATGACGACCTGAAATTTTATATAGCCTGCGGGAGTGGCACTGCCCACTTTTCCAAAACTATATATAGCCTATGCCGTACCCAGCTAACTTCTGAACCTATTATGAAAGTTTCAAAGAAATACTCTATAAACTTTGGTCATTAATGAAGCACAAACAACATACAACAAATGTGGGTATGGCACAGGCCACTTTTCCAAATTATTTAAATCTTGACTAAAGGACACGTATATATCCAAATATCATTGACTTAGACCAAATTAGTTCAGAGTTATGACAAATTGAAATGTTATATAGCCTGACGGCGTGGCCCCGCTGACTTTTCCAAAACTATATATAGCCTATGCCGTACCCAGCTAACTTCTGAACCTATTATGAAAGTTTCAAATAAATACTCTATAAACTTTGGTCATTAATAAAGCACAAGGAAAACCCAACAAATGTGGGTAATGGCACAGCTCACTTTTCCAAATTGTTTAAATCTTGACTAAAGGACACGTATATATCCAAATATCATTGATTAAGAACAAATAAGTTCAGAGTTATGACGACCTGAAATTTTATATAGCCTGCGGGAGTGGCACTGCCCACTTTTCCAAAACTATATATAGCCTATGCCGTACCCAGCTAACTTCTGAACCTATTATGAAAGTTTCAAAGAAATACTCTATAAACTTTGGTCATTAATGAAGCACAAACAACATACAACAAATGTGGGTATGGCACAGGCCACTTTTCCAAATTATTTAAATCTTGACTAAAGGACACGTATATATCCAAATATCATTGACTTAGACCAAATTAGTTCAGAGTTATGACGACCTGAAAATTTGTATAACCTGCGGGAGTGGCACCGCCCACTTTCCAAAACTATATATAGCCTATGCCGTACCCAGCTAACTTCTGAACCTATTATGAAAGTTTCAAAGAGATACTCTATAAACTTTGGTCAATAATGAAGCACAAACAAAACCCAACAAATGTGGGGATGACAAAGCCCACTTTTCCGAAATTATGTAAATCTTGACTAAAGGACACATATATCCAAATATCATTGATTTAGACCAAATAAGCTCAGAGCTATGACGACCTGAAAATTTGTATAACCTGCGGGAGTGGCACCGCCCACTTTCCAAAACTATATATAGCCTGTGCCGTACCCAGCTAACTTCTGAACCTATTATGAAAGTTTCAAATAAATATTCTATAAACTTTGGTCATTAATAAAGCACAAGGAAAACCCAACAAATGTGGGTAATGGCACAGCTCACTTTTCCAAATTGTTTAAATCTTGACTAAAGGACACGTATATATCCAAATATCATTGATTAAGAACAAATAAGTTCAGAGTTATGACGACCTGAAATTTTATATAGCCTGCGGGAGTGGCACTGCCCACTTTTCCAAAACTATATATAGCCTATGCCGTACCCAGCTAACTTCTGAACCTATTATGAAAGTTTCAAATAAATACTCTATAAACTTTGGTCATTAATAAAGCACAAACAAAACCCAACAAATGTGGGGATGACAAAGCCCACTTTTCCGAAATTATGTAAATCTTGACTAAAGGACACATATATCCAAATATCATTGATTAAGAACAAATAAGTTCAGAGTTATGACGACCTGAAATTTTATATAGCCTGCGGGAGTGGCACTGCCCACTTTTCCAAAACTATATATAGCCTATGCCGTACCCAGCTAACTTCTGAACCTATTATGAAAGTTTCAAAGAGATACTCTATAAACTTTGGTCAATAATGAAGCACAAACAAAACCCAACAAATGTGGGGATGACAAAGCCCACTTTTCCGAAATTATGTAAATCTTGACTAAAGGACACATATATCCAAATATCATTGATTTAGACCAAATAAGCTCAGAGCTATGACGACCTGAAAATTTGTATAACCTGCGGGAGTGGAACCGCCCACTTTCCAAAACTATATATAGCCTGTGCCGTACCCAGCTAACTTCTGAACCTATTATGAAAGTTTCAAATAAATACTCTATAAACTTTGGTCATTAATAAAGCACAAG
Organism: Merzomyia westermanni; assembly: GCA_949987695.1. NCBI lineage: Eukaryota > Metazoa > Arthropoda > Insecta > Diptera > Tephritidae > Merzomyia > Merzomyia westermanni. The sequence goes on along the minus strand of OX465292.1, from coordinate 130,483,712 downwards.
GAAAACCCAACAAATGTGGGTAATGGCACAGCTCACTTTTCCAAATTGTTTAAATCTTGACTAAAGGACACGTATATATCCAAATATCATAGATTAAGAACAAATAAGTTCAGAGTTATGACGACCTGAAATTTTATATAGCCTGCGGGAGTGGCACTGCCCACTTTTCCAAAACTATATATAGCCTATGCCGTACCCAGCTAACTTCTGAACCTATTATGAAAGTTTCAAAGAGATACTCTATAAACTTTGGTCAATAATGAAGCACAAACAAAACCCAACAAATGTGGGGATGACAAAGCCCACTTTTCCGAAATTATGTAAATCTTGACTAAAGGACACATATATCCAAATATCATTGATTTAGACCAAATAAGCTCAGAGCTATGACGACCTGAAAATTTGTATAACCTGCGGGAGTGGCACCGCCCACTTTCCAAAACTATATATAGCCTGTGCCGTACCCAGCTAACTTCTGAACCTATTATGAAAGTTTCAAATAAATACTCTATAAACTTTGGTCATTAATAAAGCACAAGGAAAACCCAACAAATGTGGGTAATGGCACAGCTCACTTTTCCAAATTGTTTAAATCTTGACTAAAGGACACGTATATATCGAAATATCATTGATTAAGAACAAATAAGTTCAGAGTTATGACGACCTGAAATTTTATATAGCCTGCGGGAGTGGCACTGCCCACTTTTCCAAAACTATATATAGCCTATGCCGTACCCAGCTAACTTCTGAACCTATTATGAAAGTTTCAAATAAATACTCTATAAACTTTGGTCATTAATAAAGCACAAGGAAAACCCAACAAATGTGGGTAATGGCACAGCTCACTTTTCCAAATTGTTTAAATCTTGACTAAAGGACACGTATATATCCAAATATCATTGATTAAGAACAAATAAGTTCAGAGTTATGACGACCTGAAATTTTATATAGCCTGCGGGAGTGGCACTGCCCACTTTTCCAAAACTATATATAGCCTATGCCGTACCCAGCTAACTTCTGAACCTATTATGAAAGTTTCAAATAAATACTCTATAAACTTTGGTCATTAATAAAGCACAAGGAAAACCCAACAAATGTGGGTAATGGCACAGCTCACTTTTCCAAATTGTTTAAATCTTGACTAAAGGGCACGTATATATCCAAATATCATTGATTAAGAACAAATAAGTTCAGAGTTATGACGACCTGAAATTTTATATAGCCTGCGGAAGTGGCACGGCCCACTTTTCCAAAACTATATATATCCTATACCATACCTTGCGAACTTCTGAACCTATTATAAAGGTTTCAAAGAGATCGACTATAGACTTTGGACAATAATGAAGCACAAACAAAACACAACAAATGTGGGCATGGCACCGCCGACTTTTCCAAAGTTATGTAAATCTTGACTCAAGGACACATATTAAAATATCGTTGATTTAGACCAAATAAGCTCAGAGCTATGACGACCTGAAAATTTGTATAACCTGCGGGAGTGGCACCGTCCACTTTCCAAAACTATATATATCCTATACCATACCTTGCGAACTTCTGAACCTATTATAAAAGTTTCAAAGAGATCGACTATAGACTTTGGACAATAATGAAGCACAAACAAAACACAACAAATGTGGGCATGGCACCGCCCACTTTTCCAAAATTATTTAAATCTTGACTAAAGGACACGTATGTATCCAAATATCATTGATTTAGAGCAAATAAGCTCAGAGCTATGACGACCTGAAAATTTGTATAACCTGCGGGAGTGGCACCGTCCACTTTCCAAAACTATATATAGCCTATGCCGTACCTAGAAAACTTCTGAAGCTATCGTGAAAGTTTCATAGAAATGGACTATAAACCTTGGACATTAATAAAGCCCAAACAAAACACAACAAATGTGGGCATGGCACATCCCACTCTTCCAAAATTATTTAAATATTGACTAAAGGACACGTATACTCGTATATCCAAATATCATTGATTTAGACCAAACAAGCTCAGAGCTATGACGACCTGAAAATTTGTATAACCTGCGGGAGTGGCACCGTCCACTTTCCAAAACTATATATATCCTATACCATACCTTGCGAACTTCTGAACCTATTATAAAAGTTTCAAAGAGATCGACTATAGACTTTGGACAATAATGAAGCACAAACAAAACACAACAAATGTGGGCATGGCACCGCCCACTTTTCCAAAATTATTTAAATCTTGACTAAAGGACACGTATATATCCAAATATCATTGATTTAGAGCAAATAAGCTCAGAGCTATGACGACCTGAAAATTTGTATAACCTGCGGGAGTGGCACCGTCCACTTTCCAAAACTATATATAGCCTATGCCGTACCTAGAAAACTTCTGAAGCTATCGTGAAAGTTTCATAGAAATGGACTATAAACCTTGGACATTAATAAAGCACAAACAAAACACAACAAATGTGGGCATGGCTCATCCCACTCTTCCAAAATTATTTAAATATTGACTAAAGGACACGTATACTCGTATATCCAAATATCATTGATTTAGACCAAATAAGCTCAGAGCTATGACGACCTGAAATTTTATATAGCCTGGAGTCGTGGCCCAGACCACTTTTCCAAAACTATATATAGCCTATGCCATACCCACCGAACTTTTGAATCTATTATGCAAGTTTCAAAAAAATACTCTATAAACTTTGGACATTAATGAAGCACAAACAAAACACAGCAAATGTGGGCATGGCACAGCCCACTTTTCCAAATTGTTTAAATCTTGACTAAAGGACACTTATATATCCAAACATCATTGATTTAGACCAAATATGTTCAGAGTTATGACGACCTGAAATTTTATATAACTTGCGGGAGTGGCACCACCCACTTTTCCAAAACTATATATAGCCTATGCCGTACCCAGCTAACTTCTGAACCTATTATGAAAGTTTCAAAGAAATACTCTATAAACTTTGGTCATTAATGAAGCACAAACAACACACAACAAATGTGGGCATGGCACGTCCCACTTTTCCAAAGTTATGTAAATATTGACTCAAGGACACATATATCCAAATATCGTTGATTTAGACCAAATTAGTTCAGAGTTATGACGAATTGAAACTTTATATAGCCTGGCGGCGTGGCCCTGCTCACTTTTCCAAAACTATATATAGCCTATGTCGTACCCAGCGACCTTCTGAACCTATTATAAAAGTTTCAAAGAGATCGACTTTAAGCTTTGGACATTAATGAAGCACAAACAAAACACAACAAGTGTGGGCATGACATAGCCCACTTTTCCAAATTATTTAAATCTTGACTAAAGGACACGTATATATCCAAATATCATTGACTTAGACCATATTAGTTCAGAGTTATGACAAATTGAAATGTTATATAGCCTGGCGGCGTGGCCCCGCTCACTTTTCCAAAACTATATATAGCCTATGCCGTACCCAGCTAACTTCTGAACCTATTATGAAAGTTTCAAAGAAATACTCTATAAACTTTGGTCATTAATGAAGCACAAAGAAACCCCAACAAATGTGGGTATGGCACAGCCCACTTTTCCAAATTTTTTAAATCTTGACTAAAGGACACTTATATATCCAAATATCGTTGATTTAGACCAAATTAGTTCAGAGTTATGACGAATTGAAATTTTATATAGCCTGGCGGCGTGGTCCCGCTCACTTTTCCAAAACTATATATAGCCTATGTCGTACCCAGCGACCTTCTGAACCTATTATAAAAGTTTCAAAGAGATCGACTTTAAGCTTTGGACATTAATGAAGCACAAACAAAACACAACAAGTGTGGGCATGACATAGCCCACTTTTCCAAATTATTTAAATCTTGACTAAAGGACACGTATATATCCAAATATCATTGACTTAGACCATATTAGTTCAGAGTTATGACAAATTGAAATGTTATATAGCCTGGCGGCGTGGCCCCGCTCACTTTTCCAAAACTATATATAGCCTATGCCGTACCCAGCTAAGTTCTGAACCTATTATGAAAGTTTCAAAGAAATACTCTATAAACTTTGGTCATTAATGAAGCACAAACAACACGTGGCCCAGACCACTTTTCCAAAACTATATATAGCCTATGCCATACCCACCGAACTTTTGAATCTATTATGAAAGTTTCAAAAAAATACTCTATAAACTTTGGACATTAATGAAGCACAAACAAAACACAGCAAATGTGGGCATGGCACAGCCCACTTTTCCAAATTGTTTAAATCTTGACTAAAGGACACTTATATATCCAAATATCATTGATTTAGACCAAATATGTTCAGAGTTATGACGACCTGAAATTTTATATAACTTGCGGGAGTGGCACCACCCACTTTTCCAAAACTATATATAGCCTATGCCGTACCCAGCTAACTTCTGAACCTATTATGAAAGTTTCAAAGAAATACTCTATAAACTTTGGTCATTAATGAAGCACAAACAACACACAACAAATGTGGGCATGGCACGTCCCACTTTTCGAAAGTTATGTAAATATTGACTCAAGGACACATATATCCAAATATCGTTGATTTAGACCAAATTAGTTCAGAGTTATGACGAATTGAAACTTTATATAGCCTGGCGGCGTGGCCCTGCTCACTTTTCCAAAACTATATATAGCCTATGTCGTACCCAGCGACCTTCTGAACCTATTATAAAAGTTTCAAAGAGATCGACTTTAAGCTTTGGACATTAATGAAGCACAAACAAAACACAACAAGTGTGGGCATGACATAGCCCACTTTTCCAAATTATTTAAATCTTGACTAAAGGACACGTATATATCCAAATATCATTGACTTAGACCATATTAGTTCAGAGTTATGACAAATTGAAATGTTATATAGCCTGGCGGCGTGGCCCCGCTCACTTTTCCAAAACTATATATAGCCTATGCCGTACCCAGCTACCTTCTGAACCTATTATGAAAGTTTCAAAGAAATACTCTATAAACTTTGGTCATTAATGAAGCACAAAGAAACCCCAACAAATGTGGGTATGGCACAGCCCACTTTTCCAAATTTTTTAAATCTTGACTAAAGGACACTTATATATCCAAATATCATTGATTTATACCAAATTAGGTCAGATTTATGACGAATTGAAATTTGATATAGCCTGGGGGTGTGGCACCGCCCACTTTTCCAAAACTATATATAGCAAATGCCGTACCCAGCTAACTTCTGAACCTATTATGAAAGTTTCAAAGAAATACTCTATAAACTTTGGTGATTAATGAAGCACAAAGAAACCACAACAAATGTGGGTATGGCACAGCCCACTTTTCCAAATTGTTTAAATCTTGACTAAAGGACACTTATATATCCAAATATCGTTGATTTAGACCAAATTAGTTCAGAGTTATGACGAATTGAAATTTTATATAGCCTGGCGGCGTGGCCCCGCTCACTTTTCCAAAACTATATATAGCCTATGTCGTACCCAGCGACCTTCTGAACCTATTATAAAAGTTTCAAAGAGATCGACTTTAAGCTTTGGACATTAATGAAGCACAAACAAAACACAACAAATGTGGGCATGACATAGCCCACTTTTCCAAATTATTTAAATCTTGACTAAAGGACACGTATATATCCAAATATCATTGACTTAGACCATATTAGTTCAGAGTTATGACAAATTGAAATGTTATATAGCCTGGCGGCGTGGCCCCGCTCACTTTTCCAAAACTATATATAGCCTATGCCGTACCCAGCTAACTTCTGAACCTATTATGAAAGTTTCAAAGAAATACTCTATAAACTTTGGTCATTAATGAAGCACAAAGAAACCCCAACAAATGTGGGTATGGCACAGCCCACTTTTCCAAATTGTTTAAATCTTGACTAAAGGACACTTATATATCCAAATATCATTGATTTATACCAAATTAGGGCAGAGTTATGACGAATTGAAATTTGATATAGCCTGGGGGTGTGGCACCGCCCACTTTTCCACAACTATATATAGCAAATGCCGTACCCAGCTAACTTCTGAACCTATTATGAAAGTTTCAAAGAAATACTCTATAAACTTTTGTGATTAATGAAGCACAAAGAAACCACAACAAATGTGGGTATGGCACAGCCCACTTTTCCAAATTGTTTAAATCTTGACTAAAGGACACTTATATATCCAAATATCGTTGATTTAGACCAAATTAGTTCAGAGTTATGACGAATTGAAATTTTATATAGCCTGGCGGCGTGGCCCCGCTCACTTTTCCAAAACTATATATAGCCTATGTCGTACCCAGCGACCTTCTGAACCTATTATAAAAGTTTCAAAGAGATCGACTTTAAGCTTTGGACATTAATGAAGCACAAACAAAACACAACAAATGTGGGCATGACATAGCCCACTTTTCCAAATTATTTAAATCTTGACTAAAGGACACGTATATATCCAAATATCATTGACTTAGACCATATTAGTTCAGAGTTATGACAAATTGAAATGTTATATAGCCTGGCGGCGTGGCCCCGCTCACTTTTCCAAAACTATATATAGCCTATGCCGTACCCAGCTAACTTCTGAACCTATTATAAAAGTTTCAAAGAAATACTCTATAAACTTTGGTCATTAATGAAGCACAAAGAAACCCCAACAAATGTGGGTATGGCACAGCCCACTTTTCCAAATTGTTTAAATCTTGACTAAAGGACACTTATATATCCAAATATCATTGATTTATACCAAATTAGGACAGAGTTATGACGAATTGAAATTTGATATAGCCTGGGGGTGTGGCACCGCCCACTTTTCCAAAACTATATATAGCAAATGCCGTACCCAGCTAACTTCTGAACCTATTATAAAAGTTTCAAAGAAATACTCTATAAACTTTGGTCATTAATGAAGCACAAAGAAACCCCAACAAATGTGGGTATGGCACAGCCCACTTTTCCAAATTGTTTAAATCTTGACTAAAGGACACTTATATATCCAAATATCATTGATTTAGACCAAATATGTTCAGAGTTATGACGACCTGAAATTTTATATAACTTGCGGGAGTGGCACCACCCACTTTTCCAAAACTATATATAGCCTATGCGGTACCCAGCTAACTTCTGAACCTATTATGAAAGTTTCAAAGAAATACTCTATAAACTTTGGACATTAATGAAGCACAAACAAAACACAGCAAATGTGGGCATGGCACAGCCCACTTTTCCAAATTGTTTAAATCTTGACTAAAGGAGACTTATATATCCAAATATCATTGATTTAGACCAAATATGTTCAGAGTTATGACGACCTGAAATTTTATATAACTTGCGGGAGTGGCACCACCCACTTTTCCAAAACTATATATAGCCTATGCGGTACCCAGCTAACTTCTGAACCTATTATGAAAGTTTCAAAGAAATACTCTATAAACTTTGGTCATTAATGAAGCACAAACAACACACAACAAATGTGGGCATGGCACGTCCCACTTTTCCAAAGTTATGTAAATATTGACTCAAGGACACATATATCCAAATATCGTTGATTTAGACCAAATTAGTTCAGAGTTATGACGAATTGAAACTTTATATAGCCTGGCGGCGTGGCCCTGCTCACTTTTCCAAAACTATATATAGCCTATGTCGTACCCAGCGACCTTCTGAACCTATTATAAAAGTTTCAAAGAGATCGACTTTAAGCTTTGGACATTAATGAAGCACAAACAAAACGCAACAAGTGTGGGCATGACATAGCCCACTTTTCCAAATTATTTAAATCTTGACTAAAGGACACGTATATATCCAAATATCATTGACTTAGACCATATTAGTTCAGAGTTATGACAAATTGAAATGTTATATAGCCTGGCGGCGTGGCCCCGCTCACTTTTCCAAAACTATATATAGCCTATGCCGTACCCAGCTAACTTCTGAACCTATTATGAAAGTTTCAATGAAATACTCTATAAACTTTGGTCATTAATGAAGCACAAACAACACACAACAAATGTGGGCATGGCACGTCCCACTTTTCCAAAGTTATGTAAATATTGACTCAAGGACACATATATCCAAATATCGTTGATTTAGACCAAATTAGTTCAGAGTTATGACGAATTGAAACTTTATATAGCCTGGCGGCGTGGCCCTGCTCACTTTTCCAAAACTATATATAGCCTATGTCGTACCCAGCGACCTTCTGAACCTATTATAAAAGTTTCAAAGAGATCGACTTTAAGCTTTGGACATTAATGAAGCACAAACAAAACACAACAAGTGTGGGCATGACATAGCCCACTTTTCCAAATTATTTAAATCTTGACTAAAGGACACGTATATATCCAAATATCATTGACTTAGACCATATTAGTTCAGAGTTATGACAAATTGAAATGTTATATAGCCTGGCGGCGTGGCCCCGCTCACTTTTCCAAAACTATATATAGCCTATGCCGTACCCAGCTAACTTCTGAACCTATTATAAAAGTTTCAAAGAAATACTCTATAAACTTTGGTCATTAATGAAGCACAAAGAAACCCCAACAAATGTGGGTATGGCACAGCCCACTTTTCCAAATTGTTTAAATCTTGACTAAAGGACACTTATATATCCAAATATCATTGATTTATACCAAATTAGGGCAGAGTTATGACGAATTGAAATTTGATATAGCCTGGGGGTGTGGCACCGCCCACTTTTCCACAACTATATATAGCAAATGCCGTACCCAGCTAACTTCTGAACCTATTATGAAAGTTTCAAAGAAATACTCTATAAACTTTTGTGATTAATGAAGCACAAAGAAACCACAACAAATGTGGGTATGGCACAGCCCACTTTTCCAAATTGTTTAAATCTTGACTAAAGGACACTTATATATCCAAATATCGTTGATTTAGACCAAATTAGTTCAGAGTTATGACGAATTGAAATTTTATATAGCCTGGCGGCGTGGCCCCGCTCACTTTTCCAAAACTATATATAGCCTATGTCGTACCCAGCGACCTTCTGAACCTATTATAAAAGTTTCAAAGAGATCGACTTTAAGCTTTGGACATTAATGAAGCACAAACAAAACACAACAAGTGTGGGCATGACATAGCCCACTTTTCCAAATTATTTAAATCTTGACTAAAGGACACGTATATATCCAAATATCATTGACTTAGACCATATTAGTTCAGAGTTATGACAAATTGAAATGTTATATAGCCTGGCGGCGTGGCCCCGCTCACTTTTCCAAAACTATATATAGCCTATGCCGTACCCAGCTAACTTCTGAACCTATTATAAAAGTTTCAAAGAAATACTCTATAAACTTTGGTCATTAATGAAGCACAAAGAAACCCCAACAAATGTGGGTATGGCACAGCCCACTTTTCCAAATTGTTTAAATCTTGACTAAAGGACACTTATATATCCAAATATCATTGATTTATACCAAATTAGGACAGAGTTATGACGAATTGAAATTTGATATAGCCTGGGGGTGTGGCACCGCCCACTTTTCCAAAACTATATATAGCAAATGCCGTACCCAGCTAACTTCTGAACCTATTATAAAAGTTTCAAAGAAATACTCTATAAACTTTGGTCATTAATGAAGCACAAAGAAACCCCAACAAATGTGGGTATGGCACAGCCCACTTTTCCAAATTGTTTAAATCTTGACTAAAGGACACTTATATATCCAAATATCATTGATTTAGACCAAATATGTTCAGAGTTATGACGACCTGAAATTTTATATAACTTGCGGGAGTGGCACCACCCACTTTTCCAAAACTATATATAGCCTATGCGGTACCCAGCTAACTTCTGAACCTATTATGAAAGTTTCAAAGAAATACTCTATAAACTTTGGACATTAATGAAGCACAAACAAAACACAGCAAATGTGGGCATGGCACAGCCCACTTTTCCAAATTGTTTAAATCTTGACTAAAGGAGACTTATATATCCAAATATCATTGATTTAGACCAAATATGTTCAGAGTTATGACGACCTGAAATTTTATATAACTTGCGGGAGTGGCACCACCCACTTTTCCAAAACTATATATAGCCTATGCGGTACCCAGCTAACTTCTGAACCTATTATGAAAGTTTCAAAGAAATACTCTATAAACTTTGGTCATTAATGAAGCACAAACAACACACAACAAATGTGGGCATGGCACGTCCCACTTTTCCAAAGTTATGTAAATATTGACTCAAGGACACATATATCCAAATATCGTTGATTTAGACCAAATTAGTTCAGAGTTATGACGAATTGAAACTTTATATAGCCTGGCGGCGTGGCCCTGCTCACTTTTCCAAAACTATATATAGCCTATGTCGTACCCAGCGACCTTCTGAACCTATTATAAAAGTTTCAAAGAGATCGACTTTAAGCTTTGGACATTAATGAAGCACAAACAAAACACAACAAGTGTGGGCATGACATAGCCCACTTTTCCAAATTATTTAAATCTTGACTAAAGGACACGTATATATCCAAATATCATTGACTTAGACCATATTAGTTCAGAGTTATGACAAATTGAAATGTTATATAGCCTGGCGGCGTGGCCCCGCTCACTTTTCCAAAACTATATATAGCCTATGCCGTACCCAGCTAACTTCTGAACCTATTATGAAAGTTTCAATGAAATACTCTATAAACTTTGGTCATTAATGAAGCACAAACAACACACAACAAATGTGGGCATGGCACGTCCCACTTTTCCAAAGTTATGTAAATATTGACTCAAGGACACATATATCCAAATATCGTTGATTTAGACCAAATTAGTTCAGAGTTATGACGAATTGAAACTTTATATAGCCTGGCGGCGTGGCCCTGCTCACTTTTCCAAAACTATATATAGCCTATGTCGTACCCAGCGACCTTCTGAACCTATTATAAAAGTTTCAAAGAGATCGACTTTAAGCTTTGGACATTAATGAAGCACAAACAAAACACAACAAGTGTGGGCATGACATAGCCCACTTTTCCAAATTATTTAAATCTTGACTAAAGGACACGTATATATCCAAATATCATTGACTTAGACCATATTAGTTCAGAGTTATGACAAATTGAAATGTTATATAGCCTGGCGGCGTGGCCCCGCTCACTTTTCCAAAACTATATATAGCCTATGCCGTACCCAGCTACCTTCTGAACCTATTATGAAAGTTTCAAAGAAATACTCTATAAACTTTGGTCATTAATGAAGCACAAAGAAACCCCAACAAATGTGGGTATGGCACAGCCCACTTTTCCAATTTTTTTAAATCTTGACTAAAGGACACTTATATATCCAAATATCATTGATTTATACCAAATTAGGTCAGATTTATGACGAATTGAAATTTGATATAGCCTGGGGGTGTGGCACCGCCCACTTTTCCAAAACTATATATAGCAAATGCCGTACCCAGCTAACTTCTGAACCTATTATGAATGTTTCAAAGAAATACTCTATAAACTTTGGTGATTAATGAAGCACAAAGAAACCACAACAAATGTGGGTATGGCACAGCCCACTTTTCCAAATTGTTTAAATCTTGACTAAAGGACACTTATATATCCAAATATCGTTGATTTAGACCAAATTAGTTCAGAGTTATGACGAATTGAAATTTTATATAGCCTGGCGGCGTGGCCCCGCTCACTTTTCCAAAACTATATATAGCCTATGTCGTACCCAGCGACCTTCTGAACCTATTATAAAAGTTTCAAAGAGATCGACTTTAAGCTTTGGACATTAATGAAGCACAAACAAAACACAACAAATGTGGGCATGGCATAGCCCACTTTTCCAAATTATTTAAATCTTGACTAAAGGACACGTATATATCCAAATATCATTGACTTAGACCATATTAGTTCAGAGTTATGACAAATTGAAATGTTATATAGCCTGGCGGCGTGGCCCCGCTCACTTTTCCAAAACTATATATAGCCTATGCCGTACCCAGCTAACTTCTGAACCTATTATAAAAGTTTCAAAGAAATACTCTATAAACTTTGGTCATTAATGAAGCACAAAGAAACCCCAACAAATGTGGGTATGGCACAGCCCACTTTTCCAAATTGTTTAAATCTTGACTAAAGGACACTTATATATCCAAATATCATTGATTTATACCAAATTAGGGCAGAGTTATGACGAATTGAAATTTGATATAGCCTGGGGGTGTGGCACCGCCCACTTTTCCACAACTATATATAGCAAATGCCGTACCCAGCTAACTTCTGAACCTATTATGAAAGTTTCAAAGAAATACTCTATAAACTTTGGTGATTAATGAAGCACAAAAGAAACCACAACAAATGTGGGTATGGCACAGCCCACTTTTCCAAATTGTTTAAATCTTGACTAAAGGACACTTATATATCCAAATATCGTTGATTTAGACCAAATTAGTTCAGAGTTATGACGAATTGAAATTTTATATAGCCTGGCGGCGTGACCCCGCTCACTTTTCCAAAACTATATATAGCCTATGTCGTACCCAGCGACCTTCTGAACCTATTATAAAAGTTTCAAAGAGATCGACTTTAAGCTTTGGACATTAATGAAGCACAAACAAAACACAACAAATGTGGGCATGACATAGCCCACGTTTCCAAATTATTTAAATCTTGACTAAAGGACACGTATATATCCAAATATCATTGACTTAGACCATATTAGTTCAGAGTTATGACAAATTGAAATGTTATATAGCCTGGCGGCGTGGCCCCGCTCACTTTTCCAAAACTATATATAGCCTATGCCGTACCCAGCTAACTTCTGAACCTATTATAAAAGTTTCAAAGAAATACTCTATAAACTTTGGTCATTAATGAAGCACAAAGAAACCCCAACAAATGTGGGTATGGCACAGCCCACTTTTCCAAATTGTTTAAATCTTGACTAAAGGACACTTATATATCCAAATATCATTGATTTATACCAAATTAGGGCAGAGTTATGACGAATTGAAATTTGATATAGCCTGGGGGTGTGGCACCGCCCACTTTTCCAAAACTATATATAGCAAATGCCGTACCCAGCTAACTTCTGAACCTATTATAAAAGTTTCAAAGAAATACTCTATAAACTTTGGTCATTAATGAAGCACAAAGAAACCCCAACAAATGTGGGTATGGCACAGCCCACTTTTCCAAATTGTTTAAATCTTGACTAAAGGACACTTATATATCCAAATATCATTGATTTATACCAAATTAGGGCAGAGTTATGACGAATTGAAATTTGATATAGCCTGGGGGTGTGGCACCGCCCACTTTTCCAAAACTATATATAGCAAATGCCGTACCCAGCTAACTTCTGAACCTATTATGAAAGTTTCAAAGAAATACTCTATAAACTTTGGACATTAATGAAGCACAAACAAAACACAGCAAATGTAGGCATGGCACAGCCCACTTTTCCAAATTGTTTAAATCTTGACTAAAGGAGACTTATATATCCAAATATCATTGATTTAGACCAAATATGTTCAGAGTTATGACGACCTGAAATTTTATATAACTTGCGGGAGTGGCACCACCCACTTTTCCAAAACTATATATAGCCTATGCCGTACCCAGCTAACTTCTGAACCTATTATGAAAGTTTCAAAGAAATACTCTATAAACTTTGGTCATTAATGAAGCACAAACAACACACAACAAATGTGGGCATGGCACGTCCCACTTTTCCAAAGTTATGTAAATATTGACTCAAGGACACATATATCCAAATATCGTTGATTTAGACCAAATTAGTTCAGAGTTATGACGAATTGAAACTTTATATAGCCTGGCGGCGTGGCCCTGCTCACTTTTCCAAAACTATATATAGCCTATGTCGTACCCAGCGACCTTCTGAACCTATTATAAAAGTTTCAAAGAGATCGACTTTAAGCTTTGGACATTAATGAAGCACAAACAAAACACAACAAATGTGGGCATGACATAGCCCACGTTTCCAAATTATTTAAATCTTGACTAAAGGACACGTATATATCCAAATATCATTGACTTAGACCATATTAGTTCAGAGTTATGACAAATTGAAATGTTATATAGCCTGGCGGCGTGGCCCCGCTCACTTTTCCAAAACTATATATAGCCTATGCCGTACCCAGCTAACTTCTGAACCTATTATAAAAATTTCAAAGAAATACTCTATAAACTTTGGTCATTAATGAAGCACAAAGAAACCCCAACAAATGTGGGTATAGCACAGCCCACTTTTCCAAATTGTTTAAATCTTGACTAAAGGACACTTATATATCCAAATATCATTGATTTATACCAAATTAGGGCAGAGTTATGACGAATTGAAATTTGATATAGCCTGGGGGTGTGGCACCGCCCACTTTTCCAAAACTATATATAGCAAATGCCGTACCCAGCTAACTTCTGAACCTATTATAAAAGTTTCAAAGAAATACTCTATAAACTTTGGTCATTAATGAAGCACAAAGAAACCCCAACAAATGTGGGTATGGCACAGCCCACTTTTCCAAATTGTTTAAATCTTGACTAAAGGACACTTATATATCCAAATATCATTGAGATATACCAAATTAGGGCAGAGTTATGACGAATTGAAATTTGATATAGCCTGGGGGTGTGGCACCGCCCACTTTTCCAAAACTATATATAGCAAATGCCGTACCCAGCTAACTTCTGAACCTATTATGAAAGTTTCAAAGAAATACTCTATAAACTTTGGACATTAATGAAGCACAAACAAAACACAGCAAATGTGGGCATGGCACAGCCCACTTTTCCAAATTGTTTAAATCTTGACTAAAGGAGACTTATATATCCAAATATCATTGATTTAGACCAAATATGTTCAGAGTTATGACGACCTGAAATTTTATATAACTTGCGGGAGTGGCACCACCCACTTTTCCAAAACTATATATAGCCTATGCCGTACCCAGCTAACTTCTGAACCTATTATGAAAGTTTCAAAGAAATACTCTATAAACTTTGGTCATTAATGAAGCACAAACAACACACAACAAATGTGGGCATGGCACGTCCCACTTTTCCAAAGTTATGTAAATATTGACTCAAGGACACATATATCCAAATATCGTTGATTTAGACCAAATTAGTTCAGAGTTATGACGAATTGAAACTTTATATAGCCTGGCGGCGTGGCCCTGCTCACTTTTCCAAAACTATATATAGCCTATGTCGTACCCAGCGACCTTCTGAACCTATTATAAAAGTTTCAAAGAGATCGACTTTAAGCTTTGGACATTAATGAAGCACAAACAAAACACAACAAATGTGGGCATGACATAGCCCACGTTTCCAAATTATTTAAATCTTGACTAAAGGACACGTATATATCCAAATATCATTGACTTAGACCATATTAGTTCAGAGTTATGACAAATTGAAATGTTATATAGCCTGGCGGCGTGGCCCCGCTCACTTTTCCAAAACTATATATAGCCTATGCCGTACCCAGCTAACTTCTGAACCTATTATGAAAGTTTCAAAGAAATACTCTATAAACTTTGGTCATTAATGAAGCACAAAGAAACCCCAACAAATGTGGGTATGGCACAGCCCACTTTTCCAAATTTTTTAAATCTTGACTAAAGGACACTTATATATCCAAATATCATTGATTTATACCAAATTAGGTCAGATTTATGACGAATTGAAATTTGATATAGCCTGGGGGTGTGGCACCGCCCACTTTTCCAAAACTATATATAGCAAATGCCGTACCCAGCTAACTTCTGAACCTATTATGAAAGTTTCAAAGAAATACTCTATAAACTTTGGTCATTAATGAAGCACAAACAACACACAACAAATGTGGGCATGGCACGTCCCACTTTTCCAAAGTTATGTAAATATTGACTCAAGGACACATATATCCAAATATCGTTGATTTAGACCAAATTAGTTCAGAGTTATGACGAATTGAAACTTTATATAGCCTGGCGGCGTGGCCCTGCTCACTTTTCCAAAACTATATATAGCCTATGTCGTACCCAGCGACCTTCTGAACCTATTATAAAAGTTTCAAAGAGATCGACTTTAAGCTTTGGACATTAATGAAGCACAAACAAAACACAACAAATGTGGGCATGACATAGCCCACGTTTCCAAATTATTTAAATCTTGACTAAAGGACACGTATATATCCAAATATCATTGACTTAGACCATATTAGTTCAGAGTTATGACAAATTGAAATGTTATATAGCCTGGCGGCGTGGCCCCGCTCACTTTTCCAAAACTATATATAGCCTATGCCGTACACAGCTAACTTCTGAACCTATTATGAAAGTTTCAAAGAAATACTCTATAAACTTTGGTCATTAATGAAGCACAAACAACACACAACAAATGTGGGCATGGCACGTCCCACTTTTCCAAAGTTATGTAAATATTGACTCAAGGACACATATATCCAAATATCGTTGATTTAGACCAAATTAGTTCAGAGTTATGACGAATTGAAACTTTATATAGCCTGGCGGCGTGGCCCTGCTCACTTTTCCAAAACTATATATAGCCTATGTCGTACCCAGCGACCTTCTGAACCTATTATAAAAGTTTCAAAGAGATCGACTTTAAGCTTTGGACATTAATGAAGCACAAACAAAACACAACAAATGTGGGCATGACATAGCCCACGTTTCCAAATTATTTAAATCTTGACTAAAGGACACGTATATATCCAAATATCATTGACTTAGACCATATTAGTTCAGAGTTATGACAAATTGAAATGTTATATAGCCTGGCGGCGTGGCCCCGCTCACTTTTCCAAAACTATATATAGCCTATGCCGTACCCAGCTAACTTCTGAACCTATTATGAAAGTTTCAAAGAAATACTCTATAAACTTTGGTCATTAATGAAGCACAAAGAAACCCCAACAAATGTGGGTATGGCACAGCCCACTTTTCCAAATTATTTAAATCTTGACTAAAGGACACGTATATATCCAAATATCATTGACTTAGACCATATTAGTTCAGAGTTATGACAAATTGAAATGTTATATAGCCTGGCGGCGTGGCCCCGCTCACTTTTCCAGAACTATATATAGCCTATGCCGTACCCAGCTAACTTCTGAACCTATTATAAAAGTTTCAAAGAAATACTCTATAAACTTTGGTCATTAATGAAGCACAAAGAAACCCCAACAAATGTGGGTATGGCACAGCCCACTTTTCCAAATTTTTTAAATCTTGACTAAAGGACACTTATATATCCAAATATCATTGATTTATACCAAATTAGGGCAGAGTTATGACGAATTGAAATTTGATATAGCCTGGGGGTGTGGCACCGCCCACTTTTCCAAAACTATATATAGCAAATGCCGTACCCAGCTAACTTCTGAACCTATTATAAAAGTTTCAAAGAAATACTCTATAAACTTTGGTCATTAATGAAGCACAAAGAAACCCCAACAAATGTGGGTATGGCACAGCCCACTTTTCCAAATTATTTAAATCTTGACTAAAGGACACGTATATATCCAAATATCATTGACTTAGACCATATTAGTTCAGAGTTATGACAAATTGAAATGTTATATAGCCTGGCGGCGTGGCCCCGCTCACTTTTCCAAAACTATATATAGCCTATGCCGTACCCAGCTAACTTCTGAACCTATTATGAAAGTTTCAAAGAAATACTCTATAAACTTTGGTCATTAATGAAGCACAAAGAAACCCCAACAAATGTGGGTATGGCACAGCCCACTTTTCCAAATTTTTTAAATCTTGACTAAAGGACACTTATATATCCAAATATCATTGATTTATACCAAATTAGGTCAGATTTATGACGAATTGAAATTTGATATAGCCTGGGGGTGTGGCACCGCCCACTTTTCCAAAACTATATATAGCAAATGCCGTACCCAGCTAACTTCTGAACCTATTATGAAAGTTTCAAAGAAATACTCTATAAACTTTGGTGATTAATGAAGCACAAAGAAACCACAACAAATGTGGGTATGGCACAGCCCACTTTTCCAAATTGTTTAAATCTTGACTAAAGGACACTTATATATCCAAATATCGTTGATTTAGACCAAATTAGTTCAGAGTTATGACGAATTGAAATTTTATATAGCCTGGCGGCGTGGCCCCGCTCACTTTTCCAAAACTATATATAGCCTATGTCGTACCCAGCGACCTTCTGAACCTATTATAAAAGTTTCAAAGAGATCGACTTTAAGCTTTGGACATTAATGAAGCACAAACAAAACACAACAAATGTGGGCATGACATAGCCCACTTTTCCAAATTATTTAAATCTTGACTAAAGGACACGTATATATCCAAATATCATTGACTTAGACCATATTAGTTCAGAGTTATGACAAATTGAAATGTTATATAGCCTGGCGGCGTGGCCCCGCTCACTTTTCCAAAACTATATATAGCCTATGCCGTACCCAGCTAACTTCTGAACCTATTATAAAAGTTTCAAAGAAATACTCTATAAACTTTGGTCATTAATGAAGCACAAAGAAACCCCAACAAATGTGGGTATGGCACAGCCCACTTTTCCAAATTGTTTAAATCTTGACTAAAGGACACTTATATATCCAAATATCATTGATTTATACCAAATTATGGCAGAGTTATGACGAATTGAAATTTGATATAGCCTGGGGGTGTGGCACCGCTCACTTTTCCAAAACTATATATAGCAAATGCCGTACCCAGCTAAGTTCTGAACCTATTATGAAAGTTTCAAAGAAATACTCTATAAACTTTGGTCATTAATGAAGCACAAACAACACACAACAAATGTGCGTATGGCACAGCCCACTTTTCCAAATTATTTAAATCTTGACTAAAGGCCACGTTTATATCCAAATATCATTGATTAAGACCAAATAAGTTCAGAGTTATGACGACCTGAAATTATATATAGCCTGCGAGAGTGGCACCGCACACTTTTCCAAAACTATATATAGCCTATGCCGTACCCAGCTAACTTCTGAACCTATTATGAAAGTTTCATAGAAATGGACTATAAACTTCGGACCTTAATGAAGTACAAACAAAACACAACCAATGTGGGAATGACAAGGCCCACTTTTCCAAAATTATTTAAATCTTGACTAAAGGCCACGTTTATATCCAAATATCAATGATTAAGACCAAATAAGTTCAGAGTTATGACGACCTGAAATTTTATATAGCCTGCGAGAGTGGCACCGCACACTTTTCCAAAACTATATATAGCCTATGCCGTACCCAGCTATCTTCTGAACCTATTATGAAAGTGTCAAAGAGATCGACTATAAACCTTGGACATTAATGAAGCACAAAGAAAACACAACAAATGTGGGCATGGCACATCCCACTTTTCCAAAATTATTTAAATGTTGACTAAAGGACACGTACTCGTATATATCCAAATATCATTGATTAAGACCAAATAAGTTCAGAGTTATGAAGACCTGAAATGTTATATAGCCTGCGGGAGTGGCACTGCCCACTTTTCCAAAACTATATATAGCCTATGCCGTACCCAGCTAACTTCTGAACCTATTATGAAAGTTTCAAAGCGATACTCTATAAACTTTGTTCAATAATGAAGCACAAACAAAACCCAACAAATGTGGGGATGACAAAGCCCACTTTTCCGAAATTATGTAAATCTTGACTAAAGGACACATATATCCAAATATCATTGATTAAGACCAAATAAGTTCAGAGTTATGCCAAATTGAAATGTTATATAGCCTGCGGAAGTGGCACCGCCCACTTTTCCAAAACTATATGTATCCTATACCATACTTTGCGAACTGCTGAACCTATTATAAAAGTTCCAAAGAGATCGACTATAGACTTTGGACAATAATGAAGCACAAACAAAACACAACAAATGTGGGCATGGCACCGCCCACTTTTCCAAAATTATTTAAATCTTGACTAAAGGACACGTATATATCCAAATATCATTGATTTAGAGCAAATAAGCTCAGAGCTATGACGACCTGAAAATTTGTATAACCTGCGGGAGTGGCACCGTCCACTTTCCAAAACTATATATAGCCTATGCCGTACCTAGAAAACTTCTGAAGCTATCGTGAAAGTTTCATAGAAATGGACTATAAACCTTGGACATTAATAAAGCACAAACAAAACACAACAAATGTGGGCATGGCACATCCCACTCTTCCAAAATTATTTAAATATTGACTAAAGGACACGTATACTCGTATATCCAAATATCATTGATTTAGACCAAATAAGCTCAGAGCTATGACGACCTGAAATTTTATATAGCCTGGAGTCGTGGCCCAGACCACTTTTCCAAAACTATATATAGCCTATGCCATACCCACCGAACTTTTGAATCTATTATGAAAGTTTCAAAAAAATACTCTATAAACTTTGGACATTAATGAAGCACAAACAAAACACAGCAAATGTGGGCATGTCACAGCCCACTTTTCCAAATTGTTTAAATCTTGACTAAATATGTTCAGAGTTATGACGACCTGAAATTTTATATAACTTGCGGGAGTGGCACCACCCACTTTTCCAAAACTATATATAGCCTATGCCGTACCCAGCTAACGTCTGAACCTATTATGAAAGTTTCAAAGAAATCCTCTATAAACTTTGGTCATTAATGAAGCACAAACAACACACAACAAATGTGGGCATGGCACCGCCCACTTTTCCAAAACTATATATATCCTATACCATACTTTGCGAACTGCTGAACCTATTATAAAAGTTCCAAAGAGATCGACTATAGACTTTGGACAATAATGAAGCACAAACAAAACACAACAAATGTGGGCATGGCACATCCCACTTTTCCAAAGTTATGTAAATCTTGACTCAAGGACACATATATATCCAAATATCATTGATTTAGACCAAATAAGCTCAGAGCTATGACGACCTGAAATTTTATATAGCCTGGAGTCGTGGCCCAGTCCACTTTTCCAAAACTATGTATAGCCTATGCCGTACCCAGCTATCTTCTGAACCTATTATGAAAGTGTCAAAGAGATCGACTATAAACCTTGGACATTAATGAAGCACAAAGAAAACACAACAAATGTGGGCATGGCACATCCCACTTTTCCAAAATTATTTAAATGTTGACTAAAGAACACGTACTCGTATATATCCAAATATCATTGATTAAGACCAAATAAGCTCAGAGTTATGACGACCTGAAATTTTATATAGCCTGCGGAAGTGGCACCGCCCACTTTTCTAAAACTATATATATCCTATGCCATACCTTGCGAACTTCTGAACCTATTATAAAAGTTTCAAAGAGATCGACTATAGACTTTGGACAATAATGAAGCACAAACAAAACACAACAAATGTGGGCATGGCACCGCCCACTTTTCCAAAATTATTTAAATCTTGACTAAAGGACACGTATATATCCAAATATCATTGATTTAGACCAAATAAGCTCAGAGCTATGACGACCTGAAATTTTATATAGCCTGGAGTCGTGGCCCAGTCCACTTTTCCAAAACTATGTATAGCCTATGCCATACCCAGCGAACTTTTGAACCTATTATGAAAGTTTTAAAAAAATACTCTATAAACTTTGGTCATTAATGAAGCACAAAGAAAACACAACAAATGTGGGTATGGCACAGCCCACTTTTCCAAATTATTTAAATCTTGACTTAAGGACACGTATATATCCAAATATCACTGATTTAGACCAAATTATTTATTTTTTTTATTTATTTATTATAACATTTCCTTGTACAACTAAGACTTAAAGGTCTTTTATATGTACATCAATTGGCATTAGAGATCATAATATGACAATTATATTCTTATTAGTAATACATTATTAATAGTATAAAGTTTATGGAATAAGTAGGAAAAAGAAAATAGTTAGAGAGAAAGGGAAAACAGTAAGTCAGTTAGAAAAAAGGCATAGATTCACACTAAAATTTCCTATGTTCAAATATCAGCAAAGTATTGATGTATTTTAGTCCTGAAGTTATTCCTATTCAGTCCAGCTTTAACAATTTCTGGAATAGAGTTCCAAAGTCTTGCAGCGCTAACGAAAAAGATGTATGACAGATTGAAATTTTATATAGCCTGGCGGCGTGGCCCCGCTCACTTTTCCAAAACTATATATAGCCTATGCCGTACCCAGCTAGCTTCTGAACCTATTATGAAAGTTCCAAGAAATACTCTATAAACTTTGGTCATTAATGAAGCACAAACAACACACAACAAATGTGGGTATGGCACAGCCCACTTTTCCAAATTGTTTAAATCTTGACTAAAGGACACTTATATATCCAAATATCATTGATTTATAGCAAATTACGTCAGAGTTATGACGAATTGAAATTGTATATAGCCTGGCGGCGTGGCACCGCCCACTTTTCCAAAACTATATATAGCATATGAGGTACCCAGCTAACTTCTGAACATATTAAGAAAGTTTCAAAGAGATCGACTACAAACCTTGGACATTAATGAACCACAAAGAAAACCCAACAAATGTGGCTATGGCACAGCCCACTTTTCCAAATTATTTAAATCTTGACTTAAGGACACGTATATATCCAAATATCATTGATTTAGACCAAATTAGTTCAGAGTTATGACGAATTGAAATTTTATATAGCCTGGCGGCGTGGCCCCGCTCACTTTTCCAAAACTATATATAGCCTATGCCGTACCCAGCTAACTTCTGAACCTATTATGAAAGTTCCAAGAAATACTCTATAAACTTTGGTCATTAATGAAGCACAAACAACACACAACAAATGTGGGTATGGCACAGCGCACTTTTGCAAATTATTTAAATCTTTATATAGCCTGCGGAAGTGGCACCGCCCACTTTTCCAAAACTATATATATCCTATGCCATACCCTGCGAACTTCTGAACCTATTATAAATGTTTCAAAGAGATCGACTATAGACTTTGGACAATAATGAAGCACAAACAAAACACAACAAATGTGGGCATGGCACCGCCCACTTTTCCACATTATGTAAATCTTGACTCAAGGACACATATATCCAAATATCACTGATTTAGACCAAATTAGTTCAGAGTTATGACGAAATGAAATTTTATATAGCCTGGCGGCGTGGCCCCGGTCACTTTTCCAAAACTATATATAGCCTATGCCGTACCCAGCTAACTTCTGAACCTATTATGAAAGTTTCAAAGAAATACTCTATAAACTTTGGCCATTAATGAAGCACAAACAACACACAACAAATGTGGGTATGGCACGTCCCACTTTTCCAAATTATTTAAATCTTGACTAAAGGACACGTATATGTATATCCAAATATCATTGATTTAGACCAAATTAGTTCAGAGTTATGACGAAATGAAATTTTATATAGCCTGCGGGAGTGGCACCGCCCACTTTTCCAAAACTATATATAGCCTATGCCTTACCCAGCTAACTTCTGAACCTATTATGAAAGTTTTAAAGAGATCGACTATAAACCTTGGACAAAGCACAAAGAAAACCCAACAAATGTGGGTATGGCACAGCCCACTTTTCCAAATTATTTAAATCTTGACTAAAGGACACGTATATATCCAAATATCATTGATTTAGACCAAATTAGTTCAGAGTTATGACGAAATGAAATTTTATATAGCCTGGCGGCGTGGCCCCGCTCACTTTTCTAAAACTATATATAGCCTATGCCGTACCCAGCTTACTTCTGAACCTATTATGAAAGTTTCAAAGAGATACTCTATAAACTTTGGTCAATAATGAAGCACAAACAAAACCCAACAAATGTGGGTATGACATAGCCCACTTTTCCAAAATTATTTAAATATTGACTAAAGGACACGTATATATCCAAATATCATTGATTTAGACCAAATAAGCTCAGAGCTATGACGACCTGAAAATTTGTATAACCTGCGGGAGTGGCACCGCCCACTTTCCAAAACTATATATAGCCTGTGCCGTACCTAGCAAACTTCTGAACCTATCGTGAAAGTTTCATAGAAATGGACTATAAACCTTGGACATTAATGAAGCACAAACAAAACACAACAAATGTGGGCATGGCACATCCCACTTTTCCAAAATTATTTAAATCTTGCCTAAAGGACACGTATATATCCAAATATTATTAGTTTAGACCAAATAAGCTCAGAGCTATGACGACCTGAAAATTTGTATAACCTGCGGGAGTGGCACCGCCCACTTTCCAAAACTATATATAGCCTGTGCCGTACCTAGCAAACTTCTGAACCTATCGTGAAAGTTTCATAGAAATGGACTATGAACCTTGGACATTAATGAAGCACAAACAAAACACAACAAATGTGGGTATGACATAGCCCACTTTTCCAAAACTATATAGCCTATGTCGTACCCAGCGACCTTCTGAACCTATAATGAAAGTTTCAAATAGATCAGCTTTAGGCTTTGGACATTAATGAAGCACAAACAAAACAACAAATGTGGGTATGACAAAGCCCACTTTTCCAAAATTATTTAAATCTTGACTAAAGGACACGTATATATCCAAATATCATCGAATTAGACCAAATAAGCTCAGAGCTTTGACGACCTGAAATTTTATATAACCTGCGGGAGTGGCACCGCCCACTCTCCAAAACTATATATAGCCTGTGCCGTACCTAGCAAACTTCTGAACCTATCGTGAAAGTTTCATAGAAATGGACTATAAACCTTGGACATTAATGAAGCACAAACAAAACACAACAAATGTGGGCATGGCACATCCCACTTTTCCAAAATTATTTAAATCTTGACTAAAGGACACGTATATATCCAAATATCATTAGTTTGGACCAAATAAGCTCAGAGCTATGACGACCTGAAAATTTGTATAACCTGCGGGAGTGGCACCGCCCACTTTTCCAAAACTATATATAGCCTATGCCGTACCCAGTTAACTTCGAAACCTATTATGAAAGTGTCAAAGAGATCGACTATAAACCTTGGACATTAATGAAGCACAAACAAAACACAACAAATGTGGTAATGACAAAGCCCACTTTTCCAAATTATTTAACTCTTGACTAAAGGACACGTATATATCCAAATATCATCGAATTAGACCAAATAAGCTCAGAGCTTTGACGACCTGAAATTTAATATAACCTGCGGGAGTGGCACCGCCCACTCTCCAAAACTATATATAGCCTGTGCCGTACCTAGCAAACTTCTGAACCTATCGTGAAAGTTTCATAGAAATGGACTTTAAACCTTGGACATTAATGAAGCACAAACAAAACACAACAAATGTGGGCATGGCACATCCCACTTTTCCAAAATTATTTAAATCTTGACTAAAGGACACGTATATATCCAAATATCATTAGTTTAGACCAAATAAGCTCAGAGCTATGACGACCTGAAAATTTGTATAACCTGCGGGCGTGGCACCGCCCACTTTCCAAAACTATATATAGCCTATGCCGTACCCAGCTAACTTCTGAACCTATTATGAAAGTTTCAAAGAGATACTCTATAAACTTTGGTCAATAATGAAGCACAAACAAAACCCAACAAATGTGGGCATGACAAAGCCCACTTTTCCAAATTATTTAACTCTTGACTAAAGGACACGTATATATCCAAATATCATTGATTTAGACCAAATAAGCTCAGAGCTTTGACGACCTGAAATTTTATATAACCTGCGGGAGTGGCACCGCCCACTTTTCCAAAACTATATATAGCCTATGCCGTACCCAGTTAACTTCGGAACCTATTATGAAAGTGTCAAAGAGATCGACTATAAACCTTGGACATTAATGAAGCACAAACAAAACACAACAAATGTGGTAATGACAAAGCCCACTTTTCCAAAATTATTTAAATCTTGACTAAAGGACACACATATTCAAATATCATTGATTAAGACCAAATAAGTTCAGAGTTATGACGACCTGAAATTTTATATAGCCAGCGGGAGTGGCACCACCCACTTTTCCAAAACTATATATATACTATGCCATGCCCTGCGAACTTCTGAACCTATTATAAAAGTTTCAAAGAGATCGACTATAAACCTTGGACATTAATGCAGCACAAACAAAACACAACAAATGTGGGCATGGCACCGCCCACTTTTCCAAAGTTATGTAAATCTTCACTCAAGGACACATGTATCCAAATATCGTTGATTTAGACCAAATTAGTTACGACGAATTGAAATTTAATATAGCCTGGGCGTGTCACCGCCCACTTTTACAAAACTATATAGCCTATGTCGTACCCAGCGACCTTCTGAACCTATAATGAAAGTTTCAAATAAATCGACTTTAAGCTTTGGACATTAACGAAGCACAAACAAAACACAACAAATGTGGGTATGACATAGCCCACTTTTCCAATATTATTTAAATCTTGACTAAAGGACACGGATATATCCAAATATCATCGATTTAGACGAAATAAGCTCAGAGCTATGACGACCTGAAAATTTGTATAACCTGCGGGAGTGGCAATGCCCACTTTCCAAAACTATATATAGCCTATGCCGTACCTAGCAAACTTCTGAACCTATCGTGAAAGTTTCATAGAAATGGACTATAAACCTTGGACATTAATGAAGCACAAACAAAACACAACAAATGTGGGCATGGCAAATCCCACTTTTCCAAAATTATTTAAATCTTGACTAAAGGACACGTATATATCTAAATATCATTGATTTAGACCAAATAAGCTCAGAGCTTTGACGACCTGAAATTTAATATAACCTGCGGGAGTGGCACCGCCCACTTTTCCAAAACTATATATAGCCTATGCCGTACCCAGCCACCTTCTGAACCTATAATGAAAGTTTCAAATAGATCAGCTTTAGGCTTTGGACATTAATGAAGCACAAACAAAACAACAAATGTGGGTATGACATAGCCCACTTTTCCAAAATTATTTTAATCTTGGCTAAAGGACACGTATATATCCAAATATCATTGATTAAGACCAAATAAGTTCAGAGTTATGACGACCTGGAATTTTATATAGCCTGCGGGAGTGGCACCACCCACTTTTCCAAAACTATATATATCCTATGCCGTACCCAGCTAACTTCTGAACCTATTATGAAAGTTTCAAAAAGATCGACCTTAAGCTTTGGACATTAATGAAGCACAAACAAAACACAACAAATGTGGGCATCACATAGCCCACTTTTCCAAAACTATATAGCCTATGTCGTACCCAGCGACCTTCTGAACCTATAATGAAAGTTTCAAATAGATCAGCTTTAGGCTTTGGACATTAATGAAGCACAAACAAAACAACAAATGTGGGTATGACATAGCCCACTTTTCCAAAATTATTTTAATCTTGACTAAAGGACACGTATATATCCAAATATCATCGAATTAGACCAAATAAGCTTTGACGACCTGAAATTTTATATACCCTGCGGGAGTGGCACCACCCACTTTCCAAAACTATATATAGCCTATGCCGTACCCAGCTAACTTCTGAACCTATTATGAAAGTTTCAAAGAGATACTCTATAAACTTTGGTCAATAATGAAGCACAAACAAAAACCAACAAATGTGGGCATGACAAATTATTTAAATCTTGACTAAAGGGCACGTATATATTCAAATATCTTTGATTTAGACCAAATAAGCTCAGAGATTCGACGACCTGAAATTTTATATAACCTGCGGGAGTGGCACCGCCCACTTTTCCAAAACTATATATAGCCTATGCCGTACCCAGTTAACTTCGGAACCTATTATGAAAGTGTCAAAGAGATCGACTATAAACCTTGGACATTAATGAAGCACAAACAAAACACAACAAATGTGGTAATGACAAAGCCCACTTTTCCAAAATTATTTAAATCTTGACTAAAGGACACGTATATATCCAAATATCATTGATTAAGACCAAATAAGTTCAGAGTTATGACGACCTGGAATTTTATATAGCCTGCGGGAGTGGCACCACCCACTTTTCCAAAACTATATATAGCCTATGCCGTACCCAGCTAACTTCTGAACCTATTATGAAAGTTTCAAAAAGATCGACCTTAAGCTTTGGACATTAATGAAGCACAAACAAAACACAACAAATGTGGGCATCACATAGCCCACTTTTCCAAAACTATATAGCCTATGTCGTACCCAGCGACCTTCTGAACCTATAATGAAAGTTTCAAATAGATCAGCTTTAGGCTTTGGACATTAATGAAGCACAAACAAACCAACAAATGTGGGTATGACATAGCCCACTCTTCCAAAATTATTTTAATCTTGACTAAAGGACACGTATATATCCAAATATCATCGAATTAGACCAAATAAGCTCAGAGCTTTGACGACCTGAAATTTTATATAACCTGCGGGAGTGGCACCGCCCACTTTCCAAAACTATATATAGCCTATGCCGTACCCAGCTAACTTCTGAACCTATTATGAAAGTTTCAAAGAGATACTCTATAAACTTTGGTCAATAATGAAGCACAAACTAAAACCAACAAATGTGGGCATGACAAAGCCCACTTTTCCAAAATTATTTAAATCTTGACTAAAGGACACGTATATATCCAAATATCATTGATTAAGACCAAATAAGTTCAGAGTTATGACGACCTGGAATTTTATATAGCCTGCGGGAGTGGCACCACCCACTTTTCCAAAACTATACATAGCATATGCCGTACCCAGCTAACTTCTGAACCTATTATGAAAGTTTCAAAAAGATACTCTATAAACTTTGGTCAATAATGAAGCACAAACAAAACAACAAATGTGGGTATGACATAGCCCACTTTTCCAAAATTATTTTAATCTTGACTAAAGGACACGTATATATCCAAATATCATCGAATTAGACCAAATAAGCTCAGAGCTTTCACGACCTGAAATTTTATATAACCTGCGGGAGTGGCACCGCCCACTTTCCAAAACTATATATAGCCTATGCCGTACCCAGCTAACTTCTGAACCTATTATGAAAGTTTCAAAGAGATACTCTATAAACTTTGGTCAATAATGAAGCACAAACAAAACAACAAATGTGGGTATGACATAGCCCACTTTTCCAAAATTATTTTAATCTTGACTAAAGGACACGTATATATCCAAATATCATCGAATTAGACCAAATAAGCTCAGAGCTTTGACGACCTGAAATTTTATATAACCTGCGGGAGTGGCACCGCCCACTTTTCCAAAACTATATATAGCCTATGCCGTACCCAGTTAACTTCGGAACCTATTATGAAAGTGTCAAAGAGATCGACTATAAACCTTGGACATTAATGAAGCACAAACAAAACACAACAAATGTGGTAATGACAAAGCCCACTTTTCCAAAATTATTTAAATCTTGACTAAAGGACACGTATATATCCAAATATCATTGATTAAGACCAAATAAGTTCAGAGTTATGACGACCTGGAATTTTATATAGCCTGCGGGAGTGGCACCACCCACTTTTCCAAAACTATACATAGCATATGCCGTACCCAGCTAACTTCTGAACCTATTATGAAAGTTTCAAAAAGATCGACCTTAAGCTTTGGACATTAATGAAGCACAAACAAAACACAACAAATGTGGGTATAACATAGCCCACTTTTCCAAAGTTATGTTAATCTTGACTAACGGACACACACATTCAAATATCATTGATTAAGACCAAATAAGTTCAGAGTTATGACGACCTGAAATTTTATATATCCTGCGGGAGTGGCACCGCCGACTTTTCCAAAACTATATATATCCTATGCCATACCCTGCGAACTTCTGAACCTATTATAAAAGTTTCAAAGAGATCGACTATAAACTTTGGACATTAATGAAGCACAAACAAAACACAACAAATGTGGGCATGGCACCGCCCACTTTTCCAAAGTTATGTAAATCTTCACTCAAGGACACATATATCCAAATATCGTTGATTTAGACCAAATTAGTTCAGAGTTACGACGAATTGAAATTTAATATAGCCTGGGCGTGTCACCGCCCACTTTTACAAAACTATATATATCCTATGCCATACCCTGCGAACTTCTGAACCTATTATAAAAGTTTCAAAGAGATCGACTATAAACTTTGGACATTAATGAAGCACAAACAAAACACAACAAATGTGGGCATGGCACCGCCCACTTTTCCAAAGTTATGTAGGTCTTCACTCAAGGACACATGTATCCAAATATCGTTGATTTAGACCAAATTAGTTCAGAGTTACGACGAATTGAAATTTAATATAGCCTGGGCGTGTCACCGCCCACTTTTACAAAACTATATATCCTATGCCATACCCAGCGACCTTCTGAACCTATAATGAAAGTTTCAAATAGATCGACTTTAAGCTTTGGACATTAATGAAGCACAAACAAAACAACAAATGTGGGTATGACATAGCCCACTTTTCCAAAATTATTTAAATCTTGACTAAAGGACACGTATATATCCAAATATCATTAGTTTAGACCAAATAAGCTCAGAGCTATGACGACCTGAAAATTTGTATAACCTGCGGGAGTGGCACCGCCCACTTTCCAAAACTATATATAGCCTATGCCGTACCTAGCAAACTTCTGAACCTATCGTGAAAGTTTCATAGAAATGGACTATAAACTTTGGACATTAATGAAGTACAAACAAAACACAACAAATGTGGGGATGACAAAGCCCACTTTTCCAAAATTATTTAAATCTTGACTAAAGGACACGTATATATCCAAATATCATTGATTAAGACCAAATAATTTCAGAGTTATGACGACCTGGAATTTTAGACCAAATAAGCTCAGAGCTTTGACGACCTGAAATTTTATATAACCTGCGGGAGTGGCACCGCCCACTTTCCAAAACTATATATAGCCTATGCCGTACCCAGCTAACTTCTGAACCTATTATGAAAGTTTCAAAAAGATACTCTATAAACTTTGGTCAATAATGAAGCACAAACTAAAACCAACAAAAGTGGGCATGACAAAGCCCACTTTTCCAAAATTATTTAAATCTTGACTAAAGGACACGTATATATCCAAATATCTTTGATTTAGACCAAATAAGCTCAGAGCTTTGACGACCTGAAATTTTATATAACCTGCGGGAGTGGCACCGCCCACTTTTCCAAAACTATATATAGCCTATGCCGTACCCAGTTAACTTCGGAACCTATTATGAAAGTGTCAAAGAGATCGACTATAAACCTTGGACATTAATGAAGCACAAACAAAACACAACAAATGTGGTAATGACAAAGCCCACTTTTCCAAAATTATTTAAATCTTGACTAAAGGACACGTATATATCCAAATATCATTGATTAAGACCAAATAAGTTCAGAGTTATGACGACCTGGAATTTTATATAGCCTGCGGGAGTGGCACCACCCACTTTTCCAAAACTATACATAGCATATGCCGTACCCAGCTAACTTCTGAACCTATTATGAAAGTTTCAAAAAGATCGACCTTAAGCTTTGGACATTAATGAAGCACAAACAAAACACAACAAATGTGGGTATAACATAGCCCACTTTTCCAAAGTTATGTTAATCTTGACTAACGGACACACACATTCAAATATCATTGATTAAGACCAAATAAGTTCAGAGTTATGACGACCTGAAATTTTATATATCCTGCGGGAGTGGCACCGCCGACTTTTCCAAAACTATATATATCCTATGCCATACCCTGCGAACTTCTGAACCTATTATAAAAGTTTCAAAGAGATCGACTATAAACTTTGGACATTAATGAAGCGCAAACAAAACA
Source organism: Merzomyia westermanni (assembly GCA_949987695.1). NCBI lineage: Eukaryota > Metazoa > Arthropoda > Insecta > Diptera > Tephritidae > Merzomyia > Merzomyia westermanni. Next base: position 130,451,998 of record OX465292.1, on the reverse strand, counting down.
CAACAAATGTGGGCATGGCACCGCCCACTTTTCCAAAGTTATGTAAATCTTCACTCAAGGACACATGTATCCAAATATCGTTGATTTAGACCAAATTAGTTACGACGAATTGAAATTTAATATAGCCTGGGCGTGTCACCGCCCACTTTTCCAAAACTATATATAGCCTATGCCGTACCCAGTTAACTTCGGAACCTATTATGAAAGTGTCAAAGAGATCGACTATAAACCTTGGACATTAATGAAGCACAAACAAAACACAACAAATGTGGTAATGACAAAGCCCACTTTTCCAAAATTATTTAAATCTTGACTAAAGGACACACATATTCAAATATCATTGATTAAGACCAAATAAGTTCAGAGTTATGACGACCTGAAATTTTATATAGCCAGCGGGAGTGGCACCACCCACTTTTCCAAAACTATATATATACTATGCCATGCCCTGCGAACTTCTGAACCTATTATAAAAGTTTCAAAGAGATCGACTATAAACCTTGGACATTAATGCAGCACAAACAAAACACAACAAATGTGGGCATGGCACCGCCCACTTTTCCAAAGTTATGTAAATCTTCACTCAAGGACACATGTATCCAAATATCGTTGATTTAGACCAAATTAGTTACGACGAATTGAAATTTAATATAGCCTGGGCGTGTCACCGCCCACTTTTACAAAACTATATAGCCTATGTCGTACCCAGCGACCTTCTGAACCTATAATGAAAGTTTCAAATAAATCGACTTTAAGCTTTGGACATTAACGAAGCACAAACAAAACACAACAAATGTGGGTATGACATAGCCCACTTTTCCAATATTATTTAAATCTTGACTAAAGGACACGGATATATCCAAATATCATCGATTTAGACGAAATAAGCTCAGAGCTATGACGACCTGAAAATTTGTATAACCTGCGGGAGTGGCAATGCCCACTTTCCAAAACTATATATAGCCTATGCCGTACCTAGCAAACTTCTGAACCTATCGTGAAAGTTTCATAGAAATGGACTATAAACCTTGGACATTAATGAAGCACAAACAAAACACAACAAATGTGGGCATGGCAAATCCCACTTTTCCAAAATTATTTAAATCTTGACTAAAGGACACGTATATATCTAAATATCATTGATTTAGACCAAATAAGCTCAGAGCTTTGACGACCTGAAATTTAATATAACCTGCGGGAGTGGCACCGCCCACTTTTCCAAAACTATATATAGCCTATGCCGTACCCAGCCACCTTCTGAACCTATAATGAAAGTTTCAAATAGATCAGCTTTAGGCTTTGGACATTAATGAAGCACAAACAAAACAACAAATGTGGGTATGACATAGCCCACTTTTCCAAAATTATTTTAATCTTGGCTAAAGGACACGTATATATCCAAATATCATTGATTAAGACCAAATAAGTTCAGAGTTATGACGACCTGGAATTTTATATAGCCTGCGGGAGTGGCACCACCCACTTTTCCAAAACTATATATAGCCTATGCCGTACCCAGCTAACTTCTGAACCTATTATGAAAGTTTCAAAAAGATCGACCTTAAGCTTTGGACATTAATGAAGCACAAACAAAACACAACAAATGTGGGCATCACATAGCCCACTTTTCCAAAACTATATAGCCTATGTCGTACCCAGCGACCTTCTGAACCTATAATGAAAGTTTCAAATAGATCAGCTTTAGGCTTTGGACATTAATGAAGCACAAACAAAACAACAAATGTGGGTATGACATAGCCCACTTTTCCAAAATTATTTTAATCTTGACTAAAGGACACGTATATATCCAAATATCATCGAATTAGACCAAATAAGCTTTGACGACCTGAAATTTTATATACCCTGCGGGAGTGGCACCACCCACTTTCCAAAACTATATATAGCCTATGCCGTACCCAGCTAACTTCTGAACCTATTATGAAAGTTTCAAAGAGATACTCTATAAACTTTGGTCAATAATGAAGCACAAACAAAAACCAACAAATGTGGGCATGACAAATTATTTAAATCTTGACTAAAGGGCACGTATATATTCAAATATCTTTGATTTAGACCAAATAAGCTCAGAGATTCGACGACCTGAAATTTTATATAACCTGCGGGAGTGGCACCGCCCACTTTTCCAAAACTATATATAGCCTATGCCGTACCCAGTTAACTTCGGAACCTATTATGAAAGTGTCAAAGAGATCGACTATAAACCTTGGACATTAATGAAGCACAAACAAAACACAACAAATGTGGTAATGACAAAGCCCACTTTTCCAAAATTATTTAAATCTTGACTAAAGGACACGTATATATCCAAATATCATTGATTAAGACCAAATAAGTTCAGAGTTATGACGACCTGGAATTTTATATAGCCTGCGGGAGTGGCACCACCCACTTTTCCAAAACTATATATAGCCTATGCCGTACCCAGCTAACTTCTGAACCTATTATGAAAGTTTCAAAAAGATCGACCTTAAGCTTTGGACATTAATGAAGCACAAACAAAACACAACAAATGTGGGCATCACATAGCCCACTTTTCCAAAACTATATAGCCTATGTCGTACCCAGCGACCTTCTGAACCTATAATGAAAGTTTCAAATAGATCAGCTTTAGGCTTTGGACATTAATGAAGCACAAACAAACCAACAAATGTGGGTATGACATAGCCCACTCTTCCAAAATTATTTTAATCTTGACTAAAGGACACGTATATATCCAAATATCATCGAATTAGACCAAATAAGCTCAGAGCTTTGACGACCTGAAATTTTATATAACCTGCGGGAGTGGCACCGCCCACTTTCCAAAACTATATATAGCCTATGCCGTACCCAGCTAACTTCTGAACCTATTATGAAAGTTTCAAAGAGATACTCTATAAACTTTGGTCAATAATGAAGCACAAACTAAAACCAACAAATGTGGGCATGACAAAGCCCACTTTTCCAAAATTATTTAAATCTTGACTAAAGGACACGTATATATCCAAATATCATTGATTAAGACCAAATAAGTTCAGAGTTATGACGACCTGGAATTTTATATAGCCTGCGGGAGTGGCACCACCCACTTTTCCAAAACTATACATAGCATATGCCGTACCCAGCTAACTTCTGAACCTATTATGAAAGTTTCAAAAAGATACTCTATAAACTTTGGTCAATAATGAAGCACAAACAAAACAACAAATGTGGGTATGACATAGCCCACTTTTCCAAAATTATTTTAATCTTGACTAAAGGACACGTATATATCCAAATATCATCGAATTAGACCAAATAAGCTCAGAGCTTTCACGACCTGAAATTTTATATAACCTGCGCGAGTGGCACCGCCCACTTTCCAAAACTATATATAGCCTATGCCGTACCCAGCTAACTTCTGAACCTATTATGAAAGTTTCAAAGAGATACTCTATAAACTTTGGTCAATAATGAAGCACAAACAAAACAACAAATGTGGGTATGACATAGCCCACTTTTCCAAAATTATTTTAATCTTGACTAAAGGACACGTATATATCCAAATATCATCGAATTAGACCAAATAAGCTCAGAGCTTTGACGACCTGAAATTTTATATAACCTGCGGGAGTGGCACCGCCCACTTTTCCAAAACTATATATAGCCTATGCCGTACCCAGTTAACTTCGGAACCTATTATGAAAGTGTCAAAGAGATCGACTATAAACCTTGGACATTAATGAAGCACAAACAAAACACAACAAATGTGGTAATGACAAAGCCCACTTTTCCAAAATTATTTAAATCTTGACTAAAGGACACGTATATATCCAAATATCATTGATTAAGACCAAATAAGTTCAGAGTTATGACGACCTGGAATTTTATATAGCCTGCGGGAGTGGCACCACCCACTTTTCCAAAACTATACATAGCATATGCCGTACCCAGCTAACTTCTGAACCTATTATGAAAGTTTCAAAAAGATCGACCTTAAGCTTTGGACATTAATGAAGCACAAACAAAACACAACAAATGTGGGTATAACATAGCCCACTTTTCCAAAGTTATGTTAATCTTGACTAACGGACACACACATTCAAATATCATTGATTAAGACCAAATAAGTTCAGAGTTATGACGACCTGAAATTTTATATATCCTGCGGGAGTGGCACCGCCGACTTTTCCAAAACTATATATATCCTATGCCATACCCTGCGAACTTCTGAACCTATTATAAAAGTTTCAAAGAGATCGACTATAAACTTTGGACATTAATGAAGCACAAACAAAACACAACAAATGTGGGCATGGCACCGCCCACTTTTCCAAAGTTATGTAAATCTTCACTCAAGGACACATATATCCAAATATCGTTGATTTAGACCAAATTAGTTCAGAGTTACGACGAATTGAAATTTAATATAGCCTGGGCGTGTCACCGCCCACTTTTACAAAACTATATATATCCTATGCCATACCCTGCGAACTTCTGAACCTATTATAAAAGTTTCAAAGAGATCGACTATAAACTTTGGACATTAATGAAGCACAAACAAAACACAACAAATGTGGGCATGGCACCGCCCACTTTTCCAAAGTTATGTAGGTCTTCACTCAAGGACACATGTATCCAAATATCGTTGATTTAGACCAAATTAGTTCAGAGTTACGACGAATTGAAATTTAATATAGCCTGGGCGTGTCACCGCCCACTTTTACAAAACTATATATCCTATGCCATACCCAGCGACCTTCTGAACCTATAATGAAAGTTTCAAATAGATCGACTTTAAGCTTTGGACATTAATGAAGCACAAACAAAACAACAAATGTGGGTATGACATAGCCCACTTTTCCAAAATTATTTAAATCTTGACTAAAGGACACGTATATATCCAAATATCATTAGTTTAGACCAAATAAGCTCAGAGCTATGACGACCTGAAAATTTGTATAACCTGCGGGAGTGGCACCGCCCACTTTCCAAAACTATATATAGCCTATGCCGTACCTAGCAAACTTCTGAACCTATCGTGAAAGTTTCATAGAAATGGACTATAAACTTTGGACATTAATGAAGTACAAACAAAACACAACAAATGTGGGGATGACAAAGCCCACTTTTCCAAAATTATTTAAATCTTGACTAAAGGACACGTATATATCCAAATATCATTGATTAAGACCAAATAATTTCAGAGTTATGACGACCTGGAATTTTAGACCAAATAAGCTCAGAGCTTTGACGACCTGAAATTTTATATAACCTGCGGGAGTGGCACCGCCCACTTTCCAAAACTATATATAGCCTATGCCGTACCCAGCTAACTTCTGAACCTATTATGAAAGTTTCAAAGAGATGCTCTATAAACTTTGGTCAATAATGAAGCACAAACTAAAACCAACAAATGTGGGCATGACAAAGCCCACTTTTCCAAAATTATTTAAATCTTGACTAAAGGACACGTATATATCCAAATATCTTTGATTTAGACCAAATAAGCTCAGAGCTTTGACGACCTGAAATTTTATATAACCTGCGGGAGTGGCACCGCCCACTTTTCCAAAACTATATATAGCCTATGCCGTACCCAGTTAACTTCGGAACCTATTATGAAAGTGTCAAAGAGATCGACTATAAACCTTGGACATTAATGAAGCACAAACAAAACACAACAAATGTGGTAATGACAAAGCCCACTTTTCCAAAATTATTTAAATCTTGACTAAAGGACACGTATATATCCAAATATCATTGATTAAGACCAAATAAGTTCAGAGTTATGACGACCTGGAATTTTATATAGCCTGCGGGAGTGGCACCACCCACTTTTCCAAAACTATACATAGCATATGCCGTACCCAGCTAACTTCTGAACCTATTATGAAAGTTTCAAAAAGATCGACCTTAAGCTTTGGACATTAATGAAGCACAAACAAAACACAACAAATGTGGGTATAACATAGCCCACTTTTCCAAAGTTATGTTAATCTTGACTAACGGACACACACATTCAAATATCATTGATTAAGACCAAATAAGTTCAGAGTTATGACGACCTGAAATTTTATATATCCTGCGGGAGTGGCACCGCCGACTTTTCCAAAACTATATATATCCTATGCCATACCCTGCGAACTTCTGAACCTATTATAAAAGTTTCAAAGAGATCGACTATAAACTTTGGACATTAATGAAGCGCAAACAAAACACAACAAATGTGGGCATGGCACCGCCCACTTTTCCAAAGTTATGTAAATCTTCACTCAAGGACACATATATCCAAATATCGTTGATTTAGACCAAATTAGTTCAGAGTTACGACGAATTGAAATTTAATATAGCCTGGGCGTGTCACCGCCCACTTTTACAAAACTATATATATCCTATGCCATACCCTGCGAACTTCTGAACCTATTATAAAAGTTTCAAAGAGATCGACTATAAACTTTGGACATTAATGAAGCACAAACAAAACACAACACATGTGGGCATGGCACCGCCCACTTTTCCAAAGTTATGTAGATCTTCACTCAAGGACACATGTATCCAAATATCGTTGATTTAGACCAAATTAGTTCAGAGTTACGACGAATTGAAATTTAATATAGCCTGGGCGTGTCACCGCCCACTTTTACAAAACTATATATCCTATGCCATACCCAGCGACCTTCTGAACCTATAATGAAAGTTTCAAATAGATCAGCTTTAGGCTTTGGACATTAATGAAGTACAAACAAAACAACAAATGTGGGTATGACATAGCCCACTTTTCCAAAATTATTTAAATCTTGACTAAAGGACACGTATATATCCAAATATCATCGAATTAGACCAAATAAGCTTTGACGACCTGAAATTTTATATATCCTGCGGGAGTGGCACCACCCACTTTCCAAAACTATATATAGCCTATGCCGTACCCAGCTAACTTCTGAACCTATTATGAAAGTTTCAAAGAGATACTCTATAAACTTTGGTCAATAATGAAGCACAAACAAAAACCAACAAATGTGGGCATGACAAAGCCCACTTTTCCAAAATTATTTAAATCTTGACTAAAGGGCACGTATATATTCAAATATCTTTGATTTAGACCAAATAAGCTCAGAGATTCGACGACCTGAAAATTTGTATAACCTGCGGGAGTGGCACCGCCCACTTTCCAAAACTATATATAGCCTATGCCGTACCTAGCAAACTTCTGAACCTATCGTGAAACTTTCATAGAAATGGACTATAAACTTTGGACATTAATGAAGTACAAACAAAACACAACAAATGTGGGGATGACAAAGCCCACTTTTCCAAAATTATTTAAATCTTGACTACAGGACACGTATATATCCAAATATCATTGATTAAGACCAAATAATTTCAGAGTTATGACGACCTGGAATTTTATATAGCCTGGCGGCGTGGCCCCGCTCACTTTTCCAAAACTATATATAACCTATGCCGCACCCAGCTAACTTCTGAACCTATTATGAAAGTTTCAAAGAAATACTCTATAAACTTTGGTCATTAATGAAGCACAAACAACACACAACAAATGTGGGTATGGCACAGCCCACTTTTCCAAATTATTTAAATCTTGACTAAAGGACACGTATATATCCAAATATCATTGATTTAGACCAAATTAGTTCAGAGTTATGACGAAATGAAATTTTATATAGCCTGGCGGCGTGGCCCCGCTCACTTTTTCAAAACTATATATAGCCTATGCCGTACCCAGCTAATTTCTGAACATATTATGAAAGTTTCATAGAAATGGACTATAAACTTTGGCCCTTAAAGAAGTACAAACAAAACACAACAAATGTGGGAATGACAAAGCCCACTTTTCCAAAATTATTTAAATCTTGACTAAAGGACACGTATATATCCAAATATCATTGATTAAGACCAAATAAGTGCAGAGTTATGACGACCTGAAATTTTATATAGCCTGCGGGAGTGGCACCGCCCACTTTTCCAAAACTATATATAGCCTATGCCTTACCCAGCTAACTTCTGAACCTATTATGAAAGTTTTAAAGAGATCGACTATAAACCTTGGACAAACCACAAAGAAAACCCAACAAATGTGGGTATGGCACAGCCCACTTTTCCAAATTATTTAAATCTTGACTAAAGGACACGTATATATCCAAATATCATTGATTTAGACCAAATTAGTTCAGAGTTATGACGAAATGAAATTTTATATAGCCTGGCGGCGTGGCCCCGCTCACTTTTCCAAAACTATATAGAGCCTATGCCGTACCCAGCTAACTTCTGAACCTATTATGAAAGTTTCAAAGAGATACTCTATAAACTTTGGTCAATAATGAAGCACAAACAAAACCCAACAAATGTGGGTATGACATAGCCCACTTTTCCAAAATTATTTAAATATTGACTAAAGGACACGTATATATCCAAATATCATTGATTTAGACCAAATAAGCTCAGAGCTATGACGACCTGAAAATTTGTATAACCTGCGGGAGTGGCACCGCCCACTTTCCAAAACTATATATAGCCTGTGCCGTACCTAGCAAACTTCTGAACCTATCGTGAAAGTTTCATAGAAATGGACTATAAACCTTGGACATTAATGAAGCACAAACAAAACACAACAAATGTGGGCATGGCACATCCCACTTTTCCAAAATTATTTAAATCTTGACTAAAGGACACGTATATATCCAAATATTATTAGTTTAGACCAATGAAGCACAAACAAAACACAACAAATGTGGGCATGGCACCGCCCACTTTTCCAAAGTCATGTAAATCTTCACTCAAGGACACATATATCCAAATATCGTTGATTTAGACCAAATTAGTTCAGAGTTACGACGAATTGAAATTTAATATAGCCTGGGCGTGTCACCGCCCACTTTTACAAAACTATATATATCCTATGCCATACCCTGCGAACTTCTGAACCTATTATAAAAGTTTCAAAGAGATCGACTATAAACTTTGGACATTAATGAAGCACAAACAAAACACAACAAATGTGGGCATGGCACCGCCAACTTTTCCAAAGTTATGTAGATCTTCACTCAAGGACACATGTATCCAAATATCCTTGATTTAGACCAAATTAGTTCAGAGTTACGACGAATTGAAATTTAATATAGCCTGGGCGTGTCACCGCCCACTTTTACAAAACTATATATCCTATGCCATACCCAGCGACCTTCTGAACCTATAATGAAAGTTTCAAATAGATCAGCTTTAGGCTTTGGACATTAATGAAGCACAAACAAAAAAACAAATGTGGGTATGACATAGCCCACTTTTCCAAAATTATTTAAATCTTGACTAAAGGACACGTATATATCCAAATATCATTGATTAAGACCAAATAATTTCAGAGTTATGACGACCTGGAATTTTATATAGCCTGGCGGCGTGGCCCCGCTCACTTTTCCAAAACTATATATAACCTATGCCGCACCCAGCTAACTTCTGAACCTATTATGAAAGTTTCAAAGAGATACTCTATAAACTTTGGTCAATAATGAAGCACAAACAAAAACCAACAAATGTGGGCATGACAAAGCCCACTTTTCCAAAATTATTTAAATCTTGACTAAAGGGCACGTATATATTCAAATATCTTTGATTTAGACCAAATAAGCTCAGAGATTCGACGACCTGAAAATTTGTATAACCTGCGGGAGTGGCACCGCCCACTTTCCAAAACTATATATAGCCTATGCCGTACCTAGCAAACTTCTGAACCTATCGTGAAACTTTCATAGAAATGGACTATAAACTTTGGACATTAATGAAGTACAAACAAAACACAACAAATGTGGGGATGACAAAGCCCACTTTTCCAAAATTATTTAAATCTTGACTACAGGACACGTATATATCCAAATATCATTGATTAAGACCAAATAATTTCAGAGTTATGACGACCTGGAATTTTATATAGCCTGGCGGCGTGGCCCCGCTCACTTTTCCAAAACTATATATAACCTATGCCGCACCCAGCTAACTTCTGAACCTATTATGAAAGTTTCAAAGAAATACTCTATAAACTTTGGTCATTAATGAAGCACAAACAACACACAACAAATGTGGGTATGGCACAGCCCACTTTTCCAAATTATTTAAATCTTGACTAAAGGACACGTATATATCCAAATATCATTGATTTAGACCAAATTAGTTCAGAGTTATGACGAAATGAAATTTTATATAGCCTGGCGGCGTGGCCCCGCTCACTTTTTCAAAACTATATATAGCCTATGCCGTACCCAGCTAATTTCTGAACATATTATGAAAGTTTCATAGAAATGGACTATAAACTTTGGCCCTTAAAGAAGTACAAACAAAACACAACAAATGTGGGAATGACAAAGCCCACTTTTCCAAAATTATTTAAATCTTGACTAAAGGACACGTATATATCCAAATATCATTGATTAAGACCAAATAAGTGCAGAGTTATGACGACCTGAAATTTTATATAGCCTGCGGGAGTGGCACCGCCCACTTTTCCAAAACTATATATAGCCTATGCCTTACCCAGCTAACTTCTGAACCTATTATGAAAGTTTTAAAGAGATCGACTATAAACCTTGGACAAACCACAAAGAAAACCCAACAAATGTGGGTATGGCACAGCCCACTTTTCCAAATTATTTAAATCTTGACTAAAGGACACGTATATATCCAAATATCATTGATTTAGACCAAATTAGTTCAGAGTTATGACGAAATGAAATTTTATATAGCCTGGCGGCGTGGCCCCGCTCACTTTTCCAAAACTATATAGAGCCTATGCCGTACCCAGCTAACTTCTGAACCTATTATGAAAGTTTCAAAGAGATACTCTATAAACTTTGGTCAATAATGAAGCACAAACAAAACCCAACAAATGTGGGTATGACATAGCCCACTTTTCCAAAATTATTTAAATATTGACTAAAGGACACGTATATATCCAAATATCATTGATTTAGACCAAATAAGCTCAGAGCTATGACGACCTGAAAATTTGTATAACCTGCGGGAGTGGCACCGCCCACTTTCCAAAACTATATATAGCCTGTGCCGTACCTAGCAAACTTCTGAACCTATCGTGAAAGTTTCATAGAAATGGACTATAAACCTTGGACATTAATGAAGCACAAACAAAACACAACAAATGTGGGCATGGCACATCCCACTTTTCCAAAATTATTTAAATCTTGACTAAAGGACACGTATATATCCAAATATTATTAGTTTAGACCAATGAAGCACAAACAAAACACAACAAATGTGGGCATGGCACCGCCCACTTTTCCAAAGTCATGTAAATCTTCACTCAAGGACACATATATCCAAATATCGTTGATTTAGACCAAATTAGTTCAGAGTTACGACGAATTGAAATTTAATATAGCCTGGGCGTGTCACCGCCCACTTTTACAAAACTATATATATCCTATGCCATACCCTGCGAACTTCTGAACCTATTATAAAAGTTTCAAAGAGATCGACTATAAACTTTGGACATTAATGAAGCACAAACAAAACACAACAAATGTGGGCATGGCACCGCCAACTTTTCCAAAGTTATGTAGATCTTCACTCAAGGACACATGTATCCAAATATCCTTGATTTAGACCAAATTAGTTCAGAGTTACGACGAATTGAAATTTAATATAGCCTGGGCGTGTCACCGCCCACTTTTACAAAACTATATATCCTATGCCATACCCAGCGACCTTCTGAACCTATAATGAAAGTTTCAAATAGATCAGCTTTAGGCTTTGGACATTAATGAAGCACAAACAAAAAAACAAATGTGGGTATGACATAGCCCACTTTTCCAAAATTATTTAAATCTTGACTAAAGGACACGTATATATCCAAATATCATCGAATTAGACCAAATAAGCTTTGACGACCTGAAATTTTATATATCCTGCGGGAGTGGCACCACCCACTTTCCAAAACTATATATAGCCTATGCCGTACCCAGCTAACTTCTGAACCTATTATGAAAGTTTCAAAGAGATACTCTATAAACTTTGGTCAATAATGAAGCACAAACAAAAACCAACAAATGTGGGCATGACAAAGCCCACTTTTCCAAAATTATTTAAATCTTGACTAAAGGGCACGTATATATTCAAATATCTTTGATTTAGACCAAATAAGCTCAGAGATTCGACGACCTGAAAATTTGTATAACCTGCGGGAGTGGCACCGCCCACTTTCCAAAACTATATATAGCCTATGCCGTACCTAGCAAACTTCTGAACCTATCGTGAAAGTTTCATAGAAATGGACTATAAACTTTGGACATTAATGAAGTACAAACAAAACACAACAAATGTGGGGATGACAAAGCCCACTTTTCCAAAATTATTTAAATCTTGACTAAAGGACACGTATATATCCAAATATCATTGATTAAGACCAAATAATTTCAGAGTTATGACGACCTGGAATTTTATATAGCCTGGCGGCGTGGCCCCGCTCACTTTTCCAAAACTATATATAACCTATGCCGCACCCAGCTAACTTCTGAACCTATTATGAAAGTTTCAAAGAAATACTCTATAAACTTTGGTCATTAATGAAGCACAAACAACACACAACAAATGTGGGTATGGCACAGCCCACTTTTCCAAATTATTTAAATCTTGACTAAAGGACACGTATATATCCAAATATCATTGATTTAGACCAAATTAGTTCAGAGTTATGACGAAATGAAATTTTATATAGCCTGGCGGCGTGGCCCCGCTCACTTTTTCAAAACTATATATAGCCTATGCCGTACCCAGCTAATTTCTGAACATATTATGAAAGTTTCATAGAAATGGACTATAAACTTTGGCCCTTAAAGAAGTACAAACAAAACACAACAAATGTGGGAATGACAAAGCCCACTTTTCCAAAATTATTTAAATCTTGACTAAAGGACACGTATATATCCAAATATCATTGATTAAGACCAAATAAGTGCAGAGTTATGACGACCTGAAATTTTATATAGCCTGCGGGAGTGGCACCGCCCACTTTTCCAAAACTATATATAGCCTATGCCTTACCCAGCTAACTTCTGAACCTATTATGAAAGTTTTAAAGAGATCGACTATAAACCTTGGACAAAGCACAAAGAAAACCCAACAAATGTGGGTATGGCACAGCCCACTTTTCCAAATTATTTAAATCTTGACTAAAGGACACGTATATATCCAAATATCATTGATTTAGACCAAATTAGTTCAGAGTTATGACGAAATGAAATTTTATATAGCCTGGCGGCGTGGCCCCGCTCACTTTTCCAAAACTATATAGAGCCTATGCCGTACCCAGCTAACTTCTGAACCTATTATGAAAGTTTCAAAGAGATACTCTATAAACTTTGGTCAATAATGAAGCACAAACAAAACCCAACAAATGTGGGTATGACATAGCCCACTTTTCCAAAATTATTTAATTATTGACTAAAGGACACGTATATATCCAAATATCATTGATTTAGACCAAATAAGCTCAGAGCTATGACGACCTGAAAATTTGTATAACCTGCGGGAGTGGCACCGCCCACTTTCCAAAACTATATATAGCCTGTGCCGTACCTAGCAAACTTCTGAACCTATCGTGAAAGTTTCATAGAAATGGACTATAAACCTTGGACATTAATGAAGCACAAACAAAACACAACAAATGTGGGCATGGCACATCCCACTTTTCCAAAATTATTTAAATCTTGACTAAAGGACACGTATATATCCAAATATTATTAGTTTAGACCAAATAAGCTCAGAGCTATGACGACCTGAAAATTTGTATAACCTGCGGGAGTGGCACCGCCCACTTTCCAAAACTATATATAGCGTGTGCCGTACCTAGCAAACTTCTGAACCTATCGTGAAAGTTTCATAGAAATGGACTATGAACCTTGGACATTAATGAAGCACAAACAAAACACAACAAATGTGGGAATGACAAAGCCCACTTTTCCAAAATTATTTAAATCTTGACTAAAGGACACGTATATATCCAAATATCATTGATTAAGACCAAATAAGTGCAGAGTTATGACGACCTGAAATTTTATATAGCCTGCGGGAGTGGCACCGCCCACTTTTCCAAAACTATATATAGCCTATGCCTTACCCAGCTTACTTCTGAACCTATTATGAAAGTTTTAAAGAGATCGACTATAAACCTTGGACAAAGCACAAAGAAAACCCAACAAATGTGGGTGTGGCACAGCCCACTTTTCCAAATTATTTAAATCTTGACTAAAGGACACGTATATATCCAAATATCATTGATTTAGACCAAATTAGTTCAGAGTTATGACGAAATGAAATTTTATATAGCCTGGCGGCGTGGCCCCGCTCACTTTTCTAAAACTATATATAGCCTATGCCGTACCCAGCTAACTTCTGAACCTATTATGAAAGTTTCAAAGAGATACTCTATAAACTTTGGTCAATAATGAAGCACAAACAAAACCCAACAAATGTGGGTATGACATAGCCCACTTTTCCAAAATTATTTAAATATTGACTAAAGGACACGTATATATCCAAATATCATTGATTTAGACCAAATAAGCTCAGAGCTATGACGACCTGAAAATTTGTATAACCTGCGGGAGTGGCACCGCCCACTTTCCAAAACTATATATACCCTGTGCCGTACCTAGCAAACTTCTGAACCTATCGTGAAAGTTTCATAGAAATGGACTATAAACCTTGGACATTAATGAAGCACAAACAAAACAAAACAAATGTGGGCATGGCACATCCCACTTTTCCAAAATTATTTAAATCTTGACTAAAGGACACGTATATATCCAAATATTATTAGTTTAGACCAAATAAGCTCAGAGCTATGACGACCTGAAAATTTGTATAACCTGCGGGAGTGGCACCGCCCACTTTCCAAAACTATGTATAGCCTGTGCCGTACCTAGCAAACTTCTGAACCTATCGTGAAAGTTTCATAGAAATGGACTATGAACCTTGGACATTAATGAAGCACAAACAAAACACAACAAATGTGGGTATGACATAGCCCACTTTTCCAAAACTATATAGCCTATGTCGTACCCAGCGACCTTCTGAACCTATAATGAAAGTTTCAAATAGATCAGCTTTAGGCTTTGGACATTAATGAAGCACAAACAAAACAACAAATGTGGGTATGACATAGCCCACTTTTCCAAAATTATTTAAATCTTGACTAAAGGACACGTATATATCCAAATATCATCGAATTAGACCAAATAAGCTCAGAGCTTTGACGACCTGAAATTTTATATAACCTGCGGGAGTGGCACCGCCCACTCTCCAAAACTATATATAGCCTGTGCCGTACCTAGCAAACTTCTGAACCTATCGTGAAAGTTTCATAGAAATGGACTATAAACCTTGGACATTAATGAAGCACAAACAAAACACAACAAATGTGGGCATGGCACATCCCACTTTTCCAAAATTATTTAAATCTTGACTAAAGGACACGTATATATCCAAATATCATTAGTTTAGACCAAATAAGCTCAGAGCTATGACGACCTGAAAATTTGTATAACCTGCGGGAGTGGCACCGCCCACTTTCCAAAACTATATATAGCCTATGCCGTACCCAGCTAACTTCTGAACCTATTATGAAAGTTTCAAAGAGATACTCTATAAACTTTGGTCAATAATGAAGCACAAACAAAACCCAACAAATGTGGGCATGACAAAGCCCACTTTTCCAAATTATTTAACTCTTGACTAAAGGACACGTATATATCCAAATATCATTGATTTAGCCCAAATAAGCTCAGAGCTTTGACGACCTGAAATTTTATATAACCTGCGGGAGTGGCACCGCCCACTTTTCCAAAACTATATATAGCCTATGCCGTACCCAGTTAACTTCGGAACCTATTATGAAAGTGTCAAAGAGATCGACTATAAACCTTGGACATTAATGAAGCACAAACAAAACACAACAAATGTGGTAATGACAAAGCCCACTTTTCCAAAATTATTTAAATCTTGACTAAAGGACACACATATTCAAATATCATTGATTAAGACCAAATAAGTTCAGAGTTATGACGACCTGAAATTTTATATAGCCAGCGGGAGTGGCACCACCCACTTTTCCAAAACTATATATATACTATGCCATGCCCTGCGAACTTCTGAACCTATTATAAAAGTTTCAAAGAGATCGACTATAAACCTTGGACATTAATGAAGCACAAACAAAACACAACAAATGTGGGCATGGCACCGCCCACTTTTCCAAAGTTATGTAAATCTTCACTCAAGGACACATGTATCCAAATATCGTTGATTTAGACCAAATTAGTTACGACGAATTGAAATTTAATATAGCCTGGGCGTGTCACCGCCCACTTTTACAAAACTATATATCCTATGTCGTACCCAGCGACCTTCTGAACCTATAATGAAAGTTTCAAATAAATCGACTTTAAGCTTTGGACATTAACGAAGCACAAACAAAACACAACAAATGTGGGTATGACATAGCCCACTTTTCCAATATTATTTAAATCTTGACTAAAGGACACGGATATATCCAAATATCATCGATTTAGACGAAATAAGCTCAGAGCTATGACGACCTGAAAATTTGTATAACCTGCGGGAGTGGCACCGCCCACTTTCCAAAACTATGTATAGCCTGTGCCGTACCTAGCAAACTTCTGAACCTATCGTGAAAGTTTCATAGAAATGGACTATGAACCTTGGACATTAATGAAGCACAAACAAAACACAACAAATGTGGGTATGACATAGCCCACTTTTCCAAAACTATATAGCCTATGTCGTACCCAGCGACCTTCTGAACCTATAATGAAAGTTTCAAATAGATCAGCTTTAGGCTTTGGACATTAATGAAGCACAAACAAAACACCAAATGTGGGCATGGCACATCCCACTTTTCCAAAATTATTTAAATCTTGACTAAAGGACACGTATATATCCAAATATCATTAGTTTAGACCAAATAAGCTCAGAGCTATGACGACCTGAAAATTTGTATAACCTGCGGGAGTGGCACCGCCCACTTTCCAAAACTATATATAGCCTATGCCGTACCCAGCTAACTTCTGAACCTATTATGAAAGTTTCAAAGAGATACTCTATAAACTTTGGTCAATAATGAAGCACAAACAAAAACCAACAAATGTGGGCATGACAAAGCCCACTTTTCCAAAATTATTTAAATCTTGACTAAAGGGCACGTATATATTCAAATATCTTTGATTTAGACCAAATAAGCTCAGAGATTCGACGACCTGAAATTTTATATAAACTGCGGGAGTGGCACCGCCCACTTTTCCAAAACTATATATAGCCTATGCCGTACCCAGTTAACTTCGGAACCTATTATGAAAGTGTCAAAGAGATCGACTATAAACCTTGGACATTAATGAAGCACAAACAAAACACAACAAATGTGGTAATGACAAAGCCCACTTTTCCAAAATTATTTAAATCTTGACTAAAGGACACGTATATATCCAAATATCATTGATTAAGACCAAATAAGTTCAGAGTTATGACGACCTGGAATTTTATATAGCCTGCGGGAGTGGCACCACCCACTTTTCCAAAACTATATATAGCCTATGCCGTACCTAGCAAACTTCTGAACCTATCGTGAAAGTTTCATAGAAATGGACTATAAACCTTGGACATTAATGAAGCACAAACAAAACACAACAAATGTGGGCATGGCAAATCCCACTTTTCCAAAATTATTTAAATCTTGACTAAAGGACACGGATATCATTGATTTAGACCAAATAAGCTCAGAGCTTTGACGACCTGAAATTTAATATAACCTGCGGGAGTGGCACCGCCCACTTTTCCAAAACTATATATAGCCTATGCCGTACCCAGCCACCTTCTGAACCTATAATGAAAGTTTCAAATAGATCAGCTTTAGGCTTTGGACATTAATGAAGCACAAACAAAACAACAAATGTGGGTATGACATAGCCCACTTTTCCAAAGTTATTTTAATCTTGACTAAAGGACACGGATATCATTGATTTAGACCAAATAAGCTCAGAGCTTTGACGACCTGAAATTTAATATAACCTGCGGGAGTGGCACCGCCCACTTTTCCAAAACTATATATAGCCTATGCCGTACCCAGCCACCTTCTGAACCTATAATGAAAGTTTCAAATAGATCAGCTTTAGGCTTTGGACATTAATGAAGCACAAACAAAACAACAAATGTGGGTATGACATAGCCCACTTTTCCAAAATTATTTTAATCTTGACTAAAGGACACGTATATATCCAAATATCATCGAATTAGACCAAATAAGCTTTGACGACCTGAAATTTTATATACCCTGCGGGAGTGGCACCACCCACTTTCCAAAACTATATATAGCCTATGCCGTACCCAGCTAACTTCTGAACCTATTATGAAAGTTTCAAAGAGATACTCTATAAACTTTGGTCAATAATGAAGCACAAACAAAAACCAACAAATGTGGGCATGACAAAGCCCACTTTTCCAAAATTATTTAAATCTTGACTAAAGGGCACGTATATATTCAAATATCTTTGATTTAGACCAAATAAGCTCAGAGATTCGACGACCTGAAATTTTATATAACCTGCGGGAGTGGCACCGCCCACTTTTCCAAAACTATATATAGCCTATGCCGTACCCAGTTAACTTCGGAACCTATTATGAAAGTGTCAAAGAGATCGACTATAAACCTTGGACATTAATGAAGCACAAACAAAACACAACAAATGTGGTAATGACAAAGCCCACTTTTCCAAAATTATTTAAATCTTGACTAAAGGACACGTATATATCCAAATATCATTGATTAAGGCCAAATAAGTTCAGAGTTATGACGACCTGGAATTTTATATAGCCTGCGGGAGTGGCACCACCCACTTTTCCAAAACTATATACAGGGTGGCTGATGAATTTTGCTACATTAAGAAACTCAAATAATTTTTTTTTCAGTGTATGGAATTCATTTTTCTTTTATTCATATAGCTTAATTAGTTTTAAAAATAATGGAATTTAAATGCCCCCCCTGCTCGTCGATGCATGTGCGGCATCTTACCAAAAAGTTGTTCATTACTGCTTGGAGAGTTGAGACAGGAATAGCCACAATTGTTTCTCGAATGGATTGCCTTAGTTCATTCAAATTTGTTGGTTTTGTTTTGAAGACTTCCTGTTTGCAATAACCCCACAAGAAAAAGTCAGGTGCAGTAAGGTCAGGCGACCTGGGTGGCCAACGGAATGTGGAGTTTCTGGATATCAGCTTATTGGGAAATTTTCGTCGCAATTCTGTCATAACAGGTTGGGCTATATGAGGAGCTGCACCATCTTGCTGAAACCACACAGAGTTGAAAGAAATTCTCATTCGGCGTAATTCTGGATAGAAAAACTCTCTCAACATGCTCAAGTAACGGTCTCCAGTAACCGTAACGGTGTGACCGTTTTCTTCGAAGAAGTAGGGCCCGACAATGCAGCGTGATGAAACTGCACACCACACTGTGACACGAAGTGGATGCAATTCCGTCTCATGGAGTATCTGTGGGTTGGAAGCACTCCATATTCGACAATTTTGTTTGTTTATGTTGCCGTTTAAATCGAAATGGGCCTCGTCAGACATGAAAAGACAGTTCAACATGTTTCCATCCTCTTCCACCATTTGAAGCATCTTCTGGCAAAATTCCAAGCGAATCGGCAAGTCTGCAGCGTTCAGTTTGTTGGCCATTTGAATTTTATATGGGAATAAGTCCAAATCTTTGTGCATAATTGACTGTAATGACCGTCTGCTTACACCCATTTGAGCAGATAAGCTTCTTGTCGAAACACGTGGATTGTTTTGTATGGCAGCAGCTACAGCAGCGATTGTTTCCTCCGTTCGAACTGAAGGGTTTCGATGGTAAGGTCTTCTGTTGACTGTCCCATGCTCGGCAAAATTGTTTACAAGTCTTATTATGGTCCATCTGCTCGGAGGATTGCCGCCAAACGTGCGCCTATACTCTCTTTGAACCGAAACTACGGACTCCAGTGCGTGATAGCGGCGGACAATCCAAATTCTTGTTTCATTGTCCCAGTTATCCATTTTTGTTAAATGTAAAAGTCAATCTGCAAAATAAAAAAAAAATTTACCAGATTCATTAAATAGAAAAAAAGTTATTTAATTTTTTTTTGGTAGCGGCTTTCATTAGCCACCCTGTATAGCCTATGCCGTACCCAGCTAACTTCTGAACCTATTATGAAAGTTTCAAAAAGATCGACCTTAAGCTTTGGACATTAATGAAGCACAAACAAAACACAACAAATGTGGGCATCACATAGCCCACTTTTCCAAAACTATATAGCCTATGTCGTACCCAGCGACCTTCTGAACCTATAATGAAAGTTTCAAATAGATCAGCTTTAGGCTTTGGACATTAATGAAGCACAAACAAAACAACAAATGTGGGTATGACATAGCCCACTTTTCCAAAATTATTTTAATCTTGACTAAAGGACACGTATATATCCAAATATCGTCGAATTAGACCAAATAAGCTCAGAGCTTTGACGACCTGAAATTTTATATAACCTGCGGGAGTGGCACCGCCCACTTTCCAAAACTATATATAGCCTATGCCGTACCCAGCTAACTTCTGAACCTATTATGAAAGTTTCAAAGAGATACTCTATAAACTTTGGTCAATAATGAAGCACAAACTAAAACCAACAAATGTGGGCATGACAAAGCCCACTTTTCCAAAATTATTTAAATCTTGACTAAAGGACACGTATATATCCAAATATCTTTGATTTAGACCAAATAAGCTCAGAGCTTTGACGACCTGAAATTTTATATAACCTGCGGGAGTGGCACCGCCCACTTTTCCAAAACTATATATAGCCTATGCCGTACCCAGTTAACTTCGCAACCTATTATGAAAGTGTCAAAGAGATCGACTATAAACCTTGGACATTAATGAAGCACAAACAAAACACAACAAATGTGGTAATGACAAAGCCCACTTTTCCAAAATTATTTAAATCTTGACTAAAGGACACGTATATATCCAAATATCATTGATTAAGACCAAATAAGTTCAGAGTTATGACGACCTGGAATTTTATATAGCCTGCGGGAGTGGCACCACCCACTTTTCCAAAACTATACATAGCATATGCCGTACCCAGCTAACTTCTGAACCTATTATGAAAGTTTCAAAAAGATCGACCTTAAGCTTTGGACATTAATGAAGCACAAACAAAACACAACAAATGTGGGTATAACATAGCCCACTTTTCCAAAGTTATGTTATTCTTGACTAACGGACACACACATTCAAATATCATTGATTAAGACCAAATAAGTTCAGAGTTATGACGACCTGAAATTTTATATATCCTGCGGGAGTGGCACCGCCGACTTTTCCAAAACTATATATATCCTATGCCATACGCTGCGAACTTCTGAACCTATTATAAAAGTTTCAAAGAGATCGACAATAAACTTTGGACATTAATGAAGCACAAACAAAACACAACAAATGTGGGCATGGCACCGCCCACTTTTCCAAAGTTATGTAAATCTTCACTCAAGGACACATATATCCAAATATCGTTGATTTAGACCAAATTAGTTCAGAGTTACGACGAATTGAAATTTAATATAGCCTGGGCGTGTCACCGCCCACTTTTACAAAACTATATATATCCTATGCCATACCCTGCGAACTTCTGAACCTATTATAAAAGTTTCAAAGAGATCGACTATAAACTTTGGACATTAATGAAGCACAAACAAAACACAACAAATGTGGGCATGGCACCGCCCACTTTTCCAAAGTTATGTAGATCTTCACTCAAGGACACATCTATCCAAATATCGTTGATTTAGACCAAATTAGTTCAGAGTTACGACGAATTGAAATTTAATATAGCCTGGGCGTGTCACCGCCCACTTTTACAAAACTATATATAGCCTATGCCGTACCTAGCAACTTCTGAACCTATCGTGAAAGTTTCATAGAAATGGACTATAAACTTTGGACATTAATGAAGTACAAACAAAACACAACAAATGTGGGGATGACAAAGCCCACTTTTCCAAAATTATTTAAATCTTGACTAAAGGACACGTATATATCCAAATATCATTGATTAAGACCAAATAATTTCAGAGTTATGACGACCTGGAATTTTATATAGCCTGGCGGCGTGGCCCCGCTCACTTTTCCAAAACTATATATAACCTATGCCGTACCCAGCTAACTTCTGAACCTATTATGAAAGTTTCAAAGAAATACTCTATAAACTTTGGTCATTAATGAAGCACAAACAACACACAACAAATGTGGGTATGGCACAGCCCACTTTTCCAAATTATTTAAATCTTGACTAAAGGACACGTATATATCCAAATATCATTGATTTAGACCAAATTAGTTCAGAGTTATGACGAAATGAAATTTTATATAGCCTGGCGGCGTGGCCCCGCTCACTTTTTCAAAACTATATATAACCTATGCCGTACCCAGCTAACTTCTGAACATATTATGAAAGTTTCATAGAAATGGACTATAAACTTTGGCCCTTAAAGAAGTACAAACAAAACACAACAAATGTGGGAATGACAAAGCCCACTTTTCCAACATTATTTAAATCTTGACTAAAGGACACGTATATATCCAAATATCATTGATTAAGACCAAATAAGTGCAGAGTTATGACGACCTGAAATTTTATATAGCCTGCGGGAGTGGCACCGCCCACTTTTCCAAAACTATATATAGCCTATGCCTTACCCAGCTAACTTCTGAACCTATTATGAAAGTTTTAAAGAGATCGACTATAAACCTTGGACAAAGCACAAAGAAAACCCAACAAATGTGGGTATGGCACAGCCCACTTTTCCAAATTATTTAAATCTTGACTAAAGGACACGTATATATCCAAATATCATTGATTTAGACCAAATTAGTTCAGAGTTATGACGAAATGCAATTTTATATAGCCTGGCGGCGTGGCCCCGCTCACTTTTTTAAAACTATATATAGCCTATGCCGTACCCAGCTAACTTCTGAACCTATTATGAAAGTTTCAAAGAGATACTCTATAAACTTTGGTCAATAATGAAGCACAAACAAAACCCAACAAATGTGGGTATGACATAGCCCACTTTTCCAAAATTATTTAAATATTGACTAAAGGACACGTATATATCCAAATATCATTGATTTAGACCAAATAAGCTCAGAGCTATGACGACCTGAAAATTTGTATAACCTGCGGGAGTGGCACCGCCCTCTTTCCAAAACTATATATAGCCTGTGCCGTACCTAGCAAACTTCTGAACCTATCGTGAAAGTTTCATAGAAATGGACTATAAACCTTGGACATTAATGAAGCACAAACAAAACACAACAAATGTGGGCATGGCACATCCCACTTTTCCAAAATTATTTAAATCTTGACTAAAGGACACGTATATATCCAAATATTATTAGTTTAGACCAAATAAGCTCAGAGCTATGACGACCTGAAAATTTGTATAACCTGCGGGAGTGGCACCGCCCTCTTTCCAAAATTATATATAGCCTGTGCCGTACCTAGCAAACTTCTGAACCTATCGTGAAAGTTTCATAGAAATGGACTATAAACCTTGGACATTAATGAAGCACAAACAAAACACAACAAATGTGGGCATGGCACATCCCACTTTTCCAAAATTATTTAAATATTGACTAAAGGACACGTAAAGGGTGTTTTTTTAGGGGTATAGAACTTTGAATTGAAATAAAACACAAGAAAATCGTTTTTAAGGTCCATCAATTTGGCTTTATTGGAAGGATAATTTTATGCCATTAATGTTTAAATATGATTTCGGGCATGTGGCTGCCGCGGCTGGCTCGAATAAAGCCAATTCTACAGGTCCAATTTTCAACCACTTTTTCGAGCATATGGGGCCGTATGTCGGCAATAACGCTACGAATGTTGGCTTCCAATTCCCCTTACGTTTCTGGTTTGTTGGTGTAGACGAGCGACTTCACATATCCCCAAAGAAAATAATCCAATGGTGTCAAATCACACGACCTTGGTGGCCAATTGACAGGTCCATTCCGCGAAATTATGCGCTCATCGAATGTTTCCTTCAATAAATCGATTGTGACGTGCGCTGTGTGGCATGTAGCGCCGTCTTGTTGGAACCACAACTCATCCACATTCATGCCATCCAATTCGGGAACAAAATAGTCGGTTATCATGGCTCTTTACCGGTCTCCATTAACGGTAGCTGCCTCTCCAGCATTATTGCGGAAGAAGTATGGCCCAATGACTCCACCAGCCCATAGAGCACACCAAACAGTCAGTTTTTGTGGATGTAATGGCGTTTCAAGGGTCTCATGTGGATTCTCTTCACTCCAAATGCGGCAATTTTGCTTGTTGACGTAGCCATTCAACCAAAAATGAGCCTCATCACTGAACAAAATTTTGCGATGAAAATCAGCATCGAAATCAATCTCATTTTCGGCCCATACACCAAAATCACGACGCATTGCATGGTCTCGCGGCTTTAATTCTTGCACAAGCTGGATCTTGTAAGGTCGCAAGCCAAGATCTTTGCGCAAAATCTTCCATAAAGTTGATGGACAAAGCTCCAATTGCTGTGCACGGTGGCGAATCGATTCATTCGGGTCCTCTTCAACACTTTGCTCTACAGCGGCAATTGTTTCTTCGGTGCGCACTGTTCGACGTCTCTGCGGATGCGTATTATCACATAGAGTAAACGTAGTGCGAAAACGATCCATGGTTAACCGAATTAATTGCTCTGATGGACGATTATGTCGACCATAAAATGGACGGAGCTCACGGTAAACTTCGCGAACTGAACCATTATTTTCGAAATAAATTTGCACGATTTGCAAGCGTTGTTCGTTTGTAAACCTGTTCATGATAAAATGGCAAACCAAACTGAACATAAATGACATTAGAGTTGCCAGATTTGACCACAAAATGCCAGTTTTATCTCTATTCGAAAAACAAACCTGTAAAAAAAACACCCTGTATATATCCAAATATCATTGATTTAGACCAAATAAGCTCAGAGCTATGACGACCTGAAAATTTGTATAACCTGCGGGAGTGGCACCGCCCTCTTTCCAAAACTATATATAGCCTGTGCCGTACCTAGCAAACTTCTGAACCTATCGTGAAAGTTTCATAGAAATGGACTATGAACCTTGGACATTAATGAAGCACAAACAAAACACAACAAATGTGGGTATGACATAGCCCACTTTTCCAAAACTATATAGCCTATGTCGTACCCAGCGACCTTCTGAACCTATAATGAAAGTTTCAAATAGATCAGCTTTAGGCTTTGGACATTAATGAAGCACAAGCAAAACAACAAATGTGGGTATGACCTAGCCCACTTTTCCAAAATTATTTAAATCTTGACTAAAGGACACGTATATATCCAAATATCATCGAATTAGACCAAATAAGCTCAGAGCTTTGACGACCTGAAATTTTATATAACCTGCGGGAGTGGCACCGCCCACTCTCCAAAACTATATATAGCCTGTGCCGTACCTAGCAAACTTCTGAACCTATCGTGAAAGTTTCATAGAAATGGACTACGAGGTGTGTTCAAAAAGTATCGCGAATTTTGAATTTTCGCTGGTTACGTATATTCGAATTTCAAATTTTTTGTGGCGTTATCTTGCTACTCATGTCTCTCACTTATGCCGACAAGCTCGGCCATTTTGAATGTTCACTTAATTGTTGACAGCTGCTTTGCTTGCACGTGTTTTGGATCGTCTTCGATTTTTACCTATTTTTTTACCAAAATTGATCAATTGTGACCAAAACCAGCATCGCATGAACATTGCTAATGAGATGTTAAACTCTGTCCGCGACGACCCAAATTTGTTCCAGAGGGTCATAACTGGTGACGAATCGTGGGTTTATGGTTATGTCGTGGAAACCAAAGCTCAATCATCTCAATGGAAGCTGCCGCACGAACCAAGACCGAAAAAAGCGCCCCAAGTTCGGTCGAATGTGAAAGTTTTGCTGACAGTTTTCTTCGATTGCAGGGGCGTGGTGCATCACGAGTTCTTGCCACAGGGAAGAACGGTCAATAAGGAATATTACCTGCAAGTTATGCGCAATTTGCGCGAAGCAATCCGCCAGAAACGCCCGGATTTGTGGAAGAACAAAAATTGGCTTTTGCACCACGATAACGCCCCTGCTCACGCATCGTTGCTTGTGCGCGACTTTTTGGCCAAAAATAACACACTAATGATGCCGCAGCCACCGTATTCCCCAGATCTGGGCCCCTGTGACTTTTTCTTGTTCCCTAAACTGAAGAGGCCCATGAAAGGACGACGTTACGCTTCTCTTGACGAGATAAAGACGGCATCGAAGGAGGAGCTGAACAAGATACAAAAAAAAGATTTTTTGAAGTGCTTCGAAGATTGGAAAAACCGTTGGCACAAGTGTATAATATCTCATGGGGATTACTTTGAAGGGGACAAAATAGATATTCATGCATAAATAAATAATTTTTGAAAAAAACACAAAATTCGCGATACTTTTTGAACACACCTCGTATAAGCCTTGGACATTAATGAAGCACAAACAAAACACAACAAATGTGGGCATGGCACATCCCACTTTTCCAAAATTATTTAAATCTTGACTAAAGGACACGTATATATCCAAATATCATTAGTTTAGACCAAATAAGCTCAGAGCTTTGACGACCTGAAATTTAATATAACCTGCGGGAGTGGCGCCGCCCACTTTTCCAAAACTATATATAGCCTATGCCGTACCCAGCCACCTTCTGAACCTATAATGAAAGTTTCAAATAGATCGACTTTAAGCTTTGGACATTAATGAAGCACAAACAAAACAACAAATGTGGGTATGACATAGCCCACTTTTCCAAAATTATTTAAATCTTGACTAAAGGACACGTATATATCCAAATATCATTAGTTTAGACCAAATAAGCTCAGAGCTTTGACGACCTGAAATTTTATATAACCTGCGGGAGTGGCACCGCCCACTTTTCCAAAACTATATATAGCCTATGCCGTACCCAGTTAACTTCGGAACCTATTATGAAAGTGTCAAAGAGATCGACTATAAACCTTGGACATTAATGAAGCACAAACAAAACACAACAAATGTGGTAATGACAAAGCCCACTTTTCCAAAATTATTTAAATCTTGACTAAAGGACACACATATTCAAATATCATTGATTAAGACCAAATAAGTTCAGAGTTATGACGACCTGAAATTTTATATAGCCAGCGGGAGTGGCACCACCCACTTTTCCAAAACTATATATATACTATGCCATGCCCTGCGAACTTCTGAACCTATTATCAAAGTTTCAAAGAGATCGACTATAAACCTTGGACATTAATGAAGCACAAACAAAACACAACAAATGTGGGCATGGCACTTTTCCAAAGTTATGTACATCTTCACTCAAGGACACATGTATCCAAATATCGTTGATTTAGACCAAATTAGTTACGACGAATTGAAATTTAATATAGCCTGGGCGTGTCACCGCCCACTTTTACAAAACTATATAGCCTATGTCGTACCCAGCGACCTTCTGAACCTATAATGAAAGTTTCAAATAAATCGACTTTAAGCTTTGGACATTAACGAAGCACAAACAAAACACAACAAATGTGGGTATGACATAGCCCACTTTTCCAATATTATTTAAATCTTGACTAAAGGACACGGATATATCCAAATATCATCGATTTAGACGAAATAAGCTCAGAGCTATGACGACCTGAAAATTTGTATAACCTGCGGGAGTGGCAATGCCCACTTTCCAAAACTATATATAGCCTATGCCGTACCTAGCAAACTTCTGAACCTATCGTGAAAGTTTCATAGAAATGGACTATAAATCTTGGACATTAATGAAGCACAAACAAAATACAACAAATGTGGGCATGGCAAATTTCACTTTTCCAAAATTATTTAAATCTTGACTAAAGGACACGTATATATCTAAATATCATTGATTTAGACCAAATAAGCTCAGAGCTGTGACGACCTGAAATTTAATATAACCTGCGGGAGTGGCACCGCCCACTTTTCCAAAACTATATATATCCTATGCCGTACCCAGCCACCTTCTGAACCTATAATGAAAGTTTCAAATAAATCGACTTTAAGCTTTGGACATTAACGAAGCACAAACAAAACACAACAAATGTGGGTATGACATAGCCCACTTTTCCAAAATTATTTTAATCTTGACTAAAGGACACGTATATATCCAAATATCATCGAATTAGACCAAATAAGCTTTGACGACCTGATATTTTATATACCCTGCGGGAGTGGCACCACCCAGTTTCCAAAACTATATATAGCCTATGCCGTACCCAGCTAACTTCCGAACCTATTATGAAAGTTTCAAAGAGATACTCTATAAACTTTGGTCAATAATAAAGCACAAACAAAAACCAACAAATGTGGGCATGACAAAGCCCACTTTTCCAAAAATATTTAAATCTTGACTAAAGGGCACGTATATATTCAAATATCTTTGATTTAGACCAAATAAGCTCAGAGATTCGACGACCTGAAATTTTATATAACCTGCGGGAGTGGCACCGCCCACTTTTCCAAAACTATATATAGCCTATGTCGTACCCAGTTAACTTCGGAACCTATTATGAAAGTGTCAAAGAGATCGACTATAAACCTTGGACATTAATGAAGCACAAACAAAACACAACAAATGTGGTAATGACAAAGCCCACTTTTCCAAAATTATTTAAATCTTGACTAAAGGACACGTATATATCCAAATATCATTGATTAAGACCAAATAAGTTCAGAGTTATGACGACCTGGAATTTTATATAGCCTGCGGGAGTGGCACCACCCACTTTTCCAAAACTATATATAGCCTATGCCGTACCCAGCTAACTTCTGAACCTATTATGAAAGTTTCAAAAAGATCGACCTTAAGCTTTGGACATTAATGAAGCACAAACAAAACACAACAAATGTGGGCATCACAAAGCCCACTTTTCCAAAACTATATAGCCTATGTCGTACCCAGCGACCTTCTGAACCTATAATGAAAGTTTCAAATAGATCAGCTTTAGGCTTTGGACATTAATGAAGCACAAACAAAACAACAAATGTGGGTATGACATAGCCCACTTTTCCAAAATTATTTTAATCTTGACTAAAGGACACGTATATATCCAAATATCATCGAATTAGACCAAATAAGCCCAGAGCTTTGACGACCTGAAATTTTATATAACCTGCGGGAGTGGCACCGCCCACTTTCCAAAACTATATATAGCCTATGCCGTACCCAGCTAACTTCTGAACCTATTATGAAAGTTTCAAAGAGATACTCTATAAACTTTGGTCAATAATGAAGCACAAACTAAAACCAACAAATGTGGGCATGACAAAGCCCACTTTTCCAAAATTATTTAAATCTTGACTAAAGGACACGTATATATCCAAATATCTTTGATTTAGACCAAATAAGCTCAGAGCTTTGACGACCTGAAATTTTATATAACCTGCGGGAGTGGCACCGCCCACTTTTCCAAAACTATATATAGCCTATGCCGTACCCAGTTAACTTCGGAACCTATTATGAAAGTGTCAAAGAGATCGACTATAAACCTTGGACATTAATGAAGCACAAACAAAACACAACAAATGTGGTAATGACAAAGCCCACTTTTCCAAAATTATTTAAATCTTGACTAAAGGACACGTATATATCCAAATATCATTGATTAAGACCAAATAAGTTCAGAGTTATGACGACCTGGAATTTTATATAGCCTGCGGGAGTGGCACCACCCACTTTTCCAAAACTATACATAGCATATGCCGTACCCAGCTAACTTCTGAACCTATTATGAAAGTTTCAAAAAGATCGACCTTAAGCTTTGGACATTAATGAAGCACAAACAAAACACAACAAATGTGGGTATAACATAGCCCACTTTTCCAAAGTTATGTTAATCTTGACTAACGGACACACACATTCAAATATCATTGATTAAGACCAAATAAGTTCAGAGTTATGACGACCTGAAATTTTATATATCCTGCGGGAGTGGCACCGCCGACTTTTCCAAAACTATATATATCCTATGCCATACCCTGCGAACTTCTGAACCTATTATAAAAGTTTCAAAGAGATCGACTATAAACTTTGGACATTAATGAAGCACAAACAAAACACAACAAATGTGGGCATGGCACCGCCCACTTTTCCAAAGTTATGTAAATCTTCACTCAAGGACACATATATCCAAATATCGTTGATTTAGACCAAATTAGTTCAGAGTTACGACGAATTGAAATTTAATATAGCCTGGGCGTGTCACCGCCCACTTTTCCAAAACTATATATATCCTATGCCATACCCTGCGAACTTCTGAACCTATTATAAAAGTTTCAAAGAGATCGACTATAAACTTTGGACATTAATGAAGCACAAACAAAACACAACAAATGTGGGCATGGCACCGCCCACTTTTCCAAAGTTATGTAGATCTTCACTCAAGGACACATGTATCCAAATATGGTTGATTTAGACCAAATTAGTTCAGAGTTACGACGAATTGAAATTTAATATAGCCTGGGCGTGTCACCGCCCACTTTTACAAAACTATATATATCCTATGCCATACCCTGCGAACTTCTGAACCTATTATAAAAGTTTCAAAGAGATCGACTATAAACTTTGGACATTAATGAAGCACAAACAAAACACAACAAATGTGGGCATGGCACCGCCCACTTTTCCAAAGTTATGTAGATCTTCACTCAAGGACACATGTATTCAAATATCGTTGATTTAGACCAAATAAGTTCAGAGTTACGACGAATTGAAATTTAATATAGCCTGGGCGTGTCACCGCCCACTTTTACAAAACTATATATATCCTATGCCATACCCTGCGAACTTCTGAACCTATTATAAAAGTTTCAAAGAGATCGACTATAAACTTTGGACATTAATGAAGCACAAACAAAACACAACAAATGTGGGCATGGCACCGCCCACTTTTCCAAAGTTATGTAGATCTTCACTCAAGGACACATGTATCCAAATATGGTTGATTTAGACCAAATTAGTTCAGAGTTACGACGAATTGAAATTTAATATAGCCTGGGCGTGTCACCGCCCATTTTTACAAAACTATATATCCTATGCCATACCCAGCGACCTTCTGAACCTATAATGAAAGTTTCAAATAGATCGACTTTAAGCTTTGGACATTAATGAAGCACAAACAAAACAACAAATGTGGGTATGACATAGCCCACCTTTCCAAAATTATTTAAATCTTGACTAAAGGACACGTATATATCCAAATATCATTAGTTTAGACCAAATAAGCTCAGAGCTATGACGACCTGAAAATTTGTATAACCTGCGGGAGTGGCACTGCCCACTTTCCAAAACTATATATAGCCTATGCCGTACCTAGCAAACTTCTGAACCTATCGTGAAAGTTTCATAGAAATGGACTATAAACTTTGGACATTAATGAAGTACAAACAAAACACAACAAATGTGGGGATGACAAAGCCCACTTTTCCAAAATTATTTAAATCTTGACTAAAGGACACGTATATATCCAAATATCATTGATTAAGACCAAATAATTTCAGAGTTATGACGACCTGGAATTTTATATAGCCTGCGGGGGTGGCACCGCCCACTTTTCCAAAACTGTATATAGCCTATGCCGTACCCAGCTAACTTCTGAACCTATTATGAAAGTTTCAAAGAGATCGACTATAAACTTTGGACATTAATGAAGCACAAACAAAACACAACAAATGTGGTAATGACAAAGCCCACTTTTCCAAAATTATTTAAATCTTGACTAAAGGACACGTATATATCCAAATATCATTGATTAAGACGAAATAAGTTCAGAGCTTTGACGACCTGAAATTTTATATAACCTGCGGGAGTGGCACCGCCCACTTTTCCAAAACTATATATAGCCTATGCCGTACCCAGTTAACTTCGGAACCTATTATGAAAGTGTCAAAGAGATCGACCTTAAGCTTTGGACATTAATGAAGCACAAACAAAACACAACAAATGTGGGTATAACATAGCCCACTTTTCCAAAGTTATGTTAATCTTGACTAACGGACACACACATTCAAATATCATTGATTAAGACCAAATAAGTTCAGAGTTATGACGACCTGAAATTTTATACATCCTGCGGGAGTGGCACCGCCGACTTTTCCAAAACTATATATATCCTATGCCAAATAAGTTCAGAGTTATGACGACCTGGAATTTTATATAGCCTGCGGGAGTGGCACCACCCACTTTTCCAAAACTATACATAGCCTATGCCGTACCCAGCTAACTTCTGAAGCTAATATGAAAGTTTCAAAAAGATCGACCTTAAGCTTTGGACGTTAATGAAGCACAAACAAAACACAACAAATGTGGGTATAACATAGCCCACTTTTCCAAAGTTATGTTAATCTTGACTAACGGACACACACATTCAAATATCATTGATTAAGACCAAATAAGTTCAGAGTTATGACGACCTGAAATTTTATATATCCTGCGGGAGTGGCACCGCCGACTTTTCCAAAACTATATATATCCGGCGGCCGCCGTGGTGTGAAGGTAGTGTTGCCGGCCTACCACACCGAAGGTCCATGGTTCGAGCCCTGGTACAGGTAACATCAAAAGTGATTTGAAAAAAGTTTTTCAAAACGGGGTCGCCCCTCGGCAGTGGTTTGGCAAACTCTCCGAGTGTATTCCTGCCATGACAGGCTTCTCAGCAAAAATTCGTCTCCTTTGTAGATGCCGTTCGGAGTCGGCAAAAAACTGTAGGTCCCATCAATTTGTAGGGAAAATTCAAATCGGCACACCACAAATTGGAAGAGAAGCTTGGCGCAAAAATCTCTTAGGAGGTTTATGATAATATACCTGTTGTATAACGCGCCATAGAGATAGAGATATATATCCTATGCCATACCCTGCGAACTTCTGAACCTATTATAAATGTTTCAAAGAGATCGACTATAAACTTTGGACATTAATGAAGCACAAACAAAACACAACAAATGTGGGCATGGCACCGCCCACTTTGTTATGGTTCACTTGTGAATAAAAGTGATTTAAATCTCAAAAGGGTAGGACTTACCTAATGAGCGGTTAGTGCAAGGGTAACAGGTTACGCTTCACTCCCCTTGCGGTTATTTACTTATAATCCTGATTTTGTGTCAAGGTTGTCTCATTTCATCAGCTGTTTTCGTTTCGTCATTGCCCGAGATTGTCAAACAACCCTGCGTTCGTCTGACACTCATCAGTATATATTGGCAACCTTAAATAAGACGTGCGGTCGCTGATGAAATGATTCAACCTTGTAGGGGTGTATAACACTTTCCATAATTTTTTATAAATCGCGACCGGATGGCAGCGCCAAAATTTTGAACCGCAACGCGGAATTACCGGTAACGGCACTTTTTCCAAGGAAAAATTCAAGTGTCGTTACGGAATTGCCAGGCTTAGTTGGAGATAGCCGGCGGTTGTCCGAGGAGTGTTTCCGTATGTCTCACCTGTGAACTGTCAAAAGTGAAAGAAAACTTTATCTAAACTTAAAAACTTTATTTAAACTTAAAAACTTTATTTAAACTTAAATTTGCATTCTATATTAACAAATAAGGTGTTATATTTGCTTCCTATTCAACAATTCATCAGTTTTATGTCTTTAATTTCAATATTGCATCATTTAAATTTAGTTAAATTATCGCTTGTCTGTCATTTTTGCAGTCCTGTCACATGCATTTAGCATGTAAACCATTTTCTACATAAATTCTGAGTGACGGTTACATTAAGTAGTTATATTTGTTAAATTTTGACGTTTTGCACGTGGTGCCATCTTATTAAATATAAAGCACGCACGAAGTTTTGCGTGGCAACGTGCGGGAACACACCTCGGGCAATGCGGTGTGAAAGAATAAAAAAACAAAAAAAAAAAATCACCCGATGGCAACGACCAACCGGTGCTAGCGAACGGGACAATTCCAATGGCAGGGTTCGCTTAATGCATGGCAAAATTTCTGTTGCGGCATTCTAGCGAAAAAGACGAACGAACGCGGTCGCAATTGTGTAAAGTGTTGTGAAACCACACAGAACTAACAACCAATTAAAAAGAAAAAAATAGAAAGTGCGTTGTATCAACTGCAGCGAAATTTGCTTGAAAGCTGCAGAAAAGTGAAAAAGAAAAAGCAGGAACATTGGACCACGGCAAGTGGCCAAAAGAGGTAGAGGTTTTGGGGTTCAAATCCGAGAGGAGCTGTTCGCACAATTTTGTGTGGGAGTTGGACTCTTTTCACAAACTCAAGGTGACGAACGGCGGCATCGCCTTCGCTACAGGAGCATACATGCATATATGTAATGGCCGCTGGAGGAGCATGTCAGCAATTTTGGACTTAAATCCATATGTACATATGAGACTGCGCCCTATATCGTCACATTTTCGAACGTTTGCATTGTTTGCAACAACAACATTTTCATATACAACAACAACTGCTGGTAGAACAGCAATACCTCAATCAGTTACAACATTGCAACATTTACGCCAATAACTCTACGATTATTATCAACAAAGGTATTGATTATCGTCGCCTACAACAATCAGCAATAACAACATCAGCGCAACAACAACAACAACTAGTGCGCAATAGGCGCCACAACAACAACTCAGCAACGACAATTGCTGACAAAGCAGCCGCAACAACGTCAGTAACAACAACACCCCACTGGCAACAACAACAACTAGCGCGCAACAGGCGCTACACCACCACCAACAACAACAAACCGCCAACTAAACGAATCGGCATCTATACCAACATTATCTACAACAAAAATTTTACCAGCTATAAACAAGCCCAGGTCAGTCCCGTCTCAACGGTCCGCAGCATCAATATCAGTAACGCCCCCAACAACGGCTTACTGCAACCACGGTGAGACCTAACTAAATTACGAGTAGAATTGATAGTATATTTAACACATTAATTGAAAAATGAAATTAAATTATCAAAATTAGATTCATTAATTTAAGTACGCCGTCAGAACAGGAAGGAAAATTTATTAGAGCCGAAATAAAATATTATAGATCTAACAGCCAAACCTAACAGCGCACCTAGTAAAAAGACGCACAGCGTTTCCCGACGCACAATTGTTTCACGCACGTTTACGATCAACCGAAATTGAAGTACGTGCGTTGCTGTCACACCCGCGAATTTAACGAGTTTATGCAAATACTAGAGTAAAATACACGGTGTTCACTTAGTCACCATTTCAATTAATCTATTCGCGGTAACCAATTTATTCTAATAAGGAAATACACAAAAAAAAAAAGGGGAAAAACCCCACAAATGAATAAATCAAAACGTCAAATAAAAATTTCACGCAAAACAAATTTTGGATTCTGAGTTAGCTTTTAACGCATTGAGTTCAGTTTCTGTTGCTCTCATACAACTTGTAGTATGTACATGAGAATATTGGGACGGAAAGAGTACTCCGTGCGTTTATATTAGGTTGGGCTGTGCGTGAATCAAAAAAAAAAAAAAAAAGAAAAAAAAAAGAAATTTCAGCAATCAAACTAGACGTTAATCTGGCATAAGAAAATATTTTTTTTTTAGCAAAATTAATTTAAAATGTTACTACCGGTACCAATACAATAGGTTTGTTTATTGATCTGTTCTGGCTTATGGCAGGTAGAGGTAACTCATAAAATTGTGTTTCATGATACATTTTCTTGCTGTGGATTGCTCTAGCTTTTGCTGCATCGGTATGCTCAGGATAAGGTTGGAGCAGTCTGGATCACAATCTTCTGCGCCAGTTTTCTTTTGTGGAGCACGCTAAAGCAGAAAAGACTTGACAATTGTCAGAAGCAAAATTGTAGCCTATGAATTGAAAATCAATAAAGTGAACCAGTTTCGTCTCATGTATGCGCGGATTTTAGCCAAACTTGCTGTTGCAAATTGCCGAGGTTCGTTTATATTGACAAATGGCTCTATATTTTTTTTTCTCAGGTGCTCTAATCTGCTCTGCCCCGAGCCGCTATACTATTTTGTTCGGGTTCAATAAACAGACCTAATGTTACGTACAATTAAATAAAATATAACATAAAGAAAAAAAAAAAAAAAAAAAAAAAAAAAAAAACAGGAAAAAAAAAATTGTGTCAAAAAAAGATTTAAATAATGATGGTTCTAATAAGGTAAAGTATTAAAACTGTCAAACAAAATGGGGGGGGGAACGGTTAGATATTTAGAAGTAAAAATAAAGTCAGGTATTTAAGATACAACTAGAACCAAAAAGCGTAACTACTTAAAATAAATCATGGATTTTTTTTGATAAAACTAATAACACATAATAATCAGTAAAGAAAGTTATTCCAACAAAATATTAATTACTTAAATTAAAATAACTTAAAATAAAAATAAAATAAAATCAAATATACAAGAAAATAAAATAATGAAACAAGGCCACTAAATAAATAATTAATGCGATAAATCTAAATAAAGATAAATCGAATAAATAACATAAAGCTTAGTAATTACAAATAATATTAGTAGATACATAAATAAAATTAACGAAGTACTTAAGAAAAAAAAAAAAAACAAATACCGATGAATAAATAGTTAAGCAAATAAATAAGTTTAGCTGTATGTCTGGATAAGCCCAATAGAGATTTTTTCTTGTTTCGTTGTTTTTTTTATTAGTCTTAATAGTTTCTATGGAGTTTAATTCGAACCTAGTATTTGATTTAAACCTAAATACCTTTTCTTTTACTTTTTTTTTGTTGCACCCTAATGTGGTAACAGCTTATTTAAAATAGCCAAAATAGGGCTGAATTTAAAATACCTTATTATAAGTTAAGCAAAACAATGAATTACAAATAAATGTTAATTAAAATGGGAATGCTGACTATTCTCTTTAAATAGAAGGCATGTAGGACTATAGGAAAGGGGCCATCGAGATCAGGTGCGTCGATGGCCATGGATGAGGGTGGGTCAGCACCAGGGCGTCGCAATAACACCCGCGGCGCCCCCCTTATATTGTTCGGCCCTTTTTGTGATATTTTTGTGTTTCAGCTGTTGGTAACCGGTCGATTCCGGTTCGGTTTTTTTCCATTTTCAGGGTTTTTCTTTCGTTAATTTAAATTTATCAGTTTTTTTTGTCGGTCGTTTCCTTCAGTTTAATTTAATTTTCGTCTTCAGTTATTTTTGAATTTTAGGTCCCTTTTGTTGACCATTTCCTTTTGCCCGTTTCTTTTTCTTTGGAATTTTTATTTGATTTGAGTCTTTGAATTTAAATATCAACGGTCTGTCCGTGGCATCCGGGTCTAACCGGGTGTTGTTTTATAATTGTTTTGCGCGGTTTTGTGCATTTCCCCGCGTATTAAAGGCATGATTAGAATTTTTCTGATTATGGCGCAGGACGGCAAGGTTGGCAAGAGCCCACCCCAGCCGACAATGACTAGCCACTGTGCACCATTGAGATCATGCCGACCGCCTTCCTTACTGCTCCATAACAGATGGTGACTTTTCTAGTCAGCTTGTGAGGGTTCACCATCCCGTATGTCCCAGGTAGGCAGGCCCAGGAGCCGCCACCTGCGTTGCGACGCGATGGTGGGACCGATCAGGTTGTCCGCATTAGTCGTCGTGATCAGTGGCTGAGGGCTCCACGAGACTGAACGTCATGTCCACCGGAAGTTTTCATTTCACCCGGTGAGGCAGTGCTAAACGCACTTAGTTTTTTTTTGTAGTGACTAATTTATTTTGTCCCGGGTCTGTTGTCCGATGTCGGCTTCGGGAAATATATAAATATTTTGTCCGCTAAGTGGGGTTTAGTTTATTTTTTTTTGGATGATAGGGTTGTTTTGTTTTGTCTTTGTTTCTTTAGTTGTTCTAAAAGGATCACAACTCATCCAGCAAGTCTGAGTGAGGCAGCCCTCAGCAGCCTACTGCACTGTGGTTGGATGAGGTGGGATCCGAAGATACCCATTCCCGGCTCCGCAAGTCTGAGGAAACGCGGCACCGAGCCGCATCCTTTCAATGCGGCGGAGTTGAGGAAGGGTGTACTAGATAATTTTTTTTTAAAACCGTTCTCCAGTGCTCCGACCAGTCTCAGTGACGCAGCCTGTAGCAGCCCACTGCATTGCGGTCAGGAGTACTGGAGCACAACATATTTAAATTTACGAAATCCTCGGCCTGGTACACCAGTATGTCTCAGGGAGGTGGGTCCAGAAGACCACCCCTGAATGCTACTGGATGTACCGGGAACAATGTCCTTGTTTAATGTTATTTGTTTTATTATTTTTCTTTACTTCTATGCCTCCTAATAATGGGATGTCAGCATTCCCATTGAACTACCAAATACAACATTAGATTTTGCTAAACAACCAACACACTGCATTTTATACGGTATTATAGGGTAAGGGGGGGTGAATCGTAACCTTTTTGTACATCCCAACCGCCCCTTGTAACCGAACATTTTGTTTTTTTTAATTTGGTTGGGCCTAATAAGGCATACTTCCAAATTTGACTTTTTTTTGTTTCGGGCAATTTGTAAGATGTCCCAGGGTTCGGCTGAACGAATGCAGCTTAGGAACTCTGCAAGAGGGAGTGGCGGTAAGCCTAGAGGTCAGGGTAGAGGAGCGTATCCGAAGCAACCACTCCGACAGCCTAGGGTCATGCATTCCCCAGTAGGTAGTCCGGGCGGGAGAATTCCGACCGGGTTTGTTCCGAATTCTGGTTCCAACCAGAAAACAGATAGGCCACCGAGTACCAACCTCCTTGACTCATCCGTAGCAGCAGAGCAAATACAGAACCTTTTTGATCCTTTGGCTACCGCGTTGCCAGGCATGCAGGAGGGCGCTGGTGCTCTGTTGGAAAATTCTAGGCCTTTTGTTCATACTCCTGTTGATAGGACTAATACTCAAGGAAGCGTTGCTCATGCTCCTCCGAAGGATTCGTTACTCAGCGTGCTTCAACAGCTGATCAGGACATCACAGGAGGAAATAAAGAGTGAAATGAGGACGATGCGGGAAAATATGGACTCACTCAACGCAGCGGTAGAATCTGCACGAGCCGGTGCTAGCTACACTAGGAATATCAACAGGATGGAAGCAAACCAAGCCCAGACATTCGTGAACAACCAGGCCAGCATCGTTCCCAGTGGCATCGCAGTCAAACCATAGGATTGGAAGGTTTCCTTCGATGGAACTGGAAGCGTCGCGGACTTCCTGTTCAAGTTGGACACTTTATGCGAGCGGACCCAATGTTCTAGCGATCAGTTAATGGCAAGTTTTCACTTATTTCTGTCGGGGCGGGCTGAAGAATGGTACTGGCTTTTTACCAAGCAGAATCCCAACGCGAACTATCCCTTCCTGTGCTACTCACTGAAGCGTGAGTTTGGTACCCTAAAAAGTGACCACGAGATCATGATGGAGATCTCAATGCGTAAGCAGAAGCTGAGTGAGTCATACGACGTGTTCCACACTGACATAGTAGCACTAAACGCGCGCCTTAGAGAGCCGATGTCAGAAGCCCTACTGATCGACATAATAAAGAGAAACGTCAACAGTAGCCTTAAGCTGATGCTTTTCAACACGGATGTGAGAACGTTGCATGATTTACGTGATGTAGCACGAAGAGGGGAACAAGTTCTGAAGGAAAGCAAAATATTGGGAACCACTTACCATGGACGTCAGGTCAACGAGGCCCGCACGATAGCACCGGACACAAGGATGGAAGGCGAGGATTGCGACGCTGACCCGCAGATAGAGGAGTACCGACGTAATAGGAAACCGGACTAGTCAGGCATCCAGTGTTGGAATTGCCAGGCCATGGGCCATTCGTATATTTATTGCGAGGAACCCATCAGGAATCCATTTTGCTTTAAGTGTGGGAACAGGGGAGTCTTTACTCCAAAATGCCCTAGGGACCATCGCAGGCAGGGAAACCAGTACCCGAGCGAGAAGATGGGGGAAACTCGTTCGACACTATAGCCCCCATATCAGCCAGTGCTCGAGTGGTCCCGTGCGCTGAACCAAGTGAGTCCTTCGAGGGTATGCATGGAGCTAGTGAGCTTCCGAGGAGTAGTAGCACCCTGGCGAAGGAGTACCCAAATGTGATATTGACTTTTCCTGACAGTACAGACAATTCCGATAGTTCAGACTCAGATAGTCCAACGTCCTCATCCGCGATTGTTAAACCGATCAGAATTTTGCAACGTCTGAATAGGGACGTCGCTTGCCAGACGCATTTTCCACTTAGTTTAGAAGAGAGGGAACATATTTATGAGCGAGTAAGGTATTCGATTTTTGAAAAGCCACCGGTGTCGGTAAATATTTTGAAGTGTAGGCAGAGATATAGTCAGCGGGTTCAGGAGAGGATGAAAGACCTTTGGTAAGGGTAAAGATAAAAGACTCGGGAGCCAACGTCTCTATTTTGGGGAAAAATTGTGAAGAATTTTTAAAAGAGAACAACTTCGATTATCACTCCCTACATGCGTTCGTTTATACCGCGGGTGGCAACAAACAGAAAATCTTGGGCTCGATATCTTTACCTGTCACTTTCAAAAATGTTACTAAGTCTATTCGGTTTTACCTTGTTCCTTCGCTTCTTCAAGAAGCTTACTTCGGGGTTGATTTTTGGAGAGCCTTTGCGCTGGCGCCCGAAATATTTCCCAGTGTGGAGTGCATAGACTTTAGTAATAAAAATGATGACGAAATAAATTTCCATGATTTGTCACCAACCCAGAAAGTCAATCTGCAGAAGGTCATAGAGACGTTTCCTTCCTTCGAAAAGTGAGGGTTGGGGCAAACGAGATTGGTTGAGCATCATATTGATACTGGTGATGCGGTCCCAATCAAAAGTAAACATTTTCCTCTTTCGCCACCGAGGCAAGCCGAAGCTTTTAGCGAAATAGACAGACTACTCGAGATGGGAGTTATAGAAGAGTCAAACTCGCCTTGGTGTAGTCCAGTTGTTCTAGTTCGGAAGCCAGGGAAGGTCAGGCTCTGCATAGATTCCAGGAAGGTCAACGCGGTAACTAAAAAGGACTCGTACCCGTTGCCTCATATCAACGGCCTATTGAGCAGACTGAAGGACACGCACTTCATTAGTGGCATTGATCTGAAGGACGCGTTCTTTCAGATCAAGCTGACAGAGTCTTCCAAGGAAAAAACAGCATTCGCAGTTCCTGGGAAGCCTCTGTACCACTTTAAGGTGATGCCCTTTGGTCTGTGCAATGGACCGCAGACTATGAGCCGCCTGATGGACAAGGCAATCCCCTCGCGGTTGCGGGAGAATGTCTTCGTCTACCTGGATGATCTAATGGTATGCAGCACTAACTTTCAAGACCACCTAAAGTTGCTGGCGGAAGTGGCGAATTGTTTGAGGGACGCCGGCCTCACAATCAATGTGAAGAAGAGCAAATTTTGTCAGAAGGAAATTCGGTATTTACTTGATAGGTAGCGGGTGCTTGAAGGTGGATCCTGGGAAAATAGAAGCAATGCAGAACTTTCCGATCCCTAAATCTCCGCGACAGGTTCGTAGGTTTGTGGGCATGGCAAATTGGTATAGGGCATTTATTACAAATTTTGCTGACCTAGCAGGTCCTTTGACTGATTGTCTTCGTAAGTCAGCAGGCCCATTTAAACTTACCCCTGAAGCGGTAGAAGCATTCGAAAAGTTAAAAGAAGCCTTGAGCTCCGCTCCTGTCTTGGCCCAACCCGATTTCTCGAAGGAATTTGTTATTCAGTGTGATGCTTCAAAAAAAGGTGTAGGGGGCGTGTTATTCCAGGTCGATGACGAGGGCGCTGAGCATCCAATCGCGTTCGTTTCGAAAAAACTTAACAATGCTCAGCGCAATTATAAGTGTCAAGCGTTTTAGACCGTACATAGAGGGTTTGCCATTCCGAATCATAACTGACCATTCAAGTCTCAAGTGGTTGATGACTCAGAAGGACTTGAGTGGCAGGCTGGCTCGATGGTCACTCCTACTGCAAAGATACGATTTTGCCATGGAGCATCGCAAGGGAACCCTGAATATAGTACCGGATGCCCTCTCGCGTTTTGATGTAGACGAGCTAACCTTCTCCGCCCCACCTCATGAAATTGACTTAGCATCGCCGGAATTTGAAAGCGCGGAATACTTAGATCTTTGCAGAACCATTTTGGAAAACAAAGATGCGCTACCAGATTTGAGTGTAAATGATGGCGTGGTTTTAAAAAGGGTTAAATTTCGTAAGGGTGTGGCGGATGAGGAGGACTCGTTATGGCGGGTGTGGCTACCGACAGGGTTAACTGAGAAAGCGATAAGTCTTGCACATGATACGAATAGGAGTTACCATGGGGGTTGGCAGAAAACTTTAGCGCGTGCTAGACAAAATTACTTCTGGCCTAGGCAAGCTAAAGACGTTAGAGACTATGTACAGGAATGCGACACTTGTAAGGCTCTTAAGTCACCAAATCAGCAGTCAAGACCACCTATAGCGAACACTTTTGCCTCAGAAAGACCATTTCAGCGGTTCTATTGCGACTTCCTAGGACCTTATCCGCGATCTAAGCGGCGCAATCAGTTTCTCTTCATTGTTCTGGACCATTTTTCAAAGTATGTTTGGTTGAAGCCCATGCAGAGAGTAACAACTGTTAATGTTATGAATTACTTTACTTCTGAAATTTTTCCATCGGTTGGGGTTCCTGAATGTATCCATAGCGATAATGGTAAACAGTTTATCTCTAAGGAAATGAAACAATTCCTCGAGAATTATGGGGTGACCCATATACGGACGGGGTTATACTCGCCGCAGGCTAACGCGTCGGAACGCGTAAATAGAGAAATTGTTTCAAAAATAAGAATTTTCCTTAAAGATAAACAGGATCATACCGACTGGGACAAGCATATACCCGAAATTTTAGCGGTGTTAAGAAGCGATTTTCATACCTCAATTCAGTGCTCTCCATACCTTGCCTTATACGGTCAGAACATGGTCCAACACGCCTCAGCCTATATTATATTAGATAAACTCGGTACTCTTAGGGAAGATGACATTCCAATAGTAACTAGGGCGGATAAGTTGTCCAACATTCGCGAGCAAATTCGTAGGAATTTAGATCAGGCGAAGGATAGGGGAAACAACGTTTATAACAAACGCTCTAGGCAAGTTAACTATAGGGAAGGTCAGGAGGTTTTTAGGAAAAATTTTGCTTTGAGTAACTTTAAACAGGGCATAAACGCCAAATTCTTGCCGAAATACATCAAGTGCCGAGTTCGTCGAAAAGTAGGCAATGCGTTGTACGATCTAGAGGACCTGACAGGGAAACTGATAGGTCGCTTTCACGCTTCGGATATTCGCCCGCAATAACAATTTTGATTTTTTTGTACATATATACATTTTGACATTTGGAACTGTAACTGGGCGTTTTGGCGGTCGGGGACAACTCGCCCAGTATCCTCCCCGAGCATTGACTTAATAGGGTATTTATATACGCTTCCATCGGGAGTAGTGGATAACCTGGCAATCCTGTTATAATCGGATTGTCTTTCGGAGTTTTGACGAGTTCTCCTTTATTAAAATGTCTACAGCCGCGAAGCATTGTAACTAGGAAACCAAATTAAATTCTCCGTTTGCCTCGGAGTTTTGACGCGTTCTCCGATATTAAAATGTCTAACTAAAACACGTTTTTCTTATACGCCTATTTCGGTGGGGGTAAAGCCACTTAACAAATTCCAATTGCCGCAAAGCCTTTTAAACTAAGAAACAAAAAACTTCAAGTTAAAATTCTAATTCTGGGGAATTTGATTTTGTCCTCATCCGGTTCTTGGGGTTCCGGATGTTTTCAGTTTCCGGCCTGGCATATATTGGGAATATCGAGATGCCCGTGGGTTTCCTGAGTCACGGTGGGTTTCAGTGTGTCGCTGTGCATTGGAGTGGGTGGAGGCTGAACGCTGGCGAGGTCCAACCACGAAAATACGATAAACCTATGAGCACATCTTGTACACCAACATGTTCATACACTTGCAGTAAACATCAAA
The DNA here is from genome assembly GCA_949987695.1 of Merzomyia westermanni. NCBI lineage: Eukaryota > Metazoa > Arthropoda > Insecta > Diptera > Tephritidae > Merzomyia > Merzomyia westermanni. The sequence goes on along the minus strand of OX465292.1, from coordinate 130,407,864 downwards.
TGGTAGAAATAATTACCACTGATGTGAACCAAATCGTGTGCATTTGTACGTAAATAATCAAAATATGGCTTTGATGATAACGTTGGTGAACAGCGATTAGCTTTTCTCTCCTCGAATGCATGCTGGCATATCGCCTACGTTCCGTTCAAATATGACTCAGTGATGACCAGCGTGGCATAGGTAAAGGGTTCGGGAGCTGGAATCGCCCGAGGGTCTCGGGCTGGAGAGGGACTGAAATGTAAATCCTCCATTAAAGTGGGGTTTGGTTGTTCGTTAGGGGAAAGGAGTAGGTCAACGCCAACAGAGTGCCAGAACTACCTGCAATTAGCCCTATACTCCATTTCGGCTCAGATCGCGTTTTCATCATTTTACCCTCAGATATTCTGAGTGAATTTTCAAATAAGGAATTTTTAGTTCACTCCATCCCGCATTTAGATAAATTCGTTTTTGTAAATTTTTAGCCTCAATGCTACCTTCAACCTTTCGTGAACTAATCACATAGTCCTGTACGGGCTATAGAATGTGGACGTAGATGATAATTAGAATCAAAAGACTTAAAATTATGAAATTAATAAAATTTCTTTTTGTTGTCCACCGACAATTTCAGCCTTAGCGCTCTAAACAATATTTTTTCTTGCAGTTGAATACATCCACCTGGATTGTACCTTGACCCTAATAACGTTTTTTTTTAAATACATTCTCCTTGTAAGTCACCTAATACAAAACCCTTTTCTAGTTTTAGTCCATTCACTTCTAAGCAATTAGCTTACTTCGGGACTACCTTCCCTTATTTCCCTTCTCTCAATCCGTCTATAGCTCGGACTGTCAACGATCATGAGTAGCGAGATGCAGGATAGGGCTGATTGTTTTACCGGATTGTCAGGAACTAGGCCAAGTGTTATTTTTTTTGTGAATATTCTGTTGCCCGGCTATCTCATTGGTAGAACTTTGGGACTCTTATCTTAGGGGTGAGTCGTGCCCCACGTTGTTTAACACCCGTTTTCTTATATAAATGACTCCATTGCAAGTGAACCTTTTTTCCTGTTCGCTTCATTGACAGGTCTTCGAAGCGAAGCAGGCCTGTTATGGTTCACTTGTGAATAAAAGTGATTTAAATCTCAAAAGGGTAGGAATTACCTAATGAGCGGGTAGTGCAAGGGTAACAGGTTACGCTTCACTCCCCTTGCGGTTATTTACTTATAATCCTGATTTTGTGTCAAGGTTGTCTCATTTCATCAGCTGTTTTCGTTTCGTCATTGCCCGAGATTGTCAAACAACCCTGCGTTCGTCTGACACTCATCAGTATATATTGGCAACCTTAAATAAGACGTGCGGTCGCTGATGAAATGATTCAACCTTGTAGGGGTGTATAACACTTTCCATAATTTTTTATAAATCGCGACCGGATGGCAGCGCCAAAGTTTTGAACCGCAACGCGGAATTACCGGTAACGGCACTTTTTCCAAGGAAAAATTCAAGTGTCGTTACGGAATTGCCAGGCTTAGTTGGAGATAGCCGGCGGTTGTCCGAGGAGTGTTTCCGTATGTCTCACCTGTGAACTGTCAAAAGTGAAAGAAAACTTTATCTAAACTTAAAAACTTTATTTAAACTTAAAAACTTTATTTAAACTTAAATTTGCATTCTATATTAACAAATAAGGTGTTATATTTGCTTCCTATTCAACAATTCATCAGTTTTATGTCTTTAATTTCAATATTGCATCATTTAAATTTAGTTAAATTATCGCTTGTCTGTCATTTTTGCAGACCTGTCACATGCATTTAGCATGTAAACCATTTTCTACATAAATTCTGAGTGACGGTTACATTAAGTAGTTATATTCGTTCAATTTTGACGTTTTGCACGTGGTGCCATCTTATTAAATATAAAGCACGCACGAAGTTTTGCGTGGCAACGTGCGGGAACACACCTCGGGCAATGCGGTGTGAAAGAATAAAAAAACAAAAAAAAACAATCACCCGATGGCAACGACCAACCGGTGCTAGCGAACGGGACAATTCCAATGGCAGGGTTCGCTTAATGCATGGCAAAATTTCTGTTGCGGCATTCTAGCGAAAAAGACGAACGAACGCGGTCGCAATTGTGTAAAGTGTTGTGAAACCACACAGAACTAACAACCAATTAAAAAGAAAAAAAATAGAAAGTGCGTTGTATCAACTGCAGCGAAATTTGCTTGAAAGCTGCAGAAAAGTGAAAAAGAAAAAGCAGGAACATTGGACCACGGCAAGTGGCCAAAAGAGGTAGAGGTTTTGGGGTTCAAATCCGAGAGGAGCTGTTCGCACAATTTTGTGTGGGAGTTGGACTCTTTTCACAAACTCAAGGTGACGAACGGCGGCATCGCCTTCGCTACAGGAGCATACATGCATATATGTAATGGCCGCTGGAGGAGCATGTCAGCAATTTTGGACTTAAATCCATATGTACATATAAGACTGCGCCCTATATCGTCACATTTTCGAACGTTTGCATTGTTTGCAACAACAACATTTTCATATACAACAACAACTGCTGGTAGAACAGCAATACCTCAATCAGTTACAACATTGCAACATTTACGCCAATAACTCTACGATTATTATCAACAACGGTATTGATTATCGTCGCCTACAACAACCAGCAATAACAACATCAGCGCAACAACAACAACAACTAGTGCGCAATAGGCGCCACAACAACAACTCAGCAACGACAATTGCTGACAAAGCAGCCGCAACAACGTCAGTAACAACAACACCCCACTGGCAACAACAACAACTAGCGCGCAACAGGCGCTACATCACCAACAACAACAACAAACCGCCAACTAAACGAATCGGCATCTATACCAACATTATCTACAACAAAAATTTTACCAGCTATAAACAAGCCCAGGTCAGTCCCGTCTCAACGGTCCGCAGCATCAATATCAGTAACGCCCCCAACAACGACTTACTGCAACCACGGTGAGACCTAACTAAATTACGAGTACAATTGATAGTATATTTAACACATTAATTGAAAAATGAAATTAAATTATCAAAATTAGATTCATTAATTTAAGTACGCCGTCAGAACAGGAAGGAAAATTTATTAGAGCCGAAATAAAATATTATAGATCTAACAGCCAAACCTAACAGCGCACCTAGTAAAAAGACGCACAGCGTTTCCCGACGCACAATTGTTTCACGCACGTTTACGATCAACCGAAATTGAAGTACGTGCGTTGCTGTCACACCCGCGAATTTAACGAGTTTATGCAAATACTAGAGTAAAATACACGGTGTTCACTTAGTCACCATTTCAATTAATCTATTCGCGGTAACCAATTTATTCTAATAAGGAAATACACAAAAAAAAAAGGGGAAAAACCCCACAAATGAATAAATCAAAACGTCAAATAAAAATTTCACGCAAAACAAATTTTGGATTCTGAGTTAGCTTTTAACGCATTGAGTTCAGTTTCTGTTGCTCTCATACAACTTGTAGTATGTACATGAGAATATTGGGACGGAAAGAGTACTCCGTGCGTTTATATTAGGTTGGGCTGTGAGTGAATCAAAAAAAAAAAAAAAAAGAAAAAAAAAGAAATTTCAGCAATCAAACTAGACGTTAATCTGGCATAAGAAAATATTTTTTTTTTAGCAAAATTAATTTAAAATGTTACTACCGGTACCAATACAATAGGTTTGTTTATTGATCTGTTCTGGCTTATGGCAGGTAGAGGTAACTCATAAAATTGTGTTTCATGATACATTTTCTTGCTGTGGATTGCTCTAGCTTTTGCTGCATCGGTATGCTCAGGATAAGGTTGGAGCAGTCTGGATCACAATCTTCTGCGCCAGTTTTCTTTTGTGGAGCACGCTAAAGCAGAAAAGACTTGACAATTGTCAAAGCAAAATTGTAGCCTATGAATTGAAAATCAATAAAGTGAACCAGTTTCGTCTCATGTATGCGCGGATTTTAGCCAAACTTGCTGTTGCAAATTGCCGAGGTTCGTTTATATTGACAAATGGCTCTATATTTTTTTTTCTCAGGTGCTCTAATCTGCTCTGCCCCGAGCCGCTATACTATTTTGTTCGGGTTCAATAAACAGACCTAATGTTACGTACAATTAAATAAAATATAACATAAAGAAAAAAAAAAAAAAAAAAAAAAAAAAAAAAAAACAGGAAAAAAAAATTTTGTCAAAAAAAGATTTAAATAATGATGGTTCTAATAAGGTAAAGTATTAAAACTGTCAAACAAAATGGGGGGGAACGGTTAGATATTTAGAAGTAAAAATAAAGTCAGGTATTTAAGATACAACTAGAACCAAAAAGCGTAACTACTTAAAATAAATCATGGATTTTTTTTGATAAAACTAATAACACATAATAATCAATAAAGAAAGTTATTCCAACAAAATATTAATTACTTAAATTAAAATAACTTAAAATAAAAATAAAATAAAATCAAATATACAAGAAAATAAAATAATGAAACAAGGCCACTAAATAAATAATTAATGCGATAAATCTAAATAAAGATAAATCGAATAAATAACATAAATATTAGTAATTACAAATAATATTAGTAGATACATAAATAAAATTAACGAAGTACTTAAGAAAAAAAAAAAAACAAATACCGATGAATAAATAGTTAAGCAAATAAATAAGTTTAGCTGTATGTCTGGATAAGCCCAATAGAGATTTTTTCTTGTTTCGTTGTTTTTTTTATTAGTCTTAATAGTTTCTATGGAGTTTAATTCGAACCTAGTATTTGATTTAAACCTAAATACCTTTTCTTTTACTTTTTTTTTGTTGCACCCTAATGTGGTAACAGCTTATTTAAAATAGCCAAAATAGGGCTGAATTTAAAATACCTTATTATAAGTTAAGCAAAACAATGAATTACAAATAAATGTTAATTAAAATGGGAATGCTGACTATTCTCTTTAAATAGAAGGCATGTAGGACTATAGGAAAGGGGCCATCGAGATCAGGTGCGTCGATGGCCATGGATGAGGGTGGGTCAGCACCAGGGCGTCGCAATAACACCCGCGGCGCCCCCCTTATATTGTTCGGCCCTTTTTGTGATATTTTTGTGTTTCAGCTGTTGGTAACCGGTCGATTCCGGTTCGGTTTTTTTCCATTTTCAGGGTTTTTCTTTCGTTAATTTAAATTTATCAGTTTTTTTTGTCGGTCGTTTCCTTCAGTTTAATTTAATTTTCGTCTTCAGTTATTTTTGAATTTTAGGTCCCTTTTGTTGACCATTTCCTTTTGCCCGTTTCTTTTTCTTTGGAATTTTTATTTGATTTGAGTCTTTGAATTTAAATGTCAACGGTCTGTCCGTGGCATCCGGGTTTAACCGGATGTTGTTTTATAATTGTTTTGCGCGGTTTTGTGCATTTCCCCGCGTATTAAAGGCATGATTAGAATTTTTCTGATTATGGCGCAGGACGGTAAGGTTGGCAAGAGCCCACCCCAGCCGACAATGACTAGCCACTGTGCACCATTGAGATCATGCCGACCGCCTTCCTTACTGCTCCATTTTGTTGGGAAACCATAACAACTTTTCCAAAGTTATGTAAATCTTCACTCAAGGACACATATATCCAAATATCGTTGATTTAGCCCAAATTAGTTCAGAGTTACGACGAATTGAAATTTAATATAGCCTGGGCGCGTCACCGCCCACTTTTGCAAAACTATATATATCCTATGCCATACCCTGCGAACTTCTGAACCTATTATAAAAGTTTCAAAGAGATCGACTATAAACTTTGGACATTAATGAAGCACAAACAAAACACAACAAATGTGGGCATGGCACCGCCCACTTATCCAAAGTTATGTAGATCTTCACTCAAGGACACATGTATCCAAATATCGTTGATTTAGACCAAATTAGTTCAGAGTTACGACGAATTGAAATTTAATATAGCCTGGGCGTGTCACCGCCCACTTTTACAAAACTATATATCCTATGCCATACCCAGCGACCTTCTGAACATATAATGAAAGTTTCAAATAGATCGACTTTAAGCTTTGGACATTAATGAAGCACAAACAAAACAACAAATGTGGGTATGACATAGCCCACTTTTCCAAAATTATTTAAATCTTGACTAAAGGACACGTATATATCCAAATATCATTAGTTTAGACCAAATAAGCTCAGAGCTATGACGACCTGAAAATTTGTATAACCTGCGGGAGTGGCACCGCCCACTTTCCAAAACTATATATAGCCTATGCCGTACCTAGCAAACTTCTGAACCTATCGTGAAAGTTTCATAGAAATGCACTATAAACTTTGGACATTAATGAAGTACAAACAAAACACAACAAATGTGGGAATGACAAAGCCCACTTTTCCAAAATTATTTAAATCTTGACTAAAGGACACGTATATATCCAAATATTATTGATTAAGACCAAATAAGTTCAGAGTTATGACGACCTGGAATTTTATATAGCCTGCGGGGGTGGCACCGCCCACTTTTCCAACACTGTATATAGCCTATGCCGTACCCAGCTAACTTCTGAATCTATTATGAAAGTTTCAAAAAGATCGATCTTAACCTTTGGACATTAATGAAGCACAAACAAAACACAACAAATGTGGGTATGACATAGCACACTTTTCCAAAGTTATGTTTATCTTGACTAAAGGACACACACATTCAAATATCATTGATTAAGACCAAATAAGTTCAGAGTTATGACGACCTGAAATTTTATATAGCCTGTGGGAGTGGCACCGCCCACTTTTCCAAAACTGTATATAGCCTATGCTGTACCCAGCTAACTTCTGAACCTATTATGAAAGTTTCAAAAAGATCGACCTTAACCTTTGGACATTAATGAAGCACAAACAAAACAACAAATGTGGGTATGACATAGCCCACTTTTCCAAAATTATTTAAATCGTGACTAAAGGACACGTATATATCCAAATATAATCGAGTTAGACCAAATAAGTTCCGAGTTATGACGACCTAGAATTTTATATAGCCTGCGGGGGTGGCACCGCCCACTTTTCCAAAACTGTATATAGCCTATGCCGTACCCAGCTAACTTCTGAACCTATTATGAAAGTTTCAAAAAGATCGACCTTAACCTTTGGACATTAATGAAGTACAAACAAAACAACAAATGTGGGTATGACATAGCCCACTTTTCCAAAATTATTTAAATCTTGACTAAAGGAAACGTATATATCCAAATATCATTGATTAAGACCAAATAAGTTCAGAGTTATGACGTCCTGGAATTTTATATAGCCTGCGGGGGTGGCACCGCCCACTTTTCCAAAACTGTATATAGCCTATACCGTACCCAGCTAACTTCTGAACCTATTATGAAAGTTTCAAAGAGATCGACTATAAACTTTGGACATTAATGAAGCACAAACAAAACACAACAAATGTGGTAATGACAAAGCCCACTTTTCCAAAATTATTTAAATCTTGACTAAAGGACACGTATATATCCAAATATCATCGAATTAGACCAAATAAGCTCAGAGCTTTGACAACCTGAACTTTTATATAACCTGCGGGAGTGGCACCGCCCACTTTTCCAAAACTGTATATAGCCTATGCCGTACCCAGCTAACTTCTGAACCTATTATGAAAGTTTCAAAAAGATCGACCTTAACCTTTGGACAAATGAAGCACAAACAAAACAACAAATGTGGGTATGACATAGCCCACTTTTCCAAAATTATTTAAATCTTGACTAAAGGACACGTATATATCCAAATATCATTGATTAAGACCAAATAAGTTCAGAGTTATGACGACCTGGAATTTTATATAGCCTGCGGGGGTGGCACCGCTCACTTTTCCAAAACTGTATATAGCCTATGCCGTACCCAGCTAACTTCTGAACCTATTATGAAAGTTTCAAAAAGATCGACCTTAACCTTTGGACATTAATGAAGCACAAACAAAACACAACAAATGTGGTAATGACAAAGCCCACTTTTCCAAAATTATTTAAATCTTGACTAAAGGACACGTATATATCCAAATATCATTGTTTAAACCCAAATAAGTTCAGAGTTATGACGACCTGGAATTTTATATAGCCTGCGGGGGTGGCACCGCCCACTTTTCCAAAACTGTATATAGCCTATGCCGTACCCAGCTAACTTCTGAACCTATTATGAAAGTTTCAAAAAGATCGACCTTAACCTTTGGACCTTATTGAAGTACAAACAAAACACAACAAATGTGGGAATGACAAAGCCCACTTTACCAAAATTATTTAAATCTTGGCTAAAGGACACGTATATATCCAAGTATCATTGATTTAGACCAAATAAGCTCAGAGCTTTGACGACCTGAAATTTGTATAACCTGCGGGAGTGGCACCGCCCACTTTCCAAAACTATATATAGCCTATGCCGTACCCAGCTAACTTCTGAACCTATTATGAAAGTTTCAAAAAGATCGACCTTAACCTTTGGACATTAATGAAGCACAAACAAAACAACAAATGTGGGTATGACATAGCCCACTTTTCCAAAATTATTTAAATCTTGACTAAAGGACACGTATATATCCAAATATCATAATTTAAGACCAAATAAGTTCAGAGTTATGACGACCTGGAATTTTATATAGCCTGCGGGAGTGGCACCGCCCACTTTTCCAAAACTATATATAGCCTATGCCGTACCCAGCTAACTTCTGAACCTATTATAAAAGTTTCAAAAAGATCGACCTTAACCTTTGAACATTAATGAAGCACAAACAAAACAAAAAATGTGGGTATGACATAGCCCACTTTTCCAAAATTATTTAAATCTTGACTAAAGGACACGTATATATCCAAATATCATCGAATTAGACCAAATAAGCTCAGAGCTTTGACGACCTGAAATTTTAATTAACCTGCGGGAGTGGCACCGCCCACTTTTCCAAAACGGTATATAGCCTATGCCGTACCCTGCGAACTTCTGAACCTATTATTAAAGTTTCAAAGAGATCGACTATAAACTTTGGACATTAATGAAGCACAAACAAAACACAACAAATGTGGTAATGACAAAGCCCACTTTTCCAAAATTATTTAAATCTTGACTAAAGGACACGTATATATCCAAATATCTATGATTAAGATCAAATAAGTTCAGAGTTATGACGACCTGGAATTTTATATAGCCTGCGGGGGTGGCACCGCCCACTTTTCCAAAACTGTATATAGCCTATGCCGTACCCAGCTAACTTCTGAACCTATTATGAAAGTATCAAAAAGATCGACCTTAACCTTTGGACATTAATGAAGCACAAACAAAACAACAAATGTGGGTATGACATAGCCCACTTTTCCAAAATTATTTAAATCTTGACTAAAGGACACGTATATATCCAAATATCATTGATTAAGACCAAATAAGTTCAGAGTTATGACGACCTGGAATTTTATATAGCCTGCGGGGGTGGCACCGCCCACTTTTCCAAAACTGTATATAGCCTATGCCGTACCCAGCTAACTTCTGAACCTATTATGAAAGTTTCAAAGAGATCGACTATAAACTTTGGACATTAATGAAGCACAAACAAAACACAACAAATGTGGTAATGACAAAGCCCACTTTTCCAAAATTATTTAAATCTTGACTAAAGGACACGTATATATCCAAATATCATCGAATTAGACCACATAAGCTCAGAGTTATGACGACCTGGAATTTTATATAGCCTGCGGGAGTGGCACCGCCCACTTTTCCAAAACTATATATAGCCTATGCCGTACCCAGCTAACTTCTGAACCTATTATAAAAGTTTCAAAAAGATCGACCTTAACCTTTGAACATTAATGAAGCACAAACAAAACAACAAATGTGGTAATGACAAAGCCCACTTTTCCAAAATTATTTAAATCTTGACTAAAGGACACGTATATATCCAAATATCATTGATTAAGACCAAATAAGTTCAGAGTTATGACGACCTGGAATTTTATATAGCCTGCGGGGGTGGCACCGCTCACTTTTCCAAAACTGTATATAGCCTATGCCGTACCCAGCTAACTTCTGAACCTATTATGAAAGTTTCAAAGAGATCGACTATAAACTTTGGACATTAATGAAGCACAAACAAAACACAACAAATGTGGTAATGACAAAGCCCACTTTTCCAAAATTATTTAAATCTTGACTAAAGGACACGTATATATCCAAATATCATCGAATTAGACCAAATAAGCTCAGAGCTTTGACAACCTGAACTTTTATATAACCTGCGGGAGTGGCACCGCGCACTTTTCCAAAACTGTATATAGCCTATGCCGTACCCAGCTAACTTCTGAACCTATTATGAAAGTTTCAAAAAGATCGACCTTAACCTTTGGACATTAATGAAGCACAAACAAAACAACAAATGTGGGTATGACATAGCCCACTTTTCCAAAATTATTTAAATCTTGACTAAAGGACACGTATATATCCAAATATCATTGATTAAGACCAAATAAGTTCAGAGTTATGACGACCTGGAATTTTATATAGCCTGCGGGAGTGGCACCGCTCACTTTTCCAAAACTGTATATAGCCTATGCCGTACCCAGCTAACTTCTGAACCTATTATGAAAGTTTCAAAAAGATCGACCTTAACCTTTGGACATTAATGAAGCACAAACAAAACACAACAAATGTGGTAATGACAAAGCCCACTTTTCCAAAATTATTTAAATCTTGACTAAAGGACACGTATATATCCAAATATCATTGTTTAAACCCAAATAAGTTCAGAGTTATGACGACCTGGAATTTTATATAGCCTGCGGGGGTGGCACCGCCCACTTTTCCAAAACTGTATATAGCCTATGCCGTACCCAGCTAACTTCTGAACCTATTATGAAAGTTTCAAAAAGATCGACCTTAACCTTTGGACCTTAATGAAGTACAAACAAAACACAACAAATGTGGGAATGACAAAGCCCACTTTACCAAAATTATTTAAATCTTGGCTAAAGGACACGTATATATCCAAGTATCATTGATTTAGACCAAATAAGCTCAGAGCTTTGACGACCTGAAATTTGTATAACCTGCGGGAGTGGCACCGCCCACTTTCCAAAACTATATATAGCCTATGCCGTACCCAGCTAACTTCTGAACCTATTATGAAAGTTTCAAAAAGATCGACCTTAACCTTTGGACATTAATGAAGCACAAACAAAACAACAAATGTGGGTATGACATAGCCCACTTTTCCAAAATTATTTAAATCTTGACTAAAGGACACGTATATATCCAAATATCATAGATTAAGACCAAATAAGTTCAGAGTTATGACGACCTGGAATTTTATATAGCCTACGGGAGTGGCACCGCCCACTTTTCCAAAACTATATATAGCCTATGCCGTACCCAGCTAACTTCTGAACCTATTATAAAAGTTTCAAAAAGATCGACCTTAACCTTTGAACATTAATGAAGCACAAACAAAACAACAAATGTGGGTATGACATAGCCCACTTTTCCAAAATTATTTAAATCTTGACTAAAGGACACGTATATATCCAAATATCATAGATTAAGACCAAATAAGTTCAGAGTTATGACGACCTGGAATTTTATATAGCCTGCGGGAGTGGCACCGCCCACTTTTCCAAAACTATATATAGCCTATGCCGTACCCAGCTAACTTCTGAACCTATTATAAAAGTTTCAAAAAGATCGACCTTAACCTTTGGACATTAATGAAGCACAAACAAAACACAACAAATGTGGTAATGACAAAGCCCACTTTTCCAAAATTATTTAAATCTTGACTAAAGGACACGTATATATCCAAATATCATTGATTAAGACCAAATAAGCTCAGAGCTTTGACGACCTGAAATTTGTATAACCTGCGGGAGTGGCACCGCCCACTTTCCAAAACTATATATAGCCTATGCCGTACCCAGCTAACTTCTGAACCTATTATGAAAGTTTCAAAAAGATCGACCTTAACCTTTGGACATTAATGAAGCACAAACAAAACAACAAATGTGGGTATGACATAGCCCACTTTTCCAAAATTATTTAAATCTTGACTAAAGGACACGTATATATCCAAATATCATAGATTAAGACCAAATAAGTTCAGAGTTATGACGACCTGGAATTTTATATAGCCTACGGGAGTGGCACCGCCCACTTTTCCAAAACTATATATAGCCTATGCCGTACCCAGCTAACTTCTGAACCTATTATAAATGTTTCAAAAAGATCGACCTTAACCTTTGAACATTAATGAAGCACAAACAAAACAACAAATGTGGGTATGACATAGCCCACTTTTCCAAAATTATTTAAATCTTGACTAAAGGACACGTATATATCCAAATATCATAGATTAAGACCAAATAAGTTCAGAGTTATGACGACCTGGAATTTTATATAGCCTGCGGGAGTGGCACCGCCTACTTTTCCAAAACTATATATAGCCTATGCCGTACCCAGCTAACTTCTGAACCTATTATAAAAGTTTCAAAAAGATCGACCTTAACCTTTGGACCTTAATGAAGTACAAACAAAACACAACAAATGTGGGAATGACAAAGCCCACTTTACCAAAATTATTTAAATCTTGGCTAAAGGACACGTATATATCCAAGTATCATTGATTTAGACCAAATAAGCTCAGAGCTTTGACGACCTGAAATTTGTATAACCTGCGGGAGTGGCACCGCCCACTTTCCAAAACTATATATAGCCTATGCCGTACCCAGCTAACTTCTGAACCTATTATGAAAGTTTCAAAAAGATCGACCTTAACCTTTGGACATTAATGAAGCACAAACAAAACAACAAATGTGGGTATGACATAGCCCACTTTTCCAAAATTATTTAAATCTTGACTAAAGGACACGTATATATCCAAATATCATAGATTAAGACCAAATAAGTTCAGAGTTATGACGACCTGGAATTTTATATAGCCTACGGGAGTGGCACCGCCCACTTTTCCAAAACTATATATAGCCTATGCCGTACCCAGCTAACTTCTGAACCTATTATAAAAGTTTCAAAAAGATCGACCTTAACCTTTGAACATTAATGAAGCACAAACAAAACAACAAATGTGGGTATGACATAGCCCACTTTTCCAAAATTATTTAAATCTTGACTAAAGGACACGTATATATCCAAATATCATAGATTAAGACCAAATAAGTTCAGAGTTATGACGACCTGGAATTTTATATAGCCTGCGGGAGTGGCACCGCCCACTTTTCCAAAACTATATATAGCCTATGCCGTACCCAGCTAACTTCTGAACCTATTATAAAAGTTTCAAAAAGATCGACCTTAACCTTTGGACATTAATGAAGCACAAACAAAACACAACAAATGTGGTAATGACAAAGCCCACTTTTCCAAAATTATTTAAATCTTGACTAAAGGACACGTATATATCCAAATATCATTGTTTAAACCCAAATAAGTTCAGAGTTATGACGACCTGGAATTTTATATAGCCTGCGGGGGTGGCTCCGCCCACTTTTCCAAAACTGTATATAGCCTATGCCGTACCCAGCTAACTTCTGAACCTATTATGAAAGTTTCAAAAAGATCGACCTTAACCTTTGGCCATTAATGAAGCACAAACAAAACAACAAATGTGGGTATGACATAGCCCACTTTTCCAAAATTATTTAAATCTTGACTAAAGGACACGTATATATCCAAATATCATTGATTAAGACCAAATAAGTTCAGAGTTATGACGACCTGGAATTTTATATAGCCTGCGGGAGTGGCACCGCCCACTTTTCCAAAACTATATATAGCCTATGCCGTACCCAGCTAACTTCTGAACCTATTATAAAAGTTTCAAAAAGATCGACCTTAACCTTTGGACATTAATGAAGCACAAACAAAACACAACAAATGTGGGAATGACAAAGCCCACTTTACCAAAATTATTTAAATCTTGGCTAAAGGACACGTATATATCCAAGTATCATTGATTTAGACCAAATAAGCTCAGAGCTTTGACGACCTGAAATTTGTATAACCTGCGGGAGTGGCACCGCCCACTTTCCAAAACTATATATAGCCTATGCCGTACCCAGCTAACTTCTGAACCTATTATGAAAGTTTCAAAAAGATCGACCTTAACCTTTGGACCTTAATGAAGTACAAACAAAACACAACAAATGTGGGAATGACAAAGCCCACTTTACCAAAATTATTTAAATCTTGGCTAAAGGACACGTATATATCCAAGTATCATTGATTTAGACCAAATAAGCTCAGAGCTTTGACGACCTGAAATTTGTATAACCTGCGGGAGTGGCACCGCCCACTTTCCAAAACTATATATAGCCTATGCCGTACCCAGCTAACTTCTGAACCTATTATGAAAGTTTCAAAAAGATCGACCTTAACCTTTGGACATTAATGAAGCACAAACAAAACACAACAAATGTGGGAATGACAAAGCCCACTTTACCAAAATTATTTAAATCTTGGCTAAAGGACACGTATATATCCAAGTATCATTGATTTAGACCAAATAAGCTCAGAGCTTTGACGACCTGAAATTTGTATAACCTGCGGGAGTGGCACCGCCCACTTTCCAAAACTATATATAGCCTATGCCGTACCCAGCTAACTTCTGAACCTATTATGAAAGTTTCAAAAAGATCGACCTTAACCTTTGGACCTTAATGAAGTACAAACAAAACACAACAAATGTGGGAATGACAAAGCCCACTTTACCAAAATTATTTAAATCTTGGCTAAAGGACACGTATATATCCAAGTATCATTGATTTAGACCAAATAAGCTCAGAGCTTTGACGACCTGAAATTTGTATAACCTGCGGGAGTGGCACCGCCCACTTTCCAAAACTATATATAGCCTATGCCGTACCCAGCTAACTTCTGAACCTATTATGAAAGTTTCAAAAAGATCGACCTTAACCTTTGGACATTAATGAAGCACAAACAAAACAACAAATGTGGGTATGACATAGCCCACTTTTCCAAAATTATTTAAATCTTGACTAAAGGACACGTATATATCCAAATATCATAGATTAAGACCAAATAAGTTCAGAGTTATGACGACCTGGAATTTTATATAGCCTGCGGGAGTGGCACCGCCCACTTTTCCAAAACTATATATAGCCTATGCCGTACCCAGCTAACTTCTGAACCTATTATAAAAGTTTCAAAAAGATCGACCTTAACCTTTGGACCTTAATGAAGTACAAACAAAACACAACAAATGTGGGAATGACAAAGCCCACTTTACCAAAATTATTTAAATCTTGGCTAAAGGACACGTATATATCCAAGTATCATTGATTTAGACCAAATAAGCTCAGAGCTTTGACGACCTGAAATTTGTATAACCTGCGGGAGTGGCACCGCCCACTTTCCAAAACTATATATAGCCTATGCCGTACCCAGCTAACTTCTGAACCTATTATGAAAGTTTCAAAAAGATCGACCTTAACCTTTGGACATTAATGAAGCACAAACAAAACAACAAATGTGGGTATGACATAGCCCACTTTTCCAAAATTATTTAAATCTTGACTAAAGGACACGTATATATCCAAATATCATAGATTAAGACCAAATAAGTTCAGAGTTATGACGACCTGGAATTTTATATAGCCTGCGGGAGTGGCACCGCCCACTTTTCCAAAACTGTATATAGCCTATGCCGTACCCAGCTAACTTCTGAACCTATTATGAAAGTTTCAAAAAGATCGACCTTAACCTTTGGACCTTAATGAAGTACAAACAAAACACAACAAATGTGGGAATGACAAAGCCCACTTTACCAAAATTATTTAAATCTTGGCTAAAGGACACGTATATATCCAAGTATCATTGATTTAGACCAAATAAGCTCAGAGCTTTGACGACCTGAAATTTGTATAACCTGCGGGAGTGGCACCGCCCACTTTCCAAAACTATATATAGCCTATGCCGTACCCAGCTAACTTCTGAACCTATTATGAAAGTTTCAAAAAGATCGACCTTAACCTTTGAACATTAATGAAGCACAAACAAAACATAACAAATGTGGTAATGACAAAGCCCACTTTTCCAAAATTATTTAAATCTTGACTAAAGGACACGTATATATCCAAATATCTATGATTAAGATCAAATAAGTTCAGAGTTATGACGACCTGGAATTTTATATAGCCTGCGGGGGTGGCACCGCCCACTTTTCCAAAACTGTATATAGCCTATGCCGTACCCAGCTAACTTCTGAACCTATTATGAAAGTATCAAAAAGATCGACCTTAACCTTTGGACATTAATGAAGCACAAACAAAACAACAAATGTGGGTATGACATAGCCCACTTTTCCAAAATTATTTAAATCTTGACTAAAGGACACGTATATATCCAAATATCATTGATTAAGACCAAATAAGTTCAGAGTTATGACGACCTGGAATTTTATATAGCCTGCGGGGGTGGCACCGCCCACTTTTCCAAAACTGTATATAGCCTATGCCGTACCCAGCTAACTTCTGAACCTATTATGAAAGTTTCAAAAAGATCGACCTTAACCTTTGGACAATAATGAAGCACAAACAAAACAACAAATGTGGGTATGACATAGCCCACTTTTCCAAAATTATTTAAATCTTGACTAAAGGACACGTATATATCCAAATATCATTGATTAAGACCAAATAAGTTCAGAGTTATGACGACCTGGAATTTTATATAGCCTGCGGGGGTGGCACCAGCTAACTTCTGAACCTATTATGAAAGTTTCAAAAAGATCGACCTTAACCTTTGGACATTAATGAAGCACAAACAAAACAACAAATGTGGGTATGACATAGCCCACTTTTCCAAAATTATTTAAATCTTGACTAAAGGACACGTATATATCCAAATATCATTGATTAAGACCAAATAAGTTCAGAGTTATGACGACCTGGAATTTTATATAGCCTGCGGGGGTGGCACCGCCCACTTTTCCAAAACTGTATATAGCCTATGCCGTACCCAGCTAACTTCTGAACCTATTATGAAAGTTTCAAAAAGATCGACCTTAACCTTTGGACAATAATGAAGCACAAACAAAACAACAAATGTGGGTATGACATAGCCCACTTTTCCAAAATTATTTAAATCTTGACTAAAGGACACGTATATATCCAAATATCATCGAATTAGACCAAATAAGCTCAGAGCTTTGACGACCTGAAATTTGTATAGCCTGCGGGAGTGGCACCGCCCACTTTTCCAAAACTATATATAGCCTATGCCGTACCCAGCTAACTTCTGAACCTATTATAAAAGTTTCAAAAAGATCGACCTTAACCTTTGGACATTAATGAAGCACAAACAAAACAACAAATGTGGGTATGACATAGCCCACTTTTCCAAAATTATTTAAATCTTGACTAAAGGACACGTATATATCCAAATATCATAGATTAAGACCAAATAAGTTCAGAGTTATGACGACCTGGAATTTTATATAGCCTGCGGGAGTGGCACCGCCCACTTTTCCAAAACTATATATAGCCTATGCCGTACCCAGCTAACTTCTGAACCTATTATAAAAGTTTCAAAAAGATCGACCTTAACCTTTGGACCTTAATGAAGTACAAACAAAACACAACAAATGTGGGAATGACAAAGCCCACTTTACCAAAATTATTTAAATCTTGGCTAAAGGACACGTATATATCCAAGTATCATTGATTTAGACCAAATAAGCTCAGAGCTTTGACGACCTGAAATTTGTATAACCTGCGGGAGTGGCACCGCCCACTTTCCAAAACTATATATAGCCTATGCCGTACCCAGCTAACTTCTGAACCTATTATGAAAGTTTCAAAAAGATCGACCTTAACCTTTGGACATTAATGAAGCACAAACAAAACAACAAATGTGGGTATGACATAGCCCACTTTTCCAAAATTATTTAAATCTTGACTAAAGGACACGTATATATCCAAATATCATAGATTAAGACCAAATAAGTTCAGAGTTATGACGACCTGGAATTTTATATAGCCTACGGGAGTGGCACCGCCCACTTTTCCAAAACTATATATAGCCTATGCCGTACCCAGCTAACTTCTGAACCTATTATAAAAGTTTCAAAAAGATCGACCTTAACCTTTGAACATTAATGAAGCACAAACAAAACAACAAATGTGGGTATGACATAGCCCACTTTTCCAAAATTATTTAAATCTTGACTAAAGGACACGTATATATCCAAATATCATAGATTAAGACCAAATAAGTTCAGAGTTATGACGACCTGGAATTTTATATAGCCTGCGGGAGTGGCACCGCCCACTTTTCCAAAACTATATATAGCCTATGCCGTACCCAGCTAACTTCTGAACCTATTATAAAAGTTTCAAAAAGATCGACCTTAACCTTTGGACATTAATGAAGCACAAACAAAACACAACAAATGTGGTAATGACAAAGCCCACTTTTCCAAAATTATTTAAATCTTGACTAAAGGACACGTATATATCCAAATATCATTGTTTAAACCCAAATAAGTTCAGAGTTATGACGACCTGGAATTTTATATAGCCTGCGGGGGTGGCTCCGCCCACTTTTCCAAAACTGTATATAGCCTATGCCGTACCCAGCTAACTTCTGAACCTATTATGAAAGTTTCAAAAAGATCGACCTTAACCTTTGGCCATTAATGAAGCACAAACAAAACAACAAATGTGGGTATGACATAGCCCACTTTTCCAAAATTATTTAAATCTTGACTAAAGGACACGTATATATCCAAATATCATTGATTAAGACCAAATAAGTTCAGAGTTATGACGACCTGGAATTTTATATAGCCTGCGGGAGTGGCACCGCCCACTTTTCCAAAACTATATATAGCCTATGCCGTACCCAGCTAACTTCTGAACCTATTATAAAAGTTTCAAAAAGATCGACCTTAACCTTTGGACATTAATGAAGCACAAACAAAACAACAAATGTGGGTATGACATAGCCCACTTTTCCAAAATTATTTAAATCTTGACTAAAGGACACGTATATATCCAAATATCATAGATTAAGACCAAATAAGTTCAGAGTTATGACGACCTGGAATTTTATATAGCCTGCGGGAGTGGCACCGCCCACTTTTCCAAAACTATATATAGCCTATGCCGTACCCAGCTAACTTCTGAACCTATTATAAAAGTTTCAAAAAGATCGACCTTAACCTTTGGACCTTAATGAAGTACAAACAAAACACAACAAATGTGGGAATGACAAAGCCCACTTTACCAAAATTATTTAAATCTTGGCTAAAGGACACGTATATATCCAAGTATCATTGATTTAGACCAAATAAGCTCAGAGCTTTGACGACCTGAAATTTGTATAACCTGCGGGAGTGGCACCGCCCACTTTCCAAAACTATATATAGCCTATGCCTTACCCAGCTAACTTCTGAACCTATTATGAAAGTTTCAAAAAGATCGACCTTAACCTTTGGACATTAATGAAGCACAAACAAAACAACAAATGTGGGTATGACATAGCCCACTTTTCCAAAATTATTTAAATCTTGACTAAAGGACACGTATATATCCAAATATCATAGATTAAGACCAAATAAGTTCAGAGTTATGACGACCTGGAATTTTATATAGCCTGCGGGAGTGGCACCGCCCACTTTTCCAAAACTGTATATAGCCTATGCCGTACCCAGCTAACTTCTGAACCTATTATGAAAGTTTCAAAAAGATCGACCTTAACCTTTGGACCTTAATGAAGTACAAACAAAACACAACAAATGTGGGAATGACAAAGCCCACTTTACCAAAATTATTTAAATCTTGGCTAAAGGACACGTATATATCCAAGTATCATTGATTTAGACCAAATAAGCTCAGAGCTTTGACGACCTGAAATTTGTATAACCTGCGGGAGTGGCACCGCCCACTTTCCAAAACTATATATAGCCTATGCCGTACCCAGCTAACTTCTGAACCTATTATGAAAGTTTCAAAAAGATCGACCTTAACCTTTGAACATTAATGAAGCACAAACAAAACACAACAAATGTGGTAATGACAAAGCCCACTTTTCCAAAATTATTTAAATCTTGACTAAAGGACACGTATATATCCAAATATCTATGATTAAGATCAAATAAGTTCAGAGTTATGACGACCTGGAATTTTATATAGCCTGCGGGGGTGGCACCGCCCACTTTTCCAAAACTGTATATAGCCTATGCCGTACCCAGCTAACTTCTGAACCTATTATGAAAGTATCAAAAAGATCGACCTTAACCTTTGGACATTAATGAAGCACAAACAAAACAACAAATGTGGGTATGACATAGCCCACTTTTCCAAAATTATTTAAATCTTGACTAAAGGACACGTATATATCCAAATATCATTGATTAAGACCAAATAAGTTCAGAGTTATGACGACCTGGAATTTTATATAGCCTGCGGGGGTGGCACCGCCCACTTTTCCAAAACTGTATATAGCCTATGCCGTACCCAGCTAACTTCTGAACCTATTATGAAAGTTTCAAAAAGATCGACCTTAACCTTTGGACAATAATGAAGCACAAACAAAACAACAAATGTGGGTATGACATAGCCCACTTTTCCAAAATTATTTAAATCTTGACTAAAGGACACGTATATATCCAAATATCATTGATTAAGACCAAATAAGTTCAGAGTTATGACGACCTGGAATTTTATATAGCCTGCGGGGGTGGCACCAGCTAACTTCTGAACCTATTATGAAAGTTTCAAAAAGATCGACCTTAACCTTTGGACATTAATGAAGCACAAACAAAACAACAAATGTGGGTATGACATAGCCCACTTTTCCAAAATTATTTAAATCTTGACTAAAGGACACGTATATATCCAAATATCATCGAATTAGACCAAATAAGCTCAGAGCTTTGACGACCTGAAATTTGTATAACCTGCGGGAGTGGCACCGCCCACTTTCCAAAACTATATATAGCCTATGCCGTACCCAGCTAACTTCTGAACCTATTATGAAAGTTTCAAAGAGATACTCTATAAACTTTGGTCAATAATGAAGCACAAACAAAACCCAACAAATGTGGGCATGACAAAGCCCACTTTTCCAAAATTATTTAAATCTTGACTAAAGGACACGTATATATCCAAATATCATTGATTTAGACCAAATAAGCTCAGAGCTTTGACGACCTGAAATTTTATATAACCTGCGGGAGTGGCACCGCCCACTTTTCCAAAACTATATATAGCCTATGCCGTACCCAGTTAACTTCGGAACCTATTATGAAAGTGTCAAAGAGATCGACTATAAACCTTGGACATTAATGAAGCACAAACAAAACACAACAGATGTGGTAATGACAAAGCCCACTTTTCCAAAATTATTTAAGTCTTGACTAAAGGACACGTATATATCCAAATATCTTGATTAAGACCAAATAAGTTCCGAGTTATGACGACCTGGAATTTGATATAGCCTGCGGGAGTGGCACCGCCCACTTTTGCAAAACTATATATAGCCTATGCCGTACCCAGTTAACTTCGGAACCTATTATGAAAGTGTCAAAGAGATCGACTATAAACCTTGAACATTAATGAAGCACAAACAAAACACAACAAATGTGGTAATGCCAAAGCCCACTTTTAAAAAAATTATTTAAGTCTTGACTAAAGGACACGTATATATCCAAATATCATTGATTAAGACCAAATAAGTTCCGAGTTATGACGACCTGGAATTTCATATAGCCTGCGGGAGTGGCACCGCCCACTTTTCCAAAACTATATATAGCCTATGCCATACCCTGCGAACTTCTGAACCGATTATAAAAGTTTCAAAGAGATCGACTATAAACTTTGGACATTAATGAAGCACAAACAAAACACAACAAATGTGGGCATGGCACCGCGCACTTTTCCAAAGTTATGTAAATCTTCATTCAAGGACACATGTATCCAAATATCGTTGATTTAGACCAAATTAGTTCAGAGTTACGACGAATTGAAATTTAATATAGCCTGGGCGTTTCACCGCCCACTTTTACAAAACTATATCGCCTACGTCGTACCCAGCGACCTTCTGAACCTATATTGAAAGTTTCAAATAGATCGACTTTAAGCTTTGGACATTAACGAAGCACACACAAAACACAAGAAATGTGGGTATGACATAGCGCACTTTTCCAAAATTATTTAAACTTGCCTAAAGGACACGGATATATCCAAATATCATCGATTTAGACCAAATAAGCTCAGAGCTTTGACGACCTGAAATTTGTATAACCTGCGGGAGTGGCACCGCCCACTTTCCAAAACTATATATAGCCTATGCCGTACCCAGCTAACTTCTGAACCTATTATGAAAGTTTCAAAGAGATACTCTATAAACTTTGGTCAATAATGAAGCACAAACAAAACCCAACAAATGTGGGCATGACAAAGCCCACTTTTCCAAAATTATTTAAATCTTGACTAAAGGACACGTATATATCCAAATATAATTGATTTAGACCAAATAAGCTCAGAGCTTTGACGACCTGAAATTTGTATAACCTGCGGGAGTGGCACCGCCCACTTTTCCAAAACTATATATAGCCTATGCCGTACCCAGTTAACTTCGGAACCTATTATGAAAGTGTCAAAGAGTTCGACTATAAACCTTGGACATTAATGAAGCACAAACAAAACACAACAGATGTGGTAATGACAAAGCCCACTTTTCCAAAATTATTTAAGTCTTGACTAAAGGACACGTATATATCCAAATATCTTGATTAAGACCAAATAAGTTCCGAGTTATGACGACCTGGAATTTGATATAGCCTGCGGGAGTGGCACCGCCCACTTTTGCAAAACTATATATAGCCTATGCCGTACCCAGTTAACTTCGGAACCTATTATGAAAGTGTCAAAGAGATCGACTATAAACCTTGAACATTAATGAAGCACAAACAAAACACAACAAATGTGGTAATGACAAAGCCCACTTTTAAAAAAATTATTTAAGTCTTGACTAAAGGACACGTATATATCGAAATATCATTGATTAAGACCAAATAAGTTCCGAGTTATGACGACCTGGAATTTCATATAGCCTGCGGGAGTGGCACCGCCCACTTTTCCAAAACTATATATAGCCTATGCCATACCCTGCGAACTTCTGAACCTATTATAAAAGTTTCAAAGAGATCGACTATAAACTTTGGACATTAATGAAGCACAAACAAAACACAACAAATGTGGGCATGGCACCGCCCACTTTTCCAAAGTTATGTAAATCTTCATTAAAGGACACATGTATCCAAATATCGTTGATTTAGACCAAATTAGTTCAGAGTTACGACGAATTGAAATTTAATATAGCCTGGGCGTTTCACCGCCCACTTTTACAAAACTATATCGCCTACGTCGTACCCAGCGACCTTCTGAACCTATATTGAAAGTTTCAAATAGATCGACTTTAAGCTTTGGACATTAACGAAGCACAAACAAAACACAAGAAATGTGGGTATGACATAGCGCACTTTTCCAAAATTATTTAAACTTGCCTAAAGGACACGGATATATCCAAATATCATCGATTTAGACCAAATAAGCTCAGCGCAATGACGACCTGAAAATTTGTATAACCTGCGGGAGTGGCAATGCCCACTTTCCAAAACTATATATAGCCTATGCCGTACCTAGCAAACTTCTGAACCTATCGTGAAAGTTTCATAGAAATGGACTATAAACCTTGGACATTAATGAAGCACAAACAAAACACAACAAATGTGGGCATGGCACATCCCACTTTTCCAAAATTATTTAAATCTTGACTAAAGGACAAGTATACTCGTATATCCAAATATACTCGTAAGACCAAATAAGCTCAGAGCTATGACGACCTGAAATTTTATATAGCCTGGAGTCGTGGCCCAGTCCACTTTTCCAAAACTATATATAGCCTATGCCATACCCACCGAACTTTTGAACCTATTATGAAAGTTTCAAAAAAATACTCTATAAACTTTGGTCATTAATGAAGCACAAAGAAAACACAACAAATGTGGGTATGGCACAGCCCACTTTTCCAAATTGTTTAAATCTTGACTAAAGGACACGTATATATCCAAATATCATTGACTTAGACCAAATTAGTTCAGAGTTATGACAAATTGAAATGTTATATAACCTGCGGGAGTGGCACCGCCCACTTTCCAAAACTATATAGAGCCTATGCCGTACCCAGCTAACTTCTGAACCTATTATGAAAGTTTCAAAGAGATACTCTATAAACTTTGGTCAATAATGAAGCACAAACAAAAACCAACAAATGTGGGTATGACAAAGCCCACTTTTCCAAATTTATTTAAATCGTGACTAAAGGACACGTATATATCCAAATATCATTGATTAAGACCAAATAAGTTCAGAGTTATGACGACCTGGAATTTTATATAGCCTGCGGGAGTGGCACCGCCCACTTTTCCAAAACTATATATAGCCTATGCCGTACCCAGCTAACGTCTTAACCTATTATGAAAGCTTCAAAAAGATCGACCTTAAGCTTTGGACATTAATGAAGCACAAACAAAACACAACAAATGTGGGTATAACATAGCCCACTTTTCCAAAGTTATGTTAATCTTGACTAACGGACACACACATTCAAATATCATTGATTAAGACCAAATAAGCTCAGAGCTTTGACGACCTGAAATTTTATATAACCTGCGGGAGTGGCACCGCCCACTTTTCCAAAACTATATATAGCCTATGCCGTACCCAGTTAACTTCGGAACCTATTATGAAAGTGTCAAAGAGATCGACTATAAACCTTGTACATTAATGAAGCACAAACAAAACACAACAACTGTGGTAATGACAAAGCCCACTTTTCCAAAATTATTTAAATCTTGACTAAAGGACACGTATATATCCAAATATCATTGATTAAGACCAAATAAGTTCAGAGATATGACGACCTGGAATTTTATATAGCCTGCGGGAGTTGCACCGCCCACTTTTCCAAAACTATATATAGCCTATGCCGTACCCAGTTAACTTCGGAACCTATTATGAAAATGTCAAAGAGATCGACTATAAACCTTGGACATTAATGAAGCACAAACAAAACACAACAAATGTGGTCATGACATAGCCCACTTTTCCAAAACTATATAGCCTATGTCGTACCCAGCAACCTTCTGAACCTATAATGAAAGTTTCAAATAGATCGGCTTTAGGCTTTGGACATTAATGAAGCACAAACAAAACCGTTATGTGGGTATGAAATAGCCCACTTTTCCAAAATTATTTTAATCTTGACTAAAGGACACGTATATATCCAAATATCATCGAAGTAAAACAAATAATCTCAGAGCTTTGACGACCTGAAATTTTATATAACCTGCGGGAGTGGCACCGCCCACTTTCCAAAACTATATATAACCTGTGCCGTACCTAGCAAACTTCTGAACCTATCGTGAAAGTGTCATAGAAATGGACCATAAACCTTGGACATCAACACAACAAATGTGGGTATAACATAGCCCACTTTTCCAAAGTTATGTTAATCTTGACTAACGGACACACACATTCAAATATCATTGATTAAGACCAAATAAGCTCAGAGCTTTGACGACCTGAACATTTGTATAACCTGCGGGAGTGGCACCGCCCACTTTCCAAAACTATATATAGCCTATGCCGTACCCAGCTAACTTCTGAACCTATTATGAAAGTTTCAAAGAAATACTCTATAAACTTTGGTCAATAATGAAGCGCAAACAAAAACCAACAAATGTGGGCATGACAAAGCCCACTTTTCCAAAATTATTTAAATCTTGACTAAAGGACACGTATATATCCAAATATCATTGATTAAGACCAAATAAGTTCAGAGATATGACGACCTGGAATTTTATATAGCCTGCGGGAGTTGCACCGCCCACTTTTCCAAAACTATATATAGCCTATGCCGTACCCAGTTAACTTCGGAACCTATTATGAAAATGTCAAAGAGATCGACTATAAACCTTGGACATTAATGAAGCACAAACAAAACACAACAAATGTGGTCATGACATAGCCCACTTTTCCAAAACTATATAGCCTATGTCGTACCCAGCAACCTTCTGAACCTATAATGAAAGTTTCAAATAGATCGGCTTTAGGCTTTGGACATTAATGAAGCACAAACAAAACCGTTATGTGGGTATGAAATAGCCCACTTTTCCAAAATTATTTTAATCTTGACTAAAGGACACGTATATATCCAAATATCATCGAAGTAAAACAAATAATCTCAGAGCTTTGACGACCTGAAATTTTATATAACCTGCGGGAGTGGCACCGCCCACTTTCCAAAACTATATATAACCTGTGCCGTACCTAGCAAACTTCTGAACCTATCGTGAAAGTGTCATAGAAATGGACCATAAACCTTGGACATCAACACAACAAATGTGGGTATAACATAGCCCACTTTTCCAAAGTTATGTTAATCTTGACTAACGGACACACACATTCAAATATCATTGATTAAGACCAAATAAGCTCAGAGCTTTGACGACCTGAACATTTGTATAACCTGCGGGAGTGGCACCGCCCACTTTCCAAAACTATATATAGCCTATGCCGTACCCAGCTAACTTCTGAACCTATTATGAAAGTTTCAAAGAAATACTCTATAAACTTTGGTCAATAATGAAGCGCAAACAAAAACCAACAAATGTGGGCATGACAAAGCCCACTTTTCCAAAATTATTTAAATCTTGACTAACGGACACGTATATATCCAAATATCATTGATTAAGACCAAATAAGTTCAGAGTTATGACGACCTGGAATTTTATATAGCCTGCGGGAGTGGCACCGCCCACTTTTCCAAAACTATATATAGCCTATGCCGTACCCAGTTAACTTCGGAACCTATTATGAAAGTGTCAAAGAGATCGACTATAAACCTTGGACATTAATGAAGCACAAACAAAACACAACAAATGTGGTAATGACAAAGCCCACTTTTCCAAAATTATTTAAATCTTGACTAAAGGACACGTATATATCCAAATATCATTGATTAAGACCAAATAAGTTCAGAGTTATGACGACCTGAAATTTTATATATCCTGCGGGAGTGGCACCGCCGACTTTTCCAAAACTATATATATCCTATGCCATACCCTGCGAACTTCTGAACCTATTATAAAAGTTTCAAAGAGATCGACTATAAACTTTGGACATTAATGAAGCACAAACAAAACACAACAAATGTGGGCATGGCACCGCCCACTTTTCCAAAGTTATGTAAATCTTCACTCAAGGACACATATATCCAAATATCGTTGATTTAGACCAAATTAGTTCAGAGTTACGACGAATTGAAATTTATTATAGCCTGGGCGTGTCACCGCCCACTTTTCCAAAACTATATAACCTATGTCGTACCCAGCGACCTTCTGAACCTATAATGAAAGTTTCAAATAGATCGACTTTAAGCTTTGGACATTAACTAAGCACAAACAAAACACAACAAATGTGGGTATGACATAGCCCACTTTTCCAAAATTATTTAAATCTTGACTAAAGGACACGGATATATCCAAATATCATCGATTTAGACCAAATAAGCTCAGAGCTGTGACGACCTGAAAATTTGTATAACCTGCGGGAGTAGCACCGCCACTTTCCAAAACTATATATAGCCTGTGCCGTACCTAGCAAACTTTTGAACCTATCTTGAAAGTTTTATAGAAATGGACTATAAACCTTGGACATTAATGAAGCGCAAACAAAAACCAACAAATGTGGGCATGACAAAGCCCACTTTTCCAAAATTATTTAAATCTTGACTAACGGACACGTATATATCCAAATATCGTTGATTAAGACCAAATAAGTTCAGAGTTATGACGACCTGGAATTTTATATAGCCTGCGGGAGTGGCACCGCCCACTTTTCCAAAACTATATATAGCCTATGCCGTACCCAGTTAACTTCGGAACCTATTATGAAAGTTTCAAAGAGATCGACTATAAACCTTGAACATTAATGAAGCACAAACAAAACACAACAAATGTGGTAATGACAAAGCCCACTTTTAAAAAAATTATTTAAGTCTTGACTAAAGGACACGTATATATCCAAATATCATTGATTAAGACCAAATAACTTCCGAGTTATGACGACCTGGAATTTCATATAGCCTGCGGGAGTGGCACCGCCCACTTTTCCAAAACTATATATAGCCTATGCCATACCCTGCGAACTTCTGAACCTATTATAAAAGTTTCAAAGAGATCGACTATAAACTTTGGACATTAATGAAGCACAAACAAAACACAACAAATGTGGGCATGGCACCGCCCACTTTTCCAAAGTTATGTAAATCTTCATTCAAGGACACATGTATCCAAATATCGTTGATTTAGACCAAATTAGTTCAGAGTTACGACGAATTGAAATTTAATATAGCCTGGGCGTTTCACCGCCCACTTTTACAAAACTATAACGCCTACGTCGTACCCAGCGACCTTCTGAACCTATATTGAAAGTTTCAAATAGATCGACTTTAAGCTTTGGACATTAACGAAGCACAAACAAAACACAAGAAATGTGGGTATGACATAGCGCACTTTTCCAAAATTATTTAAACTTGCCTAAAGGACACGGATATATCCAAATATCATCGATTTAGACCAAATAGACTCAGCGCTATGACGACCTGAAAATTTGTATAACCTGCGGGAGTGGCAATGCCCACTTTCCAAAACTATATATAGCCTATGCCGTACCTAGCAAACTTCTGAACCTATCGTGAAAGTTTCATAGAAATGGACTATAAACCTTGGACATTAATGAAGCACAAACACAACAAATGTGGTCATGGCACATCCCACTTTTCCAAAATTATTTAAATCTTGACTAAAGGACAAGTATACTCGTATATCCAAATATACTCGTAAGACCAAATAAGCTCAGAGCTATGACGACCTGAAATTTTATATAGCCTGGAGTCGTGGCCCAGTCCACTTTTCCAAAACTATATATAGCCTATGCCATACCCACCGAACTTTTGAACCTATTATGAAAGTTTCAAAAAAATACTCTATAAACTTTGGTCATTAATGAAGCACAAAGAAAACACAACAAATGTGGGTATGGCACAGCCCACTTTTCCAAATTGTTTAAATCTTGACTAAAGGACACGTATGTATCCAAATATCATTGACTTAGACCAAATTAGTTCAGAGTTATGACAAACTGAATTGTTATATAACCTGCGGGAGTGGCACCGCCCACTTTCCAAAACTATATAGAGCCTATGCCGTACCCAGCTAACTTCTGAACCTATTATGAAAGTTTCAAAGAGATACTCTATAAACTTTGGTCAATAATGAAGCACAAACAAAAACCAACAAATGTGGGCATGACATAGCCCACTTTTCCAAAACTATATAGCCTATGTCGTACCCAGCGACCTTCTAAACCTATAATGAAAGTTTCAAATAGATCGGCTTTAGGCTTTGGACATTAATGAGGCACAAACAAAACCGTTATGTGGGTATGACATAGCCCACTTTTCCAAAATTATTTTAATCTTGACTAAAGGACACATATATATTCAAATAT
Organism: Merzomyia westermanni; assembly: GCA_949987695.1. Classification (NCBI taxonomy): domain Eukaryota; kingdom Metazoa; phylum Arthropoda; class Insecta; order Diptera; family Tephritidae; genus Merzomyia; species Merzomyia westermanni. Next base: position 130,378,261 of record OX465292.1, on the reverse strand, counting down.
CATTGATTAAGACCAAATAAGTTTAGAGTTATGACGACCTGGAATTTTATATAGCCTGCGGAAGTGGCACCGCCCACTTTTCCAAAACTATATATAGCCTATGCCGTACCCAGCTAACGTCTGAACCTATTATGAAAGCTTCAAAAAGATCGACCTTAAGCTTTGGACATTAATGAAGCACAAACAAAACACAACAAATGTGGGTATAACATAGCCCACTTTTCCAAAGTTATGTTAATCTTGACTAACGGACACACACATTCAAATATCATTGATTAAGACCAAATAAGCTCAGAGCTTTGACGACCTGAAATTTTATATAACCTGCGGGAGTGGCACCGCCCACTTTTCCAAAACTATATATAGCCTATGCCGTACCCAGTTAACTTCGGAACCTATTATGAAAGTGTCAAAGAGATCGACTATAAACCTTGTACATTAATGAAGCACAAACAAAACACAACAACTGTCGTAATGACAAAGCCCACTTTTCCAAAATTATTTAAATCTTGACTAAAGGACACGTATATATCCAAATATCATTGATTAAGACCAAATAAGTTCAGAGTTATGACGACCTGGAATTTTATATAGCCTGCGGGAGTTGCACCGCCCACTTTTCCAAAACTATATATAGCCTATGCCGTACCCGGCTAACTTCGGAACCTATTATGAAAATGTCAAAGAGATCGACTATAAACCTTGGACATTAATGAAGCACAAACAAAACACAACAAATGTGGTCATGACATAGCCCACTTTTCCAAAACTATATAGCCTATGTCGTACCCAGCGACCTTCTGAACCTATAATGAAAGTTTCAAATAGATCGGCTTTAGGCTTTGGACATTAATGAAGCACAAACAAAACACAACAAATGTGGGTATAACATAGCCCACTTTTCCAAAGTTATGTTAATCTTGACTAACGGACACACACATTCAAATATCATTGATTAAGACCAAATAAGCTCAGAGCTTTGACGACCTGAAGTTTTATATAACCTGCGGGAGTGGCACCGCCCACTTTTCCAAAACTATATATAGCCTATGCCGTACCCAGTTAACTTCGGAACCTATTATGAAAGTGTCAAAGAGATCGACTATAAACCTTGTACATTAATGAAGCACAAACAAAACACAACAACTGTGGTAATGACAAAGCCCACTTTTCCAAAATTATTTAAATCTTGACTAAAGGACACGTATATATCCAAATATCATTGATTAAGACCAAATAAGTTCAGAGTTATGACGACCTGGAATTTTATATAGCCTGCGGGAGTTGCACCGCCCACTTTTCCAAAACTATATATAGCCTATGCCGTACCCAGTTAACTTCGGAACCTATTATGAAAATGTCAAAGAGATCGACTATAAACCTTGGACATTAATGAAGCACAAACAAAACACAACAAATGTGGTCATGACATAGCCCACTTTTCCAAAGCTATATAGCCTATGTCGTACCCAGCGACCTTCTAAACCTATAATGAAAGTTTCAAATAGATCGGCTTTAGGCTTTGGACATTAATGAAGCACAAACAAAACCGTTATGTGGGCCCACTTTTCCAAAATTATTTTAATCTTGACTAAAGGACACGTATATATCCAAATATCATCGAAGTAGACCAAATAAGCTCAGAGCTTTGACGACCTGAAATTTTATATAACCTGCGGGAGTGGCACCGCCCACTTTCCAAAACTATATATAGCCTGTGCCGTACCTAGCAAACTTCTGAACCTATCGTGAAAGTGTCATAGAAATGGACCATAAACCTTGGATATTAATGAAGCACAAACAAAACACAACAAATGTGGGTATAACATAGCCCACTTTTCCAAAGTTATGTTAATCTTGACTAACGGACACATACATTCAAATATCATTGATTAAGACCAAATAAGTTCAGAGTTATGACGACCTGGAATTTTATATAGCCCGCGGGAGTGGCACCGCCCACTTTTCCAAAACTATATATAGCCTATGCCGTACCCAGTTAACTTCGGAACCTATTATGAAAGTGTCAAAGAGATCGACTATAAACCTTGGACATTAATGAAGCACAAACAAAACACAACAAATGTGGTAATGACAAAGCCCACTTTTGCAAAATTATTTAAATCTTGACTAAAGGACACGTATATATCCAAATATCATTGATTAAGACCAAATAAGTTCAGAGTTATGACGACCTGAAATTTTATATATCCTGCGGGAGTGGCACCGCCGACTTTTCCAAAACTATATATATCCTATGCCATACCCTGCGAACTTCTGAACCTATTATAAAAGTTTCAAAGAGATCGACTATAAACTTTGGACATTAATGAAGCACAAACAAAACACAACAAATGTGGGCATGGCACCGCCCACTTTTCCAAAGTTATGTAAATCTTCACTCAAGGACACATATATCCAAATATCGTTGATTTAGACCAAATTAGTTCAGAGTTACGACGAATTGAAATTTAATATAGCCTGGGCGTGTCACCGCCCACTTTTCCAAAACTATATAACCTATGTCGTACCCAGCGACCTTCTGAACCTATAATGAAAGTTTCAAATAGATCGACTTTAAGCTTTGGACATTAACTAAGCACAAACAAAACACAACAAATGTGGGTATGACATAGCCCACTTTTCCAAAATTATTTAAATCTTGACTAAAGGACACGGATATATCCAAATATCATCGATTTAGACCAAATAAGCTCAGAGCTGTGACGACCTGAAAATTTGTATAACCTGCGGGAGTGGCACCGCCCACTTTCCAAAACTATATATAGCCTGTGCCGTACCTAGCAAACTTTTGAACCTATCTTGAAAGTTTTATAGAAATGGACTATAAACCTTGGACATTAATGAAGCACAAACAAAACACAACAAATGTGGGCATGGCACATCCCACTTTTCCAAAATTATTTAGATCTTGACGAAAGGACACGTATATATCCAAATATCATTGATTTAGACCAAATAAGGTCAGAGTTATGACGACCTGGAATTTTATATAGCCTGCGGGAGTGGCACCGCCCACTTTTCCAAAACTATATATAGCCTATGCCGTACCCAGTTAACTTCGGAACCTATTATGAAAGTGTCAAAGAGATCGACTATAAACCTTGAACATTAATGAAGCACAAACAAAACACAACAAATGTGGTAATGACAAAGCCCACTTTTAAAAAAATTATTTAAGTCTTGACTAAAGGACACGTATATATCCAAATATCATTGATTAAGACCAAATAACTTCCGAGTTATGACGACCTGGAATTTCATATAGCCTGCGGGAGTGGCACCGCCCACTTTTCCAAAACTATATATAGCCTATGCCATACCCTGCGAACTTCTGAACCTATTATAAAAGTTTCAAAGAGATCGACTATAAACTTTGGACATTAATGAAGCACAAACAAAACACAACAAATGTGGGCATGGCACCGCCCACTTTTCCAAAGTTATGTAAATCTTCATTCAAGGACACGTATCCAAATATCGTTGATTTAGACCAAATTAGTTCAGAGTTACGACGAATTGAAATTTAATATAGCCTGGGCGTTTCACCGCCCACTTTTACAAAACTATATCGCCTACGTCGTACCCAGCGACCTTCTGAACCTATATTGAAAGTTTCAAATAGATCGACTTTAAGCTTTGGACATTAACGAAGCACAAACAAAACACAAGAAATGTGGGTATGACATAGCGCACTTTTCCAAAATTATTTAAACTTGCCTAAAGGACACGGATATATCCAAATATCATCGATTTAGACCAAATAGACTCAGCGCTATGACGACCTGAAAATTTGTATAACCTGCGGGAGTGGCAATGCCCACTTTCCAAAACTATATATAGCCTATGCCGTACCTAGCAAACTTCTGAACCTATCGTGAAAGTTTCATAGAAATGGACTATAAACCTTGGACATTAATGAAGCACAAACACAACAAATGTGGGCATGGCACATCCCACTTTTCCAAAATTATTTAAATCTTGACTAAAGGACAAGTATACTCGTATATCCAAATATACTCGTAAGACCAAATAAGCTCAGAGCTATGACGACCTGAAATTTTATATAGCCTGGAGTCGTGGCCCAGTCCACTTTTCCAAAACTATATATAGCCTATGCCATACCCACCGAACTTTTGAACCTATTATGAAAGTTTCAAAAAAATACTCTATAAACTTTGGTCATTAATGAAGCACAAAGAAAACACAACAAATGTGGGTATGGCACAGCCCACTTTTCCAAATTGTTTAAATCTTGACTAAAGGACACGTATGTATCCAAATATCATTGACTTAGACCAAATTAGTTCAGAGTTATGACAAATTGAATTGTTATATAACCTGCGGGAGTGGCACCGCCCACTTTCCAAAACTATATAGAGCCTATGCCGTACCCAGCTAACTTCTGAACCTATTATGAAAGTTTCAAAGAGATACTCTATAAACTTTGGTCAATAATGAAGCACAAACAAAAACCAACAAATGTGGGCATGACATAGCCCACTTTTCCAAAACTATATAGCCTATGTCGTACCCAGCGACCTTCTAAACCTATAATGAAAGTTTCAAATAGATCGGCTTTAGGCTTTGGACATTAATGAAGCACAAACAAAACCGTTATGTGGGTATGACATAGCCCACTTTTCCAAAATTATTTTAATCTTGACTAAAGGACACATATATATTCAAATATCATTGATTAAGACCAAATAAGTTTAGAGTTATGACGACCTAGAATTTTATATAGCCTGCGGGAGTGGCACCGCCCACTTTTCCAAAACTATATATAGCCTATGCCGTACCCAGCTAACGTCTGAACCTATTATGAAAGCTTCAAAAAGATCGACCTTAAGCTTTGGACATTAATGAAGCACAAACAAAACACAACAAATGTGGGTATAACATAGCCCACTTTTCCAAAGTTATGTTAATCTTGACTAACGGACACACACATTCAAATATCATTGATTAAGACCAAATAAGCTCAGAGCTTTGACGACCTGAAATTTTATATAACCTGCGGGAGTGGCACCGCCCACTTTTCCAAAACTATATATAGCCTATGCCGTACCCAGTTAACTTCGGAACCTATTATGAAAGTGTCAAAGAGATCGACTATAAACCTTGTACATTAATGAAGCACAAACAAAACACAACAACTGTCGTAATGACAAAGCCCACTTTTCCAAAATTATTTAAATCTTGACTAAAGGACACGTATATATCCAAATATCATTGATTAAGACCAAATAAGTTCAGAGTTATGACGACCTTGAATTTTATATAGCCTGCGGGAGTTGCACCGCCCACTTTTCCAAAACTATATATAGCCTATGCCGTACCCGGCTAACTTCGGAACCTATTATGAAAATGTCAAAGAGATCGACTATAAACCTTGGACATTAATGAAGCACAAACAAAACACAACAAATGTGGTCATGACATAGCCCACTTTTCCAAAACTATATAGCCTATGTCGTACCCAGCGACCTTCTGAACCTATAATGAAAGTTTCAAATAGATCGGCTTTAGGCTTTGGACATTAATGAAGCACAAACAAAACACAACAAATGTGGGTATAACATAGCCCACTTTTCCAAAGTTATGTTAATCTTGACTAACGGACACACACATTCAAATATCATTGATTAAGACCAAATAAGCTCAGAGCTTTGACGACCTGAAGTTTTATATAACCTGCGGGAGTGGCACCGCCCACTTTTCCAAAACTATATATAGCCTATGCCGTACCCAGTTAACTTCGGAACCTATTATGAAAGTGTCAAAGAGATCGACTATAAACCTTGTACATTAATGAAGCACAAACAAAACACAACAACTGTGGTAATGACAAAGCCCACTTTTCCAAAATTATTTAAATCTTGACTAAAGGACACGTATATATCCAAATATCATTGATTAAGACCAAATAAGTTCAGAGTTATGACGACCTGGAATTTTATATAGCCTGCGGGAGTTGCACCGCCCACTTTTCCAAAACTATATATAGCCTATGCCGTACCCAGTTAACTTCGGAACCTATTATGAAAATGTCAAAGAGATCGACTATAAACCTTGGACATTAATGAAGCACAAACAAAACACAACAAATGTGGTCATGACATAGCCCACTTTTCCAAAGCTATATAGCCTATGTCGTACCCAGCGACCTTCTAAACCTATAATGAAAGTTTCAAATAGATCGGCTTTAGGCTTTGGACATTAATGAAGCACAAACAAAACCGTTATGTGGGTATGACATAGCCCACTTTTCCAAAATTATTTTAATCTTGACTAAAGGACACGTATATATCCAAATATCATCGAAGTAGACCAAATAAGCTCAGAGCTTTGACGACCTGAAATTTTATATAACCTGCGGGAGTGGCACCGCCCACTTTCCAAAACTATATATAGCCTGTGCCGTACCTAGCAAACTTCTGAACCTATCGTGAAAGTGTCATAGAAATGGACCATAAACCTTGGACATTAATGAAGCACAAACAAAACACAACAAATGTGGGTATAACATAGCCCACTTTTCCAAAATTATTTTAATCTTGACTAAAGGACACGGATATATCCAAATATCATCGATTTAGACCAAATAAGCTCAGAGCTGTGACGACCTGAAAATTTGTATAACCTGCGGGAGTGGCACCGCCCACTTTCCAAAACTATATATAGCCTGTGCCGTACCTAGCAAACTTTTGAACCTATCTTGAAAGTTTTATAGAAATGGACTATAAACCTTGGACATTAATGAAGCACAAACAAAACACAACAAATGTGGGCATGGCACATCCCACTTTTCCAAAATTATTTAGATCTTGCCGAAAGGACACGTATATATCCAAATATCATTGATTTAGACCAAATAAGGTCAGAGCTTTGACGACCTGAAATTTTATATAACCTGCGGGAGTGGCACCGACCAGTTTTCCAAAACTATATATAGCCTATGCCGTACCCAGTTAACTTCGGAACCTATTATGAAAGTGTCAAAGAGATCGACTATAAACCTTGTACATTAATGAAGCACAAACAAATCAACAAATGTGGGTATGACATAGCCCACTTTTCAAAAATTATTTAAATCTTGACTAAAGGACACTTATATATCCAAGTATCATTGATTTAGACCAAATAAGCTCAGAGCTATGACGACCTGAAAATTTGGATTACCTGCGGGAGTGGCACCGCCCACTTTTTCAAAACTATATATAACCTGTGCCGTACCTAGCAAACTTCTGAACCTATCGTGAAAGTTTCATAGAAATGGACTATAAACTTTGGACCTTAATGAAGTACAAACAAAACACAACAAATGTGGGAATGACAAAGCCCACTTTACCAAAATTATTTAAATCTTGGCTAAAGGACACGTATATATCCAAATATCATTGATTTAGACCAAATAAGCTCAGAGCTTTGACGACCTGAAATTTTATATAACCTGCGGGAGTGGCACCGCCCACTTTCCCAATCTATATATAGCCTGTGCCGTACCTAGCAAACTTCTGAACCTATCGTGAAAGTTTCATAGAAATGGACTATAAACTTTGGACCTTAATGAAGTACAAACAAAACACAACAAATGTGGGAATGACAAAGCCCACTTTACCAAAATTATTTAAATCTTGGCTAAAGGACACGTATATATCCAAATATCATCGATTTAGACCAAATAAGCTCAGAGCTGTGACGACCTGAAAATTTGTATAACCTGCGGGAGTGGCACCGCCCACTTTCCAAAACTATATATAGCCTGTGCCTGCCGTACCTAGCAAACCTCTGAACCTATCGTGAAAGTTTCATAGAAATGGACTATAAACTTTAGACCTTAATGAAGTACAAACAAAACACAACAAATGTGGGAATGACAAAGCCCACTTTACCAAAATTATTCAAATCTTGGCTAAAGGACACGTATATACCCAAGTATCATTGATTTAGACCAAATAAGCTCAGAGCTATGACGACCTGAAAATTTGGATTACCTGCGGGAGTGGCACCGCCCACTTTTTCGAAACTATATATAGCCTGTGCCGTACCTAGCAAACTTCTGAACCTATCGTGAAAGTTTCATAGAAATGGACTATAAACTTTGGACCTTAATGAAGTACAAACAAAACACAACAAATGTGGGAATGACAAAGCCCACTTTACCAAAATTATTTAAATCTTGGCTAAAGGACACGTATATATCCAAATATCATTGATTTAGACCAAATAAGCTCAGAGCTTTGACGACCTGAAATTTTATATAACCTGCGGGAGTGGCACCGCCCACTTTCCCAATCTATATATAGCCTGTGCCGTACCTAGCAAACTTCTGAACCTATCTTGAAAGTTTCATAGAAATGGACTATAAACTTTGGACATTAATCAAGCACAAACAAAACAACAAATGTGGGTATGACATAGCCCACTTTTCCAAAATTATTTAAATCTTGGCTAAAGGACACGTATATATCCAAATATCATCGATTTAGACCAAATATGCTCAGAGCTTTGACGACCTGAAATTTTATATAACCTGCGGGAGTGGCACCGCCCACTTTCCAAATCTATATATAGCCTGTGCCGTACCTAGCACACTTCTGAACCTATCGTGAAAGTTTCATAGAAATGGACTATAAACTTTGGACCTTAATGAAGTACAAACAAAACACAACAAATGTGGGAATGACAAAGCCGACTTTACCAAAATTATTTAAATCTTGGCTAAAGGACACGTATATATCCAAATATCATTGATTTAGACCAAATAAGCTCAGAGCTTTGACGACCTGAAATTTTATATAACCTGCGGGAGTGGCACCGCCCACTTTCCCAATCTATATATAGCCCGTGCCGTACCTAGCAAACTATTGAACCTATCGTGAAAGTTTCATAGAAATGGACTATAAACTTTGGACCTTAATGAAGTACAAACAAAACACAACAAATGTGGGAATGACAAAGCCCACTTTACCAAAATTATTTAAATCTTGGCTAAAGGACACGTATATATCCAAATATCATTGATTTAGACCAAATAAGTTCAGAGTTATGACGACCTGAAATTTTATATATCCTGCGGGAGTGGCACCGCCGACTTTTCCAAAACTATATATATCCTATGCCATACCCTGCGAACTTCTGAACCTATTATAAAAGTTTGAAAGAGATCGACTATAAACTTTGGACATTAATGAAGCACAAACAAAACACAACAAATGTGGGCATGGCACCGCCCACTTTTCCAAAGTTATGTAAATCTTCACTCAAGGACACATATATCCAAATATCGTTGATTTAGACCAAATTAGTTCAGAGTTACGACGAATTGAAATTTAATATAGCCTGGGCGTGTCACCGCCCACTTTTCCAAAACTATATAACCTATGTCGTACCCAGCGACCTTCTGAACCTATAATGAAAGTTTCAAATAGATCGACTTTAAGCTTTGGACATTAACTAAGCACAAACAAAACACATCAAATGTGGGTATGACATAGCCCACTTTTCCAAAATTATTTAAATCTTGACTAAAGGACACGGATATATCCAAATATCATCGATTTAGACCAAATAAGCTCAGAGCTGTGACGACCTGAAAATTTGTATAACCTGCGGGAGTGGCACCGCCCACTTTCCAAAACTATATATAGCCTGTGCCGTACCTAGCAAACTTTTGAACCTATCTTGAAAGTTTTATAGAAATGGACTATAAACCTTGGACATTAATGAAGCACAAACAAAACACAACAAATGTGGGCATGGCACATCCCACTTTTCCAAAATTATTTAGATCTTGACGAAAGGACACGTATATATCCAAATATCATTGATTTAGACCAAATAAGGTCAGAGCTTTGACGACCTGAAATTTTATATAACCTGCGGGAGTGGCACCGACCAGTTTTCCAAAACTATATATAGCCTATGCCGTACCCAGTTAACTTCGGAACCTATTATGAAAGTGTCAAAGAGATCGACTATAAACCTTGGACATTAATGAAGCACAAACAAAACAACAAATGTGGGTATGACATAGCCCACTTTTCAAAAATTATTTAAATCTTGACTAAAGGACACGTATATATCCAAGTATCATTGATTTAGACCAAATAAGCTCAGAGCTATGACGACCTGAAAATTTGGATTACCTGCGGGAGTGGCACCGCCCACTTTTTCAAAACTATATATAGCCTGTGCCGTACCTAGCAAACTTCTGAACCTATCGTGAAAGTTTCATAGAAATGGACTATAAACTTTGGACCTTAATGAAGTACAAACAAAACACAACAAATGTGGGAATGACAAAGCCCACTTTACCAAAATTATTTAAATCTTGGCTAAAGGACACGTATATATCCAAATATCATTGATTTAGACCAAATAAGCTCAGAGCTTTGACGACCTGAAATTTTATATAACCTGCGGGAGTGGCACCGCCCACTTTCCCAATCTATATATAGCCTGTGCCGTACCTAGCAAACTTCTGAACCTATCGTGAAAGTTTCATAGAAATGGACTATAAACTTTGGACCTTAATGAAGTACAAACAAAACACAACAAATGTGGGAATGACAAAGCCCACTTTACCAAAATTATTTAAATCTTGGCTAAAGGACACGTATATATCCAAATATCATTGATTTAGACCAAATAAGCTCAGAGCTTTGACGACCTGAAATTTTATATAACCTGCGGGAGTGGCACCGCCCACTTTCCCAATCTATATATAGCCTGTGCCGTACCTAGCAAACTTCTGAACCTATCGTGAAAGTTTCATAGAAATGGACTATAAACTTTGGACATTAATCAAGCACAAACAAAACAACAAATGTGGGTATGACATAGCCCACTTTTCCAAAATTATTTAAATCTTGGCTAGAGGACACGTATATATCCAAATATCATCGATTTAGACCAAATATGCTCAGAGCTTTGACGACCTGAAATTTTATATAACCTGCGGGAGTGGTACCGCCCACTTTCCAAATCTATATATAGCCTGTGCCGTACCTAGCACACTTCTGAACCTATCGTGAAAGTTTCATAGAAATGGACTATAAACTTTGGACCTTAATGAAGTACAAACAAAACACAACAAATGTGGGAATGACAAAGCCCACTTTACCAAAATTATTTAAATCTTGGCTAAAGGACACGTATATATCCAAATATCATTGATTTAGACCAAATAAGCTCAGAGCTTTGACGACCTGAAATTTTATATAACCTGCGGGAGTGGCACCGCCCACTTTCCCAATCTATATATAGCCCGTGCCGTACCTAGCAAACTATTGAACCTATCGTGAAAGTTCCATAGAAATGGACTATAAACCTTGGACATTAATGAAGCACAAACAAAACACAATAAATGTGGGCATGGCACATCCCACTTTTCCAAAATTATTTAAATCTTGACTAAAGGACACGGATATATCCAAATATCATTGATTTAGACCAAATAAGCTCAGAGCTGTGACGACCTGAAAATTTGTATAACCTGCGGGAGTGGCACCGCCCACTTTTCAAAACTATATATGGCCTGTGCCGTACCTAGCAAACTTCTGAACCTATCGTGAAAGTTTCATAGAAATGGACTATAAACTTTGGACCTTAATGAAGTACAAACAACACACAACAAATGTGATAATGACAAAGCCCACTTTTCCAAAATTATTTAAATCTTGACTAAACGACACGTATATATCCAAATATCATTGACTAACATAGAATAAGTTCAAAGTTATGACGTATTGAAATTTTATATAGCCCTGGGGCATGGCACCGCTCACTTTTCCAAAACTATATATAGCCTATGCCGTACCTAGCGAACTTCTGAACCTATCGTGAAAGTTTCATAGAAATGGACTATAAACTTTGGACCTTAATGAAGTACAAACAAAACACAACAAATGTGGTAATGACGAAGCCCACTTTTCCAAAATTATTTAAATCTTGATTAAAGGACACTTATACATCCAAATATCATTGATTAAGACCAAATAAGTTCAGAGTTATGACGACCTGGAATTTTATATAGCCTGCGGGGGTGGCACCGCCCACTTTTCCAAAACTGTATATAGCCTATGCCGTACCCAGGTAACTTCTGAACCTATTATGAAAGTTTCAAAAAGATCGACCTTAAGCTTAAAGGACACGTATATATCCAAATATCGTTGATTAAGACCAAATAAGTTCAGAGTTATGACGACCTGAAATTTTATATATCCTGCGGGAGTGGCACCGCCGACTTTTCCAAAACTATATATATCCTATGCCATACCCTGCGAACTTCTGAACCTATTATAAAAGTTTCAAAGAGATCGACTATAAACTTTGGACATTAATGAAGCACAAACAAAACACAACAAATGTGGGCATGGCACCGCCCACTTTTCCAAAGTTATGTAAATCTTCACTCAAGGACACATATATCCAAATATCGTTGATTTAGACCAAATTAGTTCAGAGTTACGACGAATTGAAATTTAATATAGCCTGGGCGTTTCACCGCCCACTTTTCCAAAACTATATAACCTATGTCGTACCCAGCACCTTCTGAACCTATAATGAAAGTTTCAAAGAGATCGACTATAAACTTTGGACATTAATGAAGCACAAACAAAACACAACAAATGTGGGTATGACATAGCCCACTTTTCCAAAATTATTTAAATCTTGACTAAAGGACACGGATATATCCAAATATCATCGATTTAGACCAAATAAGCTCAGAGCTGTGACGACCTGAAAATTTGTATAACCTGCGGGAGTAGCACCGCCCACTTTCCAAAACTATATATAGCCTGTGCCGTACCTAGCAAACTTTTGAACCTATCTTGAAAGTTTTATAGAAATGGACTATAAACCTTGGACATTAATGAAGCGCAAACAAAAACCAACAAATGTGGGCATGACAAAGCCCACTTTTCCAAAATTATTTAAATCTTGACTAACGGACACGTATATATCCAAATATCATTGATTAAGACCAAATAAGTTCAGAGTTATGACGACCTGGAATTTTATATAGCCTGCGGGAGTGGCACCGCCCACTTTTCCAAAACTATATATAGCCTATGCCGTACCCAGTTAACTTCGGAACCTATTATGAAAGTGTCAAAGAGATCGACTATAAACCTTGAACATTAATGAAGCACAAACAAAACACAACAAATGTGGTAATGACAAAGCCAACTTTTAAAAAAATTATTTAAGTCTTGACTAAAGGACACGTATATATCCAAATATCATTGATTAAGACCAAATAAGTTCCGAGTTATGACGACCTGGAATTTCATATAGCCTGCGGGAGTGGCACCGCCCACTTTTCCAAAACTATATATAGCCTATGCCATACCCTGCGAACTTCTGAACCTATTATAAAAGTTTCAAAGAGATCGACTATAAACTTTGGACATTAATGAAGCACAAACAAAACACAACAAATGTGGGCATGGCACCGCCCACTTTTCCAAAGTTATGTAAATCTTCATTCAAGGACACATGTATCCAAATATCGTTGATTTAGACCAAATTAGTTCAGAGTTACGACGAATTGAAATTTAATATAGCCTGGGCGTTTCACCGCCCACTTTTACAAAACTATATCGCCTACGTCGTACCCAGCGACCTTCTGAACCTATATTGAAAGTTTCAAATAGATCGACTTTAAGCTTTGGACATTAACGAAGCACAAACAAAACACAAGAAATGTGGGTATGACATAGCGCACTTTTCCAAAATTATTTAAACTTGCCTAAAGGACACGGATATATCCAAATATCATCGATTTAGACCAAATAGACTCAGCGCTATGACGACCTGAAAATTTGTATAACCTGCGGGAGTTGCAATGCCCACTTTCCAAAACTATATATAGCCTATGCCGTACCTAGCAAACTTCTGAACCTATCGTGAAAGTTTCATAGAAAGGGACTATAAACCTTGGACATTAATGAAGCACAAACACAACAAATGTGGGCATGGCACATCCCACTTTTCCAAAATTATTTAAATCTTGACTAAAGGACAAGTATACTCGTATATCCAAATATACTCGTAAGACCAAATAAGCTCAGAGCTATGACGACCTGAAATTTTATATAGCCTGGAGTCGTGGCCCAGTCCACTTTTCCAAAACTATATATAGCCTATGCCATACCCACCGAACTTTTGAACCTATTATGAAAGTTTCAAAAAAATACTCTATAAACTTTGGTCATTAATGAAGCACAAAGAAAACATAACAAATGTGGGTATGGCACAGCCCACTTTTCCAAATTGTTTAAATCTTGACTAAAGGACACGTATGTATCCAAATATCATTGACTTAGACCAAATTAGTTCAGAGTTATGACAAATTGAATTGTTATATAACCTGCGGGAGTGGCACCGCCCACTTTCCAAAACTATATAGAGCCTATGCCGTACCCAGCTAACTTCTGAACCTATTATGAAAGTTTCAAAGAGATACTCTATAAACTTTGGTCAATAATGAAGCACAAACAAAAACCAACAAATGTGGGCATGATAGCCCACTTTTCCAAAACTATATAGCCTATGTCGTACCCAGCGACCTTCTAAACCTATAATGAAAGTTTCAAATAGATCGGCTTTAGGCTTTGGACATTAATGAAGCACAAACAAAACCGTTATGTGGGTATGACATAGCCCACTTTTCCAAAATTATTTTAATCTTGACTAAAGGACACATATATATTCAAATATCATTGATTAAGACCAAATAAGTTCAGAGTTATGACGACCTGGAATTTTATATAGCCTGCGGGAGTGGCACCGCCCACTTTTCCAAAACTATATATAGCCTATGCCGTACCCAGCTAACGTCTGAACCTATTATGTAAGCTTCAAAAAGATCGACCTTAAGCTTTGGACATTAATGAAGCACAAACAAAACACAACAAATGTGGGTATAACATAGCCCACTTTTCCAAAGTTATGTTAATCTTGACTAACGGACACACACATTCAAATATCATTGATTAAGACCAAATAAGCTCAGAGCTTTGACGACCTGAAATTTTATATAACCTGCGGGAGTGGCACCGCCCACTTTTCCAAAACTATATATAGCCTATGCCGTACCCAGTTAACTTCGGAACCTATTATGAAAGTGTCAAAGAGATCGACTATAAACCTTGTACATTAATGAAGCACAAACAAAACACAACAACTGTGGTAATGACAAAGCCCACTTTTCCAAAATTATTTAAATCTTGACTAAAGGACACGTATATATCCAAATATCATTGATTAAGACCAAATAAGTTCAGAGTTATGACGACCTGGAATTTTATATAGCCTGCGGGAGTTGCAGCGCCCACTTTTCCAAAACTATATATAGCCTATGCCGTACCCAGCTAACTTCGGAACCTATTATGAAAATGTCAAAGAGATCGACTATAAACCTTGGACATTAATGAAGCACAAACAAAACACAACAAATGTGGTCATGACATAGCCCACTTTTCCAAAACTATATAGCCTATGTCGTACCCAGCGACCTTCTGAACCTATAATGAAAGTTTCAAATAGATCGGCTTTAGGCTTTGGACATTAATGAAGCACAAACAAAACACAACAAATGTGGGTATAACATAGCCCACTTTTCCAAAGTTATGTTAATCTTGACTAACGGACACACACATTCAAATATCATTGATTAAGACCAAATAAGCTCAGAGCTTTGACGACCTGAAGTTTTATATAACCTGCGGGAGTGGCACCGCCCACTTTTCCAAAACTATATATAGCCTATGCCGTACCCAGTTAACTTCGGAACCTATTATGAAAGTGTCAAAGAGATCGACTATAAACCTTGTACATTAATGAAGCACAAACAAAACACAACAACTGTGGTAATGACAAAGCCCACTTTTCCAAAATTATTTAAATCTTGACTAAAGGACACGTATATATCCAAATATCATTGATTAAGACCAAATAAGTTCAGAGTTATGACGACCTGGAATTTTATATAGCCTGCGGGAGTTGCACCGCCCACTTTTCCAAAACTATATATAGCCTATGCCGTACCCAGCTAACTTCGGAACCTATTATGAAAATGTCAAAGAGATCGACTATAAACCTTGGACATTAATGAAGCACAAACAAAACACAACAAATGTGGTCATGACATAGCCCACTTTTCGAAAACTATATAGCCTATGCCGTACCTAGCGAACTTCTGAACCTATCGTGAAAGTTTCATAGAAATGGACTATAAACTTTGGACCTTAATGAAGTACAAACAAAACACAACAAATGTGGTAATGACGAAGCCCACTTTTCCAAAATTATTTAAATCTTGATTAAAGGACACTTATACATCCAAATATCATTGATTAAGACCAAATAAGTTCAGAGTTATGACGACCTGGAATTTTATATAGCCTGCGGGGGTGGCACCGCCCACTTTTCCAAAACTGTATATAGCCTATGCCGTACCCAGGTAACTTCTGAACCTATTATGAAAGTTTCAAAAAGATCGACCTTAAGCTTAAAGGACACGTATATATCCAAATATCATTGATTAAGACCAAATAAGTTCAGAGTTATGACGACCTGAAATTTTATATATCCTGCGGGAGTGGCACCGCCGACTTTTCCAAAACTATATATATCCTATGCCATACCCTGCGAACTTCTGAACCTATTATAAAAGTTTCAAAGAGATCGACTATAAACTTTGGACATTAATGAAGCACAAACAAAACACAACAAATGTGGGCATGGCACCGCCCACTTTTCCAAAGTTATGTAAATCTTCACTCAAGGACACATATATCCAAATATCGTTGATTTAGACCAAATTAGTTCAGAGTTACGACGAATTGAAATTTAATATAGCCTGGGCGTTTCACCGCCCACTTTTCCAAAACTATATAACCTATGTCGTACCCAGCACCTTCTGAACCTATAATGAAAGTTTCAAATAGATCGACTTTAAGCTTTGGACATTAACTAAGCACAAACAAAACACAACAAATGTGGGTATGACATAGCCCACTTTTCCAAAATTATTTAAATCTTGACTAAAGGACACGGATATATCCAAATATCATCGATTTAGACCAAATAAGCTCAGAGCTGTGACGACCTGAAAATTTGTATAACCTGCGGGAGTAGCACCGCCCACTTTCCAAAACTATATATAGCCTGTGCCGTACCTAGCAAACTTTTGAACCTATCTTGAAAGTTTTATAGAAATGGACTATAAACCTTGGACATTAATGAAGCGCAAACAAAAACCAACAAATGTGGGCATGACAAAGCCCACTTTTCCAAAATTATTTAAATCTTGACTAACGGACACGTATATATCCAAATATCATTGATTAAGACCAAATAAGTTCAGAGTTATGACGACCTGGAATTTTATATAGCCTGCGGGAGTGGCACCGCCCACTTTTCCAAAACTATATATAGCCTATGCCGTACCCAGTTAACTTCGGAACCTATTATGAAAGTGTCAAAGAGATCGACTATAAACCTTGAACATTAATGAAGCACAAACAAAACACAACAAATGTGGTAATGACAAAGCCCACTTTTAAAAAAATTATTTAAGTCTTGACTAAAGGACACGTATATATCCAAATATCATTGATTAAGACCAAATAAGTTCCGAGTTATGACGACCTGGAATTTCATATAGCCTGCGGGAGTGGCACCGCCCACTTTTCCAAAACTATATATAGCCTATGCCATACCCTGCGAACTTCTGAACCTATTATAAAAGTTTCAAAGAGATCGACTATAAACTTTGGACATTAATGAAGCACAAAGAAAACACAACAAATGTGGGCATGGCACCGCCCACTTTTCCAAAGTTATGTAAATCTTCATTCAAGGACACATGTATCCAAATATCGTTGATTTAGACCAAATTAGTTCAGAGTTACGACGAATTGAAATTTAATATAGCCTGGGCGTTTCACCGCCCACTTTTACAAAACTATATCGCCTACGTCGTACCCAGCGACCTTCTGAACCTATATTGAAAGTTTCAAATAGATCGACTTTAAGCTTTGGACATTAACGGAGCACAAACAAAACACAAGAAATGTGGGTATGACATAGCGCACTTTTCCAAAATTATTTAAACTTGCCTAAAGGACACGGATATATCCAAATATCATCGATTTAGACCAAATAGACTCAGCGCTATGACGACCTGAAAATTTGTATAACCTGCGGGAGTTGCAATGCCCACTTTCCAAAACTATATATAGCCTATGCCGTACCTAGCAAACTTCTGAACCTATCGTGAAAGTTTCATAGAAAGGGACTATAAACCTTGGACATTAATGAAGCACAAACACAACAAATGTGGGCATGGCACATCCCACTTTTCCAAAATTATTTAAATCTTGACTAAAGGACAAGTATACTCGTATATCCAAATATACTCGTAAGACCAAATAAGCTCAGAGCTATGACGACCTGAAATTTTATATAGCCTGGAGTCGTGGCCCAGTCCACTTTTCCAAAACTATATATAGCCTATGCCATACCCACCGAACTTTTGAACCTATTATGAAAGTTTCAAAAAAATACTCTATAAACTTTGGTCATTAATGAAGCACAAAGAAAACACAACAAATGTGGGTATGGCACAGCCCACTTTTCCAAATTGTTTAAATCTTGACTAAAGGACACGTATGTATCCAAATATCATTGACTTAGACCAAATTAGTTCAGAGTTATGACAAATTGAATTGTTATATAACCTGCGGGAGTGGCACCGCCCACTTTCCAAAACTATATAGAGCCTATGCCGTACCCAGCTAACTTCTGAACCTATTATGAAAGTTTCAAAGAGATACTCTATAAACTTTGGTCAATAATGAAGCACAAACAAAAACCAACAAATGTGGGCATGACATAGCCCACTTTTCCAAAACTATATAGCCTATGTCGTACCCAGCGACCTTCTAAACCTATAATGAAAGTTTCAAATAGATCGGCTTTAGGCTTTGGACATTAATGAAGCACAAACAAAACACAACAAATGTGGGTATAACATAGCCCACTTTTCCAAAGTTATGTTAATCTTGACTAACGGACACACACATTCAAATATCATTGATTAAGACCAAATAAGCTCAGAGCTTTGACGACCTGAAGTTTTATATAACCTGCGGGAGTGGCACCGCCCACTTTTCCAAAACTATATATAGCCTATGCCGTACCCAGTTAACTTCGGAACCTATTATGAAAGTGTCAAAGAGATCGACTATAAACCTTGTACATTAATGAAGCACAAACAAAACACAACAACTGTGGTAATGACAAAGCCCACTTTTCCAAAATTATTTAAATCTTGACTAAAGGACACGTATATATCCAAATATCATTGATTAAGACCAAATAAGTTCAGAGTTATGACGACCTGGAATTTTATATAGCCTGCGGGAGTTGCACCGCCCACTTTTCCAAAACTATATATAGCCTATGCCGTACCCAGCTAACTTCGGAACCTATTATGAAAATGTCAAAGAGATCGACTATAAACCTTGGACATTAATGAAGCACAAACAAAACACAACAAATGTGGTCATGACATAGCCCACTTTTCCAAAACTATATAGCCTATGCCGTACCTAGCGAACTTCTGAACCTATCGTGAAAGTTTCATAGAAATGGACTATAAACTTTGGACCTTAATGAAGTACAAACAAAACACAACAAATGTGGTAATGACGAAGCCCACTTTTCCAAAATTATTTAAATCTTGATTAAAGGACACTTATACATCCAAATATCATTGATTAAGACCAAATAAGTTCAAAGTTATGACGACCTGGAATTTTATATAGCCTGCGGGAGTGGCACCGCCCACTTTTCCAAAACTATATATAGCCTATGCCGTACCCAGCTAACGTCTGAACCTATTATGTAAGCTTCAAAAAGATCGACCTTAAGCTTTGGACATTAATGAAGCACAAACAAAACACAACAAATGTGGGTATAACATAGCCCACTTTTCCAAAGTTATGTTAATCTTGACTAACGGACACACACATTCAAATATCATTGATTAAGACCAAATAAGCTCAGAGTTTTGACGACCTGAAATTTTATATAACCTGCGGGAGTGGCACCGCCCACTTTTCCAAAACTATATATAGCCTATGCCGTACCCAGTTAACTTCGGAACCTATTATGAAAGTGTCAAAGAGATCGACTATAAACCTTGTACATTAATGAAGCACAAACAAAACACAACAACTGTGGTAATGACAAAGCCCACTTTTCCAAAATTATTTAAATCTTGACTAAAGGACACGTATATATCCAAATATCATTGATTAAGACCAAATAAGTTCAGAGTTATGACGACCTGGAATTTTATATAGCCTGCGGGAGTTGCACCGCCCACTTTTCCAAAACTATATATAGCCTATGCCGTACCCAGCTAACTTCGGAACCTATTATGAAAATGTCAAAGAGATCGACTATAAACCTTGGACATTAATGAAGCACAAACAAAGCACAACAAATGTGGTCATGACATAGCCCACTTTTCCAAAACTATATAGCCTATGTCGTACCCAGCGACCTTCTGAACCTATAATGAAAGTTTCAAATAGATCGGCTTTAGGCTTTGGACATTAATGAAGCACAAACAAAACACAACAAATGTGGGTATAACATAGCCCACTTTTCCAAAGTTATGTTAATCTTGACTAACGGACACACACATTCAAATATCATTGATTAAGACCAAATAAGCTCAGAGCTTTGACGACCTGAAGTTTTATATAACCTGCGGGAGTGGCACCGCCCACTTTTCCAAAACTATATATAGCCTATGCCGTACCCAGTTAACTTCGGAACCTATTATGAAAGTGTCAAAGAGATCGACTATAAACCTTGTACATTAATGAAGCACAAACAAAACACAACAACTGTGGTAATGACAAAGCCCACTTTTCCAAAATTATTTAAATCTTGACTAAAGGACACGTATATATCCAAATATCATTGATTAAGACCAAATAAGTTCAGAGTTATGACGACCTGGAATTTTATATAGCCTGCGGGAGTTGCACCGCCCACTTTTCCAAAACTATATATAGCCTATGCCGTACCCAGCTAACTTCGGAACCTATTATGAAAATGTCAAAGAGATCGACTATAAACCTTGGACATTAATGAAGCACAAACAAAACACAACAAATGTGGTCATGACATAGCCCACTTTTCCAAAACTATATAGCCTATGCCGTACCTAGCGAACTTCTGAACCTATCGTGAAAGTTTCATAGAAATGGACTATGAACTTTGGACCTTAATGAAGTACAAACAAAACACAACAAATGTGGTAATGACGAAGCCCACTTTTCCAAAATTATTTAAATCTTGATTAAAGGACACTTATGCATCCAAATATCATTGATTAAGACCAAATAAGTTCAGAGTTATGACGACCTGGAATTTTATATAGCCTGCGGGGGTGGCACCGCCCACTTTTCCAAAACTGTATATAGCCTATGCCGTACCCAGGTAACTTCTGAACCTATTATGAAAGTTTCAAAAAGATCGACCTTAAGCTTAAAGGACACGTATATATCCAAATATCATTGATTAAGACCAAATAAGTTCAGAGTTATGACGACCTGAAATTTTATATATCCTGCGGGAGTGGCACCGCCGACTTTTCCAAAACTGTATATAGCCTATGCCATACCCTGCGAACTTCTGAACCTATTATAAAAGTTTCAAAGAGATCGACTATAAACTTTGGACATTAATGAAGCACAAACAAAACACAACAAATGTGGGCATGGCACCGCCCACTTTTCCAAAGTTATGTAAATCTTCACTCAAGGACACATATATCCAAATATCGTTGATTTAGACCAAATTAGTTCAGAGTTACGACGAATTGAAATTTAATATAGCCTGGGCGTTTCACCGCCCACTTTTCCAAAACTATATAACCTATGTCGTACCCAGCACCTTCTGAACCTATAATGAAAGTTTCAAATAGATCGACTTTAAGCTTTGGACATTAACTAAGCACAAACAAAACACAACAAATGTGGGCATGGCACCGCCCACTTTTCCAAAGTTATGTAAATCTTCACTCAAGGACACATATATCCAAATATCGTTGATTTAGACCAAATTAGTTCAGAGTTACGACGAATTGAAATTTAATATAGCCTGGGCGTTTCACCGCCCACTTTTCCAAAACTATATAACCTATGTCGTACCCAGCACCTTCTGAACCTATAATGAAAGTTTCAAATAGATCGACTTTAAGCTTTGGACATTAACTAAGCACAAACAAAACACAACAAATGTGGGTATGACATAGCCCACTTTTCCAAAATTATTTAAATCTTGACTAAAGGACACGGATATATCCAAATATCATCGATTTAGACCAAATAAGCTCAGAGCTGTGACGACCTGAAAATTTGTATAACCTGCGGGAGTAGCACCGCCCACTTTCCAAAACTATATATAGCCTGTGCCGTACCTAGCAAACTTTTGAACCTATCTTGAAAGTTTTATAGAAATGGACTATAAACCTTGGACATTAATGAAGCGCAAACAAAAACCAACAAATGTGGGCATGACAAAGCCCACTTTTCCAAAATTATTTAAATCTTGACTAACGGACACGTATATATCCAAATATCATTGATTAAGACCAAATAAGTTCAGAGTTATGACGACCTGAAATTTTATATATCCTGCGGGAGTGGCACCGCCCACTTTTCCAAAACTGTATATAGCCTATGCCATACCCTGCGAACTTCTGAACCTATTATAAAAGTTTCAAAGAGATCGACTATAAACTTTGGACATTAATGAAGCACAAACAAAACACAACAAATGTGGGCATGGCACCGCCCACTTTTCCAAAGTTATGTAAATCTTCACTCAAGGACACATATATCCAAATATCGTTGATTTAGACCAAATTAGTTCAGAGTTACGACGAATTGAAATTTAATATAGCCTGGGCGTTTCACCGCCCACTTTTCCAAAACTATATAACCTATGTCGTACCCAGCACCTTCTGAACCTATAATGAAAGTTTCAAATAGATCGACTTTAAGCTTTGGACATTAACTAAGCACAAACAAAACACAACAAATGTGGGCATGGCACCGCCCACTTTTCCAAAGTTATGTAAATCTTCACTCAAGGACACATATATCCAAATATCGTTGATTTAGACCAAATTAGTTCAGAGTTACGACGAATTGAAATTTAATATAGCCTGGGCGTTTCACCGCCCACTTTTCCAAAACTATATAACCTATGTCGTACCCAGCACCTTCTGAACCTATAATGAAAGTTTCAAATAGATCGACTTTAAGCTTTGGACATTAACTAAGCACAAACAAAACACAACAAATGTGGGTATGACATAGCCCACTTTTCCAAAATTATTTAAATCTTGACTAAAGGACACGGATATATCCAAATATCATCGATTTAGACCAAATAAGCTCAGAGCTGTGACGACCTGAAAATTTGTATAACCTGCGGGAGTAGCACCGCCCACTTTCCAAAACTATATATAGCCTGTGCCGTACCTAGCAAACTTTTGAACCTATCTTGAAAGTTTTATAGAAATGGACTATAAACCTTGGACATTAATGAAGCGCAAACAAAAACCAACAAATGTGGGCATGACAAAGCCCACTTTTCCAAAATTATTTAAATCTTGACTAACGGACACGTATATATCCAAATATCATTGATTAAGACCAAATAAGTTCAGAGTTATGACGACCTGAAATTTTATATATCCTGCGGGAGTGGCACCGCCCACTTTTCCAAAACTGTATATAGCCTATGCCATACCCTGCGAACTTCTGAACCTATTATAAAAGTTTCAAAGAGATCGACTATAAACTTTGGACATTAATGAAGCACAAACAAAACACAACAAATGTGGGCATGGCACCGCCCACTTTTCCAAAGTTATGTAAATCTTCACTCAAGGACACATATATCCAAATATCGTTGATTTAGACCAAATTAGTTCAGAGTTACGACGAATTGAAATTTAATATAGCCTGGGCGTTTCACCGCCCACTTTTCCAAAACTATATAACCTATGTCGTACCCAGCACCTTCTGAACCTATAATGAAAGTTTCAAATAGATCGACTTTAAGCTTTGGACATTAACTAAGCACAAACAAAACACAACAAATGTGGGTATGACATAGCCCACTTTTCCAAAATTATTTAAATCTTGACTAAAGGACACGGATATATCCAAATATCATCGATTTAGACCAAATAAGCTCAGAGCTGTGACGACCTGAAAATTTGTATAACCTGCGGGAGTAGCACCGCCCACTTTCCAAAACTATATATAGCCTGTGCCGTACCTAGCAAACTTTTGAACCTATCTTGAAAGTTTTATAGAAATGGACTATAAACCTTGGACATTAATGAAGCGCAAACAAAAACCAACAAATGTGGGCATGACAAAGCCCACTTTTCCAAAATTATTTAAATCTTGACTAACGGACACGTATATATCCAAATATCATTGATTAAGACCAAATAAGTTCAGAGTTATGACGACCTGGAATTTTATATAGCCTGCGGGAGTGGCACCGCCCACTTTTCCAAAACTATATATAGCCTATGCCGTACCCAGTTAACTTCGGAACCTATTATGAAAGTGTCAAAGAGATCGACTATAAACCTTGAACATTAATGAAGCACAAACAAAACACAACAAATGTGGTAATGACAAAGCCCACTTTTAAAAAAATTATTTAAGTCTTGACTAAAGGACACGTATATATCCAAATATCATTGATTAAGACCAAATAAGTTCCGAGTTATGACGACCTGGAATTTCATATAGCCTGCGGGAGTGGCACCGCCCACTTTTCCAAAACTATATATAGCCTATGCCATACCCTGCGAACTTCTGAACCTATTATAAAAGTTTCAAAGAGATCGACTATAAACTTTGGACATTAATGAAGCACAAAGAAAACACAACAAATGTGGGCATGGCACCGCCCACTTTTCCAAAGTTATGTAAATCTTCATTCAAGGACACATGTATCCAAATATCGTTGATTTAGACCAAATTAGTTCAGAGTTACGACGAATTGAAATTTAATATAGCCTGGGCGTTTCACCGCCCACTTTTACAAAACTATATCGCCTACGTCGTACCCAGCGACCTTCTGAACCTATATTGAAAGTTTCAAATAGATCGACTTTAAGCTTTGGACATTAACGAAGCACAAACAAAACACAAGAAATGTGGGTATGACATAGCGCACTTTTCCAAAATTATTTAAACTTGCCTAAAGGACACGGATATATCCAAATATCATCGATTTAGACCAAATAGACTCAGCGCTATGACGACCTGAAAATTTGTATAACCTGCGGGAGTTGCAATGCCCACTTTCCAAAACTATATATAGCCTATGCCGTACCTAGCAAACTTCTGAACCTATCGTGAAAGTTTCATAGAAAGGGACTATAAACCTTGGACATTAATGAAGCACAAACACAACAAATGTGGGCATGGCACATCCCACTTTTCCAAAATTATTTAAATCTTGACTAAAGGACAAGTATACTCGTATATCCAAATATACTCGTAAGACCAAATAAGCTCAGAGCTATGACGACCTGAAATTTTATATAGCCTGGAGTCGTGGCCCAGTCCACTTTTCCAAAACTATATATAGCCTATGCCATACCCACCGAACTTTTGAACCTATTATGAAAGTTTCAAAAAAATACTCTATAAACTTTGGTCATTAATGAAGCACAAAGAAAACACAACAAATGTGGGTATGGCACAGCCCACTTTTCCAAATTGTTTAAATCTTGACTAAAGGACACGTATGTATCCAAATATCATTGACTTAGACCAAATTAGTTCAGAGTTATGACAAATTGAATTGTTATATAACCTGCGGGAGTGGCACCGCCCACTTTCCAAAACTATATAGAGCCTATGCCGTACCCAGCTAACTTCTGAACCTATTATGAAAGTTTCAAAGAGATACTCTATAAACTTTGGTCAATAATGAAGCACAAACAAAAACCAACAAATGTGGGCATGACATAGCCCACTTTTCCAAAACTATATAGCCTATGTCGTACCCAGCGACATTCTAAACCTATAGTGAAAGTTTCAAATAGATCGGCTTTAGGCTTTGGACATTAATGAAGCACAAACAAAACCGTTATGTGGGTATGACATAGCCCACTTTTCCAAAATTATTTTAATCTTGACTAAAGGACACATATATATTCAAATATCATTGATTAAGACCAAATAAGTTCAGAGTTATGACGACCTGGAATTTTATATAGCCTGCGGGAGTGGCACCGCCCACTTTTCCAAAACTATATATAGCCTATGCCGTACCCAGCTAACGTCTGAACCTATTATGTAAGCTTCAAAAAGATCGACCTTAAGCTTTGGACATTAATGAAGCACAAACAAAACACAACAAATGTGGGTATAACATAGCCCACTTTTCCAAAGTTATGTTAATCTTGACTAACGGACACACACATTCAAATATCATTGATTAAGACCAAATAAGCTCAGAGCTTTGACGACCTGAAATTTTATATAACCTGCGGGAGTGGCACCGCCCACTTTTCCAAAACTATATATAGCCTATGCCGTACCCAGTTAACTTCGGAACCTATTATGAAAGTGTCAAAGAGATCGACTATAAACCTTGTACATTAATGAAGCACAAACAAAACACAACAACTGTGGTAATGACAAAGCCCACTTTTCCAAAATTATTTAAATCTTGACTAAAGGACACGTATATATCCAAATATCATTGATTAAGACCAAATAAGTTCAGAGTTATGACGACCTGGAATTTTATATAGCCTGCGGGAGTTGCACCGCCCACTTTTCCAAAACTATATATAGCCTATGCCGTACCCAGCTAACTTCGGAACCTATTATGAAAATGTCAAAGAGATCGACTATAAACCTTGGACATTAATGAAGCACAAACAAAACACAACAAATGTGGTCATGACATAGCCCACTTTTCCAAACCTATATAGCCTATGTCGTACCCAGCGACCTTCTGAACCTATAATGAAAGTTTCAAATAGATCGGCTTTAGGCTTTGGAAATTAATGAAGCACAAACAAAACACAACAAATGTGGGTATAACATAGCCCACTTTTCCAAAGTTATGTTAATCTTGACTAACGGACACACACATTCAAATATCATTGATTAAGACCAAATAAGCTCAGAGCTTTGACGACCTGAAGTTTTATATAACCTGCGGGAGTGGCACCGCCCACTTTTCCAAAACTATATATAGCCTATGCCGTACCCAGTTAACTTCGGAACCTATTATGAAAGTGTCAAAGAGATCGACTATAAACCTTGTACATTAATGAAGCACAAACAAAACACAACAACTGTGGTAATGACAAAGCCCACTTTTCCAAAATTATTTAAATCTTGACTAAAGGACACGTATATATCCAAATATCATTGATTAAGACCAAATAAGTTCAGAGTTATGACGACCTGGAATTTTATATAGCCTGCGGGAGTTGCACCGCCCACTTTTCCAAAACTATATATAGCCTATGCCGTACCCAGTTAACTTCGGAACCTATTATGAAAATGTCAAAGAGATCGACTATAAACCTTGGACATTAATGAAGCACAAACAAAACACAACAAATGTGGTCATGACATAGCCCACTTTTCCAAAACTATATAGCCTATGTCGTACCCAGCGACCTTCTAAACCTATAATGAAAGTTTCAAATAGATCGGCTTTAGGCTTTGGACATTAATGAAGCACAAACAAAACCGTTATGTGGGTATGACATAGCCCACTTTTCCAAAATTATTTTAATCTTGACTAAAGGACACGTATATATCCAAATATCATCGAAGTAGACCAAATAAGCTCAGAGCTTTGACGACCTGAAATTTTATATAACCTGCGGGAGTGGCACCGCCCACTTTCCAAAACTATATATAGTCTGTGCCGTACCTAGCAAACTTCTGAACCTATCGTAAAAGTGTCATAGAAATGGACCATAAACCTTGGACATTAATGAAGCACAAACAAAACACAACAAATGTGGGTATAACATAGCCCACTTTTCCAAAGTTATGTTAATCTTGACTAACGGACACACACATTCAAATATCATTGATTAAGACCAAATAAGCTCAGAGCTTCGACGACCTGAACATTTGTATAACCTGCGGGAGTGGCACCGCCCACTTTCCAAAACTATATATAGCCTATGCCGTACCCAGCTAACTTCTGAACCTATTATGAAAGTTTCAAAGAAATACTCTATAAACTTTGGTCAATAATGTAGCGCAAACAAAAACCAACAAATGTGGGCATGACAAAGCCCACTTTTCCAAAATTATTTAAATCTTGACTAACGGACACGTATATATCCAAATATCATTGATTAAGACCAAATAAGTTCAGAGTTATGACGACCTAGAATTTTATATAGCCTGCGGGAGTGGCACCGCCCACTTTTCCAAAACTATATATAGCCTATGCCGTACCCAGTTAACTTCGGAACCTATTATGAAAGTGTCAAAGAGATCGACTATAAACCTTGGACATTAATGAAGCACAAACAAAACACAACAAATGTGGTAATGACAAAGCCCACTTTTCCAAAATTATTTAAATCTTGACTAAAGGACACGTATATATCCAAATATCATTGATTAAGACCAAATAAGTTCAGAGTTATGACGACCTGAAATTTTATATATCCTGCGGGAGTGGCACCGCCGACTTTTCCAAAACTATATATATCCTATGCCATACCCTGCGAACTTCTGAACCTATTATAAAAGTTTCAAAGAGATCGACTATAAACTTTGGACATTAATGAAGCACAAACAAAACACAACAAATGTGGGCATGGCACCGCCCACTTTTCCAAAGTTATGTAAATCTTCACTCAAGGACACATATATCCAAATATCGTTGATTTAGACCAAATTAGTTCAGAGTTACGACGAATTGAAATTTAATATAGCCTGGGCGTGTCACCGCCAACTTTTCCAAAACTATATAACCTATGTCGTACCCAGCGACCTTCTGAACCTATAATGAAAGTTTCAAATAGATCGACTTTAAGCTTTGGACATTAACTAAGCACAAACAAAACACAACAAATGTGGGTATGACATAGCCCACTTTTCCAAAATTATTTAAATCTTGACTAAAGGACACGGATATATCCAAATATCATCGATTTAGACCAAATAAGCTCAGAGCTGTGACGACCTGAAAATTTGTATAACCTGCGGGAGTGGCACCGCCCACTTTCCAAAACTATATATAGCCTGTGCCGTACCTAGCAAACTTTTGAACCTATCTTGAAAGTTTTATAGAAATGGACTATAAACCTTGGACATTAATGAAGCACAAACAAAACACAACAAATGTGGGCATGGCACATCCCACTTTTCCAAAATTATTTAAATCTTGACTAAAGGACACGTATATATCCAAGTAATATTGATTTAGACCAAATAAGCTCAGAGCTTTGACGACCTGAAATTTTATATAACCTGCGGGAGTGGCACCGACCAGTTTTCCAAAACTATATATAGCCTATGCCGTACCCAGTTAACTTCGGAACCTATTATGAAAGTGTCAAAGAGATCGACTATAAACCTTGGACATTAATGAAGCACAAACAAAACAACAAATGTGGGTATGACATAGCCCACTTTTCAAAAATTATTTAAATCTTGACTAAAGGACACGTATATATCCAAGTATCATTGATGTAGACCAAATAAGCTCAGAGCTATGACGACCTGAAAATTTGGATTACCTGCGGGAGTGGCACCGCCCACTTTTTCAAAACTATATATAGCCTGTGCCGTACCTAGCAAACTTCTGAACCTATCGTGAAAGTTTCATAGAAATGGACTATAAACTTTGGACCTTAATGAAGTACAAACAAAACACAACAAATGTGGGAATGACAAAGCCCACTTTACCAAAATTATTTAAATCTTGGCTAAAGGACACGTATATATCCAAATATCATTGATTTAGACCATATAAGCTCAGAGCTTTGACGACCTGAAATTTTATATAACCTGCGGGAGTGGCACCGCCCACTTTCCCAATCTATATATAGCCTGTGCCGTACCTAGCAAACTTCTGAACCTATCGTGAAAGTTTCATAGAAATGGACTATAAACTTTGGACCTTAATGAAGTACAAACAAAACACAACAAATGTGGGAATGACAAAGCCCACTTTACCAAAATTATTTAAATCTTGGCTAAAGGACACGTATATATCCAAATATCATCGATTTAGACCAAATAAGCTCAGAGCTGTGACGACCTGAAAATTTGTATAACCTGCGGGAGTGGCACCGCCCACTTTCCAAAACTATATATAGCCTGTGCCTGCCGTACCTAGCAAACTTCTGAACCTATCGTGAAAGTTTCATAGAAATGGACTATAAACTTTGGACCTTAATGAAGTACAAACGAAACACAACAAATGTGGGAATGACAAAGCCCACTTTACCAAAATTATTTAAATCTTGGCTAAAGGACACGTATATATCCAAGTATCATTGATTTAGACCAAATAAGCTCAGAGCTATGACGACCTGAAAATTTGGATTACCTGCGGGAGTGGCACCGCCCACTTTTTCGAAACTATATATAGCCTGTGCCGTACCTAGCAAACTTCTGAACCTATCGTGAAAGTTTCATAGAAATGGACTATAAACTTTGGACCTTAATGAAGTACAAACAAAACACAACAAATGTGGGAATGACAAAGCCCACTTTACCAAAATTATTTAAATCTTGGCTAAAGGACACGTATATATCCAAATATCATTGATTTAGACCAAATAAGCTCAGAGCTTTGACGACCTGAAATTTTATATAACCTGCGGGAGTGGCACCGCCCACTTTCCCAATCTATATATAGCCTGTGCCGTACCTAGCAAACTTCTGAACCTATCGTGAAAGTTTCATAGAAATGGACTATAAACTTTGGACATTAATCAAGCACAAACAAAACAACAAATGTGGGTATGACATAGCCCACTTTTCCAAAATTATTTAAATCTTGGCTAAAGGACACGTATATATCCAAATATCATCGATTTAGACCAAATATGCTCAGAGCTTTGACGACCTGAAATTTTATATAACCTGCGGGAGTGGCACCGCCCACTTTCCAAATCTATATATAGCCTGTGCCGTACCTAGCACACTTCTGAACCTATCGTGAAAGTTTCATAGAAATGGACTATAAACTTTGGACCTTAATGAAGTACAAACAAAACACAACAAATGTGGGAATGACAAAGCCCACTTTACCAAAATTATTTAAATCTTGGCTAAAGGACACGTATATATCCAAATATCATTGATTTAGACCAAATAAGTTCAGAGTTATGACGACCTGAAATTTTATATATCCTGCGGGAGTGGCACCGCCGACTTTTCCAAAACTATATATATCCTATGCCATACCCTGCGAACTTCTGAACCTATTATAAAAGTTTCAAAGAGATCGACTATAAACTTTGGACATTAATGAAGCACAAACAAAACACAACAAATGTGGGCATGGCACCGCCCACTTTTCCAAAGTTATGTAAATCTTCACTCAAGGACACATATATCCAAATATCGTTGATTTAGACCAAATTAGTTCAGAGTTACGACGAATTGAAATTTAATATAGCCTGGGCGTGTCACCGCCCACTTTTCCAAAACTATATAACCTATGTCGTACCCAGCGACCTTCTGAACCTATAATGAAAGTTTCAAATAGATCGACTTTAAGCTTTGGACATTAACTAAGCACAAACAAAACACAACAAATGTGGGTATGACATAGCCCACTTTTCCAAAATTATTTAAATCTTGACTAAAGGATACGGATATATCCAAATATCATCGATTTAGACCAAATAAGCTCAGAGCTGTGACGACCTGAAAATTTGTATAACCTGCGGGAGTGGCACCGCCCACTTTCCAAAACTATATATAGCCTGTGCCGTACCCAGTTAACTTCGGAACCTATTATGAAAGTGTCAAAGAGATCGACTATAAACCTTGGACATTAATGAAGCACAAACAAAACAACAAATGTGGGTATGACATAGCCCACTTTTCAAAAATTATTTAAATCTTGACTAAAGGACACGTATATATCCAAGTATCATTGATTTAGACCAAATAAGCTCAGAGCTATGACGACCTGAAAATTTGGATTACCTGCGGGAGTGACACCGCCCACTTTTTCAAAACTATATATAGCCTGTGCCGTACCTAGCAAACTTCTGAACCTATCTTGAAAGTTTTATAGAAATGGACTATAAACCTTGGACATTAATGAAGCACAAACAAAACACAACAAATGTGGGCATGGCACATCCCACTTTTCCAAAATTATTTAGATCTTGACGAAAGGACACGTATATATCCAAATATCATTGATTTAGACCAAATAAGGTCAGAGCTTTGACGACCTGAAATTTTATATAACCTGCGGGAGTGGCACCGACCAGTTTTCCAAAACTATATATAGCCTATGCCGTACCCAGTTAACTTCGGAACCTATTATGAAAGTGTCAAAGAGATCGACTATAAACCTTGGACATTAATGAAGCACAAACAAAACAACAAATGTGGGTATGACATAGCCCACTTTTCAAAAATTATTTAAATCTTGACTAAAGGACACGTATATATCCAAGTATCATTGATTTAGACCAAATAAGCTCAGAGCTATGACGACCTGAAAATTTGGATTACCTGCGGGAGTGACACCGCCCACTTTTTCAAAACTATATATAGCCTGTGCCGTACCTAGCAAACTTCTGAACCTATCTTGAAAGTTTTATAGAAATGGACTATAAACCTTGGACATTAATGAAGCACAAACAAAACACAACAAATGTGGGCATGGCACATCCCACTTTTCCAAAATTATTTAGATCTTGACGAAAGGACACGTATATATCCAAATATCATTGATTTAGACCAAATAAGGTCAGAGCTTTGACGACCTGAAATTTTATATAACCTGCGGGAGTGGCACCGACCAGTTTTCCAAAACTATATATAGCCTATGCCGTACCCAGTTAACTTCGGAACCTATTATGAAAGTGTCAAAGAGATCGACTATAAACCTTGGACATTAATGAAGCACAAACAAAACAACAAATGTGGGTATGACATAGCCCACTTTTCAAAAATTATTTAAATCTTGACTAAAGGACACGTATATATCCAAGTATCATTGATTTAGACCAAATAAGCTCAGAGCTATGACGACCTGAAAATTTGGATTACCTGCGGGAGTGACACCGCCCACTTTTTCAAAACTATATATAGCCTGTGCCGTACCTAGCAAACTTCTGAACCTATCGTGAAAGTTTCATAGAAATGGACTATAAACTTTGGACCTTAATGAAGTACAAACAAAACACAACAAATGTGGGAATGACAAAGCCCACTTTACCAAAATTATTTAAATCTTGGCTAAAGGACACGTATATATCCAAATATCATTGATTTAGACCAAATAAGCTCAGAGCTTTGACGACCTGAAATTTTATATAACCTGCGGGAGTGGCACCGCCCACTTTCCCAATCTATATATAGCCTGTGCCGTACCTAGCAAACTTCTGAACCTATCGTGAAAGTTTCATAGAAATGGACTATAAACTTTGGACCTTAATGAAGTACAAACAAAACACAACAAATGTGGGAATGACAAAGCCCACTTTACCAAAATTATTTAAATCTTGGCTAAAGGACACGTATGTATCCAAATATCATCGATTTAGACCAAATAAGCTCAGAGCTGTGACGACCTGAAAATTTGTATAACCTGCGGGAGTGGCACCGCCCACTTTCCAAAACTATATATAGCCTGTGCCGTACCTAGCAAACTATTGAACCTATCGTGAAAGTTTCATAGAAATGGACTATAAACTTTGGACCTTAATGAAGTACAAACAAAACACAACAAATGTGGGAATGACAAAGCCCACTTTACCAAAATTATTTAAATCTTGGCTAAAGGACACGTATATATCCAAATATCATTGATTTAGACCAAATAAGTTCAGAGTTATGACGACCTGAAATTTTATATATCCTGCGGGAGTGGCACCGCCGACTTTTCCAAAACTATATATATCCTATGCCATACCCTGCGAACTTCTGAACCTATTATAAAAGTTTCAAAGAGATCGACTATAAACTTTGGACATTAATGAAGCACAAACAAAACACAACAAATGTGGGCATGGCACCGCCCACTTTTCCAAAGTTATGTAAATCTTCACTCAAGGACACATATATCCAAATATCGTTGATTTAGACCAAATTAGTTCAGAGTTACGACGAATTGAAATTTAATATAGCCTGGGCGTGTCACCGCCCACTTTTCCAAAACTATATAACCTATGTCGTACCCAGCGACCTTCTGAACCTATAATGAAAGTTTCAAATAGATCGACTTTAAGCTTTGGACATTAACTAAGCACAAACAAAACACAACAAATGTGGGTATGACATAGCCCACTTTTCCAAAATTATTTAAATCTTGACTAAAGGACACGGATATATCCAAATATCATCGATTTAGACCAAATAAGCACAGAGCTGTGACGACCTGAAAATTTGTATAACCTGCGGGAGTGGCACCGCCCACTTTCCAAAACTATATATAGCCTGTGCCGTACCTAGCAAACTTTTGAACCTATCTTGAAAGTTTTATAGAAATGGACTATAAACCTTGGACATTAATGAAGCACAAACAAAACACAACAAATGTGGGCATGGCACATCCCACTTTTCCAAAATTATTTAGTTCTTGACGAAAGGACACGTATATATCCAAATATCATTGATTTAGACCAAATAAGGTCAGAGCTTTGACGACCTGAAATTTTATATAACCTGCGGGAGTGGCACCGACCAGTTTTCCAAAACTATGTATAGCCTATGCCGTACCCAGTTAACTTCGGAACCTATTATGAAAGTGTCAAAGAGATCGACTATAAACCTTGGACATTAATGAAGCACAAACAAAACAACAAATGTGGGTATGACATAGCCCACTTTTCAAAAATTATTTAAATCTTGACTAAAGGACACGTATATATCCAAGTATCATTGATTTAGACCAAATAAGCTCAGAGCTATGACGACCTGAAAATTTGGATTACCTGCGGGAGTGGCACCGCCCACTTTTTCAAAACTATATATAGCCTGTGCCGTACCTAGCAAACTTCTGAACCTATCGTGAAAGTTTCATAGAAATGGACTATAAACTTGGGACCTTAATGAAGTACAAACAAAACACAACAAATGTGGGAATGACAAAGCCCACTTTACCAAAATTATTTAAATCTTGGCTAAAGGACACGTATATATCCAAATATCATTGATTTAGACCAAATAAGCTCAGAGCTTTGACGACCTGAAATTTTATATAACCTGCGGGAGTGGCACCGCCCACTTTCCCAATCTATATATAACCTGTGCCGTACCTAGCAAACTTCTGAACCTATCGTGAAAGTTTCATAGAAATGGACTATAAACTTTGGACCTTAATGAAGTACAAACAAAACACAACAAATGTGGGAATGACAAAGCCCACTTTACCAAAATTATTTAAATCTTGGCTAAAGGACACGTATATATCCAAATATCATCGATTTAGACCAAATAAGCTCAGAGCTGTGACGACCTGAAAATTTGTATAACCTGCGGGAGTGGCACCGCCCACTTTCCAAAACTATATATAGCCTGTGCCGTACCTAGCAAACTTCTGAACCTATCGTGAAAGTTTCATAGAAATGGACTATAAACTTTGGACCTTAATGAAGTACAAACAAAACACAACAAATGTGGGAATGACAAAGCCCACTTTACCAAAATTATTTAAATCTTGGCTAAAGGACACGTATATATCCAAGTATCATTGATTTAGACGAAATAAGCTCAGAGCTATGACGACCTGAAAATTTGGATTACCTGCGGGAGTGGCACCGCCCACTTTTTCAAAACTATATATAGCCTGTGCCGTACCTAGCAAACTTCTGAACCTATCGTGAAAGTTTCATAGAAATGGACTATAAACTTTGGACCTTAATGAAGTACAAACAAAACACAACAAATGTGGGAATGACAAAGCCCACTTTACCAAAATTATTTAAATCTTGGCTAAAGGACACGTATATATCCAAATATCATTGATTTAGACCAAATAAGCTCAGAGCTTTGACGACCTGAAGTTTTATATAACCTGCGGGAGTGGCACTGCCCACTTTCCCAATCTATATATAGAATGTGCCGTACCTAGCAAACTTCTGAACCTATCGTGAAAGTTTCATATAAATGGACTATAAACTTTGGACATTAATCAAGCACAAACAAAACAACAAATGTGGGTATGACATAGCCCACTTTTCCAAAATTATTTAAATCTTGGCTAAAGGACACGTATATATCCAAATATCATCGATTTAGACCAAATATGCTCAGAGCTTTGACGACCTGAAATTTTATATAACCTGCGGGAGTGGCACCGCCCACTTTCCAAATCTATATATAGCCTGTGCCGTACCTAGCACACTTCTGAACCTATCGTGAAAGTTTCATAGAAATGGACTATAAACTTTGGACCTTAATAAAGTACAAACAAAACACAACAAATGTGGGAATGACAAAGCCCACTTTACCAAAATTATTTAAATCTTGGCTAAAGGACACGTATATATCCAAATATCATTGATTTAGACCAAATAAGCTCAGAGCTTTGACGACCTGAAATTTTATATAACCTGCGGGAGTGGCACCGCCCACTTTCCCAATCTATATATAGCCCGTGCCGTACCTAGCAAACTATTGAACCTATCGTGAAAGTTTCATAGAAATGGACTATAAACCTTGGACATTAATGAAGCACAAACAAAACACAATAAATGTGGGCATGGCACATCCCACTTTTCCAAAATTATTTAAATCTTGACTAAAGGACACGGATATATCCAAATATCATTGATTTAGACCAAATAAGCTCAGAGCTATGACGACCTGAAAATTTGTATAACCTGCGGGAGTGGCACCGCCCACTTTTCAAAACTATATATGGCCTGTGCCGTACCTAGCAAACTTCTGAACCTATCGTGAAAGTTTCATAGAAATGGACTATAAACTTTGGACCTTAATGAAGTACAAACAACACACAACAAATGTGATAATGACAAAGCCCACTTTTCCAAAATTATTTAAATCTTGACTAAACGACACGTATATATCCAAATATCATTGACTAACATAGAATAAGTTCAAAGTTATGACGTATTGAAATTTTATATAGCCCTGGGGCATGGCACCGCTCACTTTTCCAAAACTATATATAGCCTATGCCGTACCTAGCGAACTTCTGAACCTATCGTGAAAGTTTCATAGAAATGGACTATAAACTTTGGACCTTAATGAAGTACAAACAAAACACAACAAATGTGGTAATGACGAAGCCCACTTTTCCAAAATTATTTAAATCTTGATTAAAGGACACTTATACATCCAAATATCATTGATTAAGACCAAATAAGTTCAGAGTTATGACGACCTGGAATTTTATATAGCCTGCGGGGGTGGCACCGCCCACTTTTCCAAAACTGTATATAGCCTATGCCGTACCCAGGTAACTTCTGAACCTATTATGAAAGTTTCAAAAAGATCGACCTTAAGCTTTGGACATTAATGAAGCACAAACAAAACACAACAAATGAGGGTATGACATAGCCCACTTTTCCAAAGTTATGTTAATCTTGACTAAAGGACACACATATCCAAATATCGTTGATTTAGACCAAATTAGTTCAGAGTTATGACGACCTGAAATTTTATATAGCCTGCGGGAGTGGCACCGCCCACTTTTCCAAAACTATATATATCCTATGCCATACCCTGCAAACTTCTGAACTTATTATAAAAGTTTCAAATAGATCGACTATAAACCTTGGACATTAATGAAGCACAAACGAAACACAACAAATGTGGGCATGACATAGCCCACTTTTCCAAAACTATATAGCCTATGTTGTACCCAGCGACTTCCTGAACCTATAATGAAAGTTTCAAATAGATCGACTTTATGCTTTGGACATTAATGAAGCACAAACAAAACAACAAATGTGGGTATGACATAGCCCACTTTTCCAAAATTATTTAAATCTTGACTAAAGGACACGTATATATCCAAATATCATTGATTTAGACCAAATAAGCTCAGAGCTTTGACGACCTGAAATTTTATATAACCTGCGGGAGTGGCACCGCCCACTTTTCCAAAACTATATATAGCCTATGCCGTACTAGCAAACTTCTGAACCTACCGTGAAAGTTTCATAGAAATTGAATATAAACTTTTGACATTAATGAAGCACAAACAAAACACAACAAATGTGGGTATGACATACAGGGTGGCTGATGAATTTTGCGACATTAAGAAACTCAAATAATTTTTTTTTTCAGTGTATGGAATTCATTTTTCTTTTATTCATGTTAAAGCTCATTAAATTTTATTAAATATAGCTTAATTAGTTTTAAAAATAATGGAATTTAAATGCCCCCCCTGCTCGTCGATGCATGTGCGGCATCTTACCAAAAAGTTGTTCATTACTGCTTGGAGAGTTGAGACAGGAATAGCCGAAATTGTTTCTCGAATGGATTGCCTTAGTTCATTCAAATTTGTTGGTTTTGCTTTGAAGACTTCCTGTTTGCAATAACCCCACAAGAAAAAGTCAGGTGCAGTAAGGTCAGGCGACCTGGGTGGCCAACGGAATGTGGAGTTTCTGGATATCAGCTTATTGGGAAATTTTCGTCGCAATTCTGTCATAACAGGTTGGGCTATATGAGGAGCTGCACCATCTTGCTGAAACCACACAGAGTTGAAAGAAATTCTCATTCGGCGTAATTCTGGATAGAAAAACTCTCTCAACATGCTCAAGTAACGGTCTCCAGTAACCGTAACGGTGTGACCGTTTTCTTCGAAGAAGTAGGGCCCGACAATGCAGCGTGATGAAACTGCACACCACACTGTGACACGAAGTGGATGCAATTCCGTCTCATGGAGTATCTGTGGGTTGGAAGCACTCCATATTCGACAATTTTGTTTGTTTATGTTGCCGTTTAAATCGAAATGGGCCTCGTCAGACATGAAAAGGCAGTTCAACATGTTTCCATCCTCTTCCACCATTTGAAGCATTTTCTGGCAAAATTCCAAGCGAATCGGCAAGTCTGCAGCGTTCAGTTTGTTGGCCATTTGAATTTTATATGGGAATAAGTCCAAATCTTTGTGCATAATTGACTGTAATGATTGTCTGCTTACACCCATTTGAGCAGATAAGCTTCTTGTCGAAACACGTGGATTGTTTTGTTTGGCAGCAGCTACAGCAGCGATTGTTTCCTCTGTTCGAACTGAAGGGTTTCGATGGTAAGGTCTTCTGTTGACTGTCCCATGCTCGGCAAAATTGTTTACAATTCTTATTATGGTCCATCTGCTCGGAGGATTTCCGCCAAACGTGCGCCTATACTCTCTTTGAACCGAAATTACGGACTCCAGTGCGTGATAGCGGCGGACAATCCAAATTCTTGTTTCAGTGTCCCAGTTATCCATTTTTGTTAAATGTAAAAGTCAATCTGCAAAATAAAAAAAAAATTAACCAGATTCATTAAACAGAAAAAAAGTTATTTAATTTTTTTTTGGTAGCGGCTTTCATTAGCCACCCTGTAGCCCACTTTTCCAAAGTTATGTTAATCTTGACTAAAGGACACATATATTCAAATATCATTGATTAAGACCAAATAAGTTCAGAGTTATGACGACCTGAAATTTTATATAGCCTGCGGGAGTGGCACCGCCCTCTTTCCAAAACTATATATAGCCTATGCCGTACCTAGCAAACTTCTGAAACTATCGTGAAAGTTTCATAGAAATGGACTATAAACTTTGGACATTAATGAAGCACAAACAAAACACAACAAATGTGGGCATGGCACATCCCACTTTTCCAAAATTATTTAAATCTAGACTGAAGGACACGTATATATCCAAATATCATTGATTAAGACCAAATAAGTTCTGAGTTATGGCGACCTGAAATTTTATATAGCCTGCGGGAGTGGCACAGCCCACTTTTCCAAAACTATATATAGCATATGCCGTACCCAGCTAACTTCTGAACCTATTATAAAAGTTTCAAAGAGATCGACTATAAACTTTGGACATTAATAAAGCACAAACAAAATACAACAAATGTGGGCATGGCACATCCCAATTTTCCAAAGTTATGTAAATCGTGACTCAAGGACACGTTTATCCAAATATCGTTGATTTAGACCAAATTAGTTCAGAGTTACGACGACCTGAAAATTTGTATAACTTGCGGGAGTGGCACCGCCCACTTTCCAAAACTATATATAGCCTATGCCGTACCTAGCAAACTTCTGAACCTATCGTGAAAGACTATAAACCTTGGACATTAATAAAGCACAAACAAAACACAACAAATGTGGGCATGGCACATCCCACTTTTCCAAAATTATTTAAATCTTGACTAAAGGACACGTATATATCCAAATATCATTGATTTAGACCAAATAAGTTCAGAGCTTTGACGACCTGAAATTTTATATAACCAGTGGGAGTGGCACCGCCCACTTTCCAAAACTATATATATAGCCTATGCCGTACCCAGCTAACTTCTTAACCTATTATGAAAGTGTCAAACAGACCGACTATAAACCTTGGACATTAATGAAGCACAAACAAAACACAACAAATGTGGGCATGGCACATCCCACTTTTCCAAAATTATTTAAATCTTGAGTAAAGGGCACGTATATAGGAAAATATCATTTATTTTGACCAAATAAGTTCAGAGTTATAACGACCTAATATTTTATATAACCTGCGGGATTGACACCGCCCACTTTTCCAAAGTTATGTAAATCTTGACTCAAGGACACATATATCCAAATATCATTGATTTAGACCAAATTAGTTCAGAGTTATGACGAATTGAAATTTTATATAGCCTGCGGGAGTCGCACCGCCTATATATAGCCTACTAGCATTTACCCGCGGCTCCGCTCGCATCAAAGAAATAAGCAAAATAACTAAGCTTTTTTTTGAAACATTTTTATTTATCGAACAGATAACTTTTAAAGTTCACATGTTCCTTAAAATAATGATATACAAAAAACCTTAAATAATCAGGTTACACACCAAATTATAAAAATTTATTAGCAGCACTTGTAAACAATTAAATTCACACAGAACACCAACATCTAATACAGGATTCTAAACAAAATCCAAAGCTATTAATTATTTTTCAGATCAAATTGAAGAAGAGATACATACCGGACAAACCGTAAGAGCTTCATAAATTGCATTATTATATAAACACTCATAAAAGTTTAATTTTTACGAAACAGCGAAGCAACCAAAATATGAAGAATTGCTAAACTTACTAAAAGGATATTTTCCGCAGAAACGATATCAATATCTTTAAAATGCACAACTATTTTGCTCAAACGTTAAAAAAATTCATTCAAAATATTTGATTTTATGTTTGACAGGTGACGATTTACTCATATTTATTAACGACGACAATAGCCCGGCCGACAATCAAAACGACGACTGCGAACGACAACGGAGAAAAACCGAAGCTTGACGATAATTGCCGCCAAGCACCGACGACATGATAATAATGAAAGCGGCAACGACAGTTCTGCATTAGCTCAAACAACAGCAAAAAAAGTTTGAAAAAAGTATTGCATGTGTAAAAAAAAACAATAAAACTAATCAATTTCAACACATATTTAAAGCAATTTGCATATATTTTTGATTTAGTTCACAAAAAAAAAAGGACGCCACGACCGTCGCTGTCAAATTAGAAATAGATCTACTCTGGCGACAGCGGCATTCATGAAAAATTCCTCTACATAAGAACTTGTGTAAAAATAATTTGACAGATGTCGCACCGTCGTTGTCGTCTTGAATCTGTTTTCCCTAAGTGACAGAAAAAGTACCGAAAACGCAAAATAAAATTGGTGTTGTATGTATAGCAAGGCGAATTCATTACATGAACGTTATTTTCTTTTGATCTGACATTTTTGAACATGCTAAATTCGCCTTGCTCTCACCTTATATGAATTCGCCTTGATGCATGGTAACTAAACCTTAAAATCATAGCAATTAGTTTTTAAAAGTATTTTTGTAGATATGGCGATGAATTTTTTAGGCACGTTTTGACCGATAACTTAGTTATCGATTAACTTATATAACAAAATATAGCAGTATCGGTTAGTTTATTGAAATATCGGGAAGTCCATATGAATCTTTGGCCTTTCCGTTTCGTGTCATATCCATATTTAATGCAAATTTGGAGGTTTCAAGGCTTTTACATTCTAACCGATAGCGCAGTTATCGATTAATTTATCGAAATATTGCAATGTCCAAACGAAACCTGTGGCCTTCCCCTTTTTGTTTGATACCCATATTGTATGTAAATTCAAGGGTTTTGGAGCAACCACATTCTGACCGATAAATCAGCTATCCTGTGACCTTCCCCTTTCGTTTGATACCCATATTGTATGCAAATATGCAAATTCAGGGGTTTTGGAGCAACCACATTCTGACCGATACCTCAGTTATCGATTAATTGTCGAAATATTGCAGAGTCCAAAAGAATCCTGTGACCTTCCCCTTTCGTTTGATACCCATATTGTATGCAAATTCATGGTTTTTTGGGCAACCAACTTCTGATCGATAACTCAGTTATCCATAAAGTTATCGAAATATTGCAGAGTCCAAAAGAATCCTGTGGCCTTCCCCTTTCGTTTGATATCCATATTGTACGCAAATTCAGGGGTTTTGGGCGACCCCATTCTGACCGATAACTCAGTTACCGATAAAGTTATCAAATATTGCAAAGTCCAAAAGAATACTGTGGCCTTCCCCTTTCGTTCAATACTCATGTTGTATGCACATTTTAAGGTTTTAGGGCACCAATTGCATAAATTCATTGGATAAAATACATTTTTGGGTTAGTTGGGTCACATTAGTGCCCATAACTCCATAACCATGTGAGGTATTGAGATTTCATGAAACTTGTTACCTATTCGAGACATCGGGAAATAAGTGTGCAAAATTTCGTACAGATCGGTGCTGTAGTTTGGGCGTGAAAACGGTTCAAACACACTCACTCACAAACTTACGCATTTATAATATAAGTAAGATGTCGTACCCAGCGACCTTCTGAACCTATTATGAAAGTTTCAAAGAAATCGAATTTAAAACGTTGGTCATTAATGAAGCACAAACAAAACACAACAAATGTGGGCATGACATAGCCCACTTTTCCAAAATTATTTAAATCTCGACTAAAAGACACGTATATATCCAAATATCATTGATTTAGACCAAATTAGGTCAGAGTTATGACGAATTGAAATTTGATATAGGTTGGGGGGCGTGGCATCGCCCACTTTTCGAAAACTATATATAGCATATGCCATACCCAGCCAACTTTTGAACCTA
The DNA here is from genome assembly GCA_949987695.1 of Merzomyia westermanni. Lineage (NCBI taxonomy): Eukaryota > Metazoa > Arthropoda > Insecta > Diptera > Tephritidae > Merzomyia > Merzomyia westermanni. The sequence continues at coordinate 130,334,578 of OX465292.1, read as the reverse complement.
TTAAGAAAGTTTCAAAGCAATATACTATACACTTTGGTCATTAATGAAGCACAAACAACACACAACAAATGTGGGCATGGCACATCCCACTTTTCCAAAATTATGTAAATCTTGACTGAAGGACACGTATATATCCAAATATCATTGATTTAGACCAAATTAGGTCAGAGTTATGACGAATTGAAATTTGTATAACCTGCAGGAGTGGCACCGCCCACTTTCCAAAACTATATATAGCCTATGCCGTACCTAGCAAACTTCTGAACTTATCGTGAAAGTTTCATAGAAATGGACTATAAATTTTGGACATTAATGAAGTACAAACAAAACACAACAAATGTTGGGATGACAAATCCCACTTTTCCAAAATTATTTAAATCTTGACTAAAGGACACGTATATATCCAAATATCATTGACTAACACAGAATAAGTTCAGAGTTATGACGTATTGGAATTTTATATAGCCCTGGGGCATGGCAGCGCTCACATTTCCAAAACTATATATAGCCTATGCCGTACCTAGCGAACTTCTGAACCTATTATGAAAGTTTCAAAGAGATCGACTTTAAGCTTTAGACATTAATGAAGCACACACAAAACACAACAAATGTTGGCATGACATAGCCCACTTTTCCAAAATTATTTAAATCTTGACTAAAGGACCCGTATATATCCAAATATCATTGATTTAGACCAAATTAGGTCAGAGCTATGACGAATTTAAATTTGATATAGCCTGCGGGAGTGGCACCGCCCACTTTTTCAAAACTATATAGCCTATGTCGTACCCAGCGACCTTCTGAACCTATTATGAAAGTTTCAAAGAGATCGACTTTAAGCTTTAGACATTAATGAAGCACACACAAAACACAACAAATGTAGGCATGACATAGCCCACTTTTCCAAAATTATTTAAATCTTGACTAAAGGACCCGTATATATCCAAATATCATTGATTTAGACCAAATTAGGTCAGAGCTATGACGAATTTAAATTTGATATAGCCGGCGGGAGTGGCACCGCCCACTTTTTCAAAACTATATAGCCTATGTCGTACCCAGCGACCTTCTGAACCTATTATGAAAGTTTCAAAGAGATCGACTTTAAGCTTTAGACATTAATGAAGCACACACAAAACACAACAAATGTTGGCATGACATAGCCCACTTTTCCAAAATTATTTAAATCTTGACTAAAGGAGACGTATATATCAAAATAGCATTGATTTAGACCAAATTAGGTCAGAGCTATGACGAATTTAAATTTGATATAGCCGGCGGGAGTGGCACCGCCCACTTTTTCAAAACTATATAGCCTATGTCTTACCCAGCGATGACGAATTTAAATTTGATATAGCCGGCGGGAGTGGCACCGCCCACTTTTTCAAAACTATATAGCCTATGTCTTACCCAGCGACCTTCTGAACCTATTATGAAAGTTTCAAAGAGATCGACTATAAGCTTTGGACATTAATGAAGCACAAACAAAACACAACAAATGTTGGCATGACATAGCCCACTTTTCCAAATTATGTAAATATTGACTCAAGGACACACATATCCAAATATCGTTGATTTAAACCAAATTAGTTCAGAGTTATGACGAATTGAAATTTGATATTGCATGGGAGCGTGGCACCGCCCAATTTTCCAAAACTATACATAGCATATGCCATACCCATCGAACTTTTGAACCTATTATGAAAGTTTCAAAGAGATCGACTTTAAGCTTTGGACATTAATGAAGCACAAAAAAAACACAACAAATGTGGGCATGGCACCGCCCACTTTTCCAAGTTATGTAAATTTTGACTCAAGGACACATATATCCAAATATCGTTGATTTAGACCAAATTAGTTCAGAGTTATGACGAGTTGAAATTTGATATTGCATGGGAGCGTGGCACCGCCCACTTTTCCAAAACTATACATAGCATATGCCTTACCCATCGAACTTTTGAACCTATTCTGAAAGTTTCAAAGAGATATACTATAAACTTTGGTCATCAATGAAGCGCAAACAAAGGCCAAAATAGTGGGCGTGGCACCGTCCTCTTTTCCAAAGTTATGTAAATCTTGACTAAAGGACACGTATATATCCAAATATCATTGATTTAGACCAAATAAGTTCAGAGTTATGACGAATTGAAAGTTTATATAGCCTGGCGTTGTGGCCCCCCTCACTTTTCCAAACTTTATATATCCTATGCCGTACCTAGCGAACTTCTCAACATATCGTGAAAGTTTCATAGAAATGGACTATAAACTTTGGACCTGAATGAAGTACAAACAAAACCCAACAAATATGGGAATGGCAAAGCCCACTTTTCCAAAATTATTTAAATCTTGACTTAAGGACACGTATAAATCCAAATATCGTTGATTTAGACCAAATTAGTTCAGAGTTACGACGAGTTGCAATTTAATATAGCCTGCGGGAGTGGCACCGCCCACTTTTCCAAAACTATATAGCCTATGTCGTACCCAGCGACCTTCTGAACCTATTATGAAAGTTTCAAAGAGATCGACATTAAGCTTTGGACATTAATGAAGCACAAACAAAACACAACAAATGTGGGCATGGCACCGCCCACTTTTCAAAGTTATGTAAATCTTTACTCAAGGACACATATATCCATATATCGTTGATTTAGACCAAATAAGTTCAGAGTTATGACGAATTGAAATTTTATATAGCCTGGGGGCGTGGCACCGCCCACTTTTTCAAAACTATATGTAGCCTGTGCCGTACCCAGCTAACTTCTGAACCTATTATGAAAGTTTCAAAGAAATATACTATAAGCTTTGGACATTAATAAAGCACAAACAAAACACAACAAATGTTGGCATGACATAGCCCACTTTTCCAAATTATGTAAATATTGACTCAAGGACACACATATCCAAATATCGTTGACTTAGACCAAATTAGTTCAGAGTTATGACGAATTGAAATTTGATATTGCATGGGAGCGTGGCAATGCCCACTTTTCCAAAACTATACATAGCATATGCCATACCCATCGAACTTTTTAAACTATTCTGAAAGTTTCAAAGAGATATACTATAAACTTTGGTCATTAATGAAGCACAAACAAAGCCCAAAATAGTGGGCGTGGCACCGCCCTCTTTTCCAAAGTTATGTAAATCTTGACTAAAGGACACGTATATATCCAAATATCGTTGATTTAGACCAAATTAGTTCAGAGTTATGACGAATTGAAATTTAAAAGCCTGGGCGTGGCACCGCCCACTTTTTCAAAACTATATAGCCTATGTCTTACCCAGCGACCTTCTGAACCTATTATGAAAGTTTCAAAGAGATCGACTTTAAGCTTTGGACATTAATGAAGCACAAACAAAACACAACAAATGTGGGCATGACATAGCCCACTTTTCCAAAACTATATAGCCTATGTCGTACCCAGCGACCTTCTGAACCTATTATGAAAGTTTCAAAGAGATCGACATTAAGCTTTGGACATTAATGAAGCACAAACAAAACACAACAAATGTGGGCATGGCACCGCCCACTTTTCAAAGTTATGTAAATCTTTACTCAAGGACACATATATCCATATATCGTTGATTTAGACCAAATAAGTTCAGAGTTATGACGAATTGAAATTTTATATAGCCTGGGGGCGTGGCACCGCCCACTTTTTCAAAACTATATGTAGCCTGTGCCGTACCCAGCTAACTTCTGAACCTATTCTTAAAGTTTCAAAGAGATATACTATAAACTTTGGTCATTAATGAAGCACAAACAAAGCCCAAAATAGTGGGCGTGGCACCGCCCTCTTTTCCAAAGTTATGTAAATCTTGACTCAAGGACACACATATCCAAATATCGTTGATTTAAACCAAATTAGTTCAGAGTTATGACGAATTGAAATTTGATATTGCATGGGAGCGTGGCACAGCCCACTTTTCCAAAACTATACATAGCATATGCCATACCCATCGAACTTTTGAACCTATTCTGAAAGTTTCAAAGAGATATACTATAAACTTTGGTCATCAATGAAGCACAAACAAAGCCCAAAATAGTGGGCGTGGCACCGTCCTCTTTTCCAAAGTTATGTAAATCTTGACTAAAGGACACGTATATATCCAAATATCATTGATTTAGATCAAATTAGTTCAGAGTTATGACGAATGGAAATTTTATATAGCCTGCGGGAGTGGCACCGCCCACTTTTTCAAAACTATATAGCCTATGTCGTACCCAGCGACCTCCTGAACCTATTATGAAAGTTTCAAAGAGATCGACTTTAAGCTTTGGACATTAATGAAGCACAAAAAAAACACAACAAATGTGGGCATGGCACCGCCCACTTTTCCAAGTTATGTAAATTTCGACTCAAGGACACATATATCCAAATATCGTTGATTTAGACCAAATTAGTTCAGAGTTATGACGAGTTGAAATTTGATATTGCATGGGAGCGTGGCACCGCCCACTTTTCCAAAACTATACATAGCATATGCCATACCCATCGAACTTTTGAACCTATTCTGAAAGTTTCAAAGAGATATACTATAAACTTTGGTCATTAATGAAGCACAAACAAAGCCCAAAATAGTGGGCGTGGCACCGCCCTCTTTTCCAAAACTATATAGCCTATGTCTTACCCAGCGACCTTCTGAACCTATTATGAAAGTTTCAAAGAGATCGACTTTAAGCTTTGGACATTAATGAAGCACAAACAAAACACAACAAATGTTGGCATGACATAGCCCACTTTTCCAAATTATGTAAATATTGACTCAAGGACACACATATCCAAATATCGTTGATTTAGACCAAATTAGTTCAGAGTTATGACGAATTGAAATTTGATATTGGATGGGAGCGTGGCACCGCCCACTTTTCCAAAACTATACATAGCATATGCCATACCCATCGAACTTTTGAAACTATTCTGAAAGTTTCAAAGAGATATACTATAAACTTTGGTCATTAATGAAGCACAAACAAAGCCCAAAATAGTAAGCGTGGCACCGCCCTCTTTTCCAAAACTATATAGCCTATGTCTTACCCAGCGACCTTCTGAACCTATTATGAAAGTTTCAAAGAGATCGACTTTAAGCTTTGGACATTAATGAAGCACAAACAAAACACAACAAATGTTGGCATGACATAGCCCACTTTTCCAAATTATGTAAATATTGACTCAAGGACACACATATCCAAATATCGTTGATTTAGACCAAATTAGTTCAGAGTTATGACGAATTGAAATTTGATATTGCATGGGAGCGTGGCACCGCCCACTTTTCCAAAACTATACATAGCATATGCCATACCCATCGAACTTTTGAACCTATTCTGAAAGTTTCAAAGAGATATACTATAAACTTTGGTCATTAATGAAGCACAAACAAAGCCCAAAATAGTGGGCGTGGCACCGCCCTCTTTTCCAAAACTATATAGCCTATGTCTTACCCAGCGACCTTCTGAACCTATTATGAAAGTTTCAAAGAGATCGACTTTAAGCTTTGGACATTAATGAAGCACAAACAAAACACAACAAATGTGGGCATGACATACCCCACTTTTCCAAAATTATTTAAATCTTGACTAAAGGAGACGCATATATCCAAATATCATTGATTTAGACCAAACTAGGTCAGAGCTATGACGAATTTAAATTTGATATAGCCGGCGGGAGTGGCACCGCCCACTTTTTCAAAACTATATAGCCTATGTCTTACCCAGCGACCTTCTGAACCTATTATGAAAGTTTCAAAGAGATCGACCTTAAGCTTTAGACATTAATGAAGCACAAACAAAACACAACAATTGTTGGCATGACATAGCCCACTTTTCCAAAATTATTTTAATCTTGACTAAAGGAGACGTATATATCCAAATAACATTGATTTAGACCAAATTAGGTCAGAGCTATGACGAATTTAAATTTGATATAGCCTGGGGGCGTGGCACCGTCCAATTTTTCAAAACTATATGTAGCCTGTGCCGTACCAAGCTAACTTCTGAACCTATTATGAAAGTTTCAGAGAAATATACTATAAGCTTTGGACAATAATGAAGCACAAACAAAACACAACAAATGCTGGCATGACATAGCCCACTTTTCCAAATTATGTAAATATTGACTCAAGGACACACATATCCAAATATCGTTGATTTAGCCCAAATTAGTTCAGAGTTATGACGACTTGAAATTTTATATAGCCTGCGGGAGTGGCACCGCCCACTTTTTCAAAACTATATAGCCTATGTCGTACCCAGCGACCTTCTGAACCTTTTATGAAAGTTTCAAAGAGACCGACTTTAAGCTTTGGACATTAATGAAGCACAAACAAAACACAACAAATGTGGCCATGGCACCGCCCACTTTTCCAAGTTATGTAAATTTTGACTCAAGGACACATATATCCAAATATCGTTGATTTAGACCAAATTAGTTCAGAGTTATGATGAGTTGAAATTTAATATAGCCTGGGCGTGGCACCGCCCACTTTTCCAAAACTATATATAGCATATGCCATACCCAGCGAACTTTTGAACCTATTATGAAAGTTTGAAAGAAATATACTATAAACTTTGGTCATTAATGAAGCACAAACAAAACCCAAAATAGTGGGCGTGGCACCGCCCTCTTTTCCAAAGTTATGTAAATCTTGACTAAAGGACACGTATATATCCAAATATCGTTGATTTAGACCAAATTAGTTCAGAGTTACGACGAGTTGCAATTTAATATAGCCTGCGGGAGTGGCACCGCCCACTTTTCCAAAACTATATAGCCTATGGCGTACCCAGCGACCTTCTGAACCTATTATGAAAGTTTCAAAGGGATGACTTTAAGCTTTGGACATTAATGAAGCACAAACAAAACACAACAAATGTGGGCATGGCACCGCCCACTTTTCCAAGTTATGTAAATCTTGACTCAAGGACACATATATCCATATATCGTTGATTTAGACCAAATAAGTTCAGAGTTATGACGAATTGAAATTTTATATAGCCTGGGGGCGTGGCACCGTCCACTTTTTCAAAACTATATGTAGCCTGTGCCGTACCCAGCTAACTTCTGAACCTATTATGAAAGTTTCAAAGAAATATACTATAAGCTTTGGACATTAATCAAGCACAAACAAAACACAACAAATGTTGGCATGACATAGCCCACTTTTCCAAATTATGTAAATATTGACTCAAGGACACACATATCCAAATATCGTTGGTTTAGACCAAATTAGTTCAGAGTTATGACGAATTGAAATTTGATATTGCATGGGAGCGTGGCACCGCCCACTTTTCCAAAACTATACATAGCATATGCTCTACCCATCGAACTTTTGAACCTATTCTGAAAGTTTCAAAGAGATATACTATAAACTTTGGTCATTAATGAAGCACAAACAAAGCCCAAAATAGTGGGCGTGGCACCGCCTTCTTTTCCAAAGTTATGTAAATCTTGACTAAAGGACACGTATATATCCAAATATCGTTGATTTACACCAAATTAGTTCAGAGTTATGACGAATTGAAATTTAAAAGCCTGGGCGTGGCACCGCCCACTTTTTCAAAACTATATAGCCTATGTCTTACCCAGCGACCTTCTGAACCTATTATGAAAGTTTCAAAGAGATCGACTTTAAGCTTTGGACATTAATGAAGCACAAACAAAACACAACAAATGTGGGCATGACATATCCCACTTTTCCAAAATTATTTAAATCTTGACTAAAGGACACGTATATATCCAAATATCATTGATTTAGACCAAATTAGGTCAGAGCTATGACGAATTTAAATTTGATATAGCCTGCGGGAGTGGCACCGCCCACTTTTTCAAAACTATATAGCCTATGTCGTACCCAGCGACCTTCTGAACCTATTATTAAAGTTTCAAAGAGATCGACTTTAAGCTTTAGACATTAATGAAGCACAAACAAAACACAACAAATGTTGGCATGACATAGCCCACTTTTCCAAAATTATTTAAATCTTGACTAAAGGACCCGTATATATCCAAATATCATTGATTTAGACCAAATTAGGTCAGAGCTATGACGAATTTAAATTTGATATAGCCTGCGGGAGTGGCACCGCCCACTTTTTCAAAACTATATAGCCTATGTCTTACCCAGCGACCTTCCGACTTTAAGCTTTGGACATTAATAAAGCACAAACAAAACACAACAAATGTGGGCATGACTTAGCCCACTTTTCCAAAATTATTTAAATCTTGACTAAAGGACACGTATATATCCAAATATCATTGATTTAGACCAAATTAGGTCAGAGCTATGACGAATTTAAATTTGATATAGACTGCGGGAGTGGCACCGCCCACTTTTTCAAAACTATATAGCCTATGCCTTACCCAGCGACCTTCTGAACCTATTATGAAAGTTTCAAAGAGATCCAATTTAAGCTTTGGACATTAATGAAGCACAAACAAAACACAACAAATGTGGGCATGACATAGCCCACTTTTCCAAAATTATTTAAATCTTGACTAAAGGCCACGTATATATCCAAATATCATTGATTTAGACCAAGTTAGGTTAGAGCTATGACGAATTTAAATTTGATATAGCCTGGGGGCGTGGCACCGTCCACTTTTTCAAAACTATATGTAGCCTGTGCCGTACCCAGCCAACTTCTGAACCTATTATGAAAGTTTCAATGAAATATACTATAAGCTTTGGACATTAATGAAGCACAAACAAAACACAACAAATGTTGGCATGACATAGCCCACTTTTCCAAATTATGTAAATATTGACTCAAGGACACACATATCCAAATATCGTTGATTTAGACCAAATTAGTTCAGAGTTATGACGAATTGAAATTTGATATTGCATGGGAGCGTGGCATCGCCCACTTTTCCAAAACTATACATAGCATATGCCATACCCATCGAACTTTTGAACCTATTCTGAAAGTTTCAAAGAGATATACTATAAACTTTGGTCATTAATGAAGCACAAGCAAAGCCCAAAATAGTGGGCGTGGCACCGCCCTCTTTTCCAAAATTATTTAAATCTTGACTAAAGGACACGTATATATCCAAATATCATTGATTTAGATCAAATTAGTTCAGAGTTATGACGAATTGAAATTTTATATAGCCTGCGGGAGTGGCACCGCCCACTTTTTCAAAACTATATAGCCTATGTCGTTACCAGCGACCTTTTGAACCTATTATGAAAGTTTCTACGAGATCGACTTTAAGCTTTAGACATTAATGAAGCACAAACAAAACACAACAAATGTTGGCATGACATAGCCCACTTTTCCAAAATTATTTAAATCTTGACTAAAGGACACGTATATAACCAAATATCATTGATTTAGACCAAATTAGGTCAGAGCTATGACGAATTTAAATTTGATATAGCCTGCGGGAGTGGCACCGCCCACTTTTTCAAAACGATATAGAATATGTCGTACCCAGCGACCTTCGGAACCTATTATGAAAGTTTCAAAGAGATCGACTTTAAGCTTTAGACATTAATGAAGCGTAAACAAAACACAACAAATGTTGGCATGACATAGCCCACTTTTCCAAAATTATTTAAATCTTGACTAAAGGACACGTATATATCCAAATATCATTGATTTAGATCAAATTAGTTCAGAGTTATGACGAATTGAAATTTTATATAGCCTGCGGGAGTGGCACCGCCCACTTTTTCAAAACTATATAGCCTATGTCGTACCCAGCGACCTTCTGAACCTATTATGAAAGTTTCTACGAGATCGACTTTAAGCTTTGGACATTAATGAAGCACAAACAAAACACAACAAATGTGGGCATGGAGCCGCCCACTTTTCCAAGTTATGTAAATTTTGACTCAAGGACACATATATCCAAATATCGTTGATTTAGACCAAATAACTTCAGAGTTATGACGAGTTGAAATTTAATATAGCCTGGGCGTGGCACCGCCGACTTTTCCAAAACTATATATAGCATATGCCATACCCAGCGAACTTTTGAACCTATTATGAAAGTTTCAAAGAAATATACTATAAACTTTGGTCATTAATGAAGCACAAACAAAACCCAAAATAGTGGGCATGGCAATGCCCTCTTTTCCAAAGTTATGTAAATCTTGACTAAAGGACACGTATATATCCAAATATCATTGATTTAGACCAAATTAGTTCAGAGTTATGACGAATTGAAAGTTTATATAGCCTGGCGGCGTGGCCCCCCTCACTTTTCCAAAACTTTATATATCCTATGCCGTACCTAGCGAACTTCTGAACCTATCGTGAAAGTTTCATAGAAATGGACTATAAACTTTGGACCTTAATGAAGTACAAACAAAACCCAACAAATGTGGGCATGGCACCGCCCACTTTTCCAAGTTAAGTTAATCTTGACTCAAGGACACATATATCCAAATATCGTTGATTTAGACCAAATTACTTCAGAGTTATGACGAGTTGAAATTTAATATAGCCTGGGCGTGGCACCGCCCACTTTTCCAAAACTATATATAGCATATGCCATACCCAGCGAACTTTTGAACCTATTCTGAAAGTTTCAAAAAGATATACTATAAACTTTGGTCATTAATGAAGCACAAACAAAGCCCAAAATAGTGGGCGTGGCACCGCCCTCTTTTCCAAATTTATGTAAATCTTGACTAAAGGACACGTATATATCCAAATATCATTGATTTAGACCAAATTAGCTCAGAGTTATGACGACGTGAAATTTTATATAGCCTGCGGGAGTGGCCCCCCTCACTTTTCCAAAACTTTATATATCCTATGTCTTACCCAGCGACCTTCTGAACCTATTATGAAAGTTTCAAAGAGATCGACTGTAAGCTTTAGACATTAATGAAGCACAAACAAAACACAACAAATGTTGGCATGACATAGCCCACTTTTCCAAAATTAATTAAATCTTGACTAAAGGAGACGTATATATCCAAATAACATTGATTTAGACCAAATTAGGTCAGAGCTATAACGAGTTTTAATTTGATATAGCCTGGGGGCGTGGCACCGTCCAATTTTTCAAAACTATATGTAGCCTGTGCCGTACCAAGCTAACTTCTGAACCTATTATGAAAGTTTCAAAGAAATATACTATAAGCTTTGGACATTAATGAAGCACAAACAAAACACAACAAATGTTGGCATGACATAGCCCACTTTTCCAAATTATGTAAATATTGACTCAAGGACACACATATCCAAATATCGTTGATTTAGCCCAAATTAGTTCAGAGTTATGATGAATTGAAATTTTATATAGCCGGCGGGAGTGGCACCGCCCACTTTTTCAAAACTATATAGCCTATGTCTTACCCAGCGACATTCTGAACCTATTATGAAAGTTTCAAAGAGATCGACCTTAAGCTTTAGACATTAATGAAGCACAAACAAAACACAACAAATGTTGGCATGACATAGCCCACTTTTCCAAAATTATTTAAATCTTGACTAAAGGACACGTGTATATCCAAATATCATTGATTTAGACCAAATTAGCTCAGAGTTATGACGACGTGAAATTTTATATAGCCTGCGGGAGTGGCACCGCCCACTTTTTCAAAACTATATAGCCTATGTCGTACCCAGCGAGCTTCTGAACCTATTATGAAAGTTTCAAAGAGATCGACTTTAAGCTTTGGACATTAATGAAGCACAAACAAAACACAACAAATGTGGGCATGGCACCGCCCACTTTTCCAAGTTATGTAAATTTTGACTCAAGGACACATATATCCAAATATCGTTGATTTAGACCAAATTAGTTCAGAGTTATGACGAGTTGAAATTTAATATAGCCTGGGCGTGGCACCGCCCACTTTTCCAAAACTATATATAGCATATGCCATACCCAGCGAACTTTTGAACCTATTATGAAAGTTTCAAAGAAATATACTATAAACTTTGGTCATTAATGAAGCACAAACAAAACCCAAAATAGTGGGCGTGGCACCGCCCTCTTTTCCAAAGTTATGTAAATCTTGACTAAAGGACACGTATATAACCAAATATCGTTGATTTAGGCCAAATTAGTTCAGAGTTACGACGAGTTGCAATTTAATATAGCCTGCGGGAGTGGCACCGCCCACTTTTCCAAAACTATATAGCCTATGTCGTACCCAGCGACCTTCTGAACCTATTATGAAAGTTTCAAAGAGATCGACTTTAAGCTTTGGACATTAATGAAGCACAAACAAAACACAACAAATGTGGGCATGACATAGCCAACTTTTCCAAAATTATTTAAATCTTGACTAAAGGACACGTATATATAAAAATATCATTTATTTAGACCAAATTAGTTCAGAGTTATGACGCATTGTAATTTTATATAGCCTGAGCGTGGAATCGCCCACTTTTTCAAAACTATATAGCCTGTGTCGTACCCAGCGACCTTCTGAACCTATTATGAAAGTTTCAAAGAGATCGACTTTAAGTTTTGGACATTAATGAAGCACAAACAAAACACAACAAATGTGGGCATGTCACCGCCCACTTTTACAAGTTATGTAAATTTTGACTCAAGGACACATATATCCAAATATCGTTGATTTAGACCAAATTAGGTCAGAGTTATGACAAATTGAAATTTGATATAGCCTGGGCGGGTGGCACCGCCCACTTTTCCAAAACTATATATAGCAAATGCCATACCTAGCGAACTTTTGAACCTATTATGAAAGTTTCAAAGAAATACTCTATAAACTTTGGTCATTGATGAAGCACAAAAAACCCAAAATAGTGGGCGTGGCACCGCCCTCTTTTCCAAAGTTATGTAAATCTTGACTAAAGGACACATATATCCAAATATCATTGATTAAGACCTAATTAGGTCAGAGTTATGAAGAATTGAAATTTGATATAGCCTGGGGGCGTGGCACCGCCCACTTTTCCAAAACTATATATAGCATATGCCATACCCAGCGAACTTTTGAACCTATTATGAAAGTTTCAAAGAAATATACTATAAACTTTGGTCATTAATAAAGCACAAACAAAACCCAAATTAGTGGGCGTGGCACCGCCCTCTTTTCCAAAGTTATGTAAATCGTGACTAAAGTACACATATATCCAAATATCATTGATTTAGACCAAATTAGGTCAGAGTTATGACAAATTGAAATTTGATATAGCCTGGGCGGGTGGCACCGCCCACTTTTCCAAAACTATATATAGCATATGCCATACCCAGCGAACTTTTGAACCTATTATGAAATTTTAAAAGATATATACCATAAACTTTGGTCATTAATCAAGCACAAACAAAACCCAAAATAGTGGGCGTGGCACCGCCCTCTTTTCCAAAGTTATGTAAATCTTGACTCAAGGACACATATATCCAAATATCGTTGATTTAGACCAAATTAGTTCAGAGTTATGACGAGTTGAAATTTAATATAGCCTGGGCGTGGCACCGCCCACTTTTCCAAAACTATATATAGCATATGCCATACCCAGCGAACTTTTGAACTTATTATGAAAGTTTCAAAGAGATCGACTTTAAGCTTTGGACATTAATGAAGCACAAACAAAACACAACAAATGTGGGCATGTCACCGCCCACTTTTACAAGTTATGTAAATTTTGACTCAAGGACACATATATCCAAATATCGTTGATTTAGACCAAATTAGGTCAGAGTTATGACAAATTGAAATTTGATATAGCCTGGGCGGGTGGCACCGCCCACTTTTGCAAAACTATATATAGCAAATGCCATACCTAGCGAACTTTTGAACCTATTATGAAAGTTTCAAAGAAATATACTATAAACTTTGGTCATTAATGACGCACAAACAAAACCCAAAATAGTGGGCGTGGCACCGCTCTCTTTTCCAAAGTTATGTAAATCTTGACTAAAGGACACGTATATATCCAAATATCATTGATTTAGACCAAATTAGTTCAGAGTTATGACGAATCGAAAGTTTATATAGCCTGGGGGCGTGGCCCCCTCACTTTTCCAAAGCTTTATATATCCTATGCCGTACCTAGCGAACTTCTGAACATATCGTGAAAGTTTCATAGAAATGGACTATAAACTTTGGACCTTAATGAAGTACAAACAAAACCCAACAAATATGGGAATGGCAAAGCCCACTTTTTCAAAATTATTTAAATCTTGACTAAAGGACACGTATATATCCAAATATTGTTGATTTAGACCAAATTAGTTCAGAGTTATGACGAGTTGAAATTTAATATAGCCTGGGCGTGGCGCCGCCCACTTTTCCAAAACTATATATAGCATATGCCATACCCAGCGAACTTCTGAACCTATTATGAAAGTTTTAAGACATATACTATAAACTTTGGTCATTAATGAAGCCCAGACAAACCCCAAAATAGTGCGCGTGGCACAGCCCTCTTTTCCAAAGTTATGTAAATCTTGACTAAAGGACACATATATCCAAATATCATTGATTTAGACCTAATTAGGTCAGAGTTATGACGAATTGAAATTTGATATAGCCTGGGGGCGTGGCACCGCCCACTTTTCCAAAACTATATATAGCATATGCCATACCCAGCGAACTTTTGAACCTATGATGAAAGTTTCAAAGAAATATACTATAAACTTTGGTCATTAATGAAGCACAAACAAACCCCAAATTAGTGGGCGTTGCACCGCCCTTTTTTCCAAAGTTATGTAAATCTTGACTAAAGGACACATATATCCAAATATCATTGATTTAGACCAAATTAGTTAAGAGTTATGACGACCTGAAATTTTATATAGCCTGCGGGAGTGGCGCCGCCCACTTTTTCAAAACTATATATATCCTATGCCATACCCTGCGAACTTCTGAACCTAGTACAAAAGTTTCAAAGAGATCGACTATAAACTTTGGACATTAATGAAGCACAAACAAAACACAACAAATGTGGGCATGGCACCGCCCACTTTCCCAAGTTATGTAAATTTTGACTCAAGGACACATATATCCAAATATCGTTGATTTAGACCAAATTTGTTCAGAGTTATGACGAGTTGAAATTTAATATAGCCTGCGGGAGTGGCACCGCCCACTTTTTCAAAACTATATATATCCTATGCCATACCCTGCGAACTTTGAACCCATTATAAAAGTTTCAAAGAGATCGACTATACTCTTTGGACATTAATGAAGCACAAACAAAACACAACAAATGTGGGCATGGCACCGCCCACTTTTCCAAGTTATGTAAATCTTGAGTCAAGGACACATATATCCAAATATCGTTGATTTAGACCAAATTAGTTCAGAGTTATGACGAATTGAAATTTAATATAGCCTGGGCGTGGCACCGCCCACTTTTTCAAAACTATATGGCCTATGTCGTACCCAGCGACCTTCTGAACCTATTATGGAAGTTTCAAAGAGATCGACTTTAAACTTTGGACATTAATGAAGCACAAACAAAACACAAGAAATGTGGGCATGACATAGCCCACTTTTCCAAAATTATTTAAATCTTGACTAAAGGACACGTATATATCCAGATATTATTGATTTAGACCAAATAAGGTCAGAGTTATGACGAATTGAAATTTGATATTGCATGGGGGCGTGGCACCGCCCACTTTTCCAAAACTATATATAGCATATGCCATACCCCGCGAACTTTTGAACCTATTCTGAAAGTTTTAAAGAGATATACTATAAATTTTGGTCATTAATGAAGCCCAAACAAACCCCAAAATAGTGGGCGTGGCACCGTCCTCTTTTCCAAAGTTATGTAAATCTTGACTAAAGGACACGTATATATCCAAATATCGTTGATTTAGACCAAATTAGTTCAGAGTTATGACGAATTGAAATTTAATATAGCCTGGGCGTGGCACCGCCCACTTTTTCAAAACTATATGGCCTATGTCGTACCCAGCGACCTTCTGAACCTATTATGGAAGTTTCAAAGAGATCGACTTTAAACTTTGGACATTAATGAAGCACAAACAAAACACAAGAAATGTGGGCATGACATAGCCCACTTTTCCAAATTATGTAAATATTGACTCAAGGACACACATATCCAAATATCGTTGATTTAGACCAAATTAGTTCAGAGTTATGACGAATTGAAATTTGATATTGCATGGGAGCGTGGCACCGCCCACTTTTCCAAAACTATACATAGCATATGCCATACCCATCGAACTTTTGAAACTATTCTGAAAGTTTCAAAGAGATATACTATAAACTTTGGTCATTAATGAAGCACAAACAAAGCCCAAAATAGTGGGCGTGGCACCGTCCTCTTTTCCAAAGTTATGTAAATCTTGACTAAAGGACACGTATATATCCAAATATCGTTGATTTAGACCAAATTAGTTCAGAGTTATGACGAATTGAAATTTAAAAGCCTGGGCGTGGCACCGCCCACTTTTTCAAAACTATATAGCCTATGTCTTACCCAGCGACCTTCCGACTTTAAGCTTTGGACATTAATAAAGCACAAACAAAACACAACAAATGTGGGCATGACATAGCCCACTTTTCCAAAATTATTTAAATCTTGACTAAAGGACACGTATATATCCAAATATCATTGATTTAGAACAAATTAGCTCAGAGTTATGACGACCTGAAATTTTATATAGCCTGCGGGAGTGGCCCCCCTCACTTTTCCAAAACTTTATATATCCTATGCCGTACCTAGCGAACTTCTGAACCTATCGTGAAAGTTTCATAGAAATGGACTATAAACTTTGGTCATTAATGAAGCACAAACAAAGCCCAAAATAGTGGGCGTGGCACCGCCTTCTTTCCAAAGTTATGTAAATCTTAACTAAAGGACACGTATATATCCAAATATCATTGATTTAGACCAAATTAGGTTAGAGCTATGACGAATTTAAATTTGATATTGCCTGGGGGCGTGGCACCGTCCACTTTTTCAAAACTATATGTAGCCTGTGCCGTACCCAGCTAACTTCTGAACCTATTATGAAAGTTTCAAAGAAATATACTATAAGCTTTGGACATTAATGAAGCACAAACAAAACACAACAAATGTTGGCATGACATAGCCCACTTTTCCAAAATTATTTAAATCTTGACTAAAGGACACGTATATATCCAAATATCATTGATTTAGACCAAGTTAGGTTAGAGCTATGACGAATTTAAATTTGATATAGCCTGGGGGCGTGGCACCGTCCACTTTTTCAAAACTATATGTAGCCTGTGCCGTACCCAGCTAACTTCTGAACCTATTATGAAAGTTTCAAAGAACTATACTATAAGCTTTGGACATTAATGAAGCACAAACAAAACACAACAAATGTGGGCATGACATAGCCCACTTTTCCAAAATTATTTAAATCTTGACTAAAGGACACGTATATATCCAAATATCATTGATTTAGACCAAGTTAGGTTAGAGCTATGACGAATTTAAATTTGATATAGCCTGGGGGCGTGGCACCGTCCACTTTTTCAAAACTATATGTAGCCTGTGCCGTACCCAGCTAACTTCTGAACCTATTATGAAAGTTTCAAAGAAATATACTATAAGCTTTGGACATTAATGAAGCACAAACAAAACACAACAAATGTTGGCATGACATAGCCCACTTTTCCAAATTATGTAAATATTGACTCAAGGACACACATATGCAAATATCTTTGATTTAGACCAAATTAGTTCAGAGTTATGACGAATTGAAATTTGATATTGCATGGGAGCGTGGCACCGCCCACTTTTCCAAAACTATACATAGCATATGCCATACCCATCGAACTTTTGAACCTATTCTGAAAGTTTCAAAGAGATATACTATAAACTTTGGTCATTAATGAAGCACAAGCAAAGCCCAAAATAGTGGGCGTGGCACCACCCTTTTTTCCAAAATTATTTAAATCTTGACTAAAGGACACGTATATAACCAAATATCATTGATTTAGACCAAATTAGGTCAGAGCTATGACGAATTTAAATTTGATATAGCCTGCGGGAGTGGCACCGCCCACTTTTTCAAAACGATATAGAATATGTCGTACCCAGCGACCTTCTGAACCTATTATGAAAGTTTCAAAGAGATCGACTTTAAGCTTTAGACATTAATGAAGCACAAACAAAACACAACAAATGTTGGCATGACATAGCCCACTTTTCCAAAATTATTTAAATCTTGACTAAAGGACACGTATATATCCAAATATCATTGATTTAGATCAAATTAGTTCAGACTTATGACGAATTGAAATTTTATATAGCCTGCGGGAGTGGCACCGTCCACTTTTTCAAAACTATATGTAGCCTGTGCCGTACCCAGCTAACTTCTGAACCTATTATGAAAGTTTCAAAGAAATATACTATAAGCTTTGGACATTAATGAAGCACAAACAAAACACAACAAATGTGGGCATGACATAGCCCACTTTTCCAAATTATGTAAATATTGACTCAAGGACACACATATCCAAATATCTTTGATTTAGACCAAATTAGTTCAGAGTTATGACGAATTGAAATTTGATATTGCATGGGAGCGTGGCACCGCCCACTTTTCCAAAACTATACATAGCATATGCCATACCCAGCGAACTTTTGAACCTATTATGAAATTTTCAAAGATATATACCATAAACTTTGGTCATTAATCAAGCACAAACAAAACCCAAAATAGTGTTCGTGGCACCGCCCTCTTTTCCAAAGTTATGTAAATCTTGACTAAAGGACACATACATCCAAATATCATTGATTTAGACCAATTTAGTTCAGAGTTATGACGACCTGAAATTTTATATAGCCTGCGGGAGTGGCGCCGCCCACTTTTTCAAAACTATATATATCCTATGCCATACCCTGCGAACTTCTGAACCTAGTACAAAAGTTTCAAAGAGATCGACTATAAACTTTGGACATTAATGAAGTACAAACAAAACACAACAAATGTGAGGATGACAAAGCCCACTTCTCCAAAATTATTTAAATCTTGACTAAAGGACACGTATATATCCAAATATCATTGATTTAGACCAAATTAGTTAAGAGTTATGACGACCTGAAATTTTATATAGCCTGCGGGAGTGGCGCCGCCCACTTTTTCAAAACTATATATATCCTATGCCATACCCTGCGAACTTCTGAACCTAGTACAAAAGTTTGAAAGAGATCGACTATAAACTTTGGACATTAATGAAGCACAAACAAAACACAACAAATGTGGGCATGACACCGCCCACTTATCCAAGTATGTAAATCTTGACTCAAGGAACCATATATCCAAATATCGTTGATTTAGACGAAATTAGTTCAGAGTTATGACGAATTGAAAGTTTATATAGCCTGGCGGCGTGGCCCCCCTCACTTTTCCAAACTTTATATATCCTATGCCGTACCTAGCGAACTTCTCAACATATCGTGAAAGTTTCATAGAAATGGACTATAAACTTTGGACCTTAATGAAGTACAAACAAAACCCAACAAATATGGGAATGGCAAAGCCCACTTTTCCAAAATTATTTAAATCTTGACTAAAGGACACGTATATATCCAAATATCATTGATTTAAACCAAGTTAGGTTAGAGCTATGACGAATTTAAATTTGATATAGCCTGGGGGCGTGGCACCGTCCACTTTTTCAAAACTATATGTAGCCTGTGCCGTACCCAGCTAACTTCTGAACCTATTATGAAAGTTTCAAAGAACTATACTATAAGCTTTGGACATTAATGAAGCACAAACAAAACACAACAAATGTGGGCATGACATAGCCCACTTTTCCAAAATTATTTAAATCTTGACTAAAGGACACGTATATATCCAAATATCATTGATTTAGACCAAGTTAGGTTAGAGCTATGACGAATTTAAATTTGATATAGCCTGGGGGCGTGGCACCGTCCACTTTTTCAAAACTATATGTAGCCTGTGCCGTACCCAGCTAGCTTCTGAACCTATTATGAAAGTTTCAAAGAAATATACTATAAGCTTTGGACATTAATGAAGCACAAACAAAACACAACAAATGTTGGCATGACATAGCCCACTTTTCCAAATTATGTAAATATTGACTCAAGGACACACATATCCAAATATCTTTGATTTAGACCAAATTAGTTCAGAGTTATGACGAATTGAAAGTTTATATAGCCTGGCGGCGTGGCCCCCCTCACTTTTCCAAACTTTATATATCCTATGCCGTACCTAGCGAACTTCTGAACCTATCGTGAAAGTTTCATAGAAATGGACTATAAACTTTGGTCATTAATGAAGCACAAACAAAGCCCAAAATAGTGGGCGTGGCACCGCCTTCTTTTCCAAAGTTATGTAAATCTTAACTAAAGGACACGTATATATCCAAATATCATTGATTTAGACCAAATTAGGTTAGAGCTATGACGAATTTAAATTTGATATAGCCTGGGGGCGTGGCACCGTCCACTTTTTCAAAACTATATGTAGCCTGTGCCGTACCCAGCTAACTTCTGAACCTATTATGAAAGTTTCAAAGAAATATACTATAAGCTTTGGACATTAATGAAGCACAAACAAAACACAACAAATGTTGGCATGACATAGCCCACTTTTCCAAAATTATTTAAATCTTGACTAAAGGACACGTATATATCCAAATATCATTGATTTAGACCAAGTTAGGTTAGAGCTATGACGAATTTAAATTTGATATAGCCTGGGGGCGTGGCACCGTCCACTTTTTCAAAACTATATGTAGCCTGTGCCGTACCCAGCTAACTTCTGAACCTATTATGAAAGTTTCAAAGAACTATACTATAAGCTTTGGACATTAATGAAGCACAAACAAAACACAACAAATGTCATTGATTTAGACCAAGTTAGGTTAGAGCTATGACGAATTTAAATTTGATATAGCCTGGGGGCGTGGCACCGTCTACTTTTTCAAAACTATATGTAGCCTGTGCCGTACCCAGCTAACTTCTGAACCTATTATGAAAGTTTCAAAGAAATATACTATAAGCTTTGGACATTAATGAAGCACAAACAAAACACAACAAATGTTGGCATGACATAGCCCACTTTTCCAAGTTATGTAAATATTGACTCAAGGACACACATATCCAAATATCTTTGATTTAGACCAAATTAGTTCAGAGTTATGACGAATTGAAATTTGATATTGCATGGGAGCGTGGCACCGCCCACTTTTCCAAAACTATACATAGCATATGCCATACCCATCGAACTTTTGAACCTATTCTGAAAGTTTCAAAGAGATATACTATAAACTTTGGTCATTAATGAAGCACAAGCAAAGCCCAAAATAGTGGGCGTGGCACCACCCTTTTTTCCAAAATTATTTAAATCTTGACTAAAGGACACGTATATAACCAAATATCATTGATTTAGACCAAATTAGGTCAGAGCTATGACGAATTTAAATTTGATATAGCCTGCGGGAGTGGCACCGCCCACTTTTTCAAAACGATATAGAATATGTCGTACCCAGCGACCTTCTGAACCTATTATGAAAGTTTCAAAGAGATCGACTTTAAGCTTTAGACATTAATGAAGCACAAACAAAACACAACAAATGTTGGCATGACATAGCCCACTTTTCCAAAATTATTTAAATCTTGACTAAAGGACACGTATATATCCAAATATCATTGATTTAGATCAAATTAGTTCAGACTTATGACGAATTGAAATTTTATATAGCCTGCGGGAGTGGCACCGTCCACTTTTTCAAAACTATATGTAGCCTGTGCCGTACCCAGCTAACTTCTGAACCTATTATGAAAGTTTCAAAGAAATATACTATAAGCTTTGGACATTAATGAAGCACAAACAAAACACAACAAATGTGGGCATGACATAGCCCACTTTTCCAAAATTATTTAAATCTTGACTAAAGGACACGTATATATCCAAATATCATTGATTTAGACCAAGTTAGGTTAGAGCTATGACGAATTTAAATTTGATATAGCCTGGGGGCGTGGCAGCGTCCACTTTTTCAAAACTATATGTAGCCTGTGCCGTACCCAGCTAACTCCTGAACCTATTATGAAAGTTTCAAAGAAATATACTATAAGCTTTGGACATTAATGAAGCACAAACAAAACACAACAAATGTTGGCATGACATAGCCCACTTTTCCAAATTATGTAAACATTGACTCAAGGACACACATATCCAAATATCTTTGATTTAGACCAAATTAGTTCAGAGTTATGACGAATTGAAATTTGATATTGCATGGGAGCGTGGCACCGCCCACTTTTCCAAAACTATACATAGCATATGCCATACCCAGCGAACTTTTGAACCTATTATGAAATTTTCAAAGATATATACCATAAACTTTGGTCATTAATCAAGCACAAACAAAACCCAAAATAGTGTTCGTGGCACCGCCCTCTTTTCCAAAGTTATGTAAATCTTGACTAAAGGACACATTAGTTCAGAGTTATGACGACCTGAAATTTTATATAGCCTGCGGGAGTGGCGCCGCCCACTTTTTCAAAACTATATATATCCTATGCCATACCCTGCGAACTTCTGAACCTAGTACAAAAGTTTCAAAGAGATCGACTATAAACTTTGGACATTAATGAAGTACAAACAAAACACAACAAATGTGAGGATGACAAAGCCCACTTCTCCAAAATTATTTAAATCTTGACTAAAGGACACGTATATATCCAAATATCATTGATTTAGACCAAATTAGTTAAGAGTTATGACGACCTGAAATTTTATATAGCCTGCGGGAGTGGCGCCGCCCACTTTTTCAAAACTATATATATCCTATGCCATACCCTGCGAACTTCTGAACCTAGTACAAAAGTTTGAAAGAGATCGACTATAAACTTTGGACATTAATGAAGCACAAACAAAACACAACAAATGTGGGCATGACACCGCCCACTTTTCCAAGTATGTAAATCTTGACTCAAGGAACCATATATCCAAATATCGTTGATTTAGACCAAATTAGTTCAGAGTTATGACGAATTGAAAGTTTATATAGCCTGGCGGCGTGGCCCCCCTCACTTTTCCAAACTTTATATATCCTATGCCGTACCTAGCGAACTTCTGAACATATCGTGAAAGTTTCATAGAAATGGACTATAAACTTTGGACCTTAATGAAGTACAAACAAAACCCAACAAATATGGGAATGGCAAAGCCCACTTTTCCAAAATTATTTAAATCTTGACTAAAGGACACGTATATATCCAAATATCGTTGATTTAGACCAAATTAGTTCAGAGTTACGACGAGTTGCAATTTAATATAGCCTGCGGGAGTGGCACCGCCCACTTTTCCAAAACTATATAGCCTATGTCGTACCCAGCGACCTTCTGAACCTATTATGAAAGTTTCAAAGAGATCGACTTTAAGCTTTGGACATTAATGAAGCACAAACAAAACACAACAAATGTGGGCATGGCACCGCCCACTTTTCCAAGTTATGTAAATCTTTACTCAAGGACACATATATCCATATATCGTTGATTTAGACCAAATAAGTTCAGAGTTATGACGAATTGAAATTTTATATAGCCTGGGGGCGTGGCACCGCCCACTTTTTCAAAACTATATGTAGCCTGTGCCGTACCCAGCTAACTTCTGAACCTATTATGAAAGTTTCAAAGAAATATACTATAAGCTTTGGACATTAATGAAGCACAAACAAAACACAACAAATGTTGGCATGACATAGCCCACTTTTCCAAATTATGTAAATATTGACTCAAGGACACACATATCCAAATATCGTTGATTTAGACCAACTTAGTTCAGAGTTATGACGAATTGAAATTTGATATTGCATGGGAGCGTGGCACCGCCCACTTTTCCAAAACTATACATAGCATATGCCATACCCATCGAACTTTTGAAACTATTCTGAAAGTTTCAAAGAGATATACTATAAACTTTGGTCATTAATAAAGCACAAACAAAGCCCAAAATAGTGGGCGTGGCACCGTTATCTTTTCCAAAGTTATGTAAATCTTGACTAAAGGACACGTATATATCCAAATATCGTTGATTTAGACCAAATTAGTTCAGAGTTATGACGAATTGAAATTTAAAAGCCTGGGCGTGGCACCGCCCACTTTTTCAAAACTATATAGCCTATGTCTTACCCAGCGACCTTCCGACTTTAAGCTTTGGACATTAATAAAGCACAAACAAAACACAACAAATGTGGGCATGACATAGCCCACTTTTACAAAATTATTTAAATCTTGACTAAAGGACACGTATATATCCAAATATCATTGATTTAGAACAAATTAGCTCAGAGTTATGACGACCTGAAATTTTATATAGCCTGCGGGAGTGGCCCCCCTCACTTTTCCAAAACTTTATATATCCTATGCCGTACCTAGCGAACTTCTGAACCTATCGTGAAAGTTTCATAGAAATGGACTATAAACTTTGGTCATTAATGAAGCACAAACAAAGCCCAAAATAGTGGGCGTGGCACCGCCTTCTTTTCCAAAGTTATGTAAATCTTAACTAAAGGACACGTATATATCCAAATATCATTGATTTAGACCAAATTAGGTTAGAGCTATGACGAATTTAAATTTGATATAGCCTGGGGGCGTGGCACCGTCCACTTTTTCAAAACTATATGTAGCCTGTGCCGTACCCAGCTAACTTCTGAACCTATTATGAAAGTTTCAAAGAAATATACTATAAGCTTTGGACATTAATGAAGCACAAACAAAACACAACAAATGTTGGCATGACATAGCCCACTTTTCCAAAATTATTTAAATCTTGACTAAAGGACACGTATATATCCAAATATCATTGATTTAGACCAAGTTAGGTTAGAGCTATGACGAATTTAAATTTGATATAGCCTGGGGGCGTGGCACCGTCCACTTTTTCAAAACTATATGTAGCCTGTGCCGTACCCAGCTAACTTCTGAACCTATTATGAAAGTTTCAAAGAACTATACTATAAGCTTTGGACATTAATGAAGCACAAACAAAACACAACAAATGTGGGCATGACATAGCCCACTTTTCCAAAATTATTTAAATCTTGACTAAAGGACACGTATATATCCAAATATCATTGATTTAGACCAAGTTAGGTTAGAGCTATGACGAATTTAAATTTGATATAGCCTGGGGGCGTGGCACCGTCCACTTTTTCAAAACTATATGTAGCCTGTGCCGTACCCAGCTAACTTCTGAACGTATTATGAAAGTTTCAAAGAAATATACTATAAGCTTTGGACATTAATGAAGCACAAACAAAACACAACAAATGTTGGCATGACATAGCCCACTTTTCCAAATTATGTAAATATTGACTCAAGGACACACATATCCAAATATCTTTGATTTAGACCAAATTAGTTCAGACTTATGACGAATTGAAATTTTATATAGCCTGCGGGAGTGGCACCGCCCACTTTTCCAAAACTATACATAGCATATGCCATACCCATCGAACTTTTGAACCTATTCTGAAAGTTTCAAAGAGATATACTATAAACTTTGGTCATTAATGAAGCACAAGCAAAGCCCAAAATAGTGGGCGTGGCACCACCCTTTTTTCCAAAATTATTTAAATCTTGACTAAAGGACACGTATATAACCAAATATCATTGATTTAGACCAAATTAGGTCAGAGCTATGACGAATTTAAATTTGATATAGCCTGCGGGAGTGGCACCGCCCACTTTTTCAAAACGATATAGCCTATGTCGTACCCAGCGACCTTCTGAACCTATTATGAAAGTTTCTACGAGATCGACTTTAATCTTTAGACATTAATGAAGCACAAACAAAACACAACAAATGTGGGCATGACATAGCCCACTTTTCAAAAGTTATGTAAATCTTGACTAAAGGACACGTATATATCCAAATATCGTTGATTTAGACCAAATTAGTTCAGAGTTATGACGAGTTGAAATTTAATATAGCCTGGGCGTGGCACCGCCCACTTTTCCAAAACTATATATAGCATATGCCATACCCATCGAACTTTTGAACCTATTCTGAAAGTTTCAAAGAAATATACTATAAACTTTGGTCATTAATGAAGCACAAACAAAACCCAAAATAGTGGGCGTGGCAATGCCCTCTTTTCCAAAGTTATGTAAATCTTGACTAAGGGACACGTATATATCCAAATATCATTGATTTAGACCAAATTAGTTCAGAGTTATGACGAGTTGAAATTTAATATAGCCTGGGCGTGGCACCGCCCACTTTTCCAAAACTATATATAGCATATGCCATACCCATCGAACTTTTGAACCTATTCTGAAAGTTTCAAAGAAATATACTATAAACTTTGGTCATTAATGAAGCACAAACAAAACCCAAAATAGTGGGCGTGGCAATGCCCTCTTTTCCAAAGTTATGTAAATCTTGACTAAAGGACACGTATATATCCAAATATCATTGATTTAGACCAACTTAGTTCAGAGTTATCACGAATTGAAATTTAAAAGCCTGGGCGTGGCACCGCCCACTTTTTCAAAACTATATAGCCTATGTCTTACCCAGCGACCTTCCGACTTTAAGCTTTGGACATTAATAAAGCACAAACAAAACACAACAAATGTGGGCATGACATAGCCCACTTTTCCAAAATTATTTAAATCTTGACTAAAGGACACGTATATATCCAAATATCATTGATTTAGAACAAATTAGCTCAGAGTTATGACGACCTGAAATTTTATATAGCCTGCGGGAGTGGCCCCCCTCACTTTTCCAAAACTTTATATATCCTATGCCGTACCTAGCGAACTTCTGAACCTATCGTGAAAGTTTCATAGAAATGGACTATAAACTTTGGACCTTAATGAAGTACAAACAAAACCCAACAAATATGGGAATGGCAAAGAACACTTTTCCAAAATTATTTAAATCTTGACTAAAGGACACGTATATATCCAAATATCGTTGATTTAGACCAAATTAGTTCAGAGTTACGACGAGTTGCAATATAATATAGCACCGCCCACTTTTCCAAAACTATATAGCCTATGTCGTAGCCAGCGACCTTCTGAACCTATTATGAAAGTTTCAAAGAGATCGACTTTAAGCTTTGGACATTAATGAAGCACAAACAAAACACAACAAATGTGGGCATGGTACCGCCCACTTTTCCAAGTTAAGTAAATCTTGACTCAAGGACACATGTATCCATATATCGTAGATTTAGACCAAATAAGTTCACAGTTATGACGAATTGAAATTTGATATCGCATGGGAGCGTGGCGCCGCCCACTTTTCCAAAACTATAGCATATGCCATGCCTATCGAACTTTTGAACCTATTCTGAAAGTTTCAAAGAGATATACTATAAACTTTGGTCATTAATGAAGCACAAACAAAGCCCAAAATAGTGGGCGTGGCACCGCCCTCTTTTCCAAAGTTATGTAAATCTTGACTAAAGGACACGTATATATCCAAATATCGTTGATTTAGACCAAATTAGTTCAGAGTTATGACGAATTGGAATTTAAAAGCCTGGGCGTGGCACCGCTCACTTTTTCAAAACTATATAGCCTATGTCTTACCCAGCGACCTTCTGAACCTATTATGAAAGTTTCAAAGAGATCGATTTTAAGCTTTGGACATTAATGAAGCACAAACAAAACACAACAAATGTTGGCATGACATAGCCCACTTTTCCAAAATTATTTAAATCTTGACTAAAGGACACGTGTATATCCAAATATCATTGATTTAGACCAAATTAGCTCAGAGTTATGACGACGTGAAATTTTATATAGCCTGCGGGAGTGGCCCCCCTCACTTTTCCAAAACTTTATATATCCTATGTCTTACCCAGCCACCTTCTGAACCTATTATGAAAGTTTCAAAGAGATCGACTTTAAGCTTTAGACATTAATGAAGTACAAACAAAACACAACAAATGTTTTCATGACATAGCCCACTTTTCCAAAATTATTTAAATCTTGACTAAAGGAGACGTATATATCCAAATATCATTGATTTAGACCAAATTAGGTCAGAGCTATGACGAATTGAAATTTTATATAGCCTGGGGGCGTGGCACCGCCCACTTTTTCAAAACTATATGTAGCCTGTGCCGTACCCAGCTAACTTCTGAACCTATTATGAAAGTTTCAAAGAAATATACTATAAGCTTTGGACATTAATGAAGCACAAACAAAACACAACAAATGTTGGCATGACATAGCCCACTTTTCCAAATTATGTAAATATTGACTCAAGGACACACATATCCAAATATCGTTGATTTAGACCAACTTAGTTCAGAGTTATGACGAATTGAAATTTGATATTGCATGGGAGCGTGGCACCGCCCACTTTTCCAAAACTATACATAGCATATGCCATACCCATCGAACTTTTGAAACTATTCTGAAAGTTTCAAAGAGATATACTATAAACTTTGGTCATTAATAAAGCACAAACAAAGCCCAAAATAGTGGGCGTGGCACCGTCCTCTTTTCCAAAGTTATGTAAATCTTGACTAAAGGACACGTATATATCCAAATATCGTTGATTTAGACCAAATTAGTTCAGAGTTATGACGAATTGAAATTTAAAAGCCTGGGCGTGGCACCGCCCACTTTTTCAAAACTATATAGCCTATGTCTTACCCAGCGACCTTCCGACTTTAAGCTTTGGACATTAATAAAGCACAAACAAAACACAACAAATGTGGGCATGACATAGCCCACTTTTACAAAATTATTTAAATCTTGACTAAAGGACACGTATATATCCAAACATCATTGATTTAGAACAAATTAGCTCAGAGTTATGACGACCTGAAATTTTATATAGCCTGCGGGAGTGGCCCCCCTCACTTTTCCAAAACTTTATATATCCTATGCCGTACCTAGCGAACTTCTGAACCTATCGTGAAAGTTTCATAGAAATGGACTATAAACTTTGGTCATTAATGAAGCACAAACAAAGCCCAAAATAGTGGGCGTGGCACCGCCTTCTTTTCCAAAGTTATGTAAATCTTAACTAAAGGACACGTATATATCCAAATATCATTGATTTAGACCAAATTAGGTTAGAGCTATGACGAATTTAAATTTGATATAGCCTGGGGGCGTGGCACCGTCCACTTTTTCAAAACTATATGTAGCCTGTGCCGTACCCAGCTAACTTCTGAACCTATTATGAAAGTTTCAAAGAAATATACTATAAGCTTTGGACATTAATGAAGCACAAACAAAACACAACAAATGTTGGCATGACATAGCCCACTTTTCCAAAATTATTTAAATCTTGACTAAAGGACACGTATATATCCAAATATCATTGATTTAGACCAAGTTAGGTTAGAGCTATGACGAATTTAAATTTGATATAGCCTGGGGGCGTGGCACCGTCCACTTTTTCAAAACTATATGTAGCCTGTGCCGTACCCAGCTAACTTCTGAACCTATTATGAAAGTTTCAAAGAACTATACTATAAGCTTTGGACATTAATGAAGCACAAACAAAACACAACAAATGTGGGCATGACATAGCCCACTTTTCCAAAATTATTTAAATCTTGACTAAAGGACACGTATATATCCAAATATCATTGATTTAGACCAAGTTAGGTTAGAGCTATGACGAATTTAAATTTGATATAGCCTGGGGGCGTGGCACCGTCCACTTTTTCAAAACTATATGTAGCCTGTGCCGTACCCAGCTAACTTCTGAACCTATTATGAAAGTTTCAAAGAAATATACTATAAGCTTTGGACATTAATGAAGCACAAACAAAACACAACAAATGTTGGCATGACATAGCCCACTTTTCCAAATTATGTAAATATTGACTCAAGGACACACATATCCAAATATCTTTGATTTAGACCAAATTAGTTCAGACTTATGACGAATTGAAATTTTATATAGCCTGCGGGAGTGGCACCGCCCACTTTTCCAAAACTATACATAGCATATGCCATACCCATCGAACTTTTGAACCTATTCTGAAAGTTTCAAAGAGATATACTATAAACTTTGGTCATTAATGAAGCACAAGCAAAGCCCAAAATAGTGGGCGTGGCACCACCCTTTTTTCCAAAATTATTTAAATCTTGACTAAAGGACACGTATATAACCAAATATCATTGATTTAGACCAAATTAGGTCAGAGCTATGACGAATTTAAATTTGATATAGCCTGCGGGAGTGGCACCGCCCACTTTTTCAAAACGATATAGCCTATGTCGTACCCAGCGACCTTCTGAACCTATTATGAAAGTTTCTACGAGATCGACTTTAATCTTTAGACATTAATGAAGCACAAACAAAACACAACAAATGTGGGCATGACATAGCCCACTTTTCAAAAGTTATGTAAATCTTGACTAAAGGACACGTATATATCCAAATATCGTTGATTTAGACCAAATTAGTTCAGAGTTATGACGAGTTGAAATTTAATATAGCCTGGGCGTGGCACCGCCCACTTTTCCAAAACTATATATAGCATATGCCATACCCATCGAACTTTTGAACCTATTCTGAAAGTTTCAAAGAAATATACTATAAACTTTGGTCATTAATGAAGCACAAACAAAACCCAAAATAGTGGGCGTGGCAATGCCCTCTTTTCCAAAGTTATGTAAATCTTGACTAAAGGACACGTATATATCCAAATATCATTGATTTAGACCAAATTAGTTCAGAGTTATGACGAGTTGAAATTTAATATAGCCTGGGCGTGGCACCGCCCACTTTTCCAAAACTATATATAGCATATGCCATACCCATCGAACTTTTGAACCTATTCTGAAAGTTTCAAAGAAATATACTATAAACTTTGGTCATTAATGAAGCACAAACAAAACCCAAAATAGTGGGCGTGGCAATGCCCTCTTTTCCAAAGTTATGTAAATCTTGACTAAAGGACACGTATATATCCAAATATCATTGATTTAGACCAACTTAGTTCAGAGTTATCACGAATTGAAATTTAAAAGCCTGGGCGTGGCACCGCCCACTTTTTCAAAACTATATAGCCTATGTCTTACCCAGCGACCTTCCGACTTTAAGCTTTGGACATTAATAAAGCACAAACAAAACACAACAAATGTGGGCATGACATAGCCCACTTTTCCAAAATTATTTAAATCTTGACTAAAGGACACGTATATATCCAAATATCATTGATTTAGAACAAATTAGCTCAGAGTTATGACGACCTGAAATTTTATATAGCCTGCGGGAGTGGCCCCCCTCACTTTTCCAAAACTTTATATATCCTATGCCGTACCTAGCGAACTTCTGAACCTATCGTGAAAGTTTCATAGAAATGGACTATAAACTTTGGACCTTAATGAAGTACAAACAAAACCCAACAAATATGGGAATGGCAAAGCCCACTTTTCCAAAATTATTTAAATCTTGACTAAAGGACACGTATATATCCAAATATCGTTGATTTAGACCAAATTAGTTCAGAGTTACGACGAGTTGCAATATAATATAGCACCGCCCACTTTTCCAAAACTATATAGCCTATGTCGTAGCCAGCGACCTTCTGAACCTATTATGAAAGTTTCAAAGAGATCGACTTTAAGCTTTGGACATTAATGAAGCACAAACAAAACACAACAAATGTGGGCATGGTACCGCCCACTTTTCCAAGTTAAGTAAATCTTGACTCAAGGACACATGTATCCATATATCGTAGATTTAGACCAAATAAGTTCAGAGTTATGACGAATTGAAATTTGATATCGCATGGGAGCGTGGCGCCGCCCACTTTTCCAAAACTATAGCATATGCCATGCCTATCGAACTTTTGAACCTATTCTGAAAGTTTCAAAGAGATATACTATAAACTTTGGTCATTAATGAAGCACAAACAAAGCCCAAAATAGTGGGCGTGGCACCGCCCTCTTTTCCAAAGTTATGTAAATCTTGACTAAAGGACACGTATATATCCAAATATCGTTGATTTAGACCAAATTAGTTCAGAGTTATGACGAATTGGAATTTAAAAGCCTGGGCGTGGCACCGCTCACTTTTTCAAAACTATATAGCCTATGTCTTACCCAGCGACCTTCTGAACCTATTATGAAAGTTTCAAAGAGATCGATTTTAAGCTTTGGACATTAATGAAGCACAAACAAAACACAACAAATGTTGGCATGACATAGCCCACTTTTCCAAAATTATTTAAATCTTGACTAAAGGACACGTGTATATCCAAATATCATTGATTTAGACCAAATTAGCTCAGAGTTATGACGACGTGAAATTTTATATAGCCTGCGGGAGTGGCCCCCCTCACTTTTCCAAAACTTTATATATCCTATGTCTTACCCAGCCACCTTCTGAACCTATTATGAAAGTTTCAAAGAGATCGACTTTAAGCTTTAGACATTAATGAAGTACAAACAAAACACAACAAATGTTTTCATGACATAGCCCACTTTTCCAAAATTATTTAAATCTTGACTAAAGGAGACGTATATATCCAAATATCATTGATTTAGACCAAATTAGGTCAGAGCTATGACGAATTTAAATTTGATATAGCCTGCGGGAGTGGCACCGCCCACTTTTTCAAAACTATATAGCCTATGTCGTACCCAGCGACCTTCTGAACCTATTATGAAAGTTTCAAAGAGATCGACTTTAAGCTTTGGACATTAATGAAGCACAAACAAAACACAACAAATGTTGGCATGACATAGCCCACTTTTCCAAAATTATTTAAATCTTGACGAAAGGACACGTGTATATCCAAATATCATTGATTTAGACCAAATTAGCTCAGAGTTATGACGACGTGAAATTTTATATAGCCTGCGGGAGTGGCCCCCCTCACTTTTCCAAAACTTTATATATCCTATGTCTTACCCAGCCACCTTCTGAACCTATTATGAAAGTTTCAAAGAGATCGACTTTAAGCTTTAGACCTTAATGAAGTACAAACAAAACACAACAAATGTTTTCATGACATAGCCCACTTTTCCAAAATTATTTAAATCTTGACTAAAGGAGACGTATATATCCAAATATCATTGATTTAGACCAAATTAGGTCACAGCTATGACGAATTTAAATTTGATATAGCCTGCGGGAGTGGCACCGCCCACTTTTTCAAAACTATATAGCCTATGTCGTACCCAGCGAACTTTTGAACCTATTATGAAAGTTTCAAAGAGATCGACTATAAGCTTTGGACATTAATGAAGCACAAACAAAACACAACAAATGTTGGCATGACATAGCCCACTTTTCCAAATTATATAAATATTGACTCGAGGACACACATATCCAAATATCGTTGATTTAGCCCAAATTAGTTCAGAGTTATGACGAATTGAAATTTTATATAGCCTGCGGGAGTGGCACCGCCCACTTTTTCAAAACTATATAGCCTATGTCGTACCCAGCGACCTTCTGAACCTATTATGAAAGTTTCAAAGAGATCGACTTTAAGCTTTGGACATTAATGAAGCACAAACAAAACACAACAAATGTTGGCATGACATAGCCCACTTTTCCAAAATTATTTAAATCTTGACTAAAGGACACGTGTATATCCAAATATCATTGATTTAGACCAAATTAGCTCAGAGTTATGACGACGTGAAATTTTATATAGCCTGCGGGAGTGGCCCCCCTCACTTTTCCAAAACTTTATATATCCTATGTCTTACCCAGCCACCTTCTGAACCTATTATGAAAGTTTCAAAGAGATCGACCTTAAGCTTTAGACATTAATGAAGCACAAACAAAACACAACAAATGTTGGCATGACATAGCCCACTTTTCCAAAATTATTTAAATCTTGACTAAAGGACACGTGTATATCCAAATATCATTGATTTAGACCAAATTAGCTCAGAGTTATGACGACGTGAAATTTTATATAGCCTGCGGGAGTGGCCCCCCTCACTTTTCCAAAACTTTATATATCCTATGTCTTACCCAGCGGCCTTCTGAACGTATTATGAAAGTTTCAAAGAGATTGACTTTAAGCTTTAGACATTAATGAAGCACAAACAAAACACAACAAATGTTGGCATGACATAGCCCACTTTTCCAAAATTAATTAAATCTTGACTAAAGGAGACGTATATATCCAAATAACATTGATTTAGACCAAATTAGGTCAGAGCTATGACGAATTTAAATTTGATATAGCCTGGGGGCGTGGCACCGTCCAATTTTTCAAAACTATATGTAGCCTGTGCCGTACCCAGCTAACTTCTGAACCTATTATGAAAGTTTCAGAGAAATATACTATAAGCTTTGGACATTAATGAAGCACAAACAAAACACAACAAATGTTGGCATGACATAGCCCACTTTTCCAAATTATGTAAATATTGACTCAAGGACACACATATCCAAATATCGTTGATTTAGCCCAAATTAGTTCAGAGTTATGACGAATTGAAATTTTATATAGCCTGCGGGAGTGGCACCGCCCACTTTTTCAAAACTATATAGCCTATGTCGTACCCAGCAACCTTCTGAACCTATTATGAAAGTTTCAAAGAGATCGACTTTAAGCTTTGGACATTAATGAAGCACAAACAAAACACAACAAATGTGGGCATGGCACCGCCCACTTTTCCAAGTTATGTAAATTTTGACTCAAGGACACATATATCCAAATATCGTTGATTTAGACCAAATTAGTTCAGAGTTATGACGAGTTAAAATTTAATATAGCCTGGGCGTGGCACCGCCCACTTTTCCAAAACTATATATAGCATATGCCATACCCAGCGAACTTTTGAACCTATTATGAAAGTTTCAAAGAAATATACTATAAACTTTGGTCATTAATGAAGCACAAACAAAACCCAAAATAGTGGGCGTGGCACCGCCCTCTTTTCCAAAGTTATGTAAATCTTGACTAACGGACACGTATATAACCAAATATCGTTGATTTAGACCAAATTAGTTCAGAGTTACGACGAGTTGCAATTTAATATAGCCTGCGGGAGTGGCACCGCCCACTTTTCCAAAACTATATAGCCTATGTCGTACCCAGCGACCTTCTGAACCTATTATGAAAGTTTCAAAGAGATCGACTTTAAGCTTTGGACATTAATGAAGCACAAACAAAACACAACAAATGTGGGCATGGCACCGCCCACTTTTCCAAGTTATGTAAATCTTGACTCAAGGACACATATATCCATATATCGTTGATTTAGACCAAATAAGTTCAGAGTTATGACGAATTGAAATTTTATATAGCCTGGGGGCGTGGCACCGTCCACTTTTTCAAAACTATATGTAGCCTGTGCCGTACCCAGCTTACTTCTGAACCTATTATGAAAGTTTCAAAGAAATATACTATAAGCTTTGGACATTAATGAAGCACAAACAAAACACAACAAATGTTGGCATGACATAGCCCACTTTTCCAAATTATGTAAATATTGACTCAAGGACACACATATCCAAATATCGTTGGTTTAGACCAAATTAGTTCAGAGTTATGACGAATTGAAATTTGATATTGCATGGGAGCGTGGCACCGCCCACTTTTCCAAAACTATACATAGCATATGCCCTACCCATCGAACTTTTTAACCTATTCTGAAAGTTTCAAAGAGATATACTATAAACTTTGGTCATTAATGAAACACAAACAAAGCCCAAAATAGTGGGCGTGGCACCGCCCTCTTTTCCAAAGTTATGTAAACCTTGACTAAAGGACACGTATATATCCAAATATCGTTGATTTAGACCAAATTAGTTCAGAGTTATGACGAATTGAAATTTAAAAGCCTGGGCGTGGCACCGCGCACTTTTTCAAAGCTATATAGCCTATGTCTTACCCAGCGACCTTCCGACTTTAAGCTTTGGACATTAATAAAGCACAAACAAAACACAACAAATGTGGGCATGACATAGCCCACTTTTCCAAAATTATTTAAATCTTGACTAAAGGACACGTATATATCCAAATATCATTGATTTAGAACAAATTAGCTCAGAGTTATGACGACCTGAAATTTTATATAGCCTGCGGGAGTGGCCCCCCTCACTTTTCCAAAACTTTATATATCCTATGCCTTACCTAGCGAACTTCTGAACCTATCGTGAAAGTTTCATAGAAATGGACTAAAAACTTTGGTCATTAATGAAGCACAAACAAAGCCCAAAATAGTGGGCGTGGCACCGCCTTCTTTTCCAAAGTTATGTCAATCTTGACTAAAGGACACGTATATATCCAAATATCATTGATTTAGACCAAATTAGGTCAGAGCTATGACGAATTTAAATTTGATATAGCCTGCGGGAGTGGCACCGCCCACTTTTTCAAAACTATATAGCCTATGCCTTACCCAGCGACCTTCTGAACCTATTATGAAAGTTTCAAAGAGATCCAATTTAAGCTTTGGACATTAATGAAGCACAAACAAAACACAACAAATGTGGGCATGACATAGCCCACTTTTCCAAAATTATTTAAATCTTGACTAAAGGACACGTATATATCCAAATATCATTGATTTAGACCAAGTAAGGTTAGAGCTATGACGAATTTAAATTTGATATATCCTGGGGGCGTGGCACCGTCCACTTTTTCAAAACTATATGTAGCCTGTGCCGTACCCAGCTAACTTCTGAACCTATTATGAAAGTTTCAAAGAAATATACTATAAGCTTTGGACATTAATGAAGCACAAACAAAACACAACAAATGTTGGCATGACATAGCCCACTTTTCCAAATTATGTAAATATTGACTCAAGGACACACATATCCAAATATCGTTGATTTAGACCAAATTAGTTCAGAGTTATGACGAATTGAAATTTGATATTGCATGGGAGCGTGGCACCGCCCACTTTTCCAAAACTATACATAGCATATGCCATACCCATCGAACTTTTGAACCTATTCTGAAAGTTTCAAAGAGATATACTATAAACTTTGGTCATTAATGAAGCACAAGCAAAGCCCAAAATAGTGGGCGTGGCACCGCCCTCTTTTCCAAAATTATTTAAATCTTGACTAAAGGACACGTATATAACCAAATATCATTGATTGAGACCAAATTAGGTCAGAGCTATGACGAATTTAAATTTGATATAGCCTGCGGGAGTGGCACCGCCCACTTTTTCAAAACGATATAGAATATGTCGGACCCAGCGACCTTCTGAACCTATTATGAAAGTTTCAAAGAGATCGACTTTAAGCTTTAGACATTAATGAAGCACAAACAAAACACAACAAATGTTGGCATGACATAACCCACTTTTCCAAAATTATTTAAATCTTGACTAAAGGACACGTATATATCCAAATATCATTGATTTAGATCAAATTAGTTCAGAGTTATGACGAATTGAAATTTTATATAGCCTGCGGGAGTGGCACCGCCCACTTTTTCAAAACTATATAGCCTATGCCGTACCTAGCGAACTTCTGAACCTATCGTGAAAGTTTCATAGAAATGGACTATAAACTTTGGACCTTAATGAAGTACAAACAAAACCCAACAAATATGGGAATGGCAAAGCCCACTTTTCCAAAATTATTTAAATCTTGACTAAAGGACACGTATATATCCAAATATCGCACCGCCCACTTTTCCAAAACTATATAGCCTATGTCGTACCCAGCGGCTTTCTGAACCTATTATGAAAGTTTCAAAGAGATCGACTTTAAGCTTTGGACATTAATGAAGCACAAACAAAACACAACAAATGTGGGCATGGCACCGCCCACTTTTCCAAGTTATGTAAATCTTGACTCAAGGACACATGTATCCATATATCGTAGATTTAGACCAAATAAGTTCAGAGTTATGACGAATTGAAATTTGATATGGCATGGGAGCGTGGCGCCCCCCACTTTTCCAAAACTATACATAGCATATGCCAAACCTATCGAACTTTTGAACCTATTCTGAAAGTTTCAAAGAGATATACTATAAACTTTGGTCATTATTGAAGCACAAACAAAGCCCAAAATAGTGGGCGTGGCACCGCCCTCTTTTCCAAAGTTATGTAAATCTTGACTAAAGGACACGTATATATCCAAATATCGTTGATTTAGACCAAATTAGTTCAGAGTTATGACGAATTGAAATTTAAAAGCCTAGGCGTGGCACCGCTCACTTTTTCAAAACTATATAGCCTATGTCTTACCCAGCGACCTTCTGAACCTATTATGAAAGTTTCAAAGAGATCGATTTTAAGCTTTGGACACTAATGAAGCACAAACAAAACACAACAAATGTGGGCATGACATAGCCCACTTTTCCAAAATTATTTAAATCTTGACTAAAGGACACGTATATATCCAAATATCATTGATTTAGAATAAGTTAGGTCAGAGCTATGACGAATTTAAATATGATATAGCCTGGGGGCGTGCCACCGTCCACTTTTTCAAAACTATATGTAGCCTGTGCCGTACCCAGCTAACTTCTGAACCTATTATGAAAGTTTCAAAGAAATATACTATAAGCTTTGGACATTAATGAAGCACAAACAAAACACAACAAATGTTGGCATGACATAGCCCACTTTTCCAAATTATGTAAATATTGACTCAAGGACACACATATCCAAATATCGTTGATTTAGACCAAATTAGTTCAGAGCTATGACGAATTTAAATTTGATATAGCCTGCGGGAGTGGCACCGCCCACTTTTTCAAAACGATATAGAATATGTCGGACCCAGCGACCTTCTGAACCTATTATGAAAGTTTCAAAGAGATCGACTTTAAGCTTTAGACATTAATGAAGCACAAACAAAACACAACAAATGTGGGCATGACATAGCCCACTTTTCCAAAATTATTTAAATCTTGACTAAAGGACACGTATATATCCAAATATCATTGATTTAGACCAAGTAAGGTTAGAGCTATGACGAATTTAAATTTGATATATCCTGGGGGCGTGGCACCGTCCACTTTTTCAAAACTATATGTAGCCTGTGCCGTACCCAGCTAACTTCTGAACCTATTATGAAAGTTTCAAAGAAATATACTATAAGCTTTGGACATTAATGAAGCACAAACAAAACACAACAAATGTTGGCATGACATAGCCCACTTTTCCAAATTATGTAAATATTGACTCAAGGACACACATATCCAAATATCGTTGATTTAGACCAAATTAGTTCAGAGTTATGACGAATTGAAATTTGATATTGCATGGGAGCGTGGCACCGCCCACTTTTCCAAAACTATACATAGCATATGCCATACCCATCGAACTTTTGAACCTATTCTGAAAGTTTCAAAGAGATATACTATAAACTTTGGTCATTAATGAAGCACAAGCAAAGCCCAAAATAGTGGGCGTGGCACCGCCCTCTTTTCCAAAATTATTTAAATCTTGACTAAAGGACACGTATATAACCAAATATCATTGATTGAGACCAAATTAGGTCAGAGCTATGACGAATTTAAATTTGATATAGCCTGCGGGAGTGGCACCGCCCACTTTTTCAAAACTATATAGCCTATGCCGTACCTAGCGAACTTCTGAACCTATCGTGAAAGTTTCATAGAAATGGACTATAAACTTTGGACCTTAATGAAGTACAAACAAAACCCAACAAATATGGGAATGGCAAAGCCCACTTTTCCAAAATTATTTAAATCTTGACTAAAGGACACGTATATATCCAAATATCGCACCGCCCACTTTTCCAAAACTATATAGCCTATGTCGTACCCAGCGGCTTTCTGAACCTATTATGAAAGTTTCAAAGAGATCGACTTTAAGCTTTGGACATTAATGAAGCACAAACAAAACACAACAAATGTGGGCATGGCACCGCCCACTTTTCCAAGTTATGTAAATCTTGACTCAAGGACACATGTATCCATATATCGTAGATTTAGACCAAATAAGTTCAGAGTTATGACGAATTGAAATTTGATATGGCATGGGAGCGTGGCGCCCCCCACTTTTCCAAAACTATACATAGCATATGCCAAACCTATCGAACTTTTGAACCTATTCTGAAAGTTTCAAAGAGATATACTATAAACTTTGGTCATTATTGAAGCACAAACAAAGCCCAAAATAGTGGGCGTGGCACCGCCCTCTTTTCCAAAGTTATGTAAATCTTGACTAAAGGACACGTATATATCCAAATATCGTTGATTTAGACCAAATTAGTTCAGAGTTATGACGAATTGAAATTTAAAAGCCTAGGCGTGGCACCGCTCACTTTTTCAAAACTATATAGCCTATGTCTTACCCAGCGACCTTCTGAACCTATTATGAAAGTTTCAAAGAGATCGATTTTAAGCTTTGGACACTAATGAAGCACAAACAAAACACAACAAATGTGGGCATGACATAGCCCACTTTTCCAAAATTATTTAAATCTTGACTAAAGGACACGTATATATCCAAATATCATTGATTTAGAATAAGTTAGGTCAGAGCTATGACGAATTTAAATATGATATAGCCTGGGGGCGTGCCACCGTCCACTTTTTCAAAACTATATGTAGCCTGTGCCGTACCCAGCTAACTTCTGAACCTATTATGAAAGTTTCAAAGAAATATACTATAAGCTTTGGACATTAATGAAGCACAAACAAAACACAACAAATGTTGGCATGACATAGCCCACTTTTCCAAATTATGTAAATATTGACTCAAGGACACACATATCCAAATATCGTTGATTTAGACCAAATTAGTTCAGAGTTATGACGAATTGAAATTTGATATTGCATGGGAGCGTGGCACCGCCCACTTTTCCAAAACTATACATAGCATATGCCATACCCATCGAACTTTTGAACCTATTCTGAAAGTTTCAAAGAGATATACTATAAACTTTGGTCATTAATGAAGCACAAGCAAAGCCCAAAATAGTTGGCGTGGCACCGCCCTCTTTTCCAAAATTATTTAAATCTTGACTAAAGGACACGTATATAACCAAATATCATTGATTTAGACCAAATTAGGTCAGAGCTATGACGAATTTAAATTTGATATAGCCTGCGGGAGTGGCACCGCCCACTTTTTCAAAACGATATAGAATATGTCGTACCCAGCGACCTTCTGAACCTATTATGAAAGTTTCAAAGAGATCGACTTTAAGCTTTAGACATTAATGAAACACAAGCAAAACACAACAAATGCTGGCATGACATAGCCCACTTTTCCAAAATTATTTAAATCTTGACTAAAGGACACGTATATATCCAAATATCATTGATTTAGATCAAATTAGTTCAGAGTTATGACCAATTGAAATTTTATATAGCCTGCGGGAGTGGCACCGCCCACTTTTTCAAAACTATATAGCCTATGTCGTACCCAGCAACCTTCTGAACCTATTATGAAAGTTTCTACGAGATCGACTTTAAGCTTTGGACATTAATGAAGCACAAACAAAACACAACAAATGTGGGCATGGAGCCGCCCACTTTTCCAAGTTATGTAAATTTTGACTCAAGGACACATATATCCAAATATCGTTGATTTAGACCAAATTAGCTCAGAGTTATGACGAGTTGAAATTTAATATAGCCTGGGCGTGGCACCGCCCACTTTTCCAAAACTATATATAGCATATGCCATACCCAGCGAACTTTTGAACCTATTATGAAAGTTTCAAAGAAATATACTATAAACTTTGGTCATTAATGAAGCACAAACAAAACCCAAAATAGTGGGCGTGGCAATGCCCTCTTTTCCAAAGTTATGTAAATCTTGACTAACGGACACGTATATATCCAAATATCATTGATTTAGACCAAATTAGTTCAGAGTTATGACGAATTGAAAGTTTATCCAAACTTTATATATCCTATGCCGTACCTAGCGAACTTCTGAACCTATCGTGAAAGTTTCATAGAAATGGACTATAAACTTTGGACCTTAATGAAGTACAAACAAAACCCAACAAATATGGGAATGGCAAAGCCCACTTTTCCAAAATTATTTAAATCTTGACTAAAGGACACGTATATATCCAAATATCGTTGATTTAGACCAAATTAGTTCAGAGTTACGACGAATTGCAATTTAATATAGCCTGCGGGAGTGGCACCGCCCACTTTTCCAAAACTATATAGCCTATGTCGTACCCAGCGACCTTCTGAACCTATTATGAAAGTTTCAAAGAGATATACTATAAACTTTGGTCATTAATGAAGCACAAACAAAGCCCAAAATAGTGGGCGTGGCACCGCCCTCTTTTCCAAAGTTATGTAAATCTTGACTAAAGGACACGTATATATAAAAATATCGTTGATTTAGACCAAATTAGTTCAGAGTTATGACGAATTGAAATTTAAAAGCCTGGGCGTGGCACCGCTCACTTTTTCAAAACTATATAGCCTATGTCTTACCCAGCGACCTTCTGAACCTATTATGAAAGTTTCAAAGAGATCGATTTTAAGCTTTGGACATTAATGAAGCACAAACAAAACACAACAAATGTGGGCATGACATAGCCCACTTTTCCAAAATTATTTAAATCTTGACTAAAGGACACGTATATATCCAAATATCATTGATTTAGACCAAGTTAGGTCAGAGCTATGACGAATTTAATTTTGATATAGCCTGGGGGCGTGGCACCGTCCACTTTTTCAAAACTATATGTAGCCTGTGCCGTACCCAGCTAACTTCTGAACCTATTATGAAAGTTTCAAAGAAATATACTATAAGCTTTGGACATTAATGAAGCACAAACAAAACACAACAAATGTTGGCATGACATAGCCCACTTTTCCAAATTATGTAAATATTGACTCAAGGACACACATATCCAAATATCGTTGATTTAGACCAAATTAGTTCAGAGTAAGACGAATTGAAATTTGATATTGCATGGGAGCGTGGCACCGCCCACTTTTCCAAAACTATACATAGCATATGCCATACCCATCGAACTTTTGAATCTATTCTGAAAGTTTCAAAGAGATATACTATAAACTTTGGTCATTAATGAAGCACAAGCAAAGCCAAAAATGGTGGGCGTGGCACCGCCCTCTTTTCCAAAATTATTTAAATCTTGACTAAAGGACACGTATATAACCAAATATCATTGATTTAGACCAAATTAGGTCAGAGCTATGACGAATTTAAATTTGATATAGCCTGCGGGAGTGGCACCGCCCACTTTTTCAAAACGATATAGAATATGTCGTACCCAGCGACCTTCTGAACCTATTATGAAAGTTTCAAAGAGATCGACTTTAAGCTTTAGACATTAATGAAGCACAAACAAAACACAACAAATGTTGTCATGACATAGCCCACTTTTCCAAAATCATTTAAATCTTGACTAAAGGACACGTATATATCCAAATATCATTGATTTAGATCAAATGAGTTCAGAGTTATGACGAATTGAAATTTTATATAGCCTGCGGGAGTGGCACCGCCCACTTTTTCAAAACTATATAGCCTATGTCGTACCCAGCGACCTTCTGAACCTATTATGAAAGTTTCTACGAGATCTACTTTAAGCTTTGGACATTAATGAAGCACAAACAAAACACAACAAATGTGCGCATGGAGCCGCCCACTTTTCCAAGTTATGTAAATTTTGACTCAAGGACACATATATCCAAATATCGTTGATTTAGACCAAATTAGTTCAGAGTTATGACGAGTTGAAATTTAATATAGCCTGGGCGTAGCACCGCCCACTTTTCCAAAACTATATATAGCATATGCCATACCCAGCGAACTTTTGAACCTATTATGTTAGTTTCAAAGAAATATACTATAAACTTTGGTCATTAATGAAGCACAAACAAAACCCAAAATAGTGGGCGTGGCACCGCCCTCTTTTCCAAAGTTATGTAAATCTTGACTAAAGGACACGTATATATCCAAATATCATTTATTTAGACCAAATTAGTTCAGAGTTATGACGAATTGAAAGTTTATATAGCCTGGCGGCGTGGCCCCCCTCACTTTTCCAAAACTTTATATATCCTATGCCGTACCTAGCGAACTTCTGAACCTATCGTGAAAGTTTCATAGAAATGGACTATAAACTTTGGACCTTAATGAAGTACAAACAAAACCCAACAAATATGGGAATGGCAAAGCCCACTTTTCCAAAATTATTTAAATCTTGACTAAAGGACACGTATATATCCAAATATCGTTGATTTAGACCAAATTAGTTCAGAGTTACGACGAGTTGCAATTTAATATAGCCTGCGGGAGTGGCACCGCCCACTTTTCCAAAACTATATAGCCTATGTCGTACCCAGCGACCTTCTGAACCTATTATGAAAGTTTCAAAGAGATCGACTTTAAGCTTTGGACATTAATGAAGCACAAACAAAACACAACAAATGTGGGCATGGCACCGCCCACTTTTCCAAGTTATGTAAATCTTGACTCAAGGACACATGTATCCAAATATCTTTGATTTAGACCAAATTAGTTCAGAGTTATGACGAATTGAAATTTGATATCGCATGGGAGCGTGGCGCCGCCCAATTTTCCAAAACTATACATAGCATATGCCATACCTATCGAACTTTTGAACCTATTCTGAAAGTTTCAAAGAGATATACTATAAACTTTGGTCATTAATGAAGCACAAACAAAGCCCAAAACAGTGGGCGTGGCACCGCCCTCTTTTCCAAAGTTATGTAAATCTTGACTAAAGGACACGTATATATCCAAATATCGATGGTTTAGACCAAATTAGTTCAGAGTTATGACGAATTGAAATTTAAAAGCCTGGGCGTGGCACCGCTCACTTTTTCAAAACTATATAGCCTATGTCTTACCCAGCGACCTTCTGAACCTATTATGAAAGTTTCAAAGAGATCGATTTTAATCTTCTAAGCACTTCAAAAAATAATTTTTTGTATCTTGTTCAGCTCCTCCTTCGATGCCGTCTTTATCTCGTCAAGAGAAGCGTAACGTCGTCCTTTCATAGGCCTCTTCAGTTTAGAGAACAAGAAAAAGTCACAGGGGGCCAGATCTGGAGAATACGGTGGCTGCGGCATCATTAGTGTGTTGTTTTTGGCCAAAAAGTCGCGCACAAGCAACGATGCGTGAGCAGGGGCGTTATCGTGGT
Organism: Merzomyia westermanni; assembly: GCA_949987695.1. NCBI lineage: Eukaryota > Metazoa > Arthropoda > Insecta > Diptera > Tephritidae > Merzomyia > Merzomyia westermanni. Next base: position 130,289,618 of record OX465292.1, on the reverse strand, counting down.
GCAAAAGCCAATTTTTGTTCTTCCACAAATCCGGGCGTTTCTGGCGGATTGCTTCGCGCAAATTGCGCATAACTTGCAGGTAATATTCCTTATTGACCGTTCTTCCCTGTGGCAAGAACTCATGATGCACCACGCCCCTGCAATCGAAGAAAACTGTCAGCAAAACTTTCACATTCGACCGAACTTGGCGCGCTTTTTTCGGTCTTGGTTCGTGCGGCAGCTTCCATTGAGATGATTGAGCTTTGGTTTCCACGTCATAACCATAAACCCACGATTCGTCACCAGTTATGACCCTCTGGAGCAAATTTGGGTCGTCGCGGACAGAGTTTAACATCTCATTAGCAATGTTCATGCGATGCTGTTTTTGGTCACAATTGAGCAATTTTGGTAAAAAAATAGGTAAAAATCGAAGACGATCCAAAACATGTGCAAGCAAAGCAGCTGTCAACAATTAACTGAACATTCAAAATGGCCGAGCTTGTCGGCATAAGTGAGAGACATAAGTACCAACATAACGCCAAATATCCTATGCCATACCCTGCGAACTTCTGAACCTAGTACAAAAGTTTCAAAGAGATCGACTATAAACTTTGGACATTAATGAAGCACAAACAAAACACAACAAATGTGGGCATGACACCGGCCACTTTTCCAAGTTATGACATAGCCCACTTTTCCAAAATTATTTAAATCTTGACCAAAGGACACGTATATATCCAAATATCGTTGATTTAGACCAAATTAGTTCAGAGTTACGCGAGTTGCAATTTAATATAGCCTGCGGGAGTGGCACCGCTCACTTTTCCAAAACTATATAGCCTATGTCGTACCCAGCGGCCTTCTGAACCTATTATGAAAGTTTCAAAGAGATCGACTTTAAGCTTTGGACATTAATGAAGCACAAACAAAACACAACAAATGGGGGCATGGCACCGCCCACTTTTCCAAGTTATGTAAATCTTGACTCAAGGACACATGTATCCATATATCGTAGATTTATACCAAATAAGTTCAGAGTTATGACGAATTGAAATTTGATATCGCATGGGAGCGTGGCGCCGCCCACTTTTCCAAAACTATACATAGCATATGCCATACCTATCGAACTTTTGAACCTATTCTGAAAGTTTCAAAGAGATATACTATAAACGTTGGTCATTAATGAAGCACAAACAATGCCCAAAATAGTGGGCGTGGCACCGCCCTCTTTTCCAAAGTTATGTAAATCTTGACTAAAGGACACGTATATATCCAAATATCGTTGATTTAGACCAAATTAGTTCAGAGTTAAGACGAATTGAAATTTAAAAGCCTGGGCGTGGCACCGCTCACTTTTTCAAAACTATATAGCCTATGTCTTACCCAGCGACCTTCTGAACCTATTATGAAAGTTTCAAAGAGATCGATTTTAAGCTTTGGACTTTAATGAAGTACAAACAAAACACAACAAATGTGGTCACATAGCCCACTTTTCCAAAATTATTTAAATCTTGACTAAAGGACACGTATATATCCAAATATCATTGATTTAGACCAAGTTAGGTCAGAGCTATGACGAATTTAGATTTGATATAGCCTGGGGGCGTGGCACCGTCCACTTTTTCAAAACTATATGTAGCCTGTGCCGTACCCAGCTAACTTCTGAACCTATTATGAAAGTTTCAAAGAGATCGATTTTAAGCTTTGGACTTTAATGAAGCACAAACAAAACACAACAAATGTGGGCATGACATAGCCCACTTTTCCAAATTATGTAAATATTGACTCAAGGACACACATATCCAAATATCGTTGATTTAGACCAAATTAGTTCAGAGTTATGACGAATTGAAATTTGATATTGCATGGGAGCGTGGCACCGCCCACTTTTCCAAAACTATACATAGCATATGCCATACCCATCGAACTTTTGAACCTATTCTGAAAGTTTCAAAGAGATATACTATAAACTTTGGTCATTAATGAAGCACAAGCAAAGCCCAAAATAGTGGGCGTGGCACCGCCCTCTTTTCCAAAGTTATGTAAATCTTGACTAAAGGACACGTATTTATCCAAATATCGTTGATTTAGACCAAATTAGTTCAGAGTTATGACGAATTGAAATTTAAAAGCCTGGGCGTGGCACCGCTCACTTTTTCAAAACTATATAGCCTATGTCTTACCCAGCGACCTTCTGAACCTATTATGAAAGTTTCAAAGAGATCGATTTTAAGCTTTGGACATTAATGAAGCACAAACAAAACACAACAAATGTGGGCATGACATAGCCCACTTTTCCAAAATTATTTTAATCTTGACTAAAGGACACGTATATATCCAAATATCATTGATTTAGACCAAATTAGCTCAGAGTTATGACGACTTGAAATTTTATATAGCCTGCGGGAGTGGCGCCGCCCACTTTTTAAAACTATATACGAGGTGTGTTCAAAAAGTATCGCGAATTTTGAGTTTTTTCAAAAATTAGTTATTTATTTATGAATATCTATTTTGTCCCCTTCAAAGTAATCCCCATGAGATATTATACACTTGTGCCAACGGTTTTTCCAATCTTCGAAGCACTTCAAAAAATAATTTTTTTGTATCTTGTTCAGCTCCTCCTTCGATGCCGTCTTTATCTCGTCAAGAGAAGCGTAACGTCGTCCTTTCATAGGCCTCTTCAGTTTAGGGAACAAGAAAAAGTCACAGGGGGCCAGGTCTGGAAAATACGGTGGCTGCGGCATCATTAGTGTGTTGTTTTTGGCCAAAAAGTCGCGCACAAGCAACGATGCGTGAGCAGGGGCGTTATCGTGGTGCAAAAGCCAATTTTTGTTCTCCCACAAATCCGGGCATTTCTGGCGGATTGCTTCGCGCAAATTGCGCATAACTTGCAGGTAATATTCCTTATTGACCGTTCTTTCCTGTGGCAAGAACTCATGATGCACCACGCCCCTGCAATCGAAGAAAACTGTCAGCAAAACTTTCACATTCGACCGAACTTGGCGCGCTTTTTTCGGTCTTGGTTCGTGCGGCAGCTTCCATTGAGATGATTGAGCTTTGGTTTCCACGTCATAACCATAAACCCACGATTCGTCACCAGTTATGACCCTCTGGAGCAAATTTTGGTCGTCGCGGACAGAGTTTAACATCTCATTAGCAATGTTCATGCGGTGCTGTTTTTGGTCACAATTGAGCAATTTTGGTAAAAAAATTGGTAAAAATCGAAGACGATCCAAAACATGTGCAAGCAAAGCAGCTGTCAACAATTAACTGAACATTCAAATTGGCCGAGCTTGTCGGCATAAGTGAGAGACATGAGTACCAACATAACGCCAAATATCCTATGCCATACCCTGCGAACTTCTGAACCTAGTACAAAAGTTTCAAAGAGATCGACTATAAACTTTGGACATTAATGAAGCACAAACAAAACACAACAAATGTGCGCATGACACCGTCCACTTTTCCAAGTTATGTAAATCTTGACTCAAGGAACCATATATCCAAATATCGTTGATTTAGTGATTTAGACCAAATTAGTTCAGACATTTAATGAAGCACAAACAAAACACAACAAATGTGGGCATGACATAGCCCACTTTTCCAAAATTATTTAAATCTTGACTAAAGGACACGTATATATCCAAATATCATTGATTTAGACCAAATTAGGTCAGAGCTATGACGAATTTAAATTTGATATAGCCTGCGGGAGTGGCACCGCCCACTTTTTCAAAACTATAGAGCCTATGTCGTACCCAGCGACCTTCTGAACCTATTATGAAAGTTTCAAAGAGATCGACTTTAAGCTTTAGACATTAATGAAGCACAAACAAAACACAACAAATGTGGGCATGACATAGCCCACTTTTCCAAAATTATTTAAATCTTGACTAAAGGACACGTATATAACCAAATATCATTGATTTAGACCAAATTAGGTCAGAGCTATGACGAATTTAAATTTGATATAGCCTGCGAGAGTGGCACCGCCCACTTTTTCAAAACGATATAGAATCTGTCGTACCCAGCGACCTTCTGAACCTATTATGAAAGTTTCAAAAAGATCGACTTTAAGCTTTAGACATTAATGAAGCACAAACAAAACACAACAAATGCATGACATAGCCCACTTTTCCAAAATTATTTAAATCTTGACTAAAGGACACGTATATATCCAAATATCATTGATTTAGACCAAATTAGTTCAGAGTTATGACGAATTGAAATTTAAAAGCCTGGGCGTGGCACCGCTCACTTTTTCAAAACTATATAGCCTATGTCTTACCCAGCGACCTTCTGAACCTATTATGAAAGTTTCAAAGAGATCGATTTTAAGCTTTGGACTTTAATGAAGCACAAACAAAACACAACAAATGTGGTCACATAGCCCACTTTTCCAAAATTATTTAAATCTTGACTAAAGGACACGTATATATCCAAATATCATTGATTTAGACCAAGTTAGGTCAGAGCTATGACGAATTTAGATTTGATATAGCCTGGGGGCGTGGCACCGTCCACTTTTTCAAAACTATATGTAGCCTGTGCCGTACCCAGCTAACTTCTGAACCTATTATGAAAGTTTCAAAGAGATCGATTTTAAGCTTTGGACTTTAATGAAGCACAAACAAAACACAACAAATGTGGGCATGACATAGCCCACTTTTCCAAATTATATAAATATTGACTCAAGGACACACATATCCAAATATCGTTGATTTAGACCAAATTAGTTCAGAGTTATGACGAATTGAAATTTGATATTGCATGGGAGCGTGGCACCGCCCACTTTTCCAAAACTATACATAGCATATGCCATACCCATCGAACTTTTGAACCTATTCTGAAAGTTTCAAAGAGATATACTATAAACTTTGGTCATTAATGAAGCACAAGCAAAGCCCAAAATAGTGGGCGTGGCAACGCCCTCTTTTCCAAAGTTATGTAAATCTTGACTAAAGGACACGTATATATACAAATATCGTTGATTTAGACCAAATTAGTTCAGAGTTATGACGAATTGAAATTTAAAAGCCTGGGCGTGGCACCGCTCACTTTTTCAAAACTATACAGCCTATGTCTTACCCAGCGACCTTCTGAACCTATTATGAAAGTTTCAAAGAGATCGATTTTAAGCTTTGGACATTAATGAAGCACAAACAAAACACAACAAATGTGGGCATGACACCGGCCACTTTTCCAAGTTATGTAAATCTTGACTCAAGGAACCATATATCCAAATATCGTTGATTTAGACCAAATTAGTTCAGAGTTATGACGAATTTAAATTTGATATAGCCTGCGGGAGTGGCACCGCCCACTTTTTCAAAACTATATAGAATATGTCGTACCCAGCGACCTTCTGAACCTATTATGAAAGTTTCAAAGAGATCGACTTTAAGCTTTAGACATTAATGAAGCACAAACAAAACACAACAAATGTGGGCATGACATAGCCCACTTTTCCAAAATTATTTAAATCTTGACTAAAGGACACGTATATATCCAAATATCATTGATTTAGACCAAATTAGGTCAGAGCTATGACGAATTTAAATTTGATATAGCCTGCGGGAGTGGCACCGCCCACTTTTTCAAAACTATAGAGCCTATGTCGTACCCAGCGACCTTCTGAACCTATTATGAAAGTTTCAAAGAGATCGACTTTAAGCTTTAGACCTTAATGAAGCACAAACAAAACACAACAAATGTGGGCATGACATAGCCCACTTTTCCAAAATTATTTAAATCTTGACTAAAGGACACGTATTTAACGAAATATCATTGATTTAGACCAAATTAGGTCAGAGCTATGACGAATTTAAATTTGATATAGCCTGCGGGAGTGGCACCGCCCACTTTTTCAAAACGATATAGAATCTGTCGTACCCAGCGACCTTCTGAACCTATTATGAAAGTTTCAAAGAGATCGACTTTAAGCTGTAGACATTAATGAAGCACAAACAAAACACAACAAATGCATGACATAGCCCACTTTTCCAAAATTATTTAAATCTTGACTAAAGGACACGTATATATCCAAATATCATTGATTTAGATCAAATTAGTTCAGAGTTATGACGAATTGAAATTTTATATAGCCTGCGGGAGTGGCACCGCCCACTTTTTCAAAACTATATAGCCTATGTCGTACCCAGCGACCTTCTGAACCTATTATGAAAGTTTCTACGAGATCGACTTTAAGCTTTGGACATTAATGAAGCACAAACAAAACACAACAAATGTGGGCATGGAGCCGCCCACTTTTCCAAGTTATGTAAATTTTGACTCAAGGACACATATATCCAAATATCGTTGATTTAGACCAAATTAGTTCAGAGTTATGACGAGTTGAAATTTAATATAGCCTGGGCGTGGCACCGCCCACTTTTCCAAAACTATATACAGTATATGCCATACCCAGCGAACTTTTGAACCTATTATGAAAGTCTCAAAGAAATATACTATAAACTTTGGTCATTAATGAAGCACAAACAAAACCCAAAATAGTGGGCGTGGCAATGCCCTCTTTTCCAAAGTTATGTAAATCTTGACTAAAGGACACGTATATATCCAAATATCATTGATTTAGACCAAATTAGTTCAGAGTTATGACGAATTGAAAGTTTATATAGCCTGGCGGCGTGGCCCCCCTCACTTTTCCAAAACTTTATATATCCTATGCCGTACCTAGCAAACTTCTGAACCTATCGTGAAAGTTTCATAGAAATGGACTATAAACTTTGGACCTTAATGAAGTACAAACAAAACCCAACAAATATGGGAATGGCAAAGCCCACTTTTCCAAAATTATTTAAATCTTGACTAAAGGACACGTATATATCCAAATATCGTTGATTTACACCAAATTAGTTCAGAGTTACGACGAGTTGCAATTTAATATAGCCTGCGGGAGTGGCACCGCCCACTTTTCCAAAACTATATAGCCTATGTCGTACCCAGCGACCTTCTGAACCTATTATGAAAGTTTCAAAGAGATATACTATAAACTTTGGTCATTAATGAAGCACAAACAAAGCCCAAAATAGTGGGCGTGGCACCGCCCTCTTTTCCAAAGTTATGTAAATCTTGACTAAAGGACACGTATATATCCAAATATCGTTGATTTAGACCAAATTAGTTCAGAGTTATGACGAATTGAAATTTAAAAGCCTGGGCGTGGCACCGCTCACTTTTTCAAAACTATATAGCCTATGTCTTACCCAGCGACCTTCTGAACCTATTATGAAAGTTTCAAAGAGATCGATTTTAAGCTTTGGACTTTAATGAAGCACAAACAAAACACAACAAATGTGGTCACATAGCCCACTTTTCCAAAATTATTTAAATCTTGACTAAAGGACACGTATATATCCAAATATCATTGATTTAGACCAAGTTAGGTCAGAGCTATGACGAATTTAGATTTGATATAGCCTGGGGGCGTGGCACCGTCCACTTTTTGAAAACTATATGTAGCCTGTGCCGTACCCAGCTAACTTCTGAACCTATTATGAAAGTTTCAAAGAGATCGATTTTAAGCTTTGGACTTTAATGAAGCACAAACAAAACACAACAAATGTGGGCATGACATAGCCCACTTTTCCAAATTATGTAAATATTGACTCAAGGACACACATATCCAAATATCGTTGATTTAGACCAAATTAGTTCAGAGTTATGACGAATTGAAATTTGATATTGCATGGGAGCCTGGCACCGCCCACTTTTCCAAAACTATACATAGCATATGCCATACCCATCGAACTTTTGAACCTATTCTGAAAGTTTCAAAGAGATATACTATAAACTTTGGTCATTAATAAAGCACAAGCAAAGCCCAAAATAGTGGGCGTGGCACCGCCCTCTTTTCCAAAGTTATGTAAATCTTGACTAAAGGACACGTATATATCCAAATATCGTTGATTTAGACCAAATTAGTTCAGAGTTATGACGAATTGAAATTTAAAAGCCTGGGCGTGGCACCGCTCACTTTTTCAAAACTATATAGCCTATGTCTTACCCAGCGACCTTCTGAACCTATTATGAAAGTTTCAAAGAGATCGATTTTAAGCTTTGGACATTAATGAAGCACAAACAAAACACAACAAATGTGGGCATGACATAGCCCACTTTTCCAAAATTATTTTAATCTTGACTAAAGGACACGTATATATCCAAATATCATTGATTTAGACCAAATTAGCTCAGAGTTATGACGACTTGAAAATTTATATAGCCTGCGGGAGTGGCGCCGCCCACTTTTTAAAACTATATACGAGGTGTGTTCAAAAAGTATCGCGAATTTTGAGTTTTTTCAAAAATTCGTTATTTATTTATGAATATCTATTTTGTCCCCTTCAAAGTAATCCCCATGAGATATTATACACTTGTGCCAACGGTTTTTCCAATCTTCGAAGCACTTCAAAAAATAATTTTTTTGTATCTTGTTCAGCTCCTCCTTCGATGCCGTCTTTATCTCGTCAAGAGAAGCGTAACGTCGTCCTTTCATAGGCCTCTTCAGTTTAGGGAACAAGAAAAAGTCACAGGGGGCCAGATCTGGAGAATACGGTGGCTGCGGCATCATTAGTGTGTTGTTTTTGGCCAAAAAGTCGCGCACAAGCAACGATGCGTGAGCAGGGGCGTTATCGTGGTGCAAAAGCCAATTTTTGTTCTTCCACAAATCCGGGCTTTTCTGGCGGATTGCTTCGCGCAAATTGCGCATAACTTGCAGGTAATATTCCTTATTGACCGTTCTTTCCTGTGGCAAGAACTCATGATGCACCACGCCCCTGCAATCGAAGAAAACTGTCAGCAAAACTTTCACATTCGACCGAACTTGGCGCGCTTTTTTCGGTCTTGGTTCGTGCGGCAGCTTCCATTGAGATGATTGAGCTTTGGTTTCCACGTCATAACCATAAACCCACGATTCGTCACCAGTTATGACCCTCTGGAGCAAATTTGGGTCGTCGCGGACAGAGTTTAACATCTCATTAGCAATGTTCATGCGATGCTGTTTTTGGTCACAATTGAGCAATTTTGGTAAAAAAATAGGTAAAAATCGAAGACGATCCAAAACATGTGCAAGCAAAGCAGCTGTCAACAATTAACTGAACATTCAAAATGGCCGAGCTTGTCGGCATAAGTGAGAGACATGAGTACCAACATAACGCCAAATATCCTATGCCATACCCTGCGAACTTCTGAACCTAGTACAAAAGTTTCAAAGAGATCGACTATAAACTTTGGACATTAATGAAGCACAAACAAAACACAACAAATGTGGGCATGACACCGGCCACTTTTCCAAGTTATGTAAATCTTGACTCAAGGAACCATATATCCAAATATCGTTGATTTAGACCAAATTAGTTCAGAGTTATGACGAATTTAAATTTGATATAGCCTGCGGGAGTGGCACCGCCCACCTTTTCAAAACTATATAGAATATGTCGTACCCAGCGACCTTCTGAACCTATTATGAAAGTTTCAAAGAGATCGACTTTAAGCTTTAGACATTAATGAAGCACAAACAAAACACAACAAATGTGGGCATGACATAGCCCACTTTTCCAAAATTATTTAAATCTTGACTAAAGGACACGTATATATCCAAATATCATTGATTTAGACCAAATTAGGTCAGAGCTATGACGAATTTAAATTTGATATAGCCTGCGGGAGTGGCACCGCCCACTTTTTCAAAACTATAGAGCCTATGTCGTACCCAGCGACCTTCTGAACCTATTATGAAAGTTTCAAAGAGATCGACTTTAAGCTTTAGACATTAATGAAGCACAAACAAAACACAACAAATGTTGGCATGACATAGCCCACTTTTCCAAAATTATTTAAATCTTGACTAAAGGACACGTATATATCCAAATATCATTGATTTAGACCAAATTAGGTCAGAGCTATGACGAATTTAAATTTGATATAGCCTGCGGGAGTGGCACCGCCCACTTTTTCAAAACTATATAGCCTATGTCTTACCCAGCGACCTTCTGAACTTATTATGAAAGTTTCAAAGAGATCGGCTTCAAGCTTTGGACATTAATGAAGCACAAACAAAACACAACAAATGTGGGCATGACATAGCCCACTTTTCCAAAATTATTTAAATCTTGACACGTATATATCCAAATATCATTTATTTAGACCAAATTAGGTCAGAGCTATGACGAATTTAAATTTGATATAGCCTGGGGGCGTGGCACCGTCCACTTTTTCAAAACTATATGTAGCCTGTGCCGTACCCAGCTAACTTCTGAACCTATTATGAAAGTTTCAAAGAAATATACTATAAGCTTTGGACATTAATGAAGCACAAACAAAACACAACAAATGTTGGCATGACATAGCCCACTTTTCCAAATTTTGTACATATTGACTCAAGGACACACACATCCAAATATCGTTAATTTAGACCAAATTAGTTCAGAGTTATGAGGAATTGAAATTTGATATTGCATGGGAGCGTGGCACCGCCCACTTTTCCAAAACTATACATAGCATATGCCATACCCATCGAACTTTTGAACCTATTCTGAAAGTTTCAAAGAGATATACTATAAACTTTGGTCATTAATGAAGCACAAACAAAGACCAAACTAGTGGGCGTGGCACCGCCTTCTTTTCCAGAGTTATGTAAATCTTGACTAAAAGACACGTATATATCCAAATATCATTGATTTAGACCAAATTAGTTCAGAGTTATGACGAATTGAAAGTTTATATAGCCTGCCGGCGTGGCCCCCCTCACTTTTCCAAAATTTTATATATCCTATGCCGTACCTAGCGAACTTCTGAACATATCGTGAAAGTTTCATCGAAATGGACTATAAAGTTTGGACCTTAATGAAGTACAAACAAAACCCAACATATATGGGAATGGCAAAGCCCACTTTTCCAAAATTATTTAAATCTTGACTAAAGGACACGTATATATCCAAATATCGTTGATTTAGACCAAATTAGTTCAGAGTTACGATGAGTTGCAATTTAATATAGCCTGCGGAAGTGGCACCGCCCACTTTTCCAAAACTATACATAGCATATGCCATACCCATCAAACTTTTGAACCTATTCTGAAAGTTTCAAAGAGATCGACTTTAAGCTTTGGACATTAATGAAGCACAAACAAAACACAACAAATGTGGGCATGGCACCGCCCACTTTTCCAATTTATGTAAATTTTGACTCAAGGACACATATATCCAAATATCGTTGATTTAGACCAAATTAGTTCAGAGTTATGACGAGTTGAAATTTAATATAGCCTGGGCGTGGCACCGCCCACTTTTCCAAAACTATATATAGCATATGCCATACCCAGCGAACTTTTGAACCTATTATGAAAGTTTCAAAGAAATATACTATAAACTTTGGTCATTAATGAAGCACAAACAAAACCCAAAATAGTGGGCGTGGCACCGCCCTCTTTTCCAAAGTTATGTAAATCTTGACTAAAAGACACGTATATATCCAAATATCATTGATTTAGACCAAATTAGTTCAGAGTTATGACGAATTGAAAGTTTATACAGCCTGGCGGCGTGGCCCTCCTCACTTTTCCAAAACTTTATATATCCTATGCCGTACCTAGCGAACTTCTGAACATATCTTGAAAGTTTCATAGAAATGGACTATAAACTTTGGACCTTAATGAAGTACAAACAAAACCCAACAAATATGGGAATGGCAAAGCCCACTTTTCCAAAATTATTTAAATCTTGACTAAAGGACACGTATATATCCAAATATCGTTGATTTAGACTAAATTAGTTCAGAGTTATGACGAATTGAAAGTTTATATAGCCTGGCGCCGTGGCCCCCCTTAGTTTTCCAAAACTTTATATATCCTATGCCGTACCTAGCGAACTTCTGAACCTATCGTGAAATTTCATAGAAATGGACTATAAACTTTGGACCTTAATGAAGTACAAACAAAAGCCAACAAATATGGGAATGGCAAAGCCCACTTTTCCAAAATTATTTAAATCTTGACTAAAGGACACGTATATATTCAAATATCGTTGATTTAGACCAAATTAGTTCAGAGTTACGACGAGTTGCAATTTAATATAGCCTGCGGGAGTGGCACCGCCCACTTTTCCAAAACTATATATATCCTATGCCTTACCCTGCGAACTTCTGAACCTATTATGGAAGTTTCAAAGAGATATACTATAAACTTTGGTCATTAATGAAGCACAAACAAAACCCAAAATAGTGGGCCTGGCACCGCCCACTTTTCCAAATTATGTAAATCTTGACTAAAGGACACGTATATAACCAAATATCATTGATTTAGACCAAATTAGGTCAGAGCTATGACGAATTTAAATTTGATATAGCCTGCGGGAGTGGCACCGCCCACTTTTTCAAAACGATATAGAATATGTCGTACCCAGCGACCTTCTGAACCTATTATGAAAGTTTCAAAGAGATCGACTTTAAGCTTTAGACATTAATGAAGCACAAACAAAACACAACAAATGGTGGCATGACATAGCCCACTTTTCCAAAATTATTTAAATCTTGACTAAAGGACACGTATATATCCAAATATCATTGATTTAGACCAAATTAGGTCAGAGCTATGACGAATTTAAATTTGATATAGCCTGCGGGAGTGGCACCGCCCACTTTTTCAAAACTATATAGCCTATGTCTTACCCAGCGACCTTCTGAACTTATTATGAAAGTTTCAAAGAGATCGGCTTTAAGTTTTGGACATTAATGAAGCACAAACAAAACACAACAAATGTTGGCATGACATAGCCCACTTTTCCAAAATTATTTAAATCTTGACTAAAGGACACGTATATATCCAAATATCATTTATTTAGACCAAATTAGGTCAGAGCTATGACGAATTTAAATTTGATATAGCCTGGGGGCGTGGCAACCGTCCACTTTCTCAAAACTATATGTAGCCTGTGGCGTACCTAGCTAACTTCTGAACCTATTATGAAAGTTTCAAAGAAATATACTATACGCTTTGGACATTAATGAAGCACAAACAAAACACAACAAATGTTGGCATGACATAGCCCACTTTTCCAAATTATGTAAATATTGACTAAAAGACACGTATATATCCAAATATCATTGATTAAGACCAAATTAGTTCAGAGTTATGACGAATTGAAAGTTTATATAGCCTGGGCGTGGCACCGCCCACTTTTCCAAAACTATATATAGCATATGCCATACCCAGCGAACTTTTGAACCTATTATGAAAGTTTCAAAGAAATATACTATAAACTTTGGTCATTAATGAAGCACAAACAAAACCCAAAATAGTGGCCTTGCACCGCCCTCTTTTCCAAAGTTATGTAAATTTTGACTAAAAGACACGTATATATCCAAATATCATTGATTTAGACCAAATTAGTTCAGAGTTTTGACGAATTGAAAGTTTATACAGCCTGGCGGCGTGGCCCCCCTCACTTTTCCAAAACTTTATATATCCTATGCCGTACCTAGCGAACTTCTGAACCTATCGTGAAATTTCATAGAAATGGACTATAAACTTTGGACCTTAATGAAGTACAAACAAAACCCAACAAATATGGGAATGGCAAAGCCCACTTTTCCAAAATTATTTAAATCTTGACTAAAGGACACGTATATATCCAAATATCGTTGATTTAGACCAAATTAGTTCAGAGTTACGACGAGTTGCAATTTAATATAGCCTGCGGGAGTGGCACCGCCCACTTTTCCAAAACTATATAGCCTATGTCGTACCCAGCGACCTTCTGAACCTATTATGAAAGTTTCAAAGAGATCGACTTTAAGCTTTGGACATTAATGTAGCACAAACAAAACACAACAAATGTGGGCATGACACCGCCCACTTTTCCAAGTTATGTAAATTTTGACTCAAGGACACATATATCTAAATATCGTTGATTTAGACCAAATTAGTTCAGAGTTATGACGAGTTGAAATTTAATACAGCCTGGGCGTGGCCCCGCCCACTTTTCCAAAACTATATATAGCATATGCCATACCCAGCGAACTTTTGAACCTATTATGAAAGTTTCAAAGAAATATACTATAAACTTTGGTCATTAATAAAGCAAAAACAAAACCCAAATTAGTGGGCGTGGCACCGCCCTCTTTTCCAAAGTTATGTAAATCTTGACTAAAGGACACATATATCCAAATATCATTGATTTAGACCAAATTAGCTCAGAGTTATGACGAATTGAATTTTTATATAGCCTGCGGGAGTGGCACCGCCCACTTTTCCAAAACTATATATATCCTATGCCATACCCTGCAAACTTCTGAACCTATTATGAAAGTTTCAAAGAGATATACTATAAACTTTGGTCATTAATGAAGCACAAACAAAACCCAAAATAGTGGGCGTGGCACCGCCCACTGTTCCAAGTTATGTAAATCTTGACTCAAGGACACATATATCCATATATCGTTGATTTAGACCAAATAAGTTCAGTGTTATGACGGATTGAAATTTTATATAGCCTGGGGGCGTGGCACCGTCCACTTTTTCAAAACTATATGTAGCCTGTGCCGTACCCAGCTAACTTCTGAACCTATTATGAAAGTTTCCAAGAAATATACTATAAACTTTGGTCATTAATAAAGCACAAACAAACCCCAAATTAGTGGGCGTGGCACCGCCCTCTTTTCCAAAGTTATGTAAATCTTGACTAAAGGACACATATATCCAAATATCATTGATTTAGACCAAATTAGCTCAGAGTTATGACGAATTGAATTTTTATATAGCTTGCGGGAGTGGCACCGCCCACTTTTCCAAAACTATATATATCCTATGCCATACCCTGCGAACTTCTGAACCTATTATGGAAGTTTCAAAGAGATATGCTATAAACTTTGGTCATTAATGAAGCACAAACAAAACCCAAATTAGTGGGCGTGGCACCGCCCACTTTTCCAAGTTATGTAAGTCTTGACTCGGACACATGTATCCAAATATCGCTGATTTATACCAAATTAGTTCAGAGTTATGACGAATTGAAATTTAATATAGCCTGGGCGTGGCACCGGCCACTTTTTCAAAACTATATAGCCTATGTCGTACCCAGCGACCTTCTAAACCTATTATGAAAGTTTCAAAGAGATCGACTATAAACTTTGGACCTTAATGAAGCACAAACAAAACACAACAAATGTGGGTATGGCACCGCCCACTTTTCCAAGTTATGTAAATCTTGACTCAGGGACACATATATCCAAATATCGTTGATTTAGACCAAATTAGGTCAGAGTTACGACGAATTGAAATTTAATATAGCCTGGGCGTGGCACCGCCCACTTTTCCAAAACTATATAGCCTATGCCGTACCCAGCGACCTTCTGAACCTATTATGAAAGTTTCAAAGACATCGACTTTAAGCTTTAGACATTAATGAAGCACAAACAAAACACAACAAATGTGGGCATGACATAGCCCACTTTTCCAAAATTATTTAATTTATTCAAAAGAGGGTTATATGATTACGCGAAATCTATGAATACCCAATTCAACTTATTTTAATTTAAATGTTAAGTATTATTATATATTATTGCAATAATTTACATATTCTTTTTTTTTTTCTTTTTTATTATGCTTTTATGTGTGAACCCGGCTCAAAAAGTCGTAATAAATAAAAAATCTTGACTAAAGTACACGTATATATCCAAATATCATTGAGATTTATTAGCTCAGAGTTATGACAAAGTTATGTAAATCTTGACTAAAGGACACATATATCCGAATATCATTGATTTAGACGAAATTAGTTCAGAGTTATGACGACCTGAAATTTTATATAGCCCGCGGGAGTGGCCCCGTCCACTTTTCCAAAATTATATATATCCTATGCCATACCCTGCGAACTTTGAACCCATTATAAAAGTTTCAAAGAGATCGACTATAAACTTTGGACATTAATGAAGCACACACCAAACACAACAAATGTGGGCATGGAACCGCCCACATTTCCAAGTTATGTAAATCTTGAGTCAAGGACAAATATATCCAAATATCGTTGATTTAGACCAAATTAGTTCAGAGTTACGATGAGTTGCAATTTAATATAGCCTGCGGAAGTGGCACCGCCCACTTTTCCAAAACTATACATAGCATATGCCATACCCATCAAACTTTTGAACCTATTCTGAAAGTTTCAAAGAGATCGACTTTAAGCTTTGGACATTAATGAAGCACAAACAAAACACAACAAATGTGGGCATGGCACCGCCCACTTTTCCAAGTTATGTAAATTTTGACTCAAGGACACATATATCCAAATATCGTTGATTTAGACCAAATTAGTTCAGAGTTATGACGAGTTGAAATTTAATATAGCCTGGGCGTGGCACCGCCCACTTTTCCAAAACTATATATAGCATATGCCATACCCAGCGAACTTTTGAACCTATTATGAAAGTTTCAAAGAAATATACTATAAACTTTGGTCATTAATGAAGCACAAACAAAACCCAAAATAGTGGGCGTGGCACCGCCCTCTTTTCCAAAGTTATGTAAATCTTGACTAAAAGACACGTATATATTCAAATATCATTGATTTAGACCAAATTAGTTCAGAGTTATGACGAATTGAAAGTTTATACAGCCTGGCGGCGTGGCCCCCCTCACTTTTCCAAAACTTTATATATCCTATGCCGTACCTAGCGAACTTCTGAACATATCTTGAAAGTTTCATAGAAATGGACTATAAACTTTGGACCTTAATGAAGTACAAACAAAACCCAACAAATATGGGAATGGCAAAGCCCACTTTTCCAAAATTATTTAAATCTTGACTAAAGGACACGTATATATCCAAATATCGTTGATTTAGACTAAATTAGTTCAGAGTTATGACGAATTGAAAGTTTATATAGCCTGGCGCCGTGGCCCCCCTCAGTTTTCCAAAACTTTATATATCCTATGCCGTACCTAGCAAACTTCTGAACCTATCGTGAAATTTCATAGAAATGGACTATAAACTTTGGACCTTAATGAAGTACAAACAAAACCCAACAAATATGGGAATGGCAAAACCCACTTTTCCAAAATTATTTAAATCTTGACTAAAGGACACGTATATATCCAAATATCGTTGATTTAGACCAAATTAGTTCAGAGTTACGACGAGTTGCAATTTAATATAGCCTGCGGGAGTGGCACCGCCCACTTTTCCAAAACTATATACATCCTATGCCATACCCTGCGAACTTCTGAACCTATTATGGAAGTTTCAAAGAGATATACTATAAACTTTGGTCATTAATGAAGCACAAACAAAACCCAAAATAGTGGGCCTGGCACCGCCCACTTTTCCAAATTATGTAAATCTTGACTAAAGGACACGTATATAACCAAATATCATTGATTTAGACCAAATTAGGTCAGAGCTATGAGGAATTTAAATTTGATATAGCCTGCGGGAGTGGCACCGCCCACTTTTTCAAAACGATATAGAATATGTCGCACCCAGCGACCTTCTGAACCTATTATGAAAGTTTCAAAGAGATCGACTTTAAGCTTTAGACATTAATGAAGCACAAACAAAACACAACAAATGTTGGGATGACATAGCCCACTTTTCCAAAATTATTTAAATCTTGACTAAAGGACACGTATATATCCAAATATCGTTGATTTAGACTAAATTAGTTCAGAGTTATGACGAATTGAAAGTTTATATAGCCTGGCGCCGTGGCCCCCCTCAGTTTTCCAAAACTTTATATATCCTATGCCGTACCTAGCGAACTTCTGAACCTATCGTGAAATTTCATAGAAATGGACTATAAACTTTGGACCTTAATGAAGTACAAACAAAACCCAACAAATATGGGAATGGCAAAACCCACTTTTCCAAAATTATTTAAATCTTGACTAAAGGACACGTATATATCCAAATATCGTTGATTTAGACCAAATTAGTTCAGAGTTACGACGAGTTGCAATTTAATATAGCCTGCGGGAGTGGCACCGCCCACTTTTCCAAAACTATATATATCCTATGCCATACCCTGCGAACTTCTGAACCTATTATGGAAGTTTCAAAGAGATATACTATAAACTTTGGTCATTAATGAAGCACAAACAA
Source organism: Merzomyia westermanni (assembly GCA_949987695.1). Taxonomy (NCBI): domain Eukaryota; kingdom Metazoa; phylum Arthropoda; class Insecta; order Diptera; family Tephritidae; genus Merzomyia; species Merzomyia westermanni. Next base: position 130,271,529 of record OX465292.1, on the reverse strand, counting down.
AACCCAAAATAGTGGGCCTGGCACCGCCCACTTTTCCAAATTATGTAAATCTTGACTAAAGGACACGTATATAACCAAATATCATTGATTTAGACCAAATTAGGTCAGAGCTATGACGAATTTAAATTTGATATAGCCTGCGGGAGTGGCACCGCCCACTTTTTCAAAACTATATAGCCTATGTCGTACCCAGCGACCTTCTGAACCTATTATGAAAGTTTCAAAGAGATCGACTTTAAGCTTTAGACATTAATGAAGCACAAACAAAACACAACAAATGTTGGCATGACATAGCCCACTTTTCCAAAATTATTTAAATCTTGACTAAAGGACACGTATATATCCAAATATCATTGATTTAGACCAAATTAGGTCAGAGCTATGACGAATTTAAATTTGATATAGCCTGCGGGAGTGGCACCGCCCACTTTTTCAAAACTATATAGCCTATGTCGTACCCAGCGACCTTCTGAACCTATTATGAAAGTTTCAAAGAGATCAACTTTAAGCTTTAGACATTAATGAAGCACAAACAAAACACAACAAATGTTGGCATGACATAGCCCACTTTTCCAAAATTATTTAAATCTTGACTAAAGGACACGTATATATCCAAATATCATTGATTTAGACCAAATTAGGTCAGAGCTATGACGAATTTAAATTTGATATAGCCTGCGGGAGTGGCACCGCCCACTTTTTCAAAACTATATAGCCTATGTCTTACCCAGCGACCTTCTGAACTTATTATGAAAGTTTCAAAGAGATCGGCTTTAAGCTTTGGACATTAATGAAGCACAAACAAAACACAACAAATGTGGGCATGACATAGCCCACTTTTCCAAAATTATTTAAATCTTGACACGTATATATCCAAATATCATTTATTTAGACCAAATTAGGTCAGAGCTATGACGAATTTAAATTTGATATAGCCTGGGGGCGTGGCAACCGTCCACTTTTCCAAAACTATATATAGCATATGCCATACCCAGCGAACTTTTGAACCTATTATGAAAGTTCAAAAGAAATATACTATAAACTTTGGTCATTAATGAAGCACAAACAAAACCCAAAATAGTGGGCGTGGCACCGCCCTCTTTTCCAAAGTTATGTAAATCTTGACTAAAAGACACGTATATATTCAAATATCATTGATTTAGACCAAATTAGTTCAGAGTTATGACGAATTGAAAGTTTATACAGCCTGGCGGCGTGGCCCCCCTCACTTTTCCAAAACTTTATATATCCTATGCCGTACCTAGCGAACTTCTGAACATATCTTGAAAGTTTCATAGAAATGGACTATAAACTTTGGACCTTAATGAAGTACAAACAAAACCCAACAAATATGGAAATGGCAAAGCCCACTTTTCCAAAATTATTTAAATCTTGACTAAAGGACACGTATATATCCAAATATCGTTGATTTAGACTAAATTAGTTCAGAGTTATGACGAATTGAAAGTTTATATAGCCTGGCGCCGTGGCCCCCCTCAGTTTTCCAAAACTTTATATATCCTATGCCGTACCTAGCGAACTTCTGAACCTATCGTGAAATTTCATAGAAATGGACTATAAACTTTGGACCTTAATGAAGTACAAACAAAACCCAACAAATATGGGAATGGCAAAACCCACTTTTCCAAAATTATTTAAATCTTGACTAAAGGACACGTATATATCCAAATATCGTTGATTTAGACCAAATTAGTTCAGAGTTACGACGAGTTGCAATTTAATATAGCCTGCGGGAGTGGCACCGCCCACTTTTCCAAAACTATATATATCCTATGCCATACCCTGCGAACTTCTGAACCTATTATGGAAGTTTCAAAGAGATATACTATAAACTTTGGTCATTAATGAAGCACAAACAAAACCCAAAATAGTGGGCCTGGCACCGCCCACTTTTCCAAATTATGTAAATCTTGACTAAAGGACACGTATATAACCAAATATCATTGATTTAGACCAAATTAGGTCAGAGCTATGACGAATTTAAATTTGATATAGCCTGCGGGAGTGGCACCGCCCACTTTTTCAAAACGATATAGAATATGTCGTACCCAGCGACCTTCTGAACCTATTATGAAAGTTTCAAAGAGATCGACTTTAAGCTTTAGACATTAATGAAGCACAAACAAAACACAACAAATGTTGGCATGACATAGCCCACTTTTCCAAAATTATTTAAATCTTGACTAAAGAACACGTATATATCCAAATATCATTGATTTAGACCAAATTAGGTCAGAGCTATGACGAATTTAAATTTGATATAGCCTGCGGGAGTGGCACCGCCCACTTTTTCAAAACTATATAGCCTATGTCGTACCCAGCGACCTTCTGAACCTATTATGAAAGTTTCAAAGAGATCGGCTTTAAGCTTTAGACATTAATGAAGCACAAACAAAACACAACAAATGTTGGCATGACATAGCCCACTTTTCCAAAATTATTTAAATCTTGACTAAAGGACACGTATATATCCAAATATCATTGATTTAGACCAAATTAGGTCAGAGCTATGACGAATTTAAATTTGATATAGCCTGCGGGAGTAGCTCCGCCCACTTTTTCAAAACTATATAGCCTATGTCTTACCCAGCGACCTTCTGAACTTATTATGAAAGTTTCAAAGAGATCGGCTTTAAGCTTTGGACATTAATGAAGCACAAACAAAACACAACAAATGTGGGCATGACATAGCCCACTTTTCCAAAATTATTTAAATCTTGACACGTGTATATCCAAATATCATTTATTTAGACCAAATTAGGTCAGAGCTATGACGAATTTAAATTTGATATAGCCTGGGGGCGTGGCAACCGTCCACTTTTCCAAAACTATATATAGCATATGCCATACCCAGCGAACTTTTGAACCTATTATGAAAGTTTCAAAGAAATATGCTATAAACTTTGGTCATTAATGAAGCACAAACAAAACCCAAATTAGTGGGCGTGGCACCGCCCACTTTTCCAAGTTATGTAAGTCTTGACTCGGACACATGTATCCAAATATCGCTGATTTATACCAAATTAGTTCAGAGTTATGACGAATTGAAATTTAATATAGCCTGGGCGTGACACCGCCCACTTTTTCAAAACTATATAGCCTATGTCGTACCCAGCGACCTTCTAAACCTATTATGAAAGTTTCAAAGAGATCGACTATAAACTTTGGACCTTAATGAAGCACAAACAAAACACAACAAATGTGGGTATGGCACCGCCCACTTTTCCAAGTTATGTAAATCTTGACTCAGGGACACATATATCCAAATATCGTTGATTTAGACCAAATTAGGTCAGAGTTACGACGAATTGAAATTTAATATAGCCTGGGCGTGGCACCGCCCACTTTTCCAAAACTATATAGCCTATGCCGTACCCAGCGACCTTCTGAACCTATTATGAAAGTTTCAAAGACATCGACTTTAAGCTTTAGACATTAATGAAGCACAAACAAAACACAACAAATGTGGGCATGACATAGCCCACTTTTCCAAAATTAGGTAAATCTTGATTAAAGGACACGCATATATCCAAATATCATTGAGTTAGACCAAATTAGTTCAGAGTTATGACGAATTGAAATTTTATATAGCCTGGGGGCGTGGCACCCCCCACTCTTTCAAAACTATATGTAGCCTTTGCCGTACCCAGCTAACTTCTGAACCTATATGTAGCCTATGCCGTACCCAGCGAACTTCTGAACCTGTTATGAAAGTTTCAAAGAGGTCGACATTGATGAAGCACAAACGAAACCCTAAATAGTGGGCATGGCACCGTCCACTTTTCTAAAACTATATATATCCTATGCCATACCCTGCGAACTTCTGAACCTATTATAAAAGTTTCAAAGAGATCGACTATAAACTTTGGACCTTAATGAAGCACAAACAAAACACAAGAAGTGTGGGTATGGCACAGCCCACTCTTCCAAAGTTATTTAAATCTTGACCAAAGGACACATATATATCCAAGTATCATTGATTAACACCGAATAAATTCAGAGCTATGACGTATTGAAATTTTATACAGCCCTGGGGCATGGCCCCGCCCACTTTTTCAAAGCTATATGTCATTGAAATATCATTGATTTAGACCAAATTAGTTCAGAGCTATACCGTAGCCAGCTAACTTCTGAACCAATTATGAAAGTTTCAAAGAGGTCGACTTTAAACTTTGGACATTAATGAAGCACAAACAAAGCACAACAAATGTGGGCATGACATATCCCACTTTTCCAAAATTATTTAATTTATTCAAAAGAGGGTTATATGATTACGCGAAATCTATGAATACCCAATTCAACTTATTTTAATTTAAATGTTAAGTATTATTATATATTATTGCAATAATTTACATATTCTTTTTTTTTTTCTTTTTTATTATGCTTTTATGTGTGAACCCGGCTCAAAAAGTCGTAATAAATAAAAAATCTTGACTAAAGTACACGTATATATCCAAATATCATTGAGATTTATTAGCTCAGAGTTATGACAAAGTTATGTAAATCTTGACTAAAGGACACATATATCCGAATATCATTGATTTAGACGAAATTAGTTCAGAGTTATGACGACCTGAAATTTTATATAGCCCGCGGGAGTGGCCCCGTCCACTTTTCCAAAATTATATATATCCTATGCCATACCCTGCGAACTTTGAACCCATTATAAAAGTTTCAAAGAGATCGACTATAAACTTTGGACATTAATGAAGCACACACCAAACACAACAAATGTGGGCATGGAACCGCCCACATTTCCAAGTTATGTAAATCTTGAGTCAAGGACAAATATATCCAAATATCGTTGATTTAGACCAAATTAGTTCAGAGTTACGATGAGTTGCAATTTAATATAGCCTGCGGAAGTGGCACCGCCCACTTTTCCAAAACTATACATAGCATATGCCATACCCATCAAACTTTTGAACCTATTCTGAAAGTTTCAAAGAGATCGACTTTAAGCTTTGGACATTAATGAAGCACAAACAAAACACAACAAATGTGGGCATGGCACCGCCCACTTTTCCACGTTATGTAAATTTTGACTCAAGGACACATATATCCAAATATCGTTGATTTAGACCAAATTAGTTCAGAGTCATGACGAGTTGAAATTTAATATAGCCTGGGCGTGGCACCGCCCACTTTTCCAAAACTATATATAGCATATGCCATACCCAGCGAACTTTTGAACCTATTATGAAAGTTTCAAAGAAATATACTATAAACTTTGGTCATTAATGAAGCACAAACAAAACCCAAAATAGTGGGCGTGGCACCGCCCTCTTTTCCAAAGTTATGTAAATCTTGACTAAAAGACACGTATATATTCAAATATCATTGATTTAGACCAAATTAGTTCAGAGTTATGACGAATTGAAAGTTTATACAGCCTGGCGGCGTGGCCCCCCTCACTTTTCCAAAACTTTATATATCCTATGCTGTACCTAGCGAACTTCTGAACATATCTTGAAAGTTTCATAGAAATGGACTATAAACTTTGGACCTTAATGAAGTACAAACAAAACCCAACAAATATGGAAATGGCAAAGCCCACTTTTCCAAAATTATTTAAATCTTGACTAAAGGACACGTATATATCCAAATATCGTTGATTTAGACTAAATTAGTTCAGAGTTATGACGAATTGAAAGTTTATATAGCCTGGCGCCGTGGCCCCCCTCAGTTTTCCAAAACTTTATATATCCTATGCCGTACCTAGCGAACTTCTGAACCTATCGTGAAATTTCATAGAAATGGACTATAAACTTTGGACCTTAATGAAGTACAAACAAAACCCAACAAATATGGGAATGGCAAAACCCACTTTTCCAAAATTATTTAAATCTTGACTAAAGGACACGTATATATCCAAATATCGTTGATTTAGACCAAATTAGTTCAGAGTTACGACGAGTTGCAATTTAATATAGCCTGCGGGAGTGGCACCGCCCACTTTTCCAAAACTATATATATCCTATGCCATACCCTGCGAACTTCTGAACCTATTATGGAAGTTTCAAAGAGATATACTATAAACTTTGGTCATTAATGAAGCACAAACAAAACCCAAAATAGTGGGCCTGGCACCGCCCACTTTTCCAAATTATGTAAATCTTGACTAAAGGACACGTATATAACCAAATATCATTGATTTAGACCAAATTAGGTCAGAGCTATGACGAATTTAAATTTGATATAGCCTGCGGGAGTGGCACCGCCCACTTTTTCAAAACGATATAGAATATGTCGTACCCAGCGACCTTCTGAACCTATTATGAAAGTTTCAAAGAGATCGACTTTAAGCTTTAGACATTAATGAAGCACAAACAAAACACAACAAATGTTGGCATGACATAGCCCACTTTTCCAAAATTATTTAAATCTTGACTAAAGGACACGTATATATCCAAATATCATTGATTTAGACCAAATTAGGTCAGAGCTATGACGAATTTAAATTTGATATAGCCTGCGGGAGTGGCACCGCCCACTTTTTCAAAACTATATAGCCTATGTCTTACCCAGCGACCTTCTGAACTTATTATGAAAGTTTCAAAGAGATCGGCTTTAAGCTTTAGACATTAATAAAGCACAAACAAAACACAACAAATGTGGGCATGACATAGCCCACTTTTCCAAAATTATTTAAATCTTGACACGTATATATCCAAATATCATTTATTTAGACCAAATTAGGTCAGAGCTATGACGAATTTAAATTTGATATAGCCTGGGGGCGTGGCAACCGTCCACTTTTTCAAAACTATATGTAGCCTGTGGCGTACCTAGCTAACTTCTGAACCTATTATGAAAGTTTCAAAGAAATATACTATAAGCTTTGGACATTAATGCAGCACAAACAAAACACAACAAATGTTGGCATGACATAGCCCACTTTTCCAAATTATGTAAATATTGACTAAAAGACACGTATATATCCAAATATCATTGATTAAGACCAAATTAGTTCAGAGTTATGACGAATTTAAAGTTTATATAGCCTGGCGGCGTGGCCCCCCTCACTTTTCCAAAACTTTATATATCCTATGCCGTACCTAGCGAACTTCTGAATATATCGTGAAAGTTTCATCGAAATGGACTATAAACTTTGGACCTTAATGAAGTACAAACAAAACCCAACATATATGGGAATGGCAAAGGCCACTTTTCCAAAATTATTTAAATCTTGACTAAAGGACACGTATATATCCAAATATCGTTGATTTAGACCAAATTAGTTCAGAGTTACGATGAGTTGCAATTTAATATAGCCTGGGGGCGTGGCACCGCCCACTTTTCCAAAACTATACATAGCATATGCCATACCCATCAAACTTTTGAACCTATTCTGAAAGTTTCAAAGAGATCGACTTTAAGCTTTGGACATTAATGAAGCACAAACAAAACACAACAAATGTGGGCATGGCATCGCCCACTTTTCCAAGTTATGTAAATTTTGACTCAAGGACACATATATCCAAATATCGTTGATTTAGACCAAATTAGTTCAGAGTTATGACGAGTTTAAATTTAATATAGCCTGGGCGTGGCACCGCCCACTTTTCCAAAACTATATATAGCATATGCCATACCCAGCGAACTTTTGAACCTATTATGAAAGTTTCAAAGAAATATACTATAAACTTTGGTCATTAATGAAGCACAAACAAAACCCAAAATAGTGGCCTTGCACCGCCCTCTTTTCCAAAGTTATGTAAATTTTGACTAAAAGACACGTATATATCCAAATATCATTGATTTAGACCAAATTAGTTCAGAGTTTTGACGAATTGAAAGTTTATACAGCCTGGCGGCGTGGCCCCCCTCACTTTTCCAAAACTTTATATATTGTAGTGTGACGAACAGGCTGTTGACTTCAGAATATTTCGTCACAATAAACAAACACTACTGACCTATATAAATCATGAACTCAGCGGGAGTTCAACTTCACTAGCACATGCCGCATATTTGGTTACATATGACAGCACTTGATCGCAAAATGCTGACGCTAGACATTTCCACATATTATACATATTTACACATTAGGAAAGTAGTTTGTAAGTATTAGTGTTTAAGCTTATACGTGTAAGTCAATAATTTGTATAAAAAGAGAAAGAATTTTTAATAAACATTCACTTCTTGATCACACGCTAAACTTGATTCATTTCTTGATCACACGCTAAATTTGCTTCACTTACATGGCGATCCTGCCAGGCTTTATATCAGCCAGTCATAATCCCGCCAGGACAGTAGGCGAGAAGCAAATTTTATTGGCGTTGACAAGTGTTGCGGCCATATTTGGACTTCTTTTCGGCAAATGTTTTTGGATGAAACCTACAACAGCAAACAGAAGGCATCCGGAAGACTGGCAGCATAAGTATTTTTCGGCAAATATTTTTGAATGAACCCTCCAACACCAAACAGAAGACATCCAGAAGAAGCATAAAAAGGGTGGAATAACCATGGACAAACCATACATCCTGAAAAAAGAGACTGGCAGCTGGACATTGGCAGACATTATTTGTATAAACATACATTAGAAATTTGGTAGGCACGCCTCTACGGCCGCTAAGCTAAGAGCAATTTAATTTGCTTAGGATTTTTTTTATAAGCACATGTTGCTTAAAGTTTAACATTACAAACAAAAAATTAAAAATCAAGTTAGTATGCAAGAAATAAAAACCAAAGAAGAATTTGATAGAATTTTTAACAAGTGTCGCGATACTATCAAAGAGCTAATTGCCATTTCTGAAAAAATTTTAAAAGATCGTGACACCGAAAAGCAAGGGCCTACACCGATCACCATAGAGGAGTATCGGCGCAGGAATAAGCTTGTCAAAAAGGAGGAAATCCATAAAAGGAAACGAGGTGGTAGACAGGTTAGGAAGCGAAAAGAAATCGCTGAAGCTTTTAGGCTACTTAATTTAACCGTAGACATTAACCATAGGCAGAAACTAAAAGATAAAATTAAAATGTTAAGAAAAAACTTGTAAATAAAAACAAACAAACTGAGTAAATTGGAGTGGTAAATATTATTAAATTTTAAATTTTTATTAAATACACGTTAAAAAGAAAAATTTTAAAATGGCATGGTGGAAAGTTGCACTTAACGGTATACTGATAGGAATAGCAGGGTACGAGGTAGGTAAAGAAAGTTCAGCAGATCAAAAATCTGAAAATCGATTAGCCCAATACGAGCCACATCCTATTAGTGAACAGAAAGAAGAGATCACCGATAAATGGTTAACAATTTTTGCTTGTTTGGCTACATGTTTAATTGTCGCAATTGCAATTTTATTCAAAAATTATATAAAAAATATGTTAAGACGATTGAACAATGTACAACAACGCATTTAAACGAAAAAAAAAAAATTGTAAACTAAGATATGAATAAATGGCAGGAAATATATGATACCCTATATGAAGAAAAACTAAAAGCTGATAAATCATACAAATGCATAAATAAAAATATTAATATAAAAACAGAAACTATCGTAAAGCATTTTAAGATAATTTTAGAAGCTCTAAATAGCATAGGACAGGTGATCAAAGCGGTAAATAACATACTTACCAAGGAACACCAAGTAGAGTCTTACCAATTTTTCTCTGCCGTAAGGGACAAACTAGTATCTTCTTTAGCAAGATACAATATAGAAGTCAATGTACCAACCACAGTAGAGGAAGACCTACAAATAGATTTCAATGCGCTTTTGGCAGAACGTGCTCAGAGCCCATTGATAGAAGAAACTATACCAAACCTTCAACCAATAGATATACCAGGTATAAGCGTCACAATGGTGCAAACGGTAGTTGAGTTCATTAAAACTGCTTCGTCAGTATTACCAGAGTTTGATGGTAAACCAGAAAACCTAAACAGTTTCCTAGATGCACTCGATATACTTGAACAAATCAAGGATACACACGAGGCATTGGCCATTACCATGATTAAGACCAAGCTAAAAGGCACAGCAAGAAATTTCATAAGCAACGAAAGCACAATAGAACACATCAAAACAAAACTCAAAACCGCGATTAAGGGTGAATCAGTAGAAGTTTTAACAGCTAAGCTCCTGAACATCCAGCAGCGTAGCAAAACTGCTAACCAGTACACTGCGGAAGTAGAAAAAATAACAAGGTCACTGGAAGGAGCGTATATCTCAGATGGATTAAAACCAGACTTAGCCACAAGATATGCAACACAGGCAGCAGTCAAAGCCATGTGCAAAAACTGCTCCAACACCCAAGTTAAGATGATAATGCAAGCGGGAACGTTCGCAACAATGAACGACGCAATCTCCAAATTCACAAACAGCTGTACCGAAATTACAGGCAGCTCTAACACAATTTTAAATGTACGACAACAAGGTCAATACCGAAGTAATTTCCGTGAAGGTTACAGAGGTAACAACTATGGGAACTACCAAGGCAGGAGATTCAGAACGCAACGAAGATACAACAATAACTTTAGACAAAACAACAATTCTCAGAGAGGAGCACAAGCACAGAATGGCAACAGACCCTACAGCCAGACACGTAATGTGCGCAGTTGTACCGAAACGGAAAACCAGGAAACTCCACTTCAAAATTAACAAAACGAAAAATATGCGTACTTAATCTAAACTTAAACAACTATATATCTACAAGGACATCGTTAAACAATTCATACTCAAATTTTTTAATTGATACTGGAGCCGATATCTCCATAATAAAAAAACAGCAAATAGATAATAAAGGAAAAATTAATACTGAACAAATCACAGATTTGAAAGGCATTGGTCAGGGAATAACTAGCACTTTAGGCACAATCAAAGCAGATCTAAAAGGCGATGACATTCTAATTTATCATAAATTTCATGTTGTAGAAGACAACTTTCAAATTTCATGCGATGGAATAATAGGCCTAGATTTCATAAAGAAATACAATTGTATTCTAGATTACGATAAAACAGAGGACAAACTAATTTTAAGACCATATGATTTTCCTCAAACAATAACAATGAGTCTAACAAACTGTCTGTCCGTCAACACAATCACAATTCCATCTAGATCTGAAGTCATTAGACAAATTAAAGTAAATACCGATAACAAAAACATTTTTATCCCACACCAAGAATTATCTGAAGGCATTTTTATAGCAAATACAATCACAAACAAGGATCAAACTTTTGTTAGAATCATTAATACTACACATAAAAACACAACTATCCAAAATTACAAAATCCAGACCGAAAACTTAGATGATTACACACTAATTAAAACAGAAAAGCACAGTAAAAATGGCAACGATACAGAAAAATTAAAACGATTAACAAAAAATTTTCCAAAATTCGTCAACCCTCAATTAACAACACTATGCACAGAATTTATAGACATATTTGCACTAGAAACCGAACCAATCACCTCCAATAATTTCTATAAACAGAAATTATATATGAAGGATGACACCCCAGTTTACATAAAAAATTACAGATTACCTCAAACCCAGAAGGGAGAAATCAGCAAACAAGTAAACAAGCTAATAGAAGACGATATAATAGAACCCTCCATATCGGAATATAATAGCCCAATCCTACTAGTCCCTAAAAAATCACTTCCAGGAAACACAGAAAAAAGATGGAGACTAGTAGTCGACTACAGACAGGTAAACAAAAAGCTAGCAGCAGACAAATTCCCACTCCCAAGAATTGATGATATGTTAGACCAACTTGGTAGAGCAAAATATTTTTCATGCCTAGACCTTATGTCAGGTTTTCATCAAATTGAACTACACCCAGATTCAAGGGATATAACTTCATTTACAGCCGAAAATGGCACATACAGATTCAAAAGACTACCTTATGGATTAAAAGTAGCACCAAATTCATTCCAAAGAATGATGACCCTAGCATTCGCAGGGCTCAAACCATCCCAAGCCTTCCTCTACATGGATGACTTGGTTGTATTAGGCTGTTCTGAAAACCACATGCTAAAAAATTTAAGAGACGTGTTCTCCACTTGTAGAAAATATAATCTAAAACTGCATCCAGACAAATGTCTATTTTTCAACCAAGAAGTAACTTATTTAGGCCATAAATGTACAAACAAAGGAATATTGCCTGACCCAAGCAAATTTGAAACAGTTCAAAAGTATCCAACGCCAAAAACAGCAGATGAAGTTAAAAGATTCGTAGCCCTCTGCAATTATTACAGAAGATTTGTTCCGAATTTTGCAGAACATTCTAGAAAATTAACTAGGCTTTGCAGAAAGAATGTTTACTTCGAATGGACAGAAGAATGTCAAAAAGCTTTTGTCTACTTAAAGGAAGCATTGATTAGTCCAAAACTCTTGCAATACCCAGATTTTGAAAAAGAATTTTGCATAACAACAGACGCTAGTGGATACGCTTGTGGAGCAGTCCTGAGCCAAGAACATGATGGCAAACAGTTACCAATTGCCTACGCTTCAAGGTCCTTTACAAAAGGCGAAACTAACAAAGCTACAATAGAAAAAGAATTGGCCGCGATTCATTGGGCCATAACCTTCTTCAGACCATACGTATATGGCAGAAAATTCCTAGTTAAAACCGACCATCGCCCATTAACATACTTATTTTCAATGAAAAGTCCTTCCTCAAAGCTGACACGAGTAAGACTAGACTTAGAAGAGTACGATTTTGAAGTGGAGTACATAGCTGGTAAAGAAAACCATATAGCGGACGCATTATCCCGCATAACTATAACAAATCTGAAAGACTTGTCAGTGGAAGCAAGCAGAATATTAAAAACAACCACCAGATCAGCAGCTAAAAATATCAGTAATAAAACTGAAATTAAAGAAAGTCACAAAGAGAACCCCAAAATATATGAAGCGCTAAATAAATTTGAAGTAAAAAGACTAGTCGAGCTCGTTTTCTCTCCTCCGAAATTATATTTCAAAAAAGGAAAGAAAATTTGTAGCAATATTGATACAAGCAACCTAATTGTTGAGGATAAGATTGACTTAGGACAATTCTTTACCAGGCTCGAAAACGAAGCCGGCAATTTAGGACTTGTACAAACACAGTTGACCTTACGGGACAAATTGTTTAAAAATAATTATACTGCAGTAGGAAAATTTATTGAAATGGGTAATAAGATTCTCAAAAAGTTAACAATAGCACTAACCCCAGAGGTTATAGATGTGACAGATCCCGGGAAAATAGAAGAAATCCTGCAAAAATATCATGACGATCCTATTAGTGGTGGCCACCCAGGAATAAATCGCATGACAGACAAGAAGCCAATGACAATAACGGAGACACCTCCGAAGGCATTTGACATTGTACAAATCGATACAGTCGGACCATTACCGAAATCGATAAATGGAAACGAATATGCAGTTACCATTATATGCGATCTAACAAAATACTTGGTAGCGATTCCAGTCCCAAGCAAACACGCAACAACAGTTGCTAAGGCCGTGTTTGAAAATTTCATTTTGATTTATGGACGCATGAAATCAATTATGACAGACATGGGCACCGAATACAAAAACAGCTTATTCAAAGAACTTTGTAAACTACTAAAAATTGAGCATAAAACCTCAACACCCTACCACCATCAAACCCTGGGTACAGTAGAACGCAGTCACCGAACATTCAATGAATATGTACGCTCGTACATATCCAGTGACAAAGACGATTGGGATGAATACCTTAAGTACTTCGCGTATTGTTACAATACGACGCCATCTACCATACATAAATATTGCCCGTTTGAGCTCATATTTGGGAAAACCCCACCAAATTACGAATTTTTAGAAGAAAATAAAATCAGCCCACTGTACAATCACGAGGCTTATGACAAAGAAATAAAATATAGACTCCAGATAGCACAGCAGAGAGCTAGAAAATTAGTCCAAGAGGCTAAAGTAAAACAAAAGTTTAATTATGATAAAAGTAGCTATAGTAAGGAGATAAATATAGGAGATTTAGTATTAGTTAGAGAAGAGGCCTCCCATAAGTTAGATAGTAGATATAAAGGAAAATATAAAGTTAAAAGTATAGATATAAATAATAATTTTACATTAGTACCACATTACATAGGCGATAGTAAAAAACAAATAATAATTCATAAAAATAGACTTAAACCAGTATAACACCGTAGTAATAAAAAAAAAAAAAAAAAAAAAAAAAAAAAATATTCTAAAATAAAGCACTCCAGATTACTCAAAGTAATATATGTAAATATGCACACGAACACACATAAACAAAGTCAGTATGTTGGAAAAAAAAAAAACAAAACACAAAAGGTTTGTAAACACTCCACTCATAATGATACAAATATACACATAGAAAAAAAAATATTCAAAAAAAAAATATATATGTACGCGCAAAGCGAATGTAACCAAATAAACAAACAACGCGAGCAATATCAAAAAATTATGTACAACAAGAAATTACAATAAAACACAAAAAGCACTTATTAATAGTCATATCCAATTTCAACCAATTATATATGACTATTCTTAAGGTGGATGGTGTAGTGTGACGAACAGGCTGTTGACTTCAGAATATTTCGTCACAATAAACAAACACTACTGACCTAGATAAATCATGAACTCAGCGGGAGTTCAACTTCACTAGCACATGCCGCATATTTGGTTACATATGACAGCACTTGATCGCAAAATGCTGACGCTAGACATTTCCACATATTATACATATTTACACATTAGGAAAGTAGTTTGTAAGTATTAGTGTTTAAGCTTATACGTGTAAGTCAATAATTTGTATAAAAAGAGAAAGAATTTTTAATAAACATTCACTTCTTGATCACACGCTAAACTTGATTCATTTCTTGATCACACGCTAAATTTGCTTCACTTACAATATCCTATGCCGTACCTAGGGAACTTCTGAACATATCGTGAAAGTTTCATAGAAATGGACTATAAACTTTGGACCTTAATGAAGTACAAACAAAACCCAACAAATATGGGAATGGCAAAGCCCACTTTTCCAAAATTATTTAAATCTTGACTAAAGGACACGTATATATCCAAATATCGTTGACTTAGACCAAATAAGTTCAGAGTTATGACGAATTGAAAGTTTATATAGCCTGGCGCCGTGGCCCCCCTCAGTTTTCCAAAACTTTATATATCCTATGCCGTACCTAGCGAACTTCTGAACCTATCGTGAAATTTCATAGAAATGGACTATAAACTTTGGACCTTAATGAAGTACAAACAAAACCCAACAAATATGGGAATGGCAAAGCCCACTTTTCCAAAATTATTTAAATCTTGACTCAAGGATCCATATATCGTTGATTTAGACCAAATAAGTTCAGAGTTATGACGGATTGAAATTTTATATAGCCTGGGGGCGTGGCACCGTCCACTTTTTCAAAACTATATGTAGCCTGTGCCGTACCCAGCTAACTTCTGAACCTATTATGAAAGTTTCAAAGAAATATACTATAAACTTTGGTCATTAATAAAGCACAAACAAACCCCAAATTAGTGGGCGTGGCACCGCCCTCTTTTCCAAAGTTATGTAAATCTTGACTAAAGGACACATATATCCCAATATCATTGATTTAGACCAAATTATCTCAGAGTTATGACGAATTGAATTTTTATATAGCCTGCGGGAGTGGCACCGCCCACTTTTCCAAAACTATATATATCCTATGCCATACCCTGCGAACTTCTGAACCTATTATGGAAGTTTCAAAGAGATATGCTATAAACTTTGGTCATTAATGAAGCACAAACAAAACCCAAAATAGTGGGCGTGGCACCGCCCACTTTTCCAAGTTATGTAAGTCTTGACTCAAGGACACATGTATCCAAATATCGCTGATTTATACCAAATTAGTTTAGAGTTATGACGAATTGAAATTTAATATAGCCTGGGCGTGGCACCGCCCACTTTTTCAAAACTATATAGCCTATGTCGTACCCAGCGACCTTCTAAACCTATTATGAAAGTTTCAAAGAGATCGACTTTAAGCTTTGGACATTAATGAAGCACAAACAAAACACAACAAATGTGGGCATGCATAGCCCACTTTTCCAAAATTATTTAAATCTTGACTAGAGGACACGTATACATCCAAATATCATTGATTTAGCCCAAATTAGGTCAGAGTTATGACGGATTGAAATTTGATATTGCATGGGGGCGTGGCACCTCCCACTTTTTCAAAACTATATATAGCATATGCCATACCCAGCGAACTTTTGAACCTATTCTGAAAGTTTCAAAGAGATATACTATAAACTTTGGTCATTAATGAAGCACAAACAAAACCCAAAATAGTGGGCGTGGCACCGCCCTCTTTTCCAAAGTAATGTAAATCTTGACCAAAGGACACATATATCCTAATATCATTGATTTAGACCAAATTAGTTCAGAGTTATGACGACCTGAAATTTTATATAGCCTGCGGGAGTGGCACCGCCCACTTTTCTAAAACTATATATATCCTATGCCATACCCTGCGAACTTCTGAACCTATTATAAAAGTTTCAAAGAGATCGACTATAAACTTTGGACCTTAATGAAGCACAAACAAAACACAACAAATGTGGGTATGGCACCGCCCACTTTTCCAAGTTATGTAACTCTTGACTCAGGGACACATATATCCAAATATCGTTGATTTAGACCAAATTAGGTCAGAGTTACGACGAATTGAAATTTAATATAGCCTGGGCGTGGCACCGCCCACTTTTCCAAAACTATATAGCCTATGCCGTACCCAGCGACCTTCTGAACCTATTATGAAAGTTTCAAAGAGATCGACTTTAAGCTTTAGACATTAATGAAGCACAAACAAAACACAACAAATGTGGGCATGATATAGCCCACTTTTCCAAAATTAGGTAAATCTTGATTAAAGGACACGCATATATCCAAATATCATTGAGTTAGACCAAATTAGTTCAGAATTATGACGAATTGAAATTTTATATAGCCTGGGGGCGTGGCACCCCCCACTCTTTCAAAACTATATGTAGCCTTTGCCGTACCCAGCTAACTTCTGAACCTATATGTAGCCTATGCCGTACCCAGCGAACTTCTGAACCTGTTATGAAAGTTTCAAAGAGGTCGACATTGATGAAGCACAAACGAAACCCTAAATAGTGGGCATGGCACCGTCCACTTTTCCAAAACTACTTATAGCCTATGCCGTACCTAGCGAATTTCTGAACCTATTATGAAAGTTTCAAAGAAATAGATTATAAACTTTGGTCATTAATGAAGCACCAACAAAACACAAGAAATGTGGGTATGGCACAGCCCACTCTTCCAAAGTTATTTAAATCTTGACCAAAGGACACATATATATCCAAGTATCATTGATTAACACCGAATAAATTCAGAGCTATGACGTATTGAAATTTTATACAGCCCTGGGGCATGGCCCCGCCCACTTTTTCAAAGCTATATGTCATTGAAATATCATTGATTTAGACCAAATTAGTTCAGAGCTATACCGTAGCCAGCTAACTTCTGAACCTATTATGAAAGTTTCAAAGAGGTCGACTTTAAACTTTGGACATTAATGAAGCACAAACAAAGCACAACAAATGTGGGCATGACATATCCCACTTTTCCAAAATTATTTAATTTATTCAAAAGAGGGTTATATGATTACGCGAAATCTATGAATACCCAATTCAACTTATTTTAATTTAAATGTTAAGTATTATTATATATTATTGCAATAATTTACATATTCTTTTTTTTTTCTTTTTTTTTATGCTTTTATGTGTGAACCCGGCTCAAAAAGTCGTAATAAATAAAAAATCTTGACTAAAGTACACGTATATATCCAAATATCACTGAGATTTATTAGCTCAGAGTTATGACAAAGTTATGTAAATCTTGACTAATGGACACATATATCCGAATATCATTGATTTAGACGAAATTAGTTCAGAGTTATGACGACCTGAAATTTTATATAGCCCGCGGGAGTGGCCCCGTCCACTTTTCCAAAATTATATATATCCTATGCCATACCCTGCAAACTTTGAACCCATTATAAAAGTTTCAAAGAGATCGACTATAGACTTTGGACATTAATGAAGCACACACCAAACACAACAAATGTGGTCATGGAACCGCCGACATTTCCAAGTTATGTAAATCTTGAGTCAAGGACAAATATATCCAAATATCGTTGATTTAGACTAAATTAGTTCAGAGTTATGACGAATTGAAATTTAATATAGCCTGGGCGTGGCACCGCCCACTTTTTCAAAACTATATAGCCTATCTCGTACCCAGCGACCTTCTGAACCTATTATGAAAGTTTCAAAGAGATCGACTTTAAGCTTTGGACATTAATGAAGCACAACTAAAACACAAGAAATGTGGGCATGACATAGCCCACTTTTCCAAAATTATTTAAATCTTGACTAAAGGACACGTATATTTCCCAATATTATTGATTTAGACCAAATAAGGTCAGAGTTATGACGAATTGAAATTTGATATTGCATGGGGGCGTGGCACCGCCCACTTTTCCAAAACTATATATAGCATATGCCATACCCCGCGAACTTTTGAACCTATTCTGAAAGTTTCAAAGAGATATACTATAAACTTTGGTCATTAATGAAGCACAAACAAAACCCAAAATAGTGGGCGTGGCACCGCCCTCTTTTCAAAAGTTATGTAAATCTTGACTAAAGGACACGTATATAACCAAATATCATTGATTTAGACCAAATTAGCTCAGAGTTATGACGAATTGAATTTTTATATAGCCTGCGGGAGTGGCACCGCCCACTTTTTCAAAACTATATAGCTTATGTCGTACCAAGCGACCTTCTGAACCTATTATGAAAGTTTCAAAGAGATCGACTTTAAGCTTTAGACATTAATGAAGCACAAACAAAACACAACAAATGTGGGCATGACATATCCCACTTTTCCAAAATTATTTAAATCTTGACTACCGGACACGTATATATCCAAATATCATTGATTTAGACCAAATTAGGTCAGAGCTATGACGAATTGAAATTTGATATAGCCTGCTGGAGTGGCACCGCCCACTTTTCCAAAACTATATATATCCTATCCCTGCGAACTTCTGAACCTATTATGGAAGTTTCAAAGAGAGATACTATAAACTTTGGTCATTAATGAAGCACAAACAAAACCCAAAATAGTGGGCGTGGCACCGCCCACTTTTCCAAATTATGTAAATCTTGACTAAAGGACACGTATATAACCAAATATCATTGATTTAGACCAAATTAGGTCAGAGCTATGACGAATTTTAATTTGATATAGCCTGCGGGAGTGGCACCGCCCACTTTTTCAAAACGATATAGAATATGTCGTACCCAGCGACCTTCTGAACCTATTATGAAAGTTTCAAAGAGATCGACTTTAAGCTTTAGACATTAATGAAGCACAAAAAAAACACAACAAATGTTGGCATGACATAGCCCACTTTTCCAAAATTATTTAAATCTTGACTAAAGGACACGTATATATCCAAATATCATTGATTTAGACCAAATTAGGTCAGAGCTATGACGAATTTAAATTTGATATAGCCTGCGGGAGTGGCACCGCCCACTTTTACAAAACTATATAGCCTATGTCGTACCCAGCGACCTTCTGAACCTATTATGAAAGTTTCAAAGAGATCGACTTTAAGCTTTAGACATTAATGAAGCACAAACAAAACACAACAAATGTTGGCATGACATAGCCCACTTTTCCAAAATTATTTAAATCTTGACTAAAGGACACATATATATCCAAATATCATTGATTTAGACCAAATTAGGTCAGAGCTATGACGAATTTAAATTTGATATAGCCTGCGGGAGTGGCACCGCCCACTTTTTCAAAACTATATAGCCTATGTCTTACCCAGCGACCTTCTGAACTTATTATGAAAGTTTCAAAGAGATCGGCTTTAAGCTTTGGACATTAATGAAGCACAAACAAAACACAACAAATGTGGGCGTGACATAGCCCACTTTTCCAAAATTATTTAAATCTTGATACGTATATATCCAAATATCATTTATTTAGACCAAATTAGGTCAGAGATATGACGAATTTAAATTTGATATAGCCTGGGGGCGTGGCACCGTCCACTTTTTCAAAACTATATGTAGCCTGTGGCGTACCTAGCTAACTTCTGAAGCTATTATGAAAGTTTCAAAGAAATATACTATAAGCTTTGGACATTAATGAAGCACAAACTAAACACAACAAATGTTGGCATGACATAGCCCACTTTTCCAAATTATGTAAATATTGACTCAAGGACACACACATCCAAATATCGTTAATTTAGACCAAATTAGTTCAGAGTTATGACGAATTGAAATTTGATATTGCATGGGAGCGTGGCACCGCCCACTTTTCCAAAACTATACATAGCATATGCCATACCCATCGAACTTTTGAACCTATTCTGAAAGTTTCAAAGAGATATACTATAAACTTTGGGCATTAATGAAGCACAAACAAAGCCCAAAATAGTGGGCGTGGCACCGCCTTCTTTTCCAAAGTTATGTAAATCTTGACTAAAAGACACGTATATATCCAAATATCGTTAATTTAGACCAAATTAGTTCAGAGTTATGACGAATTGAAATTTGATATTGCATGGGAGCGTGGCACCGCCCACTTTTCCAAAACTATACATAGCATATGCCATACCCATCGAACTTTTGAACCTATTCTGAAAGTTTCAAAGAGATATACTATAAACTTTGGGCATTAATGAAGCACAAACAAAGACCAAAATAGTGGGCGTGGCACCGCCTTCTTTTCCAAAGTTATGTAAATCTTGACTAAAAGACACGTATATATCCAAATATCGTTGATTTAGACCAAATTAGTTCAGAGTTATGACGAATTGAAATTTGATATTGCATGGGAGCGTGGCACCGCCCACTTTTCCAAAACTATACATAGCATATGCCATACCCATCGAACTTTTGAACCTATTCTGAAAGTTTCAAAGAGATATACTATAAACTTTGGGCATTAATGAAGCACAAACAAAGACCAAAATAGTGGGCGTGGCACCGCCTTCTTTTCCAAAGTTATGTAAATCTTGACTAAAAGACACGTATATATCCAAATATCGTTGATTTAGACCAAATTAGTTCAGAGTTATGACGAATTGAAATTTGATATTGCATGGGAGCGTGGCACCGCCCACTTTTCCAAAACTATACATAGCATATGCCATACCCATCGAACTTTTGAACCTATTCTGAAAGTTTCAAAGAGATATACTATAAACTTTGGGCATTAATGAAGCACAAACAAAGACCAGAATAGTGGGCGTGGCACCGCCTTCTTTTCCAAAGTTATGTGAATCTTGACTAAAAGACACGTATATATCCAAATATCGTTGATTTAGACCAAATTAGTTCAGAGTTATGACGAATTGAAATTTGATATTGCATGGGAGCGTGGCACCGCCCACTTTTCCAAAACTATACATAGCATATGCCATACCCATCGAACTTTTGAACCTATTCTGAAAGTTTCAAAGAGATATACAGGGTGTTTTTTTTACAGGTTTGTTTTTCGAATAGAGATAAAACTGGCATTTTGTGGTCAAATCTGGCAACTCTAATGTCATTTATGTTCAGTTTGGTTTGCCATTTCATCATGAACAGGTTGACAAAAGAACAACGCTTGCAAATCGTGCAAATTTATTTCGAAAATAATGGTTCAGTTCGCGAAGTTTACCGTGAGCTCCGTCCATTTTATGGTCGACATAATCGTCCATCAGAGCAATTAATTCGGTTAACCATGGATCGTTTTCGCACTACGTTTACTCTATGTGATAATACGCATCCGCAGAGACGTCGAACAGTGCGCACCGAAGAAACAATTGCCGCTGTAGAGCAAAGTGTTGAAGAGGACCCGAATGAATCGATTCGCCACCGTGCACAGCAATTGGAGCTTTGTCCATCAACTTTATGGAAGATTTTGCGCAAAGATCTTGGCTTGCGACCTTACAAGATCCAGCTTGTGCAAGAATTAAAGCCGCGAGACCATGCAATGCGTCGTGATTTTGGTGTATGGGCCGAAAATGAGATTGATTTCGATGCTGATTTTCATCGCAAAACTTTGTTCAGTGATGAGGCTCATTTTTGGTTGAATGGCTACGTCAACAAGCAAAATTGCCGCATTTGGAGTGAAGAGAATCCACATGAGACCCTTGAAACGCCATTACATCCACAAAAACTGACTGTTTGGTGTGCTCTATGGGCTGGTGGAGTCATTGGGCCATACTTCTTCCGCAATAATGCTAGAGAGGCAGCTACCGTTAATGGAGACCGGTATAGAGCCATGATAACCGACTATTTTGTTCCCGAATTGGATGGCATGAATGTGGATGAGTTGTGGTTCCAACAAGACGGCGCTACATGCCACACAGCGCACGTCACAATCGATTTATTGAAGGAAACATTCGATGAGCGCATAATTTCGCGGAATGGACTTGTCAATTGGGCACCAAGGTCGTGTGATTTGACATCATTGGATTATTTTCTTTGGGGATATGTGAAGTCGCTCGTCTACACCAACAAACCAGAAACGTTAGGGGAATTGGAAGCCAACATTCGTGGCGTTATTGCCGACATACGGCCCCATATGCTCGAAAAAGTGGTTGAAAATTGGACCTGTAGAATTGGCTTTATTCGAGCCAGCCGCGGCGGCCACATGCCCGAAATCATATTTAAACATTAATGGCATAAAATTATCCTTCCAATAAAGCCAAATTGATGGACCTTAAAACGATTTTCTTGTGTTTTATTTCAATTCGAAGTTCTATACCCCTAAAAAAAACACCCTTTACTATAAACTTTGGGCATTAATGAAGCACAAACAAAGACCAAAATAGTGGGCGTGGCACCGCCTTCTTTTCCAAAGTTATGTAAATCTTGACTAAAAGACACGTATATATCCAAATATCGTTAATTTAGACCAAATTAGTTCAGAGTTATGACGAATTGAAATTTGATATTGCATGGGAGCGTGGCACCGCCCACTTTTCCAAAACTATATATAGCATATGCCATACCCAGCGAACTTTTGAACCTATTATGTAAGTTTCAAAGAAATATACTATAAACTTTGGTCATTAATGAAGCACAAACAAAACCCAGAATAGTGGGCGTGGCAATGCCCTCTTTTCCAAAGTTATGTAAATCTTGACTAAAGGACACGTATATATCCAAATATCATTGATTAAGACCAAATTAGTTCAGAGTTATGACGAATTGAAAGTTTATATAGCCTGGCGGCGTGGCCCCCCTCACTTTTCCAAAACTTTATATATCCTATGCCGTACCTAGCGAACTTCTGAACATATCGTGAAAGTTTCATCGAAATGGACTATAAACTTTGGACCTTAATGAAGTACAAACAAAACCCAACATATATGGGAATGGCAAAGCCCACTTTTCCAAAATTATTTAAATCTTGACTAAAGGACACGTATATATCCAAATATCGTTGATTTAGACCAAATTAGTTCAGAGTTACGATGAGTTGCAATTTAATATAGCCTGCGGGAGTGGCACCGCCCACTTTTCCAAAACTATACATAGCATATGCCATACCCATCAAACTTTTGAACCTATTCTGAAAGTTTCAAAGAGATCGACTTTAAGCTTTGGACATTAATGAAGCACAAACAAAACACAACAAATGTGGGCATGGCACCGCCCACTTTTCCAAGTTATGTAAATTTTGACTCAAGGACACATATATCCAAATATCGTTGATTTAGACCAAATTAGTTCAGAGTTATGACGAGTTTAAATTTAATATAGCCTGGGCGTGGCACCGCCCACTTTTCCAAAACTATATATAGCATATGCCATACCCAGCGAACTTTTGAACCTATTATGAAAGTTTCAAAGAAATATACTATAAACTTTGGTCATTAATGAAGCACAAACAAAACCCAAAATAGTGGGCGTGGCACCGCCCTCTTTTCCAAAGTTATGTAAATCTTGATCAAGGACACATATATCCAAATATCGTTGATTTAGACCAAATTAGTTCAGAGTTATGACGAGTTTAAATTTAATATAGCCTGATCGTGGCACCGCCGACTTTTCCAAAACTATATATAGCATATGCCATACCCAGCGAACTTTTGAACCTATTATGAAAGTTTCAAAGAAATATACTATAAACTTTGGTCATTAATGAAGCACAAACAAAACCCAAAATAGTGGGCGTGGCACCGCCCTCTTTTCCAAAGTTATGTAAATCTTGACTAAAAGACACGTATATATCCAAATATCATTGATTTAGACCAAATTAGTTCAGAGTTTTGACGAATTGAAAGTTTATACAGCCGGGCGGCGTGGCCCCCCTCAGTTTTCCAAAACTTTATATATCCTATGCCGTACCTAGCGAACTTCTGAACCTATCGTGAAATTTCATAGAAATGGACTATAAACTTTGGACCTTAATGAAGTACAAACAAAACCCAACAAATATGGGAATGGCAAAGCCCACTTTTCCAAAATTATTTAAATCTTGACTAAAGTACACGTACATATCCAAATATCGTTGATTTAGACTAAATTAGTTCAGAGTTATGACGAATTGAAAGTTTATATAGCCTGGCGCCGTGGCCCCCCTCAGTTTTCCAAAACTTTATATATCCTATGCCGTACCTAGCGAACTTCTGAACCTATCGTGAAATTTCATAGAAATGGACTATAAACTTTGGACCTTAATAAAGTACAAACAAAACCCAACAAATATGGGAATGGCAAAGCCCACTTTTCCAAAATTATTTAAATCTTGACTAAAGGACACGTATATATCCAAATATCGTTGATTTAGACCAAATTAGTTCAGAGTTACGACGAGTTGCAATTTAATATAGCCTGCGGGAGTGGCACCGCCCACTTTTCCAAAACTATATAGCCTATGTCGTACCCAGCGACCTTCTGAACCTATTATGAAAGTTTCAAAGAGATCGACTTTAAGCTTTGGACATTAATGTAGCACAAAAAAAACACAACAAATGTGGGCATGGCACCGCCCACTTTTCCAAGTTATGTCAATTTTGCCTCAAGGACACATATATCTAAATATCGTTGATTTAGACCAAATTAGTTCAGAGTTATGACGAGTTGAAATTTAATATAGCCTGAAGGCGTGGCACCGTCCACTTTTTCAAAACTATATGTAGCCTGTGCCGTACCCAGCTAACTTCTGAACCTATTATGAAAGTTTCAAAGAAATATACTATAAACTTTGGTCATTAATAAAGCACAAACAAACCCCAAATTAGTGGGCGTGGCACCGCCCTCTTTTCCAAAGTTATGTAAATCTTGACTAAAGGACACATATATCCAAATATCATTGATTTAGACCAAATTAGTTCAGAGTTACGATGAGTTGCAATTTAATATAGCCTGCGGGAGTGGCACCGCCCACTTTTCCAAAACTATACATAGCATATGCCATACCCATCAAACTTTTGAACCTATTCTGAAAGTTTCAAAGAGATCGACTTTAAGCTTTGGACATTAATGAAGCACAAACAAACCACAACAAATGTGGGCATGGCACCGCCCACTTTTCCAAGTTATGTAAATTTTGACTCAAGGACACATATATCCAAATATCGTTGATTTAGACCAAATTAGTTCAGAGTTATGACGAGTTTAAATTTAATATAGCTTGGGCGTGGCACCGCCCACTTTTCCAAAACTATATTTAGCATATGCCATACCCAGCGAACTTTTGAACCTATTATGAAAGTTTCAAAGAAATATACTATAAACTTTGGTCATTAATGAAGCACAAACAAAACCCAAAATAGTGGGCGTGGCACCGCCCTCTTTTCCAAAGTTATGTAAATCTTGACTCAAGGACACATATATCCAAATATCGTTGATTTAGACCAAATTAGTTCAGAGTTATGACGAGTTTAAATTTAATATAGCCTGATCGTGGCACCGCCGACTTTTCCAAAACTATATATAGCATATGCCATACCCAGCGAACTTTTGAACCTATTATGAAAGTTTCAAAGAAATATACTATAAACTTTGGTCATTAATGAAGCACAAACAAAACCCAAAATAGTGGGCGTGGCACCGCCCTCTTTTCCAAAGTTATGTGAATCTTGACTAAAAGACACGTATATATCCAAATATCATTGATTTAGACCAAATTAGTTCAGAGTTTTGACGAATTGAAAGTTTATACAGCCTGGCGGCGTGGCCCCCCTCAGTTTTCCAAAACTTTATATATCCTATGCCGTACCTAGCGAACTTCTGAACCTATCGTGAAATTTCATAGAAATGGACTATAAACTTTGGACCTTAATGAAGTACAAACAAAACCCAACAAATATGGGAATGGCAAAGCCCACTTTTCCAAAATTATTTAAATCTTGACTAAAGTACACGTATATATCCAAATATCGTTGATTTAGACTAAATTAGTTCAGAGTTATGACGAATTGAAAGTTTATATAGCCTGGCGCCGTGGCCCCCCTCAGTTTTCCAAAACATTATATATCCTATGCCGTACCTAGCGAACTTCTGAACCTATCGTGAAATTTCATAGAAATGGACTATAAACTTTGGACCTTAATGAAGTACAAACAAAACCCAACAAATATGGGAATGGCAAAGCCCACTTTTCCAAAATTATTTAAATCTTGACTAAAGGACACGTATATATCCAAATATCGTTGATTTAGACCAAATTAGTTCAGAGTTACGACGAGTTGCAATTTAATATAGCCTGCGGGAGTGGCACCGCCCACTTTTCCAAAACTATATAGCCTATGTCGTACCCAGCGACCTTCTGAACCTATTATGAAAGTTTCAAAGAGATCGACTTTAAGCTTTGGACATTAATGTAGCACAAAAAAAACACAACAAATGTGGGCATGGCACCGCCCACTTTTCCAAGTTATGTAAATTTTGACTCAAGGACACATATATCTAAATATCGTTGATTTAGACCAAATTAGTTCAGAGTTATGACGAGTTGAAATTTAATATAGCCTGGGGGCGTGGCACCGTCCACTTTTTCAAAACTATATGTAGCCTGTGCCGTACCCAGCTAACTTCTGAACCTATTATGAAAGTTTCAAAGAAATATACTACAAACTTTGGTCATTAATAAAGCACAAACAAACCCCAAATTAGTGGGCGTGGCACCGCCCTCTTTTCCAAAGTTATGTAAATCTTGACTAAAGGACACATATATCCAAATATCATTGATTTAGACCAAATTAGTTCAGAGTTACGATGAGTTGCAATTTAATATAGCCTGCGGGAGTGGCACCGCCCACTTTTCCAAAACTATACATAGCATATGCCATACCCATCAAACTTTTGAACCTATTCTGAAAGTTTCAAAGAGATCGACTTTAAGCTTTGGACATTAATGAAGCACAAACAAAACACAACAAATGTGGGCATGGCACCGCCCACTTTTCCAAGTTATGTAAATTTTGACTCAAGGACACATATATCCAAATATCGTTGATTTAGACCAAATTAGTTCAGAGTTATGACGAGTTTAAATTTAATATAGCCTAGGCGTGGCACCGCCCACTTTTCCAAAACTATATATAGCATATGCCATACCCAGCAAACTTTTGAACCTATTATGAAAGTTTCAAAGAAATATACTATAAATTTTGGTCATTAATGAAGCACAAACAAAACCCAAAATAGTTTGCGTGGCACTGCCCTCTTTTCCAAACTTATGTAAATCTTGACTCAAGGACACATATATCCAAATATCGTTGATTTAGACCAAATTAGTTCAGAGTTATGACGAGTTTAAATTTAATATAGCCTGGGCGTGGCACCGCCCACTTTTCCAAAACTATATATAGCATATGCCATACCCAGCGAACTTTTGAACCTATTATGAAAGTTTCAAAGAAATATACTATAAACTTTGGTCATTAATGAAGCACAAACAAAACCCAAAATAGTGGGCGTGGCACCGCCCTCTTTTCCAAAGTTATGTGAATCTTGACTAAAAGACACGTATATATCCAAATATCATTGATTTAGACCAAATTAGTTTAGAGTTTTGACGAATTGAAAGTTTATACAGCCTGGCGGCGTGGCCCCCCTCACTTTTCCAAAACTTTATATATCCTATGCCGTACCTAGGGAACTTCTGAACATATCGTGAAAGTTTCATAGAAATGGACTATAAACTTTGGACCTTAATGAAGTACAAACAAAACCCAACAAGTTATGTAAATTTTGACTCAAGGACACATATATCTAAATATCGTTGATTTAGACCAAATTAGTTCAGAGTTATGACGAGTTTAAATTTAATATAGCCTGGGCGTGGCACCGCCCACTTTTTCAAAACTATATGTAGCCTGTGCCGTACCCAGCTAACTTCTGAACCTATTATGAAAGTTTCAAAGAAATATACTATAAACTTTGGTCATTAATAAAGCACAAACAAACCCCAAATTAGTGGGCGTGGCACCGCCCTCTTTTCCAAAGTTATGTAAATCTTGACTAAAGGACACATATATCCAAATATCATTGATTTAGACCAAATTAGTTCAGAGTTACGATGAGTTGCAATTTAATATAGCCTGCGGGAGTGGCACCGCCCACTTTTCCAAAACTATACATAGCATATGCCATACCCATCAAACTTTTGAACCTATTCTGAAAGTTTCAAAGAGATCGACTTTAAGCTTTGGACATTAATGTAGCACAAACAAAACACAACAAATGTGGGCATGGCACCGCCCACTTTTCCAAGTTATGTAAATTTTGACTCAAGGACACATATATCTAAATATCGTTGATTTAGGCCAAATTAGTTCAGAGTTAAAACGAGTTGAAATTTAATATAGCCTGGGGGCGTGGCACCGCCCACTTTTCCAAAACTATATATAGCATATGCCATACCCAGCGAACTTTTGAACCTATTATGAACGTTTCAAAGAAATATACTATAAACTTTGGTCATTAATGAAGCACAAACAAAACCCAAAATAGTGGGCGTGGCACCGCCCTCTTTTCCAAAGTTATGTAAATCTTGACTCAAGGACACATATATCCAAATATCGTTGATTTAGACCAAATTAGTTCAGAGCTATGACGAGTTTAAATTTAATATAGCCTGGGCGTGGCACCGCCCACTTTTCCAAAACTATATATAGCATATGCCATACCCAGCGAACTTTTGAACCTATTATGAAAGTTTCAAAGAAATATACTATAAACTTTGGTCATTAATGAAGCACAAACAAAACCCAAAATAGTGGGCGTGGCACCGCGCTCTTTTCCAAAGTTATGTAAATCTTGACTAAAAGACACGTATATATCCAAATATCATTGATTTAGACCAAATTAGTTTAGAGTTTTGACGAATTGAAAGTTTATACAGCCTGGCGGCGTGGCCCCCCTCACTTTTCCAAAACTTTATATATCCTATGCCGTACCTAGGGAACTTC
Organism: Merzomyia westermanni; assembly: GCA_949987695.1. Lineage (NCBI taxonomy): Eukaryota > Metazoa > Arthropoda > Insecta > Diptera > Tephritidae > Merzomyia > Merzomyia westermanni. The sequence continues at coordinate 130,242,036 of OX465292.1, read as the reverse complement.
TGAACATATCGTGAAAGTTTCATAGAAATGGACTATAAACTTTGGACCTTAATGAAGAACAAACAAAACCCAACAAATATGGGAATGGCAAAGCCCACTTTTCCAAAATTATTTAAATCTTGACTAAAGGACACGTATATATCCAAATATCGTTGATTTAGACTAAATTAGTTCAGAGTTATGACGAATTGAAAGTTTATATAGCCTGGCGCCGTGGCCCCCCTCAGTTTTCCAAAACTTTATATATCCTATGCCGTACCTAGCGAACTTCTGAACCTATCGTGAAATTTCATAGAAATGGACTATAAACTTTGGACCTTAATGAAGTACAAACAAAACCCAACAAATATGGGAATGGCAAAGCCCACTTTTCCAAAATTATTTAAATCTTGACTAAAGGACACGTATATATCCAAATATCGTTGATTTAGACCAAATTAGTTCAGAGTTACGACGAGTTGCAATTTAATATAGCCTGCGGGAGTGGCACCGCCCACTTTTCCAAAACTATATAGCCTATGTCGTACCCAGCGACCTTCTGAACCTATTATGAAAGTTTCAAAGAGATCGACCTTAAGCTTTGGACATTAATGTAGCACAAACAAAACACAACAAATGTGGGCATGGCACCGCCCACTTTTCCAAGTTATGTAAATTTTGACTCAAGGACACATATATCTAAATATCGTTGATTTAGACCAAATTAGTTCAGAGTTATGACGAGTTGAAATTTAATATAGCCTGGGGGCGTGGCACCGTCCACTTTGCAAAACTATATGTAGCCTGTGCCGTACCCAGCTAACTTCTGAACCTATTATGAAAGTTTCAAAGAAATATACTATAAACTTTGGTCATTAATAAAGCACAAACAAACCCCAAATTAGTGGGCGCGGCACCGCCCTCTTTTCCAAAGTTATGTAAATCTTGACTAAAGGACACATATATCCAAATATCATTGATTTAGACCAAATTAGTTCAGAGTTACGATGAGTTGCAATTTAATATAGCCTGCGGGAGTGGCACCGCCCACTTTTCCAAAACTATACATAGCATATGCCATACCCGTCAAACTTTTGAACCTATTCTGAAAGTTTCAAAGAGATCGACTTTAAGCTTTGGACATTAATGAAGCACAAACAAAACACAACAAATGTGGGCATGGCAAAGCCCACTTTTCCAAGTTATGTAAATTTTGACTCAAGGACACATATATCCAAATATCGTTGATTTAGACCAAATTAGTTCAGAGTTATGACGAGTTTAAATTTAATATAGCCTGGGCGTGGCACCGCCCACTTTTCCAAAACTATATATAGCATATGCCATACCCAGCGAACTTTTGAACCTATTATGAAAGTTTCAAAGAAATATACTATAAACTTTGGTCATTAATGAAGCACAAACAAAACCCAAAATAGTGGGCGTGGCACCGCCCTCTTTTCCAAAGTTATGTAAATCTTGACTAAAAGACACGTATATATCCAAATATCATTGATTTAGACCAAATTAGTTTAGAGTTTTGACGAATTGAAAGTTTATACAGCCTGGCGGCGTGGCCCCCCTCACTTTTCCAAAACTTTATATATCCTATGCCGTACCTAGGGAACTTCTGAACATATCGTGAAAGTTTCATAGAAATGGACTATAAACTTTGGACCTTAATGAAGTACAAACAAAACCCAACAAATATGGGAATGGCAAAGCCCACTTTTCCAAAATTATTTAAATCTTGACTAAAAGACACGTATATATCCAAATATCATTGATTTAGACCAAATTAGCTCAGAGTTATGACGAATTGAATTTTTATATAGCCTGCGGGAGTGGCACCGCCCACTTTTCCAAAACTATATATATCATATGCCATACCCTGCAAACTTCTGAACCTATTATGGAAGTTTCAAAGAGATAGACTATAAACTTTGGTCATTAATGAAGCACAAACAAAACCCAAAATAGTGGGCGTGGCACCGCCCACTTTTCCAAAACTATATATATCCTATGCCATACCCTGCAAACTTCTGAACCTATTATGGAAGTTTCAAAGAGATAGACTATAAACTTTGGTCATTAATGAAGCACAAACAAAACCCAAAATAGTGGGCGTGGCACCGCCCACTTTTCCAAGTTATGTAAATTTTGACTCAAGGACACATATATCTAAATATCGTTGATTTAGACCAAATTAGTTCAGAGTTATGACGAGTTGAAATTTAATATAGCCTGGGCGTGGCCCCGCCCACTTTTCCAAAACTATATATAGCCTATGTCGTACCCAGCGACCTTCTGAACCTATTATGAAAGTTTCAAAGAGATCGACTTTAAGCTTTGGACATTAATGTAGCACAAACAAAACACAACAAATGTGGGCATGGCACCGCCCACTTTTCCAAGTTATGTAAATTTTGACTCAAGGACACATATATCTAAATATCGTTGATTTAGACCAAATTAGTTCAGAGTTATGACGAGTTGAAATTTAATATAGCCTGGGCGTGGCCCCGCCCACTTTTCCAAAACTATATATAGCATATGCCATACCCAGCGAACTTTTGAACCTATTATGAAAGTTTCAAAGAAATATACTATAAACTTTGGTCATTAATAAAGCACAAACAAACCCCAAATTAGTGGGCGTGGCACCGCCCTCTTTTCCAAAGTTATGTAAATCTTGACTAAAGGACACATATATCCAAATATCATTGATTTAGACCAAATTAGCTCAGAGTTATGACGAATTGAATTTTTATATAGCCTGCGGGAGTGGCACCGCCCACTTTTCCAAAACTATATATATCCTATGCCATACCCTGCAAACTTCTGAACCTATTATGGAAGTTTCAAAGAGATAGACTATAAACTTTGGTCATTAATGAAGCACAAACAAAACCCAAAATAGTGGGCGTGGCACCGCCCACTTTTCCAAGTTATGTAAATCTTGACTCAAGGACACATACGAGGTGTGTTCAAAAAGTATCGCGAATTTTGTGTTTTTTAAAAAATTATTTATTTATTCATGAATATCTATTTTGTCCCCTTCAAAGTAATCCCCATGAGATATTATACACTTGTGCCAACGGTTTTTCCAATCTTCGAAGCACTTCAAAAAATCATTTTTTTGTATCTTGTTCAGCTCCTCCTTCGATGCCGTCTTTATCTCGTCAAGAGAAGCGTAACGTCGTCCTTTCATGGGCCTCTTCAGTTTAGGGAACAAGAAAAAGTCACAGGGGGTCAGATCTGGGGAATACGGTGGCTGCGGCATCATTAGTGTGTTGTTTTCGGCCAAAAAGTCGCGCACAAGCAACGATGCGTGAGCAGGGGCGTTATCGTGGTGCAAAAGCCAATTTTTGTTCTTCTTTGCACATCTTCTCGGCCTTCTGAGAACATTTTGTACCACCGATAAACGTTGCTTCGGTCCAAAGTAGCTTCTCCGTAGGCCACAGTCAACATTCGGAATGCATCCGCGCACTTAATTTCGTTTTTCACACAAAATTTGATACAGGATCTTTGATCCATTTTTTTGAATAGGTAAAAATCGAAGACGATCCAAAACACGTGCAAGCAAAGCAGCTGTCAACAATTAACTGAACATTCAAAATGGCCGAGCTTGTCGGCATAAGTGAGAGACATGAGTACCAACATAACGCCACAAAAAATTCGAAATTCGAATATACGTAACCAGCGAAAATTCAAAATTCGCGATACGTTTTGAACACACCTCGTATATCCATATATCGTTGATTTAGACCAAATAAGTTCAGAGTTATGACGGATTGAAATTTTATATAGCCTGGCGGCGTGGCACCGTCCACTTTTTCAAAACTATATGTAGCCTGTGCCGTACCCAGCTAACTTCTGAACCTATTATGAAAGTTTCAAAGAAATATACTATAAACTTTGGTCATTAATAAAGCACAAACAAACCCCAAATTAGTGGGCGTGGCACAGCCCTCTTTTCCAAAGTTATGTAAATCTTGACTAAAGGACACATATATCCAAATATCATTGATTTAGACCAAGTTAGCTCAGAGTTATGACGAATTGAATTTTTATATAGCCTGCGGGAGTGGCACCGCCCACTTTTCCAAAACTATATATATCCTATGCCATACCCTGCGAACTTCTGAACCTATAATGGAAGTTTCAAAGAGATATACTATAAACTTTGGTCATTAATGAAGCACAAACAAAACTCAAAATAGTGGGCGTGGCACCGCCCACTTTTCCAAGTTATGTAAATCTTGACTCAAGGACACATGTATCCAAATATCGCTGATTTATACCAAATTAGTTCAGAGTTATGACGAATTGAAATTTAATATAGCCTGGGCGTGGCACCGCCCACTTTTTCAAAACTATATAGCCTATGTCGTACCCAGCGACCTTCTAAACCTATTATGAAAGTTTCAAAGAGATCGACTTTAAGCTTTGGACATTAATGAAGCACAAACAAAACACAACAAATGTGGGCATGCATAGCCCACTTTTCCAAAATTATTTAAATCTTGACTAAAGGACACGTATACATCCAAATATCATTGATTTAGCCCAAATTAGGTCAGAGTTATGACGGATTGAAATTTGATATTGCATGGGGGCGTGGCACCTCCCACTTTTTCAAAACTATATATAGCATATGCCATACCCAGCGAACTTTTGAACCTATTCTGAAAGTTTCAAAGTGATATACTATAAACTTTGGTCATTAATGAAGCACAAACAAAACCCAAAATAGTGGGCGTGGCACCGCCCTCTTTTCCAAAGTAATGTAAATCTTGACCAAAGGACACATATATCCTAATATCATTGATTTAGACCAAATTAGTTCAGAGTTATGACGACCTGAAATTTTATATAGCCTGCGGGAGTGGCACCGCCCACTTTTCCAAAACTATATATATCCTATGCCATACCCTGCGAACTTCTTAACCTATTATAAAAATTTCAAAGAGATCGACTATAAACTTTGGACCTTAATGAAGCACAAACAAAACACAACAAATGTGGGTATGGCACCGCCCACTTTTCCAAGTTATGTAAATCTTGACTCAGGGACACATATATCCAAATATCGTTGATTTAGACCAAATTAGGTCAGAGTTACGAATTGAAATTTAATATAGCCTGGGCGTGGCACCGCCCACTTTTCCAAAACTATATAGCCTATGTCGTACCCAGCGACCTTCTGAACCTATTATGAAAGTTTCAAAGAGACCGACTTTAAGCTTTAGACATTAATGAAGCACAAACAAAACACAACAAATGTGGGCATGACATAGCCCACTTTTCCAAAATTAGGTAAATCTTGATTAAAGGACACGCATATATCCAAATATCATTGAGTTAGACCAAATTAGTTCAGAGTTATGACGAATTGAAATTTTATATAGCCTGGGGGCGTGGCACCCCCCACTCTTTCAAAACTATATGTAGCCTTTGCCGTACCCAGCTAACTTCTGAACCTATATGTAGCCTATGCCGTACCCAGCGAACTTCTGAACCTGTTATGAAAGTTTCAAAGAGGTCGACATTGATGAAGCACAAACGAAACAATAAATAGTGGGCATGGCACCGTCCACTTTTCCAAAACTACTTATAGCCTATGCCGTACCTAGCGAATTTCTGAACCTATTATGAAAGTTTCAAAAAAATAGATTATAAACTTTGGTCATTAATGAAGCACCAACAAAACACAAGAAATGTGGGTATGGCACAGCCCACTCTTCCAAAGTTATTTAAATCTTGACCAAAGGACACATATATATCCAAGTATCATTGATTAACACCGAATAAATTCAGAGCTATGACGTATTGAGATTTTATACAGCCCTGGGGCATGGCCCCGCCCACTTTTTCAAAGCTATATGTAGCCTATGCCGTACCCAGCTAACTTCTGAACCTATCATAAAAGTTTCAAAGAGATCGACTTTAAACTTTGGACATTAATGAAGCACAAACAAAACACCACAAATGTGGGCATGACACATCCCACTTTTCCAAAATTATTTTATTTATTCAAAAGAGGGTTATATGATTACGCGAAATCTATGAATATAAAATAGATTCTCTGTTTGATTGGATTTGTGGTGCATGTTTCAATTAAATTCGATTCAACCCAATTCAACTTATTTTTATTTAAATACTAACTTCTGAACCTAATATGAAAGTTTCAAAGAGATCGGCTTTAAACTTTGGACATTAATGAAGCACAAACAAAACACAACAAATGTGGGTGTGACATAGCCCACTTTTCCAAAACTATGTAAATCTTGATTAAAGGACACGTATATATCCAAATATCATTGAGTTAGACCAAATTAGTTCAGAGCTATACCGTAGCCAGCTAACTTCTGAACCTATTATGAAAGTTTCAAAGAGGTCGACTTTAAACTGTGGACATTAATGAAGCACAAACAAAGCACAACAAATGTGGGCATGACATATCCCACTTTTCCAAAATTATTTAATTTATTCAAAAGAGGGTTATATGATTACGCGAAATCTATGAATACCCAATTCAACTTATTTTAATTTAAATGTTAAGTATTATTATATATTATTGCAATAATTTACATATTCTTTTTTTTTTCTTTTTTATTATGCTTTTATGTGTGAACCCGGCTCAAAAAGTCGTAATAATTAAAAAATCTTGACTAAAGTACACGTATATATCCAAATATCATTGAGATTTATTAGCTCAGAGTTATGACAAAGTTATGTAAATCTTGATTAAAGGACACGTATATATCCAAATATCATTGATTTAGACGAAAGTAGTTCAGAGTTATGACGACCTGAAATTTTATATAGCCCGCGGGAGTGGCCCCGTCCACTTTTCCAAAATTATATATATCCTATGCCATACCCTGCGAACTTTGAACCCATCATAAAAGTTTCAAAGAGATCGACTATAAACTTTGGACATTAATGAAGCACACACCAAACACAACAAATGTGGGCATGGCACCGCCCACATTTCCAAGTTATGTAGATCTTGAGTCAAGGACAAATATATCCAAATATCGTTGATTTAGACTAAATTAGTTCAGAGTTATGACGAATTGAAATTTAATATAGCCTGGGCGTGGCACCGCCCACTTTTTCAAAACTATATAGCCTATCTCGTACCCAGCGACCTTCTGAACCTATTATGAAAGTTTCAAAGAGATCGACTTTAAGCTTTGGACATTAATGAAGCACAACTAAAACACAAGAAATGTGGGCATGACATAGCCCACTTATCCAAAATTATTTAAATCTTGACTAAAGGACACGTATATTTCCCAATATTATTGATTTAGACCAAATAAGGTCAGAGTTATGACGAATTGAAATTTGATATTGCATGGGGGCGTGGCACCGCCCACTTTTCCAAAACTATATATAGCATATGCCATACCCCGCGAACTTTTGAACCTATTCTGAAAGTTTCAAAGAGATATACTATAAACTTTGGTCATTAATGAAGCACAAACAAAACCCAAAATAGTGGGCGTGGCACCGCCCACTTTTCCTAGTTATGTAAATCCTGACTCAAGGACACATATATCCAAATATCGCTGATTTATACCAAATTAGTTCAGAGTTATGACGAATTGAAATTTAATAAAGCCTGGGCGTGGCACCGCCCACTTTTTCAAAACTATATAGCCTATGTCATACCCAGCGACCTTCTGAACCCATTAAGAAAGTTTCAAAGAGATCGACTTTAAGCTTTGGACATTAATGAAGCACAAACAAAACACAACAAATGTGGGCATGCATAGCCCACTTTTCCAAAATTATTTAAATCTTGACTAAAGGACACGTATATATAAAAATATCATTGATTTAGACCAAATTAGGTCAGAGTTATGACGGATTGAAATTTGATATTGCATGGGGACGTGGCACCTCCCACTTTTTCAAAACTATATATAGCATATGCCATACCCAGCGCACTTTTGAACCTATTCTGAAAGTTTCAAAGAGATATACTATAAACTTTGGTCATTAATCAAGCACAAACAAAACCCAAAATAGTCGGCGTGGCACCGCCCTCTTTTCCAAAGTAATGTAAATCTTGACTAAAGGACACATATATCCTAATATCATTGATTTAGACCAAATTAGTTCAGAGTTATGACGACCTGAAATTTTATATAGCCTGCGGGAGTGGCACCGCCCACTTTTCCAAAACTATATATATCCTATGCCATACCCAGCGACCTTCTGAACCTATTATGAAAGTTTCAAAGAGATCGACCTTAAGCTTTAGACATTAATGAAGCACAAACAAAACACAACAAATGTGGGCATGATATAGCCCACTTTTCCAAAATTAGGTAAATCTTGATTAAAGGACACGCATATATCCAAATATCATTGAGTTAGACCAAATTAGTTCAGAGTTATGACGAATTGAAATTTTATATAGCCTGGGGGCGTGGCACCCCCCACTCTTTCAAAACTATATGTAGCCTTTGCCGTACCCAGCTAACTTCTGAACCTATATGTAGGCTATGCCGTACCCAGCGAACTTCTGAACCTGTTATGAAAGTTTCAAAGAGGTCGACATTGACGAAGCACAAACGAAACCCTAAATAGTGGGCATGGCACCGTCCACTTTTCCAAAACTACTTATAGCCTATGCCGTACCTAGCGAATTTCTGAACCTATTATGAAAGTTTCAAAGAAATAGATTATAAACTTTGGTCATTAATGAAGCACCAACAAAACACAAGAAATGTGGGTATGGCACAGCCCACTCTTCCAAAGTTATTTAAATCTTGACCAAAGGACACATATATATCCAAGTATCATTGATTAACACCGAATAAATTCAGAGCTATGACGTATTGAAATTTTATACAGCCCTGGGGCATGGCCCCACCCACTTTTTCAAAGCTATATGTAGCCTATGCCGTACCCACCTAACTTCTGAACCTATCATAAAAGTTTCAAAGAGATCAACTTTAAACTTTGGACATTAATGAAGCACAAACAAAACACCACAAATGTGGGCATGACATATCCCACTTTTCCAAAATTATTTTATTTATTCAAAAGAGGGTTATATGATTACGCGAAATCTATGAATATAAAATAGATTCTCTGATTTAATTGGATTTGTGGTGCATGTTTCAATTAAATTCGATTCAACCCAATTCAACTTATTTTTATTTAAATACTAACTTCTGAACCTATTATGAAAGTTTCAGAGAGATCGACTTTAAACTTTGGACATTAATAAAGCACAAACAAAACACAACAAATGTGGGCGTGACATAGCCCACTTTTCCAAAACTATGTAAATCTTGATTAAAGGACACGTATATCTCCAAATATCATTGAGTTAGAACAAATTAGTTCAGAGCTATACCGTAGCCAGCTAACTTCTGAACCTATTATGAAAGTTTCAAAGAGGTCGACTTTAAGCTTTAGACATTAATGAAGCACAAACAAACCACAACAAATGTGGGCATGACATATCCCACTTTTCCAAAATTATTTAATTTATTCAAAAGAGGGTTATATGATTACGCGAAATCTATGAATACCCAATTCAACTTATTTTAATTTAAATGTTAAGTATTATTATATATTATTGCAATAATTTACATATTCTTTTTTTTTCTTTTTTATTATACTTTTATGTGTGAACCCGGCTCAAAAAGTCGTAATAAATAAAAAATCTTGACTAAAGTACACGTATATATCCAAATATCATTGAGATTTATTAGCTCAGAGTTATGACAAAGTTATGTAAATCTTAACTAAAGGACACATATATCCGAATATCATTGATTTAGACCAAATTAGTTCAGAGTTATGACGAATTGAAATTTTATATAGCCTGGGGGCGTAGCACCACCCTCTTTTTCAAAACTATATGTAGCCTTTGCCGTACCCAGCTAACTTCTGAACCTATATGTAGCCTATGCCGTACCCAGCGAACTTCTGAACCTGTTATGAAAGTTTCAAAGAGGTCGACATTGATGAAGCACAAACGAAACCCTAAATATTGGGCATGGCACCGTCCACTTTTCCAAAACTACTTATAGCCTATGCCGTACCTAGCGAATTTCTGAACTTATTATGAAAGTTTCTAAGAAAGATTATAAACTTTGGTCGTTAATGAAGCACCAACAAAACACAACAAATGTGGGTATGGCCCAGCCCACTCTTCCAAAGTTATTTAAATCTTGACCAAAGGACACATATATATCCAAGTATCATTGCTTAACACCGAATAAATTCAGAGCTGTGACGTATTAAAATTTTATATAGCCCTGGGGCGTGGCCCCGCCCACTTTTTCAAAGCTATATGTAGCCTGTGCCGTACCCAGCTAACTTCTGAACCTATCATGAAAGTTTCAAAGAGATCGACTTTAAACTTTGGACATTAATGAATCACAAACAAAACACCACAAATGTGGGCATGACATATCCCACTTTTCCAAAATTATTTAATTTATTCAAAAGAGGGTTATATGATTACGCGAAATCTATTAATATAAAATAGATTCTCTGGCGGCCGCCGTGGTGTGAAGGTAGTGTTGCCGGCCTACCACACCGAAGGTCCATGGTTCGAGCCCTGGTACAGGTAACATCAAAAGTGATTTGAAAAAAGTTTTTCAAAACGGGGTCGCCCCTCGGCAGTGGTTTGGCAAACTCTCCGAGTGTATTTCTGCCATGACAGGCTTCTCAGCAAAAATTCGTCTCCTTTGTAGATGCCGTTCGGAGTCGGCAAAAAACTGTAGGTCCCACCAATTTGTTTGGGAAAATTCAAATCGGCACACCACAAATTGGAAGAGAAGCTTGGCGCAAAAATCTCTTAGGAGGTTTATGATGATATACCTGTTGTATATCGCGCCATAGAGAGAGAGAGAGATTCTCTGATTTGATTGGATTTGTGGTGCATGTTTCAATTAAATTCGATTCAACCCAATTCAACTTATTTTAATTTAAATACTTAAGGCAGTAGCTGCTATCTCAAGAATGTGTTAATGTTAAGTATTATTATATATTATTGCAATAATTTACATATTTTTTTTTTTCCTTTTTTATTATAAAGGGTGTTTTTTTTAGGGGTATAGAACTTCGAATTGAAATAAAACACAAGAAAATCGTTTTAAGGTCCATCAATTTGGCTTTATTGGAAGGATAATTTTATGCCATTATTGTTTAAATATGATTTCGGGCATGTGGCCGCCGCGCCTGGCTCGAATAAAGCCAATTCTACAGGTCCAATTTTCAACCACTTTTTCGAGCATATGGGGCCGTATGTCGGCAATAACGCCACGAATGTTGGCTTCCAATTCCCCTAACGTTTCTGGTTTGTTGGTGTAGACGAGCGACTTCACATATCCCCAAAGAAAATAATCCAATGGTGTCAAATCACACGACCTTGGTGGCCAATTGACAGGTCCATTCCGCGAAATTATGCGCTCATCGAATGTTTCCTTCAATAAATCGATTGTGACGTGCGCTGTGTGGCATGTAGCGCCGTCTTGTTGGAACCAGAACTCATCAACATTCATGCCATCCAATTCGGGAACAAAATAGTCGGTTATCATGGCTCTATACCGGTCTCCATTAACGGTAGCTGCCTCTCCAGCATTATTGCGGAAGAAGTATGGCCCAATGACTCCACCAGCCCATAGAGCACACCAAACAGTCAGTTTTTGTGGATGTAATGGCGTTTCAAGGGTCGCATGTGGATTCTCTTCACTCCAAATGCGGCAATTTTGCTTGTTGACGTAGCCATTCAACCAAAAATGAGCCTCATCACTGAACAAAATTTTGCGATGAAAATCAGCATCGAAATCAATCTCATTTTCGGCCCATACACCAAAATCACGACGCATTGCATGGTCTCGCGGCTTTAATTCTTGCACAAGCTGGATCTTGTAAGGTCGCAAGCCAAGATCTTTGCGCAAAATCTTCCATAAAGTTGATGGACAAAGCTCCAATTGCTGTGCACGGTGGCGAATCGATTCATTCGGGTCCTCTTCAACACTTTGCTCTACAGCGGCAATTGTTTCTTCGGTGCGCACTGTTCGACGTCTCTGCGGATGCGTATTATCACATAGAGTAAACGTAGTGCGAAAACGATCCATGGTTAACCGAATTAATTGCTCTGATGGACGATTATGTCGACCATAAAATGGACGGAGCTCACGGTAAACTTCGCGAACTGAACCATTATTTTCGAAATAAATTTGCACAATTTGCAAGCGTTGTTCTTTTGTCAACCTGTTCATGATGAAATGGCAAACCAAACTGAACATAAATGACATTAGAGTTGCCAGATTTGACCACAAAATGCCAGTTTTTTCTCTATTCAAAAAACAAACCTGTAAAAAAAACACCCTGTACTTTTATGTGTGAACTAGGCTCTAAGAGTCGTAATAAATAAAAAATCTTGACTAAAGGACACGACTATATCCGAATATCATTGATTTAGACCAAATTAGTTCAGAGTTATGACGAATTTAAATTTTATATAGCCTGGGGGCGTGGCACCCCCCACTTTTTCAAAACTATATGTAGACTATGCCGTACCCAGCGAACTTTTGAACCTGTTATGAAAGTTTCAAAGAGATAGACTATACACTTTGGACATTAATGAAGCACAAGCAAAACACAACAAATGTGGGCATGGCACACCCCACTTTTAAAAAATTATTTAAATCTTGACTAGAGGACACATATATCCAAATACCAGTGATTTAGATCAAACAATTCAGAGTTATAGCAAAATGAAACTTTATAAAGCCTGGGGGCGTGGCACCGCCCACTTTTAAAAAATTATTTAAATCTTGACTAGAGGACACATATATCCAAATACCAGTGATTTAGATCAAACAAGTTCAGAGTTATGGCAAAATGAAATTTTATATAGCCTGGGGGCGTGGCACCCCCCACTTTTTCAAAGCTATATGTAGCCTATTCCGTACCCAGCTAACTTCTGAACCTATTATGAAAGTTTCAAAGAGATCGACCATAAATTTTGGACATTGATGAAGCACAAACGAAACCCAAAGTTCAGAGTTACGACGAGTTGCAATTTAATATAGCCTGCGGGAGTGGCACCGCCCACTTTTTCAAAACTATATGTAGCCTATGCCGTACCCAGCTAACTTCTGAACCTATTATGAAAGTTTCAAAGAGATCGAACATAAACTTTGGACGTTGATGAAGCACAAACGAAACCAAAAATAGTGGGGATGGCACCACCCACTTTTCCAAAACTGTATATACTTTATGCCGTACCTAGCGAGTTTCTGAGCCTATTATTAAAGTTTCAGAGAAATAGATTATAAACTTTGGTCATTAATGAAGCACAAACAAAACATAACAAATGTCGGTATGGCACAGCCCACTCTTTCAAAGTTATTTAAATCTTGAGCAAAGGACACATATATTTATTTATTTATATATCCAAGTATCATTGATTAACACCGAATAAATTCAGAGCTATGACGTATTGAAATTTTATATAGCCCTGGGGCGTGGCCCCGCCCACTTTTTCAAAACTATATGTAGCCTATGCCGTACCCAGCTAACTTCTGAACCTATCATGAAAGTTTCAAAGAGATCGACTGTAAACTTTGGACATTAATGAAGCACAAACAAAACACAACAAATGTGGGCCTGATATATCCCACTTTTCCAAAATTATTTAATTTATTCAAAAGAGGGTTATATGATTACGCGAAATCTATGAATATAAAATAGATTCCCTGATTTGATTGGATTTGTGGTGCATGTTTCAATTAAATTCGATTCAACCCAATTCAGCATATTTTAATTTAAATACTTAAGGCAGTAACTGCTATCTCAAGAATGTGTTAATGTTAAGTATTATTATATACTATTGCAATAATTTACATATTCTTTTTTCTTTTTCTTTTTTATTATACTTTTATGTGTGAACTAGGCTCTAAGAGTCGAAATAAATAAAAAATCTTGACTAAAGGACACTAATATATCCGAATATCATTGATTTAGAGCAAATTAGTTCAGAGTTATGACGAATTTAAATTTTATATAGCCTGGGGGCGTGGCACCCCCCACTTTTTCAAAACTATATGTAGACTATGCCGTACCCAGCGAACTTTAGAACCTGTTATGAAAGTTTCAAAGAGATAGACTATACACTTTGGACATTAATGAAGCACAAGCAAAACACAACAAATGTGGGCATGGCACACCCCACTTTTAAAAAATTATTTAAATCTTGACTAGAGGACACATATATCCAAATACCAGTGATTTAGATCAAACAAGTTCAGAGTTATGGCAAAATGAAATTTTATATAGCCTGGGGGCGTGGCACCCCCCACTTTTTCAAAACTATATGTAGCCTTTGCCGTACCCAGCTAACTTCTGAACCTATTATGAAAGTTTCAAAGAGATCGGCCATAAACTTTGGACATTGATGAAGCACAAACGAAACCCAAAATAGTGGGCATGGCACCGCCCACTCTTCCAAAACTATATATACCCTATGCCGTACCCAGCGAGCTTCTGAACCTATTATGAAAGTTTCGTAGAAATCGACTATAAACTTTGGACATTAATGAAGCACAAACAAAACATAACAAATGTGGGTATGGCACAGCCCTCTTTCCAAAATTATTTATATCTTTACTAAAGGACACGTATATATCAAAATATCATTTATTAAGACTAAATAAGTTCAGAGTTATAACGAATTGAAATTTTATATAGCCTGGGGCGTAGCACCGCCCACTTTTCTAAAACTATAAATAGCCTATGCCATACCCAGCGAACTTCTGAACAGGGTCCACTAGGAAAAACCCGGAACCTCCAACTATTTCAATGGAGTCTGAACCAATCGGTGGTAAGCTGGTTGTCGTTCCTCGCAAAAACTACATTTTTGTGTCTAGGTTCCATCCAGACACTACCGAGGATGATTTGCTGTTCCATATTTCTTCTAAAGTTAAAGATCAAAGCGTAACTGTTAGAAAATTTAATTTCACATATCACAGAAGTATGTCTTCGTTTAAGATTGATGTATCTGGGAAAGACTTCGATACTCTTTTGGACAGCTCTTTTTGGCCTCCCGGAGCTCTTGTCCGGGAGTTTGAATGCAGATCGAATAGGAATGTTCAAAATGTAGCGAAAATTTCTCGTAATAACGTTGAGTCAAAAAACTGAGCACTAAATCCGTGAATATCTTTATCGAAATGTCAGAGGTCTAAATACCAAATTAACTGATCTCTTTTTAAAATCTTTTCATTGTAAATATAACGTAATTGCTTTTACCGAAACTTGGCTAAAACCTCACGTTTTCAATTCAGAGTTTTTATGTAATAAATATCAAGAATATAGAAATGATCGCTTGAACAGAGTCGGGGGTGGTGTTCTAATTGCCGTTCATTCCTCCATCGCTTCAGAAGAGGTTAATATTCCTAACATCGATTCCATTGAGTTCAAATGCATCCGCCTACAACTAGACAACGTCTCTATGTACTTATATGTGTGCTACATCCCTCCAGCATCAGATTTTTCAGTCTACATGCAACATGT
This sequence comes from Merzomyia westermanni, assembly GCA_949987695.1. Classification (NCBI taxonomy): domain Eukaryota; kingdom Metazoa; phylum Arthropoda; class Insecta; order Diptera; family Tephritidae; genus Merzomyia; species Merzomyia westermanni. The sequence continues at coordinate 130,226,496 of OX465292.1, read as the reverse complement.
CTCTCTGCTCAAAACTGTTAACTTTATGACTAAAGCTTCAGATTCAATTATTGTTTTGGGTGATTTTAACTTACCTCATATATCGTGGAAGATATCTGATGGTGACATTATTCCAAATCCGTCCAAACTGGGGTACAATGACTTTTTAGATGGAATTTCCGATCTTTGCCTTAATCAAATAAATGTTACCGCTAACAAGTTTGGGAAAGTCTTAGATTTAGGGCCGGTTTCACCAACGCGACTAAGACTAAAACTAAGTCGTGACTTAAGTTAGCACAGATTCGAGACTAACTTAATTTTGGGTTTCACCAACTGAGCGACTTAAATAATTTCGAACACAACAACCCGATCAGCTGTTTTATGCATAGTAGTATTTTTTTATACCAGGCAACTCTGCTCATCCCAATACCCCAGTGCGCAATGGGCAAGTATGGCCATACACGAAGGAATCTTACACCCATTTCTCTTTAGTTGGAAGGTACTAAATTTAGCGCTTAATTGAAAACGATAGTTTCGTAATAGTTGCATGCTAGAAAACAAGCGTTCACATGCATCTACACATACGCCGTTAAAGTCATGCTTGACGAATTTTCCGGCTGGGACATTGTACAAAACAAATTAGGAGCATTACTGACATTTAGGTTTTGAACGACAGCAACACTGACTTAGTCGAGAATAAGTCAGCTGCAGGCTGACTAAGTTGTGACTTAGTTAAGTTAGCTGGTGAAACTGAAAAAGTGAAAAAAAAGTGCTGGTGAAACCAGCCCTAAGTGTATGTTAATGATATAAACCAATTTTCTGTAAATCGTTGTGATCCGTTAGTTTTACCAGAAGACCTTTACCACCCTTCTATGGAAATAGTCTACGAAACCATAAGTAATGGCCAAGGCACTCAATGCTACTCATGTAGTAGCTTTGATTTTAACTTTTCCAAAGCAAACTACAAGAAATTAAATAAAGAACTGTCTAAATAAACTTGGCCTGAATTTGGCTGTGATATCGATCTAAACGTCTCACATTTCAATCAAACTATTTACTGCCTATTTAAGAAGTTTATTCCTAAACGTAAAGTAACTTATGATCATCCTACGCAAGCTGGGTTTACTAAAGAGCTTAGGGCTCTTAAAAATAGGAAAACGCGATCATTTAATTTATATAAGAAATCCGGATTAAATAAACATTACTTACTGTATTCTACGTCAGAAGTACATAGATTTAAATAAAAAGTGCTATAAAGCTTATATCTCTAAAACCAAAAGAGACATTATTCTCAATCCAAAGTCATTTTATGGTTTCGTAAATTCTAAACGTAAAGTATCAGGGTTTCCCTCAGCCATGAAATATCAAGACATTATGTCTAGCGATAATCAATATATCGCAAATTGTTTTGCTCAATTTTTCACTTCTGACTATTCTGCTGTCACCAATTCAAACTTTCAAAACTATCCCTATAAGCTACACGGGACAAATTCAATTAATTCACCAATTATATGCGCCAAAGATGTTCTAATTTACCTTAAAACCTTAAAAGAATCTTTTAAATATGGTCCTGAGAGGATTCCTACATGTTTCGTGAAAAATTGTGCGAACCATATTTACCAACCCCTTACCAATTTGTTCAATCTATCACTAAGGTGTGGTGGAGTAGGTCTTATATAGAGAACTATCGTGGCATCGCAAAGCTTTCTGCCATCCCAAAATTGTTTGAAACTATTGTTACAAATCAATTGCCAACACGGGTTCAGTAAGGGAAAGTCCACAGTTACGAATTTACTTGAGTTTACCAGTCATGTCTCAAATGGCTTTAGAAAAAATCTGCACACCGACGTTATTTTTACGGATTTCAACAAAGCTTTTGACAAAGTGTGTCACTCATTACTTATTCATAAACTCGATAAGTTGGGCTTCCAGCCGGGTCTGAATCGCTGGATCTCTTCTTACCTTAGTGACAGGACACAAAGAGTAATGTTTAAAAATTTAGTATCCTATGTCATTTATGTCTCTTCGGGGGTTCCTCAAGGAAGCCATCTTGGCCCGATTCTGTTCTTGTTGTTTATAAATGATATTTCTACAATAATAAAATTTTCAAAAATGTTAATGTATGCCGACGACGTAAAGCTTTTCATATCATTCGCGTCATTTGAAGATAGAAATAAGCTACAATCAGATCTAGATACACTTGTTACTTGGTGCGATTTAAATTATATGCCACTTAACCTTAAAAAATTTAAACACATGGGGTTTTCGAGTGGAATTTCTCAGCCGGCTTCGTATACAATTAAAAATTATAGTCTTGAGCAAGTGTATGATTTTGTTGACCTGGGGGTTGCTATGGACTATAATCTCAGTTTCACAACAGTCAATAAGGCTAGAGGTGTCCTAGCATTCGTTAAACGATGGTCTAAATAATTTAGCGACCCTTATGTAACTAAAGCCCTCTTCACTACATTAGTCAGACCGACACTTGAATCCGGTTCTATAATTTGGAACCCGCGTTACCAGGTTCATGTAGATCGCCTTGAATCAGTTCAAAAACAATTTTTACTATTTGCTTTAAGAGATTTTCATTGGGATCCCTTGTACAATCTGCCACCCTATACGAATCGTTTAAAACTCATTAATCTGCACACACTTTCTAGTCGGAGGGAAATGCTTGGAATTATTTTTATGATTAAATTGCTAAATGGTTCACTATCCAGCCCATTTCTTCTAAGTGAAGTGAACTTCAATGTACCGTCTCGTCCTTCAAGGCATTTTAAACCTCTAGTCTTAAAACAGTGCCGAACCAATTTTCAGTTAAATGAGCCTTTTCGCTGTATGCGTCAAGATTATAACTAACTTTCTGGTAGATTTGATATTTCAGACTCGCTTTTCAGCATAAAAAAATCAATTCTTTCTATCCTAAATTCATAGCTAATAATTGTTTCTTATTCTTTGACTTCGATATTAACTTCTAACAATAATTTCATTATGTTACCTAGTTATTTCTTAATGTATAATCTATTCTATATCTACTTTACTTACCTGATGAGGTTTGCTCTGTAGCTGAGCAGTTTTAGATCTCGAGGATTAACAAACTAAAGCCTTTCAACGACTCGGCACGAACGAATAATCCGCGCGTTAGGCGGATGCGCCCCTCGCGCCGGTCGGGCGGGATATGGTGGGTAATCCGTTGGGAATTATTATTATGAAAGTTTCGTAGAAATCGACTATAAACTTTGGACATTAATAAAGAACAAACAAAACACAACAAAGGTAGGCTTGCCATAGCCCACATTTCCAAAATTATTTAAATCTTGACTAAAGGAAACGTATATATCCAAATATCATTGATTTAAACCAAATAAGTTCAGAGTTATGACGAATTGAAATTTTATATAGCCTGGGGGCGTGGCACCGTCCACTTTTTCAAAACTATATGTAGCCTGTGCCGTACCCAGCGAACTTCTGAACCTATTATGCAAGTCTCAAAGAGATCGACTATAAACTTTGGACATTAATGAAGAAAAACAAAACCCAAAATAGTGGGCATGGCACCGTCCAGTTTTCCAAAGTTATGTAAATCTTGACTAGAGGACACAGATATCCAAATACCAGTGATTAAGGCTAAACAAGTTCAGAGTTATGACAAATTGAAATTTTATATAGCCTGGGGCGTAGCACCGCCCACTTTTCCAAAACTATATATAGCCTATGCCATACCCAGCGAACTTCTGAACCTATTATAAAAGTTTCGTAGAAATCGACTATAAACTTTGGACATTAATAAAGAACAAACAAAACACAACAAAGGTGGGCTTGCCATAGCCCACTTTTCCAAAATTATTTAAATCTTGACTTAGGGGCACGTATATATCCAAATATCATTTATTTAGATTAAATAAGTTCAGAGTTATGACAAATTGAAATTTTATATGGCCTGGGGCGTAGCATCGCCCACTTTTCTAAAACTATATATAGCCTATGCCATACCCAGCGAACTTCTGAACCTATTATGAAAGTTTCGTAGAAATCGACTATACACTTTGGACATTAATAAAGAACAAACAAAACACAACAAAGGTGGGCTTGCCATAGCCCACTTCTCCAAAATTATTTACATCTTGACTAAAGGACACGTATATATTCAAATATAATTGATTTAGACCAAATAAGTTCAGAGTTATGACCAATTGAAATTTTATATAGCCTGCGGGCGTGGCACCGCCCTTTTTTCCAAATCCAAATCAGCTAACTTCTGAACCCATTATGAAAGTTTCAAAGAAAGCGACTATAACCCTTGGACATTAATGAAGCACAAACAAAACACAACAAATGTGGGCATGACATAGCCCACTTTTCCAAAATTATTTAAATCTTGACTAAAGGACACGCATATATCCAAATATCATTGACCGAATAAGTTCAGAGTTATAACCAATTGAAATTTTATAAGGCCAGGGGGCGTGGCACCGCTTACTTTTTCAAAACTATATATAGCCTATGCCGTGTCCAGCGTACTTCTGAACCCATTTTGAAAGTTTCGTAGAATTCGACTATAAACTTTGGACATTAATAAAGCACAAACAAAACACAACAAAGGTGGGCTTGACATAGCCCACTTTTCCAAAATTATTTAAATCTTGACTAAGGGACACGTATACATCCAAATATCATTTATTTAGACTAAATAAGTTCAGAGTTATGACAAATTGAAATTTTATATAGCCTGGGGTGTAGCATCGCCCACTTTTCTAAAACTATATATAGCCTATGCCATACCCAGCGAACTTCTGAACCTATTATGAAAATCTCAAAGAGATCGACTATAAACTTTGGACATTAATGAAGCACAAACAAAACCCAAAATAGTGTTCATGGCACCGCCCACCTTTCCAAAATTATTTAAATCTTGACTAAAGGACACTTATATATTCAAATATAATTGATTTAGACCAAACAAGTTCAGAGTCATGACCAATTAAAATTTTATATAGCCTGCGGGCATGGCACCGCCCTTTTTTCCAAAACTATATATAGCCTATGCCGTACCCAGCTAACTTCTGAACCCATTATGAAAGTTTCAAAGAAAGCGACTATAACCCTTGGACATTAATGAAGCACAAACAAAACACAACAAATGTGGGCATGACATAGCCCACTTTTCCAAAATTATTTAAATCTTGACTAAAGGACACGCAAATATCCAAATATCATTGATTTTGACCGAATAAGTTCAGAGCTACCACCAATTGAAATTTTATAAGGCCTGGGGGCGTGGCAGCGCCTTTTTTTCCAAAACTATATATAGCCTATGCCGTACCCAGCTAACTTCTGAACCCATTATGAAAGTTTCAAAGAAAGCGACTATAAACTTTGGACATTAATAAAGCACAGACAAAACACAACAAAGGTGGGCTTGCCATAGCCCACATTTCCAAAATTATTTAAATCTTGATTAAAGGCCACGTATTCTCGTATATCCAAATATCATTTATTTAGACTAAATAAGTTCAGAGTTATGACGATTTGAAATTTTATATTGCCTCGTGGCGTGGCACCGCCCACTTTTCTAGAACTATCTATAGCCTATGCCGTACCCAGCTAACTTCTGAACCTATTATGAAAGTTTCATAGAAATCGCCTATAAACTTTGGACATTAATAAAGCACAAACAAAACACAACAAGTGTGGGCATGACATAGCCCACTTTCCAAAATTATTTAAATCTCCACTAAAGGACACATATATCCAAATACCAGTGATTGAGGTCAAACAAGTTCAGAGTTATAACGAATTAAAATTTTATATAGCCTGGGGCGTGGCACCGCCCACTTTTTCAAAACCATATATAGCTTATTCCATACCCAGCGAAGTTCTGAAACTATTATGAAAGTTTCAAAGAGATCGACTATAAACTTTGGACATTAATGAAGCACAAACAAAATACAAAATTGTGGGCATGGCATCGTCCACTTTTCCAAAATTATTTAAATCTTCACTAAAGGACACATATATCCAAATACCAGTGATTAAGGCCAAACAAGTTCAGAGTTATAACGAATTGAAATTTTATATAGCCTGGGGCGTGGCACCGCCCACTTTTTCAAACCCATATACATCCTATGCCTTACCCAGCGAACTTCTGAACCTATTATGAAAGTTTCGTAGAAATCGACTATAAACTTTGGACATAAATAAAGCACCAACAAAACACAACAAAGATGGGCTTGCCATAGCCCACTTTTCCAAAATTATTTAAATCTTGACTAAAGGACACGTATATATCCAAATATCATTTCTTTCTTTAAATGGTCATCTAACCGCCTGGGCAATTTTGACCGTCCAACATAGCTCGCCAGTCGTTTCTGCGTTGCGCCAACTGGCGCCAATTGGAAACACCGCGGGATCGCAAATCGGTCTCCACTTGGTCCTTCCATCGAAGTGGTGGTCTCCCTCTTCCTCTGCTTCCACCGGCGGGTGCCGATAAGAATACCTTCTGGGCTGGAGCATCTTCGCTCATTCGCACTACGTCGCCTAGCCAGCGAAGCCGCTGTGTTTTAATTCGCTGAACTATGTCAGCGTCTGCGTAAAGTTCTTACAGCTCATCATTAAATCTTCTTCAGTACTCGCCGTCGCCAACGCGTAGAGGTCCACAAATCTTTCGAAGAACCTTTCTCTTGAATACTCCCAGAGCCGCCTCATCAGATGTTGTTAGTGTCCACGCTTCTGCACCATATAGCAGGACGCGTGCGATGAGTGACTTGTAGAGTGTTATTTTCGTTCGTCGAGAGAGGACTTTACTTTTCAATTGCCTACTCAGTCCGAAGTAGCATTTGTTTGCAAGAGTAATTCTTCGCGGGATTTCTAGGCTAACATTATTATTGGTGTTAATGCTGGTTCCCAGATAAACGAAGTCCTTTACTATTTCGAAATTATTGCTGCCAACAGTGGCTTGGTTGCCAAGGCGCGAATGCGCTGACTCTTTGCATGATGACAGAAGGTACTTCGTTTTGCCCTCGTTCACCACCAATCCCATTTTCTCCGCTTCTTTTTCTAATTTGGAGTAAGCAGAAGTTACGGCGCGGTTGTTAAGGCAAATGATATCAATATCGTCAGCATATGCCAACAGTTGCACGCTTTTATAAAATATTGTTCCAGCGCGGTTAAGTTCTGCAGCTTGTATTATTTTCTCCAGCATTAAATTAAAGAAATCGCACGATAGGGGGTCACCCTGTCTGTAACCTCGTTAAGTTTCGAACGGCTCGGAGAGGTACTTCCCAATTCTGACCGAGCTGGCGATGTTGCTGAAGGTCATTTTGCATAGCCGTATAAGTTTTGCGGGGAAACCAAATTCAGACATAGCGGCATATAGGCAGCTCCTTTTCGTGCTATCGAAAGCGGCTTTAAAATCAACAAAGAGATGATGTGTGTCGATTCTCTTTTCACGGTTTTTTTCAAATATTTGGCGTATTGTAAAAATTTGATGGTAGATGGTAGATTTACCAGGTCTGAAGCCACACTGATAAGGTCCAATCAGTCTGTTCACATCAGGCTTCAGTCTTTCGCACAATACGCTTGATAGGACCTTATATGCGATATTCAAAAGGCTGATTCCGCGATAGCTGGCGCAGTTTGCAGGATCGCCCTTCTTGTGGATTGGGCAGAGAACACTTAGATTCCAATCTTCAGGCATGCATGCCAAATATCATTTATTAAGACTAAATAAGTTCAGAGTTATGACGAATTGAAATTTATATACCCTGGGGCGTAGCACCGCCCACTTTTCCCAAACCATATATAGCCTATGCCATACCCAGCGAAGTTCTGAAACTATTATGAAAGTTTCAAAGAAATCGCCTAAAAACTTTGGACATTAATGAAGCACAAACAAACCACAAAATAGTGGGCGTGCCACCGCCCACTTTGAAAAATTATGTAGATATTGACTAAGTGACACATATATCGAAATTTCATTAATTTAGACAAAAAAAAGTTCCGAGTTATGACGACCTGAAATTTTATTTAGCCTGGGGCGTGGCACCGCCCACTTTTCCAAAACTATATATAGCCTATGCCGTACCCAGTTAACTTCGGAACCTATTATGAAAGTGTCAAAGAGATCGACTATAAACCTTGGACATTAATGAAGCACAAACAAAACACAACAAATATGGGCATGGTATATTCCACTTTTCCAAAATTATTTAAATCTTGACTAAAGGACAGGTATATATCCAAATATCATTGATTTAGACGAAATAAGCTCACAGCTTTGACGACCTGAAATTTTATATAACCTGCGGGAGTGGCACCGCCCACTTTTCCAAAACTATATATAGCCTATGCCGTACCCAGTTAACTTCGGAACCTATTATGAAAGTGTCAAAGAGATCGACTATAAACCTTGGACATTAATGAAGCACAAACAAACCACAAAATAGTGGGCGTGACACCGCCAATTTGAAAAATTATGTAGATATTGACTAAGTGACACATATATCGAAATTTCATTAATTTAGACAAAAAAAAGTTCGGAGTTATGACGACCTGAAATTTTATATAGCCTGGGGCGTGGCACCGCCCACTTTTCCAAAACTATATATAGCCTATGCCGTACCCTGTTAACTACGGAACCTATTATGAAAGTGTCAAAGAGATCGACTATAAACCTTGGACATTAATGAAGCACAAACAAAACACAACAAATGTGGGCATGGCACATTCCACTTTTCCAAAATTATTTAAATCTTAACTAAAGGACACGTATCTATCCAAATATCATTGATTTTCTCTCGCAATCCGTGTTTTAAAAATGGTAAATCGTGAATTGAGGTTCTTGTCCCCCTCTATCCAATGACCTTGGGTTATGTGTCCCTAACAGCTATGTTCCTAAGGCGCCCTGGTATCAAGCTGAGGGGGTTGCGATCAAAAACGCTAATATCTTAAAATTGAACGCAGATACAACAAATTACCACTTTGCTTACACTTCATGATCACAATAGCACCACATGAATATTTATTCCTTTCCATTTGTGTTGTATTTATTTTACAATACTTGTTTAACTTGCCAAGTATAAAATACCATTTTTATTCATTTCATTATTAACTTACGAGTATACTATACATCTTGTTGAAATTATATATGGATAAAAACGAAAAGAAAAATAATATATTTTATTTTATTATATTGGAGGTATAAATGCGTGTTTTGAAATGGGACAACTTTCTGCAATTTGCACAGGTACAACATAATACAGGATCAAAAAACATTGTTTATTTGTTTTTAAGGCAGTTAGGCCATTTACTTAACCGAACGTTTTTATACCTAGTAGTGCTAGGCATAACGGGTCGAGGTAGATATTGACTTATATATATCAAAACGTTCAGGCCGAAAAGAGAAATTGATTAAGCCATGCCCGTTCGTCCGTCCGTCTGTGAACACGATAACTTGAATAAATTTTGAGATATCTTAATGAAATTTGGTATGCGGGTTCCTTGGCACTCATCTCCGAGCGCTATTTAAAATGGGCGAAATGGGATGATAACCACGCCCACTTTTTATATAGAGAATATTTTCGAAAACACAAAAAAAAAATACACCTATAAGGATAAAATTTGTTGAATACATTGATAAATAAATTTTCAAGAAATTTTTTTAAAGGGGGGTGGCATCGCCCACTTTTGATTCAGTCAAATTTAGAAATAATATTAACCATAAATCAAAAACCGTTCAAGATATCGAAACGAAATTCAGCACGCAGGTTTCCAGGTATGCAAGGAATGTCCCAGAAAGAAATGGGCGGGATCGGTTAAGGTCTACGCCCACTTTTAGATTTTTAAGAGGATCGTAGATATATTAAATAGGCAATAACTTTTGCGTAAAATAGCTTTGCATCATTTATATTTCACTTTTAAAGATTCCGTAAACAAAGAAATCCAAAAACCTTAAAACTTTCGAGTGTGGGCGTGGCCCCGCCCCTTTTGGAAACGAAATTTGGTGATAATGTTCTATATATAAAAGTATTTTTTTGCTATAAAAATTGGCGAAATCGGTCCACGCCCAGTTTTTTCACATAGTCCTGAAAATTTTTTTTGTAAAGTTTAAAACGCGATATTTCTACAACTAAGCAGGTTATATCAATCAGATTTTGCACACATAATAATATTTTTAAGAAAAACTCGGCCACAAAAAAAATTTTGTCAATTTTGAAGAAGTAGGCGTGCCGCCAACAACTTTTCAGCATAAAATTTCTGCTATTTTCAAAGGCAATCGCTTATGATTCAATCTTGATATTTCAATAAAAATTGGCCAGCTGCTTCCCAGTAGTATGTATTATACTCCTGCCAAAAATTAGCGAAATCGGAAAACATACAAGCAAAATATTCCGGGACGTAGTTAATAGCCCACTGCAATAGCGAAGTTATATATCTTTTTTGATTTTCATACTTTCATACACATTAAATGTATGTAAGTATGAGAAGAAGAAGAAGAGAAAAGTTCACTAAAATGATCAGCACGATGAGCGGAGTCGATTTAGCCATGTCCTCTCTCCGTCCGTTGAACGCAAACTAGTCTCTCAGCTTTACAAAAGAATGCTGAAATTCGTTGTTTGCTTTCGCCATTTTATAATATACTAGCAAACCCGGTAGACGTTTTTTTTGACGTTTTGATACATAGAACACATCTATATATAAAATGTCATTAACTTGAACCAAATAAACTCCTAACTATACCGAACTGCAGCTTTATATAACCTGCGGGCTTTTCCAAAAGCTTTATACAGACTGTGTCGTGCCCAGCGAACTCCTGAACCTATCGTGAAAGTTTAAGAGCAAAACAAAATATGTGGGCGTGGCACCGCCCACTTTTGAAAAATTATGGAAATATTGACTAAGGGACACCATATATCAAAATTTCATTAATTTTGACCAAAAAAGTTCGGGATATGCCGAATTCAAACTTTATATAGCCTGGGGGCGTGGCTCCGCCTACTTTTCCAAAACTATATACTGTCTATGCTATACCCAGTGAACCCAAGTATATATTGTGAAAATTTCATAAAGATCGGTTGAGTTCTTTGGCGCCTACAAGAGACACTCTTTTTTATATCTATTTTTGTTACGCACACAAGGTATATTACTTCATTCGGCATACACGAATCGAGATATATATTTATTAATGTATATCAAAACGTTCAGGATGAAAAGTAAAATATCCGGGCAAGTAGTTAATACCCCACTGCAAAAGCGAAGTTGTATTTCTTTTTTGGTATTCATACCTTTCATGAACATGAAATGTTTGTACGTATACTGAAATGATCAGCAGGATGAGCTGAGTCGATGTAGCCATGCCCGTCTCTCGATACGTCTATCTATCAGTCCGTCTGTCTATTTGAACGCAAATACGAACTGAAAGCATTAAAATAGACCTGCGTAAGTTGGGATGACATAATATATCACTACTAGGTATATAATGTTCGGTTCCACTCTAACTTAGACTTCCTTACTTGTTAATTGCAAAATTTATAGCCCAAAACCAATTTATCGAAACTATCGATGGCATGGGAGCTATGCGCTGTATTGCTCCGATCTTGCTGATTCCGACAAATGATTAATCTCATGCAAAATGGCGGCTCCATACCAAATTTCATCAAGATATCTCAAAAACTGAGGGACTAGTTTGCGTACAAACAGACAGACGGACATGGCTAAATCGACTCAGCTCATCGCCCTGATCATTTCGGTATACTTATTGGTGGGTCTATCTCTTCTTCTTCTCATACTTGGAAACATCGGATCAAAGTTATAATACCATTTCATGTTCATGAAAGGTATAATTAAAGAGTGGTTGTCAGAAACGGAAGATTCTGGCAGGGAAATTAAAACCAAGCCCCATTTAAAAATGAAATTGTCGTCTTTAGTAAGCATTAGCATAGCTAGGCAGGGTAGGCCGTTTACTCATGGCAAATTTATTAAAAGCCTTATGGTAAAAGTTTTTAAAAAACTCAATTTCAACTTCGATATTATAGAAGAAATTCCTTAGTCTCCAAGGACTTTAGTGCGTTGTATAGGCATACTTATCATACTTGAAATTGAAAAGAATTTTAGAGATTGTAAATATTTTTCAATATGCTAAGATGAAAGCAAAGATATTAATGCCACATGCCAACTGGCTATTTGTGCTCGAATCGTAATGGCCGATTACCAAATTTTGGAAACCCTTTTTTCTATTGAAAGTTTTTATGGGAACGTAACTGGAAAGACGTTGTTTGAAGTGGTTAACGAAAAGGTGTTCTCTATAATGGATATGGGGAAACTTAGTGGAGTTTGTACAGATGGTGGCTGAAGGATCCAACTTTTATTTTGGACTTAGCGTTTTTATCTGATACAACGAAGTTTTTGAATGAATCCAACTTTCAACTTCAAGGAAAAGAATTCAGTTTACCGGAGGCCTATATAAAATACTAAAGATAGTTAAGACAAAGATATTTTTACTTTTGTGCGAGGTACAAACCGCTAATTATTCCACTTTTTCGAAAACAACACTAATTTTTTCTGATTTTACGAGTACGTGAAATACAAATTTGGACCATTCCTTAATTTTTCAAACCCTTTTGGAAAATTTTAAAGACAGGTTTAAGGATTTTGACAATATGGAAACTCTTTTGGAACTTTTTGAAGACCCATTTCGTTACGATGTGACTAAGTACGAGTACGAAGTTCAATGCGAACTCGTTATTCTGAGAACTGATGTACAAAGATGGAACAAATATAATTGAGTTCTGGAAAAATTAAATGTTATACACTACCCTGAACGCAAGATAAATTCGCTAATATGTTTACCATTATTTCCCTCGACATATTTATGTGAACAAACGTTTTCCGATTTAAAGTATATTTGCTCAGAACAGCGGAGCAAATTAACTTCAACAACTTTGGATAATATACTGGTTTTACGCAATAGTCATCCACGCATTATAAAGAAATGTGTACTGTGAGGCAAAGTTCCTAAACCTGTTTAGAAAATATCCCCTGAATTTTTATTACTCTTACTACAATAACAAAAAATCAACATGGGTTTTTGGAAAAAATGGAACTCTTAATTAAAATTTATTTGTCCATAATATTTTTAATCCCAAACTTATCGCTTTTCTTTGAAGTTGCTGGTCATAAAACCCAATCCTTTATTTCTTATTTTCGAAAATTGTACAATATCTGGTTAACAACTTACTGTCCGCAAAAATATTCAAAGTTTGGTAGTCAGCACCTTTGTTTTATAAAAAGCTTAAGCATTTATTAAAAATTTTTTCTTCTTTTTTTATGACGGGGTGATCTGTTAGAAACTTCTAGAATAGGGTACAGATTTCAATCATCCCCACAAATTAAAAAAAGCTCAGTCACGGCTTGCAATGGACTGCAGTATTTCGGAAATGTTATAATCGGCTATAATGTTTCGAACACAAATAACAAGTTGGCAAGTGCCAGTAATGACCGCCTACATATGCGCATACCAAAAAATATTGCTAGCAGTATCTTTTTGATTTCAGATTTTATATAAGTACATATGTACATACGAGAGAAAGGTTCTTCAAAAGATTTGTGGACCTCTACGCGTTGGCGACGGCGAGTACCGAAGAAGATTTAATGATGAGCTGTATGAACTTTACGCAGACGCCGACATAGTTCAGCGAATTAAAACACAGCGGCTTCGCTGGCTAGGCCACGTAGTGCGAATGAGCGAAGATGCTCCAGCCCAGAAGGTATTCTTATCGGCACCCGCCGGTGGAAGCAGAGGAAGAGGGAGACCACCACTCCGATGGAAGGACCAAGTGGAGACCGATTTGCGATCCCGCGGTGTTTCCAATTGGCGCCAGTTGGCGCAACGAAGAAACGACTGGCGAGCTATGTTGGACGGTCAAAATCGCCCAGCCGGTTAGATGACCATTTAAAGAAGAAGAAGACATACATACGGATATGCCTATCAGTTTCTCAAAAACGTAAATTTTTATTAAAACAAGTAAGGAAGTCTAAGTTCGGGTGGAACCGAACATTATATACCTAGTAGGGATCTATTATGTCCTCCCAATTTACGCAGGTATATTTTAATACTTTCACTTCGTATTTTTCTTCAAATAGACAGACGGACTGACAGATAGACGTATCGAGAGACGGACATGGCTACATCGACTCACCTCATCCTGCTGATCATTTCAATATATGTACAAACATTTCATGTTCATGAAAGGTATGAATATCAAAAAAGAAATACAACTACGCTTTTGCAGTGGGGTATTAACTACTTGCCCGGATATTTTAGTTTTCATCCTGAACGTTTTTATATACATTAATAAATATATATTTCCATTCGTTTATGCCGAATGAAGTAATATACATTGTGTGCGTAACAAAAATAGATATAAAAAATATGTGTCTTTTATGGACGCCAAAGAACTCAACCGATCTTTATGAAATTTTCACAATATATACTTGGGTTCACTGGGTATAGCATAGACTATATATAATTTTGTAAAAGTGGGCGGAGCCACGCCACCAGGCCATATAAAGTTTAATTCGTCATTTGCTCTTGAACTTTCACTATAGGTTCAGGAGTGCGCTGGGCACGACACAGTCTGTATATAGCTTTTGAAAAAGCCCCCAGGTTATATAAAGCTGCAGTTCGGTATAGTTAGAAGTTTATTTGGTTCAAGTTAATGACATTTTATATATAAATGTGTTCTATGTATCAAACTGTCAAAACAACGTCTATCGATTTTGTTAGTATATTATAAAATGGCGAAAGCAAACAACGAATTTCAGCATTCTTTTGTAAAGCTGAGAGACTAGTTTGCGTTCAAATAGACAGACGGACGGAGAGAGAACATGGCTAAATCGACTCCGCTCTTCGTGCTGATCATTTTAGTGAACTTTTCTCTTCTTCTTCTCATACTTACATACATTTAATGTTTATGAAAGTATGAAAATCAAAAAAGATATATAACTTCGCTATTTCAGTGGGCTATTAATTACGTGCCCGAATGTTTTACTACTGTGTTTCCCGATTTGGCTAATTTTTGGCAGGAGTATAATACATACTAGTGAAAAGCAGCTGACCAATTTTCATTGAAATATCAAGATTGAATTATAAGCATTTGCCTTTGAAAATAAAAGAAATTTTATGCTGAAAAGTGGTTGGCGGCACGCATACTATGTTAAAAAACTGGGCGTGGGCATAAACCGATTGCGCCCAATTTTACAGCAAACAGTTACCTTTATATGTAGAACATTATCACCAAATTTCGTTTCCATAAATCAATTTTGGGCGGAGTTATGGCATAAAAAGTTTTGTGAAATAGTCCACTCTAAGAGGGGAGGGCCACGCCCATTTTCGAAAATTTTAAGTTTTTTTACCCAAAGTTATTGCCTATTTAATATATCTACGATCCTCTTAGAAATCTTTTATATAAAAGTGGGCGTAGACCTTAACAGATCCCTCCCTTTTTTTCCTGGAACATTCCTTGCATACCTGGAAACCTGCGTGCTGAATTCGTTTCGATATCTTGAACGGTTTTTGATTTATGGTTAATATTATTTATAAATTTGCCTTAATCAAAAGTGGGCGGTGCCACGCCCATTTTAAAAAATTTCATGAAAATTTATTTTATGCCCCAATCTCAATGCATTCACCAAATTTTATCCTTATCGATGTATTATGTACTGAGTAATCACTTTTTTTGTGTTTTCGAAAATATTCTATATATAAAAAGTGGACGTGGCTATCATCCCAATTCGCCCATTTCAAATAGCGCTCGGAGATGAGTGCCAAGAAACCCGCGTACCAAATTTCATTAAGATATCTCAAAATTTATTCAAGTTATCGTGTTCACAGACGGACGGACGGACGGGCGGACATCGCTTAATTAATTTCTCTTTTCGTCCTGAACATTTTGATATATATAATGCGCCAAGCAGATACAATACTGCGATCCGTTGAAAAAACTGACAGCTAAGTAGACGGCGAGTGTTGGCGTGCGTGACAACAGATTCGACGGATACGGCAAAGTAGATTTTGCTCTAAATTTTGACGTATGACGGATACGTCAACGGTGAAGTACTGTATCTGCTTGGCGCATAAGTCAATATCTATCCCGATCCGTTTATGCCGTTACGTACTGCCGTTAGGCGACTAAAGTTAATATACCTTGTGTGCGTAGCACTGCTAGGTATGAAAAGCTAGGAACGTGAAGTGTTGCAGGTTTGGTACTCATTATATATGTAATGTGTGTAGTGAAAATCACCCAGATCGGACCAACATAACATATAGCTCCCATACAATCGATAGTTTCGATAAATGTTGTTGGGCTATAAATTTTGCAGATTAAAAAACTAGGAACGTGAAGTGTCGCAAGTTTAGTACTTTTTATATATTTAATTTGTGTAGTGAAAATCAGCAAGCTCCCATACAATCGATTGTTCCGATAAATAGGGTGTGGGCTATGTATCTTTAAATTATCAGTTTTGCTTTAAAACCATGATGCGTTTGTGTTTAAAACCATGATGCGTTTTCATGAAAGGTATAAAGTCTTCTACCCAGTCGAAGACAGCCTTTCCTTACTTTTTTTTTTTTAAATATACATTTTCTGTTCTCAAACAAGCTACTAAAAGACATATCAACTGGTTCGTGCGTTGAGAGCGCTCTCACCAATACGACCTCATTTATAACTTTGGCGGCCCCTGGCCTATGCAAACTGTTGCATAACTATTTCGGTTTACTCCTTACAACTCTCGCGCACAAGCGTATACTAGCATCCCCAACTCTTCAATGCCATTTCACTTGTTTTTCTTTTTTCTTTTAAATTTTTTATAGTGCCTGACTCGAACTTAAATCGACGTTATCATATGTCTACTTCTATTCTACGATTCTTTGCAAAATGATGCCCCACAGCAACAAAGGTTCCGGACAAAACGATCCACCTTCATACGTGCATGCGCTTTAAAGGAGCCAGCCAACTTGCGTGTTTGTTTACATGATTATTTTGCATGCGAGTACCGAATCAGCGCCAGCAGATGAGCACTAGCAAATATTGTTTAAAGGAGATTTTGGGAAACAAGACTGCGCAGTCAGCCTGCTCTTGTAGTGGTTAGTGTCGACACTTCCAAGCGGCGAAAATTCTCATTACAAAATGCAATACTTCTCCAACACTTTGGAGACAGTTTACCTTTAAGAATCAGTGACAACCTACTTTACTTATTACATACCTCTTTACTAGTAATGGAATAAGCGGACAACATGCGGATGCTTATTACAATTAGATACACCTTTCTGAAATCGTAATCGACATTGTAGGCAGACCATCCACTTAACGATACACGATTTTGAAAGGGTAATGAATCTTGTAATACAGTCATTCTAAGACTTTATGTATTTTTAATAGAAGAAGTAAACTATATAGTATGTGTCTTGTGATCGTTGTCAACTGAAGATGTGTAATTTTCTGCTCTGTAAATTCGACTAATTTTCGCGACTAATAGTCAAACTAAGTATATGCTATTAATTTTTGCAAAAGGCTATGTCTAATAATTGTGCCAAGTGTAAATCCGAATGCTCGGGTGATAACATTTTAATTTGTGATACTTGTCATATAAAATTGCATTCAAATTGTGCAAAATTAAATATTAGCCGCATTAACTCTCTTAGAAGCAGCAAGAACATATTTTTTAAGTGTGATAATTGTATCAACCAATGTGCACTGCTCAGTAAAGCAAATATTGGCAAAGCTCTTATTAGTTTCAATGAGCTCACGCAATTTTTTAAAGTTATAGAGACTTCTTGTAAGCAACCGAAACCTGTTCTTAACACCAATAAGGCTGATAACAAGAGTAATGCAACAACAATAACTATGCTGCCGGTGCAAGAAACATGATAATAACGCGCTCAAAATCAGGGCTCAATGGCCAGAATCGTAATTCATGTTCTGGTATGAGGTCTAGTTTATCGCTGTGTTCACCAATTACTCAAGCAAACAAGTCTCATAAGAATGCCCAGCAGTCAGTATGCCCGCGTATTAAGAGCAAATCATGCTCTTCGATTAGTTCTTTAAACATCGTTGACGATGCTGAGTGCAATGATAACAACGATAATGTGTTTGACGGAGCTGGAGTAACACCAACAACGTATACTCAGTCAGCTGCTGACTTGTATATCGACTTATGCAATGATACCTCTTTACAAACTGATCTGTGTGACAATAGCAATTCTGCCGATGAGCTGGGTGGAGATGCTGTTGTGAGAGCGGATTTAAATGTAAATTTAAATGCTTTGACCATGCTCCCACCCTCTGCTGCAAATCACAATAATAATCGCTTAGAATCAGTGGTTCGTTCGAATATTAATAACGAGCTTGACGTTTCTGTGCGATTAAAGTGGTTACACTTGTCATCGTTTAAGCCATCGGGTTCAAAAGAGAGTATAATAACCTACGCTGCAAATCACGCGAAAATTAATGCCGCAACTCTTTCGTTTGTGAAACTAGTAAAAAACGGTACTGCGACTGACTCTTTAAAAAGTGTAAATTTCAAACTTGGTGTGCCTAATCACCACTTTGAGAGACTATTATGCTCCGATATTTGGCCAACAGATGTAAGAGTTCGCCGTTTTCAATTTTTTCTCAAGTCGGCAGCAGAAAACAAAGCCTAATAGACCATCCCGAAATGCAGAATCTAATGCCCACGAAAGTTGCATGGTATACTACCAAAATGCTAGCGGCATGCGTACAAAGTCATTACAAATTCGTCGAGAATCAGCAATTCATGAGTATGATATAATTGCAATTACGGAAACATATTTGAATGATAAGCTTTTATCTTCCGATTTTTTTTATGACTATTATGTTGTGTATCGCCAAGACCGTTGTGCTGTTGCTACAGGCCAAATAAGAGGAGGAGGAGTTTTAATTGCAGTTAGAGCTGATATTAGTAGTACTCAAATCACTCTAAATTCGTATAATAGCATTATTGAGCAAATTTGTGTTCAAATTAAATTTTCCAATCATTCAATGAGCTGAAGATATCTTGTTGGCAATGCCTATCGCCCCTGTCAATGAGCTGAAGATATCTTGTTGGCAATGCCTATCGCCTCTGTCTGACAATAGTAAACATCATAAGGCCCTCGTCATTAGCTTGAAGTACTTCCAGTACTAATCGGGACCTGCAAGGATTTTCCGCGGTATTTCTCAAAATGTTTCGATGCTCTTAGTCTTCCGTTGTCGTTGCTTTTCAGCACCTGCCTTAAAAAAAGGTATTTTCTAGATTCATGGAAACTTTGTACAATTTCGCCAATATTTAAATCAGGGAATCGTAAAGACGTCAAAAACTACAGGCATATTGGCAAGCAATGTACATTTGCTAAACTATTTGATAATATTTTGAATATTAAACTTTGCCAGTACTCCAAAGACCTTTTATGCCAATTTCAGCAAGGGTTTCTTCCAGGTAGATCTCTTGCACTAATCTTTTAATCATAACAAATCAAATTGTTAGGGCGCTAGAGCAAAAATATCAGTTGGATGTCATATATACACACTTCTCTAAAGCTTTCGATAAGGCCAATCACTCCATTTTGCTCTACAAGCTTTCTTTATACGGAATCTCAGGTTCACTTTTGAAGTTCTTCAGAAGCTTTTTGGTAAACCGAAAACTTTTGGTCAACTAAATCGCACAGCGTTGTAAATGCGTGGTCTGGAATACCCCTGTGTACCACTGCTTTTCTTCTTGTTTATAAACGACTTAGCCCAGCATTTCAAGTTCGCTAAGTGCCTAGGGCCGGTTTCACCAACGTGACTAAGACTAAAACTTAGTCGTGACTTAAGTTAGCACAGATTCGAGACTAACTTAATTTTGGGTTTCACCAACTGAGCGACTTAAATAATTTTGAGCACAACAACCCGAACAGCTGTTTTATGCATAGTAGTATTTTTTCATACCAGACAACTCTGCGCATCCCAATATCCCAATGCAAAATGGGCATGTATGACTATACACGAAGGAATGTATTGATCTTACACCCAATTCTCTACTAAAAATACTAAAATTAGCGCTTAATTGAAAAAGATAGTCTCGTAATGGTTGCATGCTTGAAAACAAGCGTTTACATGCATCTACGCTTACCCCGTTAAAGTCAAGCATGATCAAGTTTCCGACTGGGACGTTGCACAAAACAAATTAGCAGGATTACTGACATTAAGGTTTCGAACCACAGCAACACTGCTTAGTGGAGAATAAGTCAGCTGGCAAGTTGACTAAGTTGTGACTTAGCTAAGTTAGGTGGTGAAACTGAAAAAGTGAAAAACTCGACTTAACTAAGTTAAGTCGAGTTGGTGAAACCGGGCCCTAATGTTTGCCGATGATGTCAAAGTTTATATACCGGTACGTAGTCTTAACCATTACCAAAGTCTACAATCTGACCTTGTAATATTTCAGCAGTGGTGTTCTGCCAATAATGGGTTTCTCAATACAAGTGTTGGCGAATACTTATGGTTGTGCTACGTGATTGAAATGTGTGAACATGTCTTAAGAGTATTTGCCATTTCGCCCTTCTGGCAACCCCTCCTCTGCCGGGTGATATCGATTATTTTTGCCATGAACTATCACCTCTACGTAAAATTTCGTTGTCATTCTAAATTTGCGAGCCATTGAAATCGACCAGCAGAGGAGGAGGACAAACCAACGTAAGTTTTATAAAAATTAATGGTAATTAGAAAATGTTTGTAACATGTGACATTGTAATGTTTGTAGGAAATAAAAACACACCCCAACCAATTGGTATTGTACCATTGCTATATTGTATGGAAGAAAATTTGGCGCGTGCTTGCCAGCGTTTTTATTTCTCGTGCCTCCTCGTCGTTTCAACAACTTTTTATTTCGTTGCCTGGTGATTTTTTAACAAAGTTTTGATTGCGGAAATCAAAAGAGAAGCAACTAACGCCGGTTAACAGAGTGCCGGTCACTACATACAAAGTAAAACGATATAACATTGTCTCAGTCATCAACAGCCAGCAAGCAGATTTTAGCAAGGTGTTTTTACATAGTGCACGTACAAATTTGAGGCCGGTTACTACGTGTGGCGGATCTGCAAGGTAAGGTACATTTTGGAAAGTGGTTTGGGATTGTAGGAGATTTGGTGAGGCGCAGGATTAAAGGTTAGAATTTTGAGGTATTATACCATCCGATTAGCGTAGTGCTCATAGCGGTAAAGCCCTGTTATAGCGGCCATTTTGGACATGGTAGCAACTCGGTCGACAACGAATATGTCAGAAGAGGATGGCAATAGTGGCGACGAATTAAATACCACCTTGCTTAATCAGGGAGCATCGGCACAACAGCTGCAACAAACATCGGCGCTAGAAGCGCAAATCAAAGCAATGGCAAAGCAGTTGCAAGATCTTCAAAATGCAATAGCGAAAATCAGCGCGCCAAATGATATTGCAAGAACAACATCGAACGAGCAGGCCCCAATATTCACAGCACCGTCGTCAGTGAGTGGCGCTGAAGCAAGTGGGGTATCAATCGTTCAAACATTAGCGGACTTAAATGGAACCCTAGCTTCTACTAGATCAAACACAATCAAAAAATTATATGATCTTCCGGAATTTGATGGCAGGCCCGAAGGTTGGCCAATGTTTCGCGAATCGTTTTATATGAATACAGAAGAATGCGGATATAACAAACGACAAAATATGTTGCGCCTTCAAAAGGCAATAAACGGTAAAGCACGTGAGGTAGTTGAGTGTTTGCTTATTCATTGTAGAAATGTACCGCGGGTTATCGAGACTTTACAAGAGCGTTTTGGTAGACCCGAACTTTTAGTTAAGAGCCAAATTGCACGAATTCGTAAATTCGCATCGATTTCAGAAAATCGCTTAGATTTGTTGGTGCCTTTCGCAACAAAAGTTCAAAATTTAGCTACGTTTTTAGAATCTGCTGGGTGTGAGTATCACTTGAGTAATCCAACGCTTATGGAAGAATTGCTTCTTAAGCTCCCAATGCAACGACGTTTGGACTGGGCACGCTATGCAGTTAGCGTTATTCCAAGGGCCACTATTACGCACCTGAGTAACTGGTGCAACTCGTGCATCACATCAGGTACACAATCGCGTCCACCAGAAGGGAGAGGTGAATCTCGAGGAAGGTTTTTCCATGTGGGGGAGGCTCAAGGGGATAACAGCTCTACATGCAAGCTATGTTCAGAGGTGCACCATGTTTCAAAGTGTAAGCGTTTTCTCAGTATGAACAGCACGCCAAGGTGGCGATTCGTGCGGGAGGCAAAGGTATGTTTTAATTGTCTCAAAAGCGGGCATCGTAGCAACAGATGTAGGTATAACCATACATGCGCAGTACGTAACTGCTCTAGGAAGGTGCATGGACTTTTGCATGACGAGGTTACTCACACAGTCGGCGACCTACAACAACAGGCTGACAATCAACGCTCACAACCACAGCCTATATTTACCAGCACAGTTAAGCAAGCTGGAACTTCGAAAGTGTTATTTAAGATCCTACCGGTGACCCTATACGCTAATGGAAAGAATGTAAATTGCTTCGCGTTCCTGGATGAGGGATCCTCGATATCGTTAATGGATAGGAGTCTAGCTGATAGTCTCGGATTAAAAGGTCAGAAAGAGAAGTTGATGTTGCAATGGTTAGGAAACAATACGGTGACGAAAGTGGCTTTCGGAGTCGACGTACAAATCTCTGGTGCCACCACTGATAGTAAAAAATCTCTCTTAAAGAACATTAAAGTCAACGACGGTTTACAGATTCCCGAGCAGACATTAGACATTTCAGAGTTGCAATTTAAACATAAGTGCATAAAGAAACTCCCGCTTTCACACTACAACGCAGCAACACCTCGTCTACTGATTAGGCTAGACAACGCACATCTCGGCATGGCAAAGAAAACAGCAGCGGATGGACGGTATGGTCCGCCAGTTATTTTAACAAAGCTTGGGTGGGTTGTTTACGGCTTAGACGGCGAACAAAGCGAATCCGTGGGTCATCACTCCTTTTGTATACAATATGAAAACGTCGAACGCTTGGAAAGCCTAGTGGAAAATTATATTGTTGATGACGCCTTGGGTGTTAATCCAACAGGGAAACATATTGAGAGTGGCGCCGTAATAAGAGCGAAATATCTGCTTGAACAATCGACAGTGCGAAAGAAGGGTTGCTTCGAAACGGGTTTATTGTGGAGAAAAGATTACATAAGCCTTCCGGATAATAGGAATATGGCAGAGAAGAGGCTATTGACGCTTGAGAGGAAGTTCTCCCAAGATGAAGAATTCAAGAAGACATATGCAGATATTATAGCGGACTACGTTAGAAAGGGGTACGCGAGGCGCTTAAGCGGCGAAGAGGTTAAAGAACCAAAAGGAAAACGAACATGGTATTTACCTCATTTTGGTGTTCGAAATGCCAACAAACCAGAAAAGCTACGCCTGGTCTTTGATGCTGCTGCCCAAGTCGAAGGAGTGTCTTTGAACTCCGTCCTGCTGAACGGTCCGGATCTCTGCCAACCGCTTACCACGATATTAATGAAATTTAAACAAAAGGCAATCGGTGTGTGTGGGAATATAGTAGAAATGTTCCACCAAGTGAAGACACGTCGTGAGGACCAAAACCCACAACGTTTCCTTTGGAGAAATAGCGTCAATGAGCCGGTTGGTGAGTACGTGATGACCGTTATGACATTTGGTGCAACATGTTCCCCTTGCTCCGCACAATTTGTTAAGAACCGGAACTCCGAAGACTTCAAGACCATGTTTCACAAGGCGGCAGGCGCCATTTTCAATAACCACTACGTCGACGACTTTGTGCACTGCTTTGATACACCGGAAGAAGCCGCGCAGGTTACCAAAGAAGTAAGCTGGGTTCCCAGACAAGCTGGATTTGAATTAAAGCGCTTTGTATCGAATGTGAAAACGGTCAGCGAGCAGCTAAACGGCGAAGAAACCGCAATTCAAGATTTTAAACTCGACAAAACCGATTTTCAGAAGGTTTTAGGAATGTATTGGGACACAGCGATGGACGAACTGAAGTTCGCGCTCTCACTTGGAAAAATTGATAACTCAATCATAAACAGTGATAGAAGACCTACCAAGCGCGAAGCATTAAGTGTAGCAATGTCAGTGTTCGACCCTTTCGGCCTGGCATCCGAATTTACATTAGGGGCTAAACTGGTACTACAAACAGCTTGGAAGAAAAAGGTGGACTGGGACGAAAGCATTCCAGATGACGCGTACGGTATATGGCAAAAGTGGCTACATGTATTGAAAGACATCGAAAATCTCGGCATGCCGCGTTGTTATCACGCGCAGTTTTTACAGTGTCCAGTTGAGTTACATGTGTTCGCAGATGCAAGTGAAGCAGCTTATGCAGCAGTGGCGCACTGGAGGGTTGATGCTGATGCTGGAGACATACGAGTGGCATTCGTCATGGGTAAGGTGAAGTGTGCTCCGCTGAAGCTTACGACCATTCCGCGTTTGGAGTTACAATCAGCTGTTCTTGCAGCACGTCTCCGTATCATGATTCTGCAAAATCACGAGGTAAATGTTAAGAGAATTGTTATGTGGAGCGACTCGAAAACAACCCTGGCAAGGATTAAATCCAATCATCGGCGCTACAAGCCATACGTAGCACATCGTGTAAATCAAATTTTGAAAAATAGCGAAGCCACCGAGTGGAGATGGTTGCCAAGCGCGAGTAACCCAGCTGACTTCGGCACGCGTATTCGAACCGATAAACGTAAATCCTTCTGGGCGAGCGGTCCAGAGTTCCTACTGAAAGAGCTTCGAGTCAATCTCGTTTACCACATAAAGGTTGATCATAGTTTTTTTGAAAGATTTTCTTGCTTCAGTCGCCTGACAAGAGTTGTTGGATGGATTCTTCGGTTCCGTAGTAACGGGAGAAAGAATCAGCAGGACAAATGTAGTGGTCCACTTACAGTTTCTGAGTTGGAGATGGCCGAACTTACATTCTGCAGAGCGGTACAGAAGATAGACTACCCCGAAGAATACGAAGACCTGAGTAAGGGAAAAGCACTGAAACGCAACAGCAAACTACCGAGCCTTACGCCGTATATGGACGATATGGGTGTCATTCGAGTAAAAGGGAGGCTCGACTTCGCAGGCGCAGTTCCGGAAGAAACTCGTAGACCCATTATCCTGCCGCGCGCTCATTATGTCACAAACTTGCTGGTTAGCTACTATCATCGAAAATGGCGGCATCAGAACGAAGGAACAATCGCAGCCGAAATCCGGAGGAAATTTTGGATACCACGTTTGCGAGTTTCAGTTCGTCGCATCGCGAAAGAATGTCAATTATGCAAAAACAATCGTGCTAAACCCGAAACCCCATAATGGGACAATTGCCGCGAGATCGACTGACTCCATTCGTGAGACCGTTCTCTTACGTGGGACTGGACTATATGGGACCGTTTCTCGTCACCTCAGGGCGGCGCACGGAGAAGCTCTGGATTGCTATTTTCACGTTCTTAACCGTAAGCGCAATACACTTGGAAATCGCCAGAGATCTCAGTACCGATTCGTGCCTCCTATGCATACGCAACTTCATGAGCCGACGAGGAACCCCAGTACGTATACGCTCACCAATAACGGCACGAATTTCATCGCTGCAGATAAGGAGCTTCAGCGACAACACTCAGATTTCAACTTAAAAAAGATTGCCGATACTCTTGCCAACGATCGCATAGAGTGGGTGTTTAACTGTCCACTAAATCCGCATGCTGGTGGATGTTGGGAGAGGTTAGTGCGCAGTGTAAAGCGCGCAATTGGACATGCGCTTCATTATGAAAATCTACAATTCGCGTCCGCTGACTCACATTCCATTAGACTCGCCCACTGACTATCCTATAACTCCTAATCACTTTCTTTTAGGTACAGCCAACACCGAGCAAACGCCACACCCACGCGAAGAAGAGTACCGAGCTACTAGGAAGCAATGGAGGAAAGCC
The DNA here is from genome assembly GCA_949987695.1 of Merzomyia westermanni. NCBI lineage: Eukaryota > Metazoa > Arthropoda > Insecta > Diptera > Tephritidae > Merzomyia > Merzomyia westermanni. The sequence goes on along the minus strand of OX465292.1, from coordinate 130,200,491 downwards.
GGACTTGTGCCGTCGAACCAAATGGTACCAGCCTGTACAACCGCTACGCAGTGGTGACATCGTCCTAATCGTCGATAGCAATCTACATCGTTCAAAATGGGCAATGGGTAGAATAACCCAAGTGTATCCGGGCAAGGACGGACAAGTACGCAGTGCCGAAGTGCAAACGAAGAACGGAGTATTCAGACGACCTGCTTGTTTGTTAGCGAAGTTAGATGTTGGTGAATCTGTCTAGATTCACGGTGGCCGGGATGTAGGCGAATACTTATGTTTGTGCTACGTGATTGAAATGTGTGAACATGTCTTAAGAGTATTTGTCATTTCGCCCTTCTGGCAACCCCTCCTCTGCCGGGTGATATCGATTATTTTTGGCATGTACTATCACCTCTACGTAAAATTTCGTTGTCATTCTAAATTTGCGAGCCATTGAAATCGACCAGCAGAGGAGGAGGACAAACCAACGTAAGTTTTTTAAAAATTAATGGTAATTAGAAAATGTTTGTAACATGTGACATTGTAATGTTTGTAGGAAATAAAAACACACCCCAACCAATTGGTATTGTACCATTGCTATATTGTATGGAAGAAAATTTGGCGCGTACTTGCCAGCGTTTTTATTTCTCGTGCCTCCTCGTCGTTTCAACAACAAGCAAATGCAATGTGGTTTCATTTTCCAAAGCACTTAGTCATATTAGGTTTGATTATTCAATAAATAGAGTTAGTTTATTCCGTATGGAGGAAATTAAAGATCTTGGAGTAATTTTTGACATGAAAATACCTTCAGTAGGCATGTTGATGTTATCCTGTCTAAATCACTTTCCATGCTGGGATTTATCAGAAGAAATTCGAAAGAGTTTAAAGATCTTGGAGTAATTTTTGACATGAAAATACCTTCAGTAGGCATGTTGGTGTTATCCTGTCTAAATCACTTTCCATGTTGGGATTTATCAGAAGAAATTCGAAAGAATTTAAGGACCCTTGCACACTGAAATCTCTTTATAATTCCTTAGTAAGGAGCGACCTGGACTATTGTTATCTGGTGTGGAGTCCCTACTATTCGTCGTATATTAACAAAATTGAAAAGGTTCAAAGAAGCTTTACTAGGTTTGCGTTACAGAAACTGCACTGGCCCTGTGGTCTGCCGCCGTATGAAAGTAGGCGAAAACTTCTTGGCTTGCAGTCCTTAGAGGATCGTAGAACTTACTTTGCTCTACTGTTTGTTTATAACTTAAATAACTTCAGGATTGATTGTGATGAACTTCACGGTTTAATTAATTTCAACACCATGTCACGTGAATTAAGGTACAATCGGTTGTTTGTCGAAACGTCGCACAGAACTACAGGGTGGCGCAAAAGTAATCCTCCTATCAGAAAATGCTATAAATTTTGCGATTGGTCCCTAAAGTCAGTTCTGTTTTGACATTTGTGTAGTAAGCACATGCGAAATACACGTTAATAAACAATGTTACGCTACACTGCTCCAGAACGCGGAATATTGCTGACTATTTATTTGACCAATAATCGGTCGGGGCCAAACGGTTACTGTGAATGGTGAGCGCTACAGAGCAATGATCAACGAGTTCTTTTTGCCGCAACTTGATGAATTGGGATTGGAAAACATGTGGTTCCAACAAGGCGGTGCAACAGCACACACTGCACGTGCCACAACCGATTTGCTGAACATCGGAAGCTTACTTTTGCACCACCTTGTATTTATGGCTATAATGAACCAATTGCGCGATGCATCCGCCTTTGTAATAATTACGCGCATTTAATAGATTTTAATGACAGTATCTCTGTCTCTAAATTGAGCATATTTATCTTTTTTAACTAGTTATAGTCTGTAAGTACCTACTTACTGTAGACAAATAAAAAAATAAATAATATTGAATACCATTCTAGCGCTCATTTTGACAAAGCATACTTTTATTAAATTTTAATAGGCAGTATGAGTAGTGCAATTATTCATCTTTTTAAAAATATCTAGGCCAAACTTATTTATTTTAAAAAAATTTTATAATTCATTCCATGAATGAAAAATTTTCGAAGCGTACATCTATAACGCTACAAAACGAATGACGCATAACACGAAACTATCAAAAAAGAGCATGTTTGCAAAGACAAAACAAATCAAACAAAGTACGAACTTTCACGAAGTTTTAAGCAATAATCCATAAAAATGTCTCTTTTACATAGTGGTATACAATGTAAGCGATGGTAATAAGGTACCCGTAAGGGTTTTGTAATGCATTATGTGGAAGGAGCCCAAACTCATTTCGCCGCTGGGTTATCAGCTCTGGCTTCACTCTGCTGAGCACAACGAGCGTGTTACCGCCCTTGGCGTCACGCGACTGAACTATTCGGCAGACTGAATGAATTTATTTTCCACTCCCCTGAAATTAGCTTTATTTTACTCTCTAACGTGCGTCTATCTATTCGTTGATTCCTCTGATTAGTTTTTTTTTGTTGCTGGCTCTGCTTCAGACTTTGCCTGGTTTTTCGTATATGGTTGTCAGCAAGGGCTAGAGACGGTAAAGTTAACCGTGTTTCCTTTAAAGGTGTCTCAGCGTTTCCATTTGCATCTTTTGGTGGATGACACATACCAGTGCAAGAAAAAAAGGAACTCTAGGAAGAATCGGTTCCTTCTTCAAACTCACTTTCAAACAAAGAACGAGAGGAGCATGGCTTTTCAACGTCTTCCTTCTGTCGATTATAGGAAAAACTTTTTTCTTTTCTCTCTTGTTTTTTAACGTTCTTAACGGAGGCAACCAAATCAACGCCACCAATCATAATTTTTATCGTCGTCCTTTGGTCAAGTAAGAAACTAATTTCCTCCTTAGGTACGCGACAGACATTTGCAGTTAGTCTTAACTTCACATTTGCAACTACTGATATAAAATAATACAAGGGACACGTCTCTGAACTTTCTAATTTTATCTTGGTAAATTTTGTTAGTTTGGCGACGTTTATGTCGTTTTCAGTATTCAACGATGCTTTGTGCCAAACTTGTTGAGCTTGAGAAGCAACTTTTGCGGATATGTCATGAACAGTCGGCTCTTTCGTTATTTTCTCTGGTTTCAATTCATGCTTAACGTAGAGGTAATATTTCATAAGTGAGTATTTGTGATATAGGTAAGGCTTCCGGTGAACCAAATATAGGACAGCTTGTTATTCGATGCGTTTTTACTTGAGATATTTTAACTGACAAGAACTGCTTAAACTATCAGAATATGAAATTGGTCAACTTTATATTACAATATCATATGAAATGATTAGTAAAATTTACTTACGAAATATTAAAACCAAATCGTAATTGAATATTTACCAAAAACTAGCACAAACTACCCTCACAAGAAAAGTTCAACATTGAAACTCATGGGTATATTATGCCATTTCATTTCATCAAAAACAGCAATAATACTAATAATAGGCTTTGAAATCAAATCGAGCCCACTAACAACAACCGAAAGTAAATCAAAATGAAGTTACAGGTGTATGTATGTATGGTATATACGTAAGATAAATTTTGCGAAGTGAAAATGAAAAGGCTAACGCAATTTTCACCGACCGTTTTTTTTTTCAAACTTCAGTTATGTTGGGGCACCTCTAAACATACGATGAGACAAATAATATTAAACATCCTTATTTCTGGGCTAGAAATGCAACTTTCTGGAGGTCTGCCAAACGCAATTAAAAAAAAAATTCACTCCACCCTTGTATGCATACAAGTTTTAATTGGTATTTGCCTCATTTTGCAGTTCCGGGCTACATGAAGGCCTAGAACACACAAAGCCGCTATTGGGCATAATGTTCAGATTTCGAGAAGGTGCAGTAGCTGTAGCTGCAGACATTTGCGAGATTTTCTCGCAGGTCATGAGTTCGATGGTTTTTGGAGCAGGCTGGTCACCCTGCATCGCAGAGTCTATCAAGAACGAACATGATTTTCTCCTACAATTCCCCGACGCAACTGCAGCAATCATCGATAGTCATTATGTTGGATGACTTCGTAACCAGCTTTCACCCCAGAACGCGTCTGCAATAAGGTCAAGTTTGTCGACACCGAAGGAGGGTTCGAGTTTCAATCAATCGTCTCTAATATTAAAGAATTCGAAATGCGCCTGAATACCGAAAATCAAGCCGTTTCTCAAAAGGTAACTTTAGAATTGCCAAAGTAGTTGCGACAAAGTACTTGGAATATTAGTATACAGCCACCGATTCGCTTGGGTTCACTTTTAAATTTCATAGAGTACTCGATGGAGTTCATGTACGTACGAGGCACTATTAAGAGTGGGATCTCCGTTTTTGATCCGTTCTGTATTCTGGCCGATTTCTTGTTATTAGCCAAAATATTGATCCACGAGGTATGAAAAAGCCACCATAATTGGTTAGCTTGGTGGGATGAATTCAAACGTGTCAATGAGGTCAAGGTTAGCCGCTGCTATTCACAATATCTGTTATCTGCTAGCCAATATCTGTTCAGCTACACATAGTAGTAGACGCCAGTCGAGTTTCATTTTCCGCTAAAGTGCAAAATGTCTACGTTGCCTAAGAAGATTTCCATTCTTGCATTATCACCATACATAGACGACGAAGGTATTACGAGGTAACATGGGCACATAGACGAAGCCACGTGTCTACCGAAGGAAGCTAGAAAACCGCTTTTGATACCGTACAAACACATCGTCTCATAGCTTATTATACACACAGTTTCATCATCTGAATGGGTCAGTAATTCTAAATAAAGCTCACCAGATCATTATTAAAAGCAGTTTTGCAAAATGCCGCATCGACAAAGCCATGCCGAAATGGGACAGTTGACAGAAGACCGCATCACACCATATGTCAAGCCTCTTTCATATACAGGATCAGGAATAGAGATGGAAAGTCATATTCAGGTGCCTTACTACTAGTTCAACGCATTTAGAATTGCCGCACGACTTGTCAACAGATGCATTCCTAATATGTTCACGCAATTTCACTAACATCATTGGAACTCCAGTACGTATCCGAGGTGACAATGGTACGAATTTTATGGGCACTTTTAGAGAGCTGAAAGAGTCTGAGCGTATATTGGATTTCGAACGCATTTGTAATGACGTCTCACAACGCGGTATAGAGTAGAAGTTCAATTGCCCTCCCAATCCTGGTTCTGGGGGCTGCCGGGAGCCCCTCATCCAGAAAATAAAACTCATTTTGGCTAAAACCATACGTGCAGAAATGCTAAAACAAAAGGCTTTACGCAGCGTGCTTATAGAGATCGAAAATGTACTTAATTCGATGCCACATACTGCAGTAACATTGTCATTGGAGGAAGATGATTCGATTACTCCAATCTGTTTCAATTGACCTTGCATTCCTGCATCTACAACTCTGCAGTTTTATTGGCTCACACGCTTTATACTAATAGAGATACAAACTACAAATTTTCGCAATCTTCAGCCTATGTAATTTACTAAGAGATCAGAAGCAAAATAATCCTCAAGAACACTTACATCACCAGGAAACACACTTTGGAAACGCATCGTACACACGTACAAAGCAAAATACAATGTACATTGTACATACATAGTATATTTGCAAGTAACAACAACCAACCATCGTAATATATTCGTTTGTAATGTGTCGTTTTTATATGTTTTAATTGTAAAAACCACTTACATAAATTTTACTTAGTTCAAGAAAAAGTATACGTAATTTGCCATTTCATTTTTTTGAAGCCGCCGCGGATTTGCCTCTACATTGCTCTTTGACTAAGAATATCTTATGAGCTTACACCAGATTAGAGAATGCTTGCTGTTGGCAAATTTCCTGTTAAATGCGGTAGGACTAACACCATAGCGCCGATAGAAATAAGTGTATCCACTAGCCAACGCAATTGTATGTCCCATGCCCCTTTCCCCTGCGCAGAAATTTAATTATTGATGCCCGAGACTTGAGCCTTTATTTTCTTAGCTTTCCGAACACCCGTTTGAAAGCACAAACCAAATAAGATTTATGATATAAGGGCATGCACCGGGAATGTCCGGTCCCTTAATGGGGAAGGTGCCGCTGACCGGCTGGTTGAGGTCCTGAGGAAAGCAAAAGCTGACATCACCGCCATACAAGAGATCCGATGAACGGGGCTAGGAAATACGATCAAACCACCTTGCAACATCTACTGGAGTGGGCATGTAGACAAGCGCAGATTCGGCGTTGGATTTGTGGTGGGAGAGAGACTCCGTTACCGAGTATTGTCGTTTACACCCGTGAACGAGCGTTTCGCCGAAATCCGAATAAAAGTACGATTCTTTACCACATCGTTTATCTGCGCTCATGCACCGACGGAAAAGCAGGACGACATGGAAAAGGATGTATTCCACGAGCGCCTGGAAGAAGCATACGAGCGCTGACCCTGTCATGATATCAACGTCGTGCTTGGCGACTTTAACGCCAGGGTGGGTAAGGAGGGTGTATTCGGCCCCACTGTCGGGAAGTTCAGTCTCCACGATCAGACTTCGCCAAATGGATACAGGCTGATCGACTTCGCCGGTGCCAGAAACATGGTCATATCCAGCACTAGGTTTATACACAGGAAGCTTCATTAGGCTGCGTGGTTGTCCCCCGATCGAAAAACACGCAACCAGATCGGCCACATAATGATAGACGGACGCCATGCTTCCACGGTGTAAGATGTTCGCACAATACGCGTACATAACATCGACTCTGATCTCTACCTAGGAGCAGCCAAGATTCGTACCCGCCTCTGTACGACAAAACAAGTGCAACAAAAAACGCAGGAAAAACTGAACGTCGAAAAGCTGCAATCGCAACAGACCGCCAATTATTTCGCAGATCACCTCTCACATCTGCCCTCCGAGAGCACAATTCAATCTAGTGGAATGCATGAGCAGTGGGATCATATCTCAGGAGCACTCCGTACGGCAACCGAAGAAGTAATTGCGTTCAGCCGAATGCGAAGAAACAACTGGTATCATGATGAAGAGTGCCGCGCTGCAACGAAAAGAAAGGACGAAACCTACAATGCAACGCTGACATCGAGTGCAACGAAGAGTGTGTGTGGACACTACCTCGGGTTGAAGAGGGAAGTGAGGTGGCTTTTCCTGGCGAAAATAAGAGAAGCAAAAAAGCGTGAAATAAAGGGGCTTGAGATTCTCTCCAAGGGGAATAACCCCCAAAAATTCTATCAAAAAACTCGGCGAATGACTTTAAAATATTTTTTTTTTGCTTGTCACGATCAATCGTAATAATAATTTAATTTTTTTTATTATTTCAGAAATATTTCTAAAAGTTACAACAATGATTGCTAGAACGCATACCAAACATACAAAGTATAAATTGTACAAAGTATAAATTGCATAAAGTAAAACAATATGTTTAGAGATAGTTTACAACTCGGCCATCCTGACCAGACCGACCTCGGTCATAAACTTAAATTTAAATAACAACAAAGATAATTCACAATCAACAATTAAAGTCTAAATTTAAATTCTTTAAGCTATTATATAATTAAATTTAATCATAATCTTGGTCAACAGACATGATCGTGGGATTTTTAATGAGCCATTCACGTATTCTATTGGCCTCAATTACACCATTATATGGTAATTGAGTTAATTGACAGTTTTCTATATCTTGTCCCACATACCTGTCATTTCCAAGAACTTTTGATACTACATACGGGCCTTTAAACTTTGGTACAAATTTTTTGTTTGTACCAACAACTTTGTCAACATTTCTTATCACCACAAAATCTCCAACGTTATATTCTTTAGCTTTAACACTATTCTTTAAAAAGTAATTATGATTATATTCTTGCTTTTTAACAATTGCTTCAGAAGCATTTGATCTAATTTGTTCAAGATCTCGCGGCAGATTTGAATTTATTCTATCCTCTAAGTACTCAGTTAATTCGTGAATTATTTTAGCTCTTTGTTCCACGCCAAATAAAATCTTACTGGCAGAATTTCCAGTTGTACTGTGAATTTAATTATTGATAGCATATTCAGCTTCTAAAAGTTTACTCGGCCAGTCTGCATGACTTATTGGATTACTTAGTTTGCCTAGCATTGCCTTCAGAACTCTATTTACACGTTCTACCTGACCATTGGCTTGTGGCGAAGCTACCGCTACTTTTATGTGTATTATGTTTCTTTGCATTAAAAAGCTTTCGAATTCCAACGATGTAAAGCATGAACCTCTATCGCTTATTATACGTCTCGGCCTACTATAATAGCTGAAATACTTATCTAATGAAGCGTTAACCTCCCGAGTGATTTTTGATTTGGTTGGATATAATTTTACAAATTTTGTAAAAGCGTCAATCACAACCAAGACGTGCTTACGTTTGGACTGTATTGACGGCAATGGACCAAAATGATCAATATGTATTGTATCGAATGGTATAGGTTGTTTTGGTATATTATACAAATTCCTCTCATTCGCTCGGACTGGCTCTGCATACATAAAGGCCTGAATGCAGTTCGCAAGAAAACGCTCAAGATTTTTTTTTTATTTTTAACCTGGAAGCCAAATTTGAAGTTATTTTTATTTGAAGTTTCTTGTGTGGCCTTTCCTAAGGATTTTGTATATAAAATGTCTTTCAAAATGCACCCCGAATGATCACATTTGGGTCAGGAAGGTTTTCTTGAGCATTCCTTGAGCATTTCTTGAAGAGGCCAAGAAATGCTCAAGAAAACCTTCCTGACTCGAATCTGATCATGCCAGAGGCACATTGAAAGACGTTTTATAAAGAAAATCCTTAAAGAAGGCCATATACAAAATTTCAAATAAAAATAACTTCAAATTTGGCTTCCAGGTAAAAAATAAAAAAAATTCTTGAGCGTTTTCTTGCGAACTGCATTCAGCCCTTAATACATTTAAGACAATTTCGCACAAAATTTTCTACTTTTTGTTTCATTTTCGGAAACCAGTAGTATAGCTGTGTTTTCGTCAGCGTTTTATCAACAGACTGATGTCCTATTTTCTCATGCACCAATTTTATAATATTTTCTTCCACTTCCCTCGGCACGTATAGTAAGGTCTTTCCATCCCCATTATTCCTATAAACTAATCCGTTAGATAACTCAAAATCCTTTACTATATCTTTTTCCATACGACTCTTTAAATCTTTAATTAGATCGTCACGCTCTTGTGCTATTTGTATTTGAAATTCAGCTTCGTTAATTTCTATACTAGTGACTTGACATCTGCTGAGGGCATCGACGTGTCCCATTGATGTGCCTCTCCTGTGTTGGATAGTATAATGAAAATTATCGAGTTCTAATGCCCATCTTCCTATACGCTTATTTACTTGTTTCTTCGCCAGAGTCATAGCTAATGAATTACAATCTGTAACTATCTTAAATGTAATACCTTCAAGGTATACCCTAAACCTTCTTAACGCATAAATTATTGCCCATGTTTCCAGTTCAAAACTGTGATAGCTGCTTTCAGCACTTGATGCCATCTTCGAAAAATATGAAATCGGATGAAATTTATTGTCATCTTGGCGTTGTAACAAAACCGCTCCAAAACCGAACGAACTGGCATCGCAATGAAGCTCTGTTTCTTTAGAAGGATTATAAATTCCTAAAACTGGACTTTCGGTCAATTTCGTTTTCAGTTCTTCAAAAGCAGTGATACCTTTTTCATCATAGTTAAAAGTTGAATTTTTTTTAAACAACTGTTGTAACGGTTTAACGATATGCGAAAAAAATGGCACGAAGCATCTAAAGAAAGAGAAAAATCCTATGCAAGAATGCAACTCCTTTTGATTTTTAGGTACAGGGTAGCACTTTATAGCTTTTACATGAAAATCAGTGAGTGTGATGCCTTTGGAGCTGGCCAAGAAACCCAAGTATTCAATTTCACTATAACCAAACCTACATTTAGTAAGATTAAGTTTAAGTCCTTTTTCAGAAATACGCTTTTAAACAATATCTAATAAATTTGCATGTTCCTCAAAGTTTTTAGATGCTATGACTATGTCATCTATGTATATGATTATTTGTTTCGAATCAATCAAATCTCTAAATATAGTGTTCACAAATCTCTGAAATACGGCAGGTGCATTTTTTAATCCGAAAGGCATTTTTAAGTATTCGTATTGTCCATTTGGTGTTACAAAAGCAATATATGGAATAGATTCAGATGACATACGAACTTGATGAAATCCGCTTTAAAGATCTAATACTGTAAATATTTTTCCCCCTTCTAAATATTCGATGCAATCGTCTATTAGAGGTAATGGGTAATTATCCCTTACTGTTATCTTATTCAAACCTCTATAGTCTATACACATGCGTAGCTTTCCTTTTCTTTTAACTAATACTATAGCAGAAGCATATGGTGAATTACTTGGCCTTCCTTCTTTTAGGAACTCATTAATTGTGCTTTGTACTTCAGTTTTCTTTAAGCAAGATAAACGACGCGGCGAACAAAAAAAGGCGTGTCCGACGTCAAATGATTTTCATTTCGTAGTCAAGCGGCTGGAACACTATTTCTTTTGGCTCAAGATAAGACGTTTTTATAATTGAAGATACTGTTAACGATTGTTTTATACTCAACTTGGAATCTATATTGGGTTCCGGAAATTCTGAACTAACATCGATATTAAAAATGAAATTTATATTATCGATATTTTCATCTACTGAATCACGATTGATTACCGTGTCTGCTGAGGTTACAAACTATGTTCTTATTACAACTCACTTCTTTTCTCAAAAACATCATTTTCTCTCTTGTATACCTAAATCTTATTTTTGTCAAACGAATATTAAACTTTGATAGAAAATCCATTCCCAAGACAACTGGCATGAGCAAACATTCATCAGATAATACAAAGAACTTGATTTCATTTATTTGATTTTTAAAAATAACACAACAATTTAATTCGTATTTAATTGCGAGTCGTTTTCCGCCGACTCCACAAATTTTGATGCTGATGATATTCTGCATGCTCTAGACAGTTTAATTGGGATACTGGATTCTCGTATCAAGCTAATCGGACTTCCGGTGTCAAAGAGAGATAAATACTTATTAGTCACAGTTATTTTTTTCTCACCTGAGAATTGAATACTTACATAATTATACACATTAACAAAATCATCTTCGGCATTGTTAGCATCGAGTACTGCAGCAACCTGTCGCTTCTCCTTCAATATTTTTTTTGGATTTGGACATGAGCGATGATCATGTCCCATCTGCCAACATCGGAAGCAGGATCCAATAAGTCTAAGAGGATAAGGGCAGTTAGGCTTAACATGCCCCATCTGCGAACAATTGAAGCATTGTACATCATTTCCTTTATTTGATGGCTTCACTATATCCTTGGTTGAAGTTTTATTACTACCTACTTCATTTTCGCGTTGCAAATATTTACGTTGGTATCTCGATACTAACGTCTTTAACTCATCAATTGTGCGTGCTCCTACCAACAAATTTATATTTGAAACGTTATTGCCTAAGCCTTCTATTATAAATTCGATTGCTTCTAATTCTGTAATATCAGCGCGCATAGCGATAGCCTGCATACTCAGTATATAACAATGCAATGACTCGTTTTTCTTTTGCCAACGCCGCTGGTTCAACATCGTGTAGACATCTTGCCGACTTACATTTTTTTCAAATTCTACTACGAGTTGTTTGCGAAGTAACTCATAGCTTTTTGCCGACGTCGTTGCTAAAAATATTCTAGCCGTACCTGTGAGTGAGCGTCGCAAACTCTTAAAACGAAAACGTTCGTCGGCCTCCACAGTATTCATTACCTCTTCGAATTCTCGTAGAGAAACCCCTACGGGATATGCTATATCGTATCCGCTGAACTTTGTCAAAGCATGCTCAACTTCAGTGAAGTTAATTTTGTTATCAGTACTTACAGTTGGAACTTTCGTAGTTTTTTCCAGCTCGCACAAGCGCTGCTTAAGTGCAAGTATTTCAACTTTTTTACGTAATAAATTAAATTCCTCGTCCATCGCAGCGGCACATGAGGAACTATCAGTAATGTTGACAGCAGTATCCATAACCGGAACACAAGCAGTCGTTTCAGCGGAATCAGTGGAAATATCAGTGGTAGTAGCAGTGGCTTGAATACAAACGGCAGTGACAGAAGGATCACCAGTAACAGTAGTAGTACATTGATTAGCAGTGGTAACGGAAGTAATAGTAGCGGCAGCGGTAGGGATGCAAGTAACTTGAACACTAGTTGCAGCAACGTTAAAGTCAGCGATATTAGCGTTAGTACCTTCGGCGGTGACTATGGGAACATCAAAAGCGGAAAAATTATCAACAGAAGCGGCTGGTAAATAAATATCTGGTTCTTGATCTGCAACTAACTTTCGTGGGGCGCCACTGAATGACGTGTTTTCAGTACCAACCATTTCCAGTGCCATCCTCCTCAACTGTGATAAAGTTGCAGTTGGTGGAAAATCTATACCCGCACTAGCTAGTAATTGTGCAAAATCTTCCTTTTTAGACATTTAAAAATTTCGTTCCACACCTGAATCTTTAAAATATTTTTTTTTGCTTGTCACGATCAATCGTAATAATAATTTAATATTTTTTATTATTTCAGAAATATTTCTAAAACTTACAACAATGATTGATAGAACGCATACCAAACATACACAGTATAAATTGCATAAAGTAAAACAATATGTTTAGACATAGTTTACATGACAAAATGTTTTAAACCCGGGGCAAACTCCTGTAATAAGAAGAACGGCGACCCGGTGGCCGATGTTCAGAAAGCACTCAAAATATGGAGGGATCATTTCTCTGCCCTTTTAAATGGAGAAACTGAGCAAGAAACCAGAGAAGGTGCCGAACCCGAGCTCAAAATCGAAGATGATTGAATTGACTTTCCACAATCGGACTATAATGAGGTGGGAATAGCAATATCCCGATTGATAACAATTAAGCAGCAGGCGCTGATGGTTCGCCTGCTGAGCTATTCAAACACGGAGGCGAGGAGCTGGTAAGGCGCATGCATTCTCTTCTATGCAGAATATGGTCGGATGAATGCATGCCTGAAGATTTGAATCTAAGTGTTCTCTGCCCAATCCACAAGAAGGGCGATCCTGCAAAATGCGCCAACTATCGACGAATCAACCTTTTGAATATCGCATATAAGGTCCTATAAAGCGTATTGTGCAAAAGCTTGAAGCCTGATGTGAACAGACTGATTGGACCTTACCAGTGTGGCTTCAGACCTGGTAAATCTACCATCGACCAGATTTTTACAATACGCAATCTTGGAAAAAACCCCGTGTCAAGACAACCATTAGATTTAGGCGTGTTTATTTATTGGTAGTTCAAATGCAACTGACTTGAGTAGTACAGAGTAAAATGAATGTGAGTATGGAATGGTAATAATGAGAACAATATATATGGATGAGTGGAATGAAATGAATTTTAAAACTAGGGATGACAGCTCGGCCTCTCCTGACATCCAAAATCGTCCCGATTTGGCTGCTCTTCGCTATCATCGCATTCGTCATCAATCTCTGGGAATAAGTTGCACCATGGTTTCATATTCTCAGGTGTGGCAATAGTTGATACTTGCGTTGTGAGCACTGGTGCCCATCTATGTCGTCGACGACGTATCGCTTGTAGCGGAGGACTTTTTTGACGATATACGGTCCCTTGTAAGGTGGTTGGAGTTTGTGTGATTCGCCAGAACTAGGAGGAGGAGCTGCTAGTAGAACTAAGTCGGTTTCGGCGTATGTGGTTACGTTCGAGTGTTTAGCGTCAAATCGCTTTATCCACGTTGCTCGGGCGTCTTCCATATTCCGGATTGCTTCGCTGCGACGACCATTCATGAAGAGCTGTGTACTGTCGTCTTGCACTGCGGCTAAAACTTTATTGCCGCTTATATTACAAAGTGGGGATTCGTATATTAAATCTATTGCCGCGTACTTTGTAGTTGCGAAGTATAAGGTAAGTTGGTTCAATGCGTCGGTAACTGGCTTTGTTTTCGTTGACCTGGAATGAACTATAACTACATATCTGGTGAGTGCGTCGACTATTACCAAAACATTTTCGTATCCACGTTTGCTTTTGATGAATGGACCCAAATGGTCTAAGTGTAGAACTTGGAACGGGAGCTTAGGAATATCCATTCCATACAACTCACCCTCTTTGCGATGTGGATGGCGATGGTAACTACAATCGATGCATGACTTTATGTATGCTTTTACGAAGTTTCGCATTCGAGGGAACCAACACGTTTTAACACTCTATTGAGGGTCCCATCGACACCTGGGTGACCACAGTCATCGCGGTATAATTTTACTATTCGCCACCTCATACCCTTTGGTACTACTAGCTGTGGCTGTTCATTGCCGTTTAATTTTAAAAGTTTATGATTTTTAAAAATGTATTCTGAATTAAACTGAGATTTTTGCGGAGACACTGTCGTCCCTTGTAGAGCATCGATTATCAATTTTAATTTCGCATCTTGTTGTAGCATAACTGATACCCAGTTATCAATAATCAGCGCTTGTACATTACTCGTAGTCCCATGGGTCGATTCCGGTGGTCCAATTGGTGTACGACTCATTGCATCAACGTGACACATTGATGTTCCAGCCTGGTGCACAATATCCTAGTCGTATTCGAGAAGTTTGAGTAGCCAACGTACTACTCCCGGAATCATTGGTTTGGTTACCTTTGCACTTGATATACATAGCTTGGCAATCAGTCACTATAGTAAAGTGCTTACCCAGCAGGAACGTTCGAAAACGTTGGCAGGCCTCCACAACAGCTAGCACCTCTAGCTCATAGGCATGATAATTTTTCTCCGGCCCTACGCACGCTTTACTAAAATACGCTACTGGTTTAAGATTACCATCTTTAGCGCGTTCTGTTAGTACGAGGTGTGTTCAAAAAGTATCGCGAATTTTGTGTTTTTTCAAAAATTATTTATTTATTCATGAATATCTATTTTGTCCCCTTCAAAGTAACCCCCATGAGATATTATACACTTGTGCCAACGGTTTTTCCAATTTTCGAAGCACTTCAAAAAATCATTTTTTTGTATCTTGTTCAGCTCCTCCTTCGATGCCTTTTTCGGTCTTGGTTCGTGCGGCAGCTTCCATTGAGATGATTAAGCTTTGGTTTCCACGTCATAACCAGTTATGACCCTCTGGAGCAAATTTGGGTCGTCGCGGACAGAGTTTAACATCTCATTAGCAATGTTCATGCGATGCTGTTTTTGGTCACAATTGAGCAATTTTGGTACGAATTTCGCGTAAAAATCGAAGACGCTCCAAAACACATGCAAGCAAAGCAGCTGTCAACAATTAACTGAACATTCAAAATGGCCGAGCTTGTCGGCATAAGTGAGAGACATGAGTACCAACATAACGCCACAAAAAATTCGAAATTCGCATATACGTAACCAGCGAAAATTCAAAATTCGCGATACTTTTTGAACACACCTCGTATGTATGTTAGCACGACACACGCCAAATAATAAATATATTTACATACATTCCTATAATTACGCAAGAAGACACCTGTTGCACAAGCCAGACAAATAAATTCCATAACGGAATATAACACCACGAAAATAAGTAGGAATGCAACAAACGGTGGGAAGCGCACTGTCAGCAAGTTCACAAGGAGGCAACAGCAGCGCAGTTGGTAGAGCGGCGACAAAATAAGCTAGATGTAAGAATATAATATTTTGTAAAGTTAGTTCTAATTTGGCATTAACAAATAAAGGAGCCTTAGCTCCCAATAAAATCATTTTTTTTCGTATTAATAACGTTCTGTAATTTAACTTGTATAATACAGTTCATATAACTTTTGAATTCTGTCAAGACAACCATTAGATTTAAGCGTGTTTATTTATTGGTAGTTCAAATGCAACTGACTTGAGTTGGACAGAGTAAAATAAATGTAGTATGGAATGGTAATAATGAGAACAATATATATGTATGAGTGGAATGAAATGAATTTTAAAACTAGGGATGACACCCGTGAGAAAAGAATCGACACACATCATCTCTTTGTTGATTTTAAAACCGCTTTCGATAGCATGAAAAGCATCTGCCTATATGCCGATATCTCTGGATTTGGTCTCCTCGCGAAACGTATACGGCTATGCAAAATGACCTTGAGCAACACCACCAGCTCAGTCAGAATTGGCAAGGACCTCTCCGAGCCGTTCGAAACTAAACCAGGTTTCATCGTGCGATTTCTTTAATTTAATGCTGGAGAAAATAATACAAGCTGCAGAACTTAACCACGCTGGAAAAATATTTTATAAAAGCGTTAGCCTTGTTAGCCTTGGCAACCACGCAATAATTACGAAATAGTAAAGGACTTCCTTTACCTGGGAACCAGCATTAACAACAACAATAATGTTAGTCTAGAAATCCAACGAACAAATGCTAGTGCGGGCTGAGTAGGCAAATAACACTCTATATGGTGCAGAAGGGTGGACACTAACAACATCTGATGAGGCGGCTCTCGGAGTATTCGAGAAAAGGTTTTTTGAAAGATTTGTGGACCTCTACGCGTTGGCGACGGGGAGTACCGAAGAAGATTCAATGATGAGCTGTATAAGGCTTACGCAGACGCCGACATAGTTCAGCGAATTAAAATATAGCGGCTTCGCTGGCTAAGCCCCGTTGTGCGAATGAGCGAAGATGCTCCAGCCCAGAAAGTATTATTATAGGCACACGCCGGTGGAAGCAAGGAAAGAGGGAGACCGCCACTCCGATGGAAGTAACAAGTGGAGACCGATTTGCGATCCCCGGTGTTTCCAATTGGCCCCAGTTGGCGCAACGAATAACTTAAAGAAGAACACGAGTCGTTCTTAGTAATACACTTTTACTTGTATTGGTGAAATTAGACTTAATATTAACCGAGTTATTTGACTTCCCTTGGTTTACAGACTCATTTTAGCATTGAGCATGCTTGAACGTGCATTGTAATTCATTCAGCGAATCGGTGGACGAGTTCACGTGCGCACATTTCGATTTTGCTGCATGTAAATACAGAAGGGAATGGTGTCTAGAATAGCATGTGGTATAATTGAAGGAACTAGTACATTTAGACACCGAATGCCCCGATGAGAGACAGTTTAAACAAAACTTATTTCTTTTAGTAAAAGGGATGCTATTGGAATTGGCGGCCGCCGTGGTGTGGAGGTAATGTTGCCGGCCTACCACACCGAAGGTCCATGGTTCGAGCCCTGGTACAGGTAACATCAAAAGTGATTTGAAAAAAAAGTTTTTCAAAACGGGGTCGCCCCTCGGCAGTGGTTTGGCAAATTCTCCGAGAGTATTTCTGCCATGACAGGCTTCTCAGAAAAAATTCGTCTCCTTTGTAGATGCCGTTCGGAGTCGGCAAAAAACTGTAGGCCCCACCAATTTGTAGGGAAAATTCAACCACACCACAAATTGGAAGAGAAGCTTGGCGCAAAAATCTCTTAGGAGGTTTATGATGATATACCTGTTGTATATCGCGCCATAAAGAGAGAAAAGAGAAGAAATGCTATTGGAATTGGTTATATTTTGAGACGCTAGTTTGGACTGCACTAAGCTTCTTCTCCGGTGTTTTAGAGGAATGTGTATTGCTTTGAACCTTTGGAGGTTTTAAAAGCATGACCTGAGACCGATTCTAAAGTTTGAAAGCTATTTGAGAGAAATCGGTCCATGTGCGTCCACTTGTCTTCTACAGATTTTTCCCATAGAGTAAGAGTTATATCGGGTAGCTTGGTTTAACAGAGGTATGCAATTATATTTTGACTCGCCAACTGGGAGATGCCAATATAATGACTCTCCAGTGAGGATATATAATTGTTTATATCCTTCGCTACCTTTTTAACGAAGTGACGCATTCGGTCTCATTTGCCTGGAGATTGAATAAAATTTTACAAGGATTATTTTGTTCTTATACCTATAACAAGGATTTTGCCATGCTGTGTTGGAGCGTTCAGCTATCAAGTCGCACTTCTTGACAATTTCTTTCGCCTCGCCTTGTGTCTTTTGGTTAAGATAGTAAAGCTTGTGTATAGGCGAAAGTCACGTAAACACCCTTGAATACCTCCGTATTACAAGGTGGCAGATGTAAATTATAGGGTGTAGGGCTAAGTCGTGTTTCTTTTTCGTCTATTCTAATTTCTATCAAATTCAATCTAATATCTTATTCATACAGAGGACAAAAAATACATAAATTTACAAATTCTTTTTGTTTTTGGTTTCGTTGGTATACGAGTATACTGTGTGAACAATTGCAGCAGTTTTGCTTCGCTGGAGCGGCCGTGGCTCGAAAGCACCGCGGTCGAATTGTGATTGTGAAAATGAAAAAAAGGAGAAAACAACCGAAAATTCTCGTTATAAATAATATGGACGTTTATTTTGTATAAAAAATATAGTTACAAATTATTTTTACATTTTTTAAATATTTGTGACGATGGTCGAAAAATCCTGGGGTGGCCGTATCGTGATTGTGTCAATGGTCGCTGGGAAAGTAGAAAGTTATCAAGTCGAAGACAACCGTTGACAAGAAAAAGTATCCTCGGGTTGTAAGGGGAGGTGAACCCTCACATGCACACCCACATGCATGTGTATGTGTGCTGACAAAACACGAATATGCATGCATGCACATACAGGTGGGTGCCTTGGTGTGGCTGATTGGAAGGGTCACGACATAAAAGGCTAGGATGGTAAGTGCCGGATGGCGCTGTCAGAGCCGTCTGCCTTCGACCTACCTCCCGAAGTTTGAAGTTTTTGACTCTGGTGGCCCCATCGTTTCGTACCTAGAGCTAAGAGAATAGGAGGAAAAAACTTTGAAATAAAAACGTTGTATATTTCTTGCCAGGAAATTGTTTATTTTATTCTTTTGTTGAAGGAAAAACAATAAAAATAGAAAAAATTATTTTATTTTAAGTGTTAAGGACACCGCCTAAATATCACGGTCTCCCCTCGTATTTGTGCAGACTTACGTATCTATCATTCTACATTTATCTTTGTACCGATAACAGCTCTTACCCCTCCGAACCTAACGAAAGTAGGCATTCGGCGGCGGTACAGAACACAAGAAAGGTGTTTTTCCAATTGATTTTCGAGAGTACGCTATTCACGAGCACCCAATCCAAATGTCACAAAACCAAACTTGACAAGGGATGACGGAAAATCGTTCCAACAATAATCAATCCAGAGGTAGTTATTTCCACTTTTTTCCATACTACACCGCACAATCCATTAATAAACTACTATCTGTATTTAATTAGTTGAAAATACTTTTGTTTATTTTTTTGCTAACTCGGTGCTTCTTGTTTTCTCTCCCATTATTACGTCTCGATTCAGCGATTGACAACAAACTAGCGAAAGTTCACAAACTACCATCATCGCATAAATATCATATCATCACATTCAACACGTTCATACAGTCCATTAACAAAGCATCACAACTTACACAGTCCACTTTAACAACATCTTTACAGCATCATTGCAATAGTCGTGACGCATCACACTAAGCTTTCATCTCTCATTTCACAAGGTACGTTGGTTTTTGTTGTTTGGTCCATGCACCACTTTTTTTTAACATAGGTGAAAAACGTATCGAGTGAATTTTGTGAGTGTTTCTAGGAAAACAAAGCAAGTGAGAAATTCGTGTTCTCGTGGGCACACTTTCGCCTTTTGACTATCGGTTAAGTCCCCCTCCAGTGGTAAGACTTATCCGACACAGGCCAAGGGCGGCAGTTAGCGAATTTTTTTTATTTTTTTTTAATTACACATCACTGCATTGTATTTGCCACTCAAGGTGGAAATTCTTCGATAAATGCATCACTCGGATTTTCACTTGGTTGATGCTTTTTTATAGAGCCATCACAAACTTCACATCAACTATAGTTTCACAAATAAAAAATTATCGCGGATTTACGATCACTGCCTTGGTGGCTTTTGTTTAACACATTGATTGCGGTTTATATAATCACTGTTGGGTGGGAGGAGCTGAAGTCGTTGTCGAAGAAGACAACATATGAGAGTCTTCTTAGCTCAACAGACTTATCCAAAGATAACCTGCAGTCTTTACGATAAAAAAACAATACCTGTTTCGCATGTTATGCGAAATTCATGGCCACGATTAATGCTGAAGTCGAAAAGTTAACCGTGCATGCCACACCTGTACCTAAAGTCTCTGAATCTTCCACCAGAGAAAATAATATTCGCCTCCCTTCATGTGACACCAAGGTGTTTAAAGCCGACTACCTTTCGTGGCCAACCTTTAGGGACTTATTTACGGCCATATACATACTTAAGTTGAAAAGTTATTTCACCTCAACCAAAAAACGGAAGGGGAGGCTAAAGAAATTGTGTCCATTGGCTTCTGACAGCCTGGAAAGATCTAAGTTACCAGTACGAAAACAAACGTATCCTGGTCAATACCCAATTAAAAACTTTGTTTATTCTAACCGCTATAGAAAGTGAATGCGGTACAGCAATTAAAAAGTTGCAACGCGACATTAATTATTGCATTTCGTCGCTCCAATGCCATCAAATTGACATTTCCAATTGGGATGCAATAATAACGTACCTATGCTCCACCAAACTTCCTGACTGCACTCTGGCTCTAAGGGAACAAACCATAGGGAATGAAACAGAGATACCAAAATGGGAAGATATGGAACAGTTTCTGACTTTGGGGATAGCAAACCATCCAAGGCACCCAAGAGTCAAAATAATGCACGGGAAACGTCTGCGAGACTTGGAGTATACCAAGCCAGCATCCCAAAAGCTTCATCTAAAATGTGCAACAGTAAAATTTCGTGCACTAACCACGGCAGACAGGATAGCCTACATCAAGAACAACGGTTGTTGCTTGAATTGCCTGTCGGATGGACACACGGTGACAAGATGCACTAGTTCATTTAACTGCAGCTAGTGTCATGCAAGGCACAACACCTTACTCCACTTAGCAACAGCTCAGCCGAAAGCAACTAACCAGAGGTGGCGTCAAAATACCTCAGATGATAGGCCCTCGACATCACAGCAGGCTAGAGACAGTGTGGAATCTGAAAAGAGCAAAGATGTGTAACGTCTCTAGTTGTCATGCTAATACTACCAAGGGGGTATTGTTAGGAACAGCGCGGGTCAGAATACATTATAATGGCGTCAATTTCTCGGCCAGAGCACTTATTGACTCGGGCTCTGAATACTCGTTCATAACAGAAAGATTGAAGAGTAGAATAAACGTCCCATCAAAAAGTTTGCACGTCCAAGTTTCCGGGATAAACCGTACGCTATCAGCGCAGGTGAAAGAGTCATCCTCCATTCAGCTGGACTCCTTAACCGACCCCTTAGTAAGCATTGACACAGTGGTCTTTGTCCTACCGCAATTAACAGGTGATCTTCCGACTTGCCAAGTGAGCGCTATGACTCGGCAAGAATTCCCTGATCTAATATTGGCGGATAAGAGGTTCTTCATTAATGAACCAGTCGATCTCATCCTAGGAGGCGACATTTATCCCCAAATTATACTAAACGGTATACGGAAAAAGGTATTAAACACGCTTCTCGCCCAAGAAACCGTATTCTGTTGGATCTTAACCGGACGTGCAGACGCACCTCAACTAACCAATAATCGGGTGTCATTTTTCAACGAAAAATAACCTGGACAAGCAATGTTTAGGCGAGATTCCTAGATTCCTAAGAAAATGTGCGACCCTAATGCCTTTTTAGCGCCCTTCCAATCACTAACACCAAGCCACCCACCTGTGTGTGCATGCATGCATATTTGTGCTTTATCAGCACACATGGACATGCATGTGGGTGTAGATGTGTGGGTTCACCTCCCCTTAAAACCGGAGGATAATTTTCGGGTTCAACGGTTGTCCTCGATTGGACAACCGTCTACTTTTTCAGCCACCATCGACACAACCACATCACGGCCACGCCAGGAATTGTCCGACCATCGTCATCAAGAGTTAGCTCAAGGTAAAATTAATTTTTATTTTTTCTACACAATAAACCGCCATATTATTTATAACGATAATTCTCGTTTGTTTTCTCGTTTCTCTCTAAACCCAATTCCACCGCGGTGCTTTCGAGCCACGGCCGCTCCACGGAAACACCATTGTCCCAATTGTTCATGGTCCTGCCTCCCCGTCTAGAGGAACCAGTCTATACAGTCCACAACACCAACATTTTGTCAACAAAATTATTTATTGGATAAACCACATCAATACCCATAATTGGGTTAAAACTAGAAGCTGGCACACATAAGCACAACTTGAAAATATACTCAATATTTTCATTTGCCACAACCCGCTTCTGCTCAATATATTATACTCGGGCAACCACACACTCTGCCACAAAAAAAATGCCACATTTATAGATCACAATCAACAAATTCGGCCGATCACCACATCAAAGCACGTAAGTTGTATATTTCTTGCCACTTATATTTTTTCTTGTTGCAAACAATTTGTTTAAAAGTGCCGCCCGCGAGTGTAATCAAACATAATTGCGTTAAGTGAATATCTAATAATAGAGATTTTTTTAGTTCAGTTAACTGCTTCATTTTGCTTTGATTTTTAAATTAAATTAAACGTTTCAAAATCCTTGCGACTATCTGGATTATCCCCCCACCAGTGGTAAGGTTTTCTGGACACAACGCAAGGCAAGAAGTAACATAACCTCACTTTCACAGTAAACTCACTTAGCCTTTCGATCTTTAGTTTGTTTTTTGTCTTTTTTTTCACTTTTTTATACGCATGCAGCATTTCAATCGAAGGCTAGTTTATTATTTTTTTATTAAGTTCACTAATTTTATAGCACTTTTCATTTGTTATCACATTTTTTCATTTAATATTCACTTTCGCTCGTTTGATACACTTTATATGTGGTTTTGTTGTGTACTTCTTTATTGCGGCAACACATACACATATTTCCATAAATATATCCCCTTATACGTGTGGGTGGCGAGTAAGCCACAGAGCCCTGTGTTTAAATTTTTGCTTGTGTAGCAAACAAAATATTAGTCAGACAAATTGGCCAAGTCTTCAATATATGAATAAATTTAACAATAAATAAATATAATTGAACTAAAAATACATTAATTGAGTTGATTTGAAATTTTATTGAGTTGGGCTTTTTTGATTTTCCTGGGTAAAATACTGCCTTTACCGTTTCTGTTAAGCATTTATCTTGTACGGTTGAGCATTTCGTGACATATTCACGGCGATATATATCTTGAACAAAGGCCTAACACCTGTGGAGAAATTGTTCCATCTGAACAATTAGACACAAGGTGAGGCAAAAGACATCGTCAAAAAGTGTCCACTCACGAATGAGGATTCGATACAAACAGTAAGCTCGCAACTCCAAATTTTGTTTAATTTGAAAAAGGTAGAGAGTGAGTGTGGTAGCGCGATTAAAACCCTTCAGCGCGAAATAAATAATTGCCTTTCGTCCCTGCGAAGTCATAAAATTTACACTTCGAACTGGGATGCAATTATTAGATATTTATGTTCGACGAAATTGCCGGAAAGTATGCTTGGTCTATGGGAGCAAAGCATAGACCACAAAGTGGAAATATCCAAGTGGGAGGATATGCACAGTGTGGGTTCATACACTCAGAAAAAAAACAAGAATTTTCGTACTTGAATCAAGTACAAATCAAGAATTTTGGTCACAAAAGTAGGGTAATCCCGATAATTCTCATCCGAAGTACTAAATTCTTATTTCAAGAATTTTTTTTCAAGACCGAAAATTCTTCTTTTGAACCCGTTTTTGTCCATATTTAAGAACGTTTCGCTGTTTTCCAAGTACAAATACTTCTTAAAACAAAACTAAAAATTCTCAAGTCAAAATCGTTGGAATCTCAATCTGAATCTTATTTGTTCTTAAATTAAGTCCTTCAATTCTAGAATAAAGAATATTATGTTTTTAAAATAGGAATATTTCGTTCTTATATTGAACACGAAACGGTCTTGAATTGAAATTTATCGAATTTGAAACAAGAAAATTTGATCTTATTTAAAGTAGAATTTTGAATTAAAAGAAGAATATTTATTCTTAAATGAAGTCCTTGAGTTCCTGAAAAGAGAATGTTAAATTCTTAAAATAGGAATAATTCATTCTTGAATTGAATCCCAAATGGTCTTGAAATAAAATACCTTGTAGGAAAAATGAAAACGATGTTTAGTTTTTTAAATTTTTTTATTTACAACTAACTTAGGATTTACATTAATCTTGTGCACGTACACATAAAATACTACATATGTATATACGATTATGCACAAAAAAAGCAGCCAAAATTATTATCATATTTATTTTATTCTTGTATATTTTCGTTTATACTAAAAGAAGCTTTTATGAAAATTATAATAGTTTTTGCAACTATTTTTTTACACACAGATTAGTATCTATTTATACAAATACTTTTATAAATATTTCATTCTAACATATGACTTTCCATTATTTGTAGGATATATATGTAAAGGCGGACTTGTAAACTCTTCAATTGGTTTTAAATACATTTTGTCAATTAAACAACCTATTTCATAGGACCACAAATGGCTTTCAAATGTTTTCACTTCTAATTTTTGACATAGTATAAAAGCATTTTCTTCATGTATAACTAAACATTTAATCTTGTATAATTCAAAGCTTATGAGATTTATAGATAAATAGTAGTTCGATTTATATCGTGTTCCCTTAAAAACAAGGTCATTACAAACATTACATTTTTGTAAATCAATATTCACTAATTCGTTTATTTCATAAGAAAAATCATCTTTGATTAAATTTGACAATCTTGTGGTAGAATAAGTTAAAATTGGTTCAATGAATTAATCATGGTCAATTAAAAATGTGGAAAACTTTAACCCTGCCTTAATTGCTAAAGTATAAGGCGTATTCACTCTTGAGTTTGTGTTAAGGCAGTAAATTTTTGCTTCTTTGTGTTTGGCTTCAAACCTCATTGTCCATAAGTACTTTAATGGACCACATTTTTTAATTGCTGTTGAATAATGAACAAGGAAGTGATGTTTGGGCTTTAGAGAACCAAAAAGTCTTAGATACATGGCATGATGCTTTTCAACTAACAATTGTAAATTCGTCAAGTCAACACTTACATAACTCGGTTTTAAAATTAAATGAATAATATCTAATAAAATTAAAAGTACTTGCCAATATTCATTGTTTAGAGGAATTAAGTCTCCAATCATCAACGGCAAAAAATGTACAAAACAGAATACTTCACTGGCTGTCATTTTTAGGTTAAAAGCTTTTAATCTAGAAAAATCCAAAGGTATGGAACAATTTCCAACCTTCGTTTCTCCAAATTGAAAAAGATTCTTTCTGCCATTAATATCATTCAAGGAAAGAATATTTGAATTAATTAAAGCAAGCAGTACGTTACAAACATCGTAAACACATACTCCTTCGTACAAATCATGCATGATATCGAAGCAAAAATTATCCATTACATTGAAATTGACCAATTTATTAAATACACAAACATTTTTCAATCCCGTTTCTTGAAAATTATTTTCCAATAAATCATTTTCATAACTATTTTCATTTCGTAAAAACTCAATAATTTCACCAGCATCATTTTGCATTTGTTCTCTAGCTCTTGAACAGGCACGACAATATCTTTTTGCATTGAAAGATTGTACGAACCCCATTATACTGTTGACAGCCAAGTTGTCACCTACCACTAATCCCAAAACAAAATGAACTTTTGTTATTTCGTTTCCTATGCTAATGTCTATTCCATCTTCTAAGCGCTTTAGCTCTTCCACCAAGTGATGAAAGGAGCGTTCATTCCCATACAATTTTAAATGTGAACTTAAAATAAATGCAACTGGAAAAATGTATTGAAGCTGGGATAGGAGATATTGCGGCATTGAAGGGAAATTTATATAGCAGCCACAAATTGACAATGTGTGACTTCCAAGTGGGTTATTGACTTGAAAATCGTCAAAGTATATGACAAATGGAATAACTATGGCATTACGAAATTTTTGAATTTTATGCTTAAAAATACCTGCATTTGTATAATTGCATATACTGCTTTGCAGTAGATACGCTTGGGTATTTTTTATTGTTTTATCTAAAATTGTTGGAATTTGAACAATTGATTTAAAAATGAAATCTAACGGGAGAATACATATATCATAGGATTTGACACCTAAAGTGGGGTTGCCTTGTGAGATTATTGTAGATATTTTTTTATCAATTGAAAACAACTCAGGATGTTCCGTTCGAAAAATACGGTTTGAAATCGATGGAAGGTCAACATAATTTCAGAAACTATAAAGATGTTATTAAATTCGATGTCTGAAATGGTAATATAGAAAACAGCGAGTGTTGCGTATCAATGTGTGGTCGGTGCTACGATAATTTAACGAACCTTAGAACGATGATGTTGGAATATTACGAAAAAAATTCGATTCAAGAAGTCATTTACAAAAAATGGAACACAACACTCAGATGTAATCTCGAAACCATTTCCTCTACTACAAACACATTTGTTGACGATTTTGTACAACACATCAATAAGCTGGTGTCACATCATTTCCCGATTCGTAAGTGAAAGAAAAATGGCACTGCTGCCAAGAGAACTGCTAATTCAAATGGATTTCAAATGGATTTCGGAATAATAATCAAGCCACGATACGTCCGTTCGTTATTTATTACAAAGATAACGATAATTTAATTAATAGAACCTTTGCCATAATATCCGATTGTAATATCCATGAGAGCATAGCAGTTCATCTATATATTTCAAAAATGATTAATTTTGTTAAGACTAATATAAGCAATTCAATTACGAAAGTTATCTACGTGTCAGATGGTGCAGGAGCACAGTACAAAAACAAGTACAACTTAATTAACTTGTGTCATCATAAAATTGATTTCGAAATATTCGCTGAGTGGCACTTTTACGCAACCACCGATGGAAAATCTGCATGTGATGGTATAGGTGGGGCATTAAAAAGAGGCGCTCGGAATTATAGCATGGCAAATAAAAACCAAATTCAAACGGCGAAATACCTTTATCATTAGGCTTCACAAACGTATAACACCTCCATAGAAGTTGCTTACGCAGACGCTGATGAATACAACAAAACAAAAGAAGAGCTACTTTCAAGATACAAAAATTCCAAAACTATTACAGGAACTCAAAGCTTCCATTCTTTTGTACCTTTAGATGAAACATCACTAAAAGTAAGCAAATATTCCGAAAGTCAGCAGTATGAGTTGCGCAAAGTTGTATATTAAATCTAAATAAATAAAAATAAAAAATTAACTTTATCAAGTGTACGTCAATTTATTGTGCGTGTCTGAAAAATTTGATAATACGATTCTTGTTCGAATCTATTAGAATGCTTAGTCATATTATCTGTATCTGTATAACTTCCAAATAATATCAAAATAAAAAAAAGTTAACGGCACAAAGACTAAAATGTACGACAGTAGAAACGCGATCACCAGCAAAGAAAAAGCAGACAACCATTAATATTGCCTACAATTGTCTATCTATTCGCGTACATACATGAAAAAAAATGTGTCTCAAAGAATGATCCGGCCGCCACAGCGTTTAAGACACATTCCAGGTAAATTGCGCTGCTACCGAAACGATACAGAATTTCCGGCAGCGCTAATAAATGCTTACCAACCACGTCCATTGTCCAAGCGCCGGCAGGCGATCCTCCATGGTTGCATCGCCTTTACCCTTTATGCATCTGAAAAAGAAAAAAAATTTGGTTAAATACATTTTAAAAACAAAAATATGCAATATTACTTACCTTGAAGAATAACTACCCCACGCATGCCGGAAACAAGAAAATCATCAATTGTTCCAATTAAATGAATTTTTTTCGTTTCTTTCTCACGATTTTGCAGATCGTGAGTACGCACATATAGGTATGTGTGCAAAAAATTCAACCATCACGCCATGCGAGTTCTGATTCACTCGCAAAGTTATGCGAGTATATCTACTCGTATATGTATATATGCATAATTTTACCACCACGCTAGTGATACTATATTTTGGTCAACAAGTACCGAAATCCCGAAGTGTCAAAATCGGTACCACTCAGTGCGGGGTAAATAGGGTGACGAAATCTACATTCGTACCGGATCGGAGAAGATGCCGCTTATATTAAAATGCAAAGGAAACTTTTCACGCTAAGGAACAGTTTTTTTTTTGTTAACTATTTTTTCTCGGGTTTTGTTTGTTTTCGGAGGGGCAGGACTGTTTGCCCACCAAAACAACAAATAATCCCACCACTTACACACTGTCTACCCGGCTCGGTACCGAAAAAGCGCAAATGTCGCTGTGTGCACGGCACTAACACCACTTATGACGGCGGCCAGGCAAGTGAGAATGAGAAATAAATATCTGCATGAGGGCCAGCTGCGAAAAGAAATACAAGG
Organism: Merzomyia westermanni; assembly: GCA_949987695.1. Taxonomy (NCBI): domain Eukaryota; kingdom Metazoa; phylum Arthropoda; class Insecta; order Diptera; family Tephritidae; genus Merzomyia; species Merzomyia westermanni. The sequence goes on along the minus strand of OX465292.1, from coordinate 130,172,085 downwards.
TGATCAACGCCTTTAACATGAAAGTTTTTCTTAGCGCAAGCACCGTGTCGCTACCGTGCCGTGCCGGAAAAAATTAACTAGTTCCCATATACTAATAATATGCATTGTAATTATAAAATTTCACCGTAGATAATATTTGTTTCAAAGCTGTTCTGTTATATGAACACTCTTAGTATAAGACTAATAGAGGGCTCCTATAAGCCTTTCGGACTTGGAACAATTGTATCGACGTTGGGTTTCGTCTACCTGAACACACCAATCATCTACTGGCCCTGAAATACTAGTTTGTATAGTACAGAAATAAACTAGTAGTATACTGGTCGTAAAATACCAGTATCATACTAGTCCAAATGTGGGCCAAAACCTCTAATAATAATACTGCAATAGGCCATATCATACATTGTCCCCATTTGTGCCAGTCCCATTACGAAGAAATTACGTTTATCAACTACAGGGATATTTTAGTCCCTTTGTATCTCCTCAGCCAATCGTTGCAGCCGTTCTAATCGTTCTAGCTCTTGTAAAATCAATTCGCGATCCGATAGAGCAGACTGCATTCCATACCAATCCTTTTCAATAGCTTCAAGGCGAAAATCTGATTCAACGTCAATGTCGAAAAGTCGTTCCATCGTTCCAATTCATTATACATTTGGATAACTTTTTGTTGTTTTATCTTTCGTCTTATTATTCAAGTATTTCCTGCTAATAAAATACAAACAGCGATTAAAACTAACGTCTTGCAGAGAATGTCAATGATATAGAGAAGGTCCATGAACGAATTTCGTGTGAAGCACTAGACCATCAATTCGCTTGTAGGGAATTCACCATGGCATTTTTGTTAACAACAGATAGCAGAATTGTTGTGCTTACATAGGGAACTAGCACAAGCAACATAATTCTTGTGCTAACATAGGGGATTGTTCGGCCGGGGTGCGTCTCTAACCGGCAGTGGGTGGGCACACCGAGGTCGATCTCGGACAGGAGTAGTGGGAGAGAAAGAAAACGAAACAAATTTCTCGTTATAATCTGGTTTAATTCGGTATATGGTTAATAACATGGAGTGTAGAAATTACCTTTCCTAATGCTGTGACGGCTCGGAATCGCTGGCTGATGTTGACGGGTTGACTGCTGGATCAAGGAGAAGCCCGCATGTCGTAGGGGACCGTTCACCGGGAACAAAAGCTCCGGTTTTTTTGGAGGGGAAAACACACTCACACTGTGGCACCGACGTGTATGTGCAAAGCGCTTACAAACTGCACACATATGCGTGCGTCTAAGTGTGTGTGCAATTATTCGCGACTGGAATGAATACGGACCTTACATTAGGGTGGTCCGAAACCTTTGAAGATTTAGGCATCGGGCCTAAACATGCCGGCCCCTTTGCGACCCGCAACAACTTAAGAATCAGCCATGGATTCCTGACCGCCATGCGTGCGGAAACAACTTAAAACTAGATTTAAAACTATAAGATATAAGCGCCGGTAAGTGCGTCGAATTACGCGTGGTCTGGTCGTCCGCCACTCCGTATTGGTTACGCCACCTAGAGCTAAACGTGGGGTGAGAAGAAGTGGATAAGCGAAAGTGTTCATATTTCTTGCCATTTTATTATAATTTTCAGAATATTCTTATTTAAGCGTGATCTTATACTAGGGTGTAAATATGAAAAAGAAGTCATATCAATATGTCGCTTGGTGTCGACCTAAATTGCTCTAGGCCTTAGTGGTGCCCGAGAGAACCCAACCGAATATGGTACTCTGAGCCAACAAAGGGCCAAAGGTGCTGGGGAGGATTCCGGGCATTATGATGTCCGCGTAGACGGCGGTACCTAGGATGAGGCGAATTGGCGCCGACGCATAAAATTTTGGATCAGCCAGCCGAATGTGTGCGTATGGCACCGCAATGGTTGAGTCGACGCTGTTGCTGGGTGCCAACCGATAGAAGTTGGGCGCCACGGTGGCATGCGTCGATACTGTTTTTGTTTGCCCGTGCTTCCCTCGGATGCAGAGCAGGCATCCCTTCCGGCCGTTGACGTTGCTGACGGGTAAGTGCAACTCCGCGACGAGGTCCTCGGCGATAATGGTAGTGGGCGAGCAGACGTCAATCAGGGCGCGTACGGAGTGCAGGTGGCCTCCGGTTTCCACGATAATCATCGCTGTCGGGGTGATCCCTACCATAGGGTTGAATGCCATAATGTGGTTCGCTTGATGTGACAAGAGTCCTGTTCTAAATGACAGTGGCTTCTGCGTTAGAGGCTTCAGTTGGCGGTCCGGTTCGCGGCTTACCTCCTGTCGTAGTTGTCGTCGTGGCAGGCGAAGAGGCCTTGTCTCCGCTCTACGCTCGTTCAGGCGTCGCTGTTGTCGGTGGTTAGTTGCAGTCGGTGCCGTTCATGTTGCAATAGGGGTCGGAACGTCCGTCTGTCCGAGGGTCGGGTAGTGGCCGGGCGGAGAGGCCGCGTCTCCGCTCCGGACTCCTGTTCAATTGATTCGTTCATTGCTGGACGAAGAGACCTAGTCTCCGTTTCAGCGTCGGAGGCGTACAGCGAAATCGCGTCGTCGGGGTTGTCTTGGAGCTCCTCTTCTTCCTCTTGCACCTGCTGGCTCCATGGCTTGCTGCGGGCTTCACGGAGCAGTTGTTCCTCCTCGTCGACGTCCCTCATGTGGAGCGTTGTGTGGTGTTTTTCGCCGCACCGTCGGCATCTTCCGTCGCTGGTGCACGCTGCCGTTTGGTGGTTCATGGCCAAGCAGTTGCCGCAAAAGCGTCCTAGCAGCGCTTCATAAAGACGCTGTTCCGGGGTTTTGGCCCGATAGACCGGGCATAACCGGATCGGGTGCTGTTTGGAGCACAGCCGACACTCGATGGTGTAGCGCGCGGCGTTAGAGGCTGCACTCCGTTGGATGGCGGCGAAACGACCCATGTTTACCTAAAAGACGGGACATTTGTTGAATATGGTGAAGTGCGGGTCTTTGTGCGAGTGGGGTGGCGAGATGGAGATCACAGTGTTTGGTTGGGTGGATTACGCTTCAACTGACATTTTATGTATTTGACGCAACATCTTGGGGCGCGTCTTGGGAACTTGGAGACTATGACGGTATTCAATGGTTGCTAGATGGCGCTAAATTCGGTACTGGAACCCACCAAAATTTAGTTGAATTTATTCAATATACTCCCCCACCACGAAAAACCATGATTTCAGAGAATGGTGAAAAATGTGGTTTGCGAACGAACTATTGCAATTATTCGACTCAGCTCATTGAACGAACGACCAGCTTCGTTCAAAAATTTTCAACCTAGTTCAGTAAATGGCAACTTTGGTGTGAAACCCCGCTTATTTTGTTCACCCTTCTTATGATCCATGCGTACCACAAAACCTGACAAACAGGACCAAAAGTGTATTGAACGGCTAAACGAACTGGACGAAGTCGCCCAACGATAGCCAAAAATACTTATCCTTTATACTGAAGTTGCTTGTAACCGGTTGTATTGACCCGTGTTCTTTAACGTGAAATCACTATCCAATTATCGGTCGCATGTGATTAATGTGAACACCGCCTAGTTTTGTCACTAGTTGTCACTAGTATTTTCATTGATTAGGCATAGTGAAAAATACTGAGGAAGAGAATCGAACAATTCATTCGCCATTTTTTCTAACATTCCGAAACACGCGGCGGTAGTAAAGTTGTAAGCAGAACACCAAATATTTGGTAATTACGTGCGTAAATTTCAGGCTTTAATTGCTATTAAAAAGTCCAATCGGCAAATATGTAATGCTATGACAATTTGCAGTTCGTATTGGATGGAAATAGCTAATAGTTTAGTGCTTTTTTTGGTTTTGATATTCCAGACGAAGATTCAAGTGCGTGCGTGACACGACGTGGAATTTTTAAGTTCCTTCTTATTTTTTTGGAATTATTTTTGCCAACGAGGGCAGAACTTAAGTAAAAAAGTACCTGATACTGAATACACGAAGGAGTTCTGTGGCCAATTTTTGGCCGGAGGGACATCATCAAAAGCCGCGTGCTCCGAGCACACAGATCCTATTGGAAAAAGTCATTGGCAGGGGGGGAAGGTACACTTATGTGCATAGATAATAGCTGTAGAACTAAGCGTACCAGCTATATACTTGTGAATGAGTGGAAATATCATCTTGAACAGTTAGTTAAACAACAAACAAAACTACATACATACAACGAAGGTAGTGACCTATTGTACGGCTGACAACGTGGAGCGTCATTTTTCTTAAGGTTTTATAATTTGGGTATGTCAGTTAATCCACAATCGTCCTTATCACAAATTTGGCACGGTGCATTTGATAATGCACTAGGTGCTGCTATGACAGATAAAGGCCACCCTCAACAGCACAATACATTTCAAGGTGACAATTTTTCTAATATTTCTTCAATTACTATGAACGGGAGTAACAACAATCACAACTTTCCTTCATTTGGAGGCATTGGAAGGAGTAGCGAAGCGACAAACGGTGCACGCAATAATGATGTTGATTTTAATTAGTTCATTATGCAGCATAATTTATTGGGCAATAGTAATACATTTGGTTTGAACGGTGGTGGTGGCGTCGTAGGTGACATTATGATTGGCAACGACAATGGTAACATTGGTGCAGTCGGTGGGGCTGGTGCCATTGGAAACGCCTCAACAAATGCAGCTGCCACTCAAGCTAACGTCAACGGCCATGGAAGTGTCAATAGTTAGTTGTCCTAACAAATTGTTAGCAAATTGCGAGTTGGTAAATTTGAAATGACGTTTATCATAAACTTTAGCAGCGCAGGTGAGTATGGATGATTTTCTTTCAAGTGTATATAATGAACTTCCGGTTCCCAAGTCGTGTGGCCACACTCTTTGCAAACGTACATCTTAGCCCTACGCTCTTTGTAAGCGTATTGATGCTGTACACTGTGCACTTTAAGGCAGTGTGATTCTAGAGAACAACGCTGAGTGAAACTCTTTTCGCAAAGATTACATTTGTATGGTCGGACACCAGTATGTGTTCGTGTATGACGTTTTAAATCAAAGGCATCGTTAAAACCTGTGCCACAAAATGTACAAAGATAGCGTTTAATTTCTGGATGACATTTCATATGCCGGTTTAGAAGACGTTGCAAAGAAAAGCTTTTAGGCAAATGCGACGAACAAATTTTGAACCATCACCAGAACAACCTCCGCTTTCGGTACTGATATTTCCACTCTTTTTTAGATCATCCACACAATCGATGCTACGTATACGATGATGACCAGAATGAGTGTTTTCTACAGCAAGTGGATTTTTTTATGCCAAGGCCACCATTTACAACTTCCAGTTGTACTTCTGGTGGTAGACCCAACCTCTGCTGTAGCACTTTGCTTTCGTGCAGCATTGCAACAGTCGGCGATGGTGGAAAAATGTTGTTGCTGCCGCAGCAACACTACGCAGTGACGCAGTTGCCACAATCGACGAAGACCCACAAGAGGAACTTGGACTAAATTTTGTATAACCCATACCGCGAGAATTTGCATTGGAACTGCCGGTCGAATGTGTTGGACTTACGCTTTGTATCAGTAGCTTGGTGTCGAGCATGGCAGTATTTGTATCTAGTAATCCTGATGTTGATGTGCCTGACTTGCAGCTGATGACATGCCATGGTGAGTTGAAAGATGTATTGCATTGGGTGAGGGTAGAGCTAGATTACTATTGTCGTTGTTGTGATGATGGTGCTGCATATGGTGAGATTGCCCAATATGATGTTGTTGTTGTTAACAGTGCTTCGCCCTGCCCCAGATTGGACAGGGTTACACTGAAACAACAGCCCTTGGCCGGGTGAGAAAAAAAAACCCGGGTCATTCCGATGCGGTAGAACCGGCTGTTGTGGGAAAGCTGATTTGGGTATTCTCTTGCAATTGTTGCAGACTGAATTTCGTTTGATCATTAAATTGTAAGGGTACAGCCATTTGGAAAGTGCTTGCTTGTAGCGTATATCGATTTCGGAAACAATTTTGTAACCAACTCGCCTTTACACAAATTATAAGGCCAATTTAGCTTTCGGCCTGAGTGGCGATTAGAATGTAATTCATTAAATTACTGTTCCAGCTCGGAGGGTAGTAAGAATGTGGTGCTCTGATTGAAGGGCCATGATCTCGATGACAGGACTTCAATGCTAAAATCGATTTCTTGTGGTATTCTTGCATTCGCCAAATGTTATTTGAAGCTCAAATGCAAATTCTTAGAAAGACCAATATCCTGGAACATGCGTTGTAATTTGATTGTATATTCATAACCGCAAGTTTGTTTCAATTTGGAAATCATGACTGCCTCGGCATTATCTGAAGCAGAGGTATGATATACCAGACGTTTGGCAAGCATTTTCGAATAGAATTTCAGAAATTTCTCAATGACAATAAGAATGATGATTTAAAACGAATTTATAGTTTAGTTGCATGAAATACAAATCTGATTATTTGAATTGCTATATTGGTAGATTGAAATGGGGTATATATTTGAGGGGGGTACCCTCTGTTACTGGCTGGCCGTAGCAGATGGGTTCGCCCATCTTGGGGTTAGATACCAACTTGGCCGCCGGGTTTTACCAAGGCGTTCCTCACGCACGCACCTCCGCCACGCATGACCTCATCTCCGAGCTTCGGTTAGGACCCTTCCCCCATGGGAAACTCTGGATGGGCCCGGGGAGGTGTAGTTGATAAGAAGTGTTAGTTTTAAGAGCTATGAAAAATCCTTCCAAGGAGACTCACGATGAGCCTTGGGAGTGTAATAATAGAATAGTGTTAGTTGTAAGTCGAATCTTCCAGGGAGACTCACGATGAGCCTTGGGAGTGCAATAATAGAAAAGTGTTAGTTTTAAGAGATTTGAAAAATCCTTCCAAGGAGACTCACGATGAGCCTTGGGAGTGCAATAATAGAAAAGTGTTAGTTTTAAGAGATTTGAAAAATCCTTCCAAGGAGACTCACGATGAGCCTTGGGAGTGTAATAATACAAAATGGTTACAACAAAAAATATGTTCGGATTCGGGGTGTAAGCCTCTTTTTTGTTAGCTTTGAAGCGCGGAGGGAAGGTCATGCTGTCAGAGATGTGGGTGCTGTAGGTATCTTTTGGGGAATTCTTCAAATCTAAAGAGGGGGGGAGAGCAGAGAGGGCGAAGATGAGACTGCTGGCCTAACACCATCTGTTTCTTCTGCGGGTATCAGGATCAGTTTGACCAGCGATCTTCTGACCTGCCCCTTTTCAGTCATGATGTCAACGACACGTACTCGGTCATCTTCGCCGGGGTGAACGTTGACTACTCTACCCATCCTCCATTCATTGGGGGCTAAATTATCTTCTTTGAGGATGACCAAATCTCCCACCTTTATATTTTGTTTGGAATGCTTCCATTTTACTCTTTTTTGAAGTTCGGATAGATATTCCACCTTCCAACGATGGCAGAAGGTATGGTGCAGTGCCTTGAGTTTCTGCCACCTGTTGATCATGGAGGCCGGACTCTCACTCACATCCGGTTCTGGTGGAGCCATGAGATGGCCTCCGGTGAGGAAATGACCTGGCGTTAGTGGCTCCAGGTCAGTGGGCTCGTTAGAGGATGGACTGAGTGGTCGTGAATTTAGGCACGCCTCAATCCTGCACAGAAGGGTGTGGAACTCTTCAAAGGGGAATTTGTGGGATAAGGCCACCTTTTTAAAATGGCTCTTGAAGCTTTTTACACCCGCTTCCCACAGCCCTCCCATGTGTGGGGCGGCGGCAGGAATGAAATGCCACGTCATTGCTTGGTGGCTATACTTTGATACCGTTGTCTCTCGGGCGTCTGCGAGAAAGGCCTTAAATTCTGACCGTAAAGATCGCGAAGCTCCGACAAAGTTCGTGCCATTGCCGGAGTACATTCTTTGGCGGCATCCTCGTCTAGCGATGAATCGTGAAAAAGCGGCCAAGAAAGAGGGGGTAGTCAGATCGCTAGTCGCTTCAAGATGGATCGCTTTGGTGGTAAAACACACAAAAAGGCAAACGTAGCCTTTTGAAATTCGGCAGCCCCTACCACGATAGTTCTTGATCTCGAAAGGTCCTGCAAAATCAACTCCTGTATTCGTAAACGCACGGCTGAAGGTAGTGCGTTCACGGGGAAGGTTGCCCATAAGTTGGGTCTGTGCTCGTTTCCGATAAATGGTGCAAACTTTGCAATTATGTATGACGGCCCTTACCATGTTTTTTACGTTCGGGATCCAATATTGGGTGCGGAGCAGACGCAGCATAAGCTGATTTTCCCCGTGCAGTGTTATCTTGTGAATCAAGAGAACTAAAAGACGTGAAAGCCTGCAGTTATAAGGGAGGATAATGGGATGTTTTTCACTATATGCTAAGTCCTGAGAGGCCCCCAGACGTCCACCCGCCCTAATAAGATCATCTTTGTCTATGAAGGGGTTCAATGAAAGTATTTCGCTCTTTCCATCAATGGGTTTCCCCTCTCTTAACTGTTTACGTTCTTCGCCATAATTCCGACTTTGACATACCTTTACCAAGAGTTTAGTCGCTGCCTTAATTTCCTCGGATGAGATGGCCAACGACTTAGCTTGGAATGCATCTTTGTTTGTTGGGTGTGTTCTTCGATAGAATCGCATGACGTACGATACCACTCTTAAGGCCCTTGGTAAATCTGAGAATCGGTCGAGAATATTCGTCACGAATTGGGTCACGCTAGTTGCGTACGATTGGGCTCTCTTTTCCTCTACTGCTGTGTGGTAATCAGATTCTTGTATTGGCCATTGGGGTTTGTCTTCTTGCAGCCAAGAAGGCCCCTGCCACCACAAGGAATTTTCCACCAACTCAGATGCAGGTAATCCTCGGCTTCCAAGATCTGCCGGGTTCGAGATTCCGAATTTACGTGTAGCCAATCCGTGTTTCCGACCGTGTCGATGATCCTCGTGACTCTATGTGCCACGAACGTTGACCAGGAACAGGGAGGCTTCCTGATCCATGCGAGCACGATTGTTGAGTCCGTCCATAGATGTTGTTTCACGCGTCCTAACCTGATACTCCGATTAATTGATTCCATCATTTCGGCCAACAGTACTGCTCCGCAGAGCTCTAATCGGGGGAGTGAGATGGTTTTCAGTGGAGCAACTCGCGTTTTCGCAAGTAGAAGGTTGACGTTGACTTGATTTTCACTTTTGACACGCATATAGACCGCCGCGGCATAGGCCTTCTCTGATGCGTCACAAAACCCATGGAGTTCGATGTCGTCTTCTGGTGAATAGTAGACCCATCGGGGTATCCTGATGTTGTCGATTGCATGATAGTGTAGGGTGAAGTCTTTCCATCGTTCCAACGTGTGGTGCGAGACTAGTTCATGCCAGTGGGTACCTTCTAACCAGATACTCTGCATCAGTATCTTCGCCACTATGACCAATGGTGCGAGCCATCCTAGAGGGTCAAAAAGTTTGGCAATGGCGGATAGTATCGCCCTTTTTGTAGTGTTGTCGCAAGTTTCCAGCGTACCTGCTTTGAAATAAAATAGGTCCGAGTGAGCGTTCCAGCGTATTCCCAACGCTTTCACTGTGCTGGTATCTTCAAATGCCAGAAAATCCTCGCTGAGCAGATCCGTTTTCGGGATGTCTTTGAGAATCTCCTCCGCATTAGCTGTCCATTTTCGAAGTGGAAATCCCGCTGAGTGTAAGACCTGGCGAATTTCATCCCTCGCCGCCATGGTTGACTGAATAGTGTGCCCTCCAGATAGTACGTCGTCTACGTACATGCATTCCCGCAGTATGGTAGCTGCAGTTGGATGGGTACTCTCGACATCTTTCGCCAGTTGCAAAAGCGTTCTGATCGCGAGATACGGAGCACAATTCACCCCGAACGTGACGGTCTTTAACTCGAACAGGCTAATGGGTTTGTTGGGAGATGTTCGATAAACAATTCTTTGATATTTGGTATGATCGTCATTCATCCAAATTTGCCTATACATTTTCTCGATGTCGCTATTGAACACGAATCTGTATAACCTCCAACGTAAAATCAGTATGGGCAAGTCTGATTGGAGTACAGGGCCGGGGTGGAGCATGTCATTCAGGCTGATGCCATTGGCAGTAGGACTGGAGGCATTGAAGACGACGCGCACTTTAGTTGTGGTACTTTCTGCCTTTATTACGGCGTGATGGGGAAGGAAATAATTTTAAGACTCGTCGGCTGACACGTTGCTTTTAATCTTTCGCATGTGCCCGAGTGTTTCATACTCGGATAGTACCCTGGTATATTCTTTTCCTAGCTCTGGGCTTTTCGTGAATCGTGTCTCATTCCGAAAGAACTGAGAGCACGCGCGTTTAAGGGATCCTCCTAACTTGAGATTTTCAGGGTAATCTTTTCGAAAAGGTAATGACACTATATATCTGCCATCCGCTGCCTTTTTTGTAGTTTCCCTATATAACTTCTCACAGAATTTTTCATCTTCCGTTGGATATTTGTTCTTGGGTAGGTTTTCCACTTCCCAGAAAGCAGTTAGTTGCTTGTCCAAAGCAACTTCGCTGTAAAATGAAACGAGGTTGTTGGTTGGATTTTGTGTTTGGGTGCGACCAGTCAGTATCCAACCGAATACTGTTTCCTGGGCCAGAAGTGTGTTTAGCACATTCTTTCGAAGACCGCTGAGTATTATTTGGGGGTATATGTCTCCGCCAATTATTAGGTCGACGTCTTCGTTGGCGTAAACCCTCTTGTCTGCTAGGACCAGATCGGGAAAGGCCTGCATAACCATTGAGCTGATATGGCAAAACGGTAACTTTCCAGTTAGTTTTGATAAAATCAGGACCGTCGTCGTCAGGCGGAAACAGGGATCAACAGGTGAACGTAGTTCAATGTCTGACGCCTCCTTGACTTGAGCGGTCACTGCGTCTGCGATGCCTGATACTTGGGCATGCATTTTCCTCGCCGGTATATTGGTTCTGCGTTTTAGTCTTTCAGTCATAAAGGAGCATTCAGACCCAGAGTCAATTAGTGCCCGCGCAGAGAAATTTTCACCATTGTGGTGTATGTATATATGGGCGGTCCCCAGTAACACGCCTGTATCTGTGTTGACGTGACAGGATGTGAAGTTCTGGTTCCCGATCGAACCAGTTTTGCCCGCGTCCCGTCTGGCAAGTGCCTGGGTGGGTGTAGAAGGAGCATTGTCCGACGGGTCTTTGAACGGGTTGTGCCTTTGAGTCTGCGGCTGCGTATCCGCATGCAGGAGCGAATGGTGACGAGAGTGGCACGTATTGCAGTTGTACGAACTGGTGCACTTCGTCACTGTGTGTCCTGGGGATAGGCAGTTTAGGCAGCCATTTATAGACTTTATAAATTTGATTCTATCCGCTGGGGATAGATCGGAAAAGCGGGGACAGTTGCGTGATCTGTGCTCATTGGCTCTGCACATATTGCAGAGGGCTTTTGGTTGCCGGGACACCTTTGTTTGAAAGGCGCCAAGCCTTTTTGTAGGGGGTTCTATTGTCTGCCGTGTCGCGATTGGCTTTTGTATTTTCGTAGTCGCATTCGCTACAAAACCTGACACTGTTTCCAATGTCTGAAAACGGTTGGACAGGAACTTGTCCATGTCCTCCCACTTAGATATATCCATTTTTTGGTCGATACTTTGTTCCCATAGTGCCAAAGTACTTTCTGGCAGCTTCGTCGAGCATAGATATGTGAGAATTGCGTCCCAGTTTGAGGTGTCAATTCGGTGACTTCTCAGGGACGACAGGCAGTTATTAATATCGCTCTGTAACTTTTTGATAGAGCTGCCACACTCATTGTCCACCTTTTTCAAATTGAATAAAGTTTGCAACTGTGTGTTAACCAAGATACGCTTATTATCATATCTTTCACACAAGTTCTTCCAGGCCATCTCGAAGCCTTCGTTGGTGAGTGGGCATTTCTTTACTATGTCCCTCGCCTCCCCCTGCGTCTTGTTGTTCAGGTGGAACAACTTCTCAACCGGGGTCAGACGCTTGTTGAGAATATAAATTGCCGTGAACATGTCACGAAACGTTGGCCAGGATAAATAGTCGCCTTTGAATACTTCAGTATCACAAGGTGGGAGGCGGATACTGTGCTCCAGCGCGGTTTCGTCTGACTCACCTTTTTCTGGCTTTTTAAACTTTTCTGCCTCGGCAGCAATTGTGGACATGCATCGCATGTATGCTGAAAAACACGTCTTATGTTTCTTCTTTATTGCCAAGACATCATTAGGGGACAGGTCTTCCGAGCCCATGTGAGAGTCGTAAACTGCTTTGGCCTTCTTCCACAGTGACCTTAATTCCTCTTGCTGTATAGCAAGGGTGTGGTTATTGTGGTCTTCTGGTAGAATGCTGTTATATTCAGACTCAAATTCTGAAATGGCCTCAGCGGAACGTATATACGATTCCATTGCGAATTAAAATGGAATATTCTCCCGAAATTAATTTAATAAAAAACTACCAAGCCAAAAATCTACAATTTCCCGTCACAAATTTCCCCAAGGGTACTTATGTAAAACAATAACGCTTTTGCAGTAATTCTTTATTTTGTTCTGCCTTAGTTTGCAGCTGATTTGTATGGCGTGCACCAAAATGTATAACCAAAAAGGTAACTCAACTCGCCACCTGCACAATATCAACAGTGCTTTATTTATGTTATGTTTTATCGTGACCGCGCGGTGTGTATTTTTTCGAAAAGTGTATATTTTTGTAAAACAAGTGCAAATCGAATCACAAACGTTTCTTTGCCTTCACGATCGCGTGTTTAGTGGCAAAAATATAATTTTTTATAAGAAATGTAAATTGAAAACAATTTCTTTACCAGTGAAGTGAATTTTAATGTTATGAAAGTGAGGTTATGTCCTCTTTGCCTTACGATCTACTGTTTGGATGGCCAAACTCGCTGGTCACAAGGGCGGCTTAAATTTGTTTGGAAATGAAAACTTCCCTGGCATTGGGTTTTCACTTTGCACGTTTTTATTTTATTTTATTTTTTAAAAATTACACTTTTCGCGATTGCTACCGTATGTGCGCGGTCAAAAAGTTATTATAACCAAAAAAAACAAAAGTGGCAAGAAAATATGAAACACTTACTTAAGCTCGCTGCAAGCTGTAGATATGGTGTTGGTGTTGATTGTTGTTGTTTGGCGTTTTTAATGTGGCAAGGTTCCCCAAGTTTGTTGCAGAAATATCACGATAAATATGGTTTTTAAATTGAATGAAGGCTCTCCTTGTTTTTAGTAGTGGACTGTAATTGATAATAAACGCTGGTTCAGGCTTGGCGAGTAAGGACCATGTTCGGCCGGGGTGCGTCTCTAACCGGCAGTGGGTGGGCACACCGAGGTCGATCTCGGACAGGAGTAGTGGGAGAGAAAGAAAACGAAACAAACTTCTCGTTATAATCTGGTTTAATTCGGTATATGGTTAATAACATGGAGTGTAGAAATTACCTTTCCTAATGCTGTGACGGCTCGGAATCGCTGGCTGATGTTGACGGGTTGACTGCTGGATCAAGAAGAAGCCTGCATGTCGTAGGGGACCGTTCACCGGGAACAAAAGCTCCGGTTTTTTTGGAGGGGAAAACACACTCACACTGTGGCACCGACGTGTATGTGCAAAGCGCTTACAAACTGCACACATATGCGTGCGTCTAAGTGTGCGTGCAATTATTCGCGACTGGAATGAATACGGACCTTACATTAGGGTGGTCCGAAACCTTTGAAGATTTAGGCATCGGGCCTAAACAGGGATGGTTACAGACGACAGCAGAAGGCAGAATTATGGTTCATTATGTATATTTTATTATAATTATACAGTGAAATTCCTCATAACCGGACACTCACGTTCGCAGTGTTTTTGTCCGGTTATGGGAGATGTCCGCTTATAGGGGATGAGGTCAAAAAATATATACTACACATATAAAATTCATTGTAGTTTATTTAAGAAATTTTTCGAAGTAAAGAATATTTAAATACTTTAGTATTACATATACATACATAAATATATCAATTAAATACATTGTACAAGTCTTTACATTTCAATATCGACTAGTTTGATTGAAAAAATTGTGTGATGCTTGTTTGTTTTAACATTGATTCCTTTAATTTAAAATTTTCATTTTCAAAGTGACTCTCGATATTTTTAACCTGCTGAAAAGCTATATAGTAATTTTTTGCATATTGTTTCAAGCGCGCAACAAGTTTTAAAGCCTCATCATATGATGTTATGGAGTCACTTATTTCTTCTGAAGGTTCATCTTCTGAATCACTTAATTCCATAGTATCATCTGGTTGGTCAAATTGAATTTCTATATTGTTGTCCTCAGTGAAAACATTTTGATCTATTTGGAGAAAACCTTCGCAATCATTTGCCAAATCTAGTCCTTCCTGAAGCCTAGCATAGACTGCCTGTGGAATGTCATCTTCGGGATCAAAATCTAAAGTTTCTAAAAATCCTGCTTTACGGATTTCGGATTGTTGAGGCTTCCACTTTATCCCAAGATGATTTGATGAAATACACAGCTTCCAGTACATTAATCGATTTTGAGAGCTCTGAGGCTGAACTTGTATCGCCAATTTTAGTTACCAAGTGTTTTAAAACTATGCTTTTATACAAAGTTTTAAAATTTTGGATTATACCTTGATCAAGGGGTTGGCTAACTGCCGTTGTATTTGGTGGCAAGAAACAAATTTTTATGTTGGTCAAGTCTAATTCCTTTGGATGAGAAGCCGCGTTATCTAGAAACAAGATAATTTTTCGATTCTGGGCTTTCATTCTTCGATTAAACTGCTGCAGCCATTCTCTCATCACTTATCGAGTCATCCATGCTTTTTTATTAGACTTCCAATCCACTGGAAGTTTTGCAATTGGAACATGTTTAAAGGATCGAGGACGGGCTGCTTTCCCTATAACCAAAAGCGGCTCCTTATCTCCAGCCATATTAGCACAGAACAAAATTGTGAGTCTTTCCTTTGATAGCTTACCTCCTTCACATTTTTCGGATTTAAGAGCGAGGGTTTTGTCCGGCAAGGCACGAAAGAAAAGCCCACTCTCATCGGCGTTGTAAATGTCTTCAGGCTGGTACCCATTCAACAGAGTTTGCAGCTTTGTCCGAAACTATTCGACATCATCCTGATTCACATCTGCAGCTTCACCAGATATGCATTTGAAGGAAACATTATTCCTTAATCGCCATTTATTTAGCCATCCATCCGAAGCATTAAAATTAGGTACAACAAGAGTTCTTGCAATTTCCATTGCCTTTACTTTCAAAATGGGACCAGAAATCGAAATTTTTTGACTTCTAGCCTTAGCGAAAAAATCAAAACGCATCCTGTCTATTTCCGAGCCGCTTTCTTTAAGTAAACTTCGCTTTTGGTGAATATTAGATCCAGACTCCCATTTAGAACGAATTTTTTCTTAATTTTTATTAATTTCAGCAGCTTGCGTTTTGCCAACATTGAACCTTTTAAAGCAAAAGAAACGTGTACCTACAAGTTAAATTTTGGACTCACCATACTTTGCCTTTTTGCAATTCCACGTACTGATAACTTTTCTTTTTCGAAAACATTAATAATTTCCATTTTCTCTTTAACAGAAAGAAGCTTCTTTTTTGGTGCCATATTATTACGAACTTTGAACGCAGCCACTCGCATGCACTTGACAAACTGAATAGAAAACCACCTTTTACTTGACACGGACGGCTTGAATGTGTGCATACATGTTAAAAGGGGAATCCCCTATTTCATTTTTATAATGAACAACAAAGCTTGCTTGCGATGTTTTTGAATTTTGTCCGTTTATGAGAAATTTTTTCATGGAAATGGCTTGAAATACAGTGTCCGCGTCCGGTTATTAGAGCGTCCGTTTATTAGAATGATATTTGTATGAAAAAATTATTGAAAAACCTGTGTACACAAAATTTGTCCGGTTATTGGAGCTGTCCGGTTATAAGGACTGTCCGTCTTGGGGAATTTCACTGTATTTGAAAATTATGTGCATGTCATATAAATCAATTGGCAATAAATATATGTGTAGGTACATTTATCGTATACAATTTTAATTGGTTTAAAGTTTTTATTTGGGAAATATTTGATACGGTAAGTATAGAAATCGTCTATCCACTTCTGTATTTATATAAAATTTTAATTGGTTTAAAGTCTTTATTTAAGAAATATTTGATACGGTCTATCCACTTCTATATTTATATACTCGTAGGAATGCTTCTACCTTTGCATTGCATGCGTATAAATATATAGAATGCTTCATAAAAAAGCTTTTATATATTTACATAACTTAAAGGTAGGCCAATTCCACCCACATTTAAAGCTTTTAGCAGCAGAATAATTTCTGCTAGCATTTGAGCAGTGAATGTCATCCCCTTATACTTTTACTTTGTTTTAGTTATTTAATACCCCTATACCTCTCCTATAAAACACAACATATTAGCTTTAGTTTGTATCGTAGATGCCAAATTTGGTAAATAACTCAACATATCTTACTAGAAATGAAAAGTGCATTCATCCCACTGCAAGTGCATTATCCTAAAATACAAACTCCTCAAATACACACAAATAGATTCAATAAGTGAAATAAATAATGTACAACCGATGATAAGGTATATCGACATGTAACGACATAGAAAACGTGCAACAAAAAATGTAAATATTATCAATGTAATTACTTACAGTAGTTTCCAATACGAGTATAGCAACACAAATCAATTATTGGCGAGTTTACATTAAATAAAGCCTAAAAGATACATTCCAATTGGTAATAGATTTTTTCTAGATATGTCTAATCTGTTTTTGCCTTCCAAAGAAACTACAAAACTCATCATGAATGGCCCTAGAAATATTTACATTCATACGAGCATTTACGCACGGTTATATGTATAAAAAATTATCATCAAGTAAACATAAATATACACACATAAATATGAACACAAATATTCAAACATACCGACATACATATGTATATGTTTGTCTGCTTGCATACGAATCAATGGCCTACAACAAAAAAATCTATTCCATGCATTTCCTCACATCACCGCGCGTACCCCTCTACATGCATATGCTGTCCGACCAAAATGTATATCCAAGAACAAAAACTATTTCTACACACAAACCTCAGAATCCAACAACAAAACCATTCATTCATAAAAACGTAAAACTTCGTCAAGGAAGCTATGACGAAATGTTGCAACAAAGCATTTTAGCAAACTCAGAAATATGAAATATTAAATTTTTGTCGATTTTATAAAACCCAACTTGAATCCATACGGGGTATTCCACACATAGGCCTCCTTCAGTTGCGCGCCTTTGCGAACAACATTTGGTAAAAAAACTTTAGTTTGTTTCAAGGAAGTAAGTATGTGACAGTGAAAATTTAAAAACAGGCCCAAACAATTGTGAAAAAAGAATTAATTTTCTAAGACTCTTAAGTGCGAAAAATGAGCATAAACGATCCCATTTAGGACTCCTTTCTGACTCGCTGAGCATGTTGAGTTCATCTATGCAAATTGTAAATTAATATATATACATCGCAACATAAAGGGTTAACCTATTGTAATTGCTATTTCCTTTTATGCTTTGTCCGTAGCCTTGAACTAATTCTCTCGCTATGCTTTCGTCTTCAACCGCACCAGTACCAACGAAAAGTAAAACTACGCCAGTCAGTAAATCTACGCCAGGGAGCAAAGCTGCTAACGTTTTTCACGCTGTACAGAGTCAGAACAATTGCGCTTATTGTAAGGAATCGCATAAAATCTATACCTGTGACAAATTTCGTAATGTAGACGGAAATGCTCAATCTAAATTCGTCGTAGAATCGCGTTTGTGTACTAATTGTCTCAGCTCTGCCCATTATAAGGTAAAATGCCATCAACGCCATCACACCTTGTTGCATAATACCACCGCTACAACCAATGTCCCCACTAGTCCGCATTTGTCCAACGTATCTACCGCTAATTCTACCTCTCTTACCGTCAATACCGCACAGCAACCAAACGCAGTTACTCGCGCCCTTGATTCTTCCTCGCCCTGTTTGAATTCCACTTCGAGTCTTCCGCTTAGAGAAAGAACCGTTTTGTTGGCAACTGCACTTGTCAAAATACGCGATTGCTCCGGCCGCTTTCAACCCGCTCGCCTATTGTTCGACTCGGGGTCGCATGCCTCCTTCATAACAGAGGCCTTGGTTCAGAAAGGCATCTGCAGTCCTAATAACAGGAATTGGTTCGTCGCAAGGAGGTCGCTCGAGAGGGGAGGTATTGCTTTCATTGTCATCGTTTTGCTCCAGTCAACGTTTCGATATAAATGCGCTGATTTTACCCAAAATCACGAGTGAACTGCCAACACAAACCTTATCAGCTTCGTCGTGGTCGCATGTGCAAGGACTATTTCTTGCGGATCCGCAATTCATGACACCTGGCCGCATCGACATGCTAGTCGGTATGGATGTCATGGATCAACTCATTTGCTCCGAATTTAGTAAAGGTCCTCCTGGCACACCCATGGCTGAACGTACCGTTTTCGGGTGGACGCTGTTTGGACGTGTTGATAGTTCCAATGTCACTACGCCTCAATTACAGTCGCTGCATTGCGACGTTCAGCTGGACAGAGCACTTACCAGATTGTGGGAGCTGGAAGAAGCGCCGCAAAAGATCCACTTCACTCATGAGGAACTTTACTGTGAAAAGCTCTTCGATGCCACGCACCGCAGGGCAGCCGATGGGCGATTCATAGTAGAGTTACCACTAAAACCTGATGTTCCGCTCGGAGACTCACGTGAAAATGCTGTTCGAAACTTGCTAAGAATCGAAAGAAGACTTGCGCGAGATGAAGACTTACGACTAAGTTACAATGAGTTTATGGAGGAACTTATCGAGATGAAGCATATGCAGCTCGCACCTGAAACGTCGTACAGTACGTTTTACATGCTGCATCATGCTGTCGTCAAGGAATCGAGCCTTACGACCAAATTAAGCGTCGTGTTCAACGCATCCGCTAAATCCACCTCTGGAAACTCGTTGAATGATGCCTTATTCGTCGGTCCTCAATTGCAACCCGATTTATATTCCATTTTGACCCGATTCAGAACGCATCGCTACGCTATAACCGCAGACATCGCAAAAATGTACCGACAAGTTTGCGTATCGCCGAAACACGTAGACTTACAACGAATCGTATGGCGGAGTGATCCATCCTTACCTGTGCAAGACTACCGTATGGTACGTGTCACTTACGGTGTCGCAGCTGCATCCCATCTCGCCGTGAAAGCACTACAACAAACCGCAAAATCCTCGTCAACCATCGATGAAAAAGCCGCTTCTGTCATTGTAAATGACTTTTATATGGACGATCTCCTCACGGGTACTGCTTCTAAGGAAGAATTGATCACTATACAATGCGAAATCTCCAATATTCTCAAGCAAGGTGGGTTCGAGCTTCGAAAGTGGGCGTCGAATTGCGTGGAGCTTCGCGAAATCATTTCGAACGCGTCGAATGCTATGTCTCACTACTTGCTCGAAGGGGAAGATGTCCACGCCTTGGGATTGGTTTGGAATAGCGAAGAAGGTTTCTTGACATTCGCAATTATCATGAGAAAACCGCCTGCTATTTTAACGAAGAGGTCCTTTCTGTCTGACGCCAGTACGTTGTTCGACCGCCTGGGATTGCTTGCCCCCGCGACCATAATATCAAAGATGCTGTTTCAGGAAATTTGGCGCAACAATATTGGTTGGGATGACAATATTCCCGACTCCAACGCAACAAATTGGTTGGCGCATCGCTTACAGCTGAACCTGCTCGCAGACTTGAAAGTAAATCGCTGGCTTGGCTTGGGTACAGCTGGGTCACTCACAGAACTGCACACCTTTGCAGACGCGTCTGAGCGCGCCTACGCCGCTGTTATATACGCGCGCACTTCGCATGCCGACGGCAGTGTCACAGTTACCTTAATTTCGTCGAAAGCTAAGGTGGCGCCGCTCAAAGCAACAACATTGCCGCGCCTTGAGTTATGTGCTGCGCATTTAGCTGCTAAACTGGCCCGAAGTATTTTACACAGTTTTAACAATATCCGATATCCGCTGTACGCATGGACAGACTCCACCATCACATTGGCGTGGTTACAAGCGCACCCAAGGCGATGGGTTACTTTCGTTGCCAACAGTGTGGCTGATATCCAGGAAATTCTGCCACCTGAGTGCTGGAACCATGTGCGCTCAGAGCTAAATCCAGCAGATTGTGCCTCTGGGGGTATAACTCCATCCGAACTATTACGTCAGCAGCTGTGGTGGTTTGGTCCTGAGTTCTTGAGGGGTCCGGACCAGTTATGGAAGCAAACGTCAACACAACATACGACCGAGTTGGGTATTCGCAGTAAGGTTGCCCATGCCACGACATCAAACGCGCACTGGTCCGTAATCACAAGGTTTGCGTCGTACTCAAAGCTACGCCGTGTCACTGCCTACGTATTGAGGTTTTTCCACAACGCTCGAATTAGTACTCGACTCAATGATGCTAAGATAATTGGTCCTCTTAGCTGCCAAGAGTTATCTGAAGCTAAGCTTCGTTTGGTCAGGTATACCCAACTTTTTTATTTCCCTAATGAAATTTCTCTTTGCGGCCCGTTCCGCTTCGTAGCAGTCTTTTGCGCTTGCAGCCATATCTGGATGACAACAGTGTCTTGCGTGTTGGAGGCAGACTGAAGAATGCCGAAGTAGCCACTGACGCGAAGCATCCCATTATACTGCCAAAAAATTCTCCGCTTGCAAAGCTTATTATCTGCGATATACACAATTTCATGCTACACGCTGGTCCGGAGACTACTTTCCAACGCCGGTACTGGGTTATTGGCGTCCGAAGCTTAATTCGTAACATTTACCACAAATGCGTGAAATGTACGCTATTGAACCGCAATCTCGCTACGCAATCGATGGGCGATTTACTTCCAAGTCGAACTATCTATGCTCGTTGTTTCACTCGCACCGCTGTCGATTTCGCTGGGCCCTATAACTACAAATTCACACATGGGAGAGGAGCGAAATCTACCAAGAGTTACATTTGTTCCTTCGTCTGCATGTGCACTGGTGCAATGCATTTAGAGTTTGTTAGCGACTTGTCAACGTTTGGATTTCTCAATGCGATTCAACCCCCCTTCTGCACCTCACATGGGAGGCTACTGGGAGACTGGTATTAAGCGAATAAAGTATCATCTCAAGCGCGTACTAGGAGAAACTCTGTTGTCATACGAAGAGTTCTCCACGTTGTTGACAGATATAGAAGCTTGTGTGAATTCTCGCCCGCTCTGTGACCACTCTTCATCCGCTGACGACCTGAAAGTCTTAACTCCCGGTCATTTTATTATTGGCGAACCGCTCAAAGCAATCCCAGAACCTGAGGGTCAAGGGTTCTGTGGAAGTCTGCTTCAGAGGTGGCAAGCTATTTCTGCCATGAGACAAGATTTCTGGCGCCGTTGGAGAGACAAGTACCTCGTCAGCTTACAGCGTCGTTCCAAATGGTTTCGTCCTTCTCGTAATCTCAAACCAGGCGATGTAGTTGCCGTTTCCAACGAATCAACCCCACCGACGAAGTGGACATTAGCAAGAGTTGTAAAATGTCATCCCGGCACAGATGGGTGTGTAAGAGTAGTTATGTTAAAAACGCCAAATGGGGAACTCGTTAGACCAATTGTGAAACTTTGCCTTCTACCGACGAAAGCCGATTTGTTCTACGAAGAAGATCCGTAAAATTGCATCCGTGTATTCATAAAATTAAATTGATTTCTTTTAAAATTTTTGTAAATTCATTGCTGTTTGAGATTTTTGTAATTTCCTTGCTTTTTAAGAATTTTTTTGCATTGTAAATTACCTTGCAAATTTTGTATATACCTACATATTTAACTTCATTTTTTGAACATTCATAGATAGTTCAAGGGCGGCGGTATGTTGAGTTCATCTATGTAAATTGTAAATTAACATATATACATCGCAACATAAAGGGTAATTGCTATTTCCTTTTATGCTTTGTCCGTAGTGAAGCACTGTAACTGTAACACTCTAACACTAGTTGTAAAAAATTATGTATTCAAAGAAACATTATTAAAAAGAAGAAAAAATAATAGAGAGTTAAAAAAAATATACAAGAGAAAGAAAGACCTACTTCAGTGATATAAATATATTGTGTATAATTTAAAAATGAAGAGATGTACCACAGTAGCCTTGAACTAATTAACTAACTAGTAACTCCTATTTAATGTATGTATTCGTTTTGAGCTCAACTCGTTCGCACGTACGCCTCCGCTAGTAATTTTGCATAGTTTTTTTTACCGCTTTTATTGAAAGAATCAAACCGCTTATTTTATATTGTAAATAGTGTTAATTCGTTTATTAAAGTTAAATTTAATAAGGAAAGTGAATTCCGAGAAAATCCCGCATTTTTTATTTGGACAATTTACGTGAGTAAACCGCCGCAACAGAGCATGTCTGGGGGGAATATTTTGATTCCGATATCTCTTATGTAAATGTGTGCAAGTAAATATTATTGTGTGTGTAGGTTTTCCGTTGGCTTCGTTGTGTTTTAACGAGTGCGTTTGACTATTGCGTGGGATGTCGGCCTAATTTTGTTACGTCACTTCGACTAAACTATGACCTCCTAATTCGTAAAGTAATTAGAAGTGGAACCAGGGAGATTTAGAAGTGGAATAGTACTAGTTTTCGCCATCTTCGTAACCGGATGGCAGTAGTATCAGTTTCGTGATTGGTCTGGTAGTCTGGCCCCTCGCGGTATCAAGCACTACGACTCGGGCTCTTTTATCTGGCCCACGATGTAGTTGGGCGATTCGTTCTAGTCTCCATTCGTTGGGAGGTAAGTTGTCCTCCTTTAAAAAGACTAGGTCCTCTAAAGGAGCCTTAAGCTTTTCCCATCGGTTGACGAGTGAGGCGCGATTCTCGCTATCGTCGATCTCCGGTGGGTCTAATAGATGTCCTCCAACGAGGAAATGTCCGGGAGTGAGAGGCTCCAAGTTCGACGGCTCGTTGGACGATGGACTGAGTGGTCGGGATTACAGTAGGGTACTAAAGTCTTCAAGGTTAAATTTATTATCCGATGTGATCTTTTTAAAGTAGGTTTTGAAACTTTTACCCCTGCTTCCCACAGTCCGCCCATATGAGGAGCGCCGCTGGTATAAAGGGCCAGGTCAAGGTATGATGGTAGTATTTTGACAGGGTTTGGTTGGGAGCGTCTTTTAGAAAGGTTTTGAACTCTGAGGGGAGGGCTCGAGCGGCTCCGACAAAGTTGATTCCATTGTCGGAGTAGATGTTATTTGGGCATCGTCGTCTAGCAACAAATCTATCGAACGCTGCCAGAAGCGAGGCGGTAGTAAGATCACTAGTAGCCTCCAAGTGAATAGCCTTGGTCGTGAAGCAGACAAAGAGGCAAACGTAGCCCTTTAAAAGACGACATCCCCTCCGGCTGTAGGATTTGAAGTCGAAGGGTCCGGCGAGATCAACACCGCTGTTTGTAAACGCGCGTGAGAAGGTGGTGCGTTCTTGAGGAAGATCGTCCATCAGTTGGGTTGACGCGCGTTTTCCGAAGATCGTGTATACTTTGCAGTTATGGATGGTTGACCGGATCATATTTTTCACCTTTGGGATCCAATAATCCGTGTGTGGGAGCGCAGCATTAGTTGGTTTTCACCGTGCAAGAAGATCTTGTGAACAAACTGGATGAGCAGACGGGTGAAACAGCAGGCGTAAGGGAGAATAATTTTATGGCGTTCGTTAAATTCGAGATCATGGGACGCAGAGAGACGACCGCCCACTCGCAAGATGTTATGGCTGCCGACGAATGGATTGAGAGGAAGGACTTCGCTTTTTGCGACAATCAGCTTCCCTGACTTAAGATTCCCTAATTCTTCAGAATAATGCTTCTATTGATAGATCTCAATAAGACGTAGAGTAGTAGCCTTAATTTCGTCGGGTGAAATGAGGTATGACTCCGCTTTGAAAGAAGATTTTGTTTTGGGTTTAGTTCTTTGAGCGAACCTCATAACATATGATATGACCGTGAAAGCCCTTGAAGAGTCGGAAACCTTTTCGAGAATGTCCTCTTTATGGTTTTTTTGCGTTGTTGTGTGAACTTGCACCCTCTTTCTTCAAGGGTTAGTGGAGACACTTTTTCGTCCCAGTCAGTCCCCTCTAGCTATACGTTCTGCATAAGTATTTTGGCTACTATGACGACTGGTGCCAATCAACCTAACGGGTCGAACAGTTTGGCGATGGCTGAAAGTGTTGCCCTTTTTGTTATAATACCCCTATTTTCGATGGGTTTTGCCGTAAAATAAAACGAGTCGGAATGCGCGTTCCAAATGATTACTAGGGTTTTAACCGTGTTCGAATTCTCGAACTCCAAGAAGTCCTTGTTTAGATGATGAGGCTTGGGTATTCCTTGCAATATTTTGCTGCAGTTCGATGTCAATCATGTTTTAATGGAAGGGCGACAACATATTTCCCATTGAAATTCCTTTCCGTTGTGGCTTTGAAATGTCCTCGCAATAGGCATTATCTTCATTGAGTGCCCTTTTCTTCGGGACATCCTCCAACTCACAGAAAGCGGTTAACTGCTTGAACAATTGCGACAATAGTGTTTCCGTGGAGGGGCCGTGGCTCGAAAGCACCGCGGTGTAGTTGTGATTAGGCAAATAGAGAAATGAGAAAACAAACGAGAATTCTCGTTATAAATAATATGGCAGTTTATTGTGCAGAAAAAATATAATACATACATACATCTATATACATTGCATATATATATAAATATATTCAAATGTACTACCAGCTCATGATCCAAATTCGATCGATGCACATGCACATCTGTTTGTATGACACACAAAATTACATACTTCACGCGCATTCACATAATTGCAAATACACATCACACACATGTGTGCATTATAAATTATTATTTTATTTATGGCTGTACATATATTCACTTGCATACATCTGCACATGACATGCGCGCGACGAGCTAAATAGCACGAACTTTGATTCTTTTGCGCCGGTCAATATCGGAAATTGAGAGGGGCACAGGCCTTATTTCTTCAGCACGGCCCGTCAAAACCACAAATTGTCTTCCGAACACACGTACAGTGAAAAAAAGTTTAATGTATCAAAAGAATATATTTTTAACACAATTTTGCCCAACTTCACATAATTTGGTTGCTCGCATAGTGGCAATACGAGCAGACAAATAAATTGTGATAGGGCCCGATCCGCCCATACAAAAAGCAAGGCCAAATCCCATCCCCAAATGGCAAATTCTTCCGCGCGATGGCATCGATCGTCAAAATTACTGCCTACCACAAATTTCAGACACTATCAAAAGCAAGTTATGTAGTAGGGGGAAAAATTGTGTAGTATAAAAATAATGTAAATTATAACATAATTCTTGAATAAGGGTATGTACCTTGGTCATACGGTTCGGGATATTAAGTCACTACTTCTGATGCATGTTTTGATTATAAAAATTACGAAAACGTTTCTCATATTTTTAATAATTTAATAAAAGTTTTCCTTTTTCATAAGGAGTTTGCTTATTTGTATAAGCGTTAGCATAAGGGACATCGTTTGCAACACACTTTGGAGTGACTCTTTATTTTCTTCTTGTTCTTAGTGAAATTCGGTCGAAAATTTGGTCAGCCATGTTTTTTTGTTGGAATGTTGCCGTTTTGCCACATAAGTGCCTTTTCAGGCACAAATGCGCACTTGCACATCTCCTTGAAAAATAGTATTTTTTCGCTCGTAATCAATATTATGTACGTCTGTTAGAAATTTTTATAATCAAAACATGCATCAGAAGTAGTGACTTAATATCCCGAACCGTATGACCAAGGTACATACCCTTATTCAAGAATTATGTAATAATTTACATTATTTTTATACTATACAATTTTTCCCCCTACTACATAACTTGCTTTTGATAGTGTCTGAAATTTGTGGTAGGCAGTAATTTTGACGATCGATGCCATCGCGCGGAAGAATTTGCCATTTGGGGATGGGATTTGGCCTTGCTTTTTGTATGGGCGGATCGGGCCCTATCACAATTTATTTGTCTGCTCGTATTGCCACTATGCGAGCAACCAAATTATGTGAAGTTGGGCAAAATTGTGTTAAAAATATATTCTTTTGATACATTAAACGTTTTTTCACTGTACGTGTGTTCGGAAGACAATTTGTGGTTTTGACGGGCCGTGCTGAAGAAATAAGGTCTGTGCCCCTCTCAATTTCTGATATTGACCGGCGCAAAAGAATCAAAGTTCGTGCTATTTAGCTCGTCGCGCGAGTTATGTATAATGCCAATAACCCCCCAACTACCATTAATTCGTCAACTTATGTAAGTGCAGACTCAGCACCAGACGATATCGACAAATTCATATTAAGTATAACAAAATAAGTAAAAGTAACTTCCGGTCCAATAATTAATAAATAAAATGTAGAGTCAACAACAATTAATATTGCCCAATTCTTGTTAACTATAATGCAACTAAATAGCAAACAACATCCGGCCCAATACAAAATTATAGCTAGACTAAGCATTGCAAATTTAAGTAAACAATTCACGTTAATTAGTAATAAGCACTTTTACCATTGTTCATTTACACTTTCTTTTGATATTGAATAAAGAAAAGAGTTCACTTTGGATTTGAGTCTCTCCAGAATAAGTTCATTCGTTTTCAATTTTCTTAAGTCTTTTTTTTTAAAATTCGCCCCTTGCTCTCCACGACAAGTTTGGCGCAGTCTTTAGTCCTTTAACTAATAAGAAAAGGATCGTGATACGAACAATTTCAAAAAAAAAACAAAAAAAAGAGAGTGTCAGCTAGTGAAACAGTGACTACCAACAGCTATGCACAAAAACTGAAACAAACTCTAAAAAGAAAAAAGTGGTAGTAAGTGTAACAGTGATTATAAAACTGCTATCCACAAACAAATTCTACAAAAAAAGTGGCAGTGCAGTGGCATAATATTGAATTATAGCCACCACCCATAATCGTATAAATTTGAAATTGAAAATAAAGTGGCAGTGCAGTGGCTTAATACCAAATTTAAGCCGCCACCCACAAAGTAAGAGGCAAAATTACATCAAGAAGACAGCAAGAATTTGATACGAGGAGAATGGCTCAGGACCAACCTTAAATTCCGCCTTTAGAATTGGTGGAAGAGCTCGCCAGGAGGGAGCAACAATTAGAACAGCTGAGAAACGCCTATATTGAGTTACAACGCAGACAAACTCCTGATTACAACAGGACAGATCGCCTATTCAAAAACATAGCCCAATTGCCAATCTTCACAGGATACGGAGATGTATCAGTTAACTCATTTTTCAGCAGTAGTGAGTACCTACTGTCTACAATAACAGACGACGACTTAAAGAAAGAAGCAACAAGAATGATATTCTACAAGGTGGTACAAGGAGAAGCAAAAAATGCAATAATAAACATCCCACAACCAGATGACTGGAGGTGCATAAAGGAAACTCTGAAGATGCGGTTCAAGCCAGACACGGAGCCACACGAGAAAAATTATAGAAAGATTACGTCACTGAGGGTAAACTCGGTAAGTGAATTAGAGTTAGAGTTAATTGTTTATTATAGGGGAGGTCAGGGCATTGATCTTACAAACATAGATAGTTTACTAGTAAACACAACAAAAGAAATGACACAAGGGACCCTATTGGACAAAATCTATGAGTGTAGGGATCTAGGCCAAATCATATCAATCATGAACCAAAGAAGATTCGAGGATACTTGCATAAGGCCAGAATACCGAAAAATAAATAGAAGGGAAGAAAAACCACACTATAGAGAATGGCCAAAGAGAAATCAAAATACTGACTATAGGAATTACAATCAAACCCCACAGTTCAATAGCAAGTATATGGAACAAAACTCAGGTAATGTTAGGCAGAATCAAGCATACTTTAATAGGACAGGTAACTCAGGGCAAGTGAAGCAAAATCAACAAAATGCATATCAGAATAGAGAAAATATGTCATTATAAAGGGTATCAAAATAATTCAGGTCAATACCATAGGGGCCCACAAGAGGTAGGACACCCTAGGCCAAATTCCGGCCAAAATCGCTGGAATCAACCTAGGCAAGACCGTGCGGATCCTATGGAGGTTGATAATTTAGAAAAAATTGAAAGAAAAAAAGAATTAAATAATTGTGAATGTTATAAAAAAGAAAGAAAAGAAGAAGTAAATAATTGCGAATATTATGAAAAAGAAGGAAATCAGGAAGATTTGAATAATTATGAATATTATGAAAAGGAGGTTAATCAAATTCAAATTGCAGATGAGCAGAATTTTTTCGAGGGACCAGCTCGGACTGGCTTCCCACCATAACACTCAGGTTTCGAAAAAATGAATATAAAGCTCTAATTGACACAGGAGCAAGTATAAGCCTAATAGATAGCAGTATAAAGGATTTTGAAAAAGTTTTATTAAAGAAACCGATTGCGTTTAGCACAATAACGAAAAATGATGTAATTAAATATGAAGTGCTGCTACCAAATTATGCAAAAATTAAATGGAAAGTAACTTCATTAAAAGGAAGAAAATATAACTTTATTATAGGAATTGATTTATTGAATTGTTTTAATACAACAATTAATTTAGTAGATGGATGTATAATACTTAATGAAAAGATTACTTTTTTTGAAAGCAATCTATATACTAATCTTGAAATTCAGACCTTAGAAGCAAAAGATTTTGATTGGAGCAGAATAAATCTTGAACATTTAAACAAAGAAGAAAAAGAAGAGATAGGAAAAATTATAAAAAGATTCAAAAACTTATTTTTTAAGGAAGGTGATCAGTTAACAAACACAACGAAGGTTGTACATGAAATCAGGACTACGACAGAGGAACAAATTAACAGCAAATTATACAGATATCCCCCTCAACATGAAGCAGAGGTTAGAAAACAAATAAGGGAAATGAAGAACAAGGGATTATTAGAAAAAGTCGTTCACGATACTCTAGCCCATTAATTGTTGTACCCAAAAATATGGATAATTCAGGAGAACGATAATATACAGGATTGTCATAGATTACAGAAAGTTGAACGAAGTAACCATAGACGACAAATATCCACTTCCCAACATTGAGTCAATCCTAGACAAGTTAGGAAAAGCCCAATATTTTACAACACCGGCGGCCGCCGTGGTGTGAAGGTAGTGTTGCCGGCCTACCACACCGAAGGTCCATGGTTCGAGCCCTGGTACAGGTAACATCAAAAGTGATTTGAAAAAAGTTTTTCAAAACGGGGTCGCCCCTCGGCAGTGGTTTGGCAAACTCTCCGAGTGTATTTCTGCCATGACAGGCTTCTCAGCAAAAATTCGTCTCCTTTGTAGATGCCGTTCGGAGTCGGCAAAAAACTGTAGGTCCCACCAATTTGTAGGGAAAATTCAAATCGGCACACCACAAATTGGAAGAGAAGCTTGGCGCAAAAATCTCTTAGGAGGTTTATGATGATATACCTGTTGTATATCGCGCCATAGAGAGAGAGAGACTTAGCAAAGGGCTATCATCAAATCCTAATACGAGAACAAGATAGGAAAAAGACGGCATTCGCCACACCACATGGCCTATATGAATTTATTAGAATGCCAGTCGGACTGAAAAACGCACCTGCAACATTCCAGAGACTGATGAACGAAACTTTACGTGACTTTATTAATAAAACATGCGTAGTATATCTTGATGACATCTTAATTTTTAGTACATCCCTACAAGAACATGTTCAAACAATAACGGAAATTTTCAAAGTCCTAGAAAAGGCTAATTTAAAAGTGCAAATAGACAAATGTAATTTTATGAAAAAGGAGACAGAATTCTTGGGACATATTTTGACAGAGGAAGGACTAAAACCGAACCCTGATAAAATTAAAGTAATAGAAACGTTAAAATTGCCGAAAACAGAAAAACAAATAAAAAGTTTCTTAGGTATTACGGGTTATTATCGAAAGTTTATTAAAGATTATGCAAAGATAGCACAACCTATAACGAAATATTTGAAAAAAAATGTGAAAATTAATTTAAAGGACCCAACTTATATAGAGGCATTCGAAAAACTAAAAATTTTAATTAGTACCCACCCAGTTTTGCGATACCCTAACTTTGACAAACCATTTACATTAACAACTGACGCTTCAAACTATGCATTAGGCGCCGTATTATCACAAGAAGGACACCCAGTGTGTTTCATTTCAAGGACGCTTAATAACCACGAGAAAAACTACTCCGCAACGGACAAAGAATTTTTAGCCATTATATGGAGTGTGAACTACTTAAGACCATATCTATACGGAAAAAAGTTTACAATTTTAACTGATCACCAACCAATAAAATTTCTTCATACCAAATATAAAGGAAAGGATATGTCACCAAGACATCAAAGATGGCTTCTAAAGTTAGGAGAATACGATTTCATAATAGAGTATCTGAAAGGGAAAGAAAACCAAGTAGCAGATTTTTTAAGTAGACTAGAAAATAATACAGATAACGCGGAAGAAGGAAATTTTAATGAAAAGGATAACAAAATTACTGTTTTAAATCAAAATTATTTACAATCAGGTATAAATGAAGAAAATAATTTAGAAGATAACGAAACAATAGCAACAATGCATTCAGCAGAAGAAAACCTTCAGGACCATTTTTTTATTAAAGAGGAAATTGTAAATAAGTATAAAACACAAATAATTTTGACCAATAATAAAATAGAAGAATTTAAATGTTTACATGGAAAAAAAATAATTTTTATAGCAGAAAGCGATTTCGATAGATTAGGAGAAATATTTCGAAATTATATCATAAAAGGGATTATAGGCATATACTCCGAAATTTCTGAGCATAGCTACAATATAGTGCAAGAAAAACTAATTTCAATGTTTTCCAATGATTCAAATATAAAATTTTTCAAGTGCACAATGAGAGCGCAGGATGTAGAAACGGAAGTAGAAGCAGTAAAACAAATATCGCTATATCACGTTAGAGAAAGCCTTCATTCAGGTATACAACAAACATACAACCAAATAAAAAATAAAATATATTATCCCAAACTATTGGAACTTATCCAAATAGTAATTAACCAATGCGACATATGTCAGGAAGTAAAATACGATAGAAATCCAGTTAAACCAAAGTTTAATCTCACTGAAACTCCAACAAAAAAAAATGACATTGTTCATGTAGACACTTACGTTATAAAAGGGCATCATTTTTTAACAGTCATAGATAAATTTTCCAAATTTGGTGCAGCGTACCCACTAAATGCTAGAAATCATGTAACGATTATTGAACAACTGGAAGACCACTTTTCTAAATTAGGGAAACCAAGGAAAATAGTAGCGGATAATGAATTTAAAACTTTGAGAATAAAAGAATTTCTGGACAATGAAAATGTCGAAATTCATTTAACAAAACCAAACAGTCATACAGGAAATTCCGATATAGAAAGGTTCCATAATACAATAGCAGAAAAATTTAGAATTTTATACAAATTGAATAAAGAATTAACAGTAAAACAACTTATGCATAAAGCTATCAGAAATTATAATGATAGGTTTCATTCCACGATAAAATGTACACCAAACGAAGTACAGATGAATAAAGTAGATCAGGATTTAGTAAAGAAAAACCTACTATCAGTCAAAAAGAAAAATATTGCTAGAGTCAATGAAAAAAGGGAAAACTATGTCGAAAAAAGGAAAGAGGGATTTATTAAAAACTACAAAGCGGTTAGACATAAGGAGCAACCCAGATATTAATGATCCTCACGCTGTTGATGGCAATGTGGATACCTCAAACTAAAGCGAATTTAAATGTGACCAAAATACAGGACGAAAACGGATTTACGGATATTCAGATAAAAGAAGAACAAATTGTTAAGGACACGGAAATAGTAATACATAGAATAAACGTGAGTAAAATAGAAGATATATTAAATGAAATGACGGACAATATTGTATTAATGAAATCAAATTTTTAAGACTTATTGCAAATAGAAATATTAGACGTTAGAAATAAATTATTAACTTTAATACCCAGAAGAAACAGACCGAGACGTGGACTAATTAACGGTGTAGGTACTTTATCCAAATGGATATTTGGTACGATGGACGAAGAGAACAGGCAAAACATACAAAACCATCTTACTCAAACAAACGACAAAATTAGTAAACAAATACAAATTAATGATTATTTTGAAAATTCATTTGAACAATTACATAGAACGATAAGTAGCGATAGGAATAAGCTAGAGCAAGAATTCAATGCCATAAGTAAGTGGGCTAATGAAGAAGAAGAAAGAAATTTATATTTGGAACAATTAATTAAAATTCAACTATTAAAAAGTAAAATTGAACACATTCAAGACAACATAATAGCATCAAAGTACAATATCTTGCACCCTAATATTTTGACGAGCGAGGAAATAATAAAATACGATATTGATTATACAAAGTTAAAGTACATGCAATAAGGAACAGCTCTCTTTAATAACACATATGTAATATTTGGAATCAAAGTACCAACAAATTTTGTAAATGTTAAAGTTGAATACATCATCCCAATACCCAATAAAGAGCATAATGAAATAGATTCAAACATTGAAAAAATATTTGAATATAATAGCAAAATGTATAAATTTGAAGAAAATAAGCAATTAAAAACTATGAAACAAGCAACAAATTGTGTAATAAAGAATTCATGTCAAACAATCAAAAATAAAGAGCTGGAAATTATAGAATTAGATATAGATAAAATAATTGTAAAAAACGCAGAGAATCTATTAATAAATCAAACATGTACGGAAGATGAAATATTAATAAATGATAATAATTTGATAATATACACGAATTGTTCAATTAAAAGCAAAGATTACTACTTTTTAAATTCTATTGAAGATTCACAAGAAAATATTGTAAGCATGAAATATGAAATAAATACAAATTTTTCAAAAGAAATTACATTTGATGAAGTAGTAGAAGAAAGCAAAATAAATGTCAAAAGAATTTTTAATCTAAAATATCATAGTAAAATATCTTATATATGCAACGTAGCAATTTTTTTTCTCATAATAACTCTAATATTGATTATTGTACTTAAACACAGATATATAAAAATTCAATTAAACAGTAGAATCCAGGAGAATTCTAATCTAAAAGGGGGAGTAGTTATGTATAATGCCAATACCAACAACAAGTACGTGTGAGCACGACTACCCGTCGTTCGCGCCGATTGCTATGGTAACCACCCGTTGCTATGGATACCAGCAGCATATGCTTGCGTGTCGCCAGGCAGCTTTATACATTTTACGTAATTACCGTACACAAAGACATACATTTCATCATAAACACATTTAATTACTGTTTTATTTTGTTTTGTTGTTTTTCCGACAGGGTGAATGATTGATGTATATTGGAACGATTTTTCGTCATCCCTTGTCAAATTTGGTTTTGAGACAAACCGGTTTCGGCGTTGTGCCATCATCAGTGTCGATTTTCGTTCGAGAACGAATTAATTACATTTTATAATTTATTTATACTTTTTGGGATTTTTGTGTAATTGCCGTCGGTAAAACACTTCATGTCATTTGACGAATTTTTGAAAAATATTTTTATAGGATGATAAAAATTATTACCTGCAAATTTATAAAGAGACCTACATACATCATACATTATTAACGTTGATTACATAAATTTGTTCCTCTTCTAAAATTTAATCGCTTTTCTACAACACATACAAATTCCTTTTGTATATTATCATGTGATTATTCCTTTTTCACAAGATCATTTGATTCATGCAAAATTCCTTTTGTATATTATCATGTGATTATTTCTTTTATATAAAATCACATGATACGTGTAAAATTCCTTTTGTATATTAGCATATGATTATTTCGCCTTCCAAAAACTAAAATTTAGGAAACTAAAAGTTTTGAGCTAAAATATCCAAATCATTAATTGCTCATATATCCACAAATGTTGGAATTTTTAGTAAAATTTAAAATTATTAAACATTTTTTTGTGATTTTTATGAACATCAAACTAATGGAATTCAAGGGAACTATTTTTTTCTCTTTATGTTATAAATATAATATATAAATATATGAACTGAATTATTGCTTTCTTGAAATATAAACTGAAAGCCATCAGGAATTAACAGTGCTGAATTTATAGTACAGAAATGTATTCATGCTAAGCAACATTAATTCATGTTAATCAACATTGATCACATTAAATTCTGTTAAATTAACATGCCCAACCAGCCAGCCGGTAGTGAATTCCCTAGCCGCGAATTGATGAATTTTGACAATTCACACTGAAATTCGTTCATGGACCTTCTCTATATCATTGAGCATCCCAATACCCCAGTGCGAAATGGGCATGTATGGCCATACACGAAGGAAGGTATTGATCTAACACCCATTTCTCTTTAGTTGGAAGGTACTAAATTTAGCGCTTAATTAAAAACGATAGTTTCGTAATGATTGCATGCTAGAAAACAAGCGGTCACATGCATCTACGCATACGCCGTTAAAGTCATGCTTGACGAATTTTCGGCTGGGACATTGCACAAAACAAATTAGGAGCATTACTGACATTTAGGTTTTGAACGACAGCAACACTGACTTAGTCGAGAGTAAGTCAGCTGGCAGGCTGACTAAGTTGTGACTTAGCTAAGTTAGATGGTGAAACTAAAAAAGTGAAAAACTAAGTTAAGTCGAGCTGGTGAAACCGGCCCTAAGTATCATTAAGTTAAGTTATGTATACCCAACAAAGATTTTGATTAAAAAAGTACCAAGCTGGTCGAACCCTAATAAGTATCTTTTAAGTATGCCGACTGGTTAGTGGAAGATCCCCCGTTCATTAAACAAATTCTGAGACCAGGCCTTGTTGGAAAATGCAGCGATCTTCCACTCACGCCTATAAAGAAAGTGAAAAATTTTTTTTTACTAGAAGCTTGGCCTTTTAGATCTTTGTTCTATTTAGTATTATTGTAATTGTTCTCAAATCTAGAAGAAAAATTAGGGAACATAGCAAATCTGATATGCAATCAAAACTTAAACTTAAGGCTGACTTACATACCATCGTTCATACAAAATGTATATTACGATTTCACGCCATAGGCTTCCGGCACACGTTCAATAACGAGGTGTGTTCAAAAAGTATCGCGAATTTTGTGTTTTTTCCAAAATTATTTATTTATTCATGAATATCTATTTTGTCCCCTTCAAAGTAATCCCCATGACATATTATACACTTGTGCCAATGGTTTTTCCAATCTTCGAAGCACTTCAAAAAATCATTTTTTTGTATCTTGTTCAGC
Source organism: Merzomyia westermanni (assembly GCA_949987695.1). NCBI lineage: Eukaryota > Metazoa > Arthropoda > Insecta > Diptera > Tephritidae > Merzomyia > Merzomyia westermanni. The sequence continues at coordinate 130,136,724 of OX465292.1, read as the reverse complement.
TCCTCCTTCGATGCCGTCTTTATCTCGTCAAGAGAAGCGTAACGTCGCCCTTTCATGGGCCTCTTCAGTTTAGGGAACAAGAAAAAGTCACAGGGGGCCAGATCTGGGGAATACGGTGGCTGCGGCATCATTAGTGTGTTGTTTTTGGCCAAAAAGTCGCGCACAAGCAACGATGCGTGAGCAGGGGCGTTATCGTGGTGCAAAAGCCAATTTTTGTTCTTCCACAAATGCGGGGGTTTCTGGCGGATTGCTTCGCGCAAATTGCGCATAACTTGCAGGTAATATTCCTTATTGACAGTTCTTCCCTGTGGCAAGAACTCATGATGCACCACGCCCCTGCAATCGAAGAAAACTGTCAGCAAAACTTTCACATTCGACCGAACTTGGCGCGCTTTTTTCGGTCTTGGTTCGTGCGGCAGCTTCCATTGAGATGATTGAGCTTTGGTTTCCACGTCATAACCATAAACCCACGATTCGTCACCAGCTATGACCCTCTGGAGCAAATTTGGGTCGTCGCGGACAGAGTTTAACATCTCATTAGCAATGTTCATGCGATGCTGTTTTTGGTCACAATTGAGCAATTTTGGTAAAAAAAATAGGTAAAAATCGAAGACGATCCAAAACACGTGCAAGCAAAGCAGCTGTCAACAATTAACTGAACATTCAAAATGGCCGAGCTTGTCGGCATAAGTGAGAGACATGAGAACCAACATAACGCCACAAAAAATTCGATATACGTAACCAGCGAAAATTCAAAATTCGCGATACTTTTTGAACACACCTCGTATGTGCTGCTACATACATAATTGGTACTCCTGGTATTTTGCGTACACGATTTTTCAAATCCTTATCCTTTGTAGCTACTATATAACATTTATGTTTCCGCACGCGTTTTACAACACAATCATCAGCATATGTACCTTTATGCAAACATGGCAAAACGTGGATCCGAAATTATGTGCAAAGCTAACTTATAACGGCTGCCTAGCTTTTCCAACTCTGCACGTACACAATCCGAAATATATGGTTTATGATATCCAATTTGTTTTGGATGCTGGTCCAAGTTGTGTATTATATTGGAAGAATAAAGCTGAACTTTGTTGTTCACTCTTGGGCGCTAAACATTCATGTGACGGTGGATAATCGGTATCAAAAAGTAATTCCGTTTTAAATACCCCCGGCGCATTGTTTTATTATTACCACCCGCCCATGCGCCATGCCTAATTTGGCATGAGGATATAATCGCACATTTCGAGTTATGGTGGGGTGTATCTCTGACCCATGGAAGAACCCTGAAAAGGAAAGAAAAGTCTTCATTTTAACGTTTTAATCGCTGTGTGCCAGCCACTACCGCGAATGATACATATATAGCTTCTGATAGAATTATAGGAAAAATATCATATTTGGCTTACTTTAAAGGTATTTTACGTACATTTCAGAATATGTATTAATATCTATAGTGTTTTTGAACTTTAGTACAGATGTCAGGCTTAAATTATGAGAAATTTGCCTAAAATGAACTTTTAACTACTATATTATCATTTTTCACAAATTTCTTATGGAAACATTTTTTTTTCTTTACAGCTAAAATAAGTTCAGAACATTTCCAACAACTTTCATTCAGACAGCAAACTTTTTGTATTTAAGTTTAAAATGGATGAACCAAATCCTTCTACATCATCTGAATCCACTTTATCACATATACTTAAAATGTTTTCGCATACAAATTTAACTCCTCATGTAATTGATAAATTGGTTGAAATTTGGAATAAATTGAGTATTCAACTAATTGATAGACGCAGTATTCTAAGAAAACTAAATGTTTTAATTGAAAAATATCACGAAAGCATTAAACACAGAAAAAAAGTTCAGGAATTTACAATCAACAAATGAATTATTTTACATTGGAAAATGTAAATTCAAGTTAAAAACAACATAATGATAGAAAATTCACAATACCTGAATATATGGATGACATTGTAGAAGAAACACCTACAACAATACCAACAATGCCAACAGTTAATGATGATCCAACATACGAACCAATTGGAACAGATATGGAAACAGGTGAAGCACAAATTGCAAATGAACCAGTTGCAAAAGTATCTGTTACAATGAAACGAGGACATTATATTCAACGATATGATGCCATAAATTTTGCTATGATGTGTGACATATTCGGTGTTTCAGATAGAGTTGCTTCAAGCACTACGACTCGGGCTCTTTTATCTGGCCCACGATGTAGTTGGGCGATTCGTTCTAGTCTCCATTCGTTGGGAGGTAAGTTGTCCTCCTTTAAAAAGACTAGGTCCTCTAAAGGAGCCTTAAGCTTTTCCCATCGGTTGACGAGTGAGGCGCGATTCTCGCTATCGTCGATCTCCGGTGGGTCTAATAGATGTCCTCCAACGAGGAAATGTCCGGGAGTGAGAGGCTCCAAGTTCGACGGCTCGTTGGACGATGGACTGAGTGGTCGGGATTTGAGGCAGGACTCGATTCGACACAGTAGGGTACTAAAGTCTTCAAGGTTAAATTTATTATCCGATGTGATCTTTTTAAAGTAGGTTTTGAAACTTTTACCCCTGCTTCCCACAGTCCGCCCATATGAGGAGCGCCGCTGGTATAAAGGGCCAGGTCAAGGTATGATGGTAGTATTTTGACAGGGTTTGGTTGGGAGCGTCTTTTAGAAAGGTTTTGAACTCTGAGGGGAGGGCTCGAGCGGCTCCGACAAAGTTGATTCCATTGTCGGAGTAGATGTTATTTGGGCATCGTCGTCTAGCAACAAATCTATCGAACGCTGCCAGAAGCGAGGCGGTAGTAAGATCACTAGTAGCCTCCAAGTGAATAGCCTTGGTCGTGAAGCAGACAAAGAGGCAAACGTAGCCCTTTAAAAGACGACATCCCCTCCGGCTGTAGGATTTGAAGTCGAAGGGTCCGGCGAGATCAACACCGCTGTTTGTAAACGCGCGTGAGAAGGTGGTGCGTTCTTGAGGAAGATCGTCCATCAGTTGGGTTGACGCGCGTTTTCCGAAGATCGTGTATACTTTGCAGTTATGGATGGTTGACCGGATCATATTTTTCACCTTTGGGATCCAATAATCCGTGTGTGGGAGCGCAGCATTAGTTGGTTTTCACCGTGCAAGAAGATCTTGTGAACAAACTGGATGAGCAGACGGGTGAAACAGCAGGCGTAAGGGAGAATAATTTTATGGCGTTCGTTAAATTCGAGATCATGGGACGCAGAGAGACGACCGCCCACTCGCAAGATGTTATGGCTGCCGACGAATGGATTGAGAGGAAGGACTTCGCTTTTTGCGACAATCAGCTTCCCTGACTTAAGATTCCCTAATTCTTCAGAATAATGCTTCTATTGATAGATCTCAATAAGACGTAGAGTAGTAGCCTTAATTTCGTCGGGTGAAATGAGGTATGACTCCGCTTTGAAAGAAGATTTTGTTTTGGGTTTAGTTCTTTGAGCGAACCTCATAACATATGATATGACCGTGAAAGCCCTTGAAGAGTCGGAAACCTTTTCGAGAATGTCCTCTTTATGGTTTTTTTGCGTTGTTGTGTGAACTTGCACCCTCTTTCTTCAAGGGTTAGTGGAGACACTTTTTCGTCCCAGTCAGTCCCCTCTAGCTATACGTTCTGCATAAGTATTTTGGCTACTATGACGACTGTTGCCAATCAACCTAACGGGTCGAACAGTTTGGCGATGGCTGAAAGTGTTGCCCTTTTTGTTATAATACCCCTATTTTCGATGGGTTTTGCCGTAAAATAAAACGAGTCGGAATGCGCGTTCCAAATGATTACTAGGGTTTTAACCGTGTTCGAATTCTCGAACTCCAAGAAGTCCTTGTTTAGATGATGAGGCTTGGGTATTCCTTGCAATATTTTGCTGCAGTTCGATGTCAATCATGTTTTAATGGAAGGGCGACAACATATTTCCCATTGAAATTCCTTTCCGTTGTGGCTTTGAAAAGTCCTCGCAATAGGCATTATCTTCATTGAGTGCCCTTTTCTTCGGGACATCCTCCAACTCACAGAAAGCGGTTAACTGCTTGAACAATTGCGACAATAGTGTTTCCGTGGAGGGGCCGTGGCTCGAAAGCACCGCGGTGTAGTTGTGATTAGGCAAATAGAGAAATGAGAAAACAAACGAGAATTCTCGTTATAAATAATATGGCAGTTTATTGTGCAGAAAAAATATAATACATACATACATCTATATACATTGCATATATATATAAATATATTCAAATGTACTACCAGCTCATGATCCAAATTCGATCGATGCACATGCACATCTGTTTGTATGACACACAAAATTACATACTTCACGCGCATTCACATAATTGCAAATACACATCACACACATGTGTGCATTATAAATTATTATTTTATTTATGGCTGTACATATATTCACTTGCATACATCTGCACATGACATGCGCGCGACGAGCTAAATAGCACGAACTTTGATTCTTTTGCGCCGGTCAATATCAGAAATTGAGAGGGGCACAGGCCTTATTTCTTCAGCACGGCCCGTCAAAACCACAAATTGTCTTCCGAACACACGTACAGTGAAAAAAAGTTTAATGTATCAAAAGAATATATTTTTAACACAATTTTGCCCAACTTCACATAATTTGGTTGCTCGCATAGTGGCAATACGAGCAGACAAATAAATTGTGATAGGGCCCGATCCGCCCATACAAAAAGCAAGGCCAAATCCCATCCCCAAATGGCAAATTCTTCCGCGCGATGGCATCGATCGTCAAAATTACTGCCTACCACAAATTTCAGACACTATCAAAAGCAAGTTATGTAGTAGGGGGAAAAATTGTGTAGTATAAAAATAATGTAAATTATAACATAATTCTTGAATAAGGGTATGTACCTTGGGCGTACGGTTCGGGATATTAAGTCACTACTTCTGATGCATGTTTTGATTATAAAAATTACGAAAACGTTTCTCATATTTTTAATAATTTAATAAAAGTTTTCCTTTTTCATAAGGAGTTTGCTTATTTGTATAAGCGTTAGCATAAGGGACATCGTTTGCAACACACTTTGGAGTGACTCTTTATTTTCTTCTTGTTCTTAGTGAAATTCGGTCGAAAATTTGGTCAGCCATGTTTTTTTGTTGGAATGTTGCCGTTTTGCCACATAAGTGCCTTTTCAGGCACAAATGCGCACTTGCACATCTCCTTGAAAAATAGTATTTTTTCACTCGTAATCAATATTATGTACGTCTGTTAGAAATTTTTATAATCAAAACATGCATCAGAAGTAGTGACTTAATATCCCGAACCGTATGACCAAGGTACATACCCTTATTCAAGAATTATGTAATAATTTACATTATTTTTATACTATACAATTTTTCCCCCTACTACATAACTTGCTTTTGATAGTGTCTGAAATTTGTGGTAGGCAGTAATTTTGACGATCGATGCCATCGCGCGGAAGAATTTGCCATTTGGGGATGGGATTTGGCCTTGCTTTTTGTATGGGCGGATCGGGCCCTATCACAATTTATTTGTCTGCTCGTATTGCCACTATGCGAGCAACCAAATTATGTGAAGTTGGGCAAAATTGTGTTAAAAATATATTCTTTTGATACATTAAACGTTTTTTCACTGTACGTGTGTTCGGAAGACAATTTGTGGTTTTGACGGGCCGTGCTGAAGAAATAAGGTCTGTGCCCCTCTCAATTTCTGATATTGACCGGCGCAAAAGAATCAAAGTTCGTGCTATTTAGCTCGTCGCGCGAGTTATGTATAATGCCAATAACCCCCCAACTACCATTAATTCGTCAACTTATGTAAGTGCAGACTCAGCACCAGACGATATCGACAAATTCATATTAAGTATAACAAAATAAGTAAAAGTAACTTCCGGTCCAATAATTAATAAATAAAATGTAGAGTCAACAACAATTAATATTGCCCAATTCTTGTTAACTATAATGCAACTAAATAGCAAACAACATCCGGCCCAATACAAAATTATAGCTAGACTAAGCATTGCAAATTTAAGTAAACAATTCACGTTAATTAGTAATAAGCACTTTTACCATTGTTCATTTACACTTTCTTTTGATATTGAATAAAGAAAAGAGTTCACTTTGGATTTGAGTCTCTCCAGAATAAGTTCATTCGTTTTCAATTTTCTTAAGTCTTTTTTTTTAAAATTCGCCCCTTGCTCTCCACGACAAGTTTGGCGCAGTCTTTAGTCCTTTAACTAATAAGAAAAGGATCGTGATACGAACAATTTCAAAAAAAAAACAAAAAAAAGAGAGTGTCAGCTAGTGAAACAGTGACTACCAACAGCTATGCACAAAAACTGAAACAAACTCTAAAAAGAAAAAAGTGGTAGTAAGTGTAACAGTGATTATAAAACTGCTATCCACAAACAAATTCTACAAAAAAAGTGGCAGTGCAGTGGCATAATATTGAATTATAGCCACCACCCATAATCGTATAAATTTGAAATTGAAAATAAAGTGGCAGTGCAGTGGCTTAATACCAAATTTAAGCCGCCACCCACAAAGTAAGAGGCAAAATTACATCAAGAAGACAGCAAGAATTTGATACGAGGAGAATGGCTCAGGACCAACCTTAAATTCCGCCTTTAGAATTGGTGGAAGAGCTCGCCAGGAGGGAGCAACAATTAGAACAGCTGAGAAACGCCTATATTGAGTTACAACGCAGACAAACTCCTGATTACAACAGGACAGATCGCCTATTCAAAAACATAGCCCAATTGCCAATCTTCACAGGATACGGAGATGTATCAGTTAACTCATTTTTCAGCAGTAGTGAGTACCTACTGTCTACAATAACAGACGACGACTTAAAGAAAGAAGCAACAAGAATGATATTCTACAAGGTGGTACAAGGAGAAGCAAAAAATGCAATAATAAACATCCCACAACCAGATGACTGGAGGTGCATAAAGGAAACTCTGAAGATGCGGTTCAAGCCAGACACGGAGCCACACGAGAAAAATTATAGAAAAATTACGTCACTGAGGGTAAACTCGGTAAGTGAATTAGAGTTAGAGTTAATTGTTTATTATAGGGGAGGTCAGGGCATTGATCTTACAAACATAGATAGTTTACTAGTAAACACAACAAAAGAAATGACACAAGGGACCCTATTGGACAAAATCTATGAGTGTAGGGATCTAGGCCAAATCATATCAATCATGAACCAAAGAAGATTCGAGGATACTTGCATAAGGCCAGAATACCGAAAAATAAATAGAAGGGAAGAAAAACCACACTATAGAGAATGGCCAAAGAGAAATCAAAATACTGACTATAGGAATTACAATCAAACCCCACAGTTCAATAGCAAGTATATGGAACAAAATTCAGGTAATGTTAGGCAGAATCAAGCATACTTTAATAGGACAGGTAACTCAGGGCAAGTGAAGCAAAATCAACAAAATGCATATCAGAATAGAGAAAATATGTCATTATAAAGGGTATCTAAATAATTCAGGTCAATACCATAGGGGCCCACAAGAGGTAGGACACCCTAGGCCAAATTCCGGCCAAAATCGCTGGAATCAACCTAGGCAAGACCGTGCGGATCCTATGGAGGTTGATAATTTAGAAAAAATTGAAAGAAAAAAAGAATTAAATAATTGTGAATGTTATAAAAAAGAAAGAAAAGAAGAAGTAAATAATTGCGAATATTATGAAAAAGAAGGAAATCAGGAAGATTTGAATAATTATGAATATTATGAAAAGGAGGTTAATCAAATTCAAATTGCAGATGAGCAGAATTTTTTCGAGGGACCAGCTCGGACTGGCTTCCCACCATAACACTCAGGTTTCGAAAAAATGAATATAAAGCTCTAATTGACACAGGAGCAAGTATAAGCCTAATAGATAGCAGTATAAAGGATTTTGAAAAAGTTTTATTAAAGAAACCGATTGCGTTTAGCACAATAACGAAAAATGATGTAATTAAATATGAAGTGCTGCTACCAAATTATGCAAAAATTAAATGGAAAGTAACTTCATTAAAAGGAAGAAAATATAACTTTATTATAGGAATTGATTTATTGAATTGTTTTAATACAACAATTAATTTAGTAGATGGATGTATAATACTTAATGAAAAGATTACTTTTTTTGAAAGCAATCTATATACTAATCTTGAAATTCAGACCTTAGAAGCAAAAGATTTTGATTGGAGCAGAATAAATCTTGAACATTTAAACAAAGAAGAAAAAGAAGAGATAGGAAAAATTATAAAAAGATTCAAAAACTTATTTTTTAAGGAAGGTGATCAGTTAACAAACACAACGAAGGTTGTACATGAAATCAGGACTACGACAGAGGAACAAATTAACAGCAAATTATACAGATATCCCCCTCAACATGAAGCAGAGGTTAGAAAACAAATAAGGGAAATGAAGAACAAGGGATTATTAGAAAAAGTCGTTCACGATACTCTAGCCCATTAATTGTTGTACCCAAAAATATGGATAATTCAGGAGAACGATAATATACAGGATTGTCATAGATTACAGAAAGTTGAACGAAGTAACCATAGACGACAAATATCCACTTCCCAACATTGAGTCAATCCTAGACAAGTTAGGAAAAGCCCAATATTTTACAACACCGGCGGCCGCCGTGGTGTGAAGGTAGTGTTGCCGGCCTATCACACCGAAGGTCCATGGTTCGAGCCCTGGTACAGGTAACATCAAAAGTGATTTGAAAAAAGTTTTTCAAAACGGGGTCGACCCTCGGCAGTGGTTTGGCAAACTCTCCGAGTGTATTTCTGCCATGACAGGCTTCTCAGCAAAAATTCGTCTCCTTTGTAGATGCCGTTCGGAGTCGGCAAAAAACTGTAGGTCCCACCAATTTGTAGGGAAAATTCAAATCGGCACACCACAAATTGGAAGAGAAGCTTGGCGCAAAAATCTCTTAGGAGGTTTATGATGATATACCTGTTGTATATCGCGCCATAGAGAGAGAGAGACTTAGCAAAGGGCTATCATCAAATCCTAATACGAGAACAAGATAGGAAAAAGACGGCATTCGCCACACCACATGGCCTATATGAATTTATTAGAATGCCAGTCGGACTGAAAAACGCACCTGCAACATTCCAGAGACTGATGAACGAAACTTTACGTGACTTTATTAATAAAACATGCGTAGTATATCTTGATGACATCTTAATTTTTAGTACATCCCTACAAGAACATGTTCAAACAATAACGGAAATTTTCAAAGTCCTAGAAAAGGCTAATTTAAAAGTGCAAATAGACAAATGTAATTTTATGAAAAAGGAGACAGAATTCTTGGGACATATTTTGACAGAGGAAGGACTAAAACCGAACCCTGATAAAATTAAAGTAATAGAAACGTTAAAATTGCCGAAAACAGAAAAACAAATAAAAAGTTTCTTAGGTATTACGGGTTATTATCGAAAGTTTATTAAAGATTATGCAAAGATAGCACAACCTATAACGAAATATTTGAAAAAAAATGTGAAAATTAATTTAAAGGACCCAACTTATATAGAGGCATTCGAAAAACTAAAAATTTTAATTAGTACCCACCCAGTTTTGCGATACCCTAACTTTGACAAACCATTTACATTAACAACTGACGCTTCAAACTATGCATTAGGCGCCGTATTATCACAAGAAGGACACCCAGTGTGTTTCATTTCAAGGACGCTTAATAACCACGAGAAAAACTACTCCGCAACGGACAAAGAATTTTTAGCCATTATATGGAGTGTGAACTACTTAAGACCATATCTATACGGAAAAAAGTTTACAATTTTAACTGATCACCAACCAATAAAATTTCTTCATACCAAATATAAAGGAAAGGATATGTCACCAAGACATCAAAGATGGCTTCTAAAGTTAGGAGAATACGATTTCATAATAGAGTATCTGAAAGGGAAAGAAAACCAAGTAGCAGATTTTTTAAGTAGACTAGAAAATAATACAGATAACGCGGAAGAAGGAAATTTTAATGAAAAGGATAACAAAATTACTGTTTTAAATCAAAATTATTTACAATCAGGTATAAATGAAGAAAATAATTTAGAAGATAACGAAACAATAGCAACAATGCATTCAGCAGAAGAAAACCTTCAGGACCATTTTTTTATTAAAGAGGAAATTGTAAATAAGTATAAAACACAAATAATTTTGACCAATAATAAAATAGAAGAATTTAAATGTTTACATGGAAAAAAAATAATTTTTATAGCAGAAAGCGATTTCGATAGATTAGGAGAAATATTTCGAAATTATATCATAAAAGGGATTATAGGCATATACTCCGAAATTTCTGAGCATAGCTACAATATAGTGCAAGAAAAACTAATTTCAATGTTTTCCAATGATTCAAATATAAAATTTTTCAAGTGCACAATGAGAGCGCAGGATGTAGAAACGGAAGTAGAAGCAGTAAAACAAATATCGCTATATCACGTTAGAGAAAGCCTTCATTCAGGTATACAACAAACATACAACCAAATAAAAAATAAAATATATTATCCCAAACTATTGGAACTTATCCAAATAGTAATTAACCAATGCGACATATGTCAGGAAGTAAAATACGATAGAAATCCAGTTAAACCAAAGTTTAATCTCACTGAAACTCCAACAAAAAAAAATGACATTGTTCATGTAGACACTTACGTTATAAAAGGGCATCATTTTTTAACAGTCATAGATAAATTTTCCAAATTTGGTGCAGCGTACCCACTAAATGCTAGAAATCATGTAACGATTATTGAACAACTGGAAGACCACTTTTCTAAATTAGGGAAACCAAGGAAAATAGTAGCGGATAATGAATTTAAAACTTTGAGAATAAAAGAATTTCTGGACAATGAAAATGTCGAAATTCATTTAACAAAACCAAACAGTCATACAGGAAATTCAGATATAGAAAGGTTCCATAATACAATAGCAGAAAAATTTAGAATTTTATACAAATTGAATAAAGAATTAACAGTAAAACAACTTATGCATAAAGCTATCAGAAATTATAATGATAGGTTTCATTCCACGATAAAATGTACACCAAACGAAGTACAGATGAATAAAGTAGATCAGGATTTAGTAAAGAAAAACCTACTATCAGTCAAAAAGAAAAATATTGCTAGAGTCAATGAAAAAAGGGAAAACTATGTCGAAAAAAGGAAAGAGGGATTTATTAAAAACTACAAAGCGGTTAGACATAAGGAGCAACCCAGATATTAATGATCCTCACGCTGTTGATGGCAATGTGGATACCTCAAACTAAAGCGAATTTAAATGTGACCAAAATACAGGACGAAAACGGATTTACGGATATTCAGATAAAAGAAGAACAAATTGTTAAGGACACGGAAATAGTAATACATAGAATAAACGTGAGTAAAATAGAAGATATATTAAATGAAATGACGGACAATATTGTATTAATGAAATCAAATTTTTAAGACTTATTGCAAATAGAAATATTAGACGTTAGAAATAAATTATTAACTTTAATACCCAGAAGAAACAGACCGAGACGTGGACTAATTAACGGTGTAGGTACTTTATCCAAATGGATATTTGGTACGATGGACGAAGAGAACAGGCAAAACATACAAAACCATCTTACTCAAACAAACGACAAAATTAGTAAACAAATACAAATTAATGATTATTTTGAAAATTCATTTGAACAATTACATAGAACGATAAGTAGCGATAGGAATAAGCTAGAGCAAGAATTCAATGCCATAAGTAAGTGGGCTAATGAAGAAGAAGAAAGAAATTTATATTTGGAACAATTAATTAAAATTCAACTATTAAAAAGTAAAATTGAACACATTCAAGACAACATAATAGCATCAAAGTACAATATCTTGCACCCTAATATTTTGACGAGCGAGGAAATAATAAAATACGATATTGATTATACAAAGTTAAAGTACATGCAATAAGGAACAGCTCTCTTTAATAACACATATGTAATATTTGGAATCAAAGTACCAACAAATTTTGTAAATGTTAAAGTTGAATACATCATCCCAATACCCAATAAAGAGCATAATGAAATAGATTCAAACATTGAAAAAATATTTGAATATAATAGCAAAATGTATAAATTTGAAGAAAATAAGCAATTAAAAACTATGAAACAAGCAACAAATTGTGTAATAAAGAATTCATGTCAAACAATCAAAAATAAAGAGCTGGAAATTATAGAATTAGATATAGATAAAATAATTGTAAAAAACGCAGAGAATCTATTAATAAATCAAACATGTACGGAAGATGAAATATTAATAAATGATAATAATTTGATAATATACACGAATTGTTCAATTAAAAGCAAAGATTACTACTTTTTAAATTCTATTGAAGATTCACAAGAAAATATTGTAAGCATGAAATATGAAATAAATACAAATTTTTCAAAAGAAATTACATTTGATGAAGTAGTAGAAGAAAGCAAAATAAATGTCAAAAGAATTTTTAATCTAAAATATCATAGTAAAATATCTTATATATGCAACGTAGCAATTTTTTTTCTCATAATAACTCTAATATTGATTATTGTACTTAAACACAGATATATAACAATTCAATTAAACAGTAGAATCCAGGAGAATTCTAATCTAAAAGGGGGAGTAGTTATGTATAATGCCAATACCAACAACAAGTACGTGTGAGCACGACTACCCGTCGTTCGCGCCGATTGCTATGGTAACCACCCGTTGCTATGGATACCAGCAGCATATGCTTGCGTGTCGCCAGGCAGCTTTATACATTTTACGTAATTACCGTACACAAAGACATACATTTCATCATAAACACATTTAATTACTGTTTTATTTTGTTTTGTTGTTTTTCCGACAGGGTGAATGATTGATGTATATTGGAACGATTTTTCGTCATCCCTTGTCAAATTTGGTTTTGAGACAAACCGGTTTCGGCGTTGTGCCATCATCAGTGTCGATTTTCGTTCGAGAACGAATTAATTACATTTTATAATTTATTTATACTTTTTGGGATTTTTGTGTAATTGCCGTCGGTAAAACACTTCATGTCATTTGACGAATTTTTGAAAAATATTTTTATAGGATGATAAAAATTATTACCTGCAAATTTATAAAGAGACCTACATACATCATACATTATTAACGTTGATTACATAAATTTGTTCCTCTTCTAAAATTTAATCGCTTTTCTACAACACATACAAATTCCTTTTGTATATTATCATGTGATTATTCCTTTTTCACAAGATCATTTGATTCATGCAAAATTCCTTTTGTATATTATCATGTGATTATTTCTTTTATATAAAATCACATGATACGTGTAAAATTCCTTTTGTATATTAGCATATGATTATTTCGCCTTCCAAAAACTAAAATTTAGGAAACTAAAAGTTTTGAGCCAAAATATCCAAATCATTAATTGCTCATATATCCACAAATGTTGGAATTTTTAGTAAAATTTAAAATTATTAAACATTTTTTTGTGATTTTTATGAACATCAAACTAATGGAATTCAAGGGAACTATTTTTTTCTCTTTATGTTATAAATATAATATATAAATATATGAACTGAATTATTGCTTTCTTGAAATATAAACTGAAAGCCATCAGGAATTAACAGTGCTGAATTTATAGTACAGAAATGTATTCATGCTAAGCAACATTAATTCATGTTAATCAACATTGATCACATTAAATTCTGTTAAATTAACATGCCCAACCAGCCAGCCGGTAGTGAATTCCCTAGCCGCGAATTGATGAATTTTGACAATTCACACTGAAATTCGTTCATGGACCTTCTCTATATCATTGAGCATCCCAATACCCCAGTGCGAAATGGGCATGTATGGCCATACACGAAGGAAGGTATTGATCTAACACCCATTTCTCTTTAGTTGGAAGGTACTAAATTTAGCGCTTAATTAAAAACGATAGTTTCGTAATGATTGCATGCTAGAAAACAAGCGGTCACATGCATCTACGCATACGCCGTTAAAGTCATGCTTGACGAATTTTCGGCTGGGACATTGCACAAAACAAATTAGGAGCATTACTGACATTTAGGTTTTGAACGACAGCAACACTGACTTAGTCGAGAGTAAGTCAGCTGGCAGGCTGACTAAGTTGTGACTTAGCTAAGTTAGATGGTGAAACTAAAAAAGTGAAAAACTAAGTTAAGTCGAGCTGGTGAAACCGGCCCTAAGTATCATTAAGTTAAGTTATGTATACCCAACAAAGATTTTGATTAAAAAAGTACCAAGCTGGTCGAACCCTAATAAGTATCTTTTAAGTATGCCGACTGGTTAGTGGAAGATCCCCCGTTCATTAAACAAATTCTGAGACCAGGCCTTGTTGGAAAATGCAGCGATCTTCCACTCACGCCTATAAAGAAAGTGAAAAATTTTTTTTTACTAGAAGCTTGGCCTTTTAGATCTTTGTTCTATTTAGTATTATTGTAATTGTTCTCAAATCTAGAAGAAAAATTAGGGAACATAGCAAATCTGATATGCAATCAAAACTTAAACTTAAGGCTGACTTACATACCATCGTTCATACAAAATGTATATTACGATTTCACGCCATAGGCTTCCGGCACACGTTCAATAACGAGGTGTGTTCAAAAAGTATCGCGAATTTTGTGTTTTTTCCAAAATTATTTATTTATTCATGAATATCTATTTTGTCCCCTTCAAAGTAATCCCCATGACATATTATACACTTGTGCCAATGGTTTTTCCAATCTTCGAAGCACTTCAAAAAATCATTTTTTTGTATCTTGTTCAGCTCCTCCTTCGATGCCGTCTTTATCTCGTCAAGAGAAGCGTAACGTCGCCCTTTCATGGGCCTCTTCAGTTTAGGGAACAAGAAAAAGTCACAGGGGGCCAGATCTGGGGAATACGGTGGCTGCGGCATCATTAGTGTGTTGTTTTTGGCCAAAAAGTCGCGCACAAGCAACGATGCGTGAGCAGGGGCGTTATCGTGGTGCAAAAGCCAATTTTTGTTCTTCCACAAATGCGGGGGTTTCTGGCGGATTGCTTCGCGCAAATTGCGCATAACTTGCAGGTAATATTCCTTATTGACCGTTCTTCCCTGTGGCAAGAACTCATGATGCACCACGCCCCTGCAATCGAAGAAAACTGTCAGCAAAACTTTCACATTCGACCGAACTTGGCGCGCTTTTTTCGGTCTTGGTTCGTGCGGCAGCTTCCATTGAGATGATTGAGCTTTGGTTTCCACGTCATAACCATAAACCCACGATTCGTCACCAGCTATGACCCTCTGGAGCAAATTTGGGTCGTCGCGGACAGAGTTTAACATCTCATTAGCAATGTTCATGCGATGCTGTTTTTGGTCACAATTGAGCAATTTTGGTAAAAAAAATAGGTAAAAATCGAAGACGATCCAAAACACGTGCAAGCAAAGCAGCTGTCAACAATTAACTGAACATTCAAAATGGCCGAGCTTGTCGGCATAAGTGATAGACATGAGAACCAACATAACGCCACAAAAAATTCGATATACGTAACCAGCGAAAATTCAAAATTCGCGATACTTTTTGAACACACCTCGTATGTGCTGCTGCATACATAATTGGTACTCCTGGTATTTTGCGTACACGATTTTTCAAATCCTTATCCTTTGTAGCTACTATATAACATTTATGTTTCCGCACGCGTTTTACAACACAATCATCAGCATATGTACCTTTATGCAAACATGGCAAAACGTGGATCCGAAATTATGTGCAAAGCTAACTTATAACGGCTGCCTAGCTTTTCCAACTCTGCACGTACACAATCCGAAATATATGGTTTACATTTGGAATACAAGCAATCCATCATACCTTGTATGATATCCAATTTGTTTTGGATGCTGGTCCAAGTTGTGTATTATATTGGAAGAATAAAGCTGAACTTTGTTGTTCACTCTTGGGCGCTAAACATTCATGTGACGGTGGATAATCGGTATCAAAAAGTAATTCCGTTTTAAATACCCCCGGCGCATTGTTTTATTATTACCACCCGCCCATGCGCCATGCCTAATTTGGCATGAGGATATAATCGCACATTTCGAGTTATGGTGGGGTGTATCTCTGACCCATGGAAGAACCCTGAAAAGGAAAGAAAAGTCTTCATTTTAACGTTTTAATCGCTGTGTGCCAGCCACTACCGCGAATGATACATATATAGCTTCTGATAGAATTATAGGAAAAATATCATATTTGGCTTACTTTAAAGGTATTTTACGTACATTTCAGAATATGTATTAATATCTATAGTGTTTTTGAACTTTAGTACAGATGTCAGGCTTAAATTATGAGAAATTTGCCTAAAATGAACTTTTAACTACTATATTATCATTTTTCACAAATTTCTTATGGAAACATTTTTTTTTCTTTACAGCTAAAATAAGTTCAGAACATTTCCAACAACTTTCATTCAGACAGCAAACTTTTTGTATTTAAGTTTAAAATGGATGAACCAAATCCTTCTACATCATCTGAATCCACTTTATCACATATACTTAAAATGTTTTCGCATACAAATTTAACTCCTCATGTAATTGATAAATTGGTTGAAATTTGGAATAAATTGAGTATTCAACTAATTGATAGACGCAGTATTCTAAGAAAACTAAATGTTTTAATTGAAAAATATCACGAAAGCATTAAACACAGAAAAAAAGTTCAGGAATTTACAATCAACAAATGAATTATTTTACATTGGAAAATGTAAATTCAAGTTAAAAACAACATAATGATAGAAAATTCACAATACCTGAATATATGGATGACATTGTAGAAGAAACACCTACAACAATACCAACAATGCCAACAGTTAATGATGATCCAACATACGAACCAATTGGAACAGATATGGAAACAGGTGAAGCACAAATTGCAAATGAACCAGTTGCAAAAGTATCTGTTACAATGAAACGAGGACATTATATTCAACGATATGATGCCATAAATTTTGCTATGATGTGTGACATATTCGGTGTTTCAGATAGAGTTGCTTCATTTTTTGCAACAGCCCTTTTCTAAGATATAAATTTTCGAGATGTTCGTGGTGAACTTGTCATAATGGATAAATCTAAAGTTGCAAGAAAAGAAATTTAAGCTAGAGATGAAGTGATTCGTAAACGATACATAGATTCCAACATAACTGCATTTTCTTTCGATGGCAGAAAAAATGATTCATTAACTAGAGAGAAAATTAATGAGAAATTTCATACAAATATAGTAAAAGAACACCATTTAGTTGTTCTAAAAGAGCCTAATGCTGAATTACTTGGATATGTTAAAATAAAATTAAAATTAAAAAAATTATTTTTATTTATTATCGGCCTTTATTTGTAAAATATTAAGAAATTCACCGAGCTCTAGGCCATACATATATATAAATTAAAAACACCAAAAATTATTGTTTTTGTATATATAATATGTATATATTTGTCCGTATGATTTGTCGATATTTCGACTACATTCTGTAGTCATCTTCAGGACTGAAAGACAATGATAAATACATGTATTAAAACCTTAAAAACATAAAACATAAACTTCATATATTTAAACTTACACTCTTGAGTGCACCAGTTCGACTAAATTAGCATTTCTAACAATAGATAAGTTGAAGCGAAAATGAAGAACAAAAAATGTATAAACAACTAAAGTACCGTATTTGTAAACAAACTTTAGCAATAACAACAATACTTAAACTAAAAACAGCAGGTAAGTGATACTAACATATTGACATTGGGACGATTCTCTTCTCACGAGCCACTATTGTTACATATCAATTTCCTATAGGCTGATGCGCATTTTTCGGTATCTGCTTTAAAATTCATTCGTTGATCTTTTGGCGTATTAATTATATGTAGCATCTCCAGTGTATACCTTTTGTTATAATGTCTCTCTTGTTGGATTATTGCTACGTTTTCTAAATCCGGAGAGTGTCCGTTGGCTCGGCAATGTTGGGTTAGCGCAGTTTTGTTATCATTAGAGTGGTCCCTATTTTTTAAATTCGTTTTATGTCCGGAAATCCTTGTTTTTAATTTGGATTTAGTAGTCCCTACATATACTTGACCGCATAAGTGGGACCCGTCGCCGTTACATGGGATTTTGTAAATTACATCGGATTTCTCAAATTTATCAATTTTGTCCTTAGTGTTGCTAAATATTTGTTGTACAGTGTTGTTATAAGTGAATGCCATTTGAAATCTTTCATGATCATACATTTTAGAATATTTCAATCTGTTGGACAGACCAGGGACATATGTAGATGTTTTGTATATTTTATTTTTGTTGTTATTTGATCTGTTGGTGTTGGATTTTTCAAAATAATCCCTTATATACCGATTTATCAAATGCACCGGGAAGTCGTTAAATTTCAGCGTTCTTACAATATTTTCTTTATTTTTGCTATGAAATATTTCATCACTGATGGTCAAAACTCTTCTAATAAAATTTTTTGCCGTGTTTACTATGGTTGATTTACTGTGCTTCGAGTGGAAATTGATTAATCTGCCTGACGCCGTAGGCTTTTTGTACCAGTCGAAGAATAATTTATTGTTTTTTCTTACAACCAAAGTATCCAGAAAAGGTAACTGTCCATCCTTTTCCACTTCATGGGTAAAATTAATTGATCTGTTATAACTGTTTAAAGTAGCCAACATATCTTCTACAGAATCATTTTTTACAATGGCAAACAGATCGTCGACGTATTTCGTCAGAAAGCGTGGTTTATTAGACGAATCTTCTTCAAATTTACATAATAATTCCTCCATCACAATGTCTGCAATGACAGGTGATGCTGGTGACCCCATTGGAATTCCCGACCGTTGCTCATATATTTTGTTATTAACTTTGAAATAGCGGTTTTCTTTTATGCAAAAACGTACAACTTCCATAAACAATTCTTTCGTTATATTTGTGTGGGTTTTTAATATGTTCCATTTGGATGCAATAATTTCCAGAGCATGATCTACTGGAATACTGGGAAATAAGGAAACCACATCGAACGAAATCAGACATTCATCGTCATTTATATAGGTATCCTTTATCTTGTTTTTAAATGCAATTGAATCTCTTACATTATATTTCGATGTACTAGTTAGGTTTTTGAGTATATTCACAACATATTTGCATAACTTGTAAGAGGGAGAGTTGATAGACGAACAAATGGGACGTAGGGGTGCGCCTTCCTTGTGGATCTTGGGAAGACCATATAATCTTGGCGCGTTAGCCGTTTTACTTAATAAACCGAATTTTTCTTTCGAATCAATAATTTTATTTTTGAATAGTTTCTCAACAATTTCATTATTTTTGTCTTGTAACCTATTGGTAGGATCGCGTTTTAGTAATCTATAAGCAGAGATATCATTAACGATCTGCTGTAATTTCAAGTCGTAGTCTGATTTGTCCATCAGAACTGTGACATTCCCTTTGTCGGCGCTAAGTACTAATAAATTTTTGTTATTCTTCAGAAACGTTTTGGTTGAGTGTCTAATATAAACCTGTCCCGCGCGTTGTTGCTGGATTTGTTTAGATGATCTCTAATAAGTGTTGTGAAATTGTTTCTCTCAATTTCTTGTTGCTCTCTGTCTTCGATCGTCTGTATGCAATCCTCTCCGTCAGCTATCAATTTGAACAGTGGGAACTTATCATTGGTAATTGGTAGAGAAAACTTAGGACCTAAAGAGAGGAGCCACTGAGTATCGGCCGGTATGTTTGTGTGTGTAGTGTTGCAAAACCACTCGGGTACTAATTTAATGTTAAGTGATTGCTTTTGTACGTCTTTAAGTTTCTCAAATTTGTTGGTTTGTGTGCTCTTTATTTTCGTTTCTAGAATATGTTGTAAAGTTTTCTCACTCTCGAAAAATACAATTTATTTTTTATGATATTTACCTCATTTTCCTTCAGTTTTCGTAGCTCGTGTTTTGCTTTAATAATAAGGTTTAAAAGTTTGTTCTGCACTGTGGTTAAATACGTTGCTGCTGCGCTCTTAATCTGCTTTGGTATTCTCCTATCGTTGGTGTTACAGTTGAGAACATAAGAAATGGTTTGTGTGGCATTACATATAAACTTTGGTATTATTGCGCTCTTTCTGCATCTCACTAAAAACTTTATGGTTTGCTTCAGCTTAGTTAGTTGTTTTGTGCTATGTTGATAACGTTTTATGTATGTTTTGGTCTCAACACGATACTTGCATTTCATATCTTTGTAGATATTCCTTGGGTTGTTGTTGTTACGGTGTGCTCTCCGTTCCATAATTATTTTTATTTATTATCGGCCTTTATTTGTAAAATATTAAGAAATTCACCGAGCTCTAGGCCATACATATATATAAATTAAAAACACCAAAAATTATTGTTTTTGTATATATAATATGTATATATTTGTCCGTATGATTTGTCGATATTTCGACTACATTCTGTAGTCATCTTCAGGACTGAAAGACAATGATAAATACATGTATTAAAACCTTAAAAACATAAAACATAAACTTCATATATTTAAACTTACACTCTTGAGTGCACCAGTTCGACTAAATTAGCATTTCTAACAATAGATAAGTTGAAGCGAAAATGAAGAACAAAAAATGTATAAACAACTAAAGTACCGTATTTGTAAACAAACTTTAGCAATAACAACAATACTTAAACTAAAAACAGCAGGTAAGTGATGCTAACATATTGACATTGGGACGATTCTCTTCTCACGAGCCACTATTGTTACATATCAATTTCCTATAGGCTGATGCGCGTTTTTCGGTATCTGCTTTAAAATTCATTAGTTGATCTTTTGGCGTATTAATTATATGTAGCATCTCCAGTGTATACCTTTTGTTATAATGTCTCTCTTGTTGGATTATTGCTACGTTTTCTAAATCCGGAGAGTGTCCGTTGGCTCGGCAATGTTGGGTTAGCGCAGTTTTGTTATCATTAGAGTGGTCCCTATTTTTTAAATTCGTTTTATGTCCGGAAATCCTTGTTTTTAATTTGGATTTAGTAGTCCCTACATATACTTGACCGCATAAGTGGGACCCGTCGCCGTTACATGGGATTTTGTAAATTACATCGGATTTTTCAAATTTATCAATTTTGTCCTTAGTGTTGCTAAATATTTGTTGTACAGTGTTGTTATAAGTGAATGCCATTTGAAATCTTTCATGATCATACATTTTAGAATATTTCAATCTGTTGGACAGACCAGGGACATATGTAGATGTTTTGTATATTTTATTTTTGTTGTTATTTGATCTGTTGGTGTTGGATTTTGATAAATCGGTATATAAGGGATTATTTTGAAAAATCCAACACCAACAGATCAAATAACAACAAAAATAAAATATACAAAACATCTACATATGTCCCTGGTCTGTCCAACAGATTAAAATATTCTAAAATGTATGATCATGAAAGATTTCAAATGGCATTCACTTATAACAACACTGTACAACAAATATTTAGCAACACTAAGGACAAAATTGATAAATTTGAGAAATCCGATGTAATTTACAAAATCCCATGTAACGGCGACGGGTCCCACTTATGCGGTCAAGTATATGTAGGGACTACTAAATCCAAATTAAAAACAAGGATTTCCGGACATAAAACGAATTTAAAAAATAGGGACCACTCTAATGATAACAAAACTGCGCTAACCCAACATTGCCGAGCCAACGGACACTCTCCGGATTTAGAAAACGTAGCAATAATCCAACAAGAGAGACATTATAACAAAAGGTATACACTGGAGATGCTACATATAATTAATACGCCAAAAGATCAACTAATGAATTTTAAAGCAGATACCGAAAAACGCGCATCAGCCTATAGGAAATTGATATGTAACAATAGTGGCTCGTGAGAAGAGAATCGTCCCAATGTCAATATGTTAGCATCACTTACCTGCTGTTTTTAGTTTAAGTATTGTTGTTATTGCTAAAGTTTGTTTACAAATACGGTACTTTAGTTGCTTATACATTTTTTGTTCTTCATTTTCGCTTCAACTTATCTATTGTTAGAAATGCTAATTTAGTCGAACTGGTGCACTCAAGAGTGCAAGTTTAAATATATGAAGTTTATGTTTTATGTTTTTAAGGTTTTAATACATGTATTTATCATTGTCTTTCAGTCCTGAAGATGACTACAGAATGTAGTCGAAATATCGACAAATCATACGGACAAATATATACATATTATATATACAAAAACAATAATTTTTGGTGTTTTTAATTTATATATATGTATGGCCTAGAGCTCGGTGAATTTCTTAATATTTTACAAATAAAGGCCGATAATAAATAAAAATAATTATGGAACGGAGAGCACACCGTAACAACAACAACCCAAGGAATATCTACAAAGATATGAAATGCAAGTATCGTGTTGAGACCAAAACATACATAAAACGTTATCAACATAGCACAAAACAACTAACTAAGCTGAAGCAAACCATAAAGTTTTTAGTGAGATGCAGAAAGAGCGCAATAATACCAAAGTTTATATGTAATGCCACACAAACCATTTCTTATGTTCTCAACTGTAACACCAACGATAGGAGAATACCAAAGCAGATTAAGAGCGCAGCAGCAACGTATTTAACCACAGTGCAGAACAAACTTTTAAACCTTATTATTAAAGCAAAACACGAGCTACGAAAACTGAAGGAAAATGAGGTAAATATCATAAAAAATAAATTGCAACAAAAACTTGATAGGGAAGACGCGATCGAATTTTTCGAGAGTGAGAAAACTTTACAACATATTCTAGAAACGAAAATAAAGAGCACACAAACCAACAAATTTGAGAAACTTAAAGACGTACAAAAGCAATCACTTAACATTAAATTAGTACCCGAGTGGTTTTGCAACACTACACACACAAACATACCGGCCGATACTCAGTGGCTCCTCTCTTTAGGTCCTAAGTTTTCTCTACCAATTACCAATGATAAGTTCCCACTGTTCAAATTGATAGCTGACGGAGAGGATTGCATACAGACGATCGAAGACAGAGAGCAACAAGAAATTGAGAGAAACAATTTCACAACACTTATTAGAGATCATCTAAACAAATCCAGCAACAACGCGCGGGACAGGTTTATATTAGACACTCAACCAAAACGTTTCTGAAGAATAACAAAAATTTATTAGTACTTAGCGCCGACAAAGGGAATGTCACAGTTCTGATGGACAAATCAGACTACGACTTGAAATTACAGCAGATCGTTAATGATATCTCTGCTTATAGATTACTAAAACGCGATCCTACCAATAGGTTACAAGACAAAAATAATGAAATTGTTGAGAAACTATTCAAAAATAAAATTATTGATTCGAAAGAAAAATTCGGTTTATTAAGTAAAACGGCTAACGCGCCAAGATTATATGGTCTTCCCAAGATCCACAAGGAAGGCGCACCCCTACGTCCCATTTGTTCGTCTATCAACTCTCCCTCTTACAAGTTATGCAAATATGTTGTGAATATACTCAAAAACCTAACTAGTACATCGAAATATAATGTAAGAGATTCAATTGCATTTAAAAACAAGATAAAGGATACCTATATAAATGACGATGAATGTCTGATTTCGTTCGATGTGGTTTCCTTATTTCCCAGTATTCCAGTAGATCATGCTCTGGAAATTATTGCATCCAAATGGAACATATTAAAAACCCACACAAATATAACGAAAGAATTGTTTATGGAAGTTGTACGTTTTTGCATAAAAGAAAACCGCTATTTCAAAGTTAATAACAAAATATATGAGCAACGGTCGGGAATGCCAATGGGGTCACCAGCATCACCTGTCATTGCAGACATTGTGATGGAGGAATTATTATGTAAATTTGAAGAAGATTCGTCTAATAAACCACGCTTTCTGACGAAATACGTCGACGATCTGTTTGCCATTGTAAAAAATGATTCTGTAGAAGATATGTTGGCTACTTTAAACAGTTATAACAGATCAATTAATTTTACCCATGAAGTGGAAAAGGATGGACAGTTACCTTTTCTGGATACTTTGGTTGTAAGAAAAAACAATAAATTATTCTTCGACTGGTACAAAAAGCCTACGGCGTCAGGCAGATTAATCAATTTCCACTCGAAGCACAGTAAATCAACCATAGTAAACACGGCAAAAAATTTTATTAGAAGAGTTTTGACCATCAGTGATGAAATATTTCATAGCAAAAATAAAGAAAATATTGTAAGAACGCTGAAATTTAACGACTTCCCGGTGCATTTGATAAATCGGTATATAAGGGATTATTTTGAAAAATCCAACACCAACAGATCAAATAACAACAAAAATAAAATATACAAAACATCTACATATGTCCCTGGTCTGTCCAACAGATTGAAATATTCTAAAATGTATGATCATGAAAGATTTCAAATGGCATTCACTTATAACAACACTGTACAACAAATATTTAGCAACACTAAGGACAAAATTGATAAATTTGAGAAATCCGATGTAATTTACAAAATCCCATGTAACGGCGACGGGTCCCACTTATGCGGTCAAGTATATGTAGGGACTACTAAATCCAAATTAAAAACAAGGATTTCCGGACATAAAACGAATTTAAAAAATAGGGACCACTCTAATGATAACAAAACTGCGCTAACCCAACATTGCCGAGCCAACGGACACTCTCCGGATTTAGAAAACGTAGCAATAATCCAACAAGAGAGACATTATAACAAAAGGTATACACTGGAGATGCTACATATAATTAATACGCCAAAAGATCAACGAATGAATTTTAAAGCAGATACCGAAAAATGCGCATCAGCCTATAGGAAATTGATATGTAACAATAGTGGCTCGTGAGAAGAGAATCGTCCCAATGTCAATATGTTAGTATCACTTACCTGCTGTTTTTAGTTTAAGTATTGTTGTTATTGCTAAAGTTTGTTTACAAATACGGTACTTTAGTTGTTTATACATTTTTTGTTCTTCATTTTCGCTTCAACTTATCTATTGTTAGAAAAGCTAATTTAGTCGAACTGGTGCACTCAAGAGTGTAAGTTTAAATATATGAAGTTTATGTTTTATGTTTTTAAGGTTTTAATACATGTATTTATCATTGTCTTTCAGTCCTGAAGATGACTACAGAATGTAGTCGAAATATCGACAAATCATACGGACAAATATATACATATTATATATACAAAAACAATAATTTTTGGTGTTTTTAATTTATATATATGTATGGCCTAGAGCTCGGTGAATTTCTTAATATTTAAAAAAAATTAAATGAATTCTTCAATAGCAAAAAACTGTCAATAGATCGATTAATTGGCATATGCATCGATGGAGAGACAGCTAATACTGGAGTAGAATAGTATTACGTCTATATACAACAACTAATACACCATCGGAAAATTTTAAAACTCTAGCAGTTTATATTATTAATGTAAAGTACTATAATTCTGTTGTGTACGGCAGTGTACTTTTATCAAAGTATATTCATTGGACACGATACCTACCACGTAATTTACTTAATATTGTAGATGGTGTAATCCAAAATAATTCATATTACTCTCATCCAGAGAACATTTTATTAACAATGTTTTTATGATAGAAAAGCTATCCAAAAAATTGTATACTATCTAGAAGAAATTCTTGAACCAACTAAACTCAGAGTTTAAAAAAAATATAATATCAATTTTAATGCTTCAGATTATACTGATATGATTGATCTCAAGACGATAATTTACTATTCACAAGAAATATTCCGTACGATCACTTGGTACAATTCTTGTATTATGATGAGCCAATACTAGATGATCCAAATATTCCAATGCATATACAAGGAACAGAGAGATATGTACACTTGTTAACATCTGTTTCCAAACGTGTTATAGAAAAAAAAAACGTCAAGGTGATATGGCTGTTATAGCAGAAAGTCGTGAAAAACAACCACAAATGGAGAACAAAAAAGATTTTAAAAAATTATAACATAACATTTCTTTTATTTTGAAAAATACGTTAAAATGGTCAATTCCAAGTAAAAAAATAATTTTTTAAATAAATTACATAAAAATTATAAAAATTGGGGTTTTGCTTATTACTTGAATATATAGTTTTTTTTGAAATCTTTTTTTCTACTAAAACGAATTCGAAAAAAGGAAAACTGTCTGAATGAAAGTGGTTGGAAATGTTCTGAACTTATTTTAGCTGCAAAGAAAAAAAAGGTTTCTATAAGAAATTTATTAAAAATGATAATATATTAGTTAAAAGTTAATTTTAGGCTAATTTCTCATAATTTAAGCCTAACATCTCTACTAAAATTCAAAAACACTTAAGATATTAATACATATTCTGAAATGTACGTGAAATACCTTTAAAGTAAGCCCAATATGATATTTTTCCTATAATTCTATCAGAAGCTATGAAGATTTTTTTGCCAAAACCTACATTCATATGGCGAAATATCTATTTTGCAAACGTGGGGGACTCGAAATCGTTAGAGCTATGGTGTCTTCAGCAATTTTTCTTAGAATCATCTGTAGATTACGTTTTTGCTATACTCCTGATGAAAAAATCAATCCATACAATTTGACCTGCTCTAATATATACGTGTGTGGTTTAATGACTTCGACCGAAACGATACAGTATTTCGGCCAGCGTCCATCCATACTTACCTCCAGGAGTCTCCACTGGTCCCTTGCATTCATTTGCCACGTGAAAATAAAAGAAATCAAACCATATACGTCAACTTAAAGGAAAATTACCAACAACATACAAATTTTACCACTTACCTCGTGAAATTTTTTCCTCAATGACATTCATTCAGAAATATATCCTGTGCTGAATAAATGAGCGTAGCCACATCAAATGTTTCTTCGTGACAACCCGAGTTTCCACATACAATCGCGACTGGTATGTAATCGTTACAAAAATCTGCCAACTTCTTTGCGTACCGTAGTGAGCGGGTAAAGTTAGTCGCAAACTAATGAAAAGTATGTCGGAAGTCGAAATATCATAGGAAATGTCAAATTTGGTTTTGAGACAAACCGGTTTCGGCGTTGTGCCATCATCAGTGTCGATTTTCGTTCGAGAACGAATTAATTACATTTTATAATTTATTTATACTTTTGGGGATTTTTGTGTAATTGCCGTCGGTAAAACACTTCATGTCATTTGACGAATTTTTGAAAAATATTTTTATAGGATGATAAAAATTAATACCTGCAAATTTATAAAGAGACCTACATACATCATACATTATTAACGTTGATTACATAAATTTGTTCCTCTTCTAAAATTTAATCGCTTTTCTACAACACATACAGGGTGTTTTTTTTACAGGTTTGTTTTTCGAATAGAGATAAAACTGGCATTTTGTGGTCAAATCTGGCAACTCTAATGTCATTTATGTTCAGTTTGGTTTGCCATTTCATCATGAACAGGTTGACAAAAGAACAACGCTTGCAAATCGGGCAAATTTATTTCGAAAGTAATGGTTCAGTTCGCGAAGTTTACCGTGAGCTCCGTCCATTTTATGGTCGACATAATCGTCCATCAGAGCAATTAATTCGGTTAACCATGGATCGTTTTCGCACTACGTTTACTCTATGTGATAATACGCATCCGCAGAGACGTCGAACAGTGCGCACCGAAGAAACAATTGCCGCTGTAGAGCAAAGTGTTGAAGAGGACCCGAATGAATCGATTCGCCACCGTGCACAGCAATTGGAGCTTTGTCCATCAACTTTATGGAAGATTTTGCGCAAAGATCTTGGCTTGCGACCTTACAAGATCCAGCTTGTGCAAGAATTAAAGCCGCGAGACCATGCAATGCGTCGTGATTTTGGTGTATGGGCCGAAAATGAGATTGATTTCGATGCTGATTTTCATCGCAAAATTTTGTTCAGTGATGAGGCTCATTTTTGGTTGAATGGCTACGTCAACAAGCAAAATTGCCGCATTTGGAGTGAAGAGAATCCACATGAGACCCTTGAAACGCCATTACATCCACAAAAACTGACTGTTTGGTGTGCTCTATGGGCTGGTGGAGTCATTGGGCCATACTTCTTCCGCAATAATGCTGGAGAGGCAGCTACCGTTAATGGAGACCGGTATAGAGCCATGATAACCGACTATTTTGTTCCCGAATTAGATGGCATGAATGTGGATGAGTTGTGGTTCCAACAAGACGGCGCTACATGCCACACAGCGCACGTCACAATCGATTTATTCAAGGAAACATTCGATGAGCGCATAATTTCGCGGAATGGACCTGTCAATTGGCCACCAAGGTCGTGTGATTTGACACCATTGGATTATTTTCTTTGGGGATATGTGAAGTCGCTCGTCTACACCAACAAACCAGAAACGTTAGGGGAATTGGAAGCCAACATTTGTGGCGTTATTGCCGACATACGGCCCCATATGCTCGAAAAAGTGGTTGAAAATTGGACCTGTAGAATTGGCTTTATTCGAGCCAGCCGCGGCGGCCACATGCCCGAAATCATATTTAAGCATTAATGGCATAAAATTATCCTTCCAATAAAGCCAAATTGATGGACCTTAAAACGATTTTCTTGTGTTTTATTTCAATTCGAAGTTCTATACCCCTAAAAAAAACACCCTTTACAAATTCCTTTTGTATATTATCATGTGATTATTCCTTTTTCACAAGATCATTTGATTCATGCAAAATTCCTTTTGTATATTATCATGTGATTATTTCTTTTATAGAAAATCACATGATACGTGTAAAATTCCTTTTGTATATTAGCATATGATTATTTCGCCTTCCAAAAACTAAAATTTAGGAAACTAAAAGTTTTGAGCCAAAATATCCAAATCATTAATTGCTCATATATCCACAAATGTTGGAATTTTTAGTAAAATTTAAAATTATTAAACATTTTTTTGTGATTTTTATGAACATCAAACTAATGGAATTCAAGGGAACTATTTTTTTCTCTTTATGTTATAAATATAATATATAAATATATGAACTGAATTATTGCTTTCTTGAAATATAAACTGAAAGCCATCAGGAATTAACAGTGCTGAATTTATAGTACAGAAATGTATTCATGCTAAGCAACATTAATTCATGTTAATCAACATTGATCACATTAAATTCTGTTAAATTAACATGCCCAACCAGCCAGCCGGTAGTGAATTCCCTAGCCGCGAATTGATGAATTTTGACAATTCACACTGAAATTCGTTCATGGACCTTCTCTATATCATTGAGCATCCCAATACCCCAGTGCGAAATGGGCATGTATGGCCATACACGAAGGAAGGTATTGATCTAACACCCATTTCTCTTTAGTTGGAAGGTACTAAATTTAGCGCTTAATTAAAAACGATAGTTTCGTAATGATTGCATGCTAGAAAACAAGCGGTCACATGCATCTACGCATACGCCGTTAAAGTCATGCTTGACGAATTTTCGGCTGGGACATTGCACAAAACAAATTAGGAGCATTACTGACATTTAGGTTTTGAACGACAGCAACACTGACTTAGTCGAGAGTAAGTCAGCTGGCAGGCTGACTAAGTTGTGACTTAGCTAAGTTAGATGGTGAAACTAAAAAAGTGAAAAACTAAGTTAAGTCGAGCTGGTGAAACCGGCCCTAAGTATCATTAAGTTAAGTTATGTATACCCAACAAAGATTTTGATTAAAAAAGTACCAAGCTGGTCGAACCCTAATAAGTATCTTTTAAGTATGCCGACTGGTTAGTGGAAGATCCCCCGTTCATTAAACAAATTCTGAGACCAGGCCTTGTTGGAAAATGCAGCGATCTTCCACTCACGCCTATAAAGAAAGTGAAAAATTTTTTTTTACTAGAAGCTTGGCCTTTTAGATCTTTGTTCTATTTAGTATTATTGTAATTGTTCTCAAATCTAGAAGAAAAATTAGGGAACATAGCAAATCTGATATGCAATCAAAACTTAAACTTAAGGCTGACTTACATACCATCGTTCATACAAAATGTATATTACGATTTCACGCCATAGGCTTCCGGCACACGTTCAATAACGAGGTGTGTTCAAAAAGTATCGCGAATTTTGTGTTTTTTCCAAAATTATTTATTTATTCATGAATATCTATTTTGTCCCCTTCAAAGTAATCCCCATGACATATTATACACTTGTGCCAATGGTTTTTCCAATCTTCGAAGCACTTCAAAAAATCATTTTTTTGTATCTTGTTCAGCTCCTCCTTCGATGCCGTCTTTATCTCGTCAAGAGAAGCGTAACGTCGCCCTTTCATGGGCCTCTTCAGTTTAGGGAACAAGAAAAAGTCACAGGGGGCCAGATCTGGGGAATACGGTGGCTGCGGCATCATTAGTGTGTTGTTTTTGGCCAAAAAGTCGCGCACAAGCAACGATGCGTGAGCAGGGGCGTTATCGTGGTGCAAAAGCCAATTTTTGTTCTTCCACAAATGCGGGCGTTTCTGGCGGATTGCTTCGCGCAAATTGCGCATAACTTGCAGGTAATATTCCTTATTGACCGTTCTTCCCTGTGGCAAGAACTCATGATGCACCACGCCCCTGCAATCGAAGAAAACTGTCAGCAAAACTTTCACATTCGACCGAACTTGGCGCGCTTTTTTCGGTCTTGGTTCGTGCGGCAGCTTCCATTGAGATGATTGAGCTTTGGTTTCCACGTCATAACCATAAACCCACGATTCGTCACCAGCTATGACCCTCTGGAGCAAATTTGGGTCGTCGCGGACAGAGTTTAACATCTCATTAGCAATGTTCATGCGATGCTGTTTTTGGTCACAATTGAGCAATTTTGGTAAAAAAAATAGGTAAAAATCGAAGACGATCCAAAACACGTGCAAGCAAAGCAGCTGTCAACAATTAACTGAACATTCAAAATGGCCGAGCTTGTCGGCATAAGTGAGAGACATGAGAACCAACATAACGCCACAAAAAATTCGATATACGTAACCAGCGAAAATTCAAAATTCGCGATACTTTTTGAACACACCTCGTATGTGCTGCTACATACATAATTGGTACTCCTGGTATTTTGCGTACACGATTTTTCAAATCCTTATCCTTTGTAGCTACTATATAACATTTATGTTTCCGCACGCGTTTTACAACACAATCATCAGCATATGTACCTTTATGCAAACATGGCAAAACGTGGATCCGAAATTATGTGCAAAGCTAACTTATAACGGCTGCCTAGCTTTTCCAACTCTGCACGTACACAATCCGAAATATATGGTTTACATTTGGAATACAAGCAATCCATCATACCTTGTATGATATCCAATTTGTTTTGGATGCTAAAAAATTTGTATCGAGTATAATGTGGTATGGTGGTCCAAGTTGTGTATTATATTGGAAGAATAAAGCTGAACTTTGTTGTTCACTCTTGGGCGCTAAACATTCATGTGACGGTGGATAATCGGTATCAAAAAGTAATTCCGTTTTAAATACCCCCGGCGCATTGTTTTATTATTACCACCCGCCCATGCGCCATGCCTAATTTGGCATGAGGATATAATCGCACATTTCGAGTTATGGTGGGGTGTATCTCTGACCCATGGAAGAACCCTGAAAAGGAAAGAAAAGTCTTCATTTTAACGTTTTAATCGCTGTGTGCCAGCCACTACCGCGAATGATACATATATAGCTTCTGATAGAATTATAGGAAAAATATCATATTTGGCTTACTTTAAAGGTATTTTACGTACATTTCAGAATATGTATTAATATCTATAGTGTTTTTGAACTTTAGTACAGATGTCAGGCTTAAATTATGAGAAATTTGCCTAAAATTAACTTTTAACTACTATATTATCATTTTTCACAAATTTCTTATGGAAACATTTTTTTTTCTTTACAGCTAAAATAAGTTCAGAACATTTCCAACAACTTTCATTCAGACAGCAAACTTTTTGTATTTAAGTTTAAAATGGATGAACCAAATCCTTCTACATCATCTGAATCCACTTTATCACATATACTTAAAATGTTTTCGCATACAAATTTAACTCCTCATGTAATTGATAAATTGGTTGAAATTTGGAATAAATTGAGTATTCAACTAATTGATAGACGCAGTATTCTAAGAAAACTAAATGTTTTAATTGAAAAATATCACGAAAGCATTAAACACAGAAAAAAAGTTCAGGAATTTACAATCAACAAATGAATTATTTTACATTGGAAAATGTAAATTCAAGTTAAAAACAACATAATGATAGAAAATTCACAATACCTGAATATATGGATGACATTGTAGAAGAAACACCTACAACAATACCAACAATGCCAACAGTTAATGATGATCCAACATACGAACCAATTGGAACAGATATGGAAACAGGTGAAGCACAAATTGCAAATGAACCAGTTGCAAAAGTATCTGTTACAATGAAACGAGGACATTATATTCAACGATATGATGCCATAAATTTTGCTATGATGTGTGACATATTCGGTGTTTCAGATAGAGTTGCTTCATTTTTTGCAACAGCCCTTTTCTAAGATATAAATTTTCGAGATGTTCGTGGTGAACTTGTCATAATGGATAAATCTAAAGTTGCAAGAAAAGAAATTTAAGCTAGAGATGAAGTGATTCGTAAACGATACATAGATTCCAACATAACTGCATTTTCTTTCGATGGCAGAAAAAATGATTCATTAACTAGAGAGAAAATTAATGAGAAATTTCATACAAATATAGTAAAAGAACACCATTTAGTTGTTCTAAAAGAGCCTAATGCTGAATTACTTGGATATGTTAAAATAAAATTAAAATTAAAAAAATTAAATGAATTCTTCAATAGCAAAAAACTGTCAATAGATCGATTAATTGGCATATGCATCGATGGAGAGACAGCTAATACTGGAGTAGAATAGTATTACGTCTATATACAACAACTAATACACCATCGGAAAATTTTAAAACTCTAGCAGTTTATATTATTAATGTAAAGTACTATAATTCTGTTGTGTACGGCAGTGTACTTTTATCAAAGTATATTCATTGGACACGATACCTACCACGTAATTTACTTAATATTGTAGATGGTGTAATCCAAAATAATTCATATTACTCTCATCCAGAGAACATTTTATTAACAATGTTTTTATGATAGAAAAGCTATCCAAAAAATTGTATACTATCTAGAAGAAATTCTTGAACCAACTAAACTCAGAGTTTAAAAAAAATATAATATCAATTTTAATGCTTCAGATTATACTGATATGATTGATCTGAAGACGATAATTTACTATTCACAAGAAATATTCCGTACGATCACTTGGTACAATTCTTGTATTATGATGAGCCAATACTAGATGATCCAAATGTTCCAATGCATATACAAGGAACAGAGAGATATGTACAGTTGTTAACATCTGTTTCCAAACGTGTTATAGAAAAAAAAAACGTCAAGGTGATATGGCTGTTATAGCAGAAAGTCGTGAAAAACAACCACAAATGGAGAACAAAAAAGATTTTAAAAAATTATAACATAACATTTCTTTTATTTTGAAAAATACGTTAAAATGGTCAATTCCAAGTAAAAAAATAATTTTTTAAATAAATTACATAAAAATTATAAAAATTGGGGTTTTGCTTATTACTTGAAAATATAGTTTTTTTTTGAAATCTTTTTTTCTACTAAAACGAATTCGAAAAAAGGAAAACTGTCTGAATGAAAGTGGTTGGAAATGTTCTGAACTTATTTTAGCTGCAAAGAAAAAAAAATGTTTCCATAAGAAATTTGTGAAAAATGATAATATATTAGTTAAAAGTTAATTTTAGGCTAATTTCTCATAATTTAAGCCTAACATCTCTACTAAAATTCAAAAACACTTAAGATATTAATACATATTCTGAAATGTACGTGAAATACCTTTAAAGTAAGCCCAATATGATATTTTTCCTATAATTCTATCAGAAGCTATGAAGATTTTTTTGCCAAAACCTACATTCATATGGCGAAATATCTATTTTGCAAACGTGGGGGACTCGAAATCGTTAGAGCTATGGTGTCTTCAGCAATTTTTCTTAGAATCATCTGTAGATTACGTTTTTGCTATACTCCTGATGAAAAAATCAATCCATACAATTTGACCCGCTCTAATATATACGTGTGTGGTTTAATGACTTCGACCGAAACGATACAGTATTTCGGCCAGCGTCCATCCATACTTACCTCCAGGAGTCTCCACTGGTCCCTTGCATTCATTTGCCACGTGAAAATAAAAGAAATCAAACCATATACGTCAACTTAAAGGAAAATTACCAACAACATACAAATTTTACCACTTACTTCGTGAAATTTTTTCCTCAATGACATTCATTCAGAAATATATCCTGTGCTGAATAAATGAGCGTAGCCACATCAAATGTTTCTTCGTGACAACCCGAGTTTCCACATACAATCGCGACTGGTATGTAATCGTTACAAAAATCCGCCAACTTCTTTGCGTACCGTAGTGAGCGGGTAAAGTTAGTCGCAAACTAATGAAAAGTATGTCGGAAGTCGAAATATCATAGGAAAATGAGCTTTAGTGTTCATGTTGATTTTAAAGGACAACATTTTGCACTTTTCGGACATAATGTTTATAAGCCTTAATTGCAACGATGTTTGCAAAATTTTTGCGGTTATAAAGATTCATTTCTAATTCGTTCTATTTTTTTTGTTTTTATGAAATCGGTTTCTCAGAATTTGAAACTTGGCGAATGCGACAGGCGTCATCGGTTGGATGTGGCTGCACAGAATTACTGACTACAGCTGTAGAACAAGGTACGTGATTTTGGCAAAAATGGAAGGACGTCTATTATAACATTTCAAAATTTCTAAGTAAGCATGAAAAGTGGCTAGCTGACAAAACTTTTTTGGACGAAGAAACGCCTAGCACGTCTAGAGGAAGACCAGCAAAACCCATAGAAGAGTGTTCTACCTACACAAGGAAAAGGAAGCTGTCTGATACCACAAAAGCTATGGCCACGAGTCATTTTTCAGAAGCACTGGCTATTAAATATAAAAAA
Organism: Merzomyia westermanni; assembly: GCA_949987695.1. Taxonomy (NCBI): domain Eukaryota; kingdom Metazoa; phylum Arthropoda; class Insecta; order Diptera; family Tephritidae; genus Merzomyia; species Merzomyia westermanni. The sequence goes on along the minus strand of OX465292.1, from coordinate 130,101,668 downwards.
GACGAAGAAAACGTGAAGTCTCATATAACAGAAGCAGTTGCGGTAGCAAGTCCAGTGCGACTGATGAGGATCAAAAACAGCATTCCCACACCACCAAATGCGCTACCTAGGAACGAAGAAAAAATATATTATATTGCGTAAGTCATTATTGCAACGTAATGCCGATATTTTCCTCTAAGTCCCAAAATAACCGAAGTATCAGCTGAAATTGAGCTACAAAACCTAATGGATCACACGTCTGCACGACTCCTTCAAAGTTTTACTGAAGAAAAGTTGAAATCACTGCCAAAGGAGCTAGCATTGATAACTAAGTGGGGCCGTGATGGATCATCAGTACAAAGCGCATATAAACAAAGAATAAGTGTAGACGATGAAACAATTACAGATAGAACGAAACTAGGCATTGAAAATGGCAGAACGCCGAAACCGGTTTGTTACAAAACCAAACTTGACAAGGGATGACGGAAAATCGTTCCAACAAATATCAGATAGTAATATGTTTGTGGCTTCTATTGTTCCATTACCACTAAAAGATGAAGCTTCAGAATATTGAAAAATCCACGCCCGTCATCAACAATATTGTGCCGCCCGATATTATTTAAATACGAGAAGAAGTCTTCGGAACTCATAAAAGCTAAAGTGAGTGATATAAAAACTCAAATTGCCAAATTAGAACCAACAATAATTGAAATTGAAGAAGGGGAATGTCATTAGGAATAAAGCATGATTTTCTTCTAACAATGGTCGATGGAAAAGTTTTGAACTTAATAACAAATACGACATCTACAATGAAATGTCCAATTTGTAAGAAGAGCCAAAAGGACTTTGAAAATCTTGATGATTCAATAACTGTCGATCTAAATTATGAGTACGGAATATCTCCTTTGCATGCTAGGATAAGAAGTGTGGAATTTGTTTTGAAGCTGGCTTATACACTACCGCAACAAGGAGAAGTTTTCGACGACAATAAAACATGTAAGGAGAAACAAAACACGAGAAAAAAAATAATTCAGGATGCATTCTATAAAGAGATTGGCCTTAGAGTTGACTGTCCAAAGTATGGATACGGAAATACAAATGATGGTAACTTCTCAAGAAGATTTTTTGAAAACGATGAAGTAACTGCTCGCATAACAGGAGTTGATAGAGATATTGTGAAAAGATTGGGAGTAATTTTAAATATTTTAAACTGCTATAAACCAGTTAATGGACCCAAATTTGGAGAATATGCATCTAAAACTACAGTGTTGCTGCATAAAAAGTATCCTGAGAAGAAACTTACACCAACGGTACATACAATTTTAGCATATGCAAAAGATTTAATAGAGTACTAGTGCTTACCATTAGGAGAATTGTCTGAAGAAGCTCAAGAATTTAAGAACAAGGACTACAAAAGATATAGATGTATGAACACCTGCAAAGTATCACGAGTTAGACAAAACGAAGACCTTTTCAACATGTTAGCTATCTCTTCTGATCCAGTCATATCATCTACGAGGTATGTAAGAACACAAAAAGATCTTACAGATGCGTATAGCTCAGAAATAGTTGCTCTGTTAGATATATGTTCCAGTGACGATGACTATGTTAAGATAAGATAAGTTTCTCACTTCTTATCACAACAATGAAAAAGAGATTTTCTTATCAATTTTGTTACTTTATTGAAAAATAAGATATCTATGCACAAGTTAATTTTTTATTTCAAATAAAAGAATTAATTAATTTAGTAATTTATAAATACATACTTTTCGTTATTGCATATCTCTAAAGTTTATCAAATTTATTTTAAAGCTTAGGCATTATGCCTTCAAACGAGTATTAAATTTTTATAGAAATCAATACGTCTATCGAGTTTGGTACAAATTGGGAAAGCGGTTACTAAGATCAAACTTTTTAGCATAAATGGGCAATGTTTAATCTTTAGCTCAAATAAAATTTCATTGAACCACTTTCAATAACTTTTAGTTATTAATAAAATTTTTATTTACGATGAATTTTGAAGCACCTTGTTATTGTGGCACCAAAAACGGACATTTGAGTTTGATAAGAGTATTGCCATTTAAAAGAAACAATACGTCTATCGATTTTGGTAGTTATTGATTACGTGACTACTTAGATACAACTTTTTGTCATAAGTGGGCAGTGCCACGCTATTTTATCAAAATCATTAGTTTACCTTATTTAATGCTTGAATACGTCATTATAAGACAAATCTCATTTTATTTTTTTGATTTTTTACCAAAAACATTTTGTTTTTGCATTTTTCTAAAAATGTTCGATTTTGACGATTTTTTTAGAAGCACCCTGTATCTGTGACATTCTGAGCTTTCACACAATAAAACTTCAAATAAATAGCTTTCATTTGCATTTAAAATTTTTAGAATATCTTGATTGGGCATTTAAAAGAAACAATACGTCTATCGATTTTGGTAGTTATTGATTACGTGACTACTTAGATACAACTTTTTGTCATAAGTGGGCAGTGCCACGCTATTTTATCAAAATCATTAGTTTACCTTATTTAATGCTTGAATACGTCATTATAAGACAAATCTCATTTTATTTTTTTGATTTTTTACCAAAAACATTTTGTTTTTGCATTTTTCTAAAAATGTTCGATTTTGACGATTTTTTTAGAAGCACCCTGTATCTGTGACATTCTGAGCTTTCACACAATAAAACTTCAAATAAATAGCTTTCATTTGCATTTAAAATTTTTAGAATATCTTGATTGGTTCAAAAGTTATGATTTTTGCAAAGAAAAAACCCAAAAGGCGCCACTGTGCGTCGATCAGCAGGTTGCGACGTCACTACACGAACCAACTATTATTCATGTATAAATTGATGAATTTCAGCTAAATTTTTACAAACACCATTTGACCATAACATAACTAATACGTAAATTTGGAAACTTTCACACCATATCTCCCTTTTTTAAACGGCTTTCTAAAATATATTAAAACTCTAGTTTCAAGGAGTTACACAACATATAAAGTGCCAAGGCATTTATCCTTTTTTTCGGGGAAAGGAAAGTGTCAAAAGGTGACAAGGATGTCAGAAAAAAAAAATTTACGCAACAAAATCAAACGTTTAACAAAGTAACGAATAAAGCGAGCAATTCTTCGAGTCGAGCGATGATGCTTCACACAAAATCAAAACCTTGATCATAATGAGGATGCTCAAAGGCATACTCTGGGAAGTAAAACCCCATTAAAAAACAGAAGAAATCTGTGAAAATTTTAATATGCCAAACCTAAATACGGACAATATCCCTCAATTATGTATACAAGCCACCCAACCGTCCAAAAACCAATACCCTAATAACGGGTTTATTTTTTAGAATGACTCGTTTTACTGCCACACACGCAAAAACGGAGGAGCGGTCCAACGTCTTTACCATCCCGTGTCGGTTATGCAACAACAGCCATGGCACACTGTATTGCCAGAAGTACCGAGGTATGTTTGCAGAGGAAAGACCGTGAGTGGTACTTATACTCAAGTACTGCCCCAATTGCTTGTCCCCTTTCCACCAGCCGGAAATATGTCCGAGCAAGGACAGCTGCTACCGATGTAAAGAGCCACACCACACGTCCCTCCATATGAACGACGTAGCTCTTCAACCCTCTGCGCACGACCAGCAAAGTCCAACCAACAGGGAAGACGACGAAGAGACATTTGATAGCGCGTTTTCCATAGCCATCACGAAAAAAACTAAGTCATGGGCAGATCAAGTAGCAGAGGAAGAGGAAGCCATGAGGGCAGCAGCGACAACCACTCCCCAGCTCGGCGGCTCGGAAGCACGTCCCTTTCGACCGCTACTGCGGCACGCGCAATGGAAGATGGGCGAGCTAGACACAACTCGAAGTACAGTAAAAACACCCAAACTACGTGAGGATGGCGCGGAAACACGTCCTTTTCGCCCATCCCGGCGATCTGTTAAGGTGAGTCGCGGTTGTTTGGAAACACGACCTTTCCGATTATCTCACAGTCCCACTGGTGTCCGTCGTGGGAACGCGGAAACACGTCCTTTTCGCTCGTCCCGACGAACAGCGGGTCGCAAACCTATTAGCGACACCACAATCGTCCGCACCAAGGACACACCGGCCACGTTTCGGACTGGCTGAGTTGCCAACCTGCCTGCCGCAGCTCTTATAATACGATCGTTTGTCGTCATCGCACCAACGGCCAGCGTAGCCATCGAATCTGGCCATTGACGGTGACCTCGCCAGAGATCTCCGCCTAGAACGTGTTGGTGATATGCGGCCTAGCAGGTGTACTGTCGTCTTACGACGGAAGTACGGAATGACCAGAAGGGTCACCACGCAAGCCACGGTCCTCGCTCGCCACCACCGCATGACCCCGGTGTCCAACATAGATGCCACCGTAGCCGCCCCTTCCAGTTGATGAAGCTGGTGCATCCTGCTTTCTTTCGCGCATCAGCATTTCGGCTCACTCTCGGGTGTGACGTGTATGCCAGCCTGTTGTTAAGCGGCACTCCACCGTCGAGCATTAAAGGGCCGCTAGCACAGGCCACAATCTTCGGCCTAGTAATTTCGGGTGCCCATCAACAATAGTAATAATTTATCCTCGACACGGTATTCTCACGATCATGAGGAGAAATCGAAATAATCAGCTGCAATGAACTACGCAAAACCACACCCTTATATAATAACCTTTCTTTTCTGATCCCCAACGGGTGTCAAGAGGAGGCTGCGGGTAATGGCGCAATCTCCTTATACTTAAGTCTTGTTTTTAACAAATATTTGCATTCACTACTGTTATTATGATGATTTATATTTGACTTCACTGATATCTATATTCTAACTTATATGTTAATCGAAATGGTCGCTGGCGGCTTTCTTTGATTAGAGGTTGCGCGCCGCCGGCATGTTTAGGCCACCGGCCCAAATATCACGGCCCCCCTCGTATTTGTGCGTACGTGTTTGTCAATCTGCATTTATCTTTGTACCGATAACAGCTCTTACCCCTTCGAACCTAACGAAAGTAGGCATTCGGCGGCGGTACAGATAACAATTTAAAGAAAGATATTTTTCACTTGATTTTCGAGAGTACGCGAGTCACTAGCAGCCAATCCAGAGGTAATTATTTCCTTTTCTTTCCATACTATACCACCCAATCCATTATTCAACTCAATTTAATACATTAATATACTGTCTGTATTTAATTAGTTGAAAATCCTTTTGCTTATTTATTTACTAACTGTGTGCTTCTTGTTTTCTCTCCCTTTATTACGTGCAAGCGCGCCCCCGTCATTGGACCGACTCCGCCGTAATCATTAAGCTTTAATCTAACCTTACATACTACATTGCCCCTATATCAAAATCAAACGACGCTGGTAGAGTGCCCGAGGCCACGACGTCGGCATATACGTCGCCACCGAGTACCAGGTGGATCGGTGCGGCTTGGTAAATCTGCGGATTAGACAGCCGAATATGTTCATAAGGAGCGGCAATACGCGCATCGACGTCCTGGGCTAGGCTTATCCGCTGAAAATTCGTGACGCAAAACGCATTCGCCGTTATAGTTTTATTATTGCCATGTTTCCCGCGGACCCGTAGGAAGCAGCAGCGTTCTCCGCCAGAGTTGGTCGTATGCAGCCTTAACTCTTCCGCCAAACTGCGGTCGATCGCTGTGCATGGGGTGCACGCATCAACAGGGGCACGGATGCTTGGCAATCCCCCCCCCGGCTTCCAGCTTTGCAATCGCATTTGGCTAAAGAGTGGTCATGGGGTGCAACGGTGGCCCACCAGGGAGAGAGGGCGGCTGAGACCGTCGCGGAAACCTTTGATGGCTGGTAGCTCGGCAGCGACCAGTTAAAGTCGTTGATGACCTTGTGTATCGTTTCGCTACTGGCACTCTGGGAGAGATTAATTTCTCATTCTCACTGGCATGGTCGCCGTCATAAGTCACTTTTTTGGTACTCGGATTTTGGTACCGAGCCCGGTAGAGCGCAGTAGGAGTGGTGAGTGTTTTGGGTTAATTTGTTGGTTAGTGGGCAAAACAGTCCTGCCCCCTTCGAAAACAAAAACCCGAGAAAAAATTATTAACAAAAAATATTTTTTCTTATTTTTTTTTTTGGGAAATTTATTCATTATTATTATTGTGCATATTTATATAATCAGCATCTTTGCCGATCGGGTACGAACGTGAATTTCGTCGCTCTATTTAGCCCGCAGTAAGCGGGACCGATTTTTGCACATCGAGTTTTCGGTACCCGTTGACCAAAAACATAGCAGCACTGAAGTGGTGGTGGAATTGTGGAAATATATAATACATGTTAAATTCCAATTAGAATTAGCAATTGATGCAATTGGTTCATATTCTCTAATTCATTAAACAATTAGAAATAGTTCAACTAGTTCCCATTAGATAATTGAAATTTTTATTCTAATGGTAAATCTAATTGCAATTAGTTGATTCTAATTCGAGCTAATTAAATATATAATTGCATTAGCAGGAGTCAATTAGATTTCTAATTGTAAAGGTAAACCAATTTTTTTTGCTAATGGCAGCTAATTGCAATTAGATTTACCATTGGAATAAAAATTTCAATTATCTAATGGGAATTAGTTGAACTAATTCTAATTATTTAATGAATTAGAGAATTTCGCAAATGAAGGTTAATTAGCAATCATTAGCATTATCTAATCATTACTTAACATCTTTGAAATATACATATATACATATACTCGCAAATTTTTGCGAGTGAATGAGAATCGGATTTAGTGGTGGTCCATTGTTTGCACACATACACATGTGTGCGTACTCACGATTTTGCAAAATGAGAAGGAAACGAAGAAAATTCATGGAAATGAAACAATTCATGATATTCTTGTTTTCGGCACGCGTGGGTCAGCAGATTAGAAGGTGAGTAAATTGGGAATTTTGTTTAATTTTAATATGTATTTAACATAAATTTTTCTTTTTCAGATGATAATGGATAAAGGAGACGCAACCATGGAGGTTCGCCTTGCCGGAGCATGGACATGGTAAGTATATATTCGCGCTGGCCGAAATTCTGTATCGGTTCGGTAGCAGCGCAATTTAATTAATCAAAAAATGTGTGTGGCGGCCGGCGCATGGTTTGAGACACATTTTGTGTGTAGATGCATATATGTATAGGTAAGGTGACCACCTGTACCTAAATAACCGGTACGATACCTAAATTTTTGGTTCAGTACCGTGTACCGAAATGAAGCTTTGGGTACAAGCAAATGTACCGAAATATTCAGATGTATGAAAATTTTTAGGAAACAAAAAACAAATTTGTTTTAATTTTACATTTAGTTGTTATTAAGAATTTTTACAACACTGGCTTTTCAAGAACTTGGTAGCACTATTTGTAACGTTAAATTTTGAAAGCTTTGTTTCTTTATTTTATCGAAAATATCGATGACTTCCCCATCACTAGCTCAAATGAAAAAGTGCAACATGTCAAGAAAGCGTGGAGTGAATGTTTTCAACGAAAACTTGAAAGAAAAATATTTATTTATTAAAAAAACAATAGGTGTGATGTGCGATGCGATGTGTGTACAAAAGACTTCAATATTGCTCACGGTGGCAAATCAGATATTGAATCGCATATAAAGTCAATGCATCACTAAAATGCAATAAAATTAGCATCGTCCTCTCATTCAATGACGGAATACTTTAAAAGTGCTACATTGGCTAAGTCTGATTTAGAAATTGCAGCTTGTGAAGGCGTCTGGGCATACCACGTAATACAATCTAATCTCAGTTTTCGTTCCACCGATTGTTCGTCCAAAATTATTCGAAGCTGTTTTTCTATGGTAAAGTTTCATTGCGCTCGCACCAAATGCGAGAGCATCGTTACTAATGTGCTTGCACCGTATGTTTGCCAAGAATTACAAAACGACTTGCCGGACATCAATTTCGTCACTTTAATTACAGACGCGTCTAATCATGGTAACATTAAAATGTTTCCCGTTCTTATCCGATATTTTTCGGTAAATAAAGGAGTGGAAATTAAAATTATCGAATTGTCATCTGAAGGCGGTGAAAGTTCAGATATTATAATAAATATGTTGAATAATGCAATCGAAAAGTTCAATCTAAAAAGCAAAATTGCTGCTTTCTGTGCAGATAACGCACCAAATAATTTTGCAAATCGTCAGCGCAGTGGATCTGATAACGCATTTTACAAATTGAATGTGCTCTACCCTGGAATAATTGGCGTTGGGTGTTGTGCACATATAGTACACAATGCTTTAAAAAAAGCTTGCGATAAAATGCCGATTGACGTAGAATGCATTATTGTAAAAATATACTCACATTTTTATTTGTTCACTGTGAGAGTTTCGAAACTTAAAGCATTTTGCGGTTCCGTCGATGTACCAAAAAATTTTGGGCTCCTCTAAAACTCGATTTTTGGGCCTACTGTCAGCTATAGATGGAATTTTGAGAATTTTTGACGGTTTAAAAGAATATTTTCTTCAAGAAGAGTGTAGCCCAAACATTTTGAAAACGTTTTTTAAAGACCCGATGGCCAAAATTTGGCTTCTTTTTTTGCGGGATCAGGTAGATTTAACTTGTTTCATATCACTTTTATATATTATATACATTTTTGCAGAATTTATTTAGGCAGCACTCTTTAATCGAACGGTTAAACTAATTGAATCCGATTCCGTCTCAGCCATGGAAGTTGCACAAACCCTTACAACGCTCGTAGAATCGCTTGAATCACGAAAAGACAATGATTTTTTGTCTACTGTCGTTCAAAATGAAATTGATAAAGCAGTCGACGAAGAAAACATTACAAAAGAACTAGTTTTGATGACGACCCGTCCGTTTTATCTATTTTCTATCATCTATTTTCTAATGGCAATTGTTTATTTTATTTTTATTTTTAGCGGAATGTATTGACTACATCCAAAAGTGGACCGTTCACTTTGAGCACTTAAAGATATTCGCTTGGTCTGCACTTGAGAGGATTCCAGATTGGGAATCTATTCAAACTTCTGCCAAATTCATTGCATCAAAACATCGTTTCAATATTGAATCGAACGACACTGAATTATTTGATCAAATCACTTTTCTAAAAAGATACGTTATTGCAGAAAATATCCAGTCTTGGAAAGAAAACAAAACTGCTACCGACCAACGTTGGGTGGAAATCTTTCAATATTTTGCAAAAAATCATATACCACACCAGCACATACTAACTATTGTTGCCTATATTCTCTGTTTGCCTGGCACATCAGCTACGGTCGAGAGAATTTTTTCTTTGATCAAAGATATCTGGTCCGATGATAAGTCAAAAATAAAATTTGTAATGGACTTTATAATAATAACCGCATATATGAAAAAAAAATCAAAATGAACAAAATTATTTTTAATGTACCGGATTTTACAAAAATAAAGGTGGTCACCTTATGTATAGGTGTATGCAAATGTACTAATGGTTTTTCTTTCTTTTCAGGTGGTCACTCGGTTTTGGTCTATGCAACAATTAAATGCAAAAGTTTCTGTATAATTTTCTTGGTCGGAGTTAAACAGCTTTATAAAAAAATTGTGGTACTGTGAAAAAAATTCCTAAATTAGCTAAAACTTATTAAAACGTATAAGGGAAAATCGGCAAAATCAATATTACGTCTGTGGTTGGCAAAAGGCAAATAAATTATTTTGAAAGTAGCGGACGAGATGTATCATCATCGAGATCACCAGCCTGCACAGGTTTTGTGCCACATACCGAGGTAATGATTTGCGCTTACGCATAAATAAGCATATAGCCATTTTTTCACACTCCAAGCAACGTTCCCATATTACCCGAAAGAGCCGCTTTGATCCACTTGATTTTGTCATCTGGATGTATGAAGTTTTTTGGTTTATAATACCAATTTTCTGGCAACTCAAAGGTCGGTCAAGGAGCATCATACGCGGTGCATACAAGTTTCTAACACGATTGATTTGTTCTGGTGTTATGCGTATGGGCATTTCACCCAAATTTATTTCATACCAACCATCGCTTTGTTTAACTTGATGCTCTTTACAATATCCATAGACTCTTGCGATTGTTTTCGCAGTATAATAATGCGTTTCTGCAGGACTATGGAACTATTTTTACGAAGTAAGCGTACTTTTCGCGGCATAACCCGTGCCCTGAAATAATTATAATACTGCACGGACACCGCTAAGTCTAGTCCTAACGATAACTTAAAATGACCTAGCGAACGCCTCAAACCAGTTTGCCTTAATTTTCTATCAGATAACAATGTGCGCAATTTCTCCGGATTTCGTGGGTTAAAACGTATCAATATCACCATCCTCAACAAGTGTTAGAAATTCTTTGAAGATGGGCTCATAGTGAATACATGTGTCATTGGCACAACTTCAAATGCAATTTCCTTTCCTTCTAGATCTTTTACTTTGTGCAAAGCTCTCTGATATAAATGTGAGGTAGGTGGATGCGGTGTTAGCCTATCTGTCAAGTAAACTAGCGTGGACGAAACTAGATTATATTCAGCGTTTTTGAACAGGTTTATGCACAAACGCAACATAACTGAGAAGTCACTACATCCACCATCGTCCACAACATCACAGTCGGCACCACTTCCATGAAACGTAAGTAATGCTCCACAATTGATTTTGAGAGTTCGCGTAGTGGTAGGAAAACAACTCAATTTGGCGGCACTACAATATTATCCAAACTGCTAGCTTCATATGGGTCTGTATTTTTCGCTGTATTGGCGAATACAATGCCTATTAGATTCTTGCTATTGACTAACAATTCAGATATTAATGACTTTCGCACAATATCTAAAGCCTCAGAGAATCGTTCGTACTCCTCATAGAGATTGGCATCAAGCACAAATACTAAGGCCTCTCGTCCTTTATAGTTCGGTCTCCAATGACAAGTTGTCGTGGTGTTTAAAAAGCTTGTAGCTTGAAGGCCACAACAAACAGCTATGCAGAGTTTTACTATCAGCTTGGAAGCGGGACCTTGCGGCGGTAGAAACTTTGAAGAACTTACATTAAAATTATTGTATGCATGCTATAATGCAAAGCTACTTTCATTTTATACACTTGATATTATATTAAATAATCACAGTTTGCATTTGACAAAATAGTCAAATGTATATTTGAAAAGAGTAGGCTGGGTAAAAAAATAAAAATATGGATTGATGATTCAAGATTCAATTCGTGCTGACGTAGTTTTGTTGAATTAAAATTATTTTGGCTAAAAGCCTTTAAGATTTCAATTGTTTTAATATTTGTGAATTTGAACTGTTAAATAAAACTATTTGTGAAAATTTAAACAAATATATATTTTATTGTGTTTGATCATGAACTCTGAAATGGAGTTCTTTTATGGCGACCGTAGGCCGAAGCCCTGTAATGGAGGATACAAAATCCTCAGGGAACAGACATTATTTAAATAAAATGTTAAAAGAATGATTAAATAAATTCAATATATTTAATCAAAACTATTTAAAAAAAAAATATAAAAACTATATAAAAAAAATCTTTTAAAATATATTGGAAAAAAACTATTAAAAAAAAATTAAAATAAAATTAAAAAATTGAATTGTGGAAGAGAAATGTGGAAAAATTGTGTTTTTATATCAACATTGAATTGACTCAAGAAAGAGCTATATGCGGTGCGGAATGAGAAAATAATATAACAAAAATTGAGAGAATATGATTAAGCGGTATGTTGTTGATGCGTCAGCGGAGGCAGAGCAGACGGACGTTGTAAAAAAAAAAGAAATTGAATAGAGCAGTATATTGTTGGAGCGAAAGCAGAGGCAGAGAAGCAGTGAAAAGAAACATTTGAAATAAATGAAACATAAGCGGTAGCAACAATTTCAGAATTTGGTATGGTGCACAGTGTTCGAAATAAGAACTTAATTTATCTAATATAAAATAAATATTTTTGTTTTGTTTTTTTTTTTTTCTTCTTAAATTTACTTTTTCTTGAATTTATATTTTCTTTACTTACAATTTTACAGATATGGTAAGGTACAACCACACATGTACAACCACACATGTACATACATACTACATAATTATATATTAACTATTACTAACATTTCTTTGGATAAATAATAATTTTAAATTAAAAACAAAACAAAATTTTATTAAAATTATGCAAATAGTATAGTGACAGTGGGCTGAAGTTGTGCAAAAACTTAAAATATTTTCATTTATTAAAATAAAATAATTGATATGAATACTTGAATTTAAATTATGCCCTCTTGTTCCTATATACTTACATATGTGGTAAAATTGGTTTAATTTAATAAAAGCTTTTCATATAAAGCAGTGCATGCGACAAATAAATATGATATTGTTAAAATAAAGCAGTGCGTCTGCAAAATAATTTGAGAAATTTGATTAAAAGCGGTGCGTCCGTAATACAATAATTAATTGAGAAGTTTTCTTTAAAGCGGTGCGTTTGTGAAACATAGTTGTAAATCTGAAAGTTTTCAGAAATATATTCGTAAACTTTGTTAGCTCAGCGGAAATTTAATTTTCTTACAATAAATTACACGGTAATTTTTTTTTTTCTTTTTCATTATTACAGTTCCAGTTTCATATTGCAATATTCAATTTTGATATCACAGTTTGCCGTTGTGTTTTGGTTTACATGTGCAATTTTAATAGTCCACAAACAATTTCAAATGCTGCAGTAGAATTTCGTGTTGCTAGAGATTCTTTGATTGGAGACTTTTTAGGTTTTGATAGTTCAAATCATCCTACTTCGTTCTCTAGTTCGATTTTGAATTTTAACGTAACTTCAAATTCTAATTCTTATTTAACTTATATTACAATTTCAAATCTTAACGATTTAAATATGGCAACTCTTGAGCAAAAGAAATCATTCCTTAGTACTTGTGCCTCAATTTTGAGAGAAAATTACAGAGGTGATCCGTTATCACTTGCTCCGTTCATTGATAAAATTGATTTAATAGAAGAATTATGTGATGCATCTTTAATACAAACATTTATAGTATTTTTAAAGTCGAAACTTGAAGGCAAAGCTCGTGAAGCCTTACCAACGCAAATAGATTCGATAAGCCAGATTAAAGAAGCGTTGCGTAGTAAAATTAGACCAGACAACTCGAAAGTTGTTGCCGGTAAAATTGCGGCTTTAAGGGTAAATAAGAATAATTTTGCTGATTTTTCCAAACAAGTAGAAGATCTTTCTGATTCGCTAGAGCGCTCCTTAATTATTGAAGGTATGACACAGGCAAAAGCCCATGAGATAGCGGTTGAGCGAACTGTAACTGTTTGCAGGTTGAACAGCCGTTCAGACATGGTGAAGTCTATCCTTGCATCAACAACCTTCAAGGATTCGAAGGATGTTGTTGCTAAAATGATTATAGAGCGTGAACAGGAGGTAAAAGAGCGACAGGTTTTAGCGTATCGGTCACGTCCTATAAGGTTTAATGGTTTTCGAGGGAATTTTAGAGGATACAATAATTTCGGATATAACGATAATAACAATTTTAGATTCAAGGGTAATAACAATAATTCAAATTTTAGAAATACCAATTTTAATAGAGGCAATAGGTCTAATAGTTACAACAATTACAATAGGAATAACAATCGGTCTGCAAATAACTGTAATTTTAATAATCAGCGTTCAAACAATAGAAATTCAGCTAATGTTCGTTCTTTAAATGCCGAAGCCCCTCAGGAGCAAACACTGAGGGAGCAGGTGGTATTCGATTAAATATTTTTAAATCAATTTATTGTCTAAATTTGAGTTATTCTGACTTTATTGAAGTCAATTGTAGCGATTAATATATGTTCTTTTCTTGTAGATTCCCAGGCAGATATTTCGCTTATAAAAATTTCTAGTTTAGCAAGTGATATAATAGTAGATGACAGTAATGTAATAAATATAACAGGCGTAACAACAGATACAGTAACAACTTTAGGCACAATTAGTACGGACATAGTAGTTTCAAATAAATTTTTTCCTTTGACTTTTCATGTTGTTAATGACAACTTTAATATTCCTTCGGACGGTATAATAGGGAAAGATTTTTTAAAAGTAAACAAATGCATAATCAATTATGCGAATGACTCAATAACGATAGGACTAGGGACAGAAAGGGTTAATATCTCAATTTTGCATAGTACTTCAAAAGATACTCTTGTAATTCCACCAAGATGTGAAGTTTTCCGTGTTTTTAGTCTGAATAAATCGGAAAGACCAGTTTTTGTCGATTCTCATGAACTTTGTAGTGGCGTTTTTACTGCAAAATGTGTCATTGATACGAAAAATCCCATTTTGAAAATAATAAACACTACTGATGAAGTAAAGTACTTCAAAAACTTTAATATTCAAACTGAGGACATATAAAATTACGATATCTATCGTATAAATGATACATCTGTTGATTTGAAACGTATAGAAGAGCTTAAGTCAGTTTTAGTGAAACAAATACCTTTATATGCAAAAAATAGACTACTTGATTTATGTTTGAAATATTCAGATATTTTTGCCCTAAAAACAGACTTAATGACGATTAATAACTTTTATGAACAAAAATTAAGACTAACAGACAAGACTCCAGTGTACATAAAAAATTATAGATTGCCATATTCACAGCGTGCTGAAATAAATAAGCAGGTTGATAATTTGCTTAAAAATGATTTGATTGAGGGAAGTTCCTCAAATTATAACAGCCCATTGATTTTAGTACCAAAAAAGACCCATCTGGACAAAAAGCATATAGAATGTGTGTAGACTTTCGAGCAGTCAATAAAAAATTAATTGCGGATAAATTTCCTTTGGCACGAGTAGATGATATTTTAGATTATCTTGGTCGGGCTAGATATTTTTCAACTTTAGATCTTTTTTCGGGTTTTCACCAAATTCCATTACATAAAGATTCGAGAGATATAACATCATTTAGTACAGATCGTGGATCTTTCCGTTGGAAAGTTTTACCATTTGGACTAAATGTTGCTCCTAACTCTTTTTCAAGAATGATGTCAATAGCATTTTCTGGTATTGCACCTAACCAAGCATTTATGTATATAGACGATATTATAGTTATTGGCTGTAGTGAGACCCATCACTTGAAAAATTTAGAGAAAGTTTTTGAGACATGTAGGAAGTTTAATTTGCGGCTTAACCCTACTAAATGTAATTTTCTTAGATCTGAGGTAACATTTTTGGGGCATAAATGTTCAGCAAAGGGTTTGTTACCTGACGATTCTAAAATAGAAACAATTAAAAAGTATCCTAAACCACGTGATAAAGATGCAGTTAGAAGATTTGTTGCATTTGCCAATTATTACAGGAGATTTATACCAAATTTTGCTTCTTTGGCAGCACCTTTGAATCGTTTGAGTCGGAAAAATGTTGAATTCAACTGGGATACCTCGTGTGAGCTAGCATTTGAGAAATTAAGAGGAAGTTTAATGTCTCCAAAACTTTTGCAATATCCAGATTTCACTAAAGAGTTTTTAATAACAGTTGATGCTTCGAAGATTGGGTGTGGTGCTATATTAAGTCAGGATCATAATGGTAACGATTTACCAATTTGTTTTGCTTCAAAAGCATTTAGCAAGGCGGAACAGAATAAAGCAATTATTGAGTTAGAACTTTTGGCAATATATTTTGCAGTTAAGCAGTTTCGACCATACGTTTATGGTACGCACTTTACAGTTAGATCAGATCATCGGCCGTTAGTTTATTTATTTAATATGAAAGATCCTACGTCAAAACTTTCTAGAATACGTTTAGAGTTATCAAAGTATAATTTTACTATAGAGTATATAAAGGGTAAAACAAATGTAGGTGCAGATGCTCTTTCTCGTATAACTATTGATGAGTTAAAAGATTCGACGAAGCATATTTTGGCAGTACAAACAAGATCTATGACAAAACAAAAAGAGGAAATACAAATACAAGATGATAACAGACAAATACAGACAGAAACATTACAAGTTTACGACAAATTTGCTTATAATTTTTCAAATAAAATCTCGAAAGTAAAATCAAACATAAATTGTGATAAGAATGGTGATATTAGTAGTATAAAAATAAGTGCGCACTTAAAACATAAAAGGTTCGACCTACTTAATTTTGAGATTGTTAACAAAATAGCGAATTTAGATGAGTTACTTTTGAGGCTGGAATATAATGCCGGCAATCACAATATTAAGGAAATTGAATGGCAAAAAGATGATAAAATTTTTTTATATTTTACTATTGCAAGTTTTAAAGAAATCGGGAATAAAATTTTAAAACATTTAGTAATTATATTGACAGACCCAGTAGAAACGGTAACTGACGAATACAAGAAATTAAAACTAATGATAATTTATCATAATGATCCAATATCAGGTGGTCATTGCGGAAATAAAAAGTTATATGCGAAAATACGTACAAAATATTTTTGGAAAAATATGACACGTGATATTGCTAAATTTGTTAAAAATTTCGAAAAATGCCTGCTAAATAAAGTTAAGCCCAAAACAAAAGAAAATTTGGTGCTTACACCAACACCTTGCAAGCCTTTTGATATTGTAGTTATAGACACGATAGAACCTTTGCCTCAATCGAATGATGGGAACAAGTTCGCTGTTACCATTATAAATCACATATATTTAGCAAATATTTAGTTACAATAGCTATTCCAGATAAGAGTGCAAAAACAGTTTTGCATCTGCAATTTTTGAAAGTTTTATTCTAACTTATGGAATAATGAAATCTATTAAATCAGATTTAGGCACAGAATTTAAAAATGAAATTTTTGCAGAATTGACTAAACTTTTGGAAATTGAGCACAATTTCTCAACACCTTATGATCATGAAACTGTTGGTACTATTGAAAGGAATCATCGTGTATTTAATGAATATTTAAGAGCTTATCTTGACGATTCTTTTTCCGAGTGCGACGTTTATTTAAAGTATTTTACATTTTTGCATAATACAACAACAAATACTGTTTTTGATAATCAATATTCTCCTTTTGAATTAGTATTTGGTAGAAAAGTTACTTTGTCAAATGAATTAAAAAAGGAAAATATAGATCCAATTTATAATGTTGAAAATTATGCAAAAGAGGTAAAATATCGTATGCAAAAGTCACATGCACTCGCAAAAGAACTAATCAATAAACATAAAATAAGAAATAAAAATGTTTACGATAAAACAGCAAAACCCTTAACTATTAATATAAATGATAGAGTTGTAATACAAAAAGAACCAAGAGATAAACACTCAAACATATATCAGGGACCTTACACTTTAACACAAATCGATGGTGTAAATGTAACGGTTTTTGATAATAAAACGAAAAAGGAAAAGTTAGTTCATAAAAATAGAATACATAAAATAAAACAAATATTAGCTTAGATTAGAATATAATTTTAGATTAACTTTAGTTAGGTATAGTTGTTGAATCAATGTAAATTAAAAAAAAAAAAAAAAAAAAAAAATTTATTAAAATAAATTGAATTTAATATTTGAATTAACTAATGTTTAGAACATAAGTCAGTAATTGTTAGTAAATAACTTAGTATAGTATTGACTTAGTATAGTATTAGTTTAGTATGTAATAATAATAATTAGTGAATAAGTTTGTTTGCAGTTGAATAAGCAAGAAGGACGTGACAAAACTGATCACTTTGTCACATCCTTCTTTTTCAAAGGAGGGTGATATAATGCAAAGCTACTTTCATTTTATACACTTGATATTATATTAAATAATCACAGTTTGCATTTGACAAAATAGTCAAATGTATATTTGAAAAGAGTAGGCTGGGTGAAAAAATAAAAATATGGATTGATGATTCAAGATTCAATTCGTGCTGACGTAGTTTTGTTGAATTAAAATTATTTTGGCTAAAAGCCTTTAAGATTTCAATTGTTTTAATATTTGTGAATTTGAACTGTTAAATAAAACTATTTGTGAAAATTTAAACAAATATATATTTTATTGTGTTTGATCATGAACTCTGAAATGGAGTTCTTTTAATGCTCTAAGCCCGTTTCTAAATATTAATAGATAACCCAGGCAAGCTACTATAACCATGGAACGTACACCAATAGATCATTGATTTCGAAAATCCAACCAAGTGAGTGATGAGAGTATTTTATTGCAAAAACGACAACCAGAAAGTAACAAATCATGCTCAAATTCGTCTCATTTTTGAATGGATAATAGTAGTAGTATACCTCCGATAAAATATAAACCATAGCCGCATACGCGCTAAATTCCACAATTAATTCATATTCAGTAAATATCTCAGATTTCTTAGTATTTGAAATCGTCCACTACCAGTACGGCTTTCGTAGCTTTTATGGTCCTTAGCGCACGGCCTTTCACATGTTTCCCCCTGGCCACAAATAACCATTTAGCAAAGGAGAAATGTGGACTTAGCTTTTGTATAACACTCAATGTGAGTAAGGTCAAAACCAACTGTGCACTTAAATTGCCATTTTTGTTTTGGCCTTACAGTTGAACTTTCGCTAATTAATTCATCATTAATACTTTAATTAAAAGCGGAAATTCAGTTTTAGTTAGAAATTGTTGCAGAGTTGACGATTCCTCTTGCGACGGGGGAGATGGCTTGGAAAGTTAGAGTGCTTTTAAGCAATCTCTTCCCTCGGTATTGGTCGGCATCGTTATGTATATACATATCTTGTAGTTTCATATATAGGTGTCTATACCCCTTGGAACATACTAATGTTTGTCCTACCTTCAGGTACGTGGACAATTACGGTATAGAGGGTGGCTGGGTGCGCCACTAGACCGTATGGGATTAGCGCTAGACTCGAAGGATAGGGGGTGAATGACAATTTGGGTTTTCTTAGGTATATTCGAAAAGAATTATATGTATGTATGTAGAGATGGACCCAGTAAGCATTTCAGTAATTTTTTTTTCTAAAATTTCAAGTAAACTGGCTACACTACGCGAAATGTAAGCCTTTTCACATACATTTATTTAAAATTTACTTTGCCTATTGGGTCTTTACAATAGGGGTATGCATACGACGGTGGGGCCGTCTCCTACAAACTTGTCGTGTCAGATTGGTTCGCCTTTCTGCTTTAGGCTTTCTTTAGCCTCGATATCGATTGCAATTGCGATTTTTGTGGCAGAATGGTTTGCCCTTCAGCGTTAGGCTTTTTTGGTGTCCTCGTTAAGGGTAGCGAGTGAAGGTTGGACTTTTTGGGATAGGTGAGTCAAAACAAGGTTTGGGAGGAGAAGGAGTGGATGGTTAAGATGAGGCAGCAGGCCTCTCGCCATCCATAGGGAGCAGAATCAGCTTGATCAATGGTCTTCTGATCTGACCCTTCTCGGTCGAAAGGTCCACGACACGAGCCCGGTTATCTTCGCCGGGGTGTACAGTGGTAGCTCGACCGAGCCCCCATTCGTTCGGAGACAGACTGTCTCCTTTGATGACAACGAGAATCCCCCACCTTTACATTATGTTTTGGATGCTTCCATTTCATTCGTTTTTTGAAGTTCGGATAAGTATTCCGCTTTCCATCGCCTGCAGAAGGCTTGATGAAGAGCCTTGAGCTTCTACCACCTATTGATAAGGCTCTCATTGACCTCTGGTTCTGGCGGGGCCAGGAGATGACTTCCAGCTAGGAAGTGCCCGGGGGTCAATGGCTCCAGGCCCGCGGGCTCGTTTAAGGCTGGACTAAGTGGCCGCTAATTGATGCATGCCTTAATCCGGCACAATAGCGTATGAAATACCTCATGCGTGAATTTCAGCGGCGAGGCTATCTTTTTGAAATGGCTTTTGAAACTCTTCATTCCCGCCTCCCAGTGTCCCCCAATATGTGGAGCCCCGGCCGGAACAAAATGCCATGTCATGGCTTGATGGCTATGTTTTTAAATGGTCTTATCTCGGGCTTCCGAGATAAATGCCTTGAATTCACATCGTAAAGATCGTGAAGCTCCGACAAAATTAGTGCCATTGTCGGAGTAAATGTTTCTCGGACATCCTCGTCTAGCGATAAAATGCGAAAAAGCTGCTAGAAAGGATGGGGTGCTGAGAGCACTGGTGCTTTCCAGATGCATCGCTTTCATAGTGAAACAAACAAAGGGGCAGACGTAGCACTTTGAGAGTCGACATCTTCTGCCGCGGTAACTTTTGATGTCGAAAAGCCCGGCAAAGTCCACGCATAAGTTGGGTTTGCGCCCTTTTTTTATAAATGGTGCAGACTTAACAGTTAAGGATGGTGGCCCTAATCATGTTCATGACATTCGGAATCCAGTTTTGGGTGCGGATGAGACAGAGCTTTAGTTGGTTTTTCCCATGAAGGGAGATTTGTAAGGCCAGACGCGTTAACCTACAATTATATAACAGTATGATTGAGTGGCGCTAGTTATAGGCGATGTCTTGAGACGACCCCCTGCCATAATAGGGTCATCGTTGTCGATGAATGGGTTGGGTGGCATTATCTCGCTTTTTCTATCGATTACCTGTCCCTTCTTCAAATTTGCATATTCCTCACCATAATATTTCTTCTGATACAGTTTAATCAAGAGCTGAGTCGTTGTCTTGATCTCATCGATTTTTCTTGCAATGAAGCTTTTGTCTTGGGATGAGTTCTTCGAAAGATATATATTAGGTAAAACCCTCAAAGCCCTCGTTAAATCCGAAAAACGGTCGAGAATCCCGATTTCTTCTGTTTTCCTCCACGGAAGCAATATACCCGTTCTTTTGTACTGGCCAATGGGAATTGTCTTCTTTCAGTCAATAAGGTCCCTGCCACCACAAATAATTGTTGACCAAATCCGATGCTGGTAGTCCTCTGCTTCCTAAATCTGCTGGATTCGATTCTGAGTTCACATGAAGCCAATCCTTGCTGCCGAACAGATAGATGATCTTTGTGACCAGAAACAGGGTGGTTTCCTTATCCATGCTAAACCGATGGTATAATCCGTCCATAAATGTTGTTTACCTGGTCCGAGTTTGATGTTTCGGAATATTGATGCCATCACCTCTGCCAAAGGTACTGCTCCGCAAAGTTCCAAACACGGAAGTGAAATGGTCTTCCCGGGTGCTACTCTGGTTTTTTCAAGGAGTAAATTAACGAAGATATCATAATTCCTTTTTACTCGCATGTAGACGGCTGCAGCGTATGCCTTTTCTGAAGCATCACAAAATCCGTGTATTTCGACATCATCTTCTGGTGAGAACTTTACCCATCATGGTATTCTTATTTTGTCGATCTCATGATATTGGTGTCTGAAGTTTTTCCATCGTTCCAATGTATTGGACGAGACTGGCTCGTCCTAATCGATGCCCTTTAAACGGATGTTCTGCATCAAAATTTTAGCTACAATGATGACTGGCGGCCGCCGTGGTGTGGCGGTAGTGTTGCCGGCCTACCACACCGAAGGTCCATGGTTCGAGCCCTGGTACAGGTAACATCAAAAGTGATTTGAAAAAAAGTTTTTCAAAACGGGGTCGCCCCGAGAGTGGTTTGGCAAACTCTCCGAGTGTATTTCTGCCATGACAGGCTTCTCAGCAAAAATTCGTCTCCTTTGTAGATGCCGTTCGGAGTCGACAAAAAACTGTAGGTCCCACCAATTTGTAGGGAAAATTCAAATCGGCACACCACAAATTGGAAGAGAAGCTTGGCGCAAAAATCTCTTAGGAGGTTTATGATGATATACCTGTTGTATATCGCGCCATAGAGAGAGATTATTGGTGCGAGGCACTCTAAAGGGTAGAAGAGCTTGGCGATGGCGGATAAAATCTCTCGTTTCGTCATCTTTTCACTTTCTTCAAGTGACCCTGCTTTAAAGTAAATTAGGTTGGAATGGGCATTCCATCTTATGCCCAATGCCTTAACGGTGCTGGTATCTTCGAATGGCAGAAAGCCTTCGGTCAGCCGATCCGATTTTGGGATGCCCTTGAGAATTTTCTTAGAAGTCGATGTCCATTTCCGTAGTGGAAAGCCAGCGGACTTTAAGACTTGGCGAATCTTATTTTTCGCATTAATGGCCGATGCGAGAGTGTGTCCTCCCGCTAGTACGTCATCACGTACATGCCTTCCCTTAGTATGCAAGATGATGTAGGGTAATGAATGGAGGACCATTATCTGAAACTAGAATGGAATTCCATGTCTTGCAAACATACTTTTAGCCTTGTGACTACTGACGTTTTAGAGCAACCCGACCTGAGCCACTATATATTTGGAGAAATAATCCACTACTAGAAGGAAGCACTTTTTATTATGTTCAAACAAATCAATCCCACTTTGTACCATGGAATCGAGAATACTTCATGATTAAGCAGATCTTCTTTTGCATTTGAGTTTCTGTATTTGGTGCAAATTTCACAACTTGAAACAACATTATATATATCATTATTAATATTTGTCCAAAATACTGTATCTTTGGCAAGATTTTGACAGCTTTGAATGCCAGTATTCCTTCATGCAAACGTTTTAATATTTTAGACCTGAAAGTTTTTGAAATTATAATTCTATTTTTTAGTAGCAGACCATCTATTAAGCTTATTTCATCTTTCATATTGAAATATGGCGCAACGCTTAGATCACATGACCTTTAATTTTGAGGCCATCCTGTACTTATATTATTGATATTTTTTTTAAATACCTCATCTTTCAGCGTTCCTTTTTTAATTTCATCCAATTCGGTTTTCGGAAGAGGAATTTGAGAGATTACAAAGTGACAATGTAAGTCAGCGTCCTTCTCAATGTCACAAAAATGTTTATTCATTATTCAGGTTTGTATGTTACAGTTAGAAGCCTCAACATAAATCTTTGAAGACGGGGTGGAATTTTATGCAATGGCTTATTAAAAAGTGATATAAGCGGTTTATGACCTGTTTCGACTATAATGTTATGACCGTATACGTATTGGTGGAAACGTGTACATCCAAAAAGTATAGCAAATAGAGTGGCTCAGCTCGGCAAACTTTGATGCATCAGTAGACAAAATTAGTTGTTTGTTGGGATCGTAGTACGTTAAACCGGCGCGTTCGAAATTCTTTTTTCATATGAAGTGTTTTTGAAAAACATTTTTTAAAAAAAAAATTTTTTTTTTCAGGCAACCCTAGATGTCGCCCAATTGCATTTTTCTTCATATCTTCGGCATTTATTGTCGGATTTTAAAGTGTGATACACCAATTTTTTTGTCTCAAGGAGTGGGTTTTTCCTAAAAATAAGGTCATTGATCTCAGGCGCTCCGTTGTGGTACCTACCCATATATCTCTGTTGCTACCACCCTAATGTACCGATCTAATAACAGCAAATTAGAGACCGTAAAAAATGGTTAATCTTTTACGAAAAAAGTACTTCAATTAATTCAGTAGAACTCGAAAAAAACAAATTTTGTTTTTAGTTGAAAGCCATACATTAGATGCCTTATTTTCTTTATTCATTTTTCTTTATGAAGACCGTTTTTTTATAGATTAACTGGACTATTGTTTATCTACTTGGCTGACAACAGCGTCTCGAATTCTTCGCTATTATTATAACGTGCGAGCAACCCTCAATAACACTAAAAACACTTGCTGACATTATTGTAAAAGTTTAGGCTCCTTTCTGGTTTCTGGTTAAAAACCAACCACTTGTAATTCACGGATGTCGTCACGTTTTCAAATACATCACATGGATTCGCCAATTGCCACAAGACATTCAAAATATTGTCCGTCCGGTCATAAAAAATAACTCGTACTTTTTGCAGCCAGAAAATATTTTGATATCGATGATAACCGATACAGATCCTCGTACGTTCAGATGGATACACGAGGATCTTAGCAGCCCGCAGAGAAGCTAATGGTTGTGTTCGTCAAATGTTTGGTCCTAAAGAGGATAATTTTATAAATTTCGAGAGTGACAAATATTTTAATGTAATAGATTGGGATAGATTCGAACCGGCTGAACCACCATGCTTGCAGTTCTTCGCGAAAGATCACCTCGAAGCATTACAATATTCCAATAAAGTAATTGAATTGCCAGGTATGCACAATGAAAAGCATTAATTTTTCTTTGCTTCTCTTTTATTTTCACAGATCTTTTTCACAGCATATCCTTGTCATTCCCAAAATACCGAGCGACTGTTCATACAGTTCATGAATCTGCAATGGCGGTCACCGATGAACAACGCATGGGCCACATTTTATCTAAGCTAGCGAGCCGGCAGAAATACAGCAAGCTTGAATCCCGACAAAATTTTATGGACTAAAATTTCCGTTACAAAACAAACAATTCACTAACTGTTTCGCGAGCGAGGAAAATAAATAAAATTTACTTTTTCTTGTATGGCTTTAGACTAAAAATAAATTGTGTTATATTTCTGGTTCTACTGATTGAATCGAAATACTTTTTTCGCAAAAGATTTATGATTTTTTACGGTCTTCAATTAACTGACATTAGGTTGTTACATTAGGGTGGTAGAAACTGAGATATGGTGGGTAAGTACCACAACGAAACGCATGAGCTCAATGAACTTTCTTGATGTGTCACACTTTAAAATCCGACAACAAATGCCAAAGATATGAAGAAAAATGTAATTGGGCGACATCTAGGGTTGCCAGAAAAAAAACAAATTTTTTTATTTAAATGTTTTTCAAAAACACTTCATATGAGGGGAGGTACGGCCGACTTTTTTTCGGTGATACGCTCTAATGAACATTATACCAATGCCACAAAGTTTCGTTTTTTAGCAAGCCCCTTAAATGCTTGTTTTTCCCAGGTAAATTGTCTATGAAGCACCCTAAATAGTTTACCAAGAAAGTGTTGAAGCTCTTTCGCATTGGTTGGAACTGGCCTCTCAATAATCGATTTGATTTTCATGTCGTCTGGTGTGACACCTTTTTCACAAAATATATGGCTTACAAATCGCACTTCACTTTTTAATATGTTGGACTTAGCTCTATTGAACCGAATACCTACGCTTTTGGCCCTGTCTATGCATTGGCCCTGTATAGCCTTGTGCTGCTTTATATTTGGCGCATGAATTAAAAAGTCATCCATGTATATAATAAGACCCTTTATATCACCAAATAGGCGTACCATCTCGGCGTGAAAAATTTCTGGAGCAGCGTTTATGCCAAATGGTTATCGTAAAAACTTATATCTAGCGAAAGGTGTATTAAATGTGCAGAGTTTGGATGATTCTTCATCTAAAGGAATCATACAGAAACCCGAATTAGCATGCAGAGTGCTAAAAAATGTCGACTAACTAATTTGCGACTTGCATTCATCTAGGTTCGGAAAAGCAAAACGAGGCCTTAGTACAACTTTATTAAGATTTCGAGAATCTAGACATAGTCGCAGATTAGCATTTGATTTTGTAACCAATACTATGGAATTGACCCACTCTGTTTGTTCTTGTACTTCTTTAATAACATTTAACATTTCACATTAAACTTTTTTCATTAATTCTACTTTTAATGGCTCTAACAAACTAAATGGTATGTGACGTGGAGGATCGATTTTAGGCTGACTATTTTCTTTTAATTCAAGGTGGCAGTTATTTTCCAACTGGCCTAAGCCATTTAAAACATCTGAATATGGTTTTAAAATAATTTCACAGTCACATTTTATCGACTATTCATGCTTACCAAATTCATTTTTACTGCCAATCTAAACCTACTATGCTTCTACAGTTCATCTCTAATATATAAAATTTTGCTGAGTAAGTAATGCTGTTGTATTGCAAATTTATATCAACATACCCTAGTACTTTTAGTTTTTCACCGCTAAATGTTATTATATTATTAAATTCATTCTTATTAACATTAGATACATCCAACATTTTTAATGTTTTTACCGACATTAAATTTGCCTGCGAGCCTGTGTCTACTTGACAATTGACCTTATATCCATTTACATCCACATATACGTTCCACTCTTTTGCTTATCCTTTTGTGCTTTTTTTCTGCAGTAGGCCAATGAATAAATCGTTGTTGGGTTCATATTCCTCATTACCAGCTCGTTCCTCATTAATTGTTTTTACAAATTTGTTTTTTTCTTTTAGTTGCGTTTGTTTGTGATTTTTGCACATTTTAGCGAAATGATTCCGTTTTTTACATATGTGACAAGTAGCACCTTCGGCTGGACATTTGAAACAATGAATTTCACCATACTTTGTGCACCAATCACGCGATGTTTGTTTCTTTTGTTGTTGTGTCCCCGACGGCTTCGTAAATGATTTGTTTCTTCGTTTGATTGCTGCTGCCATGTCGTCATTGGTATTTGTTGTTGTTGTTATTTGCGTTGCTGCTGCATTTTCTTTCGCCACTTCCATGCTTCTGACAATTTCGAAAGCTTTCTGCCTTTTGACTTCACCTTCACTCAAAAGACGTTCCTTTATGTTTTTGTAATTTGGTGATAAACCGCAAATATAGATGTCTTTCACGAGACTTTCCCGCAAAGTACCAAATTCACACGTCACGCTTAGATTTTGTAGCGCTGTTGCATATTGACTTAGCGTTTCAGTACACGCTTGCCGTCTAACAAAAAAAGTATACCGTTCAATTGCCACGTTGGCCTTTGGAATAAAATAATTGTTGAACTTTTGCCAGAGGTCGTCGTACTTCACGCTCTCTATATTCACATTAAACGAATTGAATATTTCAAAGCAGTCTGTATCCAAGTGGTGTAACAGAATCGCTGCTTTTCGTTTATCCGACTGTTCTTCCAAATTGGCAGCTAAGCGGAAAACCTTGAATTGGTTACTCCAATTTTTCCACTCTTGCGATAAATTAATCGCTTTTGTGTTTAAAGGTGGCACATTCGCGGCCATAGAAATTAATTGCCTTTCCGACATTAAGTTATTTTTATTTTCAGTCATTTTCTTTGGTTTTTTGCACAGACACCTGACACCATGTTATACGTTGGGCTTATAGTTCATGACCATTATACAAGATTAAGCCATCAATTTTGCCGCCATATTGTGAATAAACCAGCTGACTTTTTGTGACGTATGCAGGGTTCATGTACGGCCCAATCAATTTTTGTTTATTTTGTGTGATAACACGTTTGCTTGTTCAAATTATTCAAAATTAATGCTATTTGTGCGTTTAATTAATAAAAATGAAGTGCGCAGTGTTAAACTGTACAAATTCCCATAACACCAAAGATAAAAAAGTTGGTTTTTTCAACTTTCCAACTAATGAAAAACTCCAACAAAAGTGGCTAAATTTTTTCAGGCGTGCTCCAAATGTTAAAAATGACCGAATTTGCAGTGAGCACTTCCTTCCAACAGACTTTGGAAATTATATGAAATTTGAAATGGGTAAAGATTCATTTTGGTAATTGTTTCCCTTAGGAGGCAACTGCAAAAACACGTCCAAACATATTGGGAGAGGTATCAAACAACGTGTTTTGACTACGGTATCAACAATCCGAAAGCGGATTTTAAATTTTTTGTTTCAGTGAAAAGTCATTCGCAAAAAACCCAAAAATTACCCAGGTCCGATCTCAAATAGGGTTCTTGATCCAAGGTATTTGATCATATTGATTGTATTCGAAAGTCCGCTTCCGGATTATTGTTACCGAGATGAAAGCGCCTCTTTTGATACCTTTCCGATAATTTCGGACGTGTTTTAGCAGTTGTCTCCTAAAGGAAACAATTACCTTCATTTTTATTAATAATAATAAATAAAGATTTACGGAGGTAATATCCATAGGATTCGCGAAATGCAGAGAACTTAAGCCGTCTGTGACAATAGAGGCCGAATCAATCGAATCTATAGCTCGGAGTAACCGAATCACACAACGAACAAATAAACAAATTGTTGCAGAGCTCCTGAAGGTAGGTGCAAAAGCCACAGAAGTGGTTGACACCATGAACGTGACTTGCAACGAACTGGAAAGTTTTGTTGTACTTTCAAATGTAAATGCTAAAGAAGAAAATGATCCTGTAACTATGTGTGACTCAGAGCAGTTATTTGTTGATAAAATTGAGCAGCTTGAAGCAAATATGTGTTAATTATTTTGTTATTCCTGCGATTTATTAACATTTATGATTTTTAGTGAAACGTTGAAAAGGGAAAACTTTTGCTTAAGTCAAATGCAAATAAAGCATAACAAGGAAATGTCTGAGTTGCAGCAGCGTTTACAAAGGGCCGAGTTTGAACATAACAACATAGTGGAGAAATTGGGAACAATATTTTCATCAGGCCAAATAAAAAAATTACAGAGCGGATTAAAGAGGCGTAACTGGTGTGAAGAGGATATTTCTCATCCAATCACACTTTATTCAACAAGCGCAAAAGCATATCGTCTGCTTATGAAGAAAGGATTTCCACTTCCCTCTGTACGCACGCTGTCAAGGTGGGCTCAAAAGATTAATATCAGCGTTGCAAATCGTTTTCAATAATATCAATAAGGAATCATTATTGATTTGTAGCAATTTTCCTGGAAAGCACATAAACAGCTTCCAGCATGTAAAAAGCGATGTAAAAATAAAGAAATTATTCTTTCTTGCGCGTTAATGTTTTTTCGTGTCCGAAAATTAAACAAACTAATTGCCGACAATACATTTAAAAAACAAAAAAGAAAATTTACAAAAACAACTAAGTAAACCCATGGAATAATTAATATATTACATTAGCAGTGGAATACAAGTGCTGTTGCCACGTTTTAAATTGATATTTTGGGTACTTATATTTGAAGATAACAGACTTCTTAAAATTCTACTAACATCATATATTTTCCTTTACAGAATTTCATTTGCATTGTTTGTATAAACTATATATGAAATAAAGCCACTTAAAATTAAACAAAATCTTTTTATTGACGATATGGTATTTTTGCGTACGTAAGTATGTATTTATTTAAGTAAAACATCATAGCAAATATAAAATGGTATGGGGACCTCAATTAAAATGAGTAAATATTTCCAAAACTACACTACCGGAACTTATTTAATACAATTATCATCGTGATACGACGTTAAATCATAGATATTTAACAATTTTTTTGAAAGAAATACATTAACATTTGATATAGTAAGTATTTTGTACCAATGTTTGCACTTTCTTTCTTGAAATGAATGGTATTTGATAGCTCTGCCAGGGCGACAACACACCGCATACGTCACGCAAAAAAATTACTTTTTTCTCACATATGTGACGGCTAAACCTTATCTATTTCATGCATGGTTCATGACTGTTTGATGTATTTTATAGTACTTAAACTAATATGTATTTACATAACAGTTGGTGTTGTGGACTGTATAGGCTGTGGTTCATCTAGACGGGGAGATAGGACCATGAACAATTGCGGCAATTGTGATTCGCTGGAGCGGCCGTGGCTCGAAAGCACCGCGGTCGAATTGTGATTGTGAAAATAAAAAAAAGAAGAAAGCAAACGAGAATTCTCGTTATAAATAATATGGCCGTTTATTTTGTATAAAAAATATAATTACAAATTATTTTTACCTTTTTTAAATATTTGTGACGATGGTGGAAAAATCCTGGGGTGGCCGTATAGTGATTGTGTCAGTGGTCGCTGGGAAAGTAGAAAGTTGTCAAGTCGAAGACAACCGTTGACAAGAAAAATTATCCTCCGGTTTTAAGAGGAGGTGAACCCACACATGCACACCCACATGCATGTATATGGCTGCTGGCAAAACACGAATATGCATGCATGCACATACAGGTGGGTGGCTTGGTGTGGGTGATTGGAAGGGCGCTAAAAATGGCATTAGGGGGGCACATTTTTTAGGAATTTAGGCATCATCTGTTTCTATTACTGACGTTTATCTCTAAGAATTACAATTAAAAAAAAAAAATTTGAAAACTATAACTAAACTAAACAATTTATTACATTTTAGGCATTAATCGCCTATTCGGGTCAATTCTGGCTTCACGTTCTCGTGAAGTAAAAAATGTTTTCAGTTGACATTTTCATTTCTTCACTTCACTGAGCTCTTAAATGCGATTTTGATATGTGCGGTGAAAACTGTATGCTGAAGAGCATTTTGAATTGCTTTGACACAAGTTGTTCTTGCTAAATGATAGTTTACTGTGGAATAGTAAGAATAAAAGCAATTTTTGTAACTTAAAACATTTAAATTTGTAAAAAATGCAATGTTTAAATTTTTTTTTGAAATTTTGACGTTAATACCAGATTTATATTGGCGTTAACTTTTTTCACTTCACTTCAAATTGAAAATTTTAAGTAAAACGAGAATCGAAAATCGTGGTGAATTGACGTATTTATTTTTCACTCGGAATTGAGCCCTGTATATGTTAAGCAACTACAACAAAACAGTATGCTTCTTTAAGTATTTTTCACGCTGAGGTGGTGCTCAGAAACGTGGCACCATGTATCTGTATATGTATGTGTGTAGTGACGATAGTAAGATTGGACCAGCACAACGTATATAGGGTTTTAGGTTTATTTTTTATTTGAAATTTCTTATGCGGCCTTTTCTTAGGATTTTGTATATAAAATGTTTTTCAAAATGCACGCACATTCGGAACCAACACGTAATATAGTTCCCATACAATCGATTGTTTTGGGGAGCGCTTTAATTACTTGTGTTTTTCTTTTCAAATTAAAACAACTCGCGTAGTGATTTGTGAAAAAATAAATTTGAAATTAAATAAATGATAAGGCAAAGTGGGGTTATAATCATGGTTCAATGTTGTTGTTTTGGACTGGTAGATAAAAAAGTGCAAGTAACGCAAAGACATGTGGAATTAATAAATTTCAGAAAGAAAGTGCTTGCAACTTTTATATTTAATTCCAATAACACAGCGGCCGCCGTGGTGTGAAGGTAGTGTTGCCGGCCTACCACACCGAAGGTCCATGGTTCGAGCCCTGGTACAGGTAACATCAAAAGTGATTTGAAAAAAGTTTTTCAAAACGGGGTCGCCCCTCGGCAGTGGTTTGGCAAACTCTCCGAGTGTATTTCTGCCATGACAGGCCTCTCAGTAAAAATTCGTCTCCTTTGTAGATGCCGTTCGGAGTCGGCAAAAAACTGTAGGTCCCACCAATTTGTAGGGAAAATTCAAATCGGCACACCACAAATTGGAAGAGAAGCTTGGCGCAAAAATCTCTTAGGAGGTTTATGATGATATACCTGTTGTATATCGCGCCATAGAGAAAGAGAGAACACAGCTTAAGGGTCTGAAAAACCCCTGAAGACCCTTAAGCTGTGTCAGGAATACCTTACCGCTGGTGGGGTCCCCTGCGGGCTAGGGGTTTAGAATATGCCCGAGGTAGGCATACCGGTAGTAAGAGGCGTAAAATGCACAAAGGTAAAAACCTGCAACTCGATGGTTGATCTACGGATATGATGCCTCTCATTACCCTTTTTCTTTTTACTTAGAAGGTTGCACTGGTCATACAAAATCGCTTCCGGAAAGTAGGGCAAGTGCCGCAAGGGAGTACTGGGTACAAATCCGGCAAACGGCTGTTACCTTCGACAACACTAACCACAAATTTCAGGGAGGGATTTGTCGTTTCAAACAACAACGACAAATCAAGCTGATAGTCAAAAGGGCTATTTCTACTGAAACTATAATTCACTTCGTTTTTTTTTTTTTAAATCACTAAATAACTCACACTTTCCAAGTAAACTTTTTATTTATTTGTACTAACACTGAATTTAAATTTGCACCGCTGAAAAATAACCATGCACCTTTTGTTTTATTTATTTTTATAAATATTAGTGATACGCACACAAGGTATGTTAACTTCATTCGCCTAACGGTAGTATGTAACAGCATGATCGGATTGAGATAGATATTGACTTATCTATCTATATATATAAAATTCAAATTATGTATGTATCTATAGATCGACTTGCGTCCTAAACGTATAAACCGATCGTAACCAAATTTGAAACACGAACTTGCTACTTTACCGGTATGGTCATGGGCTAGAAAATCTTTTGATATATATAGGGGGCGTGGCACCTCCCATACAAATGGAATTTTTAACAGTCCGTATTTCCGGAAGTATTTACGTTATACTACTGAAATTTGGTAAAAGGTTATATGACATTAATCCCTACCACATCCAGAAAAACTGCAGATAACGGGAAAGGGGGCGTGGCACCTCCCATACAACTGGAATTTTTTATAGTCCATATCTCTGGAAGTATTGAGGCTAGACCAATTAAATTTGTGAAGGGGTTATATGAGGTTAATTCCTAACACCTCCAAGAAAACTGGGAAAAACGAAAAAGGGGGCGTGGCACCTTTCATACAGCTGACATTTTTTTTATATAAATGTGGGGTGAAACCTAGTATATATTAAAATATTCAGGAGGAAAAAAGAAATTGATTAAGCCATGGCCGTACATCCATCGGTCCGTCCGTCTGTGAATACGATAACTTGAGTAAATTTTGAGATATCTCAATGGAATTTGGTATGCAGGTTCAATCATTTCAGAGCGCTATTTAAAATGGGCTACATCGGATGATAGCCACGCCTACTTTTTGTACATAGGATATCTTCGAAAATGCAAAAAAGTGATTATTCACTACATAATGCACTTATAAGGATAAAATTTGGTATACACATTAACGCTAAGGCAGAAAATGAATTTTTGTCCACGGTCCACCCCCACTTTTATTCGAAAGATTTTGAAGAGGATTAAAGATATATTTTATAGGGAATAACTTTGCGTACAAAAGCTTTATATGATTTATATTTCACTTTCAAAGTGCCCGTGAACAAAGAAAGTCGAAAAATATAAATTTGGAGAAAATATTTTACATATAAAGGTAAATGTTTGTTGTAAAAATGGGCGAAACCGGTCTACGTCCACGCCCAGTTTTTTAACATAGTTCTGAAAAATTTGCTTGTAAAATATAAAACGCGATATTTCTACAACTGTGCAAGCTATATCAATAACATCTTGCACACGTAATTAGCTTTTTAGCAAAACTCCACTGCAAAAAAATGTTTTGATTTTGGGGAAGTAGGCCTGGCGCCGCCAACTTTTCAGCATAAAAATTTTGATACTTTCGAAGGCGATTGCTTGTATGTAGTTTAAACTAGGTGTTTCAATGAAAATTAGTCAGCTCTTTCCCAATAGTATGTGGCATATTCCTGCCAAAAATTAAGCAAATCGGATAACACACAAGCCAAATATCCGATCAAGTATTTAATACCCCACTGCAATAGGGAATTTTTATATCTTTTTGATGTTCATACCTTTCATGAACATGAAATGTTTGCAAGTATGAGAAGAAGAAGAGATGGGCCCGTCAATAAGTATACTGAAATAAACAGGACGATGAACTGAGTCGATTAAGCCATGTTCAGTTCTCCGTCCGTCTGTCCGTCTGTCTATTTATACGCAAATTTTTTAAATATAAAATGTCCATGCATTGATATTTTGAAAAAGTGTGGTTTGCAGCAATTGGTAGCGAAGCTATTTATACAAATAAATTAATTTACCCCATAAAACTCATAGCTGAAATGTTTTTATTGAAAACCAATCAGCTGGCTTTATAATACGAGCTGAAAAGTATTAAAATACACCTGCGTTAATTGGGAAGCAATTATAAATCACTACTAGGTATATAATGTTCGGTTCCACCCGATCTTAGACTTCCTTGAACATAAGGGTAAAGGTAGCAACTGGAGAGTACGTGACATTGCGAGCACTAATCGATCAAGGATCACAGAAGGCTACCATTTCTGAAGAAACCGCTCAAATATTACACTTACCATAAAGAAGAGAAGTAAATGAGCTATAAGGGTTAGGAAATACTAAGGTGGGGGTCTCCAAATTTAAAATCAACATTGAAATCAAGCCGAGACTCCTAAGCCACGAAATGTACAATGTCGAAGCGCCCAATTTGGCGAGTGCACAACCAGATAAAACATTTAAATGGATATAGAACAATGGAGAAACTGTAGCTTAGCTGATCCCTACTTCAACACATCAGATCGAAACAACGTCATTATTGGAGGAGACCTATATACTAACATACTAGAAGAAAGCATATTTAAGAAAGATCGATTACTGGGTCAAGCTACGAAAATAGGATGGATATTGTCGGGAGTTTTACAGCAACCGAGAAAAAATTGTGGAATTCTAGCGGCAGTGACTACAACGTTGGATAGGTTTTGGGAAATAGAAGCCACCACAACGCAGATGATGATTAATGTATGGAGATATATGATAAAACGCCAACAAGAGATGAAAATAGTAGATTTATTGTCAATCTGCCTTTTAAAGAAGGAAAAGAATTAGGCGACTCTCGCAAACAAGCAATATCGAGGTTTCTCAATCTTTAAAAAAAGTTCGCTTCAAATAACGAGAAAAGGTAACAATACGAGTATGTGCAATTTATGAGAGAGTATTTAGAAATGGGCCACATGAAAAAAGCTAGTAGAAACAAATGCGGAAAATGCTATTTGCCAGTCTCACTACTAAACTGCGAGTAGTTTTTGATGCATCTGCAAAAACTACAAATGGAACGAATTTAAATGACATCCATTTCATAACACCGAGACTTTAATAAGATATGTATATTTGACATCAAGCTCAAATGGAGACTTTGGCAATATGTGTTAACAAGTGATATTGAAAATACGTATAGACAAATTAAAGTAGCAGAAAGTGATCAATATTATCAACGTATATTGTGGAGAGACACGAAAGAAGAGCCGATAAAAGGATACAAACTGCAAATAGATACGTATGGAATAGCAGCCACTCCCTTTCTTGCAACGAGAATATTACAAGAAATTGCCAAATTCTGCGAGATTTAAAATTGTTTGCTTTCAAGCTCATTAAAAGCGACTTCTATATGGACTATTTAATGACAGGAGCAGATTCAATAAATGAATGTTAAGCCATCCAATTCGAAATTTCAAAACATCTACATGTACAAAAACATGGATTTCACTTAAGAAAGTGGATGTCTAATAACAGTGAGATTATAGCAACGATAACAGAAGGCGAAACAGTTAAGACTTTGGGTATACAATGGGATCCAGCCAAATACACGCTTGGATTTAATATGAATCTTCCAACGAAAAAACTAGTGACAAGAAGTAAGGAAGCCTTAGTTCTGGTTGAACCGAACATTATAAGTAGTGATCAATTATGTCATACCAATTTACGCAGGTCTATTTTAATACTTTTCAGTTCGTATTATAAAGCCAGCTGATTGTTTTCAACAAAAACATTTCTGTTATGATCATATAATAATAGCTTCCCTATCAAACACTGCTAGCCAAATTATTTCATGAAAATCAAAAAAGATATATAACTTCCCTATTGCAGTGGGGTATTCACAACTTGCCTGGATATTGTGCTTGTGTGTAATCCGATTTACCTAATTTTTGGCAGGCGTATACCACATACTATTGAGTAGCAGCTGCCAAGTTTTAGTTGAAATCCCTGCTTGAAACTACAAGCAATTGCCTTTGAAAATAGCTGAATTTTTATGATGAAAAGTTGGCGGCGCCAGGCCTACTTCCCCGAATCCACAAAAAATTGTTTGCGATCTAGTTTTGCTTAAAAAGCTTATTATGTGGGCAAGATCTTATTGCTATAGCTTGCATGGTTATAGAAATATCGCATTTTACAAACAAATTTTTCAGAACTGTGTTAAAAAACTGGGTGTGGCCGCAGACCGATTCCATCCACTTTTGCAACAAACAGCTGCCTTTATGAATTTAACATAAAAAGTTTTGTGGAATAATCTATACTACTTATAAAATAAAGTCGCTAAAAAGCTATGTACGGAATTGGCTTCGCACAGAATGCTCCGATTGGAAAGCGGGTTTTTGCATTTTAAAGCTTAGCTGTGTGAGATGGACTCTTTTTTATATAATGTGAAGGAATATATAAAGGGGACGTGGCAATCGGACAAAATGTGGTAAAAAAACATACATTTTTGGTTTACACAGCCATACATCATAACCTAATCAACCGATTAGAATGAATCTTGCTTGAAATATTTACTTTCGTTCTGCATCAAAAAAAATAATTGATTTCTTTCTAACCAAAATTGTTTAAACAAAAGCAGCACTTTTTCCAAAAAAGTGCTTGTGTGTTTGATCGCTGTTAACCGAATAAGTCAGTGTGCTTTAAGCGACAGCTGGGGTGATCCATTAATTTGATGAATTCGCGAAAGATCTCGGTAGCGTTACTTTACTTCGGGCGTATGTATGTATGTATGTATGTAATGTTAAGGTGAATTAATTTAAAGGTGTGCGCAAAGGCGAATTTCCATGTATTTTGTTTTTGTAAATTTATGAGCATACTGTCCAAATTATTATTCGCCCTGGTCAAAATCTGAATTCGCCTATGGCTGTAGTGTCAAATTCTAACACAATTTGACATTTTAAATTGTAAATAAAAGGCTTGCAATTGCTTTGTAATTTGTAGAAACATGAAAATATAAGTTTAATACTTAATTAGAATGTTTGCGCTTTTTGCTGCTGATGATTGTTACATTAAAGGCATTAAAATAAGCAATTATTGAGCGTCTATCGGTATAAAATGCGTATTAACAGCAAACGTGTTTACATTTGTCGCGCCACCGGTGGCAGACCCAAACCAAACCATGTTACAAAGGGCACAATTCCCAGACTTTAACGTGTATTGATACCGAGGAGAATGACTTGCTTGGCGCATACACCCAAGCACCCCAATGTGATTGTGCCTTTGCGCCTTCAGCTGCTGGTATTAAGACTCCAAGAGCCAAACACTTAAGAACAGAGCATTGGCACACTTGTGGGCTTGCGTGCATTAGTTTTCATGCACAGTAAATTGGAAGAGATGCCTTACGAAGTAATGGAAGCAGAGAGACTATATCGGGATTTGTTTCAAGAAAATCCAAAGTACTAGTGTACCATTAGCAAACGTTTTCGGAGAACTTGGTTGCCCTCACCACCAGCTGTGGCTATGTGCGTAAAACGAGAAGACAAAGTGTGCGTGCCACTAGAAATCGAATTGATGGCTATGTTATGCAAAAAACCAAAAGTAAGTCGACTCTATGATATACTTATTGAGAGCATATGTTATTCGCTACGGTTGTTCGGGCAAAGTATGGTTGAGAAGCTGGAAGAGAATGCAGCAGCTATTTAGACCCACTGGTTTTCACTTTTTCCCTCAGGTACGTAATTAAATTTTTGTAAAAGTTTAAATTATTAAAAAAAAACTTGATCGCAGGAATTTGGCCACTTTTTATCGTGTTCCTACTTGGATGTAAAAACGCAAGATACACCAATAATGACAGGCGGTGGTGTGTTGGCACACACCATAATTGGCATTGATTACTGCTCATAGACTTCGAAAGTAACATTTTTGATATTGAGTCCTCATTACTGGTGCCGATGAATTACACACGATACAGGCAAAAGGTTGGAAGGGTGGTGACTTATGGGATAAAAAGAGCTATTATAATATATGCATTCCTCAGAGATCAATAATATTTTAAGCACTCTAAATTGGATGTTATCGGTGTATGTATATATTTATGTGCATATATCTATGTAAATTAGCTTAGGTCGACTTAAGTAAAACCCTATAATTTTTGTATTGGTATTTATTGAATTTTTTCCTAGCACAACGATTTAACAAAACTATTTTATAGTGCTAGTCAGTACAGCATACGGTTACAAAGTAAGGTATTTAATAATAAAAATAATAATAAATATTTGAAAGCATATAAGTAGTTGAAAAGTGCTTTAGCGTGAGCAAATATGTAGATGTGCAGAGTATAACAATAATAGTACAGAATAATAGAAAAAGATGATAGAATAAAAGAATAGATATTGAAAAAATCGTCTCAAGACTTTTTACTGCTTTGTTGATTCACAATACTGGAGATAGGAATTCCGAGTAAGCTACCCGAGACCGATAAAAGTACTGAGTATTTTTGGGTGTCACTGCTGCATTGCTAAAACCCAACATTTGGGTGAGGCATTGCATTTTGGGCTTGTTGTTAATGTTGTTACACTATATAATATTGTTGAGTCGCATGAGCACTTTCTGGTGTTATTTGTATGGGCCGACCAGCTGCAGCATGTTGTATAGTTGACATTGGACTATTAGGCGATAAATTGCCACTCGGACTGGCATTTGCGCCTTGACGTTTAACTTATATTAGCCTGCCATTAGGTAAACGGAATTCTTCTTGCAGAGCATTGTCGATATCATTAATCATATGATAAACGGGTGTATGACTACCGCCAACAGGGCGTTGATGTTGTAGATGCGGAACGAAGTGATTTCTATTGCACTGTTAATTGGCAATCTGGTTCCAACATGCTCATCAGATCTAGCGTACAGGCGACTTCATCATTTGAAGTTTTTAAATGTTGCGCAGCTGGTGTGTGCTGCCATTAGTACTTTGGGATTCCGTTGAATCTAAACTCCCTGAGGAATCTGAAATATTGCCACATTTTGATTTGCCTAGACGACAGGAAGTGGGTCGGTCAGTTGTCTAAAGACTTTCTTTCAGATTCACTATAGAATCCAAATTCAATAATCCTAATAAACAAAATGAGATTTAAAACACAAATTTTACAGTTACAATTCATAGAATTACTTTTTTGTTTGTCTATGTAGCGTTTATTGTTTTTTATGTGTGTTTATTTAACGCAAAAATATTGTCACAAAAACACTTTTTAATAAATCACATAGCTTGCAAATACGATTGTAAACAAAATGTAAACAATCCAGCCCAAATGAATTTGTCATGAGTTTGACATTAAGCACATTTTTTCAAATAAAAAAAGTCTTAATTCGCCTTGCTTATGATACGACCTGTATAATTGGACCATGAACATAGGTCGGAATTTTTTTTTGTGAGGTTGTTTTGGTGAATGCGAGAGTAACTTCGCTACAGTGGCGCTAAGAACAAAATGTTCGCTTTAGCGCAAAAATTGTATGATAATATTTATGCGCGACCTAAAAATGACTGATACAAATTTTTTCATGATTTCAGATCCATTTGGGAAAATGCAATGTCTCTTATGTCACGCTTCTATTTGGAACCGGGGATATAATATCAAGAGACATTATAATTCTTTTCATAAAGATTTTGATAAATATGAGGGTCTGGAAAGAGACAATATTTTTTGGGAGGAAAAAAAATGCTTTTGTGAAAGTATAAGAAATGGGTTTCCCAAAATGATAATGAAAATTGCAGAAATGCGGAAACCATGTTAAAAAGGGATCTGTCAAGCTTTATAAGCACAAGCATACTTAGGAAGGGAAGACCTTTTTCAGAAGGCGTTTTTATTAAAGAAATTGTTCTACAAATTTTAGAAAAACTCCATAGCCCCCTATACGCTTTTTTTGAAAAAATGTTTCCTTGCCTAACATTGCTTAACTAACTCAGCTTGACAGATTCTGTTTAACGCTATTGCATAAAAAATATGAACAAAGCGACGACACGTGCCACCCCTTTGCTGTCTGCAACACGACTGCATAGTATATGTCTACTAGTAGCGCAACTTACTCCGAATCTGCACACACACACAAACCACACAGGGTGTGTTGTACGCAGTAATAAAACAATCAAATTTAAATACTGCAATATTGAGCATGAAGACTTGAAACTCCCAAATTATTGAGTATAAAGTAGTTATAACACGTTGTCAGTTACTGTAATGTATATTTCAGTTTAAATAAAAGTTTTTAGTTGCAGTTTTTACTTTAAAACAACTCTGAACGCGATTTCCTTCATTACACTCTCTCGGAGTACATTCATCCACTGCCTTCCACTCCGATTCGCTAAAGAAGATGCCAAACTAGTACGGGTAAACAATGACGACTGGCATGAAAATTGTGTTCTAACACCACTGTGGCGCAATTGATTTTTCGCTCTCAACAGCAACTGAAATGAAGAGCATAAGAATACGTGTGAAGAGCGTAATATCCAGATGGGGTACCTTTGCCGACCTATGTTTTAAACATTATCAACCTGTGTGAAACAAGGTGCGGGTTGCTAGTCTACTATAAAAAGGGCGAAAATTTATATTTTTTGATTTTCTTCGTTCACGGACACTTTGAAAGTGAAATATAATTGATATAAAACTATTAGACGGAAAGTTGTTGCCTATTAAATATATCTTTGATCCTTTCCAAATCGTATAAAAGTAGGCGTGGACCTCAGCCGATTTCGCCCATTTTTTGCCGGAACATTCCTTGTATTAATGTAAATATGTTTTCTGAATTTCGTTGCGATATCTTGAACGGTTTTTCATTTATGATTAATATTATTTTTAAATTTGACTTAATCAAAAGTGGGCGGTGCCACGCCCATTTTCAAAAATTTCTTGAAAACTTATTTTTTGCCTTAAAGTTAATGTACACACCAACTTTTATCCTTATAAGTGGATTATGTACTGAAGAGTAACCTCTTTTGTATTTTCGAAAATATTCTATATATAAAAAGTGGGCGTGGATATCATCCGATTTCGGCCATTTTGAATAGCGATCGGAGATGAGTGCCTTGGAACGTTCATACCAAATTTCATTGAGATATCTCTAAATTTACTTAAGTTATCGTGTTAACAGACGGACGGACATGTGTTAATTGAATAAAGAATACATCAACCTTATACTTTTAATTTTCTTTTAATACTTTTTTTTTATTTATCCACTCAGTTTTAGAAACAGTGTTTTCTTTTTGATGGCCAATGATTAATTGATGGCCGCCAGCAACGACATGTCCGTGGAACCCGAACGTTTCACGGTCATGCCGTTCCTGTCGGTCATCGGTTGTCTCTTCTCTGGACAGGTGCCAACATAGCGTATAACACTTACGCGCCATATAGTGTCGCCCCTGTCCAGCGAAGTGACAACTTTTTTGTTATGCAGGGAAGTATTTTGGCTGATCACATAATGCCCTGTGGGAACCATGTGATCAGCCTCCCTTATCATTACATCATCCTTTTTGGGGAAAAGAAGAATTTGGTAGGGTGATCAGTCCTATCAGATTCTTCTTACCCATATACATACTAAAATTGTTTTGAATGAACGAATATTTTATATTGGGTGTTCCTCCCCTTTTTATTAATTCGTTCATTCCTATCAATTTTTACCAAATGCTTAAAATGTAAAAACGCTTAAAGCTTAATTATATAGTTATTTATTAAACATTAAATAGTATAAAAAAATTATATTTATATAAATGATAAAGCATATTTTTTTTTTTGTTTTTTTTTGTTTTTTTTTTGTATGTACAGATTTTTGTATGTATGTTTTGTATGCCTTCTTGGCTTTATAATGAAAATGGTATTTTATAATTATACTATAATTAAGTTTTTTTTTTCAGTTTGCTAGAAAAATAATTTTTTTTTTTGTATTTTAAATACATGTTTAGGTTTGAATTTTTTTGCCTTCTTGGCTATATAACAAAATCGCTTATATTAATAAGTGTAAATTTGAAAAATTTGATTATTTTACAGATTTTTGGAAATGAAAAGATTAAAAATTGGTTTTTTTTTTGACATTTTAAGAAAAATATGTTAATTTACTTTACACAGCCTGTTTTTGTGTACTACTTTTTCTTTATTATTTATTTCGTCAAAAATAGTTACATTAGGTTCATCAATTTCCTTTATTATAAATGGACCTTGATACATATTTTCGTGTTTGTGTCTTGGTTCTTTTTGCAATAAGACTTTATCGCCAATTTTAACTACTAACGGACGAGCCGTCTTATCATAAAAGTTTTTTGTTTGTAATTTGTTCTTATTTATTAGATTTTGTGCCATTTCATGTGTTTTTTGCATTCGAAATTTGATTTCTTTAGCATAGTTTTCGACATTATAAATTGGATCGATTTTATCTTTTTTGAATTCATTTGGCAAAGTTGCCTTTTTTGCAAATACTAATTCGTATGGAGTAAATTTATTGTCGAAAACTGTGCTTGTTGTAGTGTTGTGTAAAAATGTAAAATATTTTAAGTAAACATCCCAATCAGACGATGTTTCATTAAGATATGCACGTAAGTATTCATTAAAGACACGATGATTACGTTCAATTGTACCAACAGTTTCGTGATGGTATGCAGTTGAAAAATCATGTTTTATGTTTAACAGTTTGGTTATTTCAGCTATTAGTTCATTTTTAAATTCTGTACCTAAATCAGATTTTATGGAATTCATTACACCGTATGTTAAAATAAAGCCTTCAAAAATTGCCGATGCAATTGTTTTGGCAGATTTATCTGGTACAGGTACTGTTACCAAATATTTAGTCATGTCACAAATCATGGTTAGTGCGAACTTATTACCATATTTGGACTCAGGTAGGGGTCCTATTGTATCGATAACCAATACATCAAATGGTTTACAAGGTGTTGGAGTTATTACAAGATTTTCTTTTGTTTTTGGTTTCACCTTGTTCAAAAGACATTTATTACAACTTTTTACATAGTTTGCTATATCGCGAGTCCTGTTCTTCCAATAAAATTTTGTTCTTAGTTTTGCGTAAAGTTTTTTGGTACCACAATGTCCTCCTGAGATTGGGTTGTCGTGGTAAATAGTCATCAACTTAAGTTTTTTGTCATTATCTGTTACAGTTTCAACTGGATCTGTTAAAATGATTTCTAAAAATTTGATTATTTTATTTCCGCTATCTTTTAAATTTATAATAGTATAATGATTGAAAAATAAATCATTTTTAGGCCATTCTATTTGCTTAATTTTGCGTTTGCTGGCTTCTGAATCAAGCCTCGAAAGTAATTTCTCTAAAGACATTATTTCGTTAGCAACCTCAAAACTAAGTAACTCGAGTTTTTTATGTTTAATATGCGCAAAAATATGTAAATTTGTAGTTTTCCTATTTTTATCGTACGTAATTTGAGATCTGATACGCGGTATTTTATTTGAAAAATTAAATGAAAATTTATCGTAAACTTGTAAAATTTGTTGTTTGTCTTTAGTTTTGTCGTTTTTATTAAGTAATTTTTTGTTGTTTGTCTGATTTGCCATCGCCCTTGTTTGTACTGCTAAAATTTGTTTGTTAGAATCTCGAATTTCATCGATTGTGATGCGTGAAAGTGCATCCGCGCCTACATTTGATTTACCTTTAATATATACAATAGTGAAGTTATATTCCGCTAGTTCAAGCCTAATTCTCGAAAGTTTTGAAGAGGGGTCTTTCATATTGAACAGGTATACTAGCGGTCTATGGTCGGATTTTACAATAAAGTTAGTACCATAAACGTATGGTCGAAATTGCTTTATTGCGAAGTAAATGGCTAAAAGTTCCAATTCTATGATTGGTTTTTTCTGTTCGGCATTATTAAATGCTTTAGAAGCGAAACAAATTGGTAAATCACTACCTTGATGATCCTGACTTAAAATAGCACCGCATCCAGTTATTGAAGCGTCTACTGTAATAATAAATTGTTTAGTAAAATCGGGGTATTGTAGCAATTTAGGTGAAAGCAAAGCTGCTTTCAATGATAGAAATGATCTTTCGCACTCCACGTCCCAAACAAATTCAACTCTTTTCCGACTTAAACGATTTAAAGGCGCTGCCAGTGACGCAAAATTAGGTATAAAACGCCTGTAATAGTTAGTAAATGCGACGAAACGTCGAACCGCATCTTTATCCGTTGGTTTTGTATACATTTTAATAGCGTTAATTTTTGAGTCATCTGGCAACAGACCCTTTGCTGTACATTTGTGACCTAGAAAAGTTACTTCTGGTCGTAAAAAATTGCATTTGTTAGGATTTAGTTTGAGATTGAAAGACCTACAAGTATCGAAAACTTTTGAAAGATTTTTAATATGGTGTGCTTCACTACAACCAATGACGATAATATCGTCGACATATAAAAATGCAACATTGGGTGGTATACCCGAAAAAGCTATAGTCATCATTCGCGAGAATGAATTTGGTGCTACATTTAGCCCGAATGGAAGAACTTTCCATCTAAATGCACCACGGTCAGTGCTGAAAGAAATAATATCGCGTGAGTCAGGATGCAAGGGAATTTGATGAAATCCCGAAAAAAGATCCAATGTCGAAAAATACTTAGCTCGACCAAGATTGTCTAAAATATCGTCAACTCTAGCAAGAGGAAATTTATCAGCAATGAGTTTTTTGTTAACTCCGCGAAAATTTACGCACATACGATAAGCTTTTTGACCATTAGTATCTTTTTTTGGGACCACAATCAAAGGACTATTGTAATTGGAATAGCTAGGCTCAATCAAATCATTGTCTAACAATTTATTTACTTGGCGATTTATTTCCTCACGTTGGGAATATGGCAATCGATAGTTTTTAACATATACCGGGTCGTTGTCTGTCACTCTTAGTGTTTGCTCGTAAAAATTGTTTAAAGTCATTTTGTCCGTGTCGAGAGCGAAAATGTCGGCATAATTTATGCAAAGGTTGATTAGTTTACTATGAGCATGTTGAGGTATTTGGTTTTTTAAAACTGAAGTTAGTTTTTTCGTACGTTTGTTTTCCGTTTCTGTCTTGTTAATTGAATAAACGTTGTAATTTGAAAGTTTTTCTGTCCGAATACTATTTCTTTTAACATACTTTACATCATCCGTTGTATTTATAACTTTAATTATTGGGTTTTTGGAATTAACAATGCATCTCGCTGTGAAAACACCTTTTTCAGTTTCCTGCGAATCCACGAAAAGTGGATCGGGTGTTTTTCCTAAATCAAAAAGTCTAAATATTTCACATCTGGGCGGTATTACACAACTGTCGCTTTCTGTTCCGTGTAGGATTGGTACCGCGACTTTTTCATCACCTACCCGAAAGGAAATATTATTGTTCTCATAACTAATGACGCATTTGTTAATTTTCAAAAAATCTTTACCCAGTATACCATCGGATGGGATATTAAAGTCTTCATTTACTATGTGCAAAGTATGTTTAATCGAAAAGTTGGAAAAATTTAAATTTACGATAATTTTACCTAAAGTTGAAACAGTACTAG
Source organism: Merzomyia westermanni (assembly GCA_949987695.1). Lineage (NCBI taxonomy): Eukaryota > Metazoa > Arthropoda > Insecta > Diptera > Tephritidae > Merzomyia > Merzomyia westermanni. Next base: position 130,056,805 of record OX465292.1, on the reverse strand, counting down.
AAATGACACCGGTAATGTTAATAATATCGTTTGTATTAAATGTAATATTTCTGTCTAAACTTGAGATTTTTACTAAAGAAATGTCGGCTTGTGTGTCTACTAAGAAAGAACAAAATTTTTGTGACTCGTTAATTTGCAATTCAATAAAATCTAAGTAATTTAAATTTAAACAATAAATGGCTTTTGGCGAAGTAAAATAGCTTAATCGCTGTATTCGTCTTCCCCCAGTGTTCGCTCCTGAGGGGCGTTCGCGTTTAAAGCGCGGACATTAGCGTTTCTACCTCTACCATTTGATGATCGTGAATTGTTACCGCTATTGTTACTATTACTGTTACCGGAATTTGAACGTGAATTATTATTATTATTATTTCGATTTTGATACCTATTTCCATTAGCAAGTCGATTTCGTTGACTATTATTACCGTTAGGGTTGTTGTTGTATGAAAATGATCGATTATTTCTATAGTTGTTAAAGTTCCGATTTGGGTAAAAGCCACGATAGCTACCACGCGAATTTCTGAATGTATTATTACCGCGTGAACGAAAAGCTAAAACCTGAAGCTCTTTCACTTCGTTATTTTGTTCAACAATCAATTTAGCTACCACGTCTTTAGGATCAGCAAAAGCTGTTGAAGCCAAAATAGTTTTAACCAAATCGGATCTAGCATTTAAGCGACACACGTTAAACGTTTGTTCAACTGCCATTTCATGAGCTTTTCCTTGAGTAATCCCTTCAATAATAAGAGACCGCTCAAGTGAATCAGCTAATTCTTCAACTTTTTTGGCAAAATCTGTATAATTGTTACTGTTAACGTGTAACGCGGCTATTTTTCCTGCTACAACTTTCGAGTTGTCTGGCTTGATCCTATTACGCAAAGCTATTTTAATTTCGTTAACTGAATTTACTTGCGTCGGTATAGCTTCTCGGGCTTTTCCCTCTAACTTTGATTTTATGAATGCTATGAACGTACTAGTTAAGCCTTCATCTACTAATTCTTCAATCAAATTAATTTTGTCAATAAACGATTCGAGAGCTAACGGATCTCCATTATAATTTTCCCTTATTGTCGAAGCACAAAGGCTTATTAAAGATCTTTTTTCTTCAATAGTAGGCATTTTAATAGAAATTTCCGTACAAATCGAAATATTTGGTGAACTATTTGAAACTATTGGTTCTTCTATTAAAGTTAACGAATCTTCTAGAGTTGAGGAATCTTTTATGTTTGGCAGAGAGGTGCTTTTTGAAATAGGAACGAGTGATGAAGTTTGTGATTTTGCATCTGAGTATTCCTCCTCAGAACCAGATTCAATTGAGTCTGTTTTGCAAATAAGCTTAATTGGCTCTAATGGAATTTTAATATGAAAATCTAATTTATCGAAACACCTTTCTAAAAGATCTCTACAACGTTCTAATTTTACTTGTGTTTTTGAGGACTCATGTAGTTTTGTATGACCTTTGACGTGTATTAAAATGTGGTTATAAGAAGCTACTAGCAATTTCTTATATTCATTAAGTTTATCTTTATTCGACGAAAGCTGTCGGTTTTGCAAAACTCTTTTAGTAACTTTTATAAACTCTGAATATCTATTTGAAAATTCTTCTTCTAAATCAGTCATACTACGATAAATCAAAAAACAAAGCAAAATCTCGATTCTATTAACTTAATATTCACCAAAGTCCGAAAACGTGAAACATTTTTTAAAAATCTAAAAAATACAAAAAAAACCGAATCTGCTGAAATTACGTCATCCGCTGAAAATTATCATGCATAGAACTTGGGATTTGGCATGCAAAAGGATTTTAGGCATTCATGCAATTTCAAACAAATAATTTTTCTAAGTGTATTTTGTATTTGTTTAATTTTTAGGCTATTGTACAAAAATTATTTAAATCCAAAGTTAAATTTACAAAGCAAGAAAATGGCAAAATTTTAATTTAATTTAACATGTTGTAAGGAAAGCAAAATTTCAATTATTAAACAAAGTTAATTGGCAAAAGTCTATGGCAAGGGTTTTGTGTAGGGTATACACGAAGTGGACGCACCACTTTAATCAAAATTGTAATATGGTTGTTGTACGGGACCACCGTTTTGGGTACAAGCGGACGCACCGCTGTAAAAAAATTGTAATATGGTTGTTCACGGAACCACCGTTTGTTCAAAAAAAATCTAATGTGAATGTGTACATATGTCTGTATAAGAAAAAAATCCTAAGGGAAAAATACATATACATATACATATATACTGCTACTTCTGCTATTAAACTGCTACTTCTGCTACCACCGCTGCCGCTGCTACTACCGCTGCTGCCTTTTTTCCTGCCTGCTGCTGCGCTGTCTCGCTCGCTGCTGGTGGTTGATGTGCAGTGTGAGTGGCGTGGGTTGAAAAATGTCCGTTAGTTAAGTGGCGTGATATGATGTGCCGTTAAGTACAGCACCCGATTTACCTATTATTTCTGCTTCAATTATTTCGTAGATTAGAATTTGTTTTATTTTCAAAATTTTTTAGTTTTATTTCCGTATTTTTTAGTCTTGTAGATAAAATTTATGTATTATTTCCGTATTCTTTAGACTTGTAGATTAATTTTATGTATTATTTCCGTATTCTTTAGTTTTCTAGAATAGTTTCTTTTTGTGTTATTTAAAAAAAAATTTTTTTTTTGATTATCTCTGTTACTGTTAGTGTTGTAGTTTAGTTTTATGTATTATTTGAAATTTTCCATATTAAGTGATAAATTTTCTTTTTGCCATGTGTGGTCTTGTATTAAATTTTTCTATTACCTCCGTTTGTATTAAGATTTCTTTATTAAATTTTAGATTTGAATTAATTTTTATTATTTCCGTTTGTTTTAATTGGGTTCTTTATTAAATTTGGCATTTATTTCAAGGGTTTTTATTATCTCTGGTTCTATTACTTGCTTTAGTATTAGATTTTACATTTTTTCTAACTTTTATTATATCCGTTTTTATTAGTTGATAAGTTATTAAATTTTTACATTTTAGGTACTTTTATTATTTCCGTTAACTTTAGGTTTTATTTATTATAATTTGCTTATTCACTGCCACTTAACTTACCCGCGCCACTCCTGCCGATGTCATATGCGTGGAGACTCCTGGAAGGATCGCCATGCTAATGAAAAAAATTTCTTGAAAACTTATTTTTTGCCTTAACGTTATGTACACACCAACTTTTATCCTTATAAGTGGATTATGTACTGAAGAGTAACCTCTTTTGTATTTTCGAAAATATTCTATATATAAAAAGTGGGCGTGGATATCATCCGATTTCGCCCATTTTGAATAGCGATCGGAGATGAGTGCCTTGGAACCTTCATACCAAATTTCATTGAGATATCTCTAAATTTACTTAAGTTATCGTGTTAACAGACGGACGGACATGTGTTAATTGAATAAAGAATACATCAACCTTATACTTTTAATTTTCTTTTAATACTTTTTTTTTATTTATCCACTCAGTTTTAGAAACAGTGTTTTCTTTTTGATGGCCAATGATTAATTGATGGCCGCCAGCAACGACATGTCCGTGGAACCCGAACGTTTCACGGTCATGCCGTTCCTGTCGGTCATCGGTTGTCTCTTCTCTGGACAGGTGCCCACATAGCGTATAACACTTACGCGCCATATAGTGTCGCCCCTGTCCAGCGAAGTGACAACTTTTTTGTTATGCAGGGAAGTATTTTGGCTGATCACATAATGCCCTGTGGGAACCATGTGATCAGCCTCCCTTATCATTACACATGGCTAATCAATTTCTCTTTTCCTCCTGAACATTTTGATATACATAAGTCAATATCTATCTCGATTCATTCACGCAGTTACATACTACCGTTAGGCGAACGAAGTTATTATACCTTCTGTGCGTTGCACTACAATAAGGGAAAGCCTTATCTGATTTGGTGAGAATTTTCGATCCGATGGGATGGCTGTCACCAATGACTGTTATAGGAAAGTTGTTTATACCAAAACGTTAGTTGATGAAACTTAACCGGGATAAGTTACTTGACGAAAATTTGTCAACATAATTAATTATTAAAAGTTTTTATTAGAATGGGATGGACAAATTTTAGAGACAGCCGCTATAGCTTTTCTTATAGATCCATTTCGGAATTTGCTAGACTTCTTCCTCAGAGAAATTCTGCCACGCTCTGCTAATAATTTGTGTCACATAAAATTCTATTCCTATTCACATTTATAATAACACTGAGAATGCACCGTCATCTGGCGGCATTGATCAGTACTCATGATGGATTTTTTAGTTAGGATTGTACTTGATGAGATTCTGTTAAAGTAACTCCTTCATGTTGAGCTGTACATCCTTGCCTTATTCTTATAACGCCTTGATTAGGGATTTCCATTCGCATTTGTTGGTTGTTATAACATTTTAGATGTATCATTTATTTTATAATTAAATCGTGAAGCCAACGATTTTTAGAAAATAATTTAATCCAAACATTTTACTTTGTAGAGGGCTTGAATGCACATACTCAATTTTCAAACTGTTTTAATGCTGCTACCTCGCATGACTGACGTTGCTGACTTCCGAGCCCAATTCCCTGGATATTGGTAATAATCTTCCGAGGTAGTTGAACACTTATCTAGATCTACTTGGTTTATCAATACATATTGGTTTAAATCAAACTTGTTTATTAAATATTCTGTTTTTATATCAGGTATAATCATGTTCACTTTGTATTCTATTGGCAGTGGATTTAATTTGTACACATCTGACGGTTCATGTGAATTAATGGAATTTCTATGTTTATGACTGGTCGTGAATAGACAATTAACCCTTTTGCAGTCATCGATTTATAGATTTCTTTAAATTCAATACCGAACTGTTTTCCAGGTAGTATTAATTTGTGTGGTATCTTGTTTCTGATGAGTGTAATTTTGTTATTAAGTTGTGAAGGTTGTAACAGTTTTGGATTTATGCTACCATGATTTATGTCAATTAGTAAATTGGTTATCGAAGTTTGTATATCTTCACATTCATATTCCTATTTGAATAGTTAATATCGGAAACATTAAAGTCATTCGCTCTGCTAGTTGATCTTTAACTAGTTCATTAGACAATTTATTTAGCTGTACATAAATTTTTTGAAAATTTTTGTTAACTTCATCGGTTGTCTTTCTTAATATATTTATTGTACAATCAACTAGTGATGTTTGTTTCTTAAACAACTTTCCGATATTCTTTTGGGTTTCAAAAATAATTTTAATATTTGATTCCATGTTCTCTCGGTCGTCAGCAGTCATGATTCCAAATATAATATTTCAAATAATATTCGAATAGTGCACGTGTTTTTCTATTTTCTTGTTTCATGAACAATTCGTTGATTTAAGGCTATACTATTTGTGCTTTAAACTTGAGGTAATCATTGCACAGATCGTTTCATAATAAGTCATGATTTTGCACTGATGTTCAAGTCTGTTAATAAATTAGTACCTGGGTGACCGAGCCTTGCTCGGTTTTTTTCGAATTTGTCGCATAATCAAGTACCTCGAAATTATGTCCACATGCGCACTCCAAATTTCATCCAAATCGGTTTAGCCGTTCCCGAGATAGTGGTCGATATCTGAAGGAATAAATAAAATGCGGTCAGGTGGCAACCGTATGTGGCAACCCTACTCGAAAATACTTTGGTTGGTATACGGGCTAAAATACCTTTCATTTGATACCCATATTCCCATATATTGCTTAATATTTACAAAAAAATTATATAGGTGGCAATCCTGTGAACCACCCCAAGTGGCAACACCAAAGTAGAAAATCTTAACCCATATACCAAATTTCATCCCAATCGGTTAATTCGTTCCTGAGATAGTAGTGGATATACAAATATACAAATATACAAGAATAACTCGTTTAAAGTTATAAGATTTTATTCCGTCCATCAGATCGTAATAGGAACCTAACTCGTAATAAACGATTAAATCCCATTTTGAATTTATTCTGTCTAATTTGCGGATTGGATCCAAATATATATGTAGTTATACTCTTTCTAGCTTAGCAACTAAAGCTCTTGCTTTAGCTGTATCATTTATGTATAACCTTGAACAGCTAGCATGAGAAACGTAAAGAACTACATCATTATTGTCTTCGTTCTTTTCTATCCCCCTCTGCACTACCTACCAAACAACACTACTAAAAAAATCCATCATGAGTACTGGTCAATGCCGCCAGATGGCGGTGCAAGCTCCATGTTATGGTAAATGTGAATAGAACTAGAATTTTAACTGACACAAAAACCAGCGCTATTTTAGCTTAATAGTTAGCAGAGCGTGCCAAAATTTTTCTGATGAAGAAGTCTAGCAGCTTCCGAAATGGATCTATAAGAAAAGCTATAGCGGCTGTCTCAAAAATTTTTCTATCCTATTCTAATAAAAACTTGTAATAATAAATTTAAAAAAAAAATTATTAAACAAGTAAGTAAGTCTAAGTTCGGGTGGAGCCGAACATTATATACCTAGTAGTGATCTATTATGTCATCACAATTTACGCAAGTCTATTCTAATATTTTCAGTTCGTATTTCCGCTCAAATAGACAGACGGACAGACAGATAGACGTATCGAGAGACGGACATGCCTACATCGACTCAACTCATCCTTCTGATCATTTCAGTATACTTTTTGATGGGACTATCTCTTTTTCTTCTCATACGTACAGGGTGGCGCAAAAGTCATCCTCCTATCAGAAAATGCTATAAAATTTGCGATTGGCCCCTAAAGTCAGTTCTGTTTTGACATTTGTGTAGTAAACACATGCGAAATACACGCTAATAAACAATGTTACGCAACACTGCTCCAGAACGCGTAATATTGCTGACTATTTATTTGACCAATAATCGGTCGGGGCCAAACGGTTACTGTGAGTGGTGAGCGCTACAGAGCAATGATCAACGAGTTCTTTTTGCCGCAACTTGATGAATTGGGATTGGAAAACATGTGGTTCCAACAAGACGGTGCAACAGCACACACTGCACGTGCCACAACCGATATGCTGAACATCGGAAGCTTACTTTTGCGCCACCTTGTACAAACATTTCATGTTCATGAAAGGTATGGAAATCAAAAAAAATTTTTAAAACGTCGCTTTTGCAGTGGGGTATTGACTACTTGTCCGGATATTTTACTTTTAATGCTGAACGTTTTGAGATACATTAATAAATATATATCTCTATTCGTTTATGCCGACGTAATATACCTTGTGTGCGTAACAAAAATAAATATAAAAAATTGTGTCTTTCATAGGCGATAAAGAACTCAACCGATCTTTATGAACTTTTCACAATATATACTTGGGTTCACTGGATATAGCATAGACAATATATAGTTTTGGAAAAGTGGGCGGAGCCACGCCCCCAAGCTATATAAAGTTTCAATTCGTCATAACTCCGAACTTTTTTGGTCTAAATTAATGATATTTGGATATATGTGTCACTTAGTCAATATCTACATAATTTTTCAAAAGTAGGCGGTGCCACGCCCACATATTTTGTGTTTTGTTTTGCTCTTGAACTTTCACGATAGGTTCAGGAGCTCGCTGGGTACGACACAGTCTGTATATAGCTTTTGGAAAAGCCCCCAGGTTATATAAAGCTGCAGTTCGGTATAGTTAGGAGTTTATTTGGTTCAAGGTAATGGCATTTTATATATGAATGTGTTCTATGTATCAAAACGTCAAAACAACGTCTACCGGGTTTGCTAGTACGAGTATATTATAAAATGGCGAAAGCAAACAACGAATTCAGCATTCTTTTGTAAAACTGAGAGACTAGTTTGCGTTTAAATAGACAGACGGACAGACAGACAGACGGACGGAGAGACGGACATGGCTAAATCGACTCCGCTCTTCGTGCTGGTCATTTTAGTGAACTTTTGTCTTCTTGTTCTCATACTTACATACATTTAATGTTTATGAAAGTTATGAAAATCAAAAAAGATATATAACTTCGCTATTACAGTGGGCTATTAACTACGTGCCCGAATATTTTGCTTGTGTGTTTCCCGATTTTACTAATTTTTGGCAGGAGTATAATACATACTACTGAGAAGCAGCTGACCAATTGAAATATCAAAATTTAATTATAAGCAATTGCTTTCGAAAATAGCAGAAATTTTATGCGGAAAGTTTTGCGGCCGAGGTTTTCTTAAAAAGCTGGTTATGTGTACAAAATCTGATTGATATAACTTGCTTAGTTGTAGAAATATCGCTTTTTAAATTTTACAAAAAAATTTTCAGAACTATGTTAAGAACCTGGCTGTGCGCATTAACCGATTTCGCCCTTTTCTACAGCAAACAGTAACCTTTATATATAGAACATTATCACCAAATTTTGTTTCGATAAATCAATTTTTATCGGAGTTATGGCATAAAAAGTTTTGTGGAATAGTTCACTATAAAAGGGGCGGGGCCACGCCCATTTTAGAAAATTTTAAGTTTTTGGATTTCTTTGTTTACGCAAAATTATTGCCTTTTAATATATCTACGATCCTCTTCAAAATCTTTTATATAAAGGTGGGCGTAGACCTTAACCGGTCGCGCCCGTTTTTCGTGGAACACTCCTTGCATACCTGGAAACCTGCGTGCTGAATTTCGTTTCGATATCTTGAACGGTTTTTGATTTATGATTAATATTATTTCTAAATTTGACTTAATCAAAAGTGTGCGGTGCCACCCCCATTTTCAAAAATTTCTTGAAAAATGTATTTAATGCTTCAATTTCAATGTATTCACCAAATTTTATCCTTATAGGTGTATTATGTACTGAGTAATCACTTTTTTTGTTTTTTCGAAAGTATTCTATATATAAAAAGTGGGATTGGCTATCATCCGATTTCGCCCAATTTAAATAGCGCTCGGAGATGAGTGCCAAGGAACCCGCATATAAAATTTCATTAAGATATCTCAAAATTTACTCAAGTTATCGTGTTCACAGACGGACGGACGGACATGACTTAATCAATTTCTCTTTTCGTCCTGAACATTTTGATATATCTATCTCGATCCGTTTATGCAGTTACGTATTGCCGTTAGGCGACTAAAGTTAATATACCGTGTGTGCATAGCACTAACTACTAGGTATAAAAATTAAAGCATTTATAATCTTCATATATAAAAAGAAAAATTGCTATTGCCCTTGAGCTTGTTTGTGGTCATGGTACTTTGCAAATATACAGGGCGTAAAAAACAAAAAACAAAATATCAAATTGAAAGGTATCAATTTTCATCACATAAGTGGTCATGCGTTACTATCTTTAGTTATCGTAATAGGGTTAATCATCGTTATTTTATATATAAGATCAAAATGTGAAACAAACACTGTAGCTGTTGCATTTGAATTACCAGTTAGATACAATCATAATTAAATAAAATGTTTAGAAACACATTTGGCTAATATGTTAAAACAACACAACTTTGGTCCCTTGGCAGAATGTTCATAAAAATATGACCATGAAACTCTTTCGCCATAGCGATAGGATTTTAGTAGTAGTGGGACTATTTTCGGATAATATTCGAATAAATACTATTCCAATAAACGAATAATGATATTTGTTTCAAAAAATTCGAATAGTATTTAATCGAATAATTTATCCGTTTATTCGAATAGTTATTTAATTATTCAAGTAATAAAAAAAAAACTAATAAAAGCCCATTTGCCGAATAAAGAACTATTCCAATAAATGACAACTATTCGAATAGTAAGTGTTACGAACCGTCTGGCAATATCACCGGCGGGAGCTTTTCTGAACGACAATAAAGCACATCACGTGTTGTTTGCTGATTGATTGAAAAAATAAGCTAAGCGACAAAGGGGAGAAGTCCGTAATTATTAATATGCTACCGGCCAAACGCCCCGAAAAGGAAGAAAGATTTTTCATTTGGAAACGAACGCGTGAAGCGGGCAGCAGCAAAACTAAAAAATTTTAAACCTTTATCAATGATAATGATAAATAAAAACAATAATAATTTTCATAAGAATTCAAAAAAGTGAAAAATTATTATTCTTGTCCTTGAGCTCGTTTCATGAATACTTGTATGATAATAAAGTTTACTAAATTCGTAAATCGTTTGTTTTTTAATAAGGCCGGGTTCAAGAAATTTAGTTTTCTTTTTTAACAGTAAGTATTCCAATAAACAAATTTAACTACATACATCCAAACATATGTTTAAACATAAGGCGCATGCAAGCTAATACGCTCAAGCAATGAATACACTGAATTTTGAACCCGAAATCTCTTACTTTAAAATCTAGCACAATACATACTATTGTGTAAAAATAACTGAAATATTTCTGTTTTATTTTGTTGTTTTTCCGACAGGGTGAATGATTGATGTATATTGGAACGATTTTTCGTCATCCCTTGTCAAATTTGGTTTTGAGACAAGCCGGTTTCGGCGTTGTGCCATCATCAGTGTCGATTTTCGTTCTGATCTGTTGTGGTCGTTTGTCTTGTATTTATAGTAGGTAGCAGGTAACGTCAGCATGGGTGTCTGTTTGTGTTGTGTGTGTACATTCAAAAACGGGTGTGTGTGTACATTCAAAAACGGGGGTGGTTTGCATTGATCGGTTTTTTTGTGGTTCACTGAGGCAGGTAAAAGTTGAGATTTTTGTTGTTTGACCTTTTTTGCTTGTTTGTTGTTTTTGATCTTTTGCTGTTTTGTGCTTATTTGTCGGTGCGTGTGTGTTTGTTGTACCTAAGTGGTTGCTTTGTTTTTTGTAAACCAATGTTAAAGGTTCGAATATTGTGTCGGAAACAGTGTTTGTCTGTTCGTTTATTATTCTACCGTCGAATGTTTTTTGTTTGTAGATTTCCATGTTTTCGAGTACGTTCAGACGTCTGCCTTTTGCTTGTACATGTAGGACCTTGACTGTTTTTTTGATGTTTCCGGGGGGGCATTTATTCTCCGCCATGTGATTCGCAAAGTTGGACTCTGGTATGATGGTTGGATTCCGTATCTTTTTGTTGTAATCTCTAATGTGTTCTCTGAACCTCGTTCTTACTTGTCGTCCGGTTTGTCCTATGTAACTGTGCTGGCATTCACAAGTAAGCTTGTATACACCATGGCTGCTAAATGGATCTTCTGAGTTAGTTTTGGTTCTTAGCTTCCGTCCTAAATTGTTCGATGTTTTGAACGCTGTGTTGATTTTTTTTTTTTAAGGAAATTTGCTAATTTATATGTTTCCCTTCCAGTATATGTCATTGTCGTCCAGGTTTGTGTACTTTCTTCTCCATTGTTTCTTTTTTGTTCTCTAAGGTCTCTCCTGAGTTTATCTACTAGTGCTTTTTTATATCCGTTGTTTGTAGCGATGTTATATATTATTCCAAGCTCTCTTCTATATGCTTCTTCTTGGAAAGAACACCTCTTACAATGGAGAAGAAAGTACACAAACCTGGACGACGGTGGCTGCGGCATCATTAGTGTGTTGTTTTTGGCCAAAAAGTCGCGCACAAGCAACGATGCGTGAGCAGGGGCGTTATCGTGGTGCAAAAGCCAATTTTTGTTCTTCTTTGCACATCTTCTCGTCCTTCTGAGAACATTTTGTACCACCGATAAACGTTGCTTCGGTCCAAGGTAGCTTCTCCGTATGCCACAGTCAACATTCGGAATGCATCCGCGCACTTAATTTCGTTTTTCACACAAAATTTGATACAGGTTCTTTGATCCATTTTTTTGAATAGGTAAAAATCGAAGACGATCCAAAACACGAGCAAGCAAAGCAGCTGTCAACGATTAACTGAACATTCAAAATGGCCGAGCTTGTCGGCATAAGTGAGAGACATGAGTACCAACATAACGCCACAAAAAATTCGAAATTCGAATATACGTAACCAGCGAAAATTCAAAATTCGCGATACGTTTTGAACACACCTCGTACAGTCCACTAAATCTCAAATAAAATGATAAGCAATAGAATTGTGTGTGACCCTTCGACGCGGAATAGCCTGTCTTTTCTGCTCCTCATAAATGAAGATAGCATTGCTCCGCTGGAGGAAGCGGACTTCACTCCCCGTTTGGTGTGCGGCGCGCCAAAATGAAAATTCCTCGGGCCTCTTTTGGGGAAGACGAGGAACCGGATGAGGTCGATGATACGAACAGGCGCATTGTTGGCCTGTGGATCGTCGACCAAGAACTGCGACCCTCCTACTTTTGATTGGTCTAAGGGTTGTTCAGGTTAACCTTGTACAGGAGCCCTAGGTGTGGAGCACCCAGATAAAGTGCCTCTCGATAAAGGAACATTCTTTGTTTTACAAGCGCAAGGACGGTAGGCCTAGGACACGCGTTGTGGTAAGATGTAAATACAATGCTTTTCTTTTTCTTCCCACGGCTCTGCTGACCTGACGACAATTTCCTTCGAGGCAACTGACGGCGTCAGCATGGTAATTGCCTCGTCCTACATGCCGTCTGATATGGACGCTCTGCCGGAGGAGGTCAGGAACCTAATACAGTAAATGGTCAGACGGAACGTCATCATTGGTTGCGACGCAAACTCCAGGCATCCCCTTTGGGAGCACGGAAATGAACAGCAGGTGTGAGTCACTTTTATATTTTATTATTACTACGGGTCTAGTAGTTTGCAACCAGGGTAGCACCCCAACCTTGGTTTTCCCTAGCACCGATACATTCAGTGGGTGAGAAGAAGTGCTGGATGTTACGCTACTAGGTGGTTCTAGCAACATTCCGGTAGATTATTGGAGAGTATCAGATAGGCAATCTTTCTCGGATCACAGACTGATTTTGTTTGATATCTGTTTGGAGGAAAACATCTCTATTCCTCACCGTAATCCAAGGAGGACTAACTGCCGGAGGTTCGCTAGAGTTGTGAGCAAAAAGCTAGGAGAACAATGCCTGGAAGAAATCACATCAATGGAGGACCTTGATAGTAAGAGTTGCAAGGTGGAGAAGGCCATGGGGTAAGCTTTAAAGGCAGCCTGCCCGACTAGTTTTACCAAAAAGTAATATCCTCCCGGGTGGAATTCGGAGCTTTTCGACTCAGGAAAGGATCACGGAGATTATTCAACCTGAGTAGTTCAACTGGCAACCGGCGGCTATACAAGAACGGCCTCAGGTGTTATAAAAAGGCGGTTCAAAAGGCAAAAGAGGGATCCTGGAGGGATTTCTGCTCTATCGAATCAACAAAACAATCTGCGAGAATTGGTAAAATTCTTTCAAAGAAAAAACTTGCCCGTCTTTTGTAAGGAAAGACGCAGAAACGGTAGAGGAGGTCATAACATCTAAAAACATTGAATGTGCAATCAATAGTTTCTCGCCTACAGAAAACCAGGTCACTGGCTGGAATGCATTTTCAGGGCATGTATTCGGCTGAATCGTGTTCCACTAAACTGGAGGAGGACAAGGGTGGTTTTCGTCCCTAAGGTGGGAAGAGACCCAGACCCATTAGCTTTTCGTCGTTGGTTTTAAAAACCTTCGAAAGACTTCTGGACGTTCATATTCGAAAGAAACTGGATAACTCAGAGCTGTGAACAGCTCAGCATGCATATCTCAAGGGCGGGGACGGAGACAGCTCCACACGGGGCGGTGCACAAAGTGGTAGCATCCCTTGAGGGTGAACAGATCACTCGGGCAGCATTCTTGGACATCGACGGCGACTTCAAAAATGTAAGACTCAAGGCGATAGAAGAGTCGATCTCTGTCCTTGGGATTGAGGACCCTATAATAAATAGGATCGGGATGGTACTGCGGTCAAGAGTTATACGTGCCAAAGTGGGAGCAAGTGAGTTTACGCACACCCGTGGAGAGGGACTCCTCAGGGTGGTGTTCTCTCTCCACTTCTCTAGCTTTGTGTTTTAGACAGCATACTTCGTAAACTCAATGGGAATAGAGTTAAATTGGTTGCCTCACCGATTGATCTCTTTATCAAGGAACCCGCATCCAAGGATGCAATCAGGCTTCGGGAGTTGGCACTCTGGAAAAGCGCACTTATGGCCACGGCCGTATTCTGCTGAATATAAACGACTCCTATATGAAAACCAAAACGGATTACATCTGTTCCAGGACAGCTGTAGACACGAACTCCAAGGTTACATTCCCTTCCAGGAAGGACTCGTAGGAGGAGGAATTCTCTCAGAAATTCGACATTTCAGTATTCACGAACGGATCAGAAATGACCTGCGGAGTAGGAGCTGCAATTTTTGCGCACTACGGCTACGTCTCTATCTATGCGTCTACCAGACTCAGCTAGCGTTTTTCAATCCGAAATCTATGCTATTCAGGAGGCTTGCAGGGCATTACTGAGTTTGAATATCACCGGTAATAGGAAAGCCACTTTCTGTGACAGCCAGGCGGCTCCTCTTGCTCTCGGTTAGACACTGCAGGGAGTGTGCCGTGAACCTGGCTGATCGGCATATCGTTTTTCTAATATGGGTGCCGGGCATCGTAACATACAGGGAACCGAGATGTCCGATGAGCTAGCTCTGCAACTGCTCTTGATGTCTCGGAGGTGAAGGAGGTCCATGCACCCATGGGACTCGCCAAGGTCCGGATCTCTCAGCACTGGCTTAGCGAGGCTAAGGATAGGTGGAAGCGTTTGCACTCCTGCAGAGTACCAAGGAGTCCATGGCCCTCCTACAACGAAACACGTTCTTCAGGCCTTCTGAGGGTGAAGAGAGGGGACATTTCCAGACTAGTTGCGGTGCTCACTGGGCACTGGACTATTGGGACGAACGCGGCGCCGATGTGTTGGGAACACAACACCTCGTGCCGAAGCTGCAACCTCCAGGGGGCCGGAAGAGACGATCGATCACCTGCTGAACGAAATTACGCAAGCTATGAGGTAGAAGTCCTGGCCATAGTAGAAACATTACAACGATATCGGACATATTTAATGGGGCAACATTTTAAAGTAATTACCGATTGCAACGCGGTTACATCCACAAGGGCAACAACCCCATTAATTCCACGTATAGCCAGGTGGTGGCTAAAATTTCAGGAATATGTCTTCGAACGCATACATAGATCAGGAACAAAGAACGCATTAGCGGATGGATTGAGCAGAAGTCCACCTATTCCATTGTGTGAAGCAATGACAGTGGCTGACGCAGTTAATGCAATGGTCAGTATTTCAGGCGATTGGGTGGCTGCAATGGAACGACAGGACGAGAAAATAAATGAGATTATTGCCATTCTCAACGGAAAGTCTGAGGCCAACGCGACCCAAGTAAAAAATTATTATGACATTGAAGGCGCTCGACTTTACCGGAAATTAGGCAGCAACAAAAGGTTGGTGGTATCACAAGCGGTGAAGTGGCGGGTCACGGTGAAGCAGATCATTTCGGAGTGGAGAAAACTATTGAATGATTGTCCAAATATTTTTGGTTCGCACGTATGCCACATTAGGTCAAGTCATACATCGAAGCATGCTCTGAATGTTGTTTCAACAAAATGAAAGGCAGCAAACCAAAGGCCCAATTACATTTGAAGGAAGGGGAACCGATTTCATTCCAGACGATACACCTGGATCACCTCGGGCCATTTGTGAAGAGTAAACATGGGAACTGCTGTGTGCTGGTGATCGTATGTGCCTTTACAAAGTATGTGGTGTTGAAAGCGCTACATAACACCAAAACAGCTCCAGTGTTGGCCACATTAGGCGACTAAATGACCATATACGGACGACCGCAGACCCCTGCGGGTTAGGGGCTTAGAATATGCCCGAAGTAGGCATACCGGTCGTAAAAGGCGACTAATATGCACAAAGGTAATGACGTGCAACTCGATGGTTGATCTACGGATATGATGCCTCTCACCTCTCATTACCCATCTTTTCCTTCCTTACGGAAGGAGGGGTGACATGACCTAGAAGGTTTCACTAGTCATAAATCGCTACCACGACAGTCGGGCAGTACCGCAAGGGAGTACCAGAGCGTACCGGGTTCAAATCCGGCCAAGGACTGTTAATTCGACAACACTCCCCAAAACCTTCGGGGAGGGTTTTTGTCGTTACCACAACAACAACAACAACAACCGCAGAGTTTGGTAACCGACAGAGGAACGGCGTTTACCTCTAAAGAGTTCGGGAAATTTATGGTCATTGATAATATAGCTTCTCCTACAGGTAAGTAACACAAATTAGAACCGGTATACAAGGGTCCGTATCAAGGGACCAAGGTGCTTCCTCATGATCGCTACGTGGTCGAAAACTTACCAACTAAAAATAAATCGAGTAGATAGTATACAAGTGTTTTCACCAACCACAACATGAAACATTGGTGTACCATAGGTCCTGAACGAGATGCAGAATGTGAGGCAATGGAAGAAAAGGAATCGTCACGGAGTGACGATATATCAGGACAGGCGGAGCTATCAGCGACAGTTGCCAACCACACCAAAGAATGACAGGCGAGGCAATAGAGAGAGAATTAACGTAGAGAGTTGAATCGAGCAGCCGAAGCGAACGGTCGCAAGAACGTACTTTTCCATTAACCAGAATGAATAACCTATAGATATTCATTATTTTTATATAATTAAATATTCATTAAATACTAATCACTGAAAATTAAACAAGAGTTCATTTTATTTAATCGGCACTCTTGACACTTATTTATTCTCTTTTCTCCAAGTTCCAGCCTACTGGTATTTGATACTTGTTCACATTTTCTCTTCTTCTATACTTTTTACTTGTTGTTTTTCGCTGCAATCTCACGCATCTATACTGCTGTTGTGATTTTCATATACTTAGTTATCATCTTTTGTAGGCGTTACCTCATATTCTGATGGTCCCCTGTAGGAATTCTGCCCTCAGCATTAATGATAGCTATAAGGCGTTAATTAATATCTTGCACAAGCAGTATGACGGGCTTATACTACATTTACATGGCACCAAATGCGTCATTTTGGGCGAAAAAATTCAAATGCGTCGCATTTCCCAAATGACTAATTTCATCGCATTTGCTTGCATTTGGGCCGCTACAACATGAACTTTTTTTCAAACACAATGCGTTTGAAACTTCGCATAAGGGAAATGTCAAACAAAATGCAAATGAGGTAATGTAAATTTGTTTGAAATTACTCATTTGAATTTTCACGTAGTCTAAATGGTGATAAATTGGACTATGTTAGGGATGTATTTGCCAATTCGAAAGTTGACGTTATTTGCGTTTAAGAAACCTGATTTTCTCGAGATATCCCAGATGTTTGTAATAGTATCCCTTAGGGTGGGTCGATTTGTATGGACGAAAGTTAACCGATATCGCGCCATCGATTTTTCGATAGGTTTTGGGCTCAGGAAAAAAAGTTCCACTACGCATACCCAAAAAAAAGTATCAGGAAAAAAAAGTTCCACTACGCCCACCCAAAAAAAAATTATTTTCGAGCCTGCGAAATTTCATTTTTTTCACTTTTTTCGATTTGATTTTTTAAGGTTTTTGTCATGACCTACTAAAAAATTTTCATTTGATTTTCAATTTTCATGTATACCCTGTCCGACCCACAAATGTCCGCTAAAAACGTTGGGGATAACAGTTTTTTTTTAAATTTCTTTCTTTTTTCTTCTTGATGCGATTTCATATGTATTAGTGATCGATATTAGTGACCCATATTCAGACATCAAAGTCGATCGTTGATACGCATTCAACAAACGTACGTATATGTGGGTTTAGCGTCACTAAACACAATCATATAAAGTTTTTTCATGTTTCATTCTTTCGACAAAATAAGTGTAAACAAACAGTTTAATAAAAAATAATCCAAAGTAAAGGTACGTAATTACAGTAAATTTATGTGAAAAGTACATTTACATTGATCAATCTTTACATTTAATATGTCAACTCAAGGAAAGTGGAATATTTTTAGGCGCATTCATAGAACAGTTTTAGATACAGAAGGGATTTTTTGCATATCAACACTTCCGTGTTATTTTTTATGCACCCGCACTGTACCTGTATCAATTATAGTTATGGTAATTGTTTTTGGAGCCGTGCTCGAATTTTTATGTTTGTCTGTTAATTGATATTAGAGGAAAAATTACAACGATATGATGTATATTGGAACGATTTTTCGTCATCCCTTGTCAAATTTGGTTTTGAGACAAACCGGTTTCGGCGTTGTGCCATCATCAGTGTCGATTTGTATTTATAGTAGGTAGCAGGTAACGTCAGCATGGGTGTCTGTTTGTGTGTGTATTCAGAAACGGGGCTGGTTCGCAGCGAACGGTTTTTGTGTGGTTGACTGAGGCAGGTAAAAGTTGGTGATTTTTGTTGTTTGACCTTTTTTGCTTCTTTGTTGTTTTTGATCTTTGGCTGTTTTGTGTTTATGTGTCGGTGCGTGTAAGTTTGTTGTACCTGAGTCGTTGCTTTGTTTTTTGTAAACCAATTTTAAAGGTTCGAATAGTGTGTGGGAAACAGTGTTTGTCTCTTCGTTTATTATTCTACCGTCGAATGTTTTTTGTTTGTAGATTTCCATGTTTTCGAGTACGTTGAGACGTCGGCCTTTTGCTTGTATATGTAGGACCTTGACTGTTTTTTTGATGTTTCCGGGGGGCATTTATTCTCCACCATGTGATTCGCAAAGTTGGACTCTGGTATGATGGTTGGATTCCGTATCTTTTTGTTGTAATCTCTAATGTGTTCTCTGAGCCTCGTTCTTACTTGTCGTCCTGTTTGTCCTATGTAACTGTGCTGGCATTCACAAGTGAGCTTGTATACACCATGGCTGCTAAACGGATCTTCTGAGTTAGTTTTGGTTCTTAGCTTCCGTTCTAAATTGTTCGATGCATTGAACGCTGTGTTGATGTTGTGTTTTCTAAGGAAATTTGCTAAATTATGTGTTGCCCTTCCAGTATATGTCATTGTCGTCCAGGTTTGTGTACTCTCCTCTCCATTGTTTCTTTTTTCTCTCCTGAGTTTATCTACTAGTGCTTTTTCATATCCGTTGTTTGTAGCGATGTTATATATTATTCCAAGCTCTCTTCTATATGCTTCTTGTGTAAGAGGTGTTCTTTCCAATCTTTGTACTAAGTGCCTTAGCGCTGAATTTTTATGTTGTTGTGGGTGGTTCGAGGTATTATGTATTATTGTGTCGGTGGCCGTTGGTTTCCTATATATGTCGTAGTTGAATTTATTGGTAGCTTTATCAATACTTATTGTGAAGTCCAGATAATTCATTCCTCCGTCCTTTTCGGTTTCCATTGTGAATTTTATCTTCCCGTGCTGCTGGTTGAGGTACTCCAGTACTTGTTCTTCGTTGTTGGTAGTTAAAACGCATATGATATCATCCACGTACCTAGCGTAAAATAACATGCCAAATTTGGAATTAAATTCCTGTATATTCTCTTTTCCAGGTTTTGCATAAACGCTTCCATAAGAATAGCCGATGTTAGGTTTCCCATCACGAGTCCGTTTGTTTGTCCAACGGCCACCGACTCAATAATACATAATACCTCGAACCACCCACAACAACATAAAAATGCAATGCTACAGCACTTAGTACAAAGATTGGAAAGAACACATCTTACACAAGAAGCACATAGAAGAGAGCTTGGAATAATATATAATATGGCTACAAACAACGGATATAAAAAGTCACTGGTAAATAAACTCAGGAGAGACCTTAGAGAACAAAAAAGCAACAATGGAGAGGAAAGTACACAAACCTGGACGACAATGACATATACTGGAAGGGCAACAAATAAATTAGCAAAATTTCCTTAGAAAATACAACATCAACACAGCGTTCAAAACATCGAACAATTTAGGACGGAAGCTAAGAACCAAAACTAACTCAGAAGATCCGTTTAGCAGCCATGGTGTATACAAGCTCACTTGTGAATGCCAGCACAGTTACATAGGACAAACAGGACGACAAGTAAGAACGAGGTTCAGAGAACAAATTGGAGATTACAACAAAAAGATACGGAATCCAACCATCATACCAGAGTCCAACTTTGCGAATCACATGGTGGAAAATAAATGCCCGGAAACATCAAAAAAAACAGTCAAGGTCGTACATGTACAAGCAAAAGGCAAACACTGTTTCCGACACAATATTCAAACCTTTAAAATTGGTTTACAAAAAACAAAGCAACTACTCAGGTACAACAAACTCAAACGCACCGCCACATAAACACAAAACAGCAAAAGATCAAAAACAACAAAGAGGCAAAAAAGGTCAAACAATAAAAAACACCAAATTTTACCTGCCTCAGTCAACCACACAAAAACCGATCGATGCAAACCACCCCCGTTTCTGAATGTACACACACAACACATGCACACACGTACACAAACAGACGACACCGATGCTGACGTTACCTGCTACCTACTATAAATACAAGACAAACGACGACAACAGATCAGAACGAAAATCGACACTGATGATGGCACAACGCCGAAACCGGCTTGTCTCAAAACCAAATTTGACAAGGGATGACGATGGAATAAATGCCGAAATTCTATCCCTCCATTTAAGGTTGGCGGAGCAATTACCTCCCCATACGTTAATGGAATGCTTCAAGCGCATAAGGACTGAGGTCGAACATAAACTACAACAGAAATACAGGACGCTGAACCGGAAACTAGATAAGCTGACAGGACGTCGCGAACGGGACAACAACCGCACCATTTCCATGCCAGGCTCGTAAACCTAACGATAGTGGCCATCACCGCGGCGGAAGAACAACTTCTTAAAAAGGGACTGAAGTACAATGTTATAAATCAAAACGAAAAGAGAAAAACGGAACAGGCGATCGCAGACGCAGAGGTCGCAATATCATTAATACCAGTTGAGGAACAAGAGCACGCAAGACTCATGTGCAGAGAAATAATAAACAAGGAAGTGAAAGAAAAGAAAGGACAGAAGAGAAACACGGAGCAAAAAGTCAAGAACCTACAACATAAACTCAGGATAAACAACATTGTCGCAACGAAGGCGGACAAAGGCGACACAACTGTGCTAATTGAAAAATATGAGTATATAACAAAAACCGAAAAACTCATCGAGGATATGAAATGTTGTAGAATAAGAGTGAACCCCACGGATGAATACCAGAAAGAAATCAAAGTGGCTATAAAAACTGCAACAAATATAATAGATACTAACTCGGCATATACATTAGTCCATATGAACCCGACAGCTCCACCACTGATTGCGCTACCAAAAATCCCAAGCCGGGCAATCCAATGAGACCAATTATTAATTTTAAATCGGCACCATGCTATAAGCTATCTAAATATTTAAAAACAATATTGAAGGATTCACTGGAGCTTAGCAACGAACACACCATAACTAATACATCTTAACTAATAGACAAACTTAGGACCGTTGAAGTGACAAAGGACAGCAAATTGGTATCTTTCGACATAAAAGATCTATACACATCAATAGCACTAGCATAGACATTGAACATAGTAAACTCTATAATACCACGTAAAACAAAAGATAAAGTAAAAAGTACGCAAATCACGAAAACGGTAAGAACCACTCTACCTCAAAACTATTTCCAATTCAACAATAAAATATATAGACAAACAAACGGACTTGCGATGGGAAACCCAACATCGGCTATTCTTATGGAAGCGTTTATGCAAAACCTGGAAAAAGAGAATATACAGGAATTGAATTCCAAATTTGGCATGTTATTTCACGCTAGGTACGTGGATGATATCATATGCGTTTTAACTACCAACAACGAAGAACAAGTACTGGAGTACCTCAACAAGCAGCACGGGAACATAAAATTCACAATGGAAACCGAAAAGGACGGAGGAATCAATTATCTGGGCTTCACAATAAGTATTGATAAAGCTACCAATAAATTCAACTACGACATATATAGGAAACCAACGGCCACCGACACAATAATACATAATACCTCGAACCACTCACAACAACATAAAAATTCAGCGCTAAGGCACTTAGTACAAAGATTGGAAAGAACACCTCTTACACAAGAAGCATATAGAACAGAGCTTGGAATAATATATAACATCGCTACAAACAACGGATATAAAAAAGCACTAGTAGATAAACTCAGGAAAGACCTTAGAGAACAAAAAAGAAACAATGGAGAGGAAAGTACACAAACCTGGACCACAATGACATACACTGGAAATTTCCTTAGAAAATACAACATCAACACAGCGTTCAAAACAGCGAACAATTTAGGACGGAAGCTAAGAACCAAAACTAACTCAGAAGATCCGTTTAGCAGCCATGGTGTATACAAGCTCACTTGTGAATGCCACCACAGTTACATAGGACAAACCGGACGACAAGTAAGAACGAGGTTCAGAGAACACATTAGAGGTTACAACAAAAAGATACGGAATCCAACTATCATACCAGAGTCCAACTTTGCGAATCACATGGTGGAGAATAAATGCCCCCCCGGAAACATGAAACAAACAGTCAAGGGCCTACATGTACAAGCAAAAGGCCGACGTCTGAACGTACTCGAAAACATGGAAATCTACAAACAAAAAACATTCGACGGTAGAATAATAAATAAAGAGACATACACTGTTTCCCACACAATATTCGAACCTTTAAAATTGGTTTACAAAAAACAAAGCAACTACTCAGGTACAACAAACTCACACGCACCGACACATAAACACAAAACAGCAAAAGATCAAAAACAACAAAGAAGCAAAAAAGGTCAAACAACAAAAATCACCAATTTTTACCTGCCTCAATCAACCACACAAAAACCGATCGATGCAAACCACCCCCGTTTCTGAATGTGCACACACAACACATGCACACACGTACACAAACAGACACCCATGCTGACGTTACCTGCTACCTACTATAAATACAAGACAAACGACGACAACAGATCAGAACGAAAATCGACACTGATGATGGCACAACGCCGAAACCGGTTTGTCTCAAAACCAAATTTGACAAGGGATGACGAAAAATCGTTCCAATATACATCAATTATTCACCCTGTCATAAAATCAACAAAAAAAGATAATACAACGATATGCACAGCGATGGTATGGGATGACATGTTTCGAAGTGCCAAACTTCTCATCATACCCCTTCTCGGCCACTGGGATACGAACCCAAGTGTCTGCACCAAAGCCACTGTTAGAGTACTGAAACAACTAAGCTATGATGCCCTTTAGCGTCACAATGCACTTTTCTTTATTCCTTTTATACATTCTTTGGTAACCCCTGCGGGTTAGGGGTCTAGAACATGCCCGAGGTAGGCATATCGGTCGTAAAAGGCGACTAATATGCACAAAGGTAGAGGCGTGCAACTCGATGGTTGATCTCCGGATATGATGCCTCTCACCTCTCAGTACCCACCTTATCCTTCCTTACAGAAGGAGGGGTGACATTACCCAGAAGGTTTCACTGGTCATAAATCGCTTCCACGACAGTCGGGCAATACCGCAAGGGAGTACCGGAGAGTGCTATATGTAAAGCATGTATTTAGCAGTAGTAGTATATATTTATTTTAACAAATCAAAATACAGCATAT
This sequence comes from Merzomyia westermanni, assembly GCA_949987695.1. Taxonomy (NCBI): domain Eukaryota; kingdom Metazoa; phylum Arthropoda; class Insecta; order Diptera; family Tephritidae; genus Merzomyia; species Merzomyia westermanni. The sequence goes on along the minus strand of OX465292.1, from coordinate 130,033,335 downwards.
GACTTAAGCTACTATGCACAAACATATAAATAAAATGAATGAAAATAGAGAATTGCGACAATAACAGAATATGGTGCGTGTCGCCTGCATGTTAAATAAATTACGTATTTATAAGCTATGAGAATTCGTTTAATATCAAGTTCCTGAATTTAATGCTGTCTGTAAGAAACTTGGCAAGCGAGTTGAAATTATACCCATTTAAAATAGCAATGAGCTTTGCTATATCTAATGTTCTTTCCCCAAAATAAAGCAAACGGATATTGTGATATATGGGACATGATCCAATAAAGTGATAAGCGTCTTCTGCCATCCGCAAGTTACACACTGTGCAAAGTGGAGACGATATGTTTTTGTAAGCTCTTGCATTTGGGTTCAGCAAACCTCCCCTTGCTCTTAGAATTAAGCTAACGGCATAAGCGCCGTATTCATCCGTGAAATATGAACTCTTTAAGGGCACTAACATATGGTAAAGATCATAGGAAGCAGACTTTTGTGCCATATCTACGAGCATATTTTTATTACTCTCAGCAAGGCGATCTAAGAGGGAATACATGGAAGCCTGAATATTAGCTATTGAGAATTCCGTAATGAAAGGTAAATTAACTCTGTTCGCAAGTTCTTTCCAACCGTTTGCCCAATATATCCCCAACTTGGCAGTCTCCTCCGCCAGGATGCGAGGGAGTCTGTCATGAATAAGTCTAAGACAACGAGAAATATAAAGCATGTTTAGACGGAGCGTATGTAAATATAGGGGCTGCACACCTGCTTCCAGATGCAGCATGTAATTTGGCCAATTAGAGGGAAGGAAAATCAGTTTTTTTTATAAAAAATCTAAAGAGTTTCTCTACTTGGCCGAATTGGGTGACACCCCATACTTGTGCGCCATAAAACACGATGGACCTGGAAGCAGCCTCAAAGATTTCTAATTTCTGACTCAAAGAGATATGGGAGTTGTTAATGTAGCTCAACCACGTTGCGCAAATAGCGTTTTTTGCATCCACCAACTTTGAATCTAAGTGCTTAGTAAAAGATAACTGACAAGTGAGGAGAACACCTAAGTATTTGTATTCGTTAACTATTTCAATGTCTTCTCTGCCATAAGACCAGTTTCAGGAACTAGGCACTCCACTACCCTTCCTAAATATCATGTTTTTTGAATTACTCAGGTTTACAGTTAGTGCCCATTGGCTACAGTAGTCGCGAAGGGAATTTATCATTTCCTGTAGCTCTTCAGGAGATTCGGCAAGTAGTACCAAATCATCACCATACATAAGCACCTTTACCTTACTGTTATCAATCATGACACCCCCTCACAGATAATCAAGTCATTTAAGTACAATGAAAATAAAGTCGGACTTAAAATGCAGCCTTGACGGACCCCGTGATTTACAGGGAAAGATTCGAACAGTTCGCCGTCAAACAAAATCTTGCAAGATATTCGCATAGATAAGACTCAGAGTTTCGATCATATGAGTAGAAATACCATAGGAGACTAGTTTATAAAAGATCATATTGCGGGGAATCGTGTCAAAAGCACACGAGAAGTCTATGAAGGAGACAAACGTTCTTCTGTTGCGTGAAAAGTTTAGATTGACAATGCTTGAAAGCACAAAGATATTGTATGTCGTCGAGTACGAGGTGTGTTCAAAAGGTATCGCGAATTTTGTGTTTTTTCAAAAATTATTTATTTATTCATGAATATCTATTTTGTCCCCTTCAAAGTAATCCCAATGAGATATTATACACTTGTGCCAACGGTTTTTCCAATCTTCGAAGCACTTCAAAAAATCATTTTTTTGTATCTTGTTCAGCTCCTCCTTCGATGCCGTCTTTATCTCGTCAAGAGAAGCGTAACGTCGTCTTTTCATGGGCCTCTTCAGTTTAGGGAACAAGAAAAAGTCACAGGGGGCCAGATCTGGGGAATACGGTGGCTGCGGCATCATTAGTGTGTTGTTTTTGGCCAAAAAGTCGCGCACAAGCAACGATGCGTGAGCAGGGGCGGTATCGTGGTGCAAAAGCCAATTTTTGTTCTTCTTTGCACATCTTCTCGGCCTTCTGAGAACATTTTTTACCACCGATAAACGTTGCTTCGGTCCAAGGTAGCTTCTCCGTATGCCACAGTCAACATTCGGAATGCATCCGCGCACTTAATTTCGTTTTTCACACAAAATTTGATACAGGTTCTTTGATCCATTTTTTTGAATAGGTAAAAATCGAAGACGAACCAAAACCGGTGCAAGCAAAGCAGCTGTCAACAATTAACTGAACATTCAAAATGGCCGAGCTTGTCGGCATAAGTGACAGACATGAATACCAACATAACGCCACAAAAAATTCGAAATTCGAATATACGTAACCAGCGAAAATTCAAAATTCGCGATACTTTTTGAACACACCTCGTATCCCCTGCGAAAACCCGCTTGGGACTCATCCAACATGCTGTTAGAATCGATTCACCCATTTTTGCGATTAAGTAAGAGCCCCTGTAATTTGTAGTAATATAAGGGTCAATTTTTTTGAAAAGGGCGATCAAAATTGAGGTACTGAAAGCACTGCCTTCTCATGTATATATAATTTAGAAGCGCCAACAGTTCGTTGAGAAAACATTGCGGAGTAAATTTATAAAACTCGTAACATATGCCATCCTGCTCTGGGGCTTTTTTGCATTTGGTACTGTCTATAACCAGCTGGAGTTCCCATTAGTCAAAAGGAGCATCAAGAAAGAAATCAGTACGCTGAGGCAAAGCCCAATGCACACACGAATCAATGTTATTGCGAAAAAAAAGATCCTTGAAATGGGAATAAAAATCATGTATTTGGAGGTTGCTGCTTACTTTATAGCGGACCTTTGTGAGGGAGTTTGCTAAACGCCACCAATCGCTCGAATTTCTAATAGTGTAAAACTGCTCAATCTCTTTACATCTCCACTCTAGCTTTTTCCGGTAACAAAGCGTAGTATACTCTTCTCGAAGAGCGAGACACTTAATCCTATCGTTTTCAAAATTGCTCTTTCTCAGTACATTTAATGCGTTTATAACCTTTCTGTCAAACCACTCATTTTTCGGCGAGAAGCGATAGGTTCCTTTGGTACTTTGAGCTGCCGACTTAACTTTTTCGGTAATTATAGAGACTTTCTTATCAATAGGTACCGCGGGGTATATATAATCGTTATTGCAAGATCCAGAGATAGCCTCTTTGTATTTATCCGCCCTGTGCGGTTTCCATGAAAGTCTGACAGAAGACGACGTACCGACGTAGTCAGTAGTTTACACGCTACCACGGAGTTTAATAATGATCGGCATATGATCCGAGAAGTATTTTGATCCTACGGAAAAACTATCGATTAGGCCCAAAATATCAAAAGAACAGATAGCATAATCAATTACTGTACGGCCAACTCCCCCACAAAAAGTAAATTCACCACTCAGGTCACCATCCACCCTTCCATTTAAAATAACCCCACCAAAGTCTTCAGCAAAATTAAGTAAAGGGTGTTTTTTTAGGGGTATAGAACTTCGAATTGAAATAAAACACAAAAAAATCGTTTTAAGGTCCATCAATTTGGCTTTATTGGAAGGATAATTTCATGCCATTAATGTTTAAATATGATTTCGGGCATGTGGCCGCCGCGGCTGGCTCGAATAAAGCCAATTCTACAGGTCCAATTTTCAACCACTTTTTCGAGCATATGGGGCCGTATGTCGGCAATAACGCCACGAATGTTGGCTTCCAATTCCCCTAACGTTTCTGGTTTGTTGGTGTAGACGAGCGACTTCACATATCCCCAAAGAAAATAATCCAATGGTGTCAAATCACACGACCTTGGTGGCCAATTGACAGGTCCATTCCGCGAAATTATGCGCTCATCGAATGTTTCCTTCAATAAATCGATTGTGACGTGCGCTGTGTGGCATGTAGCGCCGTCTTGTTGGAACCACAACTCATCCACATTCATGCCATCCAATTCGGGAACAAAATAGTCGGTTATCATGGCTCTATACCGGTCTCCATTAACGGTAGCTGCCTCTCCAGCATTATTGCGGAAGAAGTATGGCCCAATGACTCCACCAGCCCATAGAGCACACCAAACAGTCAGTTTTTGTGGATGTAATGGCGTTTCAAGGGTCTCATGTGGATTCTCTTCACTCCAAATGCGGCAATTTTGCTTGTTGACGTAGCCATTCAACCAAAAATGAGCCTCATCACTGAACAAAATTTTGCGATGAAAATCAGCATCGAAATCAATCTCATTTTCGGCCCATACACCAAAATCACGACGCATTGCATGGTCTCGCGGCTTTAATTCTTGCACAAGCTGGATCTTGTAAGGTCGCAAGCCAAGATCTTTGCGCAAAATCTTCCATAAAGTTGATAGACAAAGCTCCAATTGCTGTGCACGGTGGCGAATCGATTCGTTCGGGTCCTCTTCAACACTTTGCTCTACAGCGGCAATTGTTTCTTCGGTGCGCACTGTTCGACGTCTCTGCGGATGCGTATTATCACATAGAGTAAACGTAGTGCGAAAACGATCCATGGTTAACCGAATTAATTGCTCTGATGGACGATTATGTCGACCATAAAATGGACGGAGCTCACGGTAAACTTCGCGAACTGAACCATTATTTTCGAAATAAATTTGCACGATTTGCAAGCGTTGTTCTTTTGTCAACCTGTTCATGATGAAATGGCAAACCAAACTGAACATAAATGACATTAGACTTGCCAGATTTGACCACAAAATGCCAGTTTTATCTCTATTCGAAAAACAAACCTGTAAAAAAACACCCTGTATTTGTCTACCTTTATTATCTACTACCGAGTCTTTGGACACTCGTGAGTCACTAACATGAGACATTTCAGATAAGGCTTCCTTCCCACTACTTGGGACGAGCCTACACGGCCATTGAGGTCACCAACAATATAAAATGAGCTGGGTTTAAGATTTTCTAGAAAATTTAAAAGACATGTAAAATCAGCATTCCACCGCGTATAGCTCAAGTAATGCGGGGTAAAACAGAAGACGACACCGCTTATATGAACAGACAAGTATGTGCAACCATAAGCTGTAACGAATTTCAGCCTGTAGCGCGATTCAATACATTTTTTAAACCCAAACAAGCAACCACCACTAGCACGACCAGCCTTATGTACTTTGGTTGCAATGTAACTGATACTTTTTAAAAAGGTGAAAGAACTTCGATCTATCCTTAGCCAAAACATGCGTTTCAAATAAAAAGAAAATATCAAAGCTTTGAATGTAATTAAAATCATCCTTAAATTTAAATTTACTGCTCAAGTTAGCTACATTATAGGACAAAATCGAGAGATCATCTAAAACTTCCCTAGAATACGATACATTGACATGTAAAGCATGTATGTTGGACTTTGAATTACTTGACAAATACAAGGAATTATCTAGGTCCGGACGATAGTTGGAAAAATTTCAAAGTTTCGTTGATGGTACAAAGAAAATATTCTTCATCACACAATGCAAATGCCCACTGCAAACAAATCTTTGCAACTGTGGTAAAATTCCCGATAACCTCAACGACTTCATTTTTGACCAGCACAACGATAGAACACTAACAATACCAGTTGTTGAGGATCCTTCAGAGAGTTTACAATACCACCATCATTGCCATCATCTTGTGATGTAACGTATCAGCCAACTCCCTCAGATTTGCAAGATGATACTCCAATGGATGTGGCTGATACATCGACCGAATCACATTATTCTCCAAGATACAGTATACCAAAGTTTGCAATGATGTGCGATAGATTGGGCGTGACAAGCGGAGTTGCATCTTGCCTAGCGTCAGCTTTGTTTGAAGACATTGGATGGAAAGATGATCACGGCCAAACCATTGTTTGTGACAAAAAAAAGTAGATTCCCATCTGTTGGTTTTCGAAATAATTCCTGTGGTTCGTTGTCGATTATTTATTCATTTCAAAGTATATACCCCTGTGGTTTAGGGGTTTAGAATATGTCCGAGGTAGGCATACCGGTCGTAAGAAGCGACTAATATGCACAAAGGTAATGACGTGCAACTCGATGGTTGATCTACGGATATGATGCCTCTCACCTCTCATGACATGAACTAGAAGGTTTCACTGGTCATAAATCGCTACCATGACAGTCGGGCAGTACAGCAAAGGAGTACCGGAGCGTACCGGGATCAAATCCGGCCAAGGACTGTTAACTCGACAACACTCCCCAAAACCTTCGGGGAGTGTTTTTGCCGTTACCACAACAACAACAACAAAAACAAAGTAGACAGAGAAAGGAGAAAACTTAGATCGGATGTTCTCCGCCGACGCACAATAGGGTGTTTGGAAGTATTTTCGTTTGATGGTCGAAAAGACAACGCATTGACTCAAATAAAAGTTGGCGAAGCTTTCTATTCGCAAATGAAGAAAGAATCGCATTTATTCGTCGTACAAGAGCCGAACGACCAATTACTTGGATATGTCAAATTGGGAGGCAAAACTGATTCTGCTGAAGCGAAACATGGAACTTTGAAGGAATTTTTTTAAGAACAGCAGATTTCTCTTCATCATTTAGTTGCCATTTTCTGGCACAGTTACAAACACTGGGGGGAGAGGTATATTGGGACGATTTGAAAAGCAACTGAACAGAGCATTACAGTGGTGGATTTGTTTACTACATTTCAATGAATTGCCATTTCGTCATTTGTATGAAACACTGGAAAGATCGCGATCGACTGGGCCAAGAACCACACAAAGATCTTGACAATTGCCATAACCAACAGGTACTTATCACCCTTTTTTTTGAAACCTTTCCCTACAAGCGACATAAATTCGTAATAAATTTCCAACAAAACAATATTTAAAGCGATTCCACTTGAAAACATGCCACCACCTTTGGATGAAGATGAAGAGAAGAAACTATCAACGGATGCGAAATATCTATACAAAATTGCTAATGCTATTTCGAATGGTTACACCAATGATTACACCAGGCCCTATAAATCATACTAGATGGCTCACAAAAGCCTGTAGAATCCTTGGTCTTTACGCTACAACCAGCACTCCATCCGCGAATTTGAAAATCTTGGCAACATACACAATGTTCGTGTACGTTCCCATGTATTTCAACGTTAAATATTATAAGTCGGTTGTATACGGTAGGCTTTGCTTGGGAAATTCATACGGTGGACGCAATATTTGCCAGACAATTTACGTAGAGTGATCAACAACACAATTGATAATAATTCCTATTTTGCACATTGTGAAAATGTTTTACTCAGTATGCTCTTCGACGAACGAAAACATATTCGGAAGTATGAACTGGAAAAAATTTTATATATTCAGGATAATTTATTTGATCCATTCACAAGAGGCATACCGTATGAACATTTGAAGGCTAATTTTGAAGACGAAGACGATGAAGATCCACCGCTTCCGGGTCCGAATATTCCATGCCATATTCAAGGCACCGAGCGGTACGTTCAGCTAGTATCCAACGTATCCAAACTTGCCATTCATAAAATTCGCGAAGGTATCATGGCGACTACAGTAGAAAGCCGAAGTAAAGTGAGCCGAATGGAATCCAAGCAGGATTTGCAAGGAAATCTCTGAACTTTAAAATGAATTCCCACATTTTTCACACTTTTTTTGTATTAGAAAATATTTGCAAACTGGCATTTTCATAATTTCAATAAATAGTTCAAGTGAAGGTTCAAACAATTATTTCACAGTGTTAATTAATGACGTAAAATTTACAAATACAATTGTCAAATGAGGGAAAATTTGTGAACTGACGCTTATCATAGTGATGACTTAGGTAAGGAAAATATTAAAAGTGCTTTTTATTTGCCAAATTACTGCTAAAATTGAGTTTTGCCAAAGAAAAATCTAAAAAAAGTCGTTTTTTTCGACCAAAATTCTTTTAAAACTCCATTAAATAAATTTTTTTTTCAAAAAACTGCATTTACCACCATCTTTAGCGCATGAATTCACTTGGGAATATGCCAATTGACACGGCTAAAATACATAAAAAATGATTTGGAGCCTTGAAAATGAAAAAAAAGGATAAAAAAATCGACCAAAACAAGTCCCAAAACCCGAAAATAAAATTTTTTCCGAAAACTGTTATCGCCAACGTTTTTAGCGCACAATTTTAAGTGGGACAGGAAATATGAGACAAATTCGTTTTCATCAAAAATATTTTTGCGTGTATGCTTAAAAACCCTTAAAAAAAAAATGACGAAAGGGTCAATTTGTTGACCAAAACACTCCCCAACACCCAAAAAATATTTTTTTTTCTGTTGTCGCCAAAGTTTTTAGCGGACATTTTTGGTCGGACAGGGTATATGAAAATTTTAAAATCAATTGAATATTTTTTTAGTAGGTTATGAAGAAAACCTTAAAAATCAAAGTCGAAAAAAGTCAAAAAAATTAAATTTTGCAGGCTCGAAAACTATTTTTTTTTGGGTATGCGTAGTGGAACTTTTTTCCTGAGCCCAAATCGACCCAAACTAGTATCCCTAACTATATATAGTCTTACGCGTATAGTCTTACGCGTAGTGATCTATTGCAGGTCGCTTTAAATATCAGTATTTTATCAGTTTCAACCAACACTAATACGGAGTTCATTACAGCTGAAATATCCGACAACATACCAAAAGTATTAGTGCCTGTGTGTACTACCCGCATACGTGTTATCTGTTAGACTCATTTCTCATTGATTTTCTTGATTGATTTTTAGCATTCTGTAATTTGTGGGGACTTTCATTTCAATCTTCTCATAACTGACTCGTATGCTAATAAATTGCTTGACCATGTCTCGGCTGCTGGTCTTACTGTAGTCAACAAAAGTATACCAACAAGATATGCACACAACACAACCCCAAGCTTGTTGGACCTTATTATTTCGTCAAGACCTGACCAAATTCTTTTACTTGACAAAATTTCATTTATCTCCGACCATGACCTTATGTTTTGTACACTTGATGTAAAGCTTAATTGTCCTGGTGATACTATTAATACTTTGTATTGTGATTTTAAGTCCTATAATGTTGATGAGCTATTCGTAGATTTGTTATGTTTTGCTTAGTCTTTGTGTTGGTATAGTGCTAGAATGGGGAGGAAGGGATATCCTTGAAGTTCGTGAAAAGTTTGTTGCCATGTATTCTAGGAATTCTTACACACAAAATCAACCACGGTTTTACATCTTGGTTCCCACTGGAGTAGAAAAAGGCCCTTATTATTCCTGCCGCCAAAAAAATCATTGCATCTGAATTATAGACCTATCAGCATTATTACAGTATTTGCTAAAGTGTGTGAGACTTTAATGGCAACTCAAATTTCGTCATATTATAAGGAACATAAACTGTTCAGTCTGCTTCAATCGGGATTCCGACCTAGGCACAGTTGCTCCTCTGTTATGATTCAAATACTAGACTTTTGACAATGGTGACCTAAAACTTCTTTGCCTCTTAGATTTTTAGAAAGCATTTGACTCCGTTAGTCATAGTCTTCTATGTGAAAAGCACAAATGCTACTTTGGATTATCTAATAGCTCTGTTAAACTTATGACCAGCTACCTAACAGAAAGAACCCAAAAAGTAGTATGTAAAGGTGCTGCATCCTCGTCACGTATTATTTCAACTGGTGGGCCGCAAGGTTCCGTACTTGGTCCTCTTCTATTCAGTCTTTTTGTCACCGATGTCTTCTCTGGATGTCACTTTCTAAATGTCCATGCTTACGCTGATGACATTCAATTGTCATTGGCCAGGAGCCGAATGAAGTGCCTAAACAAATGCTTTTTCATGAGTTTAGCGAACAACTTGGTTAAACTTTCTGAATAACTAAAGGAGGAAAGGGACTTAGACCTTATTCTTGGGTTCCACAATGGACCATCCGGCCTGAGTGTGCATCTTGGCTGTGCCGATGTACCGCCATCTGAACCTAACCTAACCTAGAATCGACCCCCATGGTCAACCCCCGCTTCTGTTGATTACCATATTTCGAGGATGCCACCCCTCCACCGAGTATCAAGAACGTTTTCTAAGCAGACGAATGTACGAAAGTATGCTGCTACGATTGCCAAAGTATAAAGCGGTAACAAACTCCCTTAGTCACTGGCTGTTAGTACTTGGGTAGAATACAGAGAAACACTGCTGGCAACGTACAAGCAAACGACCATCCCTTGTGAGCTACGCGTCGCTAAAATGATATCTGTTCCACCGGACACCGTGACACCATCTACACAGTTAAGCAAGAGTTCTCGGTGTTAAAGAGCACAACGATATGTTAACAGACAATTCTTGTTAATTGTAAACCGTGGTATCCTAACAAGCACTTGCGTGAATAAGGAACCCCTCCTCGCAAAGTAAGGATGCAGACAATAGTCACTCTAGCCTAACGTCGATTTGGATACTATAACAGATTAAACTCCTCAGTATCTAGACTGAACCCTGACAAGTCTCTTGTTTGCTCAACATGTGAAATGACACCAACCATCTGTTTACCTGATGGACGGAGCAGACCAGTGTGACCAGGTCATCCTTTTCGAGGCTAGATTTAGCATTTTTTTTGTTGTCCTTTAGCCTCATAATTTTCCTTTTTGCTTCGTGGCTTTTTTCTAATCTTTTTTTACTCCAAACCATGGTACAATAAACAGGTAAAAGCAGAAATAAAAAGCAACCCTGCTGTGTATTTTGTTGGTAATTCAGGTTCGTACAATGTCAATAATTTTACGATTCCTTGTCAAATTCATGTCAAAAGTGACGGAAGTTAAGGCTGGTTATTGGTGCAAATTTTGTTGCGCTGATACCATGAATCCAGCGCAATGTGTTTACGCAATTGCGCTAAGTATTCTTTCGGCCGCGCTCAATAGCGTGTTTGCCTAGAATAAATCTTTATACCATTTTGTTGGTGGCGGAGTTCAGGAAACACCACCGAAAACTGATACAAAAATCTTAACAAAAGGAATCCGAAGTCGAAATGAAACCTAAAAATAATAGGAAAAAACAAGGTTTGTTCCTGTAATGAAGCAGTTTAGGAGACAACATCGAAAACGAGGACGAAGCACAAAACAAATTATTCAAATGTTTTTCACTAATTACTTTTAAATGGTTTCTTATAATAATTTCACAAAAGGGGATTATTATTCCTTGGACCGAAATGCACCTTTCGGTACCCTTTTGACATTGTGAGGTCAAAGTAAAAGAACTACCATTGCTGACATTATTGCTAGTGTCACTAACGCCATCGAGTTAATGTTGCCAATTGGTGAACTAGTCTAGTTTTTCTGGCTCCATTGCATTACAGCAGAACTTTTTTTTTTATATTTTGTAAGTAAGAAAATGCTACTATTCCACAAATTTTAATAAATTCTGCTGGCCCACCACAGCGAAGGTCCAAGGTTCGAGTACCGGGGCAGGTAACATCAAAAGTGGTTTGGAAATGTTTCTACAAAAACGGGATCACCCCTTGGAAGGTTTCTTAGCAAGAAATTATCGGTCGAAAAAAAAACAGGAAGGGAAATCAGCGCAAAAATCTCCTTGTGGTAACTTGGCATCATCCGATAAAATAGTTTGTTTTAAAATTTTAATGTATGAGCGCCAGTATCATCGATACCAACGCAATAACGCAAGGCAACGCAGCTTTACACAGCTTTAATGAAAGAAATTAACATTTTATTATTATTCACATGTTCACAAAAATAAACTAAACGAAAATAAAGGTTTTTTCAGCCAAATTTTTGTAATATCCTGATTCCGTGATTACTTTTAGAAGTGTGGCGGTAATATATTATTTATAAAGATGTGATAGCTCAAATGCCGCATCAATATCGGATTATTTTTTAGTTAGAACTTGAAGACTCAAAGGTACAAGCTTTGGCCAACTCCCGCTTGCTTGTGGGTTCCTTGGGAACTATAAAATAACTATCACTGGTCTCCCTCTTTATGTTACACCGTTCTATCATTTATTAAACTCTTTTGTGAATGGAATTTTATTTTCAAATAGACAAATTTGAAAATGGCCGAATGTATTTTCTCACTTTCAAAAAGAAAAGTCTAGGTATTCTCCGAGTCAAATAGCATTGACTAAGCTGCAGTGGCGAAAGCTAATAACCGTAAAGTGGACAAGTTTGATCTCTACCATAGAATTTTGGGCGGAAGTCCGAGAACATAAAAATTAATTAAACGAACCATTTTTTTTAGAACTGGTCGAATTCGTATTTAACTTTTTGGTACTAACTTTCAGTAAAGCGGAGGTTGAGAGTATTTTTAGGGCTATGAACATTTTAAAAACTAAGTTAAGGAACAGATTAAAAGTTAAAGGCTTAACTCGCTGCTTAATATTAGACGTTCGTTAAAACGCTTATTTAAATGTTGCATTGATTTTCAAATTACCGATGATCTCATCTCAATGATAAATTCCTAAACTTTGTACGCAGACTCAAGCTCTCTCTATAAATTAATTGTTATTTGTCAAATTTTGGAAAAACGAAAAAGGGTAAACGCAAATTTGTTTGAAAATTTTTTATGTTGAAGCAATGCTTAAATGAAACCACATTTAAAAGTGAAAACAAAACGATCATTTGTCAAAGCAATTTTGTAAATAAATAACATATCTTTTCGGAAAAATCAAAGTGGCCCTTTTCTGAAGAAAAAGTTTACAACAAATGCATAAAAGAAATTTTCTAGCGTTGTTGTCTTTCAGGGTTGACTTATTGTGAAATGCGAATTATCTGCATATTTATTTGCAAACAACCCCGAAATTTATAATTTTCACCAGAATCTTTCCTTGAATGTTTTAAATTTTATATAAGGATATTTTCACAAGTTTAAAATTTAATATTTCTTTAAATTGTCAAATTTCCCACAAAATGTTTCAAGAAAATTCAGAGACTTATTCCGGGTGAAGTCTACCATAAAATTCATTCAAAAAAGGTCTATTATTAAAAAAGAAGAAAATTACTTTTTATAAGTGTTTGCCAAGGATAAAATTGCTATGAAAAGGGACTATACTTTTTTTGAAATTTGTTGCAATTGTTTAATATGGTGAAGTTATATTAATTTCGATAGACAAGTATTTTATATCTGATGACTGAATTTTCAACAAGTGGTTTACAGCAAGTGGTTTGATACTGATGTATAGGCTGACTAGTATGACGGCTGGTATGATACTGGTGTATATAGTACTGTCTAGTATGTCAACTGGTATGTTTATGATACAGAAGCTGACAAGTGCCTTCTCGTAGGACATCGCCGTGTTAAAAATACCAGTTGCTAATATAGAAAATTTACAGACCTCGAACAAGTTGAGTCGGTTTGCCAAAATAATATTTGACTAGTATAAAACTAGTAGAAATGACTGCAGGGTAACTGTGGAATGTAAGTTAACTGGGCACTGTGAAAATGGCCCTAAGAGTTTAGACATAAATATCACAACAAGCATTTCCATACGACTTGCCAGGGTGGGAGATTTATAAGTTTTATGAGTATAAGGTCTTACATTGTCTGCATACACCAAGATATCGTTTACGAACGGCAAAAACAGAACAGGGCCAAGATGGCTGCCCTGAGGAACAACTGAGGTCACTTCAGTGGCACTAGAAACACCGAGATTGGACCAACATAACATATAGCTCCCGTACAATCGATAAACGAGTTTTGGGCTACATATTTTCAAATTAACAGTTTAAGACAGTTAAATTTTTAGAGTTTGAACTTATTGTAAATAAGAAACTGCTTATTCATAAAAGTTGGTAAGCATTCGGCTCAGCCGAAAACAGCGTCTGAACGCGATTTCCTTTATTCCACTCACCTCTACTACCTTCCACTCCGATTCGCAAAGCAAGATGCTAAACTAGACTGTTATGACTAGGACAACCAAAAACTAGCACAAACAAGTTTTTTACCCTAGTAGCTATCACACAATGCTTAATTTAGGGTAGTTTTTGTCAAAAATTTTACATTTTGTGCTGCATTTAATAGAGCTAAAAATTTCTAAATTCAAAATAATTGCTAGTTTATGCTATTTTTAGTATTAGCTGGAAAATACAAACTTTTTTTTAAATATTCCTTCAAAATAAGGATCTACCGATCACTTCTCGATCTTTCTCCCATTTCGATCATTCATTTGTTAAATTAGTAGGTACATACACAATTTTTAACTTCAACACAATTTTATTGCACACTTCAATTACTCTTTACAACACTGTTTGCGATAGTGCCAATTGCAACTCTGTGCCATTTGATCATTTTTTTTCGGTGTTAATGGAAAATTTTTAAGGTAAGATATTTTTTATAAAAATGCTAAATACATTGCTACCACAATTGTCCATTAGATCATGCCCAAGCCGAAAAAAAGTCGTTGAGACTTGGGAATAACATACGTTGAGGAGTTTAACGTATTCAATACTGTCGGCGAGGTGCTAATTTGCAAAGTTTGTAACAAAGTTGTGTCGTCAGATAAAATATACAGTATTAAGTCGCGTATAGCCAGCACCACTCACATTAAACTTAAAAAAAAAACATCCTTCTATCACGCAGCAATTTTTTGTGGAAAGTGTTACTTGTAACAAGTAAGGAAGTCTAAGTTCTGGTGGAACCGAACATTATATACCTAGTAGTGATCTGTTATGGCATACCAATTTACGCAGGTCTATTTTAATACTTTGTAGTTCGTATTATAAAGCCAGCCGATTGTTTTCAATGAAAACTTCTTCCGAGTTACGAGTTTTGAGGGGTAAATTAATTTATTTGTATATATGTAAATAGGTTTATTACCAAACACTGCGGACCACACTTTCTCAAAAGACCAATACATACACAATTTATGTTTGAAAAATTTTCCTTCAAATAGACAGACGGACATGGCTAAATCGACTGAGCTAATAGTTATTGATGGGCTCATCTCTTCTTCTTCTCGTGCTTACAAACATTTCATGTTCATGAAAGGTATAAAAAAGATATATAACTTATCTATTGCAGTGGGGTATTAACAACTTGTCCGGATATTTTGCTTGTGTGTTCTTTTGGCAGTAGTATAATACATACTATTGAGAAGCAGCTAATTTTTGCCGCAGTTATGGTATAAGAAACTTTGTGGTATAATCCACTTAAAAAGGGGCGGGACCCATTTTCAAAAATTTCTATTTTTCGCCTTTCTTCGTTCATGGACACATTGAAAGTGAGATAAAAATGATATAAAGCTATTTTACGCAAAGTTATTGCTATTAAATATATATATGATCCTTTTCAAAATTTTCGTATAAAAGTGGGCGTGGACCTTAACCGATGTCGCCCATTTTTCCGGAACATTCCTTGTATTAATATAAATATGTGAGCCAAATTTCGTTTTAATATCTTGAACGGGTTTTTATTTATGATTAATATTATTTATAAATTTGACTTAATCAAAAGTGGGTGCTGCCACGCCTAATTAAAAAAATGTTTGGAAAATTTTATTTTCTGCCTTAAAGTTAATGTACAAACCAAATTTTATCCTTATATGTGTATTATGTATTTTCGAAAATATTCTATATATTAAAAGTGGGCGTGGCTATCATCCGATTTCGCCCATTTTAAATAGCGCTTGGAGATGAGTGCCAAGGAACCTGCATACCAAATTTCATTAAGGTCTCTCAAAATTTACTCAAGTTATAGTGTTAACAGGCGGACGGACGGACATGGCTCAATCAATATTTTTTAAGTCCTGAACATTTTGATATATATTCAATATCTATTTCGATCCGTTTATGCCGTTGCAAACCACCGTTAGACGACTTAAGTTAATATACCTTGTGTGCGTAGCACTACTAGGTATAAAAATAAGAAATTCACCATGGGTTTGTGCAAAGCGCTTGTCGCTGCTGACATACCACTTTTCCAAATACGGAACAAACATTTTAAGAATTTTTTGGATAAATATATGGAGCACCAGGTACCATCAGAAACCACTCTGCGCAGTGCAGTTAATTCCATCTACAACCCAACAAATGAAAATATAAAAAATTGTGTACAAAATCAGTACGTATGGTTATCAATTGATTAACCCCTGATTCTTTTGGACGGTACGTAGCCAATGTAGTTTTGGGCATACTCAGCACCGATGAGACTATTTCCAAGCAACGTTTTTTGTTAAATGCAGATTTATTAGAGAAAGCAGATCCCTCTAATATAGCACGGCTTTTTGACGATTCAATAAAACTATTGGGTCCAAGCGCGTTACACGGTGAAAGCTGGAGGTGCCATAATAATTCACGTTACATGCCTCGCTCATGCTCTTCATAGGCTTTGTGAAAAAATACGCTAATCTAATCCTAAAGTTGATCAATTAATTGCTTACACAAAAAAAGTTTTACTCAAGGCTCCATTACGGACTACAATTTTCCGAGATTCCCCTACGGTGGGGTACATGGTTGGAAGCAGTTAGATTTTATGTTAAATATTTTTAAAAGATTCGAACAACTATTGAATTTGATTCAAACTACTCTCAATTTATTGAAAGTGCGAAAGCCTTATTGAATGCTGCAGATGTTCGGCAAGATATCATTTTTATAGATGCTAATTTCGGGTTTCTGGTGAATTCAATAAAAAAGCTGGCAACTGCTGTTCTTCAGCTTACAGTGCAATTGCAGGTGTCAAAAATATAGTTGAAAATATTAAATGTGTGGAAGTAAGAGAAAAGCTCTGTTCACTGTTGTTGAAAATAGGGGCGAAAGTCCGTAATATAATTGAATGATTAATTTCAGAACACCATTTTGACATAATTACGAATAAACGTAACGAATTTATCTTTAATCACTCAAAATAACTCAACTAATTGAAAGGATTCGAACAAAAAGCAACCAAGAAATGATTTTATACAGCTCAAAGGTAGAAACTAGTTCATTCTGATAACTTTTAACTAAGGTAGTTATCTTGAATCTATATTTATTGGAGCAATGAAAAAAAAAGGAAAAAAGAGATGACCAATAATGTTTATTGAAATTAAGTACATTGAATCTATTCGTCAACAGATAAAATTTGTAGTTTTGTTACAAAGATGTTTTTAAACGGTATACATTATTATTTTTCATAAATATATAGATTTTATTATTTTTCATAAATATATAAATATTTTCATAGCTGTTATGATCTTTTCTTTAAATGGTCATCTAACCGCCTGGGCGATTTTGACCGTCCAACATAGCTCGCCAGTCGTTTCTTCGTTGCGCCAACTGGCGCCAATTGGAAACACCGCGGGATCGCAAATCGGTCTCCACTTGGTCCTTCCATCGGAGTGGTGGTCTCCCTCTTCCTCTGCTTCCACCGGCGGGTGCCGATAGGAATAGCTGTTATGATACAATTCTATATTATAAAATCAATTTTTCGCTTCCCTTTTTTTGAGTATCTTTCTATAATGTTTTCAATGTCGATTTTAAACTCATAATGTACATATAAAAGTGCTAAACCAGTGAGCTTCTCTTCAGTCATAGTTGTTCGTAACCATGTTTTTAATCACCGAAGGGTAGAAAAACTTCTTTATGGAAAAGCATTACTGACTGGTAGTGTAGCCACAATGTGCACTAGCATCCTTATCAGTGGAAAATCTTTTCCGTCGTAGTGATCTAGAACTTCTACTGCCGATTTTGTATAGATTTTTGGTCGGACTTTTTTGAGAGAATATACATATTATACATTCACATTTTACGCTAGGCAAAAGAAGATAAGAAATATTTCATTCGATCTCAATTTTACGGAAATCTAAAAAATATGCTTTCAAATTTTCTTCCAAAATAAGCAGGTCTTATATTTATTCGGCTACTGGTTGAAAAACGAAGGTTTCATTGAGATAAAAGGCATTGGTGATCAAATTGCATCAAAATCTACATCACGTCGCAATTCCACATACACAATTTTCGAAGTGCTGGTCTTTAAATATGCACCTTTAACGTCCGTAGATATTGAAAGAACATTTTCGATGTATAAAATTATTTACCGTGATAATAGACACGGATGTCTGTTCGAAAATTTAGAAAAAACGTTTCTTGTATACTGCAACAAAAATATGAATTAAATTTTTTATAAATTAATAGAATTTTTTTTGCTTTGAAACTTGTACCTAAAAATTGACATATTTCCTTTTTTCTTTTAGTTTTAAGAATATGAACTGAAATAAAATAGAAACATTTTTTAAAGCTAATTTAAAGTGCCAATTCATTTTCAATTTTTAGGCGCAAAAATGGCATTTTTTAAAGCAAATTTGTGGTTGCCCTAGTTTTGACGATGTGAGGAGGAAAAATTATAAATAATTGAATCCCGTATGTGATGTAATGCAATATGTATTTTGTTCTTATTTTAATGCCCCTTAAACTAATAAACCTTAAAGATTGTCGAGTAATCATGGAATAATAGTAAAAAATTAAAAATTCTCAATGAAAATGGCGATTGGCACTTTTTGACTGTATGGTGGCAAGCAAGAGACAATCCCATATATACACTGCTTGACAAGCAGATTTTGTAAATTGCCAACGGGTCTAACAATATCATACCTTTCTCTCTCCCAGAAGTCTGCAGCTAACTTCAATTGATGTTTTAGTTATAAGAATAAAACGGAAGGTCGACACCGAGTTGTAGTTTACGGCAAAGTTTTAAGCACCAAACCCTATACTTACGGTCCCAGTGTCTTAGTACAAATAATCTTAAACATAAGCACTGCGACCATTAATACACTGCTGTGCATATAGAACTAATCCCGGCCAACAAGCAGTAAATAAAAATTTGGATAAACATTGAGTGGCGCGTACCAAACAAGTCGCTAAAAAGTGGGTAATTTTGTTCGGCGAGGTTCAGTTTTTAACCGTGTTGGAAATGTTTTTCCTTGTACGTGTGAGTGCATACTTTTAGGCACTTGTTGTTTTCTATACAAATTTCAAAAATATGCGTTGGGGTTAGTAAAATATCGTGAATTTGTGTAATCAGAGTTTCAACACGGTTAGCCATGGTTGGCAGGGGTATCGATCATTAAGACAATATCTTACTCATTAGTTATATTTATATAAATCAGTATAACTAAAGTTATGTTTGCGTTTTGTTACGGGTGTTGATTATATTTGAGGTTTGCTAAGCTGGCGTCATTTCGGTCTCGTATTGTTGATGTTATTAATTTTGTTATAATTCTTATTGTTTTTATTTTGGTTTACATCATAATAATATTTATTATTATCCTTATCTATATATTAATAGGCTACAATTTTTATCATACAATCAATTGCCATAGTATATCTATATTTAAACATGCATCATTTCAATAAAAATGTATTTTGATATATTCGTATGGGTCAGGAGCAGTGCATAGGCATATTATGTGTGCCAGATAATGCTTCATTTATTTGGAATAATTCATTAAAGTTTTCTGCATAAAGCCAAAGCTGCCAACTACAGTATCTGACTACGTTATTGTACAATGTACTCGTATATACAGTAGTAGCGCAGGTGGTAAGCGTTGAAGTATGTATATGAAAACTTCTTATCATGATTTTTTTTTAATTTATTATATTTTTAACCCAATATTTTTTTGTGTGTGACTTCTATATTGGAGTTAAAAAATCTAATTTTTACAAAAAAAAACCGAAAATTTTTCCAGCTTATCAAAGCAAAATACTTAAAAAAATACCTACATAGCTTTATGAACTTTTTAAGCAATCAAATTTTTTCTCAATATTATTTGACTTGAGGTAAACATTAGTGTGACCGTTATTTTGTTTTTTCGTATTTTCACGTATCAACCCCCTTAGATTTATTCCAAATTAGAAAAAAATTATATATAAAAAATTTAATAGCAGCGATTTCGCTGATTTCGCTCTCCGAACTGCAGGAAGAAAGTTCAGCTGTTTCATCTGAATAAAGACAGTACAAATAAATATATGTTATACTATATTAAAAATAATCTACAATTTCTTCTTACTAGAAGCAGCTAATGCACGATCACTCTGTTCTTTCCGGTTTAAATGATTTTGTTGATGTTCTTCCATTCTTTCTTCTCTTACTGCTGTTTTGTAAACGATGCCATACATAAACCCCTGTCTACCTTTCTTTCTTTGATTCTCTAAAAATAGTTTGTCTTCTGAATTTTTATTAAGGTCCAGGTCATTTGCACTTGCTGTATCAAGTAAGTCATCTAACTTCGACGTCCATGACTCTTCTCTTTCTCTTTGCTTTTCCGATTTAATATTAGAATTTTTATTCACTTTCCTCCATGCATTATATAAATCTTCAAGTTTTGTTATGCAGTGTTGCTTGGTTCTAGTGGGGATTCGAGCTTTATCCCAAAAAGTACTCACTTCTTCGACCACTAATTTAGCACTCTCACGTAAATTTAATTTTACTGCTCGTAAATTAAAAAACAATACCTTCATAACTTCTTTGTTAGAAGGTAGTTTACACCCACTTAAGGAAGGAGAAAAATAGCCTAACAAATGAATTTTTTCACGCAAAACTCTTGATGATATGTCTAATTCCTTTCAATGCACAAAAATAAATGAAAACTAGTCGTCGGTAAGTAACAACTAGTTATGAAACTAGTAAATACAAGTATCGATACTTTTGTTCCGATACCTAGTAAATTTGTAGTCGATTCTTTTGTACCGAGTACTGGGTATGTATCGATTACTTGTTTTCTACTTATTTTCAAGTACTGGTAACAACATAAATAATATTGTGACGAATTCGATGATTCCTTGATTATCAATCCTGGGTTCGATCACTATAAAGTTAAATAAACACACGCACAGATATTGTAAGTAATAGCTAGTTTTATTTACTAGTAATAAACGCAATACAAATTTAAGAGTTTGGTAACTTCGCAGTAGTTCACTATTCAACGCTTGAAAATAAACTGATTAACCTGCCTTGCTTGGTCACTGCCTTATATAGTCCAACAGGGTGCTTGCCTACGCACCGAGAACTTTCTTGGTTATTCGCTCTTCGTGTTCTCGAAGGATCGGTGTTATTTATAGGCATCTCCTCTTTGCATCGTATTCGCAAACACTCGCGCGATCTCTCTTCCTCTTGCTTGGTACATGCTTGCATGCATAAGCGTAGCCATTTTATCTCTGTTGTGTTTAACTAGTGGTGGAAGTGTTA
This sequence comes from Merzomyia westermanni, assembly GCA_949987695.1. Classification (NCBI taxonomy): domain Eukaryota; kingdom Metazoa; phylum Arthropoda; class Insecta; order Diptera; family Tephritidae; genus Merzomyia; species Merzomyia westermanni. The sequence goes on along the minus strand of OX465292.1, from coordinate 130,012,228 downwards.
TTGAGATAGGGATGGTACATGCTTGAGAAGAATCGTCACAATATTCTGCTCTGCTACTCAGTAAGAACTAACGGTAAACTGTTGCACTAATTATGTGTTGCAAATAGATATATGAAAATTGTTCGTATGCAAAGAATGCGAAGATATGTGAAAATTTCGCTGTTATTTTTTAAATTGGTTTTTTCTGGATTAAATATTAATGTTAAAGAAAACTAATACAGCGCAACATTGTTCATCAGATATGTCCCTAGAATATTTGTGAATAAAGTTTTTCTATAAAATAAATATTACTGAAGTTAAGAACAATTTAAACGAACCATAGTGAGAAAAATAGCATTTCTAGCAAACTTTGTGGGCTCAAGGCACGCCCAATCATTACGCAAACGACCTAAAATTTTTTATAGATAATCTTTTTCTAATTTGGAATAAATCTAAGGGGTTTGCTAAGTGAAAATACGAAAAAAAAAATGTCCATATAACTTGCGGTCACACTAGTAAACATATATGTAGCCTATATGTAATAATATTATAATAATTTTATATATCACTACCCAATTCCGTCGAAACGAGAAACTCAGTAGAGAAGTTTGATAATTTTCATTATTTCTATCGGGGTTTTCCGATGAGACAGAATCGCTTATAGACCGTATATTTAAAATACAAAAAACCGAAAACACAGTTTTTAGCTTCTTCAATTTATTATTTACGAACTGGCTAGAAATCGTGTTAATTTTCCTGAAGACATCAACTATTTTCTTCTTCAAATATTTTAATTTGTCAAAGGGCAGACATATAACCCGAACTCTTAGACTACATTTGAAGAGTTAAGATGATAACCTTCCTTAAAAATCAACATGACATGTGTTTTAAATGTGTCTAAGTTGTGGTTAATGAAAAAAGCCAGAGAACCATCATTTCATTGTAATTTTCTCCCCCTAAATTGACTTCAAAAAAAGCCAGATGTAAAGGAAAAATTGAGAAAACTGCCTGTTTATAAAAAAAAAAACAAGTATGGGAACCGACGTCACGCTAATACTGAGAAATTTGTGGAACTTCCAAATGAACGTTTCATTCATTTTCAAAAACCATATTGTAGAGTCAGAATATTTTTTCTGACCGCGATTTATATAAAATAAAAACTATAAAAAACGGGCTGTGCAACTAAAGGCAAATAAATGTCGCGCAAATAAAACACCGCGTCTTGGTGGTCAACAGTAGACTAACTATTTAATAATTTCGATAATTCCAAAGAGGTATAGCTTATTCAAACAGGGCATACAAATATACACGTTTGTGTGCTTGTTTATACATAGCCATGCATCAGCGAAAGAAGATGCAAAAAAAGGCTGGCAAAATTCTCGCTATTGTTTTGGCGCATGTAGGTATGTAAGCATACAAGCGTGTGTGTATACGTATAATGTTGAGTGGGAGCATTCAAGTTAGTTAGAAATACATAAGTACATATATGTTTGTATGATTGTACATTCTCTTAAACTAGACATTGGAATGCAACAGTTAGGTAAGTTATTGAATCCAAGTAAATGATACAAATTTAAAGTAAATGAATTTGACCAGGTTATTGAACCACGACAGCTGTTAGTTAGGCAGGGTGTCCCAACCAATGACCCAACATCCCGGCCCCGTTGAAAGGACTTTTAAATCGGTAGTATTGCGATATTGTGCGACGGCATGTTTCCTTCGGGGTGCGTAGGTTTACCACTCTAACTCGCCCATCCCTTCCTGGTATTGTGTCTATAACACGACCTATCAGCCATCGTTGCGGTGGTACATTATCCTCATGGATGAGAACCATTTTGTCTTTAGCGATATTCTCATTATCAGTGTTCCATTTCGTTCGTGATTGAAGTTCGCTTATATATTCATGCGACCATCGTTTCCAAAATATTTGTTTTAACGCAGTTATTTGGTTCCATTTGTTCAAATGGTTAAGAGTATCCACTACCATTCGTTCAGGTAGAGACTTTAATGCGCTGCCAGTTAGGAAATGACCTGGAGTTAGTGCTTCGAAGTCGCTGGGATCGGACGAGACTGGTGATATGGGTCGCGAGTTGAGAACTGCTTCTATATCCACCAACACTGTAGTGAGCTCCTCGTAAATGAGCCTTGCATTCATTACGCTGCGATGCAGATGGCCCTTGGCTGATTTGACTGCAGCCTCCCAAATGCCGCCAAAATGAGGTGCCCTAGGTGGAATAAAATGAAAATTTATAAATTCATTAGAGCAATAACTGGTAATGGTCTCTTTATTTTCTGCTTTGAAAAGGAACGCTTTCAATTCAACAAGTTTGCTGCAAGCACCAACGAAGTTAGTTGCGTTGTCGCAAAAAATATCAGATGGAAGCCCTCTTCTTCCAATCATTCGCTTCTTCTTCTTTAAATGGTCATCTAACCGCCTGGGCGATTTTGACCGTCCAACATAGCTTGCCAGTCGTTTCTTCGTTGCGCCAACTGGCGCCAATTGGAAACACCGCGGGATCGCAAATCGGTCTCCACTTGGTCCTTCCATCGGAGTGGTGGTCTCCCTCTTCCTCTGCTTCCACCGGCGGGTGCCGATAAGAATACCTTCTGGGCTGGAGCATCTTCGCTCATTCGCACTACGTGGCCTAGCCAGAGAAGCCGCTGTGTTTTAATTCGCTGAACTATGTCGGCGTCTGCGTAAAGTTCATACAGCTCATCATTAAATCTTCTTCGGTACTCGCCGTCGCCAACGCGTAGAGGTCCACAAATCTTTCGAAGAACCTTTCTCTCGAATACTCCCAGAGCCGCCTCATCAGATGTATTTAGTGTCCACGCTTCTGCACCATATAGCAGGACGGGTGCGATGAGTGACTTGTAGAGTGTTATTTTCGTTCGTCGAGAGAGGACTTTACTTTTCAATTGCCTACTCAGTCCGAAGTAGCATTTGTTTGCAAGAGTAATTCTTCGTCGGATTTCTAGGCTAACATTATTGTTGGTGTTAATGCTGGTTCCCAGGTAAACGAAGTCCTTTACTATTTCGAAATTATTGCTGCCAACAGTGGCTTGGTTGCCAAGGCGCGAATGCGCTGACTCTTTGCATGATGACAGAAGGTACTTCGTTTTGCCCTCGTTCACCACCAATCCCATTTTCTCCGCTTCTTTTTCTAATTTGGAGTAAGCAGAAGTTACGGCGCGGTTGTTAAGGCCAATGATATCAATATCGTCAGCATATGCCAACAGTTGCACGCTTTTATAAAATATTGTTCCAGCGCGGTTAAGTTCTGCAGCTTGTATTATTTTCTCCAGCATTAAATTAAAGAAATCGCACGATAGGGGGTCACCCTGTCTGAAACCTCGGTTAGTTTCGAACGGCTTGGAGAGGTACTTCCCAATTCTGACCGAGCTGGCGGTGTTGCTCAAGGTCATTTTGCATAGCCGTATAAGTTTTGCGGGGAAACCAAATTCAGACATAGCGGCATATAGGCGGCTCCTTTTCGTAAGCGGCTTTAAAATCAACAAAGAGATGATGGGTGTCGATTCTTTTTTCACGGGTTTTTTCCCAGATTTGGCGTATTGTAAAAATCTGGTCGATGGTAGATTTACCAGGTCTGAAGCCACACTGATAGGGTTCAATCAGTCTGTTCACATCAGGCTTCAGTCTTTCGCACAATACGCTTGATAGGACCTTATATGCGATATTCAAAAGGCTGATTCCGCGATAGTTGGCGCAGTTTGCAGGATCGCCCTTCTTGTGGATTGGGCAGATAACACTTAGATTCCGATCTTCAGGCATGCATTCATCCGTCCAAATTCTGCATTGAAGCTGATGCATGCGCCTTACCAGCTCCTCGCCTCCGTGTTTGAATAGCTCAGCAGGCAAACCATCAGCGCCAGCTGCTTAATTGTTTTTCAATCGGGATATTGCTATTCGCACCTCATTATAGTCGGGTTGTGGAACGTCAATTCCATCATCTTCGATTGTGGGCTCGGGTTCGGCAACTTCTCTGGTTTCTTGCTCAGTTTCTCCATTTAAAAGGGCAGAGAAGTGATCCCTCCATATTCTGAGTGTTCTCTGAACATCGGTCACCAGGTCGCCGTTCTAATTCTTACAGGAGTTTACCCCGGGTTTGAAACCTTCTGTCATTCGCCGAATTTTTTGATAGAATTTTCGGGCATTATTCCCGTTGGCCAGAATCTCAAGCTCCTTTATTTCACACTTTTCTGCCTCTCTTTTTTTCGCCCGGAAAAGCCGCCTCGCTTCCCTCTTCTCCATTTAAAAGGGCAGAGAAGTGATCCCTCTGAGTGTTCTCTGAACATCGGTCACCAGGTCGCCGTTCTAATTCTTACAGGAGTTTACACCGGGTTTGAAACCTTCTGTCATTCGCCGAATTTTTTGATAGAATTTTCGGGCATTATTCCCGTTGGCCAGCATCTCAAGCTCCTTTATTTCACACTTTTCTGCCTCGCTTTTTTTCGCCCGGAAAAGCCGCCTCGCTTCCCTCTTCAACTCGCGGTAGTGTTCATACACACTCCTCGTTGCATTCGATCTCAGCGTTGCCTTGTAGGCTTCGTCCTTTCTTTTCGTTGCAGCGCGGCACTCTTCATCATCATACCTGTTGTTTCTTCGCGTTCGCCGGAATCCAATTACTTCTTCGGCTGTGGTACGGAGTGCTCCTCACATATGATCCCACTGCTCATGCATTCCACTAGGTTGAATTGTGCTCTTGGAAAGCAGGTGTGAGAGGCGATCTGCGAAATAATTGGCGGTCTGTTGCGATGCAGCTTTTCGACGTCCAGCTTTTCCTGCGTTTTTGGTTGCACCTGTTTTGTCGTACAGAGGCGAGTACGAATCTTGGCTGCTCCTAGGTAGTGATCAGAGTCGAGGTTAGGTCCTCGTATTGTGCGAACATCTAAAACGCTGGAAGCATGCCGTCCGTCTATCACAACGTGGTCGATCTGGTTGCGTGTTTTTCGATCGGGGGACAGCCATGTAGCCTGATGGATCTTCTTGTGCATAAACCTAGTGCTGGATATGACCATGTTTCGGGCACCGGCGAAGTCGATCAGCCTGAATCCATTTGGCGAGGTCTGATCGTGGAGACTGAACTTCCCGACAGTGGGGCCAAATACACCCTTCTTACCCACCCTGGCGTTATAGTCGCCAAGCACGACTTTGATATCATGACGGGGGCAGCGCTCGTATGCTTCTTCCAGGCGCTCGTAGAATGCATCCTTTTCCACGTCGTCCTTCTCTTCCGTCGGTGCATGAGCGCAGATAAACGATATGGTGAAAAATCGTACTTTTATGCGGATTGCAGCGAGACGCTCGTTCACGGGTGTGAACGACAGTACTCGGTGACGGAGTCTCTCTCCCACCACAAATCCCACGGCGAATCTGCGCTTCTCTTCATGCCCACTCAAGTAGGTGTTGCAAGGTGTTTTGATCGTGTTTCCTCGTCCCGTCCATCGCATCTCTTGTATGGCGGTGATGTCAGCTTTTGCTTTCCTCAGGACCTCAACCAGCCGGGAAGCGGCACCTTCCCCATTAAGGGACCGGACATTCCAGGTACATTCCCTTATCTCATAATCCTTATTTCCTTTGCGGGTGTTGTCTTCTAAAAAAGGGGTTCTCATATCCGAGGCTTTGTTGTTGAATTTCATTGGAACGTTGTTTTATGTGATGGGTCCCAAACCCAACGCACAACCCGTTTCACGGGAGGTTGAATTCTATTACATGTTTGTATAGCGAGCCGCTTGATCCAAGACAGACGCCCGCTTGCAGCCGCACCACCTGGTGATCAGACGCTGCTGTTTGAACCCCCCCAGCAAGCCCTTAAACCGATTATGTCGGAGTGGCCTTACCAGGTTGTCGCCTTCTCACGTTTAGCTCACCACCAAACGGGTGTTCGGTGGTTACCCAGAGGATACTTGGGCGCAAAGCCCGGAAGTAGTGAGCTGCTTGAATCGCATGCAAAAGAATCGGTCTGGCCATTCCCAGGTGAATGGCGATCAGAAACTTTCCCCACTTGCGTGGACTTCAGCACACGGCCCCACCCTCCAATCATTCACTTAAGCGCAGCTAAAAATGCGTCTATAGATAGGTCTGAAACCACTTCGATGTGCACTGCCTTTGTTGCAAAGGACACGAAAATTGCGACATAGGCTTTATATGGTACCTTGCCCCTGATCCGAAGATACACATTGAAAGGTCCACAAAAATCTACGCCGCAACGAGAAAACGGGCGTGATGGTGTCAAACGTTCAACAGGAAGATTTCCCATCATATGTTGAAGTAATTTTGGTTTGTACCTAACGCAATGGATACATGACCGAACAATACGTCTAGCGAGTTCACGAGCGTTGACGATCCAAAATTGTAAGCGAATCAGAGCAACCAATGCTTTGGGTCCGGCATGATAGTTTTTGATGTGAAGATATTGAACGTATCGTGTGACGAATTCACACTTACTCGGCAACAAAATAGGATGTTTTTGGTTGTCTGGGAGATCAGCCAGTTCAAGTCTTCCGCCAACCTTTAGCAATTCAAATCCTTGAGTCGTGTCCAAGAACGGATTTAGATTTCTTAATGTGCCACTTATCATTTTCTCCTTTTGCAATAGTCGGATGTCTTCAGAGAAGTGTTGCTGTTGAACGTTCCATACAATGCATAACAATGCGCGGTGTAGTTCATCGGGAGTCAGTGATTCATTGACAATTTCTGTTTGGGTTTTCTTCAATTTATCGCAAAAGCGAAGCATTCTGGCAACAATCCGAACTTCTCGAGTGTGAGAACTTTGCCTGTCGAGAATTTCAAGTAGGTAGTTACTGGATATAGTTACCTTAAATGCCGATTTTTGAACTTCAGCATTAACAAACTCCATATCGATTTCTTTGGTTGGTTCACAAGGCCATTTTCTTACGTCTTACAATTTGCGAATCTGTCCAAAGAAATGTATCAAAATTGTAATCAGAAAATATTGGTTTAATTTTTGTATAAAGTCGAGCAAGTAATAGTGCACCACAAAGCTCAAGCTTCGGTAGTGACTGTCGTTTAGTTGGGGCCACTCTTGATTTTGCCGTGAGAAGGCGAACGCAAATATTGCCAGTTTTATCTACGATGCGAGTTCAAATTCCGCAGCCATAAGCGCGAATCGATGAATCGCAAAATCCGAGTATTTGAAAAGACTGAATATTAGGAGGCAAACAGTACCTGGGAACTTTATCTGAGGAAAGATCCGAAAGATTGTCGACGAATGTTTGCCAAGCAGATTGAATGGTTTGCGGACCGATTCATCCCACTCGAGTTTGAGCAACCACAACTCCTGAAGTAGGATTTTAGCGGTGACGATTACTGGTGCTACGAGTCCAAGTGGGTCGAAAAGTGACGATGCGATAGATAGAATTGTCCTTTTTGTGACACGATCTTTTATTGGCTGCTTTGGAAGAAACGAAAAAATGAAGTTCTCTTGAATTTGATCCCATTTGAGACCAAGAGTACTAGTGAGAGATGTATCGAGATTTAAGTCCTTATCGGTAGTTTCGCATCTGAAACGCTGGTTATTGGAATGCCATTTTGCCAGATCAAATCCACCTAATTTCAACAGTTCAGTTACCTCATCCTGTATCCTCGACAGTTCGGCAACGGAGTCAGCACCACAAAGCAAGTCGTCAACGTAAAACGATGACTTGATGATATTTGCACCAACGACGAAATTTGACTGATATTGATCAGCGAGATAATTGAGACTGCGTATAGCGAGATAAGGTGCGGATGCCATTCCGTAAGTTACTGTGTTGAGCTGGTGGTTTTGATATCTTGATTAGGCGAACTCCTCCATAAAATATATTGAAACTTGCGATGTTCCTTACTGACCATCACCTGCCTATACATTTTAACAATGTCTGCTGTAAGCGCAAAACGATGTAAACGAAAACGAAGTAAAAGAATTACGAGCTCGCTCTGAATAGTAGGTCCAACCAATTGTAGATCATTTATCGATTTCTGCGTAGAAGTTCGACCGGATGCATCGAAAACAACTCTCAATTTCGTTGATGTACTGTTTGGCTCTAACACGCAGTGATGCGGGATGTAATAGTGAGGTTCGTTAAGATTAGGGTAAGGGACTACTTCCATGTGGCCTAGACTTTGGTACTCATCCATAAATGCCCCGTATTGTGACTTGAGGTTAGATGAGCGTTCGAACCGACGTTCTAGGGAGTTAAATCTGCGCAAAGCTGTTGTGTATGATTCACCTAGTATGTACTCAGGATCGTCCTTGAATGGGATTTTGACTATAATCCGGCCGCTGCTGTTTCGAGTGACAGTGTCGTTATACAATTTTTCACAGGTATGCTGGTCTCGAGTCCACACGTCAACTCTGGTTGAAACTTCTTCAATTTGCCACAATTTTTCCAATTTTGAATCGATTGACTCCGCGCAAGCTAACAAACAATTAGTGCTGACCGTCCCAGAGTTCGCACGATACCGCCCAGAAACGACCCAACCCAGAAGAATTTTCTGTAAAATAGGAAGATTACTACCAAGTTTAATTTGCCCTACAGAAAGTAAGCTGAAAAAGCTTTCTGTTCCTAAAAGCAGATCGATTTTGTTTGTTTTATAAAATTGATCATCAGCAAGTACAACGTTCGATGGGATATTCCAAGAAGATGTGTCTGTCTCGGGTTCGGGTTGATAAACGATATGTGACGTAATGCAAAATGTTAGTTGTAGCTCAAAACCTGTCGCTTGCGACTTAATATTGGTGGAAGTTTTATAGAGGACTCACCAATACTTTGGATCTCGATATTGTGTTTACTGCGTGGCAGCATCAATTTTGCGAAAATTTATCGGTGATGAAATTTACCTGTGAGCAGGAATTCAGCAAAGCTCGGCTAAGACGATAATTTGCAGAAGCGTCACGAACCAAAACCATAGCGGTGGCGAGAATAATGTGATCCGACGATGTATTATTCATATGTGTGTGAACGGCGGATGGCGAATTAGCAGTTGACGATTGTGAAGTGGTGACACGATGCAGCAAGCTACGGTGCTGACGAGAGCAAACTTTGCATTTATGCGTTAAAGCGCAGTTCGACAATTGATGTCCCTTTGATAGACAATTAATGCAAAGGCCCATTTTCTTTGGATGTTCGAAGCGTTGTGATACATTAAGAGCCTTGAAACGATCGCAGCTTTGTATTTTGTGATTGTTGCTGGAGCATACCGAACAAGTCATATTTGATACCGCGAATGAATACCCCCTGCTTGGATTCTTGGATTTTGATGGTTTGCTGGGATTTTGACGAATGGGTCCAACGACGTGGGCGTTATCAACAGAATCGAGATATTGACAACGTCTGTCTAAAATTTTGGTGCAATCTGCCCAGCTGGGTAGTGTCTGAAAATGGAAAGATTCCTTCTATTTGCGATTGGTTTCCTCATCTGCTTTCTGTAAAACTAAATAAATGAGCATGGCTTGTGAGATTTGGCTTTCAGTTCCTAGAGACAACAATGAACCATAAATTGCAGATGCCTTGTCAATCAGGCTTCTCAACTGACCACCATTTGGTTTAGAAATAGCTGAAAGCTCAAAAAGCGACGATATATTTTCTAAGAAGATAAGGGTTGGATTATCATAGCGAGATTTAAGTCTTTCCAAGGTCTTTGTATAATTTTCATTAGAAACTGGAAACGCATCAATTGTATCTAATGCGGGACCTTGGAGACAATTGCGTAAGTGATTGAATTTTTCTATGTTGGACAGGCTATATTCTTTATCGATAATTTGTTTAAACGAGGTAATAAAATTTTGATACTCAGAATACTTCCCATTGAATGAAGGAAGTCTGAGTTTGGGTAGTTTCGAACCTGTTTGCATAACGCAAGTAGATCAGACCATGTTGAGATCGAATTGACAATTTTGTTGTTATGTACAACTCTTCCAAGTGAGCACGACCTCCATCCTCAGAATCTAGCTTTTCAATCTCCGTTTGCGTGGACAACACATTTTTGAAATATGATTCCAAAATACCCAGTCGACATTTGTATTCTGCATTAGATAATGGCTTACCTCCTGGTCGTAGACTGGCTTCAACAGTATTTTTAATGCGGGAGATATTTTTCTTTATGTTGGCTCGTTGCTGTTTGAGCTCGTAGAGAGACATTTTTAATAATTTATTGAAATTGACGAAAGCGAGATTATTATAAGTTGAGGGATTCAATAATATATTATATGACAAGACTTACTTTATGCGAGAATGGAGCAATGATAAGTGGCGGGAAATACCGTTCGAATGTTCGTTCGGTAGCGGCAAATAGTTAGGCAGCAACAATCCAATGTATCCCAATATGAATGTATGTATATTAAAGACGATAGCGGCAGCGATGAAATGCTTAATAAAATAGTAAAGGTGCGTAGCAGCGAAATAATTGCGGGCAGCAATGCGAGCGTAACAGAGTTGCAAGGGGTAGCAACGAAAGGTGTTGACCGTGGCAGCGAAATGAATTTGAGTGTCCGAAAAGGGGTCTGATGAGAAGCTGGGCACTTCGAAACATGTCATCCCATACCATCGCTGTGCATAACGTTGTAATTTTTTCTCTAATATCAATTATCAAACAAACATAAAAACTTGAGCTTTGCTCCAACAGCAATCACCATAACTATAATTGTTACAGGTACAGTGCGGGTGCATAACAAATAACACGGAAGTGTTGATATGCAAAAAAGCCGTTCTGTATCTAAAACTGTTCTATGAACGCGCCTAAAAATATTCCACTTTCCTTGAGTTGACATATAAAATATATGTACCAAAGAATGTATAAAAGGAATAAGCAAATGGCACATTAGAGGAAAAATGCATCGTGACGCTACAGGGCATCATAGCTTAGTTGTTAGAGTACTCTAACAGCGGCTTTGGTGCAGACACTTGGGTTCGTATCTCAGTGTCCGAGAAGGGGTCTGATGAGAAGCTGGGCACTTCGAAACATGTCATCCCATACCATCGCTGTGCATAACGTTGTAATTTTTCCTCTAATATCAATTAACAAACAAACATAAAAATTTGAGCTTTGCTCCAACAACAATCACGAATTTGAAATAAAGAGCGCTCAGCGCGTAGGCAGCGGCAGTAGCGTCAGCAGCGAAATTGCGAAATCACGGCAACAATACGATACCAAAAAGTGCAGGATAGCAAGTACAACAAAATTATGCGGGTTCAACGAAAATTGTACCGCTATTTGGACTTATGTAGGTCGATGACGTGAAATCCAAATCCCTTGTAATTAATTGGAACTTCTATGATGTAGAGGATCTATCCAATGGTGCGATCCTCTTGCACGATGTTGATGCGGTAGCCCGAATGTAATCACCAAGAGCGAATTACGAAAAATATATGATTTTTTCCTTTAGGAAAAGACGGTAATTTTATTTGAAACAAATATAATTTATTTTACGCGAGCAACAAATTTAATTTAATTACACTGTCACTGCTCGGGCGCCAAAAAATGTAGAGTCAGAATATTTTTTCTGACCGCGATTTATATAAAATAAAAACGGGCTGTGCAACTAAAGGCGAATAAATGTCGCGCAAATAAAACACCGCGTCTTGGCGGTCAACAGTAGACTAACTATTTAATAATTTCGATAATTCCAAAGAGGTATAGCTTACTCAAACAGGGCATACAAATATACACGTTTGTGTGCTTGTTTATACATAGCCATGCATCAGCGAAAGAAGATGCAAAAAAAGGCTGGCAAAATTCTCGCTATTGTTTTGGCGCATGTAGATATGTAAGCATACAAGCGTGTGTGTATACGTATAATGTTGAGTGGGAGCATTCAAGTTAGTTAGAAATAAATGAATTTGAACAGGTTATTGAACCACGACAGCTGTAAGTTAGGCAGGGTGTCCCAACCAATGCCCCAACACATATGGATATGTATGTATACTCCTAATGTTGAAAATATTTTCTGAAGCAGGCATAAGCGTCTCGGGAGAGACGGGTGGTTCCATGGTTCGAGCCCAGGTTCCGGACATTATTTTTTTTTTTTTTTATAAAATTGAATTTCTTACCTTGACTTGAGTTTGTTAAGTTTTTCAAGCAATCTTTTCTTAAATCCAATTTTTTGCAAAAAAAAACCGCAAGAAAATTACTAAAAATCATTTCATTGTAATTTTCTCCGCATAAATTGACTTCAAAAAAGCCAGATGTAAAGGAAAAATTGAGAAAGCTGCCTGTGTATAAAAAAAAAAACAATATGGAAACCGGCGTCACGCTAATATTGAGAAATTTGTGGAACTTCCAAATGAGCGTTTCATTCATTTTCAAAAGCCATATGGATGTGTATGTATATCCGAATGGTGGAAATATTTTCTGAAGCGGACAAGCGTTCGAGCCCAGGCTCCAGACGATAAAATTTTTTTTTTTATTAAATTTAATTTCTTACCTTGACTTGAATTTGTTAAGTTTTTAAAGCAATATTCTCTTAAAACCTATTTTTTGCAAAGAAAACCACAAGAAAATTAATAAAAATTTACCATAACAAAATATATAAGATAAATATTTACATAGTTACATAGTTTTATAAATTTTTTTTTAAGAATTCACTTTTTTCTAATTGATATAGGAATTAAGGTAAACTTATACCCACAAACATAAGAAATAATAAGTTCAGGTCATATACATATGTATCACAAAATATTATTGAAATGCTATAAAAGTCAATATGGAATGTCTTTATATATGTCTAAATTGTGGTTAAGGAAAAAAATCAGAAAACCATATACTGAAGTTGTAATTTTCCCCCGCTAAATGGGTTTCAAAAAAAACCAGATCTAAAGGAAAATTGCTAAATTGACAGCACTGTCTGTATATCCAAAACAAAAAAAAAACAAAATGGAAACCGGCATCATGCTCATATTGAGAAATTTAAGGAACTTCAAAATAAACGCTAATCAAAATATGTATATATGGACACACTCCAACGGTGAAATTTGAGTTAAAGTAGTGGTGTCGTGCGTCCAACTCGTATTTCATTTGCTCTCCAAAAGGTAGAATTATTTTCATTCTGTTACCCATTAAGCAAATTGAGTTAAGGTATACACCGGCGTCGGCGCGTCTGTCCAATTTAATTTTGAGCGAGAGTTGCCCTCCCCTATACTGAACCTTACCAAAATCTTAAAAAAAAATACCAATTTGTTTTCAACATATCTCTCTCGTTTTATTGCAAGCAATAGTTCAAAAATTTTAGGGAAAACACAATAACAGCCTAATTTTTTTAATAGAACTCTGTCATAAAAATGAGATTCAAAAGCATCCAAAGTCCTTGCTGTTCACATAATTCAAAATTTAAGTTTTTTTTTAAAGTGCAATCATTTTTGAAAATGAGATTCAAAGATATTCATGGCCACTATTTTCAGTCGGTTATTTAGATGCATCATAAAATATTTGTTTTCAACATATCTCGCACGTTTTATTGCAAACAATAATTCAAAATTAAAATTTTTACTCCATTATAAAAATGAGGTTCGAAAACACCCATAGTGTCCCCTGTTCATATAATTCAAAATTTTTTATTTTTTTATGCGCAATCAAACTTCAATTTTTTTTTTTTGTAAAATTCCATAATTAAAATAAGATTAAAAGGTATTCATGGCCTCTATTTTCGGTCGAGTATTTAGCTGAATCCTAAAATACTGAAATCCCTAAGTGTTTTAAAAAAAAAAAGAAAATTTTTACTGTTCATAAAACTACAATATTAAAACGGGATATCAAACCAGCCATGGCCGCCTTATAATTCAAAATTTCAGATCAAAAAGAAAGCAGAGTCAAAATATCAAGGTGCGTCGTTGAGTCGGAATTGTTAAATTGATTTTGTAATTTTCTTCCGGTAAATGGATTGAAAAAAGCACTGCCTGTGGACTAATAACCAAAAAATTACAATATGGCAACCATGTCTAAACGGTGGACATATTTTCACTCACTGAGCACATTATAAGTCTAACTATGTTGTTGGTATATGTCCATCAAATTCCAGATTTTTTTATTGCAATATTCACCGAATCTGAAAGTATGGACTGATGGTGGACTTTCAAACATTCCTAAGGACTGTTTTTGCCTTCTCCTATTAATGATTACCGGTCTTTAATGGACTGATTTTTTCCGGTTGTCAAATTACCTGCCGTTTAGTGTGAACCGACTTTTATGAAAGCGGCCCTAAATTACTCAACTATATTTCAAGAACAAAACTTTCTCAAATATTTCGGCCTCTAGGCAGTGCTGAAAAAAAATATGAGCAGAGGATTTAATAACTTAAACTAATTTAAGGTGGTCGAATTTCGATCACGGGATATACTAGTTATTATTATTACTGCTCTTTTTATAATAGTTGCTGTTAGTATAATATTGGTTACTGAGATCATTGGATTTATTATGCTACCGATTTTCGTCATTTTTCTTAACGCTTTTATTTTAATTGTGTTTTACTTCTGTTGTATTTATTGAAAACAATATATGGGGTTTTCTTGCTATCTGTACTTATATACTTTCCTACTTTTGTGATACTGCTCCTGTTGCTGATAGAGATTTCCCCACTGATGAGCTCTAATAGGTGAACTCGATTTTTGTTTAAAACCTTACAATTACTTGTCATTATTTTATCGATAACACTTTTGTCACTTGTCTTACTACTATTGCTGTAAGTTAAGGCTCCACCTGTATGGTAGTGGTAGCTATTTTTTATATTGCTCTTGCCATTGTATTTGTTTTTGCCACTTATGGGACTGTTGCTTATTTTTATATCCAAATCATGACGATAGAATGCTGAAACGGGAGTCATGTACCTTTGCTGTGACTGCAATGGATCTTTTACAAGATGCTGAAACGAGGTAAAATAAAATTGCAAATCAATATTTCTACTAAGATTATGCATATCGCTATATTTAATATATATTATATATTTAAAATATCATCTTATGCAGTATTGATTTCTCCCTATTTTTAGTATAAGGTTTATTAAAAACCGCAAATAATACAAGAATAAATCGTTGATTTTATCACTGAGATTGGAAAAGAGCGAATAGCTTTTGCTACTGCAACCCATCTATAAAGGCGATTGGCGATTTTGTTTTCAAGCATGACATTTTTTTCTGAGTTAATAAAAATTACCTCAGGTAGCTTGTAGAAAATAACGAATTGTTTTACTATTCTTAGCAATTTGCTGTGAATATATACGAGGTGTGTTCAAAAAGTATCGCGAATTTTGAATTTTCGCTGGTTACGTATATTCGAATTTCGAATTTTTTGTGGCGTTATGTTGGTACTCATGTCTCTCACTTATGCCGACAAGCTCGGCCATTTTGAATGTTCAGTTAATTGTTGACAGCTGCTTTGCTTGCACGTGTTTTGGATCGTCTTCGATTTTTACCTATTTTTTTACCAAAATTGCTCAATTGTGACCAAAAACAGCATCGCATGAACATTGCTAATGAGATGTTAAACTCTGTCCGCGACGACCCAAATTTGCTCCAGAGGGTCATAACTGGTGACGAATCGTGGGTTTATGGTTATGACGTGGAAACCAAAGCTCAATCATCTCAATGGAAGCTGCCGCACGAACCAAGACCGAAAAAAGCGCGCCAAGTTCGGTCGAATGTGAAAGTTTTGCTGACAGTTTTCTTCGATTGCAGGGGCGTGGTGCATCATGAGTTCTTGCCACAGGGAAGAACGGTCAATAAGGAATATTACCTGCAAGTTATGCGGAATTTGCGCTAAGCAATCCGCCAGAAATGCCCGGATTTGTGGAGGAACAAAAATTGGCTTTGGCACCACGATAACGCCTCTGCTAACGCATCGTTGCTTGTGCGCGACTTTTTGGCCAAAAACAACACACTAATGATGCCGCAGCCACCGTATTCCCCAGATCTAGCCCCCTGTGACTTTTTCTTGTTCCCTAAACTGAAGAGGCCCATGAAAGGACGACGTTACGCTTCTCTTGACGAGATAAAGACGACATCGAAGGAGGAGCTGAACAAGATACAAAAAAATGATTTTTTGAAGTGCTTCGAAGATTGGAAAAACCGTTGGCACAAGTGTATAATATCTCATGGGGATTACTTTGAAGGGGACAAAATAGATATTTATGAATAAATAAATAATTTTTGAAAAAACACAAAATTCGCGATACTTTTTGAACATACCTCGTACATGTGTGAGTGTTTTTGCCTTCAGGCAATAATGGTGTAATGGAAATACGTGAATAGGTGAATACGGAGCTGTTCAAAGTAGTATTCTACCACCTTAGTACGAAAGGGTGAAACGTTCCTAAAATGGCTGGTAGGGTAACTATAATCGCCTCCGTCCCGTTGAAACCCTGCCGGGTCTCCAAGTACGTTCGATAATACGTCGCCATTAGCGTGGCCGTACAGGTTCAAAAGGACTTGTGTCAACCCTAGCGTGGCCTCTCCGCTTGCAAAGATAACCACGTGGACCTTTGTTTGGCTACTGTACAACGGGCGGAGATAGCGACTTGGATCGGGGACTCAATAGAAAAAAATGGAAAACTAATAACCACAAACACATAAACCACAGGAAGACGACGTATGTCAAAGCGAAAGCGCTGCATTCAGAAGAACACCGGGGTCACAGTTCTTACAAACAAAAACAGAAACAAAGCTATAATAAAAAAGATGAAGCAAGCATTAAGTATGCAAAATAGTATAAATCTGGAGGTTGGAACTTTACTCTCAGAGATGTAGGTGGAAGCTAACGTCATAACTGGATTAGAGCCGAGCTCGATTTTGAAAAAATCAATGCACTATAGAAATGCACTTTCAAAACAGCGGAAGAAGCGGCCACACCGCCCCTAGCCCGGTCCAAATGACGTGCAAGTATCCCCGCGGAAGCTCAAAACCCGAGAAACGAAAACGAAAAATGGGATTCTACAGAAAACTACCGAAGAACCTGCAAAAGCTGCCCCAAACCAAAATAGCATAACAATGGCAAAGAAGGAGAAGCGATCTAGCAGGACAAAGCAGCAGACCGAGGCAAAGCTAAACAAGCCCACAGAAGGAAGCAGCTATTCCGATGTCCTGAAACCCCTCCGAGACAACATAAAGATGGGTGACGACGAGGTTAAAGTTAACTCTGTTCGAAAAACAAGAACCGGAGCAATATTGGTCGAGCTGGCAAGACAACAAGACATAAAGCCCGCGTTCTCTGAAGCGCTCAAGGTCACACTGGACAAATCTAACATCATCTTTCTTCTTTAAATGGTCATCTAACCGCCAGGGCGATTTTGACCGTCCAACATAGCTCGCCAGTCGTTTCTTCGTTGCGCCAACTGGCGCCAATTGGAAACACCGCGGGATAGCAAATCGGTCTCCACTTGCTCCTTCCATCGGAGTGGTGGTCTCCCTCTTCCTCTGCTTCCACCGGCGGGTGCCGATAGGAATAGCTGTTATGATACAATTCTATATTATAAAATCAATTTTTCGCTTCCCTTTTTTTGAGTATCTTTCTATAATGTTTTCAATGTCGATTTTAAACTCATAATGTACATGTAAAAGTGCTAAACCAGTGAGCTTCTCTTCAGTCATAGTTGTTCGTAACCATGTTTTTAATCACCGAAGGGTAGAAAAACTTCTTTATGGAGAAGCATTACTGACTGGTAGTGTAGCCACAATGTGCACTAGCATCCTTATCAGTGGAAAATCTTTTCCGTCGTAGTGATCTAGAACTTCTACTGCCGATTTTGTATAGATTTTTGGTCGGACTTTTTTGAGAGAATATACATATTATACATTTACATTTTATGCTAGGCAAAAGAAGATAAGAAATATTTCATTCGATCTCAATTTTACGGAAATCTAAAAAATATGCTTTCAAATTTTCTTCCAAAATAATCAGGTCTTATATTTATTCGGCTACTGGTCGAAAAACAAAGGTTTCATTGAGATAAAAGGCATTGGTGATCAAATTGCATCAAAATCTACATCACGTCGCAATTCCACATACACAATTTTCGAAGTGCTGGTCTTTAAATATGCACCTTTACCGTCCGTAGATATTGAAAGAACATTTTCGATGTATAAAATTATTTACCGTGATAATAGACACGGATGTCTGTTCGAAAATTTAGAAAAAACGTTTGTTGTATACTGCAACAAAAATATGAATTAAATTTTTTATAAATTAATAGAATTTTTTTTGCTTTGAAACTTGTACCTAAAAATTGACATATTTCCTTTTTTCTTTTAGTTTTAAGAATATGAACTGAAATAAAATAGAAACATTTTTTAAAGCTAATTTAAAGTGCCAATTCATTTTCAATTTTTAGGCGCAAAAATGGCATTTTTTAAAGCAAATTTGTGGTTGCCCTAGTTTTGACGATGTGAGGAGGAAAAATTATAAATAATTGAATCCCGTATGTGATGTAATGCAATATGTATTTTGTTCTTATTTTAATACCCCTTAAACTAATAAACCTTAAAGATTGTCGAGTAATCATGGAATAATAGTAAAAAATTAAAAATTCTCAATGAAAATGGCGATTGGCACTTTTTGACTGTATGGTGGCAAGCAAGAGACAATCCCATATATACACTGCTTGACAAGCAGATTTTGTAAATTGCCAACGGGTCTAACAATATCATACCTTTCTCTCTCCCAGAAGTCTGCAGCTAACTTCAATTGATGTTTTAGTTATAAGAATAAAACGGAAGGTCGACACCGAGTTGTAGTTTACGGCAAAGTTTTAAGCACCAAACCCTATACTTACGGTCCCAGTGTCTTAGTACAAATAATCTTAAACATAAGCACTGCGACCATTAATACACTGCTGTGCATATAGAACTAATCCCGGCCAACAAGCAGTAAATAAAAATCTGGATAAACATTGAGTGGCGCGTACCAAACAAGTCGCTAAAAAGTGGGTAATTTTGTTCGGCGAGGTTCAGTTTTTAACCGTGTTGGAAATGTTTTTCCTTGTACGTGTGAGTGCATACTTTTAGGCACTTGTTGTTTTCTATACAAATTTCAAAAATATGCGTTGGGGTTAGTAAAATATCGTGAATTTGTGTAATCAGAGTTTCAACACGGTTAGCCATGGTTGGCAGGGGTATCGATCATTAAGACAATATCTTACTCATTAGTTATATTTATATAAATCAGTATAACTAAAGTTATGTTTGCGTTTTGTTACGGGTGTTGATTATATTTGAGGTTTGCTAAGCTGGCGTCATTTCGGTCTCGTATTGTTGATGTTATTAATTTTGTTATAATTCTTATTGTTTTTATTTTGGTTTACATCATAATAATATTTATTATTATCCTTATCTATATATTAATAGGCTACAATTTTTATCATACAATCAATTGCCATAGTATATCTATATTTAAACATGCATCATTTCAATAAAAATGTATTTTGATATATTCGTATGGGTCAGGAGCAGTGCATAGGCATATTATGTGTGCCAGATAATGCTTCATTTATTTGGAATAATTCATTAAAGTTTTCTGCATAAAGCCAAAGCTGCCAACTACAGTATCTGACTACGTTATTGTACAATGTACTCGTATATACAGTAGTAGCGCAGGTGGTAAGCGTTGAAGTATGTATATGAAAACTTCTTATCATGATTTTTTTTTAATTTATTATATTTTTAACCCAATATTTTTTTGTGTGTGACTTCTATATTGGAGTTAAAAAATCTAATTTTTACAAAAAAAAACCGAAAATTTTTCCAGCTTATCAAAGCAAAATACTTAAAAAAATACCTACATAGCTTTGTGAACTTTTTAAGCAATCAAATTTTTTCTCAATATTATTTGACTTGAGGTAAACATTAGTGTGACCGTTATTTTGTTTTTTCGTATTTTCACGTATCAACCCCCTTAGATTTATTCCAAATTAGAAAAAAATTATATATAAAAAATTTAATAGCAGCGATTTCGCTGATTTCGCTCTCCGAACTGCAGGAAGAAAGTTCAGCTGTTTCATCTGAATAAAGACAGTACAAATAAATATATGTTATACTATATTAAAAATAATCTACAATTTCTTCTTACTAGAAGCAGCTAATGCACGATCACTCTGTTCTTTCCGGTTTAAATGATTTTGTTGATGTTCTTCCATTCTTTCTTCTCTTACTGCTGTTTTGTGAACGATGCCATACATAAACCCCTGTCTACCTTTCTTTCTTTGATTCTCCAAAAATAGTTTGTCTTCTGAATTTTTATTAAGGTCCAGGTCATTTGCACTTGCTGTATCAAGTAAGTCATCTAACTTCGACGTCCATGACTCTTCTCTTTCTCTTTGCTTTTCCGATTTAATATTAGAATTTTTATTCACTTTCCTCCATGCATTATATAAATCTTCAAGTTTTGTTATGCAGTGTTGCTTGGTTCTAGTGGGGATTCGAGCTTTATCCCAAAAAGTACTCACTTCTTCGACCACTAATTTAGCACTCTCACGTAAATTTAATTTTACTGCTCGTAAATTAAAAAACAATACCTTCATAACTTCTTTGTTAGAAGGTAGTTTACACCCACTTAAGGAAGGAGAAAAATAGCCTAACAAATGAATTTTTTCACGCAAAACTCTTGATGATATGTCTAATTCCTTTCAATGCACAAAAATAAATGAAAACTAGTCGTCGGTAAGTAACAACTAGTTATGAAACTAGTAAATACAAGTATCGATACTTTTGTTCCGATACCTAGTAAATTTGTAGTCGATTCTTTTGTACCGAGTACTGGGTAGGTATCGATTACTTGTTTTCTACTTATTTTCAAGTACTGGTAACAACATAAATAATATTGTGACGAATTCGATGATTCCTTGATTATCAATCCTGGGTTCGATCACTATAAAGTTAAATAAACACACGCACAGATATTGTAAGTAATAGCTAGTTTTATTTACTAGTAATAAACGCAATACAAATTTAAGAGTTTGGTAACTTCGCAGTAGTTCACTATTCAACGCTTGAAAATAAACTGATTAACCTGCCTTGCTTGGTCACTGCCTTATATAGTCCAACAGGGTGCTTGCCTACGCACCGAGAACTTTCTTGGTTATTCGCTCTTCGTGTTCTCGAAGGATCGGTGTTATTTATAGGCATCTCCTCTTTGCATCGTATTCGCAAACACTCGCGCGATCTCTCTTCCTCTTGCTTGGTACATGCTTGCATGCATAAGCGTAGCCATTTTATCTCTGTTGTGTTTAACTAGTGGTGGAAGTGTTATTGAGATAGGGATGGTACATGCTTGAGAAGAATCGTCACAATATTCTGCTCTGCTACTCAGTAAGAACTAACGGTAAACTGTTGCACTAATTATGTGTTGCAAATAGATATATGAAAATTGTTCGTATGCAAAGAATGCGAAGATATGTGAAAATTTCGCTGTTATTTTTTAAATTGGTTTTTTCTGGATTAAATATTAATGTTAAAGAAAACTAATACAGCGCAACATTGTTCATCAGATATGTCCCTAGAATATTTGTGAATAAAGTTTTTCTATAAAATAAATATTACTGAAGTTAAGAACAATTTAAACGAACCATAGTGAGAAAAATAGCATTTCTAGCAAACTTTGTGGGCTCAAGGCACGCCCAATCATTACGCAAACGACCTAAAATTTTTTATAGATAATCTTTTTCTAATTTGGAATAAATCTAAGGGGTTTGCTAAGTGAAAATACGAAAAAAAAAATGTCCATATAACTTGCGGTCACACTAGTAAACATATATGTAGCCTATATGTAATAATATTATAATAATTTTATATATCACTACCCAATTCCGTCGAAACGAGAAACTCAGTAGAGAAGTTTGATAATTTTCATTATTTCTATCGGGGTTTTCCGATGAGACAGAATCGCTTATAGACCGTATATTTAAAATACAAAAAACCGAAAACACAGTTTTTAGCTTCTTCAATTTATTATTTACGAACTGGCTAGAAATCGTGTTAATTTTCCTGAAGACATCAACTATTTTCTTCTTCAAATATTTTAATTTGTCAAAGGGCAGACATATAACCCGAACTCTTAGACTACATTTGAAGAGTTAAGATGATAACCTTCCTTAAAAATCAACATGACATGTGTTTTAAATGTGTCTAAGTTGTGGTTAATGAAAAAAGCCAGAGAACCATCATTTCATTGTAATTTTCTCCCCCTAAATTGACTTCAAAAAAAGCCAGATGTAAAGGAAAAATTGAGAAAACTGCCTGTTTATAAAAAAAAAAACAAGTATGGGAACCGACGTCACGCTAATACTGAGAAATTTGTGGAACTTCCAAATGAACGTTTCATTCATTTTCAAAAACCATATTGTAGAGTCAGAATATTTTTTCTGACCGCGATTTATATAAAATAAAAACTATAAAAAACGGGCTGTGCAACTAAAGGCAAATAAATGTCGCGCAAATAAAACGCCGCGTCTTGGTGGTCAACAGTAGACTAACTATTTAATAATTTCGATAATTCCAAAGAGGTATAGCTTATTCAAACAGGGCATACAAATATACACGTTTGTGTGCTTGTTTATACATAGCCATGCATCAGCGAAAGAAGATGCAAAAAAAGGCTGGCAAAATTCTCGCTATTGTTTTGGCGCATGTAGGTATGTAAGCATACAAGCGTGTGTGTATACGTATAATGTTGAGTGGGAGCATTCAAGTTAGTTAGAAATACATAAGTACATATATGTTTGTATGATTGTACATTCTCTTAAACTAGACATTGGAATGCAACAGTTAGGTAAGTTATTGAATCCAAGTAAATGATACAAATTTAAAGTAAATGAATTTGACCAGGTTATTGAACCACGACAGCTGTTAGTTAGGCAGGGTGTCCCAACCAATGACCCAACATCCCGGCCCCGTTGAAAGGACTTTTAAATCGGTAGTATTGCGATATTGTGCGACGGCATGTTTCCTTCGGGGTGCGTAGGTTTACCACTCTAACTCGCCCATCCCTTCCTGGTATTGTGTCTATAACACGACCTATCAGCCATCGTTGCGGTGGTACATTATCCTCATGGATGAGAACCATTTTGTCTTTAGCGATATTCTCATTATCAGTGTTCCATTTCGTTCGTGATTGAAGTTCGCTTATATATTCATGCGACCATCGTTTCCAAAATATTTGTTTTAACGCAGTTATTTGGTTCCATTTGTTCAAATGGTTAAGAGTATCCACTACCATTCGTTCAGGTAGAGACTTTAATGCGCTGCCAGTTAGGAAATGACCTGGAGTTAGTGCTTCGAAGTCGCTGGGATCGGACGAGACTGGTGATATGGGTCGCGAGTTGAGAACTGCTTCTATATCCACCAACACTGTAGTGAGCTCCTCGTAAATGAGCCTTGCATTCATTACGCTGCGATGCAGATGGCCCTTGGCTGATTTGACTGCAGCCTCCCAAATGCCGCCAAAATGAGGTGCCCTAGGTGGAATAAAATGAAAATTTATAAATTCATTAGAGCAATAACTGGTAATGGTCTCTTTATTTTCTGCTTTGAAAAGGAACGCTTTCAATTCAACAAGTTTGCTGCAAGCACCAACGAAGTTAGTTGCGTTGTCGCAAAAAATATCAGATGGAAGCCCTCTTCTTCCAATCATTCGCTTCTTCTTCTTTAAATGGTCATCTAACCGCCTGGGCGATTTTGACCGTCCAACATAGCTTGCCAGTCGTTTCTTCGTTGCGCCAATTGGCGCCAATTGGAAACACCGCGGGATCGCAAATCGGTCTCCACTTGGTCCTTCCATCGGAGTGGTGGTCTCCCTCTTCCTCTGCTTCCACCGGCGGGTGCCGATAAGAATACCTTCTGGGCTGGAGCATCTTCGCTCATTCGCACTACGTGGCCTAGCCAGCGAAGCCGCTGTGTTTTAATTCGCTGAACTATGTCGGCGTCTGCGTAAAGTTCATACAGCTCATCATTAAATCTTCTTCGGTACTCGCCGTCGCCAACGCGTAGAGGTCCACAAATCTTTCGAAGAACCTTTCTCTCGAATACTCCCAGAGCCGCCTCATCAGATGTATTTAGTGTCCACGATTCTGCACCATATAGCAGGACGGGTGCGATGAGTGACTTGTAGAGTGTTATTTTCGTTCGTCGAGAGAGGACTTTACTTTTCAATTGCCTACTCAGTCCGAAGTAGCATTTGTTTGCAAGAGTGATTCTTCGTCGGATTTCTAGGCTAACATTATTGTTGGTATTAATGCTGGTTCCCAGGTAAACGAAGTCCTTTACTATTTCGAAATTACTGCTGCCAACAGTGGCTTGGTTGCCAAGGCGCGAATGCGCTGACTCTTTGCATGATGACAGAAGGTACTTCGTTTTGCCCTCGTTCACCACCAATCCCATTTTCTCCGCTTCTTTTTCTAATTTGGAGTAAGCAGAAGTTACGGCGCGGTTGTTAAGGCCAATGATATCAATATCGTCAGCATATGCCAACAGTTGCACGCTTTTATAAAATATTGTTCCAGCGCGGTTAAGTTCTGCAGCTTGTATTATTTTCTCCAGCATTAAATTAAAGAAATCGCACGATAGGGGGTCACCCTGTCTGAAACCTCGGTTAGTTTCGAACGGCTCGGAGAGGTACTTCCCAATTCTGACCGAGCTGGCGGTGTTGCTCAAGGTCATTTTCCATAGCCGTATAAGTTTTGCGGGGAAACCAAATTCAGACATAGCGGCATATAGGCGGCTCCTTTTCGTAAGCGGCTTTAAAATCAACAAAGAGATGATGGGTGTCGATTCTTTTTTCACGGGTTTTTTCCAAGATTTGGCGTATTGTAAAAATCTGGTCGATGGTAGATTTACCAGGTCTGAAGCCACACTGATAGGGTTCAATCAGTCTGTTTACATCAGGCTTCAGTCTTTCGCACAATACGCTTGATAGGACCTGATATGCGATATTCAAAAGGCTGATTCCGCGATAGTTGGCGCAGTTTGCAGGATCGCCCTTCTTGTGGATTGGGCAGAGAACACTTAGATTCCGATCTTCAGGCATGCATTCATCCGACCAAATTCTGCATAGAAGCTGATGCATGCGCCTTACCAGCTCCTCGCCTCCGTGTTTGAATAGCTCAGCAGGCAAACTATCAGCGCCAGCTGCTTTATTGTTTTTCAATCGGGATATTGCTATTCGCACCTCATTATAGTCGGGTTGTGGAACGTCAATTCCATCATCTTCGATTGTGGGCTCGGGTTCGGCAACTTCTCTGGTTTCTTGCTCAGTTTCTCCATTTAAAAGGGCAGAGAAGTGATCCCTCCATATTCTGAGTGTTCTCTGAACATCGGTCACCAGGTCGCCGTTCTAATTCTTACAGGAGTTCACCTCGGGTTTGAAACCTTCTGTCATTCGCCGAATTTTTTGATAGAATTTTCGGGCATTATTCCCGTTGGCCAGCATCTCAAGCTCCTTTATTTCACACTTTTCTGCCTCTCTTTTTTTCGCCCGGAAAAGCCGCCTCGCTTCCCTCTTCAACTCGCGGTAGTGTTCACACACACTCCTCGTTGCATTCGATCTCAGCGTTGCCTTGTAGGCTTCGTCCTTTCTTTTCGTTGCAGCGCGGCACTCTTCATCATCATACCAGTTGCTTCTTCGCGTTCGCCGGAATCCAATTACTTCTTCGGCTGCGGTACGGAGTGCTCCTGAGATATGATCCCACTGCTCATCCATTCCACTAGGTTGAATTGTGCTCTCGGAGAGCAGGTGTGAGAGGCGATCTGCGAAATAATTGGCGGTCTGTTGCGATGCAGCTTTTCGACGTCCAGCTTTCCCTGGGTTTTTTGTTGCACCTGTTTTGTCGTACAGAGGCGGGTACGAATCTTGGCTGCTACTAGGTAGTGATCAGAGTCGATGTTAGGTCCTCGTATTGTGCGAACATCTAAAACGCTGGAAGCATGCCGTCCGTCTATCACAACGTGGTCGATCTGGTTGCGTGTTTTTCGATCGGGGGACAGCCATGTAGCCTGATGGATCTTCTTGTGCATAAACCTAGAGCTGGATATGACCATGTTTCGGGCACCGGCGAAGTCGATCAGCCTGAATCCATTTGGCAAAGTCTGATCGTGGAGACTGAACTTCCCGACAGTGGGGCCAAATACACCCTCCTTACCCACCCTGGCGTTAAAGTCGCCAAGCACGACTTTGATATCATGACGGGGGCAGCGCTCGTATGCTTCTTCCAGGCGCTCGTAGAATGCATCCTTTTCCACGTCGTCCTTCTCTTCCGTCGGTGCATGAGCGCAGATAAACGATATGGTGAAAAATCGTACTTTTATGCGGATTGCAGCGAGACGCTCGTTCACGGGTGTGAACGACAGTACTCGGTGATGGCGTCTCTCTCCCACCACAAATCCCACGGCGAATCTGCGCTTCTCTTCATGACTCCAGTAGATGTTGCAAGGTGTTTTGGTCGTGTTTCCTCGCCCCGTCCATCGCATCTCTTGTATGGCGGTGATGTCAGCTTTTGCTTTCCTCAGGACCTCAACCAGCCGGGCAGCGGCACCTTCCCCATTAAGGTACCGGACATTCCAGGTACATTCCCTTATCTCATAATCCTTATTTCCTTTGCGGGTGTTGTCTTCTAAAAAAGGGGTTCTCATATCCGAGGCTTTGTTGTTGAATTTCATTGGACCGTTGTTTTATGTGGTGGGTCCCAAACCCAACGCACAACCCGTTTCACGGGAGGTTGAATTCTATTACATGTTTGTATAGCGAGCCGCTTGATCCAAGACAGACGCCCGCTTGCAGCCGCACCACCTGGTGATCAGACGGTGCTGTTTGAACCCCCCCCAGCAAGCCCTTAAACCGATTATGTCGGAGTGGCCTTACCAGGTTGTCGCCTTCTCACGTTTAGCTCACCACCAAACGGGTGTTCGGTGGTTACCCAGAGGATACTTGGGCGCAAAGCCCGGAAGTAGTGAGCTGCTTGAACCGCATGCAAAAGAATCGCTCTGGCCATTCCCAGGTGAATGGCGATCAGAAACTTTCCCCACTTGCGTGGACTTCAGCACACGGCCCCACCCTCCAATCATTCGCTTAAGCGCAGCTAAAAATGCGTCTATAGATAGGTCTGAAACCACTTCGATGTGCACTGCCTTTGTTGCAAAGCACACGAAAATTGCGACATAGGCTTTATATGGTACCTTGCCCCTGATCCGTAGATACACATTGAAAGGTCCACAAAAATCTACGCCGCAACGAAAAAACGGGCGTGATGGTGTCAAACGTTCAACAGGAAGATTTCCCATCATATGTTGAAGTAATTTTGGTTTGTACCTAACGCAATGGATACATGACCGAACAATACGTCTAGCGAGTTCACGAGCGTTGACGATCCAAAATTGTAAGGGAATCAGAGCAACCAATGCTTTGGGTCCGGCATGATAGTTTTTGATGTGAAGATATCGAACGTATCGTGTGACGAATTCACACTTACTCGGCAACAAAATAGGATGTTTTTGGTTGTCTGGGAGATCAGCCAGTTCAAGCCTTCCGCCAACCTTTAGCAATTCAAATCCTTGAGTCGTGTCCAAGAACGGATTTAGATTTCTTAGTGTGCCACTTATCATTTTCTCCTTTTGCATTAGTCGGATGTCTTCAGAGAAGTGTTGCTGTTGAACGTTCCATACAATGCATAACAATGCGCGGTGTAGTTCATCGGGAGTCAGTGATTCATTGACAATTTCTGTTTGGGTTTTCTTCAATTTATCGCAAAAGCGAAGCATTCTGGCAACAATCCGAACTTCTCGAGTGTGAGAACTTTGCCTGTCGAGAATTTCAAGTAGGTAGTTACTGGATATAGTTACCTTAAATGCCGATTTTCGAACTTCAGCATTAACAAACTCCATATCGATTTCTTTGGTTGGTTCACAAGGCCATTTTCTTACGTCTTCATATAAAAATGCAGGCCCAGAGACCCAGATAGAATTTGCGAGTTCAGATGGTGTACTTCCTCTAGACACAATGTCCGCTGGGTTACTTTTCGTTGGTACATGTCTCCAATAAGCATCCATAGTCAAATCCTGTATTTCCGAAACTCTGTTACCAACAAAAGCCGAAAGTGTAGCCGAGTGCAATTTGAGCCAGTGAAGTACAATTTGCGAATCTGTCCAAAGAAATGCATCAAAATTGTAATCAGAAAATATTGGTTTAATTTTTGTATAAAGTCGAGCAAGTAATAGTGCACCACAAAGCTCAAGCTTCGGTAGTGACTGTCGTTTAGTTGGGGCCACTCTTGATTTTGCCGTGAGAAGGCGAACGCAAATATTGCCAGTTTTATCTACGATGCGAGTGTAAATTCCGCAGCCATAAGCGCGAATCGATGAATCGCAAAATCCGAGTATTTGAAAAGACTGAATATTAGGAGGCAAACAGTACCTGGGAACTTTATCTTAGGAAAGATCCGAAAGATTGTCGACGAATGTTTGCCAAGCAGATTGAATGGTTTGCGGACCGATTCATCCCACTCGAGTTTGAGCAACCACAACTCCTGAAGTAGGATTTTAGCGGTGACGATTACTGGTGCTACGAGTCCAAGTGGGTCGAAAAGTGACGATGCGATAGATAGAATTGTCCTTTTTGTGACACGATCTTTTATTGGCTGCTTTGGAAGAAACGAAAAAATGAAGTTATCTTGAATTTGATCCCATTTGAGACCAAGAGTACTAGTGAGAGATGTATCGAGATTTAAGTCCTTATCGGTAGTTTCGCATCTGAAACGCTGGTTATTGGAATGCCATTTTGCCAGATCAAATCCACCTAATTTCAACAGTTCAGTTACCTCATCCTGTATCCTCGACAGTTCGGCAACGGAGTCAGCACCACAAAGCAAGTCGTCAACGTAAAACGATGACTTGATGATATTTGCACCAACGACGAAATTTGACTGATATTGATCAGCGAGATAATTGAGACTGCGTATAGCGAGATAAGGTGCGGATGCCATTCCGTAAGTTACTGTGTTGAGCTGGTAGGTTTTGATATCTTGATTAGGCGAACTCCTCCATAAAATATATTGAAACTTGCGATGTTCCTTACTGACCATCACCTGCCTATACATTTTAACAATGTCTGCTGTAAGCGCAAAACGATGTAAACGAAAACGAAGTAAAAGAATTACGAGCTCGCTCTGAATAGTAGGTCCAACCAATTGTAGATCATTTATCGATTTCTGCGTAGAAGTTCGACCGGATGCATCGAAAACAACTCTCAATTTCGTTGATGTACTGTTTGGCTCTAACACGCAGTGATGCGGGATGTAATAGTGAGGTTCGTTAAGATTAGGGTAAGGGACTACTTCCATGTGGCCTAGACTTTGGTACTCATCCATAAATGCCCCGTATTGTGACTTGAGGTTAGATGAGCGTTCGAACCGACGTTCTAGGGAGTTAAATCTGCGCAAAGCTGTTGTGTATGATTCACCTAGTATGTACGCAGGATCGTCCTTGAATGGGATTTTGACTATAATCCGGCCGCTGCTGTTTCGAGTGACAGTGTCGTTATACAATTTTTCACAGGTATGCTGGTCTCGAGTCCACACGTCAACTCTGGTTGAAACTTCTTCAATTTGCCACAATTTTTCCAATTTTGAATCGATTGACTCCGCGCAAGCTAACAAACAATTAGTGCTGACCGTCCCAGAGTTCGCACGATACCGCCCAGAAACGACCCAACCCAGAAGAGTTTTCTGTAAAATAGGAAGATTACTACCAAGTTTAATTTGCCCTACAGAAAGTAAGCTGAAAAAGCTTTCTGTTCCTAAAAGCAGATCGATTTTGTTTGTTTTATAAAATTGATCATCAGCAAGTACAACGTTCGATGGGATATTCCAAGAAGATGTGTCTGTCTCGGGTTCGGGTTGATAAGCGATATGTGACGTAATGCAAAATGTTAGTTGTAGCTCAAAACCTGTCGCTTGCGACTTAATATTGGTGGAAGTTTTATAGAGGACTCACCAACACTTTGGATCTCGATATTGTGTTTACTGCGTGGCAGCATCAATTTTGCGAAAATTCATCGGTGATGAAATTTACCTGTGAGCAGGAATTCAGCAAAGCTCGGCCAAGACGATAATTTCCAGAAGCGTCACGAACCAAAACCATAGCGGTGGCGAGAATAATGTGATCCGACGATGTATTATTCATATGTGTGTGAAGCAGTTGACGATTGTGGAGTGGTGACACGATGCAGCAAGCTACGGTGCTGACGAGAGCAAACTTTGCATTTATGCGTTAAAGCGCAGTTCGACAATTGATGTCCCTTTGATAGACAATTAATGCAAAGGCCCATTTTCTTTGGATGTTCGAAGCGTTGTGATACATTAAGAGCCTTAAAACGATCGCAGCTTTGTATTTTGTGATTGTTGCTGGAGCATACCGAACAAGTCATATTTGATACCGCGAATGAATACCCCTTGCTTGGATTCTTGGATTTTGATGGTTTGCTGGGATTTTGACGAATGATTCCAACGACGTGGGCGTTATCAACAGAATCGAGATATTGACAACGTCTGTCTAAAATTTTGGTGCAATCTGCCCAGCTGGGTAGTGTCTGAAAATCCAAAGATGCCTTCCATTTGCGATTGGTTTCCTCATCTGCTTTCTGTAAAACTAAATAAATGAGCATGGCTTGTGAGATTTGGCTTTCAGTTCCTAGAGACAACAATGAACCATAAATTGCAGATGCCTTGTCAATCAGGCTTCTCAACTGACCACCATTTGGTTTAGAAATAGCTGAAAGCTCAAAAAACGACGATATATTTTCTAAGAAGATAAGGGTTGGATTATCATAGCGAGATTTAAGTCTTTCCAAGGTTTTTGTATAATTTTCATTAGAAACTGGAAACGCACCAATTGTATCTAATGCGGGACCTTGGAAACAATTGCGTAAGTGATTGAATTTTTCTATGTTGGACAGGCTATATTCTTTATCGATAATTTGTTCAAACGAGGTAATAAAATTTTGATACTCAGAATACTTCCCATTGAATGAAGGAAGTCTGAGTTTGGGTAGTTTCGAACCTGTTTGCATAACGCAAGTAGACTCAGACCATGTTTCATTGCGATCCTCGGGGAGTTGAGATTGAATTGACAATTTTGTTGTTATGTACAACTCTTCCAAGTGAGCACGACCTCCATCCTCAGAATCTAGCTTTTCAATCTCCGTTTGCGTGGACAACACATTTTTGAAATATGATTCCAAAATACCCAGTCGACATTTGTATTCTGCATTAGATAATGGCTTACCTCCTGGTCGTAGACTGGCTTCAACAGTATTTTTAATGCGGGAGATATTTTTCTTTATGTTGGCTCGTTGCTGTTTGAGCTCGTAGAGAGACATTTTTAATAATTTATTGAAATTGACGAAAGCGAGATTATTATAAGTTGAGGGATTCAATAATATATTATTTGACAAGACTTACTTTATGCGAGAATGGAGCAATGATAAGTGGCGGGAAATACCGTTCGAATGTTCGTTCGGTAGCGGCAAATAGTTAGGCAGCAACAATCCAATGTATCCCAATATGAATGTATGTACAGGGTGTTTTTTTTACAGGTTTGTTTTTCGAATTGTGGTCAAATCTGGCAACTCTAATGTCATTTATGTTCAGTTTGGTTTGCCATTTCATCATGAACAGGTTGACAAAAGAACAACGCTTGCAAATCGTGCAAATTTATTTCGAAAATAATGGTTCAGTTCGCGAAGTTTACCGTGAGCTCCGTCCATTTTATGGTCGACATAATCGTCCATCAGAGCACTTAATTCGGTTAACCATGGATCGTTTTCGCACTACGTTTACTCTATGTGATAATACGCATCCGCAGAGACGTCGAACAGTGCGCACCGAAGAAACAATTGCCGCTGTAGAGCAAAGTGTTGAAGAGGACCCGAATGAATCGATTCGCCACCGTGCACAGCAATTGGAGCTTTGTCCATCAACTTTATGGAAGATTTTGCGCAAAGATCTTGGCTTGCGACCTTACAAGATCCAGCTTGTGCAAGAATTAAAGCCGCGAGACCATGCAATGCGTCGTGATTTTGGTGTATGGGCCGAAAATGAGATTGATTTCGATGCTGATTTTCATCGCAAAATTTTGTTCAGTGATGAGGCTCATTTTTGGTTGAATGGCTACGTCAACAAGCAAAATTGCCGCATTTGGAGTGAAGAGAATCCACATGAAACCCTTGAAACGCCATTACATCCACAAAAACTGACTGTTTGGTGTGCTCTATGGGCTGGTGGAGTCATTGGGCCATACTTCTTCCGCAAAATGCTGGAGAGGCAGCTACCGTTAATGGAGACCGGTATAGAGCCATGATAACCGACTATTTTGTTCCCGAATTGGATGGCATGAATGTGGATGAGTTGTGGTTCCAACAAGACGGCGCTACATGCCACACAGCGCACGTCACAATCGATTTATTGAAGGAAACATTCGATGAGCGCATAATTTCGCGGAATGGACCTGTCAATTGGCCACCAAGGTCGTGTGATTTGACACCATTGGATTATTTTCTTTGGGGATATGTGAAGTCGCTCGTCTACACCAACAAACCAGAAACGTTAGGGGAATTGGAAGCCAACATTCGTGGTGTTATTGCCGACATACGGCCCCATATGCTCGAAAAAGTGGTTGAAAATTGGACCTGTAGAATTGGCTTTATTCGAGCCAGCCGCGGCGGCCACATGCCCGAAATCATATTTAAACATTAATGGCATAAAATTATCCTTCCAATAAAGCCAAATTGATGGACCTTAAAACGATTTTCTTGTGTTTTATTTCAATTCGAAGTTCTATACCCCTAAAAAAAACACCCTTTATATTAAAGACGATAGCGGCAGCGATGAAATGCTTAATAAAATAGTAAAGGTGCGTAGCAGCGAAATAATTGCGGGCAGCAATGCGAGCGTAACAGAGTTGCAAGGGGTAGCAACGAAAGGTGTTGACCGTGGCAGCGAAATGAATTTGAGTGTCCGAGAAGGGGTCTGATGAGAAGCTGGGCACTTCGAAACATGTCATCCCATACCATCGCTGTACATAACGTTGTAATTTTTCCTCTAATATCAATTAACAAACAAACATAAAAATTTGAGCTTTGCTCCAACAACAATCACGAATTTGAAATAAAGAGCGCTCAGCGCGTAGGCAGCGGCAGTAGCGTCAGCAGCGAAATTGCGAAATCACGGCAACAATACGATACCAAAAAGTGCAGGATAGCAAGTACAACAAAATTATGCGGGTTCAACGAAAATTGTACCGCTATTTGGACTTATGTAGGTCGATGACGTGAAATCCAAATCCCTTGTAATTAATTGGAACTTCTATGATGTAGAGGATCTATCCAATGGTGCGATCCTCTTGCACGATGTTGATGCGGTAGCCCGAATGTAATCACCAAGAGCGAAATACGAAAAATATATGATTTTTTCCTTTAGGAAAAGACGGTAATTTTATTTGAAACAAAAATAATTTATTTTACGCGAGCAACAAATTTAATTTAATTACACTGTCACTGCTCGGGCGCCAAAAAATGTAGAGTCAGAATATTTTTTCTGACCGCGATTTATATAAAATAAAAACGGGCTGTGCAACTAAAGGCGAATAAATGTCGCGCAAATAAAACACCGCGTCTTGGCGGTCAACAGTAGACTAACTATTTAATAATTTCGATAATTCCAAAGAGGTATAGCTTACTCAAACAGGGCATACAAATATACACGTTTGTGTGCTTGTTTATACATAGCCATGCATCAGCGAAAGAAGATGCAAAAAAAGGCTGGCAAAATTCTCGCTATTGTTTTGGCGCATGTAGATATGTAAGCATACAAGCGTGTGTGTATACGTATAATGTTGAGTGGGAGCATTCAAGTTAGTTAGAAATAAATGAATTTGAACAGGTTATTGAACCACGACAGCTGTAAGTTAGGCAGGGTGTCCCAACCAATGCCCCAACACATATGGATATGTATGTATACTCCTAATGTTGAAAATATTTTCTGAAGCAGGCATAAGCGTCTCGGGAGAGACGGGTGGTTCCATGGTTCGAGCCCAGGTTCCGGACATTATTTTTTTTTTTTTTTATAAAATTGAATTTCTTACCTTGACTTGAATTTGTTAAGTTTTTCAAGCAATCTTTTCTTAAATCCAATTTTTTGCAAAAAAAACCGCAAGAAAATTACTAAAAATCATTTCATTGTAATTTTCTCCGCATAAATTGACTTCAAAAAAGCCAGATGTAAAGGAAAAATTGAGAAAGCTGCCTGTGTATAAAAAAAAAAACAATATGGAAACCGGCGTCACGCTAATATTGAGAAATTTGTGGAACTTCCAAATGAGCGTTTCATTCATTTTCAAAAGCCATATGGATGTGTATGTATATCCGAATGGTGGAAATATTTTCTGAAGCGGACAAGCGTTCGAGCCCAGGCTCCAGACGATAAAATTTTTTTTTTTATTAAATTTAATTTCTTACCTTGACTTGAATTTGTTAAGTTTTTAAAGCAATATTCTCTTAAAACCTATTTTTTGCAAAGAAAACCACAAGAAAATTAATAAAAATTTACCATAACAAAATATATAAGATAAATATTTACATAGTTACATAGTTTTATAAATTTTTTTTTAAGAATTCACTTTTTTCTAATTGATATAGGAATTAAGGTAAACTTATACCCACAAACATAAGAAATAATAAGTTCAGGTCATATACATATGTATCACAAAATATTATTGAAATGCTATAAAAGTCAATATGGAATGTCTTTATATATGTCTAAATTGTGGTTAAGGAAAAAAATCAGAAAACCATATACTGAAGTTGTAATTTTCCCCCGCTAAATGGGTTTCAAAAAAAACCAGATCTAAAGGAAAATTGCTAAATTGACAGCACTGTCTGTATATCCAAAACAAAAAAAAAACAAAATGGAAACCGGCATCATGCTCATATTGAGAAATTTAAGGAACTTCAAAATAAACGCTAATCAAAATATGTATATATGGACACACTCCAACGGTGAAATTTGAGTTAAAGTAGTGGTGTCGTGCGTCCAACTCGTATTTCATTTGCTCTCCAAAAGGTAGAATTATTTTCATTCTGTTACCCATTAAGCAAATTGAGTTAAGGTATACACCGGCGTCGGCGCGTCTGTCCAATTTAATTTTGAGCGAGAGTTGCCCTCCCCTATACTGAACCTTACCAAAATCTTAAAAAAAAATACCAATTTGTTTTCAACATATCTCTCTCGTTTTATTGCAAGCAATAGTTCAAAAATTTTAGGGAAAACACAATAACAGCCTAATTTTTTTAATAGAACTCTGTCATAAAAATGAGATTCAAAAGCATCCAAAGTCCTTGCTGTTCACATAATTCAAAATTTAAGTTTTTTTTTAAAGTGCAATCATTTTTGAAAATGAGATTCAAAGATATTCATGGCCACTATTTTCAGTCGGTTATTTAGATGCATCATAAAATATTTGTTTTCAACATATCTCGCACGTTTTATTGCAAACAATAATTCAAAATTAAAATTTTTACTCCATTATAAAAATGAGGTTCGAAAACACCCATAGTGTCCCCTGTTCATATAATTCAAAATTTTTTTATTTTTTTATGCGCAATCAAACTTCAACTTTTTTTTTTTGTAAAATTCCATAATTAAAATAAGATTAAAAGGTATTCATGGCCTCTATTTTCGGTCGAGTATTTAGCTGAATCCTAAAATACTGAAATCCCTAAGTGTTTTAAAAAAAAAAAGAAAATTTTTACTGTTCATAAAACTACAATATTAAAACGGGATATCAAACCAGCCATGGCCGCCTTATAATTCAAAATTTCAGATCAAAAAGAAAGCAGAGTCAAAATATCAAGGTGCGTCGTTGAGTCGGAATTGTTAAATTGATTTTGTAATTTTCTTCCGGTAAATGGATTGAAAAAAGCACTGCCTGTGGACTAATAACCAAAAAATTACAATATGGCAACCATGTCTAAACGGTGGACATATTTTCACTCACTGAGCACATTATAAGTCTAACTATGTTGTTGGTATATGCCCATCAAATTCCAGTTTTTTTTATTGCAATATTCACCGAATCTGAAAGGATGGACTGATGGTGGACTTTCAAACATTCCTAAGGACTGTTTTTGCCTTCTCCTATTAATGATTACCGGTCTTTAAAGGACTGATTTTTTCCGGTTGGTTGTCAAATTACCCGCCGTTTAGTGTGAACCGACTTTTATGAAAGCGGCCCTAAATTACTCAACTATATTTCAAGAACAAAACTTTCTCAAATATTTCGGCCTCTAGGCAGTGCTGAAAAAAAATATGAGCAGAGGATTTAATAACTTAAACTAATTTAAGGTGGTCGAATTTCGATCACGGGATATACTAGTTATTATTATTACTGCTCTTTTTATAATAGTTGCTGTTAGTATAATATTGGTTACTGAGATCATTGGATTTATTATGCTACCGATTTTCGTCATTTTTCTTAACGCTTTTATTTTAATTGTGTTTTACTTCTGTTGTATTTATTGAAAACAATATATGGGGTTTTCTTGCTATCTGTACTTATATACTTTCCTACTTTTGTGATACTGCTCCTGTTGCTGATAGAGATTTCCCCACTGATGAGCTCTAATAGGTGAACTCGATTTTTGTTTAAAACCTTACAATTACTTGTCATTATTTTATCGATAACACTTTTGTCACTTGTCTTACTACTATTGCTGTAAGTTAAGGCTCCACCTGTATGGTAGTGGTAGCTATTTTTTATATTGCTGTTGCCATTGTATTTGTTTTTGCCACTTATGGGACTGTTGCTTATTTTTATATCCAAATCATGACGATAGAATGCTGAAACGGGAGTCATGTACCTTTGCTGTGACTGCAATGGATCTTTTACAAGATGCTGAAACGAGGTAAAATAAAATTGCAAATCAATATTTCTACTAAGATTATGCATATCGCTATATTTAATATATATTATATATTTAAAATATCATCTTATGCAGTATTGATTTCTCCCTATTTTTAGTATAAGGTTTATTAAAAACCGCAAATAATACAAGAATAAATCGTTGATTTTATCACTGAGATTGGAAAAGAGCGAATAGCTTTTGCTACTGCAACCCATCTATAAAGGCGATTGGCGATTTTGTTTTCAAGCATGACATTTTTTTCTGAGTTAATAAAAATTACCTCAGGTAGCTCGTAGAAAATAACGAATTCTTTTACTATTCTTAGCAATTTGCTGTGAATATATACATGTGTGAGTGTTTTTGCCTTCAGGCAATAATGGTGTAATGGAAATACGTGAATACGGAGCTGTTCAAAGTAGTATTCTACCACCTTAGTACGAAAGGGTGAAACGTTCCTGAAATGGCTGGTAGGGTAACTATAATCGCCTCCGTCCCGTTGAAACCCTGCCGGGTCTCCAAGTACGTTCGATAATACGTCGCCATTAGCGTGGCCGTACAGGTTCAAAAGGACTTGTGTCAACCCTAGCGTGGCCTCTCTGCTTGCAAAGATAACCACGTGGACCTTTGTTTGGCTACTATACAACGGGCGGAGATAGCGACTTGGATCGG
This sequence comes from Merzomyia westermanni, assembly GCA_949987695.1. Lineage (NCBI taxonomy): Eukaryota > Metazoa > Arthropoda > Insecta > Diptera > Tephritidae > Merzomyia > Merzomyia westermanni. The sequence continues at coordinate 129,974,643 of OX465292.1, read as the reverse complement.
GGACTCAATAGAAAAAAATGGAAAACTAATAACCACAAACACATAATTCAAAAGAACACCGGGGTCACAGTTCATACAAACAAAAACAGAAACACCGGTGTCGAGGGCAAACGTTGACGCCCCCATTGCTCTAAAAGCAGCGGAAAACGACGAAGATTGCCCACGGCAGGAATTAAATTGCAAAGCAAGGGTAGAGGGGGAAGCACTTTGGAGAAAATGCAAAGCTAGAATAAAAAAGATGAAGCAAGCATTAAGTATGCAAAATAGTATAAATCTGGAGGTTGGAACTTTACTCTCAGAGATGTAAGAAACGACCGACGTAGGTGGAAGCTAACGTCATAACTGGATTAGAGCCGAGCTCGATTTTGAAAAAATCAATGCACTATAGAAATGCACTTTCAAAACAGCGGAAGAAGCGGCCACACCGCCCCTAGCCCGGTCCAAATGACGTGCAAGTATCCCCGCGGAAGCTCAAAACCCGAGAAACGAAAACGAAAAATGGGATTCTACAGAAAACTGCCGAAGAACCTGCAAAAGCTGCCCCAAACCAAAATAGCATAACAATGGCAAAGAAGGAGAAGCGATCTAGCAGGACAAAGCAGCAGACCGAGGCAAAGCTAAACAAGCCCACAGAAGGAAGCAGCTATTCCGATGTCCTGAAACCCCTCCGAGACAACATAAAGATGGGTGACGACGAGGTTAAAGTTAACTCTGTTCGAAAAACAAGAACCGGAGCAATATTGGTCGAGCTGGCAAGAGAACAAGACATAAAGCCCGCGTTCTCTGAAGCACTCAAGGTCACACTGGACAAATCTAACATCATCTTTCTTCTTTAAATGGTCATCTAACCGCCAGGGCGATTTTGACCGTCCAACATAGCTCGCCAGTCGTTTCTTCGTTGCGCAACCTGGCGCCAATTGGAAGCACCGCGGGATCGTAAATCGGTCTCCACTTGGTCCTTCCATCGGAGTGGTGGTCTCCCTCTTCCAATGCTTCCACCGGCGGGTAACGATAAGAATACCTTCTGGGCTGGAGCATCTTCGCTCATTCGCACTACGTGTGTAGCATTACTCAGAATACGTTTCACTTTCAATGCAATTCTTTGCATATACAAATATTGACCCAAATAAATTATGTTGAACCCAACGGGAGTTCAACAACATATATCGTATCTGCTTACATTTGTCACCCAATTACTCAATTCGTCACATTGACCAAGGCACGTATCGATCAGCATGACTGATCGACAGTATCGGTTTGTCAATGTGAACTACCAACTTATTGCTGACTTTGCACACAATGTAAATACTTTTAGTTTGTAAGTATTAGTGTAATTATGTATACGTAGGTGAAGTAAGAAATTGTATAAAAGAGAAAGCTTTTTAATAAAGAAGGATTATTGACTTAACGCTAACCACCGGCGTACTTCAATATAAAAACAACATATTACATGGCGATCCTGCCAGCCTAGCCTATATTTCCATTGTAACCACGAATGGCAACGCCAAAGAACGTGCTATAACCACTGATTCAGTACCGACTGTAATATTACGGGAGAACGAATCATCGCATCAAGGACATAGTCATAAGCATGGGCATGTTCACTCACCGCATGAATCACTGAGCGCGGTTGATTGGATGATTATAATGGGCGATGCATTGCACAACTTCACCGATGGCATGGCAATAGGGGCAGCATTCGCGGAGAACATTACATGGCGATCCTTACAAGGAAAGGATTGTTATTAAAAATGATCAAAATCGTTTGAAGTGTCATTTGAAATTGAAGTTAATGAAATTTTGCAAGTTAGTGCCGAAGACAAGGGAACTGGCAGCATGATTGGCAGCAAGACGGCGATTAAGTATATAATTAAAAAAAAAAAACTTAGAATATTTTGAGCACGCCTCACGGCCGCTAAACTAGGAGCAATTCACTTTGCTTAGGATATAAAATATAAGAATAGGTAAATAATGTGCAGGAAGTTACGACCCAGAAAGAATTTAATAAGAAATAGCCGAAACCTTTAGGTTAATTAATATAACAACGAATACGGTTGATAGATTAAGATTAAAAGAAAAAATTAACATGTTAAGAAATAAAAAATAGAAAATAAGAAATATTGTTAATAAACAAATTGAGTAAATTGGAATGCCGAAATAGTTTTTCTTAATTTTGCTGAAAAATCCCCTTAAATGAAAAACAAAAAAAAAAAACAGGGCAACTTTAAATTATAATAAAATAAAGAAACTAGTTAATCCTCTTTAAAGATAGTTAAGAAAGAAAGCCCATTCCCCAAAATGGATAGCGCATTGCCCGACGACCTTGACTACGAGGCAATCAACGGTGCTGTTGATAACTTAGAGTGTGAAAGCACACTCGAGGCACGAACCGAGACTCGTAAGTCACGCTGTAGGAACCTAATCTTTAGATTCATCGGAATAGACAGAGTGGCTACAACTGAGGTTTACTATAATCAGGAAACTTTAGAGTCGGAAACTGTCGCCATGATTCGAGCGTGCGAACGCCTAGGCACGATGTAAATAAATTAAAATGAAACAAGAAACATAGTACACATTATTATTTCTCATCTCGTTTTCAATTCAACTCAATATCAGAAAGCACTAATTATTTGTAAAAGGACAAGAACATAACCAGAAGCCGATTTTCGCCTTATTGAAGAACATTTTTAAATTTGGTGGAAAAATTGAATGAAATTTCAAATGCAATATAGAAGAAGAAATGGCAACTTCTGTTGAGAAGTATTTTCATATTAATTTCAACAAATTTTTGTTGAAAAATAGAAAGAAAGTAAAAAACAGAGACTTCTTTCCGTTTTTTCCAAAAATGAAAAACAAAAAGGCACCATCAATATCACCAGAGTTCGATGGCACAGCCAGAAACTTATCCCGTTTTCTGGATGCCTTTAAGATATCCGACCAAATCAAAGACAGTCACGAGGTTACCGAGATATGCATCTTCGCTCATTCGCACTACATGTGTAACATTACTCAGAATACGTTTCACTTTCAATGCAATTCTTTGCATATACAAATATTGACCCAAATAAATTATGTTGAACCCAACGGGAGTTCAACAACATATATCGTATCTGCTTACATTTGTCACCCAATTACTCAATTCGTCACATTGACCAACGCACGTATCGATCAGCATGACTGATCGACAGTATCGGTTTGTCAATGTGAACTACCAACTTATTGCTGACTTTGCACACAAAGTAAATACTTTTAGTTTGTAAGTATTTGTGTAATTATGTATACGTAGGTGAAGTAAGAAATTGTATAAAAGAGAAAGCTTTTTAATAAAGAAGGATTATTGACTTAACGCTAACCATCAGCGTACATTCAATCAGAAACAAAGATATTACACGTGGCCTAGCCAGCTAAGACGCTGTGTTTTAATTCGCTGAACTTTGTCGGTGTCTGCGTAAAGCTCGTACAGCTCATCATTAAATCTTCTTCGGTAGTCGCCGTCGCCAACGCGTAGAGGTCCACAAATCTTTCGAAAAACCTTTCTCTCGAATACTTCCAGCGCCGCCTCATCAGATGTTGTTAGTGTCCACGCTTCTGCACTATATAGCAGGACGGGTGCCATTAGTGACTTATAGAGTGTTATTTTCGTTCGTCGAGAGAGGATTTTACTTTTCAATTGCCTACTCAGTCCGAAGTAGCATTTGTTTGCAAGAGTAATTCTTCGTCGGATTTCTCTCTCTCTCTATGGCGCGATATACAACAGGTATATCATCATAAACCTCCTAAGAGATTTTTGCGCCAAGCTTCTCTTCCAATTTGTGGTGTGCCGATTTGAATTTTCCCTACAAATTGGTGGGACCTACAGTTTTTTGCCGACTCCGAACGGCATCTACAAAGGAGACGAATTTTTGCTGAGAAGCCTGTCATGGCAGAAATACACTCGGAGAGTTTGCCAAACCACTGCCGAGGGGCGACCCCGTTTTTGAAAAACTTTTTTCAAATCACTTTTGATGTTACCTGTACCAGGGCTCGAACCATGGACCTTCGGTGTGGTAGGCCGGCAACACTACCTTCACACCACGGCGGACGCCCGATCGTCGGATTTCTAGGCTAACATTATTGTTGGTGTTAATGCTGGTTCCCAGGTAAACGAAGTCCTTTACTATTACGAAATTATTGCTGCCAACAGCTGCTTGGTTGCCAAGGCGCGAGTGCGCTGACTCTTTGCATGATGACAGAAGGTACTTCGTTTTGCCTTCGTTCACCACCAATCCCATTTTCTCCGCTTCTTTTTCTAATTTGGAGTAAGCAGAAGTTACGGCGCGGTTGTTAAGGCCAATGATATCAATATCGTCAGCATATGCCAACAGTTGCACGCTTTTATAACATATTGTTCCAGCGCGGTTAAGTTCTGCAGCTTGTATTATTTTCTCCAGCATTAAATTAAAGAAATCGCACGATAGGGGGTCACCCTGTCTGAAACCTCGTTTAGTTTCGAACGGCTCGGAGAGGTACTTCCCAATTTTGACCGAGCTGGCGGTGTTGCTCAAGGTCATTTTGCATAGCCGTATAAGTTTTGCGGGGAAACCAAATTCAGACATAGCGGCATATAGGCGGCTCCTTTTCGTAAGCGGCTTTAAAATCAACAAAGAGATGATGGGTGTCGATTCTTTTTTCACGGGTTTTTTCCAAGATTTGGCGTATTGTAAAAATCTGGTCGATGGTAGATTTACCAGGTCTGAAGCCACACTGATAGGGTTCAATCAGTCTGTTCACATCAGGCTTCAGTCTTTCGCACAATACGCTTGATAGGGCCTTATATGCGATATTCAAAAGGCTGAATCCGCGATAGTTGGCGCAGTTTGCAGGATCGCTCTTCTTGTGGATTGGGCAGAGAACACTTAGATTCCAATCTTCAGGCATGCATTCATCCAACCATATTCTGCATAGAAGCTGATGCATGCGCCTTACCAGCTCCTCGCCGCCGTGTTTGAATAGCTCAGCAGGCAAACCATCATCGCCAGGTGCCTTATTATTTTTCAATCGGTATATTGCTATTCGCACCTCATTATAGTCGGGTTGTGGAACGTCAATTCCATCATCTTCGATTGTGGGCTCGGGTTCGGCATTTTCTCTGGTTTCTTGCTCAGTTTTTCCATTTAAAAGGGCAGAGAAGTGATTCCTCCATATTCTGAGTGTTCTCTGAACATCGGCCACCAGGTCGCCGTTCTCATTCTTACAGGAGTTTGCCCCGGGTTTAAAACCTTCTGTCATTCGCCGAATTTTTTGGTAGAATTTTTCGGCATTATTCCCGCTGGCCAGCATCTCAAGCTACTTAATTTCACGCTTTTCTGCCTCTTTTTTTCGCCCGGAAAAGCGCCCTCGCTTCCCTCTTCAACTCGCGGTAGTGTCCATACACACTCTTCGTTGCACTCGATGTCAACGTTGCCTTGTAGGCTTCGTCCTTTCTTTTCGTTGCAACGGCACTCTTCATCAGCATACCAGTTGTTTCTTCGCGTTCGCCGGAATCCAATTACTTCTTCGGCTGTGGTACGGAGTGCTCCTGAGCTATGATCCAACTGCTCATGCATTCCACTAGTTTGAATTGCGCTCTCGGAGAGCAGGTGTGAGAGGCGATCTGCGAAATAATTGGCGGTCTGTTGTGATTGCAGCTTCTCGTGGTCCAGCTTTTCCTGCGTTTTTGGTTGCACCTGTTTTGTCGTACAGAGGCGAGTACGAATCTTGGCTGCTCCTAGGTAGTGATCAGAGTCGAGGTTAGGTCCTCGTATTGTGCGAACATCTAAAACGCTGGAAGCATGCCGTCCGTCTATCACAACGTGGTCGATCTGGTTGCGTGTTTTTCGATCGGGGACGGCCATGTAGCCTGATGGATCTTCTTGTGCACAAACCTAGTGCTGGATATGACCATCTTTCGGGCACCGGCGAAGTCGATCAGCCTGAATCCATTTAGCGAAGTCTAATCATGGAGACTGAACTTGTCGACAGTGGGGCCGAATACACCCCCCTTACCCACCCTGGCGTTAAAGTCGCCAAGCACGACTTTGATATCATGACGGGGGCAGCGTTCGTATGCTTCTTACAGGCGCTCGTAGAATGCATCCTTTTCCACTTCGTCCTTCTCTTCCGTCGGTGCATGAGCGTAGATAAACGATATGGTGAAAAATCGTACTTTAATGCGGATTGCAGCGAGACGCTCGTTCACGGATGTGAACGACAGTACTCGGTGACGGAGTCTCTCCCACCACAAATCCCACTCCGAATCTGCGCTTGTCTTAATGCCCACTCCAGTAGATGTTACAAGGTGGTTTGATCGTGTTTCCTCGCCCCGTCCATCGCATCTCTTGTATGGCGGTGATGTCAGCTTTTGCTTTCCTCAGGGCCTCAACCAGCCGGGCAGCGGCACCTTCCCAATTAAGGGACCGGACATTCCAGGTACATGCCCTTATCTCGTAATCCTTATTTTGGTTGCGGGTGTTGTCATCTAAAAAAGGGTTCTCATATCCGAGGCTTAGTTGTTGAATTTCATTGGAACGCTGTTTTATGTGGTGGGTCCCAAACCCAACGCACAACCCGTTTCACGGGAGGTTGAATTCTATTACACGTTTGTTTAACGAGCCGCTTGACCGAAGACAGACGCCCGCTTGCAGCCGCACCACATGGTGATCAGACGCTGCTGTTTGAATCCCCCAGCAAACCCTTAAACCGATTATGTCGAAGTGGCCTTACCAGGTTTTCGCCTTCTCACGTGTAGCTCACCACCAAACGGTGGTTCGGTGGTTACCCAGAGAACTTGGGCACAAAGCCCGGAAGTAGTGAGCTGCTCTCTCTGGCCATTCCCAGGTGAATGGCGATCAGAAACTTTCCCCACTTGCGTGGACTTCTGCACACAGCCCCATCCTCCTCTAACATCATATCTTACCTTAAACTAAAGTTCACGGTGGAGATATGCGACCTGGAATCACTCACTACAAAGGAGGAAGTTATCGGCGTTTTGAAGCCAAATTTCAGCATTGATTTGGAAGAGATGAAAGTCAGAGTCACAGCGCCAAGCACAAGAGAACAGGCCCGAGCGTATATGACTCTAACTAAAGAAAAAGCGGACATATTACTCAATAGCTCACGTATAAAAATAGGCTAGGTGTGTGGTAGAATGAGACGACACGAGACAACAAAGCGATGTTTCAAATGTTTTGGCCCAACATTTTGGCCCACATGCACCTTCAAAGCCTCGTCAGTGCTGCTTGTGTAGCGTCGCATAATTCAAGAACACCAATCATATACCGGGCTCGGCCAGATGCGCGGTGTACAACGGCTGCGGAAAAAAATTATTGCACTGGAAAGCAACATGCACAGAAGTAAAACCGCAGACCCTCCTAACGCATCTTACAAAGGAAAGGAACATAGATGGTGCAGTAATAAGTCGGCTGGCTAGAAGACTCCACCACAACTGCTGCACTTTGGCTACCGTCTGGAAGCAAAGACGTTACTACAAGAAAGGAACATGCCGCTTACACCCAGCGACATAATAGGAGAGTTTCAAAACAAGTTAAATGATATTGGGGCACAGCGCGGGAAATATGTGGATCGGTAATCATTTCACGCGGCTTTAACTCAAGAGCCATCGAGTGGAAATTGACCAGAATAAATCGCTGACCAAGGCGCAACTGCTTACGCTTAAGGTGCATGGAGCTAGATGAATCATATGAAAAAGAGAAAAAGCTTTTGAAAGCTGCCACCACTCAGAGCAAGAAGAAAAAATTAAAGGAAGACGGAAAAGGAATGCATGGGAATTGGGCTACAGTATAGTACTGAAGAAGATTATTGCCAGAATGCCTACACCTCATCTAGATGCAAACGTAATGAATAACATAGTCAAAGCACTTTTCCCTACTCGTGAAATCAGAGAAGTCGGTAAAGATCGGGTCAACATGACCGAAGAACCTGCAGTATTTACCACAGAAGAACTGCAAGCCGTAGCATGAAGCTTGAAGAAATACAAGGCCCCAGAGCCGGACGCCATTCCAGAAGAAGCCATCAAAGAAATAGCAAAAACGTGACCTGAAGCCCTTTTGGATATGTATAATACATGCCTTAGGAGCGGATTATTCCTGGAAATATGGGAGCAGTTACTACTAATAGGCAAGGACAAAGGATATCCAAACTCGCTATCTGCGTACCGGCCATTATGCATGCTGGATACAGGGGGGAAACTTTTTGAAAGGCTACTAAAGCCACATATTTCTGCCGCCATAGAACTAGCAGCAGGACTATAGCCCAGGAAACACGGTTCAGGCCTGGAAAGGGCACCCAGCAAGGCAATAGCAAATGTTGTTGTTGTAGCGATAGTTAGCCTGCCTAATTATCACCTCCCTTTACCTAACATTGTCATCGAGCTCTTCTAACGGGAGTCCCAGAAACCTCGCGGCTTCAACACGGTTGGACCATAGTGATATTGCTGTTAGAAGAGTAGGCTCAGTTAAGAAGATGAACAGATGGTTAGTGTTATGGGGGACACACCGCATGACGGGAAGACAATTGTCATGTCGGGGCTTAGTCTGCATAGGTAAGAGTTTAACCTGTTACAGTACCCAGGACGAAGTTTAGCCAGCATGACCATTGGCCCCCTTAAGGCAACCGCTGGGGCTTGGCCTGAATAACGGCGTTCACTGGACGAGATCCCACAAAGGAGTTTAACGCCTCTGTTTGGATGACGTTGAGAGGTAGTCGATGCACCTTTGGATCAAACGGCGAAAAATTATGGTGCCAGATCTTATAATTGTGCTTACGGAGATGACTCCTTATTCTCTGTTCGGGTGCTGTAGTTTGAAGCAATTGATCAGGAATTGCCTGGTCAACATTTCACTAGGCTCTTTAACGCCGAGCATTATTGCCTCGCTGTGAAGATGGTGGCAGTTCTGAGTGCGGTGTTTTAACAGGCCTGCAATCTCCTCCAGTGGGTGTTTGATAGCCCCGGCGACCATATAAAGCGTCGCGTAGCTCAGAACCGGCTGGCCAATTGCCTTGTACGTTGACAGTATCGTTTCATCATTTTTCCCCAAGTGCTGCCAGCTAGCGGGGGAGCACGGTAGTTGAATATTTTATCAAACGTGACCCCTAAGATTTTGGAATATGTCACAGTCGGACGCTTAATGCCATCGACTTGACGTCTAATTCCATTTTCACCGGCGCTGCCCTTGTCGTAAATAAGGGGGCCGAGGACTTAGCTTATGGATGTTATAGCCTTCACAGCTCCGAAGATCTGATCTTCCACCGAGCTTTCTGATTCGCAGTAATCTTGATATTTTGCAGCTTCGTGAGGTTCACTATTTCACTAACCTTGCCGGTTAGGCTGTTGCAGTTCAGCTGCAGACAGGACACGAATTCTTAAATTCTTGGTCCTGACCTATGGAGCGTCAGCTTCGATGAAATTTTTTACCTACAAATGCCCGATGATACCTTCATAGTCGGATACGCAGACGACATCGCCGCAGTCATTACCGCCCGGAATACAGAAGAAGTAAACAGGAAGCTCAATCAGGTTTTGATATACACAAAGGAGTGGCTTGACCTGCGTGGCCTCCAACTAACGACAGAAAAACTGAGCTGAAACTCTTAACAAAAAAGTACACACCGTTAGAAGTTTATTTCTAAACCATCTCCGGAACTATAACGTCAAATAAAGTAGTTAACTACTTAGGCGTTAGACCAGATTCCGACTAACATACTCAGCATGCGATAGAGAAGGCATGTAGGCAAGTATCGTTACTAAGTAGGCTGATGACAAATATCGGGGGACCTACAGAAAGCAAACGGAAGCTAATGATGGACACTATCCACGCTACTATATGGCTCCGAGTTATGGGCAGACACACTTAAGATAAAGAACCGCTGTAAACTCCTAATATCTGTACAGCAAACAGCAGCTTTGAGAACAGCCTCCGCTTATCGAATCGTAGCAGGACCAGCCGTTCAGGGTATACCCGGAACGATCACCATCGACCTATTAGCGCTGCAAAGAAGAAGATCATGGGAAGCTAAAAAGCATACAACTGAAGAGCTCATAACAGTCGCTCACTAATAATTCAGCGAGGAAACGCTTAGACTTTGGAAAAAGTGCTGGAAATGTGGACACCGAGGCAGATGGACAGCAAGACTTATAGCAGACGTTAAGCAATGGAACACTAGAAACTTTCGCTAGGCAAACTACTACGTTACCCAGATGCTCTCTGGGTGAGGGTATTTCAAAAAGTATTTATATAGAATGGGGGAAGTCGAAGACCCGAAGTGCGTGTACGAAAATGCATTCTTCAAATGCTCAAGATGGAGCGAGGAGCGACAAGTGCTTTAACGAAGCGAACAAACTATTGCCGAAAACGTCATAGAAAAAATGTTGAAAATCACCAACTTTATGGGAACTACACTAGAGAAAACAGCGGGACCTGGATGTAGGTAAAATAGAAGGCTGTTAAGAAATGAGAAATATGGAACACCACCCTGAAGCAATACGAAAGTAGTCCCAGGGTGGGCGACGGTTTCAAAATTTTGGGGAAGTGTTTTAGTCCATGGACACACGGCGCGGTGCATTAGGCAATTTTTCATCCCCCAAGAGATAATCATCCATATCGTGCCATAACATTATCTACCGTATTTATTTTTTCTATATATAATGATACCTCACATATAAGTCACCATACCATACCATAAATGTTCCAATACTATATCTTTTTCATGACTCTTTTAACAATTAATTTTTATACCCAGCGTGTACTAGTACACAGGGTATTATAGTTTTGGTCAAAATAATAGAGATAAATATGGAGTTCCATATATCAAAGTTCTTAGAATGAACAGGCATGATAACTTGAGTAAAAATTTAGATATTTGAATGAAATTTGGCACACAGGTTGCTTTCCGGCCAAGGTAGGTTGGTATTTGAAATGTGTGAAATCGAACCATAACCATGCTCCTTTTTTCGTTATCGAAAATTTCGAAAAACGTATAAAATGGGTTAATTCAATAATAAAGCAGCTAGAATGATAAAATTTGCTAGATTTATTAACTTGGTTGTCCCATTGACGACTTTATAAAATTTTTGGAAAAGAGGTCAGGCACCACCCACCTGTCCGATAACTTGAGTAAATTTTGAGATATCTTTATGAAATTTGGTATGCGGGTTCCTTGGCACTCATCTCCGAGCGCTATTTAAAATGGGCGTAATCGGATGATAGCCACGCCCACTATTTATGTATAGAGTATTTTCATAAACACAAAACAAGTGATTACGCAGTACATAATACACCTATAAAAATAAAATTTGGTGTATACATTAAGATTGAGGCACACAATGAATATTTCTAGAAATGTTAGAAAAGGGGAGTGGCACCGCCCACTTTTGATTAAGTGAAATTCAGAAATGTTATTAATCATAAATCAAACACTGTTCAAGGTATCCAAACGAAATTCAACATGCAGGTTTCCAGGGGTGCAAGGAATGTTCAAGGAAAAAATGGACGGGATCGGTTAAGGTCCACGCCCACTTTTATACATATGAAAGATTTTAAAGAGGATCGTAGATATATTAAATAGGCAATAACTTTGCGTAAAATAGCTTTACATCATTTATATTTCACTTTTAAAGTTTCCGTAAACTAAGAAATCCAAAAAATAAGAATTTTCGAAAATGGGTGTGGCCCGTCCCTTTTATAGTGGATTATTCCACAAAACTTTTTATGCGAAAACTCCGCTAAAAATTGATTTGTCGAAACGAAATTTGGTGATAATGTTCAATATATAAAGGTAACTGTTTGTTGTAAAACAGGGCGAAATCGTTTCATGTCAACGCCCAGTCTTTTAACATAGTTCTGAAAAATTTGTTTGTAAGATTTAAAAAGCGATATTTCTACAATTAAGCAAGTTATATCAATCAGATTTTGCACACATAATAAGCTTTTTGAGAGAAACTCGACCGCAGACAAATTTTGTCAATTTTGAAGAAGTAGGCGTGGCGCCGCCCACTTTTCAACATAAAATTTCTGCTATTTTCCAAGGCAATCGCTTATAATTCAATCTTGATATTTCAATGAAAACTGGTCAGCTGCTTCTCAGTAGTATGTGTTTTACTCCTATTAAAAATTAGCCAAATCGCAAAACACACATGCAAAATATTCGGCACGTAGTTAATAGCCCACTGCGATAGCGAAGTTACATATCTTTTTTGATTTTCATACCTTTCATAAACATTACATGTATGTAAGTATGAGAAGACGTTGTTGACGTGAAAGTTCAAGAGCAAAAACAAGACACAAAATATGTGGGCATGGCACCGCCAACTTTTCCAAAATTATGTAGATATTGACTAAATGACACAAATATCCAAATATCATTAATTTAGACCAAAAAAGTTCGGAGTTTTGACGAATTAAAACTGGTTATGGCCTGGGGGCGTGGCTCCGCCCACTTTTCCAAACTATATATTGTCTATGCTGTACCAAGTATACATTGCGAAAATTTCATAAAGATCGGTTGAGCCCTTTGCCGCCTATAAAAGAAACACATTTTTTATATCTATTTTTGTTCCGCACACAAGGCATATTACTTCATTCGGCATAAACGAATCGAAATATATTTATTAATGTATACCAAAACGTTCAGGATGAAAAGTAAAATATCCGGGCAAGTAGTTAATACCGCACTGCAGATGCGAAGTTGTATATCTTTTTGATTTTCAATCCTTTCATGAACATGAAATGTTTGTAGTACGTATGAGAAGAAAAAGAGAGATCCCATTAAAAAGTATAGTGAAATGCTAAGGAGGATGAGCTGAGTCTATGTAGACATGTCCCGCCTACGTCTATCTGTGTGTCCGTCTGGCTATTTGAACGCATATACGAACTGAAAGTATAATAGTAATAGATCACTACTAGGTATATAATGTTCGGTTGCACTCGAACTTAGACTTCCTTACTTGTTATTTATAAGATTGCCCACATGGTAGCAAAAAAGTTTAAAACCTCTATTGCTCATAACTGCACAACAATTTACCACAGCCCCTTTAACCGGCTGGGTATTTAACGTTCGGTTCCACCCGAACTTAGACTTCCTTACTTGTTATCATATATGTTATTTCTGTAAGGTCTTTTTGTGTTATTTCCTAATTTTCTGCTCTCATTTGGAACCAATATTAATAAATAAGGTATCGTTTTAAAGGTGGGGGTTAGCTCTACATGCGAAACCATGTTTTAACTAGCGGAGTGCTTTTGTTTAAGCGTATTTTATAAAAATGAATTCTTTAAAATAAACGATTGTGAATGCACAAAAAAATCAATTTGTACTGCGACGCTATTTTGACTGACATTCACATGCCTCGCGACATCTACATTTGAATGCTAAGACTGAACAGTGCGCCATCTACACTTGAACATTGCTAAAATAAGTGAATAAGACTGCGTTAACATTGGGTCATAAACTCGAGTTAAAGGGACATTTTTTGAGTTAATTCATATTGATGTTGTCAATCAACTCAAGTTTATGGCTCAATGTGAATATAATACATATAAGTGGTGGAATTTCAAATAGCTGTTTGCGCATATTTGTATAATTTTTTAGGGTCTCACAACCAGTGTAACTGAAAATCTTTTTTTATAATTTGAGAAAAAGGTTTGGAAAATCCTGGACCTGGACTAATAAAAGGTTTCAAACCATTTTTGTTTTTTTTTTTGCGCAAGGAGCGCACGGGTCCAGCTAGTAAAATACTATTAGCCCAAATATCTACACCAAATTTTATAAAGAAAAATGAATGTGTGTCTGGGTGACCTTTATAGGCGGCCAAAGTACTCAAACAATTTTTATGAAATTTTCACAGTATATTCTTGGGATCATGGGATAAATCATAGGTTATATATAGTTTTGGAAAAGTGGGCGGTGCCATGCCCCCAGGCTATAAAAAATTTCAATTCGTCATACCTTTGAATTTTTTGGGTCTTAATCAATGATATTGGGTCTATATTATGGTATTAAATAATTTTGAAAGAGTGGTGCCATGTTCTTTTCTTGTGTTTTGTTTGTGCTTCATTAATGTCCAAAATTTATTGTCGATCTCTGTAAAACGACACAGGCCATATTTAGTTTTTGGTAAAGCCTCCAGGCTATTTTAAGTAGCTATTCGGCATAGCTAGGAATTTATATGATTCGAGTTAATGATATTTTATATACATCAAAAAATCTTGGAAAAAGAAAGCAGTACCAGGATCAAATAAAAGTTAATTCGATATATATTCGAAAGTATGTACTTATCAGTACTCGCAGAGGAAAGGAGAGAAGAAGGGGAGTAGGAATAAAGATTTGAGACATAGAGGTGGTGTTGAGGAAAATTAAAAGGATAAAGAAGATAATTGTATGTAGGGAGGGGGAAAAGCAAAAGTTGAGAGAAAAAGGAGAAGATAAAGATAAATGTAGAAAAAGCGAAAAGTGGTGAGGGAAAAGAGTACAGTTTGTTAAATATAGGCAAGTATAGGCATCAAAATTAGCCGAGCGACTCCAAAGGATAGCGGCGGACAAGCGTTACCAGCTAACAGCGGGGCGGCTTGGACCAACAGTACGACGGGCACGAGAACAACGGCCACCAAGAAGCAGCGAGGCACAGCGATGCGTCGAGCACCAACCAGTGGCGCACGCCAACATCGTCAACCGGGTGCGCAAGTGGGGCTTGAAGTACGACGGCGGAAAGGACCCAGTAGGATTTATTGAATGGATGGAGGAACTGGCCGACAGCTACGAAAGAAAAGTCTTGGGGTGGTATCGCAACAACAACCGGCAGTGACAGGAGTGGAATATCTTCAAGAAGGACTTCCTTAAATTCTTTTTGAGTTCGCGGTATTTTGAGAGGCTAGATGATGAGATCAGACACCGTGTACAACAACCAGGTGAGACGTAAAATTACGTGATCATTGCAGGGACTCAAGCGACACGTCGACTACAGTAGTGAAGAGAAGCTCAACCGGATTTATCGTAATTGTACCAACTTCTTTTTCTTAGCTCAAAAACTGAAATTTCAAAATATCTCGAAAACTGTAGTACTTTTAAACTATCTGATTACATATTTGGGATCAGCAGAAAATTCTACATGAAATCATGTATATAATGTCGAGGATATGGAAATTTTTGAACATTTTTCGGGTAGTGTAATTGGTGCTGTAAAAATAAGCTTATGCCAATAAATGTTACAGTAATAAATGGATTTCGATATATTTCGTTTCTGATATGCCATTGTTAGGGTGATTAAAATACGGAATTTAGATATTGTATTTGATTCATCTATCACATCTACTGAACATTTAAACCTTATAATTCCCAATGCATACTCATTAATGGCCCTTATTAAAAGAAGTGGATCTGAGTTTAAGGACTCGTATACCAGGAAGCTGTGGTTTAATGCCTTTGTACGATCTAGGCTTGAATATGGTTCTATTATATGGAATCCCTATTACGAGGTTCACAAATTTGAACGTGTGCTAAAATGATTTATAAAGTATTGCTTATCCGACAAAAGATTCCACATGCCCCTTCCTTGAGCGTCCAATATTTTACTCTTTAAACTCTTACGTATTTGCGGAGCATAATATGTTTGTAATTTGTCAGTATAGAGTTATGTATAATGCCAATAACCCTATTACGAATAACTTAAGCAATAGTTACATAAGTGAACAATCAGCACCAGACAGTTTTGATAGATTTATTTTGGCATAACAGGAAATTCATTTCTGCCCTAATTTTTGTAAATCAATAATTGCAGAATGCAAAATAAGCTTTTGATACTAGTTAATTAAGACTAAGCATTTTTACTTTAGTTAAGCAATAGCACTTAAGATTTCTTAATTGAATACAATAAAATTATAATTCAGTTTGGTCTGACGCTTATAAAACTCCAGTCGTTTGTTGGCCGAATTTATTTGCAATTTTTCAAAAATCCGTTTCGCTGCGACCGCAATACAATTGGCGCAGTCGGGGCTCCTTTTAGTGAGTATGACAGTCGTTTACCAGTAAAAACTAAACAACAAAAGTAGTAGTGAAGTGCACATATAAGTAATATATAGCCACCACCCATATTTAAGCAGAAAAAAAAGTGGTAGTGAAGTGCGCATATAAGTAATATATAACTACCACCCATATTTAAACAGAAAAAAACAAGTAAGGAAGGGCAAGTTCGGGTGGAACCGAACATTATATACCTAGTAGTGATCTATTATGTCATCCCAATTTACCTTGTGTGTAACAAAAATACATAAAAAATATATAAAAAATGTGTGTCTTTTATAGGCGCCAAAGAACTCAACCGATCTGTATGAAATTTTCACAATATATACTTGGGCGGCCGCCGTGGTGTGAAGGTAATGTTGCCGGCCTACCACACCGAAGGTCCATGGTTCGAGCCCTGGTACAGGTAACATCAAAAGTGATTTGAAAAAAAAGTTTTTCAAAACGGGGTCGCCCCTCGGCAGTGGTTTGGCAAACTCTCCGAGTGTATTTCTGCCATGACAGGCTTCTCAGCAAAAATTCGTCTGCTTTGAAGATGCCGTTCGGAGTCGGCAAAAAACTGTAGGTCCCACCAATTTGTAGGGAAAATTCAAATCGGCACACCACAAATTGGAAGAGAAGCTTAGCGCAAAAATCTCTTAGGAGGTGTATGATGATATACCTGTTGTATATCGCGCCATAGAGATAGATAGAGATACTTGGGCTCACTGGGTACAGCATAGACAATATATAGTTTGGAAAACTATATCAAAACTTGTGTCATTTAGTCAATATCTACATAATTTTGGAAAAGTGAGCGGTGCCACGCCCACATATTTTGATTTTTGTTTTTGCTCTTGAACTTTCACGATAGGCTCAGGAGTTCGCTGGGCACGACACAGTCTGTATATAGCTTTTGGAAAAGCCCCCAGGTTATATAAAACTTTAGATAATGGGTTATATTTTTATGAAAACGTCTAAAAAATGTCGTCGCTATCTATTCTCCGCCACTGTTTGCTCTGATCAAATTAATGAGCCTGCACACACTATCATTTTCAGACCTCCTTAATTCGGATTTTTATAAAAGTGAGAAATAAGGGAGTAAAGTGATTTCAGAGCGGGAAAATTACGGTATTACTTCGGTCTGTTATTTTGTTACTAAAAGAACTGATGTGCACGTATACCTCGAACAGGTTGAAAGCCCAGTGTATTGTGTAAAAGGTCTGAAAAGGTAACTGATAATTTCATATATTCACAAAAATATACTTGGCCATTAGTCTAAAATAAGAAAATTATAAATCAGAAGTATAAACTGGTATTGTGTTTATTACTATTGTCCCTTACCTCGGGTGGGGGTGACAAATAAGTAAATTAACAACGGTGGTTGTGTTCGGTTGAGAATATTTTTATTTCTAAATCTCGTATATATACGAGTATAAAATTCTAATTATGTATGTATGTATCTATAGATCGACTTGCGTCCTAAACGTATAAACCGACCGTAACCAAATTTGAAACACGAACTGGAAACCTTACCGGGATGGTCATGGGCTAAAAAATATTTTGATATATAT
Organism: Merzomyia westermanni; assembly: GCA_949987695.1. Classification (NCBI taxonomy): domain Eukaryota; kingdom Metazoa; phylum Arthropoda; class Insecta; order Diptera; family Tephritidae; genus Merzomyia; species Merzomyia westermanni. The sequence continues at coordinate 129,957,043 of OX465292.1, read as the reverse complement.
AGGGGGCGTGGCACCTCCCATACAAATGGAATTTTTAACAGTCCGTATTTCTGGAAGTATTTACGTTAGACTACTGAAATTTGGTAAGGGGTTTTATGACATAAATCCCTACCACATCCAGAAAAACTTGAGGATAACGAAAAAGTGGGCGTGGCACCTCCCATACAACTGGAATTTTTTATAGTCCATATCTCTGGAAGTATTTAGGCTAGACCAATGAAATTTTGGAAGGGGTTATATGAGGTTCATCCTTAACACCTCCACGAAAACTGGGAAAAACGAAAAAGGGGGCGTGGCACCTCCCGTATAAATGGAATTTTTCCTTGTCCATGTCTCTGGAAGTATTTACGTTAAACCACTGAAATTTGGTAAGGGGTTATATTAACCTAATCCCTACCACCTCCAAAAAAAAAACTGGGGATGACGAAAAAGGGGGCGTGGCACCTCCCATAGAACTGGCATTTTTCATAGTCCATATCTCTGGAAGTATTTGGGCTAGAAAAGTGAAATTTGGTCAGGGGTTATATGAGGTCAATCCCTAACACCTGCATTTTTTTTATTGGAATGGGGGGTGGAACCCACGGGTATAAGCTAGTATGTAAATAAAAAAAGGTCTGATTTCAATATCAGCCTAAGTAAATTGTGTTGTTTGCTGCTATGCCATAAATCACTGATATAATGATCGGTTGTCTAGCCTGTTCAAGTGCACTGTATATTGTTTGAACTGTGCGAAAAGATAAGAAACCATCTGTTGTTATCTTTTCTTCAAGTGGACTGTATGTATGTGTGTGTGTGTTTAGTTTCTTATGTTCTTGCATGAACAGTGTTATTAAATCAAAAGTAAAAAACTAGTAGTTTACTGCTGAACGGGGGATCTATGCCGCCAATCCCCCAACTGCAGAAGCGAAAAAAGCATTGTTATCACAGCAAAAGGGCATAGACGAGGGGAATACAGAAAATCTACCAACATCAAAGAACGTAAAACATACGTCACACATATATGGCCAAGCTGATCGAAGAGCATCAACATGCGCGATCCGATGATAGCAGGCGAAGGGGAGCATTCCAGGTGAAAGGAAAAACAGCATACATATTTAAGAAATAGTACATATAATGCAAAGGATAGTATATATTCATAAGGGCAACGGTAAATAATGTAAAAACATAGGATTTTGATTTTTTAGTCTAAAATAAGGTCCGCCTGCGTGCGGACAAGTATATAAAGGCGATAATTTCGCCAAGTCGAGGTGAGAAAAGGTACTGGGATTTTCTAGCTCTATGTTATTCTATATGGTGGGGGTGTTTCTAACTTGACTGTGTAGAAGTTTGGTGGTGGTTACCTACGTCCGCTGCCTTTAAAGTAGCTTAAATCATCATTGAATTATCAAATAAAACATATATACTCGTATATGAAAATTAACTAACCAGGGGGTTTCTCTTTAAAAGGGGACGTTAGAGATCTTCTCTAACCCACAGGAACCCTAGATGGACTGCGCTTATCCCCACCATAAAGGAAAAGTTCGTCGCAAATGGCGCCCGGGAGGGACGCTAAAGAGATAAGTTTCATACAGGCACAAGGCACTGACTCAAGTCTCAAGTCTCGTTTTACCGAGCTAGCCCTCAAGCAAGCACTGCCAGCCATCAAAATTAGCCGAGCGACTCCAAAGGATAGCGGCGGACAAGCGTTACCAGCTAACAGCGGGGCGGCTTGGACCAACAGTACGACGGGCACGAGAACAACGGCCACCAGGAAGCAGCGAGGCACAGAGATGCGTCGAGCACCAACCAGTGGCGCACGCCAACATCGTGAACCGGGTGCGCAAGTGGGGCTTGAAGTACGACGGCGGAAAGGACTCAGTAGGATTTATTGAATGGATGGAAGAACTGGCCGACAGCTACGAAGTCAGCCGTTCCCCGAGCTGCTGAAAAAAAAGTCTTGGGGTGGTATCGCAACAACAACCGGCAGTGAAAGGAGTGGAATATCTTCAAGAAGGACTTCCTTAAATTCTTTTTGAGTTCGCAGTATTTTGAGAGACTAGATGATGAGATCAGACACCGTGTACAACAACCAGGTGAGACGTTTAAAAATTACGTGATCATTGCAGGGATTCAAGCGACACGTCGACTACAGTAGCGAAGAGAAGCTCAACCGGATTTATCATAATTGTACCAACTTCTTTTTCTTAGCTCAAAAACTGAAATTGCAAAATATCTAAAACTGTCCTACTTTTAAACTATCTGATTACATATTTGGGATCAGCAGAAAATTCTACATAGAAATCATGTACAGTGGCTTTCTGAACAGTCGTTTTCTGCTATTTTCACAAAAAAATATAATAAAATTATTTAACAAAGCTTGAGTAAGAATATGTGTCAAGGTCTAATACAACATCTATAAATTTTGTTTTAAAAAAGGACATAAAATTAGTGAAAATTAAAAGAGGTTTTTTTAAAATTTCGAACTTTTGTTCCAGATTTTTTAGAATTTTTTGGAGTATGCAGTTTTGTAGCCCATTAAATTTTAATATGATAAGGTTTTAATCTTAGGTTTGTGACACATTTCACTGATTTTTGACAATTTTTTTTCTCGAAGTCTTCGAAGTATTTTCCTTCATACAAGTTTATAAACGCAATTTTTTTTGTATAGAAGAAAATACTTTAGCTCGTCGTAAAAAAAATTGACAAAGATCAGCGAAATCTGTTTCGAACTTAAGATAAACCCCATATTATACTAAAACTCATACTCCAAAAATTTCTAAAAATTCTGGAAAGAAATTAAAAATTTTAATAAAACTTCTTTGAATTTTCACTAATTTTATGTACTTGTTTAAAACAAAATTTATAGTTGTTGTATTAGACCTTGACACATATTTTTACTAAAGCTTTGTTAAAATAATTTTATTAAGGCCTAAATTTTTGAAAATCGCAGAAAACGACTGTATGTACACTTATGTCCGCTACTGTATATAATTCCTAAGATATGGCAATTTTTGAAAATTTGTCGGGTAAGGTATAATGCCTATGTACGATCTAGGCTTGAATATGGTTCTATTATTTTGACGACGGGAATGCTGCTGACAGTGCGGAAAAGAAGGATTCCTAAAGCATGACTGCTGTTGTAGACAGTCCCCCCATGGTATCGAGACCCCAATGGTATCGATGGGTGGCGTCTTAAGCAACCTAACCTCGACCATAATAAAAACTTTTAAACAGATCCAAGGTCGAATTTGGCTACAGTAACCCTGGACGGAGAAGAGATGATGGCATCAGTAGACACGGAAGCAACAAGAAGTTTCGTTAACGAAGTAGAAGAGCTAGAGACACGAGTGGTAGTGGGCGCTGGTAGGGCAAAAAGGATAATCGAAGCGGTAGAGGCATAGGTAAAGATGGGCGATCAAGTGCATCGAGTTGCTAGTCCTACCTGGGCTAGTTGACAAGGTAGTGATCGGGACAGACTATCTGGCAAAAGCTAAGTTGAAGCTGAGGTGTGGCAACGAAACAATAACATTACAAGGGGAAGATGTGAGGCGTGAACAAAGCAAGCCCGTGGAGAGTACTGCAAATAAAGCGGTGAGTAGCTTCCCAAAGTGTGAATTGTGGTGTCCAACGTTGCCACTCACAAGATAGTAATGCAAGATGATCGATCGATCAAGCAACGATATTTTCCAAAAATGCAAGAGGCCATAAATAAGGAGATCAACGAACTGATAGAGAAACGTTGCATCGGGGCATCCCACAGCCCACACAGCGCACCAATCGTTCTGGCCCGGAAGAAGAACGGCAAGTGGGGACTCTGCGTCGATTACACTGCTCTACAAAATTAAACTTTTTGCATTACCCTGGATCACTACTATTTTTTTTTGCTATAGTCCCCTTATTATAAAATGGTGGAATGTTAAAATTCTATAGATACGTTTTTGTTTTTTTTGTTTTCTAAAATTTGCCTTTTTTGAAAAGGGAGATCCATTGATTTTATCATATCTCTGGAACGGGTTGTCCGCTTTTGTTGGAAAAAACAGCATATAATAGCAAATGAAATTACCTTAAAATTCTTTCAAAACCATTTTTTTAAATACTTATTGGTTTCAGAGTTGTTTGCATCGCATTTTAAAAAAATCGATTTTTTGTATTAAAAATTTCCATTTTTTTTCTTTAATTCGTAAAAAATCGAAAGAGACAAAAACTTACAACTTTTATTAGATGATCGTAAAACTGTGAACATTCCAAAAAAGGCAAGCTTTATTTCATGAAAATCCATGGATAAACGGTAATATTATTAACAATTAAGTGAATGAAGGGAAAATACGAATTTTTAATATTTTTGTTTATTTAGCTATTTAAAATACCTTTATCAAAGAAATTCTACAAAATTTAGTACTTGAAATATTTAAAAATAGTTTCTACTTTTTGCTTGTCTGCTGCAATTTTCTGAATTTGATTCTCGTATAAGAAACCAATTATAATCCCCCATCATATTTTCGTTCCAGAATCCTTGATAACGCTCCTCCATTGATTTAAGTTGTTGGTGAAATCGTTCTCTATGCTCGTCACTGACATCACCAAGATTTGAAGGAAAAAAATCAAAATGGAAGTGTAAGAAATTCATTTTTAGAGACATGTTTTCACCTGAAATTATATGTATATGTAATTTATAGTTTACAATTATGATGAATATACAAAAATCATATCATATGCCTACTTACCGATTTTCAAATAGTTGGTTAGTAAATCAGAAATGATTTCCTTATAATTTGGATTCCGATTATTTCCTAAAAAGTTTGAAATAATCTGCCTAAATGAGTTCCAAGCAGCCTTTTCATGGGGTGATAGTAACGTCTCGAATGTTGAGCTCTGTAGTAGTTTTCGGATTTGTGGACCATCAAAAGCACCTTCAAAAATTTTTGAAGCGGATGATTTTGAAAGTATTGTTTGAATATAATCGAATGCTTTTTCATTTTTGTTTAGCGCCTTAACAAAATTCTTGACTAATCCAAGCTTGATGTGTAATGGCGGAAAAATCACATTCTCATTTTTTATTATTGTTGTTGTTGTTGTTAACAGTGCTTCGCCCTGCCCAATGGGCTCGATCACTATAAATTGTCATCGGGCTCTTTTAACGGAAGTCCGAGGGAATGCACAGTTTCCACAGGGTTGGACCAGAGTGATGTAGGTGTTAGAAGAGTGGGTTCAACTGAACAGGAGAAGAGATGTATGGTATCATGAGGGGACATACCACATGCAGGGCATGTATTTGGTATGTTGGGGTATAGTCTGGATAAGTAAGAGTTTAAGCTATTACAATATCTAGAGCGAAGTTGTGCTAGTATGACTCTAGTTTCCCTCGGAATCAAAACAAAAATTATTGATGTTTGGGAAAAAGTACCACCAGACTTCACTAAAAAATTGGTGGAATCGATGCCGCGTAGACTCCAAGCTGACATAGAAGCTAAAGGAGGCACCACTAAATATTAATGAAAATTTTTTCTTTTTTTTTCAATTCTCAATAAAGAACTTATGTATATAAGGTTAATTCTACATTCAAAGTTTTTCATTTTTTTTATCTATGTGTATATTTTCGGACATATTTTTAAATATATAGAGGTGTACGCTCAATTTCGTGAGTAACTGTATATGGTAAAGTGAATAAAAGGAGTTTAGAGGACAGAAAAACCAGTGCGTGCTGAAATTTCTCCCATGAGTGAAGTCTACCTTAAACGTCTAAAATAAATTATTAAAAAAAAAAATTATAATAATAATAAGTTTCGCTATAGAAAAATTGTTAGTGATCCTTGAGCTCATTCATATTCATGATACTTATAAACACTTATGTTTTTCAGGATTTTAGGATGCATCTAAATACCCGACCGAAAATAAGGGCCATGAATACCTTTGAATCTCATTAAAAAAAAAAAATAGAAGTTTGATTACGCAAAAAAAAAATGTTTGAATTACATGAATATGGGGGACTATGGGTGTTTTGACCCTCATTTTTATAATGGAGTAAACATTTTAATTTTGAAATATTGTTTGCAATAAAACGTGCGAGATATGTTGAAAACAAACATTTTAGGATGCATCTAAATAACCGACCGAAAATAGTGGCCATCCACTCCTTTGAATCTTATTTGCATTATAGAATTTTACAAAAAATAAAAGTTTGATTGCGTTTTAAAAAAAATGTTAATCTTGAATTATGTAAACAGCAGCGACTTTGGATGCTATTGAATCTCTTTTTTATAATAGAGTTCTATTAAAAAAAATTAAGCTTTTATTGTGTTTTCCATAAAAATTTTAATTTTGAACTATTGCTTGCAATAAAACGCGCGAGATATGGTGAAAACAAATTGGTATTTTTTTAGATTTTGGTAAAGTTCAGTATATAGGAGGGCAACTCTCGCTCAAAATCAAATTGGACAGACGCGCTGACGCCGGTGTATACTTCAACTCAATTTGCTCAATGAGTGTGTCCACATATACATATTTTGATTGAAAATGAATTTAGCGTTTATTTTAAAGTTCCTCAAATTTCTCAATATGAGCATGACGCCGGTTTCCATTTTGGTTTTTTTGTTTTGGATATACAGACAGTGCTGTCAATTTAGCAATTTTTCTTTAGGTCTGGCTTTTTTGAAACCCATTTAGCGGGGGAAAATTACAATTTCAGTATATGGTTTTCTGGTTTTTTTCCTTAACCACAATTTAGACATACAGGGTGGCTAATGAAAGCCGCTAGCAAAAAAAAATTAAATAACTTTTTTTCTATTTAATGAATCTGGAAAATTTTTTTTTTATTTTGCAGATTGACTTTTACATTTAACAAAAATGGATAACTGGGACACTGAAACAAGAATTTGGATTGTCCGCCGCTATCACGCACTGGAGTCCGTAGTTTCGGTTCAAAGAGAGTATAGGCGCACGTTTGGCGGCAATCCTCCGAGCAGATGGACCATAATAAGACTTGTAAACAATTTTGCCGAGCATGGGACAGTCAACAGAAGACCTTACCATCGAAACCCTTCAGTTCGAACGGAGGAAACAATCGCTGCTGGAGCTGCTGCCATACAAAAGAATCCACGTGTTTCGACAAGAAGCTTATCTGCTCAAATGGGTGTAAGCAGACAGTCATTACAGTCAATTATGCACAAAGATTTGGACTTATATAAAATTCAAATGGCCAACAAACTGAACGCTGCAGACTTGATGATTCGCTTGGAATTTTGCCAGAAGATGCTTCAAATGGTGGAAGAGGATGGAAACATGTTGAACTGTCTTTTCATGTCTGACGAGGCCCATTTCGATTTAAACGGCAACATAAACAAACAAAATTGTCGAATATGGAGTGCTTCCAACCCACAGATACTCCATGAGACGGAATTGCATCCACTTCGTGTCACAGTGTGGTGTGCAGTTTCATCACGCTGCATTGTCGGGCCCTACTTCTTCGAAGAAAACGGTCACACCGTTACGGTTACTGGAGACCGTTACTTGAGCATGTTGAGAGAGTTTTTCTATCCAGAATTACGCCGAATGAGAATTTCTTTCAACTCTGTGTGGTTTCAGCAAGATGGTGCAGCTCCTCATATAGCCCAACCTGTTATGACAGAATTGCGACGAAAATTTCCCAATAAGCTGATATCCAGAAACTCCACATTCCGTTGGCCACCCAGGTCGCCTGACCTTACTGCACCTGACTTTTTCTTGTGGGGTTATTGCAAACAGGAAGTCTTCAAAGCAAAACCAACAAATTTGAATGAACTAAGGCAATCCATTCGAGAAACAATTGCGGCTATTCCTGTCTCAACTCTCCAAGCAGTAATGAACAACTTTTTGGTAAGATGCCGCACATGCATCGACGAGCAGGGGGGGCATTTAAATTCCATTATTTTTAAAACTAATTAAGCTATATTTAATAAAATTTAATGAGCTTTAACATGAATAAAAGAAAAATGAATTCCATACACTGAAAAAAAAATTATTTGAGTTTCGTAATGTAGCAAAATTCATCAGCCACCCTGTATATAAAGACATTTAATATTGCCTTTTATAACATTTCAATAATATTTTGTGATATATTTGTATATGTCCTGAACTTATTATTTCTTATTAATGTGCTTATAAGTTTACCTTAAGTCCTATATCAATCAGAAAAAAGTAAATTCTTTAAAAAAAATTCATAAACTATGTAACTATGTAAGTATTTATCTTACATATTTTGTTATGGTAAATTTTTAGTAATTTTCTTGCGGTCTTTATGCAAAAAATTGCTTTACAAATCAAAAAAATTCAAGCCAAGGTAAAGAAATTCTATTTATAAAAAAAAAAAATTATTGTTCGGAACCTGGGCTCGAACCAAGGAACGCACGCGTCTCACTCGAGACGCTTATGCCTGCTTTAGAAAATATTTCCACCATTACGAGTATACATACATTTCCATATGGCTTTTGAAAATGAATGTAACGTTCATTTGGAAGTTCCACAAATTTCTCAATATTAGCGTGACGCAGGTTTCCATATTCGTTTTTTTTTTTTTAAAAACAGGCAGTTTTCTCAATTTTTCCTTTACATATGGCATTTTTGAAGTCCATTTATAGGGACAAAATTACAATGAAATGATGGTTTTCTGGCTGTTTTCCTCAACCACAACTTAGACATATTTAAAACACATGTCATGTTGATTTTTAAGGAAGGTTATCATCTTAACTTTTAAAATTTAGTCTACATATGTAAGGGTTCGGGTTATATGTCTGCCCTTTGACTAATTAAAATATTTGAAGAAGAAAATAGTTGATGTCTTCAGGAAAATTGACACGATTTCTAACCACTTCGTAAATATTAAATTAAAGAAGATACAAACTATGTTTTTGGTTTTTTGCATTTCATCTCATCGGAAAAACCGGATAAAAATAATGAAAATTATCGAAATTATATACCGAACTCTGATAAATTTCCAGATTTCTATCGAGCTTCTGTTGTTGGTATTATGACATATGGGCTGCATATAAGTTTACCTTAAGCCGAGAACAATTGAGAAAAAACTAAATTTCTTCTGGCGGTTTTTTGAAAAAAAATCGTTTTCTCACTTCAAAATAGCGGTCTTAAGCCGAAAAATATTGGGTTAAAAATCTTTTAAATAAAAAAAAAATTCAGATAAGAAGGTTTCATATATTTAAAAACAAATTCAACTTAACAAAAAAAAAAAAACAACCTTGGAACACAGCCGTTCTGTCTGAGACGCTTACCACCTGCGCTACTTCCGTATGTAGACCAACGCAGACAGATGCTGTAGTTAAGCGCCATGGCTTTATGCAGAAAACTTTATTACAAACAAATGAAGCACTATTTGTTAAAGAAAATATGCCTATGCAACGCTCTTGATCCATAGGAAGATATTAAAATACATTTAAATAGGAATTATGTATGTTTACTTAAGATATACTCTGGCAATTGATTGTATGAAAAAAATGTTAGCCTATTAATATATAGATTAAACTCTTCGATGTATATTGGAACGATTTTTCGTCATCCCTTGTCAAATTTGGTTTTGAGACAAACCGGTTACGGCGTTGTGCCATCATCATTGTCGATTTTCGTTCCAATATACATCAATCATTCACCCTGTCGGAAAAACAACAAAACAAAATAAAACATAAAACTCTTGATCGATAGTTATAACCTAGTAAAATGGTAATTACCAATATATGTATATTTAACAAAGTTTTCATTATATGGCTGCTCCTGGTGTAATTATTGCAGCTTACGATTTAGCATTTTATTTGCAGTTCTGTTCGAAAGCCAGAGCAAAATGTAGTTTTTACTTGCACTTAGAGTTACTTGTACCATTGTCATTCGTGATACATTAAAGTTTTTATTAGTGTCGTAGGCATATTTCGCCTTGTCACCATAGTGTTGCAGTAGACTTTGCATGACTTCCTTTAAAAATATACCATCAGTAAAAGCGCGACCATGCTTGGCTAATGCCAATGCTACTGGGAAAGAAGCTCCTTGAGTTTCAGCATCTTTACATTTTGACGGTGGAAAATAATCTTTCCATGGCTTAAAATTTTTTTCTTCTATGATTTTTTTCAGTGCAATTAATTTCGTGGCGCGCTCTTCGCTTTGTACATATCGAAGTCGCAATGCTGACAATCATGGTGTCGTTTTAAATTGCTTGCTTTTATTAAATTTAATATTTTGAAACAAATTAATCATTGTTGTTCCCAAAATGGATTTAAATAAAACAAAACTTTAATTCCCATTCAGGCCGAAACATTATTAATTTAATAATTTGTTCACACATACGGACATATAGTATTTCGTCCAATAAACCTTCCGCATACGATGAATTTCATATCAAATCCAATATGCGTTGAACCCGACCCCCTCAGAATTTGATGAAATTTTGAATAGAGAAATTGCATTGCAAATTGTGGACGTGGCAAGGTATCGAAATATTCGAAAATATTCGAAAAATGACGATAATAGGTACTTTTAAAGTGTGATTACTACGGAATGTCTTAACCGATTTCAAAGATCTTCATACCATTAGAAAGGTATTGAAATAAGCTTTCAAAAAATACACTGTAAAAATCATTAGTTCATCTTATTTAATGCTTAAATACGTCATTATAATACAAATCTCATTTTATTTTTTTTATTTTTTGCTAGCAACATTTTGTTTTTGCATTTTTCTAAAAATGTTCGACTTTGACGAATTTTTTAGAAGCACCCTATATCTGTGACATTCTAAGCTTTCACACAATAAAACAAAATAATTAGCTTTCATTTGCATTTTAAATTTTTAAAATATCTTCATGGGTTCAAAAGTTATGATTTGTGCAAAGAAAAAACTCAAAAGACGCCACTGTGCGACGTGGCAAGGGACGCATTCTACTAGCGCTTAGAAAGCACATATGAGCGCTGCTCCCAAAATGATATCAAAGTCTTGTTGGGCGACTTTCACGAAGAAGGTGTGTTTGGACCTACAGTCGGACCATTCATTCTCCACGATGAGACTTCTTCAAATGGATACAGGCCGATCGACTTTGCCGGTGACCGATACATGGGTATATCCACAAGAAAATCCATCAGGCTACGTGGCTGTCCCCTGATCGAAAAACATGCACCTAGACCGACCACTTTGTGATACATGGGCGGTACGCTACCAGCAGACTTAGATGTACGCGCGATTCGAGATTATCACATCGAGGCCGATCCCTACCTGGTCGTAGAAATTATCCTAGCTCTTGATCCATAGGAAGATATCAAAATACATTTAAATAGGAATTATGTATGTTTACTTAAGATATACTCTGGCAATTGATTGTATGAAAAAAATGTTAGCCTATTAATATATAGATTAAACTCTTCGATGTATATTGGAACGATTTTTCGTCATCCCTTGTCAAATTTGGTTTTGAGACAAACCGGTTACGGCGTTGTGCCATCATCAGTGTCGATTTTCGTTCCAATATACATCAATCATTCACCCTGTCGGAAAAACAACAAAACAAAATAAAACATAAAACTCTTGATCGATAGTTATAACCTAGTAAAATGGTAATTACCAATATATGTATATTTAACAAAATTTTCATTATATGGCTGCTCCTGGTGGAATTATTGCAGCTTACGATTTAGCATTTTATTTGCAGTTCTGTTCGAAAGCCAGAGCAAAATGTAGTTTTTACTTGCACTTAGAGTTACTTGTACCATTGTCATTCGTGATACATTAAAGTTTTTATTAGTGTCGTAGGCATATTTCGCCTTGTCACCATAGTGTTGCAGTAGACTTTGCATGACTTCCTTTAAAAATATACCATCAGTAAAAGCGCGACCATGCTTGGCTAATGCCAATGCTACTGGGAAAGAAGCTCCTTGAGTTTCAGCATCTTTACATTTTGACGGTGGAAAATAATCTTTCCATGGCTTAAAATTTTTTTCTTCTATGATTTTTTTCAGTGCAATTAATTTCGTGGCGCCCTCTTCGCTTTGTACATATCGAAGTCGCAATGCTGACAATCATGGTGTCGTTTTAAATTGCTTGCTTTTATTAAATTTAATATTTTGAAACAAATTAATCATTGTTGTTCCCAAAATGGATTTAAATAAAACAAAACTTTAATTCCCATTCAGGCCGAAACATTATTAATTTAATAATTTGTTCACACATACGGACATATAGTATTTCGTCCAATAAACCTTCCGCATACGATGAATTTCATATCAAATCCAATATGCGTTGAACCCGACCCCCTCAGAATTTGATGAAATTTTGAATAGAGGTACATCTTACCTACCCACACATAACCTCATTTTTAGAAATTGCATTGCAAATTGTGGACGTGGCAAGGTATCGAAATATTCGAAAATATTCGAAAAATGACGATAATAGGTACTTTTAAAGTGTGATTACTACGGAATGTCTTAACCGATTTCAAAGATCTTCATACCATTAGAAAGGTATTGAAATAAGCTTTCAAAAAATACACTGTAAAAATCATTAGTTCATCTTATTTAATGCTTAAATACGTCATTATAATACAAATCTCATTTTATTTTTTTTATTTTTTGCTAGCAACATTTTGTTTTTGCATTTTTCTAAAAATGTTCGACTTTGACGAATTTTTTAGAAGCACCCTATATCTGTGACATTCTAAGCTTTCACACAATAAAACTAAATAATTAGCTTTCATTTGCATTTTAAATTTTTAAAATATCTTCATGGGTTCAAAAGTTATGATTTGTGCAAAGAAAAAACTCAAAAGACGCCACTGTGCGACGTGGCAAGGGACGCATTCTACTAGCGCTTAGAAAGCACATATGAGCGCTGCTCCCAAAATGATATCAAAGTCTTGTTGGGCGACTTTCACGAAGAAGGTGTGTTTGGACCTACAGTCGGACCATTCATCCTCCACGATGAGACTTCTTGAAATGGATACAGGCCGATCGACTTTGCCGGTGCCCGATACATGGGCATATCCACAAGAAAATCCATCAGGCTACGTGGCTGTCCCCTGATCGAAAAACATGCACCTAGATCGACCACTTTGTGATACATGGGCGGTACGCTTCCAGCAGTCTTAGATGTACGCGCGATTCGAGATTATCACATCGAGTCCGACCCCTACCTGGTCGTAGAAATTATCCTAGCTTGGATCTGGAAACCTGGATGTCAAAAACTGCAATCGCAATGGACACCAATTATTTCGCAACTCGACTCTGACACCTGATGTCGGAAAGCACAACTGAGCCCAGTGGAATATGTAAGCAGTGGAGAATATCTCTGGAGCGTGCCTACAAAGATACCTTGTGGAAAAATGCAAAGAGAGGGTTATGCGAATGCTACGACAGTTGAAGAAGGAAGGGAGAGCCCTTTTCCGTAAGAAATAAAGAGAGGCAGAAAGGCGTGAATGCGAAGAGCTTGAACTACTAGCTGCAATGCCCGAAAATCCTACCAAAAAATCCGGCATATGACGGAAAAATTTAAGAGTGGGGCGGACACATGTAAGGACAAAATCGGCGACCCAGTAAGCAATTTGCATAGAGGACTTAGATAATGGAGGGAGAACTTCTCTACCCCCCGAAATTTAGAAACCGAGCAAGTGCATAGAGAATAACCCGACCATACAATCGAAGATGATGGAATTAGCGTTCCCCCACCCGACTGTAACGAGATACGAGTAGAAATACCTTGATTAAAAGGCAATAAAGCCGCTGGCGAGAAGTTGGTAAATATCATATAAAGTCATACCAAGCCTAATGTGGGAAAGACTAAAGCCCACCGTAGACAAACTAATTGCACCTTATCAGCGCGGCTTCAGACCTGATAAGTTTACCATCGATAAGATTTTCACTATACGCCAAATCTTGGAAAAATCCGTAAAAAAAATTGACATACATCACCTCTTTGTTGATTTTGAAGCAGCCTTCGACAGCGCGACAAAGAGTTGCCTATATACCGCTATGTCTTAAATTGGTTTCCCAGCAAAACTTACACGGCTGTGCAAAATGTCGTTGAACAACACCACCATCTCAGTCAGAATCAGGAAGTACTTTTCAGTCATGCGATTTCTTCAGTTTAATGGCAATGACATTGACATCATTGGCTCAAATAACAGCGCCGTAAATTCTGCCTACTCGAAATTGGAGAAAGAAGCGAAAAAGGTGTGTTTGGAGGTGAACGAGGACAAAACGAAGTATCTTCTGGCGTCATGCGAAGAGTCAGGGCATTGGCGCGTTGGCACCCACACCACTGTTGGCATCCACAAGTATGAAATAGTAAAAGACTTATTCTACCTGGAACCAGCATTAACACCAGCAATAATGTCAGCTTAGAAATCCTGCGAAGAATTCCCCTTGCCAATAAGTTTAACTTTGGACTGAGTAGCATATTGAGAAGCAAAGTCCTCTCTCGACGAACAAAAACTATGCTTTATAAGTCGCCCAGAAAATCCGTCCTGCAATATTTATCAGAAGCATAGACGATGAAGGCTGCAGACTAGTCTGCCCTTGGAGTATATGAGAGAAATGTTCTTCAATGGATTTATAGGCCTCTGCGCGATGCCGACGCTGTTTACCGAAGAAGATTTAATTATGAGTTGTATGAGCTCTACGCAGACGTCGGCATATTGCAACGAATTAAAACCCAGCGGCTATGTTGTCTTGGTATTCGTGTCGGAACCCACTTATGGAAGCAGAAGAAGAAGGAGGGCCCCAGTCTTTTGGAAAGACAAAGTGGAGAACCATCCCTTGTCCTTTCTAATTGGTGTGAGGGGTCAGGTGGCGTTCTTTGTTGGAAAGTCGAAACCGTTTAGACGATTAATAAGGGCTGTTGCCCTATATATGTATTCATCTACATAAAACCAAATACTAAGTTCTGAATTTATAATATTATTACCATGCTCTGAATTTATAATTTATATATTAAATGCCCACGGTATACATTCTTACCAAAATATATTTTTCTCGGATGCCCCAATGTACACTATACTACACTAGGCATAATACACACATATTAATGCACTAGGCAAATATCGGGGTCTGAAACAAAGTGTCAAAAATAATACACAACCACGGTATGTTATTCCAGGCAAGCAGTGGTACTTGCCCACACATATTTTTTACATATTCACAGCCCCAACCATTTTGGCAATAACAACAATGTTTTCATAGTCCATTACCGAAAGTTCATCCAACTCCAATGTAAGAACCAATAAACGTACATTTAGGAAGAACTAAGCATACAGGCGATGGTACACGCAATGCAAGCGGACATCGCAAAAAGGGAGAGGTTACGTATGCACAGCAGCCAGCTGAGGCATTGTCAGCGGTGAAACAAACTCTTGGGATTTGCCAGGTCACGAGATCCGAACTTTATACATAGTGGTGGTTTTCTACCTCCCCGACCTTTATTAGAGCTGTTGATGAACTGCTTAAGTGCTTGGCAAGCTGGTGTGGAATTGCAACAACAACCGGAAGAGTAGGTCTTCAAAAAGGCTTTTTACAATTCTTCCTACCTCGAAGACCAGAGGAAATATACCATTTTATGCAGACCGACGAGAGGGTTGAATTTTGTTGGCAGTGCAACCGACCGGGAATACTACGCGGGACTGCTGTCGAAGGTAGCAGAGAACCGGCTAGTGTAATGGTCGCTTCAGTTACCACATATCTTTGAACGTTGTTAACAATTTCCATGTCCACATACCATGCTGTTACTTATCATTCCATGTTCAATCATATCTGTGGCTATTTAATTTAATTGATTCTAGGAAGAAACTATCAATTGTCGCTTGTTTTCGTAAATAATCTCACGTGAGTCACATATGACTCATTACCAAAAGATAGTCCGAAGACAGAATCATACAGGTCACTCTGTACTAATTTTATTCGGTCAGTGAAAACACGCATTTAATTGACATTGAACACTTCCCAAATAACGAAAGGGAAGCTGTCAAAAACGAAAGCTTCAAGGCAGGAACACCGAGCCTATAAAAGGGCATGAACGGCTACAGTTAGCCTCTTTGCGGTTTCTAGTTTCACCCCAGTAAGTGGACGGACATTATTACCAGTGCTCCTATCCTATAAGTTTGTGTGCAAACAAGGTAAGTTTTGTTATAGTGATGTGTTTCCATCAAGTTTTAATGGTAGGATTTTGTCCAATAGAGCGTCATCAGCCTCCTGTAGAATTCCTTGTATCAGCCACACCCATAACCCTAAGTCGCTTGTCAAGCCGCATGTTATATTTACCCTCCATCGAGCATACAAAGGGTGGGTGTGGAAGCTGTTTTGTTCAGGACCACGGCCGACCAGAGCTTGTGACCACCTCAACTAAAGTTAATTCACCATTTGCAGTGAAAAAAGTGATCCTGGAGCCCCTCATATTAGCCCCGGTCTTATTTCCTGTCAAAATCCGGACCTGGCGTCAACCTGGCGCACATCGATTACGCCAGCCGCATTTCCTGCATTTTCCTGACACCTTCTAAATGTAGTGATATCAGAGCACAGTGCTTAACAATAAAGCTGCACCACATCAAATAACAAATTGAGTGAATTAAAAGTAAAAGTTAGAAACAAGGCTTAAATTTGTTAAAAGAAAAAAAAGTAGAGTATAATTTATCAGTATCTCTAGGAAAGAAACAAAAAAAAAAAAACTTTTCTACGAAGATTCAGTGAATGTTCTTATATAAATTAATCAAATAGCTAAATAGAAAAAAATTTATAAAGTTCAAATATGTAGGCTTATACATGCGGTAGTGTTAACAAAGCTCTAATCTTCTTCAAAGAAAAAAATAAATTGTTTAGTCAAAGGTGCTAATGCACAAAGAACAAAAAAAAAAACAAAAAATTATTATATATATAGTTGTCGAAAGTTAAATTTTTACAAATAGGGAGAAATTATTCTGTGTCACTGTACTGATCGCATTCGCTAGCAGTGTAAGTCACAGCAAAGCCCGACAACCCAAAAACAAAACAATACATTTGCCTTTGCTAAACAGGTAAATTGCATCAATAACGCTGGAACGCATCAACATACCATCATACATACCAACATAAATATGTAAATAATAAGCTTTTGCAATTTTTATTGTTATGATTTTTTTGGCTTTGATTTGGGAATAGGAATATGTATAAGCATACTTACCTACATACTAAAGGTACAAACCCATGTACATACATATGTATATCTGTTGTCCCTAAATATGTCCGTACGTACGTTTGGACCATTCTTTTCTCGCTACAATGGTTCATATAAATATGTGTGTAAAGCAGAGTTTGGCAAGTCCAAGTAATTAAGTACTTTAGTATTAAAAATTGTTTTGTCAAATATTTCCTTTCGCAAAAGTAAATTCTCTTGATTAATTAAACCTCTTTCTAAATAATAACTCTGAGTGGATTTAAGTACACACCAAGATCTGCATTTTCCTCAATTACTAACTAACTATCAATTGCAAAAATATGGTATTCAATTAGTACTTTCTATCTAACGGTTTTTTTATTCATCCCGGATTTAGGAATGATAATTAAATTTTAATACCGGAACCAGAACCCCTTAAAAAAATAATAATAATTTATTTTTTTTGTCAACCACATAATCATAGAATGCCCCTCGGATACAGAACGACCTACATATGTACATATTTAGGTATCGACAATAAATTTGTTTTCCTACTGGAAAAAACAAAAACAAAAGAAACACACAGGTAATATATGTAAATAAGGAAATAAAAGAACGAAATACTTCAATAGGTTTGCTTTTTGTTCGTTACTGATACCCTAGTAAGCCCAGCAAGTTAACTATTACATATTCCTATATTTTTGTCATCGGATCGGATTTGATCCTCACTCAATTAACTTACTAATTATCATATGCCATTCTTTGGCTTAGTTAGTTTTTTCTCAGGATTAAGCTTTCTGGGTATATGCAGACATATGTATAGCTATTGTTAAGCCAAGGCGTGAACGCTTTTTCTATTACAGTATGTTAACTTTCAATAAAAGTTGATATTGTATCTATTTGAAAAAAAAATGTGTCTTAGAATCTTAGTATTTTCCTGGAGGAAAATGCGTTGACTACATAGAAGGCAGTTTTTCTTTAGTGGGATCTTCGAATCATATTCACATCGAAGATCATGGTAGGGTAGGGTAGAGAAAGCGAGTGTCGACTACCATCTTTGGCCTCGCCCCCAATACACTTATTGACAGATGACCGCTTTCACCCCTTTTTGCAAATAGATTCTATAATTTGGTTCTTTGGAGTTTCGATCGTTAAATCGGTTTTTGTTTGGTTATGGGAGTTTAGCTCCCGTCTTTAGATTCTGGTTAGGAGTCCTACAATTAAAATTTTATGTAATGTCGGTTGAGACATGGCAACCACCCACCCCATCCCGAAAGAGCTACGGTCCAGAGGACTTCCCCGCCGTGACCTCTCAATCAATAACATCTTTATTCCAGCCAATGCCACTTCATATATGTCTGCTTACATGGATGCGAGATCACACACATCCATACAGTATAACATTGTTCATACAAGGTTTTGTATGGTATTTATTTACATACAACAGATATAACAACATTTTTATAAAATGACATTAAATGTCATATACATATAAAGAGATCGACTATAAACCTTGGACATTAATGAAGTACAAACAAAACACAACAAATGTGGGAATGACAAAGCCCACTTTTCCAAAATTATTTAAATCTTGACTAAAGGACACGTATATATGAAAATATCATTTATTTAGACCAAATATGTTCAGAGTTATGACGACCTGAAATTTTATATAACTTGCGGGAGTGGCACCACCCACTTTTCCAAAACTATATATAGCCTATGCCGTACCCAGCTAACTTCGGAACCTATTATGAAAGTTTCAAAGAAATACTCTATAAACTTTGGACGTTAATGAAGTACAAACAAAACAGTACAAATGTGGGAATGACAAAGCCCACTTTTCCAAAATTATTTAAATCTTGACTAAAGGACACGTATACTCGTATATCCAAATATCATTGATTAAGACCAAAAAAGTTCAGAGTTATGACGACCTGAAATTTTATATAGCCTGCGGGAGTGGCACCGCCCACTTTTCCAAAACTATATATAGCCTATGACGTACCCAGCTAACTTCTGAACCTATTATGAAAGTTTCAAAGAGATCGACTATAAACCTTGGACAAAGCACAAAGAAAACCCAACAAATGTGGGTATGGCACAGCCCACTTTTCCAAATTATTTAAATCTTGAGTAAAGGACACGTATATCGTATGTCTGCTTACATGGATGCGAGATCACACACATCCATACAGTATAACATTGTTCATACAAGGTTTTGTATGGTATTTATTTACATACAACAGATATAACAACATTTTTATAAAATGACATTAAATGTCATATACATTATATTTTGTTACATAAATTTTTGGCGCCCAACGTGGGGCAATCTAATGAAGCAAGTTTTTAAGTGCAGGCTAATGTTGCACAACAAATTTGATTTCAATATGGTAGTGTGTACGCACACATATGTTGAATCAATAATCAGCCCTTCATTAGTTGTCACACACCTTCTGGTAGTGTAAAAGTATTAGCGTTTATCATAAACTATTATCGCATGACTCGTGCCGACGTTGTTTAGATGTGATCCGTCTAACTTCCGCAAATGGAGATGTGGGAATTTATAGTGTAGTTTGACAAGACTACGATGCTGGTGATTCAGCCTGAATACCATGCCGAGAATCTTATTATTCTTTTCTATCATTCCATTAGTTTAAATACTACTATAGCAACTAACATCCGTTATAAATCTTACCTGAAACTCACACCATAATTTAGCTCGCTTGGTTTCGTATGCATTGGAAGTTTATCTATCTTTTACCCTATGGTTTGGAAATACTGTTTAATACAATTACAGATTACTGCGTATTTGGAGAAGGCCGGATACTGTACTGGATTGTCCCTAAAATATATTTTTCCTTACTTAACTGGGAGAGAGATTTTAACTTTCAACTGTCATCATCTCGAATAGGTGTATATATGGATTTGATCATCATTTTGTAACGTTCCAATTGTTGTCTGGAACTTGTGAGCATGCAGCGTTGCGTTCACTTGCCGAACAATAGGGAATTGATCAAGTTTTGAACCTACCATTTAGTATCCTTTCGGTTTTAGTTTCAATAACACAATTCCTAATCCTACAGTCATCATGTTAATTGGGTATTATTGGTTAATAATACTGCGTTTTTGTTTAAGTTATCATCACATGTCGTACCCAGGAACCATTTGTAAGTTAAAATAATGCCCATTGAAAGAAGTCCCCAACAAACGCAGTCGTTAGGACTTGCGTCAGACGACCAGTGTACCATTTGTAGCCAGAAAATAAACAACACTCACCCTTGTTTTTTGTTACCGTGCCAACATATATTCCATAAACTCTGTTTTGAAAGTTGGTTAGAAGACCACAATGTTTGTTACAGTTGTAATAAAGAAATAAGTCAAAGATACTTAAAAGTAGTGGTAGGAAATTGTTCACCCGGAGCAATTTCAAAGGTGCCTTCGGCATCTGAAGCTGATAAAAGAATTATGACCCGAAGTTTGACCAGTGCGTTGCATCAAGCTCAGACTTCACAACCCTCGGATTTACCAGAAGCACGTAATTCGGATGCAAGCGCAATGCCGTCGTCTGCATTAGATGCTAGTCGCAGTCCCAATAATGCCAATGTTGCTTCACTAAGACAACCGAATAGAAGACGAGGTAGGCCCAACCGTGCGGGATATCCCCGTCGAGCTAATGAGGTAGACTACACCGTAGTCCAAGAAATGATTGAACAATCTCTAACTAGAGTTCTGTCCACATTAAATGTGAGCAATGCCCCTATTTCTCGACCAAGTTCTAGCCCTAGCAATACCCAAAGATTACTACCTGCGAGATGCGAGGCACAGTCGCCTGCGGAATTGCTTCGAAAAGTTGGGAACACCATGCAAAAGTGGAACCTTCAATTCGATGGATCTGCTGATGGTATAGGAGTTGAAGAATTTATTTATCGCGTGAAGTCTCTCACGGATGAAACATTAGATAGTGATTTTACGTCTATGTGCAAACACAAACTTTTTGTCGGGAAAGCACGAGAGTGGTATTGGCGATACCACAAACAAGTAAACCACATTGTTTGGTCGAACATTTGTGTATCCCTTCGCCAACATTACAAAGATTATCGTACTGATTTCGTGAGTAGAGAAATGGTTAGATCCAGGAAGCAAAAGCTCGGTGAATCGTTTTCGGCGTATTATGATGCTGTTGCATCCTTAATTGACCAATACTCAGTCAGAATAGAGGAAGAAGAATTACTAGAAATATTAAAACATAATTTTCGTCCCGAAATCCGACAAAAACTATTGTACCAGGCGGTAAACTCTATTGGTAATTTACGATGTTTAGCCAAATGGATGAAAACTTGACACAAGAGCTTAGCGGTCCAATAGACACCCTTATAAAACCAAAACCAAACATAAATCGACGCCAAGTAGGTAGTCTGGATGAAGCAGGTTCAGTTTATTTCGAACATAAAACAACGGAGGTTGAGTTAGCTGCTCTTCACAATAACCAAGCAAAGCTTAAGTGTTGGAATTGTGATGATATAGGCCATATCTGGGAAAATTGCCTAGCTGATCGTCGCATTTTTTGCTATGGATGTGGCGCTCTTAATGTGTATAAGCCACAGTGTTCAACTTGCGTGCGGAATTATACGGAAAACCGTCGCACGGGTGCATCCAACGCCATCCGGATGCCCCCGAAAGCATGAATAATTTATCTTTGCCAATATGACAGAGTGAGCCCTTAACAAAAGACTCATCCACACAGGTGGAAAATATATCAGAAAACATACCAGTGCGATTGCGTCCTTACGAGGAGTGATTGCAAAATTATTTGCAGGTGAGGAATCGAATCTTCAGTGAAGGGAAACCCAAGACTAAAAAGCGTCATTTAAGACTTAAATAATTTTACGAAAATGTGAAAAGCAACAAACAGCTTGTAGTGTCAAAAATTTTCAGTAACCAAAGCGATATGCGAAGTTATGCCTAAGTTTCGATTCTTAAATATACACAGCTAGGTTTGCTAGATATTTTTATGGAATTTCCTGAATTTAAACGATTGAAGTCACATGCCAAGACGGCTGATGGAGAAAGACAGCCTATCATAGGAGTCCTGGGCGTAGTCATGACATATAAATCTCTGCAAAAGCCGTTAAAACTTTATATTATTCCTTATATCAAACAAAAACTCATATTAGGCCATGACTTTGGGAAAGTCTTTGGACTTGCTCCAAATGTCATATGTTCACATAGGAAGTGCGAGGCCCATTATGCGTCCGGAGGTTACCGTTTCCGAGCCCAGAGCACATAACGGTGTGACACAGGCCAAGGCAATTGTTGCACTTGACCGATGTCGCAGGCGTATATAATTTTTGCCGACAAACGGTGCACGTAGTGAAAGGTACTAGGAGGTGGTGTTCCTGACCCACGTGCAGGCTGGAAGCTGGGGGGGACATTAGGGGCAGAGACAGAGGGGACTGATGCTCGGCGATGCTCATATCTGACCTATTCCGGAAGGGATAGGAGTGTTGAGCGGCCGAGTGAGATGGAGACGCTGGTGTGCGTGAGCGACAGTCGGGAGTGGGTGAAGCAGGGATGACAGCGGTGCTGCCAGTCGTATAGACTGAGCCACTATTGTGACTATTTGAAGTAGGTAGAAGCGGTAAGGGGGTGCCAGAGCGGCGAGGGGTTGTTTAAGGGTGGGACAGGACAGATTGGACAGGGTTACACTGAAATAACAGCCCTTGGCCGGGTAAAAAAACCCATGTCATTCCGGTGCAATCGAACCGGCTGTTGTGGGAATGAACCGCTGACCATCTTCACTAGTAGCTCAAGTCTCAGTCGAACAAGACCAAGTAGGATGCGACGCGTTAGCCATATGCGGCTCATTAGCACTAGCGCATCCAGCTACGATTGGTACATTGGTCGGACATTCGGAAGCAAAGCAACAAGTTGGAGCCCATAATCAGAGGGAGGGGCACATAGCAGAAGTACGCGTGTAAGCTCCAACTATGGAGAGAGGAATACGGATGCTATAGAATACGCCAACAGCATAGCCAATCAACACAATTAATTAATTTCTATTTCGTCACATTTCATTTCAGAGCAAGGGCGGCTATATTTCGGCTCAAAAACAACAAGGCGCCTAGCAAGGACGCACAACCCCCGAGTTCTTTAAACATGGCGCCGAAGAGCTGTTGGAAAGCATGCATCAACTCTTACACAGAATATGATCGCACGAGTACATGACTGAAGATTGGAACTTAAGTATGCAATGCCCAATCCGCAAGAAAGACGATCCCATTATGCGAATCGGCCTCCTA
Organism: Merzomyia westermanni; assembly: GCA_949987695.1. Taxonomy (NCBI): domain Eukaryota; kingdom Metazoa; phylum Arthropoda; class Insecta; order Diptera; family Tephritidae; genus Merzomyia; species Merzomyia westermanni. Next base: position 129,933,625 of record OX465292.1, on the reverse strand, counting down.
AATACTCAAGGTATTGGGCGAAAGACTGAAGCCCATCGTAGGCAAGCTAAATGTGTATTCAGACCTATTAAGTCTAATATCGAACAGATATTTATGATAAGAAAAATCCTGGAGAAAAACCATTATAAGATGATCGGCACGCGGCATCTCTTTGTCGATTTTAAAGCCGATTTTCCAGTGCGAGAAGGAGTTGCCTATATGCTGCCATGCCTGAATTGGACTTCCTTTCAAAGCTTATACGACTTTGCCAAGTGACGTTCAGCAACACCAACAGCTCCGTTAAAATAGGGAGGGAGCTCGAGCTAAGCTACCCTCCGCTTACAAAACTGCTTGTTGCTTCTGTGTCTACTAATGCCCTTACATCTTCTCCATTCAGTGTTACTGCAGATAAGATTCGCACTTCGGTCTGCCTTAATGTAATTGCCGTGAACGGGGTCTCTAGTGTAACAAAATATAATGTATATGACATTGAATGTCATTTTATAAAAATGTTGTTATATCTGTTGTATGTAAATAAATACCATACAAAACCTATGAACAATGTTATACTTGTATGAACAATGTTATACTGTATGGATGTGTGTGACCTCGCATTCATGTAAGCAGACATATATGAAGTGGCATTGGCTGGAATAAAGATGTTATTGATTGAGAGGTCACGGCGGGGAAGTCCTCTGGACCGTAGCTCTTACGGGATGGGGTGGGTGGTTGCCAGGTCTCAACCGACATTACATAAAATTTTAATTGTAGGACTCCTAATCAGAATCTAAAGACGGGAGCTAAACTCCCATAACCAAACAAAAACCGATTAAACGATCGAAACTCCAAAGAACCAAATTATAGAATCTATTTGCAAAAAGGGGTGAAAGCGGTCATCTTCGATGTGAATATGATTCGAAGATCCCACTAAAGAAAACCTGCCTTCTATGTAATCAACACATTTTCCTCCAGGAGCATACTAAGATTCTAAAGACTCATTTTTTTTCAAATAGATACATTATCAACTTTTATTCAAACTTTTTAAACTAAACATACTATAATAGAAAAAGCGTTCACGCCTAGGCTTAACGATAGATATACATACATATGTCTGTATATACCTAAAAAGTTTAACTTTTGACAACTATATATGTAATAATTTTTTTTTTTTTTGTTCTTTGTGCATTTGCACCTTTGACTTTTTTTTCTTTTTTTTTCTTTGAAGAAGATTAGCGCTTTGTTAACACTACCGCATGTATAAGCCTACATATTTGAACTTTATACATTTTTTTCTATTTTGCTATTTGATTAATTTATATAAGAACATTCACTGAATCTTTGTAGAAAAGTTTTTTTTTTTTGTTTCTTTCCTAGAGATACTGATAAATTATACTCTACTTTTTTTTCTTTTAACAAATTTAAGCCTTGTTTCTAACTTTTACTTTTAATTCACTCCTAATAATTTGACGAGTTTTCACTGGTTAGCCCTCGATGTGCGCCTGGTTGACGCCAGGTCCGGATTTTGACAGGAAATAAGACCGAGGCTAATATAAAGGGCTCCAGGATCACTTTTTTCACTGCAAATGGTGAATTAACTTAATTTGAGGTGGTCACAAGCTCTGGTCGGCCGTGGCCCTGAACAAAACAGCTTCCACACCCACCCTTTGTATGCTCGATGGAGTGTAAATATAACATGCGGCTTGACAAGCGACTTAGGGTTATGGGTGTGGCTGATACAAGGAATTCTACAGGAAGCTGATGACGCTCTATTGGACAAAATCCTACCATTAAAACTTGATGGAAACACATCACTATAACAAAACTTACCTTGTTTGCACACAAACTTATAGGATAGGAGCACTGGTACTAACTGGTAATAATGTCCGTTCACTTACTGGGGTGAAACTAGAAACCGAAAAGAGGCTAGCTGTAGCCGTTCATGCCCTTTTATAGGCTCGGTGTTCCTGCCTTGAAGCTTTCGTTTTTGACAGCTTCCCTTTCGTTATTTGGGAAGTGTTCAATGTCAATTAAATGCGTGTTTTCACTGACCGAATAAAATTAGTACAGAGTGACCTGTATGATTCTGTCTTCGGACTATCTTTTGGTAATGAGTCATATGTAACTCACGTGATATTATTTACGAAAACAAGCGACAATTGATAGTTTCTTCCTAGAATCAATTAAATTAAATAGCCACAGATATGATTGAACATGGAATGATAAGTAACAGCATGGTATGTGGACATGGAAATTGTAAACAACGTTCAAAAATATGAGGTAACTGAAGCGACCATTACAAAACCCTATAATACGACACCGTCAGACGGAGTTTTATGGGGAACTAAATACGAATGTCCTTCGCATGATAAGTACCTATGTCTCTACCTTGCAAATCTTCCAGTCTGTAGTAGCAATTTCCCAGTTTTTTTCTAACTCTACACTTGACAAACAGTGGTCCGAGCATGGCTTTAAAATTGTGAGTAAATTTACTTTGAGCAAAATTTCGTCGATAGACTTCTTGACCTTCCCTGAAGGACACTGGCTTTGAGCGCAAGTTATACTGTTTTTCATTGCGTTCATAAGCTGTATGTATATTTGCTTGAATGTCTCTTAGAAGCAAGGCCAAGTTATCGGATCGCGAACTGGGCACTACTGGCTCTTCTAACAGAGATGACTTTTTAATAACTTATAATCTGATCCGTGCGTTATCATGTCCAGACGGAATAACGCTCTATATGGAGAACATCCTAAAGACTGGTGCAATGAAGATCGCAACGAACAGGAAATACTAGTTATGTGCACATCCCACTAAGTCTGATCATGCTTCAGATATGAGCGGATGGCGGCTAATAGCGAAGAATTTACTCGTTCTGCAGCATTACTTTGAGGCGAATACAATGCAGTATATAAATGTTTAATATCGAGCTCGGTCAGGAACGCGTTAAAGTCGTTAGACTTAAACTGTGTGCCCTTATCACTGACAATAGTTTCGGGTACACCGAAGCTGTAAAATATAGACTTTAATAAAATTCTTGGATGACGGCTGACGTAAACTTTTTAGGGGGGTGTACCCAATGGTACTTGCTAAAGTGATCTAGCACGATTAAAAGCCCTTTATGTCCAGTTTTGCTGCGCGGATAGGGTCCGAGTAAGTCAATGTATAGACGTTGAAAAGGTCTACAAGTCGGATTATGCCCACCCATGGGCGGACGAAGAGTAACGTTCGGGGCTTTGTTCGTCTTACAGATTTCACGCTGCCCTATATAATCTGGCACATCTTTTGCTAAACCAGACCAGAAAAGATAGCGGCGCAATTTTTCAATGGTTTTTTGTATGCCGGCATGGGATGACGTGAGACTGTCATGGGCCTGCTTGAGAACATCGATCCGAAGCCTTTCTGGAACCCATAGTTTCCAGGAATACTTATCCTGAACTTCGTTTCCAATTGCATGTTCGGTACGCATATACAAATACTTTCCTACGATTTTTATATCCGGAAACTTGTCTTTGTTTTCTTGAAATTTAAGCTTGGTGTATGTATCATCGTCAGACGCGTTTGAATCAAGGTCTATAAGAGGTTTTACTTCCAATTCACCTATCTCGTTTTCCTCTAACAGCGACAATGCATCTGGAACAATATGATCTTTTCCTTTTCTATGGGAAATCGAAAACTTGAACTGTTGTAACCGGAATATCCAGCGCACGATTCTACCAGAGACGTTCAAGACTTGAATGATCTGTCACTACCTCAAATTCTTGAAGTTCTAAGCAGCACCTCAACTTTTCAATGGCAAGTATTACGGCTAAACACTCGCGTTCCGTAACGCTATAGTTGCGTTGGGCACGACTCAATTTTTTGGACATGAAAGCGATGGGTTTTTCTTCGTTTTTGTCAGACAACTGTACTAGGACAGCACCGATACCCACATCGCTGGCGTCACAATGTAAATAAAATTTTTTCTCAAAATCTGTATTTGTCAAGACAGGAGCAGAGGTCAATATTTGTTTTAGCTGATTCATGGCTTGCTGATCTTCGACTGTCCATTGAAACTTTTTTTTTTGTTGAAAGTACTTCCGTTATTGGACCGGTAAGTTCGGCGAAGTTATGAATGAAGCGTCGGTACCATCCACAGAAACCGAGAAATCCTCGCACTTGCTTTAAGTTTCTTGGCGCAGACCAATTCAAGATACAAGCTATCTTGTCTGGGTCTGTACATATCCCTCTACTTCCGATGATATATCGTAAATAATTGATGCTCGTAACGCAAAAGTGACTTTTAGCAAGGTTTAGCGTTACCTTGGCTTTGCGAAACTGTTCAGCGAGAGAACTAAAATAGCAAGGTGTGAAGAGAAATCTTCGGACACGATACATAAGTCGTCAAAATATCCAAACACACAATGTCGGAGATCTGGCGGAATTATTGAGTCCATTAGTCTAGGCCGAATGGCATTACCTTAAATTGGTATAGCGGCCGACCGGGGACCGTAAAAGCTGTCAGATGTTTCGACTCTGGGCTGAGCTCAATTTGCAAGTATGCATCCTTTAAATCTAATTTGGTAATGATGTTTGCTTTAGGAAGTCAAGAAAAGATACCATCGATGCTAGGTAATGGGTACGCATCCTTTTTCGTGGCATCGTTAATCTTACGAGCGTCTAAGCAAAGCCGGACTTTGTTGGGCTTAATAACAAGTCGCATTGGAGAGCTCTAAGCACTTTCCGAAACCTCAATCACGTCAAGTTCAAGCATACGGTCTATTTCTGTATAAAGGAGCTTTTCCACGGCGGGACTTACAGGGTAAAACCGTTGTTTAATGGGCCTCGCACTTCCTATGTGAACATATGACATTTGGAGCAAGTCCAAAGACTTTCCCAAAGTCATGGCCTAATATGAGTTTTTGTTTGATAGAAGGAATAATATAAAGTTTTAACGGCTTTTGCAGAGATTTATATGTCATGACTACGCCCAGGACTCCTATGATAGGCTGTCTTTCTCCATCAGCCGTCTTGGCATGTGACTTCAATCGTTTAAATTCAGGAAATTCCATAAAAATATCTAGCAAACCTAGCTGTGTATATTTAAGAATCGAAACTTAGGCATAACTTCGCATATCGCTTTGGTTACTGAAAATTGTTGACACTACAAGCTGTTTGTTGCTTTTCACATTTTCGTAAAATGATTTAAGTCTTAAATGACGCTTTTTAGTCTTCGGTTTCCCTTCACTGTATGTTTTCTGATATATTTTCCACCTGTGTGGATGAGTCTTTTGTTAAGGGCTCACTCTGTCATATTGGCAAAGATAAATTATTCATGCTTTCGGGGGCATCCGAATGGCGTTGGATGCACCCGTGCGACGGTTTTCCGTATAATTCCGCACGCAAGTTGAACACTGTGGCTTATACACATTAAGAGCGCCACATCCATAGCAAAAAATTCGACGATCAGCTAGGCAATTTTCCCAGATATGGCCTATATCATCACAATTCCAACACTTAAGCTTTGCTTGGTTATTGTGAAGAGCAGCTAACTCAACCTCCGTTGTTTTATGTTCGAAATAAACTGAACCTGCTTCATCCAGACTACCTACTTGGCGTCGATTTTTGTTTTGTTTTGGTTTGATAAGGGTGCCTATTGGACCGCTGAGCTCTTGTGTCAAGTTTTCATCCATTTTGACTAAACATCGTAAATGACCAATAGAGTTTACCGGCTGGTACAATAGTTTTTGTCGAATTTCGGGACGCAAATTATGTTTTAATATTTCTAGTAATTCTTCTTCCTCTATTCTGACTGAGTATTGGTCAATTAAGGATGCAACAGCATCATAATACGCAGAAAACGATTCACCGAGCTTTTGCTTCCTGGATCTAACCATTTCTTTACTCACGAAATCAGAACGATAATCTTTGTAATGTTGGCGAAGGGATACACAAATGTTCGACCAAACAATGTGGTTTACTTGTTTGTGGTATCGCCAATACCACTCTCGTGCTTTCCCGACAAAAAGTATATGTATGTGTTTGCACATAGACGTGAAATCACTATCTAATGTTTCATCCGTGAGAGACTTCACGCGATAAATAAATTCTTCAACTCCTATACCATCAGCAGATCCATCGAATTGAAGGTTCCACTTTTGCATGGTGTTCCCAACTTTTCGAAGCAATTCCGCAGGCGACTGTGCCTCGCATCTCGCAGGTAGTAATCTTTGGGTATTGCTAGGGCTAGAACTTGGTCGAGAAATAGGGGCATTGCTCACATTTAATGTGGACACAACTCTAGTTAGAGATTGTTCAATCATTTCTTGGACTACGGTGTAGTCTACCTCATTAGCTCGACGGGGATATCCCGCACGGTTGGGCCTACCTCGTCTTCTATTCGGTTGTCTTAGTGAAGCAACATTGGCACTATTGGGACTGCGACTAGCATCTAATGCAGACGACGGCATTGCGCTTGCATCCGAATTACGTGCTTCTGGTGAATCCGAGGGTTGTGAAGTCTGAGCTTGATGCAACGCACTGGTCAAACTTCGGGTCATAATTCTTTTATCAGCTTCAGATGCCGAAGGCACCTTTGAAATTGCTCCGGGTGAACAATTTCCTATCACTACTTTTAAGTATCTTTGACTTATTTCTTTATTACAACTGTAACAAACATTGTGGTCTTCTAACCAACTTTCAAAACAGAGTTTATGGAATATATGTTGGCACGGTAACAAAAAACAAGGGTGAGTGTTGTTTATTTTCTGGCTACAAATGGTACACTGGTCGTCTGACGCAAGTCCTAACGACTTCGTTTGTTGGGGACTTCTTTCAATGGGCATTATTTTAACTTACAAATGGTTCCTGGGTACGACATGTGATGATAACTTAAACAAAAAGGCAGTATTATTAACCAATAATACCCAATTAACATGATGACTGTAGGATTAGGAATTGTGTTATTGAAACTAAAACCGAAAGGATACTAAATGGTAAGTTCAAAACTTGATCAATTCCCTATTGTTCGGCAAGTGAACACAACGCTGCAAGGTCACAAGTTCCAGACAACAATTGGAACGTTACAAAATGATGATCAAATCCATATATACACCTATTCGAGATGATGGCAATTGAAAGTTAAAATCTCTCTCCCAGTTAAGTAAGGAAAAATATATTTTAAGGACAATCAGTACTGGTATCCGGCCTTCTCCAAATACGCAGTAATCTGTAATTGTATTAAACAGTATTTCCAAACCATAGGGTGAAAGATAGATAAACTTCCAATGCATACGAAACCAAGCGAGCTATGCTATAGTATTATTTAAACTAAACCAAGCGAGCTAAATTATGGTGTGAGTTTCAGGTAAGATTTATAACGGATGTTAGTTGCTATAGTAGTATTTAAACTAATGGAATGATAGAAAAGAATAATAAGATTCTCGGCATGGTATTAAGGCTGAATCACCAGCATCGTAGTCTTGCCAAACTACACTATAAATTCCCACATCTCCATTTGCGGAAGTTAGACGGATCACATCTAAACAACGTCGGCACGAGTGATGCGATAATAGTTTATGATAAACGCTAATACTTTTACACTACCAGAAGGTGTGTGATTATTGATTTAACATATGTGTGCGTACACACTACCATAATGAAATCAAATTTGTTGTGCAACATTAGCCTGCACTTAAAAACTTGCTTCATTAGATTGCCCCACGTTGGGCGCCAAAAATTTATGTAACAAAATATAATGTATATGACATTTAATGTCATTTTATAAAAATGTTGTTATATCTGTTGTATGTAAATAAATACCATACAAAACCTTGTATGAACAATGTTATACTGTATGGATGTGTGTGATCTCGCATCCATGTAAGCAGACATACGATATACGTGTCCTTTACTCAAGATTTAAATAATTTGGAAAAGTGGGCTGTGCCATACCCACATTTGTTGGGTTTTCTTTGTGCTTTGTCCAAGGTTTATAGTCGATCTCTTTGAAACTTTCATAATAGGTTCAGAAGTTAGCTGGGTACGTCATAGGCTATATATAGTTTTGGAAAAGTGGGCGGTGCCACTCCCGCAGGCTATATAAAATTTCAGGTCGTCATAACTCTGAACTTTTTTGGTCTTAATCAATGATATTTGGATATACGAGTATACGTGTCCTTTAGTCAAGATTTAAATAATTTTGGAAAAGTGGGCTTTGTCATTCCCACATTTGTACTGTTTTGTTTGTACTTCATTAACGTCCAAAGTTTATAGAGTATTTCTTTGAAACTTTCATAATAGGTTCCGAAGTTAGCTGGGTACGGCATAGGCTATATATAGTTTTGGAAAAGTGGGTGGTGCCACTCCCGCAAGTTATATAAAATTTCAGGTCGTCATAACTCTGAACATATTTGGTCTAAATAAATGATATTTTCATATATACGTGTCCTTTAGTCAAGATTTAAATAATTTTGGAAAAGTGGGCTTTGTCATTCCCACATTTGTTGTGTTTTGTTTGTACTTCATTAATGTCCAAGGTTTATAGTCGATCTCTTTATATGTATATGACATTTAATGTCATTTTATAAAAATGTTGTTATATCTGTTGTATGTAAATAAATACCATACAAAACCTTGTATGAACAATGTTATACTGTATGGATGTGTGTGATCTCGCATCCATGTAAGCAGACATATATGAAGTGGCATTGGCTGGAATAAAGATGTTATTGATTGAGAGGTCACGGCGGGGAAGTCCTCTGGACCGTAGCTCTTTCGGGATGGGGTGGGTGGTTGCCATGTCTCAACCGACATTACATAAAATTTTAATTGTAGGACTCCTAACCAGAATCTAAAGACGGGAGCTAAACTCCCATAACCAAACAAAAACCGATTTAACGATCGAAACTCCAAAGAACCAAATTATAGAATCTATTTGCAAAAAGGGGTGAAAGCGGTCATCTGTCAATAAGTGTATTGGGGGCGAGGCCAAAGATGGTAGTCGACACTCGCTTTCTCTACCCTACCCTACCATGATCTTCGATGTGAATATGATTCGAAGATCCCACTAAAGAAAACCTGCCTTCTATGTAGTCAACGCATTTTCCTCCAGGAAAATACTAAGATTCTAAGACACATTTTTTTTTCAAATAGATACAATATCAACTTTTATTGAAAGTTAACATACTGTAATAGAAAAAGCGTTCACGCCTTGGCTTAACAATAGCTATACATATGTCTGCATATACCCAGAAAGCTTAATCCTGAGAAAAAACTAACTAAGCCAAAGAATGGCATATGATAATTAGTAAGTTAATTGAGTGAGGATCAAATCCGATCCGATGACAAAAATATAGGAATATGTAATAGTTAACTTGCTGGGCTTACTAGGGTATCAGTAACGAACAAAAAGCAAACCTATTGAAGTATTTCGTTCTTTTATTTCCTTATTTACATATATTACCTGTGTGTTTCTTTTGTTTTTGTTTTTTCCAGTAGGAAAACAAATTTATTGTCGATACCTAAATATGTACATATGTAGGTCGTTCTGTATCCGAGGGGCATTCTATGATTATGTGGTTGACAAAAAAAATAAATTATTATTATTTTTTTTAAGGGGTTCTGGTTCCGGTATTAAAATTTAATTATCATTCCTAAATCCGGGATGAATAAAAAAACCGTTAGATAGAAAGTACTAATTGAATACCATATTTTTGCAATTGATAGTTAGTTAGTAATTGAGGAAAATGCAGATCTTGGTGTGTACTTAAATCCACTCAGAGTTATTATTTAGAAAGAGGTTTAATTAATCAAGAGAATTTACTTTTGCGAAAGGAAATATTTGACAAAACAATTTTTAATACTAAAGTACTTAATTACTTGGACTTGCCAAACTCTGCTTTACACACATATTTATATGAACCATTGTAGCGAGAAAAGAATGGTCCAAACGTACGTACGGACATATTTAGGGACAACAGATATACATATGTATGTACATGGGTTTGTACCTTTAGTATGTAGGTAAGTATGCTTATACATATTCCTATTCCCAAATCAAAGCCAAAAAAATCATAACAATAAAAATTGCAAAAGCTTATTATTTACATATTTATGTTGGTATGTATGATGGTATGTTGATGCGTTCCAGCGTTATTGATGCAATTTACCTGTTTAGCAAAGGCAAATGTATTGTTTTGTTTTTGGGTTGTCGGGCTTTGCTGTGACTTACACTGCTAGCGAATGCGATCAGTACAGTGACACAGAATAATTTCTCCCTATTTGTAAAAATTTAACTTTCGACAACTATATATATAATAATTTTTTGTTTTTTTTTTTGTTCTTTGTGCATTAGCACCTTTGACTAAACAATTTATTTTTTTCTTTGAAGAAGATTAGAGCTTTGTTAACACTACCGCATGTATAAGCCTACATATTTGAACTTTATAAATTTTTTTCTATTTAGCTATTTGATTAATTTATATAAGAACATTCACTGAATCTTCGTAGAAAAGTTTTTTTTTTTTTGTTTCTTTCCTAGAGATACTGATAAATTATACTCTACTTTTTTTTCTTTTAACAAATTTAAGCCTTGTTTCTAACTTTTACTTTTAATTCACTCAATTTGTTATTTGATGTGGTGCAGCTTTATTGTTAAGCACTGTGCTCTGATATCACTACATTTAGAAGGTGTCAGGAAAATGCAGGAAATGCGGCTGGCGTAATCGATGTGCGCCAGGTTGACGCCAGGTCCGGATTTTGACAGGAAATAAGACCGGGGCTAATATAAGGGGCTCCAGGATCACTTTTTTCACTGCAAATGGTGAATTAACTTTAGTTGAGGTGGTCACAAGCTCTGGTCGGCCGTGGTCCTGAACAAAACAGCTTCCACACCCACCCTTTGTATGCTCGATGGAGGGTAAATATAACATGCGGCTTGACAAGCGACTTAGGGTTATGGGTGTGGCTGATACAAGGAATTCTACAGGAGGCTGATGACGCTCTATTGGACAAAATCCTACCATTAAAACTTGATGGAAACACATCACTATAACAAAACTTACCTTGTTTGCACGCAAACTTATAGGATAGGAGCACTGGTACTAACTGGTAATAATGTCCGTCCACTTACTGGGGTGAAACTAGAAACCGCAAAGAGGCTAACTGTAGCCGTTCATGCCCTTTTATAGGCTCGGTGTTCCTGCCTTGAAGCTTTCGTTTTTGACAGCTTCCCTTTCGTTATTTGGGAAGTGTTCAATGTCAATTAAATGCGTGTTTTCACTGACCGAATAAAATTAGTACAGAGTGACCTGTATGATTCTGTCTTCGGACTATCTTTTGGTAATGAGTCATATGTGACTCACGTGAGATTATTTACGAAAACAAGCGACAATTGATAGTTTCTTCCTAGAATCAATTAAATTAAATAGCCACAGATATGATTGAACATGGAATGATAAGTAACAGCATGGTATGTGGACATGGAAATTGTTAACAACGTTCAAAGATATGTGGTAACTGAAGCGACCATTACACTAGCCGGTTCTCTGCTACCTTCGACAGCAGTCCCGCGTAGTATTCCCGGTCGGTTGCACTGCCAACAAAATTCAACCCTCTCGTCGGTCTGCATAAAATGGTATATTTCCTCTGGTCTTCGAGGTAGGAAGAATTGTAAAAAGCCTTTTTGAAGACCTACTCTTCCGGTTGTTGTTGCAATTCCACACCAGCTTGCCAAGCACTTAAGCAGTTCATCAACAGCTCTAATAAAGGTCGGGGAGGTAGAAAACCACCACTATGTATAAAGTTCGGATCTCGTGACCTGGCAAATCCCAAGAGTTTGTTTCACCGCTGACAATGCCTCAGCTGGCTGCTGTGCATACGTAACCTCTCCCTTTTTGCGATGTCCGCTTGCATTGCGTGTACCATCGCCTGTATGCTTAGTTCTTCCTAAATGTACGTTTATTGGTTCTTACATTGGAGTTGGATGAACTTTCGGTAATGGACTATGAAAACATTGTTGTTATTGCCAAAATGGTTGGGGCTGTGAATATGTAAAAAATATGTGTGGGCAAGTACCACTGCTTGCCTGGAATAACATACCGTGGTTGTGTATTATTTTTGACACTTTGTTTCAGACCCCGATATTTGCCTAGTGCATTAATATGTGTGTATTATGCCTAGTGTAGTATAGTGTACATTGGGGCATCCGAGAAAAATATATTTTGGTAAGAATGTATACCGTGGGCATTTAATATATAAATTATAAATTCAGAGCATGGTAATAATATTATAAATTCAGAACTTAGTATTTGGTTTTATGTAGATGAATACATATATAGGGCAACAGCCCTTATTAATCGTCTAAACGGTTTCGACTTTCCAACAAAGAACGCCACCTGACCCCTCACACCAATTAGAAAGGACAAGGGATGGTTCTCCACTTTGTCTTTCCAAAAGACTGGGGCCCTCCTTCTTCTTCTGCTTCCATAAGTGGGTTCCGACACGAATACCAAGACAACATAGCCGCTGGGTTTTAATTCGTTGCAATATGCCGACGTCTGCGTAGAGCTCATACAACTCATAATTAAATCTTCTTCGGTAAACAGCGTCGGCATCGCGCAGAGGCCTATAAATCCATTGAAGAACATTTCTCTCATATACTCCAAGGGCAGACTAGTCTGCAGCCTTCATCGTCTATGCTTCTGATAAATATTGCAGGACGGATTTTCTGGGCGACTTATAAAGCATAGTTTTTGTTCGTCGAGAGAGGACTTTGCTTCTCAATATGCTACTCAGTCCAAAGTTAAACTTATTGGCAAGGGGAATTCTTCGCAGGATTTCTAAGCTGACATTATTGCTGGTGTTAATGCTGGTTCCAGGTAGAATAAGTCTTTTACTATTTCATACTTGTGGATGCCAACAGTGGTGTGGGTGCCAACGCGCCAATGCCCTGACTCTTCGCATGACGCCAGAAGATACTTCGTTTTGTCCTCGTTCACCTCCAAACACACCTTTTTCGCTTCTTTCTCCAATTTCGAGTAGGCAGAATTTACGGCGCTGTTATTTGAGCCAATGATGTCAATGTCATTGCCATTAAACTGAAGAAATCGCATGACTGAAAAGTACTTCCTGATTCTGACTGAGATGGTGGTGTTGTTCAACGACATTTTGCACAGCCGTGTAAGTTTTGCTGGGAAACCAATTTAAGACATAGCGGTATATAGGCAACTCTTTGTCGCGCTGTCGAAGGCTGCTTCAAAATCAACAAAGAGGTGATGTATGTCAATTTTTTTTACGGATTTTTCCAAGATTTGGCGTATAGTGAAAATCTTATCGATGGTAAACTTATCAGGTCTGAAGCCGCGCTGATAAGGTGCAATTAGTTTGTCTACGGTGGGCTTTAGTCTTTCCCACATTAGGCTTGGTATGACTTTATATGATATTTACCAACTTCTCGCCAGCGGCTTTATTGCCTTTTAATCAAGGTATTTCTACTCGTATCTCGTTACAGTCGGGTGGGGGAACGCTAATTCCATCATCTTCGATTGTATGGTCGGGTTATTCTCTATGCACTTGCTCGGTTTCTAAATTTCGGGGGGTAGAGAAGTTCTCCCTCCATTATCTAAGTCCTCTATGCAAATTGCTTACTGGGTCGCCGATTTTGTCCTTACATGTGTCCGCCCCACTCTTAAATTTTTCCGTCATATGCCGGATTTTTTGGTAGGATTTTCGGGCATTGCAGCTAGCTCTTCGCATTCACGCCTTTGTGCCTCTCTTTATTTCTTGCGGAAAAGGGCTCTCCCTTCCTTCTTCAACTGTCGTAGCATTCGCATAACCCTCTCTTTGCATTTTTCCACAAGGTATCTTTGTAGGCACGCTCCAGAGATATTCTCCACTGCTTACATATTCCACTGGGCTCAGTTGTGCTTTCCGACATCAGGTGTCAGAGTCGAGTTGCGAAATAATTGGTGTCCATTGCGATTGCAGTTTTTGACATCCAGGTTTCCAGATCCAAGCTAGGATAATTTCTACGACCAGGTAGGGGTCGGACTCGATGTGATAATCTCGAATCGCGCGTACATCTAAGACTGCTGGAAGCGTACCACCCATGTATCACAAAGTGGTCGATCTAGGTGCATGTTTTTCGATCAGGGGACAGCCACGTAGCCTGATGGATTTTCTTGTGGATATACCCATGTATCGGGCACCGGCAAAGTCGATCGGCCTGTATCCATTTCAAGAAGTCTCATCGTGGAGGATGAATGGTCCGACTGTAGGTCCAAACACACCTTCTTCGTGAAAGTCGCCCAACAAGACTTTGATATCATTTTGGGAGCAGCGCTCATATGTGCTTTCTAAGCGCTAGTAGAATGCGTCCCTTGCCACGTCGCACAGTGGCGTCTTTTGAGTTTTTTCTTTGCACAAATCATAACTTTTGAACCCATGAAGATATTTTAAAAATTTAAAATGCAAATGAAAGCTAATTATTTAGTTTTATTGTGTGAAAGCTTAGAATGTCACAGATATAGGGTGCTTCTAAAAAATTCGTCAAAGTCGAACATTTTTAGAAAAATGCAAAAACAAAATGTTGCTAGCAAAAAATAAAAAAAATAAAATGAGATTTGTATTATAATGACGTATTTAAGCATTAAATAAGATGAACTAATGATTTTTACAGTGTATTTTTTGAAAGCTTATTTCAATACCTTTCTAATGGTATGAAGATCTTTGAAATCGGTTAAGACATTCCGTAGTAATCACACTTTAAAAGTACCTATTATCGTCATTTTTCGAATATTTTCGAATATTTCGATACCTTGCCACGTCCACAATTTGCAATGCAATTTCTAAAAATGAGGTTGTGTGTGGGTAGGTAAGATGTACCTCTATTCAAAATTTCATCAAATTCTGAGGGGGTCGGGTTCAACGCATATTGGATTTTATATGAAATTCATCGTATGCGGAAGGTTTATTGGACGAAATACTATATGTCCGTATGTGTGAACAAATTAATAAATTAATAATGTTTCGGCCTGAATGGGAATTAAAGTTTTGTTTTATTTAAATCCATTTTGGGAACAACAATGATTAATTTGTTTCAAAATATTAAATTTAATAAAAGCAAGCAATTTAAAACGACACCATGATTGTCAGCATTGCGACTTCGATATGTACAAAGCGAAGAGCGCGCCACGAAATTAATTGCACTGAAAAAAATCATAGAAGAAAAAAATTTTAAGCCATGGAAAGATTATTTTCCACCGTCAAAATGTAAAGATGCTGAAACTCAAGGAGCTTCTTTCCCAGTAGCATTGGCATTAGCCAAGCATGGTCGCGCTTTTACTGATGGTATATTTTTAAAGGAAGTCATGCAAAGTCTACTGCAACACTATGGTGACAAGGCGAAATATGCCTACGACACTAATAAAAACTTTAATGTATCACGAATGACAATGGTACAAGTAACTCTAAGTGCAAGTAAAAACTACATTTTGCTCTGGCTTTCGAACAGAACTGCAAATAAAATGCTAAATCGTAAGCTGCAATAATTCCACCAGGAGCAGCCATATAATGAAAATTTTGTTAAATATACATATATTGGTAATTACCATTTTACTAGGTTATAACTATCGATCAAGAGTTTTATGTTTTATTTTGTTTTGTTGTTTTTCCGACAGGGTGAATGATTGATGTATATTGGAACGAAAATCGACACTGATGATGGCACAACGCCGTAACCGGTTTGTCTCAAAACCAAATTTGACAAGGGATGACGAAAAATCGTTCCAATATACATCGAAGAGTTTAATCTATATATTAATAGGCTAACATTTTTTTCATACAATCAATTGCCAGAGTATATCTTAAGTAAACATACATAATTCCTATTTAAATGTATTTTGATATCTTCCTATGGATCAAGAGCTAGGATAATTTCTACGACCAGGTAGGGATCGGCCTCGATGTGATAATCTCGAATCGCGCGTACATCTAAGTCTGCTGGTAGCGTACCGCCCATGTATCACAAAGTGGTCGGTCTAGGTGCATGTTTTTCGATCAGGGGACAGCCACGTAGCCTGATGGATTTTCTTGTGGATATACCCATGTATCGGTCACCGGCAAAGTCGATCGGCCTGTATCCATTTGAAGAAGTCTCATCGTGGAGAATGAATGGTCCGACTGTAGGTCCAAACACACCTTCTTCGTGAAAGTCGCCCAACAAGACTTTGATATCATTTTGGGAGCAGCGCTCATATGTGCTTTCTAAGCGCTAGTAGAATGCGTCCCTTGCCACGTCGCACAGTGGCGTCTTTTGAGTTTTTTCTTTGCACAAATCATAACTTTTGAACCCATGAAGATATTTTAAAAATTTAAAATGCAAATGAAAGCTAATTATTTAGTTTCATTGTGTGAAAGCTTAGAATGTCACAGATATAGGGTGCTTCTAAAAAATTCGTCAAAGTCGAACATTTTTAGAAAAATGCAAAAACAAAATGTTGCTAGCAAAAAATAAAAAAAATAAAATGAGATTTGTATTATAATGACGTATTTAAGCATTAAATAAGATGAACTAATGATTTTTACAGTGTATTTTTTGAAAGCTTATTTCAATACCTTTCTAATGGTATGAAGATCTTTGAAATCGGTTAAGACATTCCGTAGTAATCACACTTTAAAAGTACCTATTATCGTCATTTTTCGAATATTTTCGAATATTTCGATACCTTGCCACGTCCACAATTTGCAATGCAATTTCTAAAATGAGGTTGTGTGTGGGTAGGTAAGATGTACCTCTATTCAAAATTTCATCAAATTCTGAGGGGGTCGGGTTCAACGCATATTGGATTTTATATGAAATTCATCGTATGCGGAAGGTTTATTGGACGAAATACTATATGTCCGTATGTGTGAACAAATTAATAAATTAATAATGTTTCGGCCTGAATGGGAATTAAAGTTTTGTTTTATTTAAATCCATTTTGGGAACAACAATGATTAATTTGTTTCAAAATATTAAATTTAATAAAAGCAAGCAATTTAAAACGACACCATGATTGTCAGCATTGCGACTTCGATATGTACAAAGCGAAGAGCGCGCCACGAAATTAATTGCACTGAAAAAAATCATAGAAGAAAAAAATTTTAAGCCATGGAAAGATTATTTTCCACCGTCAAAATGTAAAGATGCTGAAACTCAAGGAGCTTCTTTCCCAGTAGCATTGGCATTAGCCAAGCATGGTCGCGCTTTTACTGATGGTATATTTTTAAAGGAAGTCATGCAAAGTCTACTGCAACACTATGGTGACAAGGCGAAATATGCCTACGACACTAATAAAAACTTTAATGTATCACGAATGACAATGGTACAAGTAACTCTAAGTGCAAGTAAAAACTACATTTTGCTCTGGCTTTCGAACAGAACTGCAAATAAAATGCTAAATCGTAAGCTGCAATAATTCCACCAGGAGCAGCCATATAATGAAAATTTTGTTAAATATACATATATTGGTAATTACCATTTTACTAGGTTATAACTATCGATCAAGAGTTTTATGTTTTATTTTGTTTTGTTGTTTTTCCGACAGGGTGAATGATTGATGTATATTGGAACGAAAATCGACACTGATGATGGCACAACGCCGTAACCGGTTTGTCTCAAAACCAAATTTGACAAGGGATGACGAAAAATCGTTCCAATATACATCGAAGAGTTTAATCTATATATTAATAGGCTAACATTTTTTTCATACAATCAATTGCCAGAGTATATCTTAAGTAAACATACATAATTCCTATTTAAATGTATTTTGATATCTTCCTATGGATCAAGAGCTAGGATAATTTCTACGACCAGGTAGGGATCGGCCTCGATGTGATAATCTCGAATCGCGCGTACATCTAAGTCTGCTGGTAGCGTACCGCCCATGTATCACAAAGTGGTCGGTCTAGGTGCATGTTTTTCGATCAGGGGACAGCCACGTAGCCTGATGGATTTTCTTGTGGATATACCCATGTATCGGTCACCGGCAAAGTCGATCGGCCTGTATCCATTTGAAGAAGTCTCATCGTGGAGAATGAATGGTCCGACTGTAGGTCCAAACACACCTTCTTCGTGAAAGTCGCCCAACAAGACTTTGATATCATTTTGGGAGCAGCGCTCATATGTGCTTTCTAAACGCTAGTAGCATGCGTCCCTTGCCACGTCGCACAGTGGCGTCTTTTGAGTTTTTTCTTTGCACAAATCATAACTTTTGAACCAATGAAGATATTTTAAAAATTTAAAATGCAAATGAAAGCTAATTATTTAGTTTTATTGTGTGAAGGCTCAGAATGTCACAGATATAGGGTGCTTCTAAAAAATTCGTCAAAGTCGAACATTTTTAGAAAAATGCAAAAACAAAATGTTTTTAGTAAAAAATAAAAAAAATAAAATGAGATTTGTATTATAATGACGTATTTAAGCATTAAATAAGATGAACTATTTTTTGAAAGCTTATTTCAATACCTTTCTAATGGTATGAAGATCTTTGAAATCGGTTAAGACATTCCGTAGTAATCACACTTTAAAAGTACCTATTATCGTAATTTTTCGAATATTTTCGAATATTTCGATACCTTGCCACGTCCACAATTTGCAATGCAATTTCTAAAAATTAAGTTGTGTGTGGGTAGGTAAGATGTACCTCTATTCAAAATTTCATCAAATTCTGAGGGGGTCGGGTTCAACGCATATTGGATTTGATATGAAATTCATCGTATGCGGAAGGTTTATTGGACGAAATACTATATGTCCGTATGTGTGTATGTGTGAAAAAATTATTAAATTAATAACGTTTCGGCCTGATTGGGAATTCAAGTTTTTTTTTAATTTAAATCCATTTTGCGAACCACAATGATTAATTTGTTTCAAAATATTAAATTTAATAAAAGCAAGCAATTTAAAACGACACCATGATTGTCAGCATTGCGACTTCGATATGTACAAAGCGAAGAGCGCGCCACGAAATTAATTGCACTGAAAAAAATCATAGAAGAAAAAAATTTTAAGCCATGGAAAGATTATTTTCCACCGTCAAAATGTAAAGATGCTGAAACTCAAGGAGCTTCTTTCCCAGTAGCATTGGCATTAGCCAAGCATGGTCGCGCTTTTACTGATGGTATATTTTTAAAGGAAGTCATGCAAAGTCTACTGCAACACTATGGTGACAAGGCGAAATATGCCTACGACACTAATAAAAACTTTAATGTATCACGAATGACAATGGTACAAGTAACTCTAAGTGCAAGTAAAAACTACATTTTGCTCTGGCTTTCGAACAGAACTGCAAATAAAATGCTAAATCGTAAGCTGCAATAATTCCACCAGGAGCAGCCATATAATGAAAATTTTGTTAAATATACATATATTGGTAATTACCATTTTACTAGGTTATAACTATCGATCAAGAGTTTTATGTTTTATTTTGTTTTGTTGTTTTTCCGACAGGGTGAATGATTGATGTATATTGGAACGAAAATCGACACTGATGATGGCACAACGCCGTAACCGGTTTGTCTCAAAACCAAATTTGACAAGGGATGACGAAAAATCGTTCCAATATACATCGAAGAGTTTAATCTATATATTAATAGGCTAACATTTTTTTCATACAATCAATTGCCAGAGTATATCTTAAGTAAACATACATAATTCCTATTTAAATGTATTTTGATATCTTCCTATGGATCAAGAGCTAGGATAATTTCTACGACCAGGTAGGGATCGGCCTCGATGTGATAATCTCGAATCGCGCGTACATCTAAGTCTGCTGGTAGCGTACCGCCCATGTATCACAAAGTGGTCGGTCTAGGTGCATGTTTTTCGATCAGGGGACAGCCACGTAGCCTGATGGATTTTCTTGTGGATATACCCATGTATCGGTCACCGGCAAAGTCGATCGGCCTGTATCCATTTGAAGAAGTCTCATCGTGGAGAATGAATGGTCCGACTGTAGGTCCAAACACACCTTCTTCGTGAAAGTCGCCCAACAAGACTTTGATATCATTTTGGGAGCAGCGCTCATATGTGCTTTCTAAACGCTAGTAGCATGCGTCCCTTGCCACGTCGCACAGTGGCGTCTTTTGAGTTTTTTCTTTGCACAAATCATAACTTTTGAACCAATGAAGATATTTTAAAAATTTAAAATGCAAATGAAAGCTAATTATTTAGTTTTATTGTGTGAAGGCTCAGAATGTCACAGATATAGGGTGCTTCTAAAAAATTCGTCAAAGTCGAACATTTTTAGAAAAATGCAAAAACAAAATGTTTTTAGTAAAAAATAAAAAAAATAAAATGAGATTTGTATTATAATGACGTATTTAAGCATTAAATAAGATGAACTATTTTTTGAAAGCTTATTTCAATACCTTTCTAATGGTATGAAGATCTTTGAAATCGGTTAAGACATTCCGTAGTAATCACACTTTAAAAGTACCTATTATCGTAATTTTTCGAATATTTTCGAATATTTCGATACCTTGCCACGTCCACAATTTGCAATGCAATTTCTAAAAATTAAGTTGTGTGTGGGTAGGTAAGATGTACCTCTATTCAAAATTTCATCAAATTCTGAGGGGGTCGGGTTCAACGCATATTGGATTTGATATGAAATTCATCGTATGCGGAAGGTTTATTGGACGAAATACTATATGTCCGTATGTGTGTATGTGTGAAAAAATTATTAAATTAATAACGTTTCGGCCTGATTGGGAATTCAAGTTTTTTTTTAATTTGAATCCATTTTGCGAACCACAATGATTAATTTGTTTCAAAATATTAAATTTAATAAAAGCAAGCAATTTAAAACGACACCATGATTGTCAGCATTGCGACTTCGATATGTACAAAGCGAAGAGCGCGCCACGAAATTAATTGCACTGAAAAAAATCATAGAAGAAAAAAATTTTAAGCCATGGAAAGATTATTTTCCACCGTCAAAATGTAAAGATGCTGAAACTCAAGGAGCTTCTTTCCCAGTAGCATTGGCATTAGCCAAGCATGGTCGCGCTTTTACTGATGGTATATTTTTAAAGGAAGTCATGCAAAGTCTACTGCAACACTATGGTGACAAGGCGAAATATGCCTACGACACTAATAAAAACTTTAATGTATCACGAATGACAATGGTACAAGTAACTCTAAGTGCAAGTAAAAACTACATTTTGCTCTGGCTTTCGAACAGAACTGCAAATAAAATGCTAAATCGTAAGCTGCAATAATTCCACCAGGAGCAGCCATATAATGAAAATTTTGTTAAATATACATATATTGGTAATTACCATTTTACTAGGTTATAACTATCGATCAAGAGTTTTATGTTTTATTTTGTTTTGTTGTTTTTCCGACAGGGTGAATGATTGATGTATATTGGAACGAAAATCGACACTGATGATGGCACAACGCCGTAACGGGTTTGTCTCAAAACCAAATTTGACAAGGGATGACGAAAAATCGTTCCAATATACATCGAAGAGTTTAATCTATATATTAATAGGCTAACATTTTTTTCATACAATCAATTGCCAGAGTATATCTTAAGTAAACATACATAATTCCTATTTAAATGTATTTTGATATCTTCCTATGGATCAAGAGCTAGGATAATTTCTACGACCAGGTAGGGATCGGCCTCGATGTGATAATCTCGAATCGCGCGTACATCTAAGTCTGCTGGTAGCGTACCGCCCATGTATCACAAAGTGGTCGGTCTAGGTGCATGTTTTTCGATCAGGGGACAGCCACGTAGCCTGATGGATTTTCTTGTGGATATACCCATGTATCGGTCACCGGCAAAGTCGATCGGCCTGTATCCATTTGAAGAAGTCTCATCGTGGAGAATGAATGGTCCGACTGTAGGTCCAAACACACCTTCTTCGTGAAAGTCGCCCAACAAGACTTTGATATCATTTTGGGAGCAGCGCTCATATGTGCTTTCTAAACGCTAGTAGCATGCGTCCCTTGCCACGTCGCACAGTGGCGTCTTTTGAGTTTTTTCTTTGCACAAATCATAACTTTTGAACCAATGAAGATATTTTAAAAATTTAAAATGCAAATGAAAGCTAATTATTTAGTTTTATTGTGTGAAGGCTCAGAATGTCACAGATATAGGGTGCTTCTAAAAAATTCGTCAAAGTCGAACATTTTTAGAAAAATGCAAAAACAAAATGTTTTTAGTAAAAAATAAAAAAAATAAAATGAGATTTGTATTATAATGACGTATTTAAGCATTAAATAAGATGAACCATTTTTTGAAAGCTTATTTCAATACCTTTCTAATGGTATGAAGATCTTTGAAATCGGTTAAGACATTCCGTAGTAATCACACTTTAAAAGTACCTATTATCGTAATTTTTCGAATATTTTCGAATATTTCGATACCTTGCCACGTCCACAATTTGCAATGCAATTTCTAAAAATTAAGTTGTGTGTGGGTAGGTAAGATGTACCTCTATTCAAAATTTCATCAAATTCTGAGGGGGTCGGGTTCAACGCATATTGGATTTGATATGAAATTCATCGTATGCGGAAGGTTTATTGGACGAAATACTATATGTCCGTATGTGTGTATGTGTGAAAAAATTATTAAATTAATAACGTTTCGGCCTGATTGGGAATTCAAGTTTTTTTTTAATTTAAATCCATTTTGCGAACCACAATGATTAATTTGTTTCAAAATATTAAATTTAATAAAAGCAAGCAATTTAAAACGACACCATGAGTGTCAGCATTGCGACTTCGATATGTACAAAGCGAAGAGCGCGCCACGAAATTAATTGCACTGAAAAAATCATAGAAGAAAAAAATTTTAAGCCATGGAAAGATTATTTTCCACCGTCAAAATGTAAAGATGCTGAAACTCAAGGAGCTTCTTTCCCAGTAGCATTGGCATTAGCCAAGCATGGTCGCGCTTTTACTGATGGTATATTTTTAAAGGAAGTCATGCAAAGTCTACTGCAACACTATGGTGACAAGGCGAAATATGCCTACGACACTAATAAAAACTTTAATGTATCACGAATGACAATGGTACAAGTAACTCTAAGTGCAAGTAAAAACTACATTTTGCTCTGGCTTTCGAACAGAACTGCAAATAAAATGCTAAATCGTAAGCTGCAATAATTCCACCAGGAGCAGCCATATAATGAAAATTTTGTTAAATATACATATATTGGTAATTACCATTTTACTAGGTTATAACTATCGATGAAGAGTTTTATCTATATATTAATAGGCTAACATTTTTTTCATACAATCAATTGCCAGAGTATATCTTAAGTGAACATACATAATTCCTATTTAAATGTATTTTGATATCTTCCTATGGATCAAGAGCGTTGCATAGGCATATTTTCTTTAACAAATAGTGCTTCATTTGTTTGTAATAAAGTTTTCTGCATAAAGCCATGGCGCTTAACTACAGTATCTGTCTGCGTTGGTCTACATACGGAAGTAGCGCAGGTGGTAAGCGTCTCAGACAGAACGGCTGTGTTCCAAGGTTGTTTTTTTTTTTTGTTAAGTTGAGTGAGACGCGTGCGTTCCTTGGTTCGAGCCCAGGTTCCGAACAATAATTTTTTTTTTTTATAAATAGAATTTCTTTACCTTGGCTTGAATTTTTTTGATTTTTAAAGCAATTTTTTCTTGAAACCGATTTTTTGCATAAAGACCGCAAGAAAATTACTAAAAATTTACCATAACAAAATATGTAAGATAACTACTTACATAGGTACATAGTTTATGAATTTTTTTTAAAGAATTTACTTTTTTCTGAAGGACTTAAGGTAAACTTATAAGCACATCCATAAGAAATAATAAGTTCAGAACATATACATCAATTATATATCACAAAACATTATTGAAATGTTATAAAAGGCAATATGAAATGTCTTTATATATGTCTAAATTGTGGTTAAGGAAAAAAAACCAGAAAACCATATGCTGAAATTGTAATTTTCCCCCGATAAATGGGTTTCAAAAAAGCCAGACCTAAAGAAAAATTGGTAAATTGACAGCACTGTCTGTATATCCAAAACAAAAAACCAAAATGGAAACCGGCGTCATGCTCATATTGAGAAATTTGAGGAACTTTAAAATAAACGCTAAATTCATTTTCAATCAAAATATGTATATGTGGACACACTCATTGAGCAAATTGAGTTGAAGTATACACCGGCGTCAGCGCGTCTGTCCAATTTGATTTTGAGCGAGAGTTGCCCTCCTCTATACTGAACTTTACCAAAATCTAAAAAAAATACCAATTTGTTTTCACCATATCTCGCGCGTTTTATTGCAAGCAATAGTTCAAAATTAAAATTTTTATGGAAAACACAATAAAAGCTTAATTTTTTTTAATAGAACTCTATTATAAAAAAGAGATTCAATAGCATCCAAAGTCGCTGCTGTTTACATAATTCAATATTTAAATTTTTTTTTAAAACGCAATCAAACTTTTATTTTTTGTGAAATTCTATAATGCAAATAAGATTCAAAGGAGTGGATGGCCACTTTTTTCGGTCGGTTATTTAGATGCATCCTAAAATGTTTGTTTTCAACATATCTCGCACGTTTTATTGCAAACAATATTTCAAAATTAAAATGCTTACTCCATTATAAAAATGAAGGTCAAAACACCCATAGTCCCCATGTTCATGTAATTCAAAAATTTTTTTTTTTTGCTCAATCAAACTTCTATTTTTTTGTTTAATGAGATTCAAAGGTATTCATGGCCCTTATTTTCGGTCGGGTATTTAGATGCATCCTAAAATCCTGAAAAACATAAGTGTTTATAAGTATCATGAATATGAATGAGCTCAAGGATCACTAACAATTTTTCTATAGCGAAACTTATTATTATTATAATTTTTTTTTTAATAATTTATTTTAGACTTTTAAGGTAGACTTCACTCATGAGAGAAATTTCAGCACGCTCTGCTAACCATTAAGCTAACAATACGCAGGTTTTTCTGTCATCTAAACTCCTTTTATTCACTTTACCATATACAGTTACTCACAAAATTGAGCGTACACCTCTATATATTTAAAAATATGTCCGAAAATATACACATAGATAAAAAAAAATGAAAAACTTTGAATGTAGAATTAATCTTATATACATAAGTTCTTTATTGAGAATTGAAAAAAAAAAAAATTCATCTTCGAAACGTTCATTTCCAAAAAATTAATTTTCACTCTTATTTTAACTCACACAAAATTGAGCGTACATCGCTTTAATTTAATGAAAAAAAAATGAAAAAAATTAATAAAAATTAAATTAATATTTAGTGGGTCCTCCTTTAGCGTCTATGACAGCTTGGAGTCTACGCGGCATCGATTCCACCAATTTTTTAGTGAAGTCTGGTGGTACTTTTTCCCAAACATCAATAATTTTTGTTTTGAGGCTGTTTTTGTTGCTGGCTTGGTGATTTTTCAGCTCATTCTTTAGAAACCACCACAAGTGTTCTCTGGGATTCATGTCTGGTGACTGTGGTGGTGTTATATCCAAAACAAAAAAACCAAAATGAAAACCGTCGTCATGCTCATATTGAGAAATTTAAGGAACTTTAAAATGCACGCTAAATTCATTTTCAACTTTAAAATGCACGCTAAATTCATTTTCAATCAAAATATGTACATGTGGACACACTCCAACTGTGAAATATTTTCATTCTCGCACTCATTGAGCAAATTGAGTTGAAGTATACACCGGCGTCGGCGCGTCTGTCCAATTTGATTTTGAGCGAGAGTTGCCCTCCTCTATACTGAACTTTACCAAAATCTAAAAAAAAAAATACCAATTTGTTTTCAACATATATCGCGCGTTTTATTGCAAGTTCAAATTAAAATGTTTATGGAAAAAACAATAAAAGCTTAATTTTTTTTAATAGAACTCTATTATAAAAAAGAGATTCAATAGCATCCAAAGTCGCTGCTGTTTACATAATTCAAGATTACAATTTTTTTTAGAACGCAATCAAACTTTTATTTGTTGTTAAATTCTATAATGCAAATGAGATTAACTATAGTGGCCTTGAGCTCCTTCATTTTCATGATACTTGAAAATGTATAGGCCGTAAAAACCAACAAATTGTTCGAATAAAAAGCAATAAATAAGTGTTTATAACAAAATGGAAATTTTTACTGTTCATGAAACTTCAATATTAAAACGAGATTCCAAACCAGCCATGGCCGCCTTATAATTCTAAATTTCATATCAAACAGAAAGCAGAGTCAAAATATCAAGGTGCGTCGTTGAGTCGGAATTGTTAAATTGATTTTGTAATTTTCTCCCGGGAAATGGATTCAAAAAAGCACTGCCTGTATACTAATAACCAAAAACTTACAATATGGCAACCATGTCCAATCGGTGGACATATTTTCATTCACTGAGCACATTGAGTTAAACTAAAGTTAATTATAAGTCCATCAAATTCCAGTTTTTTTATTGAAATATTGAACTCTTTTTTTCGGTTAGTTCACAAATTACCCGCCGTATAGTATGAACCGACCTTCATGAAAGCGGCCCTAAGTTACTCAACTATATCTTATACATAAATAGACAAGATGAATGCAATGTTAAACCGTTTTCTGCTAAACTATTTTTGAGGTGTACTTTTATCCGTAAATAAAAAAAATTTAAAAAATCATTTTAATATAAAAAATTTAACATAAAAGTCACACCACTACACATTCACTTATTCACACTATAGACACGCTGTGTGTGTGTGTACTTGCTTTTTGTGTACTATGCTGAATCGTGAGCATGGCCGAGGAGTTGCTTTGTAGGAAAAAATTAAGAGCCGTAGTAGTGTGAGTAGACTTGCCATGCATGTTTTTGTGTTATTCGTGTGGTCGGCTCTCACTGTGAGTTCGAAGAGTTGGTAGTGGACCAATGAAAAATAAGTATTCGCACTATAGAGTCTCTGCTGTGTCATGCGTTTTTGCTTTAGTTGCTGTTATTGTATTGATCACTGATTACGATGCCCAGTGTCAGCGGCTCTCCTGAGAGCACGAAAAGTTGCTTTGTTGGAGACATAAACACGCAATTTCAAATATCAAATTCATTGCTGATACCTACAAACAGGATTTACAAAAATAAAATAAATGATTACTCATTGAAAGGAAGGAAAATTAAAGGAAAGAAAGGAAAGAAAAGGAAAGGGAAGGGAATGGAAAGGATAGGAAAGGTAAGGAAATGAAAGGAAGGGAAGGGAAGGGAATTAAAGGAAAGGTAAGAAAACGAAGGGGAAAGAAAGAAAATATAAGGAAGGGAAAGGAAAAGAAGTTTGAGGAAAGTAAAAAATAAAATAAGAGAGTAAAAAAAGAAATCAAGGAAAATAAAAATATGTTAGAGGAAAGGAACAACATAGAACGGAAGAAAAAAAGGCGGATAAAACATACCTACAGCAACATAACAAAATAAAATTAAGTTTATTGGTTGAATTTCAACCACTGGGCGAACTCTAGTATAATTAATTTCAGTAAAAAAAATTCTCAAATATTTCGGCCTCTAGGCAGAGCTGGAAAAAATATGAACAGAGGATTTAATAACTTAAACTAATTTAAGGTGGTCGAATTTCGACCACGGGATATACTAGTTCTTATTAAAACCGGTCCCCGTAAAATGATGACTATTACTTTGTATTTAAAATATGCAATGGAATGACTTTCGAAATTATTTAAAAAAGCGCGCGATTTTTCATTCCAAACTTTCACCTGAGGCGCTTTTTAAATAATTTTAAAAACCACATCATATTATAAAATAAAAATATTTAATAATATTTGTATATTTTAAATTGAAAAATTTAGAAAGTTATCATCTATATATATATAAAAAGAAGTTGCATTGTGTCAGTAATTGATGCTCTCTGGAATGCGGGAACCGATTTTGTTCATATGAAAGGTGACATCAATACCAAGGTTTTTATGTATAAACGGTCTCTGTATGTGTATTGGTTCATGAGTTATAGCCATTTTAGTGAACACTGCATTCATTTCGAAATATTTGAAAATATTTGAGTTAATATTTTGAAAAACTGAAATATAATTCGTTTTTAAATTCATAACCATTCGATTTTAGTCAAACCATTAATTTAATTTATATACTTAGCTACAAGCCTGTCAACAGCTCGATTTGTTGGAAAACGATATTCATTGGGAACAAACACTTGCAGATGCAGCAGTTGTCGCTCATCCTTATCAAATTCGATATTTGCTTGCAATTATTTTGTCTACCTGTTTTCCATCGTATCCATCTGAATTGTGGACAAAATTTCAAGACTGTCTATCGGAAGATATTCTGTTTCGAGTGCGTCAAGAAAATCGTAGTCCTGCTATGGATTTCACGCCGGAAATTTACAATGGAGCATTAATTTGTATTGAAGATTTCTGTTTGCGGATTGCTAATAAGGCATAAGCACACCTAATCGTGCAATGCATGACATTTTTGAGTTAGAACTGCAACGTGAACAACAATACGATTGCAACGAATCAAATGCTTTTGTTCACGCAAATCTTTCGACATTGAATGTGGAGCAGAAAAAGGCGTACGATACTATTATGCAAACTGTCAATAGGGAAGCCGGTGAATTTTATTTCCTGGATGCACCAGGAGGCACCGGAAAAACGTTTTCAGTTTCATTGTTGGTGGCAACGATACGTTCTGAGAATAAAATTGCATTGGCATTGGCGTATTCTGCCATTGCAGCCACTTTGTTAGATGGTGGTCGTACAGCACATTCTGCTTTGAAATTGCCATTGAATTACCAAGTTAATGAAACTTCGACATGTAACGTTTCAAAAACATCTGGAACGGCAAAATTATTAAAACGTTCCGGTATCAATAGAAGAAGAAGAACAATGAAATATCTCCGAGATAATTCAAAGTTGTTTGGTGGTGATTGGATTTTATATAAGGCGATTTTAGGCAAACATTGCCCGTCATTCCTAGATCGACAACTGCTCATGAAATTAACGCTTGCTTAAAGTCTCCATATTTATGGAGATTTGTTAAAACATTGAAACTCACTACCAACGTTCGTGTTCAGAATGATCCATCTGCTGATAAGTTCTCTTAGCAATTGCTGAAAATTGGGAATGGTGCAATGCCTGTTGATGACACTGGACTGATAACATTGCCAAATGATTTTTGCCATTTCGTACAGTCAAAAAAAGAATTGATTGCAATTTAAGCGGCAAAGAACAAAGATGTTACTGAATTAAGCATGGCTATACAATCAAAGATTCTTGGCGAATTGGTGTCGTACAAGTCTGTGGATACTGTTACCAATTAAGAAGGTGTTGTGAATTATCCAACAGAATTTTTGAATTCGTTGGACTTACCAGGATGGCCTCCGCATAATCTCCAATTGAAAGTTGGAGCCACCGTTTGTGTAATGGTAAAATACTTGCTATTAAAAGGTTGATGGCTTATGTAATTGAAGCTACTATTTTAACTGGAAAATTCAAAGGCGAAGATGTATTCATTCCACGCATCCCAATGATTCCGTCTGATATGCCATTTCAATTTAAACGACTTCAGTTTCCTGTTCGCCTGTGGAGTGAATTTAGTATATCCAGTTTTCTCAGATGGACAGTTGTATGTAGCCTGTTCGCGCGTTGGCAAACCATCGGTTTTGTATATTTACACCAAAAATGGAAAAACAATAAATGTTGTTTACCACAGAGCATTACAATAAAAGCAATTTATCACTGATTTAAATGAATTCGAATAGATTTTTTTTGTTATCTTTTTTGTTCGAAGAACGAAAATAACACTCTATAAGTCACTTATCGTACCCGTCCTGGTTTCGGGTGCAGAAGCTGACGAGCTATATGCAGTCACCGATGTAGTGCAACGAATTAAAACCCAGCTGATTTGTTGGCTAAGAATAAAGAAACGACTGGCGAGCTATGTTTAACGGCCAAGAGGGTTAAACGCCATTTAAAGAACAAGAAGAGGTGAAAAGTTGCGCTTTGCTGTTAAAGCGGAACTGGAGAATTGCAAAAATGTTTAGGAATTTGTAAAAGTTATGAAATGACGTTTTGTCGCAGTTCTGAAGTGCGTGAAGTGCAGTTTTTGGCGGAAGATTATGTCGCTTTAATAACATCTCCATAAATTGGTCACGGCCATCATTATTTCGCTCTGAACAAGTGTTTCATAAAATTTAGCAGGCTTAAATAAATTTGTGGAATTTTCTTCACTGTGGTTTGTTGCAAAATCGAAGCGAAACCTCTGACGACCGTTTTGTGTTGAGTGTATCGAGTATCTATTACCATTAATTTATGATTAATAAATGGATATAATACAGAAATTTTGAAACAAACGCCTAAGTTACTTGCTTGCAGACTTTGAGCAGATTTATATCGGTTCTTTTTGATTTCAATATCCACATCGTTTTGCATCTTTTTCACAAGTTCGAGTCCGCCACTAAGTTATTTGCAAAATCCACTAAAAGCGCTTAAACTATCTTTATATCTTGGAGTTTATTACACAAAGGCAGAATGCAACGTTTTTGAGTAAGGGATTTTTAGTTTTGTGCTAGAAAAAATGCCAAAACCCAGCGTTTATTATTAAAAAAACTAAAAATTTTATGTTAACTTGAGAACTTTATAATCAATAGAGAAAATGTGGAAATTTTATAAATGTTGCCCCTGTAGCATAACAAAACTCCCACCATAAATTTATCAATAAATGCCCATTATTGGCACTACTTTTGACAACTGCACACTGGCACTTTAGTAAAAACTAAAATTTAGTAGATCATAAATCTGCATATCCACAGCTTTTATAAAAATTCTAATTAAAGAGTGTGGAATTTTGATGAAACTTGGTTAAATTTGTCTAGGCTTTGTACAAAGTTTGAAATTTGATCTTGCATGTTTTTGTTAGAAAATGGGCTACACTTTTATAAAAAAATGTGCACAAAATGCACGGTGCTATTTCTTTTTTCTCCATTGTGTGCTCTTATTAAATTAATGAGCCTGCACAAACTAGTGAATTCGGATTTTTAAAGACGTGAGAGATAAGGGAGTAGAGTTTAAGCTTAGCAATATGACACCTCGAAAATTATGGTATTATTTCGATTATTACTTATTACTACCAAAACCAATATGTACGCATACTTCGAAACCGTTTTTATCGCCTTGAAAGCCTAGTAAATTTCTAAGAAGGTCTAAAAGACTAGTATATTTATACGTATAACCGACTAACAGATAATTAGTCTAAACTAAAAAAGTTATAAATCAGAAGCATAAAATCCCTGCCGCCGTCCTATTAAAAAATGTGGGTATCTGCATTTTACTTCGAAAACTAGTTATTTACATAACAGACATTCAAAAATATTTTGTAAATTGCAAATGATATAAAGTTATTCTTAGTTTAAATTCATTCTTTTACAGTATAATACACATTTTCCCTGTTTCCTCAAGCAAGGTTTGTTCAATATCTCGATTGGATTATTCATGAAACGAGCTCAAGGCCAAGAATAACAGTTTTTCACTTTTAAATTTTTTATGAAAATTCTTATTGTTTTCTATTTTTTTAATAATCATTTTTTAATTAATTATTAAAAGTTGTTGAATTGCATAGGATAGGAAATTTTTTTAGAGACAACCGCCATGGCTTCGAGAAATTTTGGCACGCATTGTCATGTCATCTAAACTCCTAATTCTATTCTTCTTTACCATATACATGAACCACTTCCGCCATCAACAGAACTGCCTTACCGCGTGCTCTCGGTTTTTGTTATTGCTTTTTGTACCAACAATTTTTGTTGCTTTTATGCCTGTACATTTTCCAGTATTCATGAAACGAGCTCAAGACCAAGAATAATAATTTTTCACTTTTTAATTTTTTATGAAAATTATTATTGCTTTTTATATTTTGAAATTGAATTTTATAATTCTATATAAAAGTTTGACCCACAATAGCTCGAATTTTGATGAAAAATATATATTTAAAAGAAATATCGATATTGGCACAGGACAAAGTGCGACAATAAAAGCCACACTTTAAGAAAGTAACACAACTGCCGAAAGACGTTTTTCAACACTCCGGAGACCAAAAACATGATTGCGTAGTACCATGAACGAATAAAGGCTATCGAGCCTTTTGAGCGCCCCTTTTTTCGATATCGAAAATTTCGAAAAACGTATAAAATGGGTTAATTTAATAACACAGGTCAACAAAAAAAATTTGTTTCTTATTCGGATTCTATGTTCAATTCTATAAAAAAAAATGCGAATCAAAAATATTTGGTTTTGTAGAAGTTATAGCGATTTGAAAATTTTGCATTTTTGCACCAGGCTAATGTAGGTCCTTTTGCGCTATTTCGGTCGATAGAGGGCGGCGGGTAGCTACCTGATGCAGCGATGCATCGAAAAAAGATCTACTTAAAGCACAACATACTCATCTTAAAAAAAACCAAACAAATGTGGCTCAGAAACAGTAAAAAGGAGATAAAAGGTCCCAGATACACATGATTTTAGGTAGATTTGGCAATTCGTTAAGTACATATTTATTAAGAAACTCATCGAAACTTTTACTGACGGATTGGTAGGCCTAGCAATAGAGCATGCCAGCTACCTGATAGAGTTTGTGTAAGTAAAATTTTTTTTAAGAAGCTGTAGTTTCTTGGGTCACTCGTTGTGGGCGACACTATGTTTTTGCATATCACAGAGGAATCATGTCTTCGAGAAGTTGTAATCGAACGGCTAATTCGTTTTGCTATATATGTGGCGAATGTATTAAAAGAAGACAAAAAAAGTTTGATTTAACTAAAAACACAAGGATTTGCGAGACTTACCCAGCCTACTTCGGTCTACCTGTTAAAAACCAGGACAAAAAATGGGCTCCACATGTTTCATGTAACTCTTGCAAAAGCATTATGGAGCGTAAGTTTATTTTCTCTTTTTTATTGTACTAACTGTTTCATATATATACACATATATCTATATATAATTGAATAATAACTGAAATTGTTATGAAATGCTTTACGTTTTATTATAGTTTGGTACCAGGGTGAGAAAAGAGCCATGAAGTTCGCAGTGCCGAGGATTTGGAGGGAAACGAGTAATCATGACACTGATTGCTATTTTTGTGTAGTGAAACCACTGAAAGGGAAACGTTTAAGGAAAACAATATATCCGGAACTACCATCGACATCCGCTCCAGTACCACATTCGGAACAAAATCCTCTACCTGATCCACCTGTGTTGGAAAAGCAACTATTCCCTCAAGGCAGCTTTCAAACACCGAGTTCATCTGCATCCGTACACTCCGAATTTGTTCCTCAATTTGAACCAGGAATACCACATCTCATCAACTCTGAAGATCTCAATGACTTAATAAGAGACTTAATTCTATCAAAAGACAAATCAGAGTTATTAGCATCGCGGCTTAAACAACGAAATTTACTTACTTCTGATGTTCGAATATCTCGGCAAAGAAAGCGTCATGAAGAATTTTCTTGTTTCTACAGTAAGGAAGATGGACTCTGTTTTTGCTATGACGTGAAAGGTTTATTTGAAGCAATTGGTATTCCTTGTAATACAAATGAATGGCGCCTCTTTATCGACAGCTCAACAAAAAGTCTAAAAGCAGTTCTACTACACAATGGAAACAAATTTCCATCTATTCCACCTGCACATTCCATACATCTCAAAGAAAATTATGACAGTATTAAAATTCTATTAACTGCAATCAAATACACGTGGGAAGTTATTGGAGACTTCAAGATGGTTTGTTTTTTTACTGGAATGCAAGGTGGATATACCAAACACTCCTGTTATCTTTACCTTTGGGATATCAGAAATGATCCCCCCACTATCGCCAAAAACATTGGCCTGAGTGTACTGAGTATGGAGTGGGAAGATTTAATATTAAACATGAAGCAGTTGTCGAAACATATTGATGCCGTCATTGCATATTAAATTGGGCCTTATTAAACAATTTGTGAATTTTCTTAATATTGAGTCTAAAGCTTTCAAATACTTGCAGACGTTTTTTCCAAAGCTGTCAGAGGCGAAAATTAAAGCTGAAGTCTTTGTTCGCCCTCAAATAAAAAAAAATATGAACTGCGATATTTTCCCGAACGTACGTAGCAATGAGGAGAAACTAGCGTGGAACAGTTGTAAGGCAGTGGCTTTCTTGGAAATCATAGGGATGAAAATTAAGAAGAGCTGATAATTGGAATGATTACGAATTTTTCCGCCATCGGATGTAGAATGTCGCTAAAGATGCACATGTTACATTCACATCTGGATAAAATCAAAGATAATATGGGAGCTTATTCAGAAGAACACGGGGAGCGATTCCATCAAGTTTTAATGGAGTTTGACAAACGCTACCAAGGCCAGTATACGGAAAGCATTAGGGGGACTATATTTGGACGTTAATAAGAGAAAATGTTACCGAATATGGCAGGAAAAGCAGGAAAAAGCATTTTTAAATATTTAAACTGTATTCTAAAACTAAATTTATAAGAATAAATCTTAAATTGATTTTTACTATACTAGATAAATCAAATCTATGTCAAATTTTGATGAATTTTCATGTTTTTCGTTTTTCTCATTTTTTTCGAACAAAACCAAATCAAAAACATTTTTATGTTCATATTCTTATTTCTGGGTGCAAAAGCAAAAAAAAAAATATACGCACGACCCATGTACAAAAATGTTTGTTGACCAGTGTAATCAAAGCAGGTACAATGATGCAATTTGCCACGTTTGTTAATTTCGTTGTCCCATTGACGAATTTATCAAATTTTTGGAAAAGGGGCGGGGCACCTCCCACACGTGAGTGAACAAATGTTCAAATTCTAACTCTTAAAAACTTCAGAACCGTTTACGCCAGTATAGTGAAATTTTGTAGGAGGCATACTATTGTTGTAGTAAATGCACCCATAGTAAACAAGCGAAATCGCCTTTCTTTCGACCACGCCTACTTTTTCATAAAAGTTATATATAAAGGAGGTGGAAATATTGAACTGCCCATATCTTAATAACTGATACAGGTATAAGTAATAATATAATTTGGTACTTCATCAGCTTTCTTATTCTTTATATGATTTTTCCAAAATTTTGGATGAGTCAAGCAAATTTCAAATTCGACTGTTAATAACTTCAGAACGGTGTAAAATAGAATTACGAAACTTAATACAAATCGGAAGATGTCATATCTCCTTCACTGATGCAGATAGAATGCTAGAATTTCGTAGTTGCAAGGACCTGATGATCTTATTAATTATTTTTTTGGAAATTTTAGAAAATGGGAGCGGTACACATATAAATGAACAAAATGTCAAATTGCAGCTATTATTAACTGCAGAACCGTGTTAAATAAAATTACGTAACATGATACGAGGTATACTCTCTACGGTTTTCAAAATTATATGTAGCCTATCCTGTAACCAGTGAACCCAAGTATCTACTGTGAAAATTTCATAAAGATAGGTTAAGTACTTTGGACACCAGACCCACAAACACACATTCATTTTTATTTATAAGATTGCCGACATGGTAGTAGAAAAAGATTAAAACCTCTATAGGTCATAACTCCCAAACAATTTACCAATTTACCGCGACTACTTTTACACAGCTGGGTATTTAAGTTTCGGTTCCACCTGAACTTAGACTTCCTTATTTGTTTTCTGTAGGTTTTGATAAATTTGGTTTTCGTCACTCGATGACATCTAGTAAAGTGAGAAAGAATGCAGGACAAACAACACAAAAAAAATATGTCTGCAAGGCACATCCCTTTTTTTTATACAATTGTGGAAGTATTGATTACAGGACACATATATCCAAATATCATTAATTTAGACCTAATACATTTCTAGTTGTGCCTGGGGGCATAGCACCGCCCACTTTTCCAAAACCAACATTGACTGTATCTAGTAAACCCAAGAATATACTGTAAACATTTCATAAAGATCGGTTGAGTACTTTGGACAGATACAAATTCATTTTATTTATAAGAATTTAATATATTTTTTTAGAATAAGGATTAAATTGCTACAGGCATGTCATAAATTTATGTATGTGCGCTAATGTGCTTGGTTGGGGGAACAGAAATACATACCTCTCCTTCAGCCATTATATCGCTATAGTAATGATGATAATAATATTGACGTTGTGGCTTTAACGAAAAATAGTGATCTTTTTTTTCATCGCCATAAAGATTTCTGCTTTTATTATTTATGAAACTTTGTGATGGTATATGACTGCGGCTGGCGTGAATGTTGCTAAGACCGAAATCTCCAACTTCAACACCTACAATTACATTTTCTGCGCCGTTGCTGCTGCTAACTGAATTACCGTGTGGCTTAGAGTTCAATATCTCGCTTGAATTCAGTCCTATTAATTCCGTTGGTAACAAGTAGAATATCAAGAATAATACCGAATATATAAACAAATGGAAAATGATGCAGGACCAAATAAGCTTTATCTAAATATTGCAAAATTTTATTTAACAGTATGAATACTAAATTAGAGCTCATCGAATAAATGTTTAAAACCCTCCTTAAAATATGTATATAAAAATATGAATTCAAATCATGTCTGGGAAACATTCAATTTCGTTCGTTCGTATTCGCAAATTTTAACATGAAAAAAAAATATATAGGGAATCACTGTTGTTACGTTTTTCTTCAGAAGGGAATGCATACACTTACGGATGAAATAACAGTTGTATTCAAGTTTTCTTCCATAAAACTACGACACTTTTGAAACAAATTTTCTCTTATTAATATGAAGAGTTTCTTTGATTAAAACTAAAAGTTTAAAAATTCTTTTCATTAATTTAATTAAACTAAAATTTTATCAGAGTAAAAAAATTTGAGTGGCCAAAATAACAGGTGCACACTACTTTTTTTAAATGAATGCAAACAATTGGCTGTCCTATTCAATTGGGCTCGGATATTATAAACTGGTGATAGGTCTCCCAGAGTTCCTGTGCTTTCCTTGTTCTGAAATATAAAGGATATCAGTATCCTCCTGAGGTCACTCCACATGCTCCCAAATAGGCTGAAGTCAGGGGATTCACTTGAATTTTTCATGCAGGACACATTGGCATTACTGTTACCAACGAGATAACGATTCAAAGCGTACTTTGAGGCTGGTATCAAAATATTTTACAAATGCAAGCAAGTTGTATGCAAGGGCCAAGAGGGAATGCACTGACGCCACATAGGCTGAAATGTGAACCAAGAAAGGTTTTTTGCCCGAACTTCTTGGATTATTCCGAAACATATATAGGCCTTTATGAGATTACTTTGGCACTCGTTTATTATTCTCCCGTAAAATTTTTTCAGTTTATATATTTCCATGTTTTCAAGCATTATAGTCATGTTGTGGAACGTCAATTCCATCATCTTCGATTGTGAGCTCGGGTTCGGCATCTTGTCTGGTTTTATGCTCAGTTTGCGCAGTTTCTCCATATTTCACGTCTATCAAAACAGCCTTAGTTTTTTGTTTGAAGCAAGGAACTTATTTACATATATACATGTAAATTTATAAATAAATACATACATTTTTATGTGAACAAAATTTATCAGTTTTGGGTATGAACTACAACTCTTAATTGATTTTTGAAAGCTGAGTTAAACTCACAAATACTTATCCGGTTTCTGAACTTGGTGAGAAATTTTGACACCTTATCCAGTTCGTAATAAATCATGAAACTGCTAGCAGCTAAATGAGTAATTCGTTTTAATCTGTAATTCACACTCGTAATTTTCCAAGCATTGGCTTTTCTATCTTTTCGCCAACTATTAAACTTGAGGCTAAATAGACTCAGCGTTCGAGTATGCTAAGGTATGGAAAATATGAAGTCACTCATTTTCCCGAAATGTGGTCAGGTATGCTATTAATTTATGCTATCCATTTTTCATCCACGGATTTTTCTTTTACTGTAGAAAGGAAGCCTGTTAGCATAACGAACTCCTTAAAGAAACAATCATAATCTATACACTTTATAAAAAAAAATTCACAAATATCTTAAAACTTTTACAAGTTTTTTTGGTTTTCTAAAATTAGCAATAGGTTTTTATGTTATCACTCTTCTTGCAAATGAAATATGCGATTGAGAAAAACTTGCTTAACCTTAAACTTGTTAAAGAATCGTTTCAATACGGCCTGATAGAGAAGCTCCGCCTTAATCTCCTCGGAGGTATATGCCGCGACAATTATTTTTTTTTTTTTTGTATAAACAATATTTTCTTCTACCACGGGAGTAGGTCTTCGATAGACAACTATCGTGGCACAGCAAAGCTTCCTGCCATCCCAAAATTGGTTGAAGCTATTATTACCAATCAACTCACGAATTCGAGTTCTCCGCTGATTGCTGACTGCCAACACGAACTCTGTATAGGAAAGTACACAGTTAGGAAGTTGAGTTTATTTATATGGCTCAAACGGCTTTAGAAAAACTCTGCATACATACTAATTTCAGCTTTTGTCAATCGCTGGATCTCTTCTTACCCTTGTGACAGGACACGAAGAGTAGTATGACACACTTTCCTTTAGTTCGAGCTATTGAAGTGTTTGAAACGCTCAAGTTAAGCGTGTGACAAGAATTGATTCTTTATTGGAAATTCTTTTCTTTTTATACAAAATTTCTTACACTAATTTACACTAATACTTACAAGCTACAAGTGTTTACATGTTATGCAAAGTCAGCGTATTTGCTTCCTAGTTATTTCAACTTGAGTAATGCAATTGACAAATGTAACCAGATCTGGCCTTGTGTGTCCGCGTGTATATTAGGTGCTGAACTCCCGGTGAGTTCATTGGGATTTATGTGGGTCACAATAGCTTGGCTTTGTGTGCGGTCGATATTTGTATGTGCATAAGAACGCGGCGTATTTAATGTAATACTACAGTATGCTCAGTCCGTCCAGGGTTTCTTCACAACGATAAACCCCTAATAGTTTGATCAGTCTTCAATATTTTTCCTTCTTTAATTTTTAATTTTTTCAAAACTACCATGCCTAAATTTAGTGCTAACTTCGATAAAAATGCCCGGCCCTACCACTGCTAGTAAAAACAACAGCTCGACCCTACGTTCGGCGGAGGTGAATACCACCACTTACTATAACTTACATCGATCCTCGCTAAGCTAAAGGCGGTTTCCTTTCCATTAATTTCCTCTTCTTATATTTGATTTCCTTTGCTTTCCTGCCCTTTACCTTTCATTGCTTACCTTTCCATTCAATTCCTTTCCTTTTACCTTCCTTTCCCTTAATTTCCTTTCTTTACCTTTCCTCTTCTTGTCTTTTTTTTCCTTTACTTTACTTGCCTTCCTTTCCTTTTCTTTCACTTTCCTTTCCTTTCCTTTCCTTTCCTTTCCTTTCCTTTCCTTTCTTTCCTTTTCTTTCCTTTCCATTCCCTTCCTTTCCTTTCCTTTACTTTGCTTTTTCTTACTTTCATTTCCTTACCTTTCCTTTCCATTCCCTTCCTTTCTTATCCTTTCCTTTCCTTTCTATGCCTTTCCTTTCCTTACCGTTCCCGTCCTCCCCTTCACATTCTTTTAGTAAACTTTGTCTTATTCTATTTTATTTTATTTTATTTTACTTCATTCATAAAACCCAACCACAAATACAAAAACAAAACAAACTCCGGTGTTGAATACTTTCCTTCCTTTCCTTTCTTTTCCTTTCGTTACCTTTCCTGTCCTTCCCTTCACTTTCTTTTAATAAACTTTGTTTTATTTATTTTGACCTTATTTCATTTATTTTATTTTGTTTTGTTGTTTTTCCGACAGGGTGAATGATTGATGTATATTGGAACGATTTTCCGTCATCCCTTGTCAAATTTGGGTTTGAGACAAACCGGTTTCGGCGTTGTGCCATCATCAGTGTCCATTTTCGTTCTCTCAGAACCCAAATTTGACAAGGGATGACGGAAAATCGTTCCAATATACATCAATTATTTTGTTTTATTTTATTTGAATTTTGTTGTTTGTTTTATGGTCTGGTCATTTTTACATATTTTTGTAAGTTTAACGAGCTCAAGACCAGTTGATAATAATTCTTGGTTACTTATTATTATTTTTGATTAGAGGATAAATTTAAAGCAACAAACATATACAGGCTATAGTTATAGTACTATTTCGAAAACAGCCACGATTTCTCGTCAGACTAATTCGTATAGTTTTGCTATTTTTCAGAGGATCTTGTGGAGAATCGAATCCACTCACCCCGCTTGCAAGCGCAGCTGCCTAACCCATAGGCTATGCTGCGTGTAGTTTTGTAAGCTGCTTAATTCAAGTTTTCCTGTAATTGTTGTTTATCTTGCCAATACACAATATTTTTAGACATTCTGTCTATATGTAAATTATGTATGCTGGACTTTGTTTTTGTACATTTTTCTTTCTATTTTTAGAAGATAGTTATTGTACGAAACCGCGTGCTCCGGTATAAATTTATTTTTGTTGTTGGTTTTATGATATGTTCGTTTTTACATACATACACACATACATATATTTTAATATACATACATTTTTACTCGTTAAACTTACAAAAAAAATATTTTATTTTATTTTACTTTATTTCAATTCACACAAACTTCGATGTTTAATACTCTTTATTAGTAATCATTTATTTTGTTTTTGTAAACTCTGTTTGTATGTATTTTATATTGCTTGTTTAATGTCTCCAACAAAGGAATTTTTCGTGCTCTCAGGAGAGCCGCTGACACTGGGCAACGTAGCCAGTGATCAATACAATAACAACAACTAAAGCAAAAATGCATGACACAACAGACGCTCTATAGTGCGAATACTTGTTTTTCATTGGTCCACTACCAACTCTTCGCACTCACAGTGAGAGCTGACCACACGAGTAACACAAAAACCTGCACGACATGTCTACTCACACTAATACGGCTCTATAGTGTGATTACATGTATGGCATTTGTATTAGTGTATTTTAAAACTAGTTTTTCAATATTATAATTAGTTTTTTTTTAAGTTTTTTTGATTGATTAGTTTGTCAATATTATAATTAATTTGGTTTTAAGTTTTTTTGATTGTAGGCACTGCAGATATATAATTGTAAATACCTGAAATGTATAGTTTGGCCATAAAGTGGGACAATTTCACCTCAATCTGCGTATATATATTATAAATTTTTTGCGCAAGCAAAGGATTATCTTACAACAACAAAGTTTATTACTAACGTAGTTATAAGTTAAAACTCATGTTTCCTTATTATCCTCCTTTTTCTAATATCTGCAAAACGTTTGTATACACGACTGCATGCATATTTTCCTTTTCATACCGCCTCTTCTAATTACTGTAACATGTAGCGTCGCTGCCCAGTGGTGTAGGGGTATACTCGTGAAGATAGTATTTGGAATTGACAAACTAAATTGCAAACAAATATATTCTACAAAATGTTTAACTTAAAGTAGTTAAAAGAAATATTCCCCAGTTAAAATCAGCACTATAAGAGATTTTGATAAACTATTTCATACATATAAAAGTTGGCGTGGTTACTTTGCGATTCCATACATTTTCTGTAACAAAATTCCACATGCCATCTGAAATTAGTATACTAAATTTCATTCCGTCCCAAACACTACCTACATGATCCTGGGTAATATCTTTCGATTTACTGGGACCTGGTGTCTATTGTATACCCAGATGTACAAGTTACAATTGCAACCGTTTGAGTCCTTTTATTGATATTTCAGATTTTGAACCAAGCTAGGTTTCCTTTTAATTGTGTTTTGAATCAAGTTCATGTTCAGTTAGACCTTTTTGTGTATATTGTAAGACTTGAAAACGGTTTTATGCGTCAACATTCTTCAAAACACCGCTCCCATATAGAGCCATATGATCAAAACAGACGTAAGAGCGGCGTTTATAGAATTTTTATGAAAATCTATCATTTATTATCACACGCATATCCTCCCAAATCTCCACCGCTGTAAAATGTACCGTTAGAGCAAAAGCAATTTAGACGTAAGTAAATGGGTTTTTTTTTTTTAAATTTTTAGTGAGCGCAAAGTGGCTTTACGTCTTTCATCCTTTTCAAATTAATGATAAAATATGATAACTCATTGGCAAAAGCAGTAAAAGTGGCACAATTTGTTATATATATTGACTTCAATTAAATACTTTTTACTTTAGAATGTGGGTGGTGCCAGGCCCACGAGTGTTAATAACTTCAGAAACATTTACGATAAAATAACGAAACCTGGCACTAGGCGTACTATTATTGTGAAAAGTGTATAGAATAGTTAATAGAAGAAGAAGACAGAACATGCGAAAATCTCACTGAAATATGCGAAATTTGGTAGCTGCACTGACATATTCATATTTCTAATGCTTTCTACAAAATTTTGGAAAATGAAATGACGAAACTTGGTACTAAACATATCATTGTTATGTAAAAAATTTGGTGATATCAATTTTATTCTGATGGTTTATTATTTCCAAAGTTATTTGCGAAAAATAAAGCAAGTCGAGTAATAAATATTCCCACTTTAAAGTCTTTTTGCGAACCGATATCAGACATTTCTAAAAACACATAAAAGGAGATATTTAAGTAAATGATTTACTTACATACTTAATTGAATGGAACTCAATCGTTTACACGGTTTTGGCCATCTAACATAGCGCCAATATTTTCCTCGCTTTGTAAACTAACTGCAATCGGGATCTCAAATTGGTGCTTCCTTCCTTCGGAGTGATTGTATCATTTCGCTCCCACTACGGTTGTCGCTAAGAAAACTTGCTGTGCAAAATAACGTTGAGCAACACCACCAGCTTAGTCAGAATCGCGTAGGACCTATCCAATCAGTTCGAAACTAAACTTTGTTTCAGACAGGCGGACAATTGCTGGCGTATTCCGATAACTTTGACATCATTGGCTTAAATAACTGCGCCGTAAGTTCTGCCTCCTCCAAATTGGAGAAAGCAGCGTATAAAATGGGTTTGGAGCTGAACTAGGGAAAACGAAGTACTTTGTGTCATCATGCAAAGAGTCAGCGCATTGACACCCATACTACTGTTGGCAGCCATAAGTTTGAAATATTGAGGGACTTTATTTAGCTTGGGCTTAAAAAAAGTTAAGTAAGTAATTTTATGGCAATACATGAACTAGATGCGAAATGAGTTAAAAAAAAAACATCCTGTAAAATTTACTCTTTGGCTCTTACGGCTTTTAGCGCACCGCGCTCGACGATCGTTTTAGTTTTTTTGTTCAATTATTTGAGTGCAATCAATTCTGAATATTAATCAATCAATATCTTTAATAAAATTTCATTTTAAATTCGTTAGTGCAAATTTCTATTTTATACTGAAGTGCCTGAGCTTCATATCTAAGAGCTTTTGCTTTACACTTCCATGTGAAACTCAAGCACTTTTATATGAATTGTATTTATATGTGAGGACGTATGGGATTGCTTTGAACATTTTTTTTTATTCAAAGTGTAAATTTGTATTTGTGTCTATACCCAACAAGCATATCTATAAATGTTTTTAAAAATAATAAAGTATGCTACAATGAGTGATATGTAAACTATTTCAGTTTCAATTCATTAGAAAGTTTAAAGTAGACTCTTTATAAACTTCAAGAAGAAATTGTTATAAGTCATATCACTTTTAAAGTTTACAAAAATTCAGAAAAACCTATTTGTCAGTTTTTTTCTTTTCAACTTAAAATATTTCCAATTTTTTTCAGAAAAGATTTTACACGAGAAGAAAACGAAAAATCATGGTGACCTCTTAACCACTTCTGCAATCTCTTAATAACACAGGCCGACAAGAAATTTGACCATAAACCAGACCATACTTTCCTAAAGGTTTTCGATGCGCTGAATTCAAATCTGGACGCAGAATTGCTCTATCACGTCAGGATTTTGGAAATCCTAACCTAAATGTGCAAAAAACACCGTTTTGCCTATTTTTGAGGTTATATATAAACGGCAGATTTTTTTTTTAAAAAAGAACAAATAGCATCTTAAAGAAGAAGTCTTTCTATTACGAATGGCGTTAAGTTTGCTCAAATATCTTTTTTTTTGCTAAGATAGAGCAATTTAAAGTTTATAAATTTGCTAATTTTCCTATTGCTGAAAAACCACTGAATTAACGTAGGTATGATGCAGTAGAACACATACCTCTTACGATATTTTGGTGCTCGCTCCAACCTCCTGTACCTCAATCAACAGTGCTATAAGGATTACTTAATGAAAAGGTTTTACAGTTTTGTTAATTCAAAAAGTAAAACTTTTGGCTTTTCATCTTCTTTCTCTCTTGGATGCAAAAATGCCGGGGTTGATCA
This sequence comes from Merzomyia westermanni, assembly GCA_949987695.1. Classification (NCBI taxonomy): domain Eukaryota; kingdom Metazoa; phylum Arthropoda; class Insecta; order Diptera; family Tephritidae; genus Merzomyia; species Merzomyia westermanni. Next base: position 129,889,353 of record OX465292.1, on the reverse strand, counting down.
AGATATTGAAGAATTCTTTATGTCTGCCTATTCATCTCAAAATTTTTCAATCTAATCCATATCCTTATAATTAGAAAGTTCTAACTGAATTCTCATTCCTGTTTTGGATAAAATTATTGTTTTTCAAAGGCTCCTCGAATTGAAATCTACTTATTCCCCAGGTCCTGATGGTGTTCCGAGTTGCGTACTGAAGTACTGTGCTGTAAATTTGTCTGAGCCAATCCTAAAATTGCTTACGCTGTCTCTTGAATTTGCGGCATTTCCAACAATTTGGAAGGAAACGTTTATTATACCATTTCATAAAAAAGATAGTAGGTCGAATATTGAAAATCACAGGAGCATAGCTAAGCTTTCAGCTATTCCTAAAACCTTGAACAAATAATTACACACCAACTTCGTGCGTTGAAGGTCAACCACCACCAATTTAATTCTCATTTGTTATAGACGTGTTTTTAAATGGTAGACACACGGATGTAATCTAACGAATTTCAGCAAAGCCTTCGACTCTGTCTACCATTAACTTTTAATTCGTAAAGTTGAGCACTTATTAATATGGGTTGACTTGTTAACAGACCGATTGTAAACAGGACGTAGAAGGTTTTGTTTAAAACACTCTTTCTAAGTCGATTGATCTAACCTTTGGTGTCTTTTACCCTGTTCATCAATGACTTACAATGAATTATCTCTTATTCTGTTTCTCATTTTCGCCGTCGGAGGCATTCGGGTCGGATCTTCTTCAGGCCGACTTGGCCTCATTTCAGGGCTGGTGTAAAGTCAATTTATTAATTTTAAACTGCGCTAAATGTAAGCTTATGACTTTCTACCGAGTGATCCCTCTGTTGGCTTCTTATTCACTAATTGGAACGTATATCTGTTGTAATTGATCTGGGTGTTCTTTTTGATCTTAAACTAAGTTTTAATATGAACATTTCCTCGATCGCCAACAAAGCCAAGGGTGTGATTGGGTTTGTTTATAGGTGGGCTAACGAATTTGATGATCCATATCTCATAAAAGATGGTCTGTCCAATACTTGAGTATTGCTCGTGTGATTGGTGCCCTGTGTATCAGGATCATATAAAGCGGATTGAGTCAATACAAAAACAAATCTTGATTTTTGCTTTGCGGGGTCGTAATTCGAACTAAAACACTCACCTGCGCCCATATAGAAATAGGCTTCTCCTCATCACTTAACTTTCTCTGGAAAATCTAAGAATTTGACTAGGTGTAATGTTCCTCCTAAGCTAATTATCGGACAACTTAATTCTTCTGACCTTGTTATCCGATTGAATTTTTCTGTTCCTGCTAGGACGCCAGGCCTTTTGTGCCTTTTCAACTTCCTATTTTTCGTCAAAACTTTTCAAAAAACAATAGTTTTAATGTCTGGTATAATACTATAACGGTTTATAGCGTTATCAGCTTTGAATATTCTTTTGCATCTTTACATAAACCATTCTGGCATGTCTTCTAATTGCCGATTGATATACAAGATAGGGTCTATCCATTGTTTGAGTCGCTTTTCTCTTTTCAGAGCAAAAAATTAAATGATTTATTTTGTTGTGTTGATCTTCCGACAGGGTACGAGAACGACACTAGGCATTGGAAATGGCAGAACGCCGAAACCGGTTTGTCACAAAACCAAACTTGACAAGGGATGACGGAAAATCGTTCCAACAAAAATCAAAAAATTAAATCTTTCTATCCTCAATGCACAGCAACTAAATGTTTTCTTATTCTTTGATCTTTACATTAGTTTTTAATTTTCTTTTTGTGTACAGTTTAACTTATCTATTCTCTAATTATTTATTAATGTGTAATCTTCTTCTATCTACTTTACTAAGTTGTTGACGTTTCTTTGCAGCTGAGCAGTTTTAGATCTCGACGATTAACAAACAAACGAACAAACAATGTGCACCTCGCGCCGATCGGGCGGGATATGGTCCGTTTGGGAATTATCGTTATACGTACTTGTATATTATAAGTAAATTACTGTTTTCTATCATTTCGAATATAGACAGATAAAATTTCCTAAAAATGGGCCGCCAGCTTTCTAAAGAGGTAAAATAAGACTTCATATCATCAACATTTTTCTAACTCTCTCAACGGCAAGTACTAAAGCAAGCCACCGAGTTTGAACCCTGGAGTCAACTGCCAAACAGGTTAGTAAACATTCTAGTTCATTATCAAGAATTTCGTGGTCTTATTCATACCAGTTTGAGCGAGTGCAACGTTTCCGCTATCATAAGCAGGAACAACCCTCTAAAATCGTCGATACATGCATACCCGAGCGAAAAAGAAAACAATCAGTATTCGGGCAGCAATCGTTCAGTTAACAACGCCGTCCTACATTTTAATTTTCTCTGCAACCAATATTCTGACAGCCAGTTTCACGAAGCAATTTAAGTGAAAAATAATTTTTCCCACTCTCAGATTTCATATAAAATTCGGATAAAAAAATAATTTTTCATTTAAATATCTTTCGTGAAACCGGCTGTGAGTATTTAAATATTCATTTAATTAAATTAAATATAAAACTTGCTTGCAAATAATATTTCTTGTAGTAAAATCATAATCCTTTTGAGAATTTCGTGCTTCAAAAAGTACATTTGGGTTTCAGATCATGTACGTACGTGCATGTCAACAAAATCACCTTTTTTTTAAACGTCTCTACTTCATAACGGCGTACCAGCGACGTAGCAGTGCTCTAATTAAACCACGAAAAAAGTGAAAACGAAACGAGCACTTGTCAAAGCAATCAAACATTTCTTTTTGGAATAATCAAAGTAACATTTTTCTGATCAAAAAGTTCTTAACAAATTCATACAAAATATGGAACTATTTTTATTTTTCAGGGCTGACTTATTGAGATTGTGAAATGCAGTTTTCATAAATAAAATAACAAGGAATAACGGAATAGTTTAGAAGCTGCAACAGCGAAAATGGCGAGCAGAGACACGTACAATAACAAGGTGGTTAAAATAGCACTTTTAAAGAAATTTAGTTACCAATAACTTACTCGAGTTACCCGCATCATTATTTGCAAAGAACTCCGAAACTTACAGTCTTCTCCATAAAACCTAATCTTTCCTTGAATTTCCTTAATTTTATATAAAGATATCTTTACAAGTATGGATTAGATTCTGTCTGAGATAAATATTTAAATTTTCCATAAAATGTTTCAAGAAACTTTTTGCCTGTGAAATCAATTAAAAAATTATTTAAAAAAGGACTGTTTAGAAAAAAAGAAAATTACTTTTTATAAATGTTTTCCAAAAACAACATAACTATGAAGAGTGACTCGTATACTGTTATTGAAATTTGTTTCAATTGTTCAATATAGCGAAATAATATATATTTTGATAGACACATATTTTATATATCATCGGTGACACTGCAAAACCGCGTAAGTGATATCTCAGTTTGGCCGTTTTCACTACAAATTCTTTATTTTTTCACTCGTGCGTTACGCGGTTTTGCAGTGTCATCACGATATGATGACTGAATTTTCATTAAAATAGTTTGTAATGTAATTTTGCAATTTTCGTTTTTCCAACCTAAAATGAACTAACCTACTATGAAGTGGTACAGTAGTTGGTATGATACCTGTGTATGTACTAGTATGTAAACTGGAATGATCCTGATGTATATACGGACTAGTATGTTGAATGGTATGCTCTTGATGTATATAATGACTAGTATGTAAACTAGGATATTACTGATGCAGAGACTGACTAGTATGCCAATTAGTATGGTGCTGATGCAGAAGCAGATAATTGCCATCTCGTAGGACATCGCCGTATGAACTAGTTGACCCGCCATCGCTGTACAAGTATCGGGTATCCGATAGTATCGGAGCCCAATGACGCTATGCAAAAGTTGTACCTTAATTTAGGAATGCTATGTTCCAATTGGAAACTGTGGCTTACTCTCGAATTCGGGATATCGTAAAGATAAAAAAATAATTTATAAGTACATACATATTGTGACGAATTCGATGATTCCTTAATTATCAATCCTGGGTTCGATCACTATAAAGTCAAATAAACACACGCACAGATATTGTAACTAATAGCTAGTTTTATTTACTAGTAACAAACGCAAAACAATTTTAAGAGTTTGGTAACTTTACAGTAGTTCACTGAACAACGCTTGAAAATAAACTGATCAGTCTGCCTTGCTTGGTCACTGCCTTATATAGTCCGACAGGGTGCTTGCCTACGCACCGAGAACTTTCTTGGTTGTTCGCTTTTCTTGTTCTGGAAGGGTCGGTGTTATTTATTGGCATATCCTCTTTGCACCGTATTCGCAAACATTCGCGCCACCTCTCTTCCTCTTCCTAGTTACACGCTTGCATGCATAAGCGTATCCATCGTTATCTCAGTTGTGTGTTAACTAGTGGTGGGAGTGTTATTGAGTTAGGGATGGTACATTCTTGAGAATAATCGCCACACTGCCCTCCACCTAAGTCTGATCGTCCCGATCAGACACATTTCCCAAACCAAACGTTGCTAGACGCTCAATGGTTGGCACTGCTTTACCAAACCTCATTTCCTCCAGTGATTGAAACTCCGACATCAATCCTCTCCTGCAGAGATTCTCACAATGCATTGCAGTGTCAAATATTCCAACCATTTTGTCCGTTTTTAATCCCGAATGGATTTGTGCCTTCACTTTCGTTCCCAGTGGTACCCGGCAAACATTCCTGCAACTGGTTTCTTCAGGATTCCGTTCCGTTCTCTCATGCCCATTGCACTGTTTCACATTATCCACTAAGTTGCGTTGCTTCCTCGGAACATGACCACCAGATGTTCGTCTTTTATTCTCAGCAAACTCTGCACACTTAGTAATCCATTTCCTCACAGTTTGTTTGCAACCGATCCAATAGAACCGCCGCTTTACCTCTTGCAGCGTTTTCTTTATTCCCATGTGCCTTCCATCTGGGCAACTATGCGGCGCTTTGATAACATCTGGAATTCTTGCCTTGGGAACAACAATAAGTGCTCGATGATTCCGGCCATCATCACTTTCCCATATCCGATGCAAACACCCAGATATTAGCTTCAAATTACTCCATTGTGTCCAGTATGCTTTTGCGATGCGACTCTCTCTAATCATCTCTCCTCTTCTTGGCTGTTTGTTTTCCTTTATTCCTTTCAACACACGTGCCAAATCTGGATCTTCCTCCTGGCCTTGGCGAGTCTTCTTCAGGAGGCACCTGTCCATGAAAGCCTTTGGTCGAGGAGCTACCGGTGCTTTACGAGGCTTCTATTGCTTCATCTTCAAGATCACTCCCTTGGTGGTATAGCCACTATTGTGTCCAAAGACCAGAGGAACTTCTTGGCCGTTGTAAGTCATAACCCTGTTCCTTACGTTGATGTGAATGTCTCTCTCAGCCAAGAAGTCAACGCCAATGATGACTTCGTCGACAATATTCGCTACCAAGAAGTTGTGATAAGTAGCTACATTCCCAATCACAATCTTACATGTCACCTCTCCCAGGACTTGCTTGCTTTCACCAGTTACTGTCCACAATTTAGCTTTCCGCAATAGTCTCACCTTCCCGCTGACCAAGTCACTCCGAATGATGGAATGTGATGCACCCGTATCCACAGTCAGCAAGCGCTCTTTCCCGTCCACGTAGCCTTCAACAGTAACATTACTCGCTTTCCGTTCGAGTTGTGACACAGAGATTATAGGGCATTCATCTTGCTCATCTTCTCCAGCTTTGCGTTTACTTCCACTTAAATTGCCAGGATTACTGGAGCCAATGCCGCAATAACGTGCTATGTGACCTGGTTTTCCGCATTTAATGGCACCATCACTTTTTTTCTGTACTCCGTTCAACGCTTCCAAAATTTTGTCTACCCAAGCCGGAGTTTCCACTTCTACATGATGAGCCTTGTATGCAGGTTTACTCAAAAGTGAGGCTGTTTCCTGCGTCAGAGCATGCGATACCGTTTCAGCGAATGTCCTTTTGGGGTTTGCATATGTGGCCCGCTTCGTCTCTACATCGCGTATTCCATTAACAAAACTTTGGATTTTTACCCTCTCAGTGTACTCCACGGGTGCGTCCGCATTTGCTAGATGGGCCAACCTCTCGATGTCCGATGCAAATTCCTGCAAAGTCTCATTCGGTTTTTGGGATCGATTCTGTAGCTCTATTTGGTATATCTGCTTTCGATGTTCGCTACCATAGCGTCTCTCAACCGCACCCATCAATGCCTCATAATTATTTCGTTCGCTGTCAGGAATAGTCTGCAAAATTTCGGCTGCAGGTCACTTCAATGCCACGAATAATGCAGCAACTTTGTCTTCCATGCCCCAATTATTCACAGCTGCCGTCTTCTCAAACTGTAGCTTAAATACCTGAAAAGGAACAGAACCATCAAAAGATGGGGTTTTTACCTTCGGGACACTCATTGAAGTAGTTGGACGATTCAGTTGTAACTCCTGGATACGACCTCTCAGTGCGTCTACTTCAGCATCGATTTTATTCTGTAGCTGTGCAATTTTCGCATCCTGCACTTCTAGCTGCGAAGACATTCGTGCCACCTGCATAGATATACGCTCCTCTTGTTCTTCCAATTTTGATGTTATACGTGTCTCCTGGTGTTCCATCTGAGATCTCATGTATGCCTTCTGTTCGTCTAGTTGAACTGAAATCTGAGATGCCATGCTAGTCTTCTGTTCTTCCAGCTGAGATGCCATGTGTGCCTTTTGTTCTTCCAACTGAGATGCCATGTGTGTCTTTTGTTCTTCCAACTGAGATGCCATGTGTGTCTTTTGTTCTTCCAACTGAGTTGAAATGCTAGATGACATCTGAGTCAATACAGTCAACAACGCGTTAGTGTCCACACTTGCGGCTGGAATTGTAGACTCCTTCTCTTCCATTTTTGTCGATGCTTCTTTCACAAGATGAAACACATGATCGTCAACGTTAATTCCTTCAGCTTCCATAGCCTCTCGCAATCGTGACTGTAGCTCGGATTTATTGCCTGTTGTATTCAATCCACGCTGTTGCAGCTCATTTTTGAGTTGCTGGATCTTCAGCTCATTCAACTTTGCCATGCCTTTGTTATCCTTGAAAACTCTCGGTATTTATTTAACAACATCACTTATGACACCAATTGTGACGAATTCGATGATTCCTTAATTATTAATCTTGGGTTCGATCACTATAAAGTCAAATAAACACACGCACAGATATTGTAACTAATAGATAGTTTTATTTACTAGTAATAAACGCAAAACAATTTTAAGAGTTTGGTAACTTTACAGTAGTTCACTGAACAACGCTTGAAAATAAACTGATCAGTCTGCCTTGCTTGGTCACTGCCTTATATAGTCCGACAGGGTGCTTGCCTACGCACCGAGAACTTTCTTGGTTGTTCGCTTTTCTTGTTCTGGAAGGGTCGGTGTTATTTATTGGCATCTCCTCTTTGCACCGTATTCGCAAACATTCGCGCCATCTCTCTTCCTCTTCCTAGTTACACGCTTGCATGCATAAGCTTATCCATCGTTATCTCAGTTGTGTGTTAACTAGTGGTGGGAGTGTTATTGAGTTAGGGATGGTACATTCTTGAGAATAATCGCCACAATATTTATCTCGGCAGTGGTTTGGCCAACTCTCCGAGTGTATTTCTGCCATGACAGGCTTCTCAGCAAAAATTCGTCTCCTTTGTAGATGCCGTTCGGAGTCTTCAAAAAACTGTAGGTCCCACCAATTTGTAGGCAAAATTCAAATCGGCACACCACAAATTGGAAGAGAAGCTTGGCGCAAAAATCTCTTAGGAGATTTATGATGATATACCTGTTGTATATCGCGCCATAGAGATAGAGAGATAGAGAGATTTTATTATATATCATTTTATTTTACTTATTTTATTTTATTTTATTTTATCTTAGTTAATTTTTTTGTATTTCAATTTGCATAAATATAACCACAAAGGTCACAAAAACAAAACAAATTAACTCCTGAGCTAAAAATTATATTCCCACCGATCCCAATAAACATCAAACAAATTTCATGACTTTCTTCAAATGAATTTAAGTTTTATAAAATTTGCAAGGAAATTGCTTTTTTATACCAACAATTTTGTTGATTTACGGCCTGTACATTTTCAAGTATTCATGAAACGAGCGCCAAAAATAATAATTTTTCACTTTTTGAATTTATGAAAATTTTATGAAATCATGAATGTTTTTTAAGGAAAGTTATATAGTGGTTACAAGTTATTTTGGTGCCCAAAAGTTTTTTTTTTTTGATACGGTCTAACATGCATATTTGAGTTTACATATCACAAGATAAGCCAATATATAACATAAAATCAGTTAGTAAGTGAAGTGAGAAAAATAAAAGTACAGTGTCTACAAATATTGTTAGTCAACTAAAGGAGCACATGCATCAGATCGCCGAATAATGATTTATCAAATTATGCACTGCTGTAATGGCAACGTAGGATATACACAACTTTTATTAACTATACGTAAATAGTTTTTGTTTAATAATTGTAACTAATAAGAAATGAAATATGAACATTCACTAAAATTGAAAACGACTGAGCCAAATTGTATACTTCCTTTTGGAGGGTTGTTTATAGTTAAAATGGTTCCTGCTAGGGACATAAAAATTTATATAGACATAAACCAGGGGACGTGGCACCCCCTTTCAAACTTAATTTGTCAAGCTGAATATCTCTAAAAGGGTACAAGGTAGGGATCTGCAAATTGCTATGAAGATACAGTAGTACCTCGATTCCTGCACGTAATTAAAACCGGGCTCGGTGTAAGTTTGAGAATGTCGCAAGAACCTAGTATTTTTTTTTCTATATAAAATAAAAGGATGTTACACTCATGCAATTGCTTAGAATAGAAGTTTTTTATTTTTAATGTGCATTTCAATTCAAGTGTAAACTAAATTCAATAAGTTAATATACACAAACGTTTTTAGATTACACAAGAGTTCTATCAAACAAACTCTTCCGAAAGCGGCCAGATTAATCGGGGTTGTACGAGGTGTGTTCAAAAAGTATCGCGAATTTTGAATTTTCGCTGGTTACGTATATTCGAATTTCGAATTTTTTGTGGCATAAGTTGGTACTCATGTCTCTCACTTATGCCGACAAGCTCGGCTTTATGAACACACCTCGTATATCTGCTGCTTGGTCGGCGAAAATTCCTCAGACTGAATACTCCAAGAGCGGTCAATAAGGAATATTCCCTGCAAGTTATGCGCAATTTGCGCGAAGCAATCCGCCAGAAACGCCCGGGTTTGTGGAAGAACAAAAATTGGCTTTTGCACCACGATAACGCCCCTGCTCACGCATCGTTGCTTGTGCGCGACTTTTTGGCCAAAAACAACACACTAATGATGCCGCAGCCACCGTATTCCCCAGATCTGGCCCCCTGTGACTTTTTCTTGTTCCCTAAACTGAAGAGGCCCATGAAAGGACGACGTTACGCTTCTCTTGACGAGATAAAGACGGCATCGAAGGAACAAGATACAAAAAAATGATTTTTTGAAGTGCTTCGAAGATTGGAAAAACCGTTGGCACAAGTGTATAATATCTCATGGGGATTACTTTGAAGGGGACAAAATAGATATTCATGAATAAATAAATAATTTTTGAAAAAACACAAAATTCGCGATACTTTTTGAACACACCTCGTATATCTGCTGCTTGGTCGGCGAAAATTCCTCAGACTGAATACTCCAAGAGGGTGCCGACTGGTAATGGATATTACAGTTGTTCTGTTCAGGTTGGTACTCTAGTGCCCTCCTATTTGGACGATATCCAGCTAAGGTCAGGAAGCACAGCTACGCGCCTTAGCTCTCTCAATAGCCCTGGCGTGTGGAAATGTCTCTTGACTATGGTCGTGACGTAAGTGGCCGGACCAAGGTGTTATGCGTCATGGACCGTGCCGAGGATCAGCCTGGCTGGGGGCCCTTTCAATAGCCCAGTCTCTAACGGTACCCTCTGGGAACATGGCCACTCCCAGTTGTATTCTGGGCCTTACCCCGAGTACTGCGTATCTCTGCTCGGGGTGGACCAACCCCTTTCTCCGCTACTCGTGGGTTTTAGCGATTAACAAAAATAATTTAAAAAAAGAAAAAGAGGCCGACACTCAAAAAATGTCGGAGGGGCTAGCCCCCACTGTTTATGGCGGCCTTGCCAGGCAGGGCGTCTCGACCAGCCGCGCTGCGGCTGAATTATAAGATGTACGTAGGCTTCAGGCGATGCCGGAGTCTACTGTAAACTACCAATTGGTAGCAGTGAGTGAGGGTGGGGCAACTAAGAGAGTTGTGTCTGCCAGCGGAGGTGAACTCAGTAAGCGGCTCGATACTACAGAAAATGCTGAAGCTGGCGCATGGCCCGAGGAATCCCTTCCCTACGCACACAGCGTTTTCGAAGGCCTATGATAGGCCACAGTTAAAAGAACCGTGTGCGAAGCACAGACGGACAGCGCTCAGGAACCTGAGGAGATCCTGGCATATGCCCGATCTGCTAGCTAAGGCGCTGCCTGGCGACGTCGCAGAACTCAAAGCGGAGCTTGAGTGGGCCAAGGTAATCGTCTGGTGAGCGAAGAGGGGACCGCGAAACGCAACAGGTCCATGGAGGTTGTTGTTGTTGTTGCTAACAGTGCTTCGCCCTGCCCCAGATTGGACAGGGTTACACTGAAATAACAGCCCTTGGCCGGGTGAAAAAACCCGGGTCATTCCGGTGCGATAGAACCGGCTATTGTGGGAATGGAGGTCGTGCCTGGTACCTCAAAACCCAAAAGGGTTAAAGGCAAAGGCCCCACTTTTGCAGAAGTTGCTAAAGGCAGTCTACTTTTGGGGGTCTACGACGCTAATCCCAAAGGTGAGAGGTCCTGGCGACCGCATTGGAAATGGTTGCGGGCCGAGATGGCTACCCATCTGGTCAGTGTCTTGGCTGAGCTCCCTGGTGCCATTCCCTCCTGGAAAGAAGTGAGATGGTTCCAGGGTACGGCCAAGGTAGTGGCCTGTGAGGATTCGAGGTCTGCCGCGATTTACAAGTTGGCGGTAGCCAAGATGAAAGAGGTGCGTTTATCAAGGCGGTGGATTTCGCCGATATACCGGGTAGACCAAGGCCTATAACCCAGACCTCCTGGAAAGGACGAAAGGGATAGTGCACTTTGGTTTTATAGACGTGAAAATCAAGGTATACTCCAGTGATCTCAGGTCAGCGGGAGACTTAGAGGCCGACCTGGAGAAGGACGACAATGGGGAGATCAATGTGGAGGTCGAAACTAACCGGGCCAATCCAATGGATGGCTCGAAGGGGGACGAATCTGCATCGACCTCTTCAGTGGGGTCTTCCTCCTCTTCGCTTGGCCTCAAGAGATGGTGTGAGGAGCACACAGGGGATGAGGACAGCGGCAACATAACTGTGGTGGAGCGTGGTAACAGTGATGATGCAGGTTCTACAGATAAACCTCCATCACAGTAAAGCAGCGTCGGCCGCGCTGCTGCTCCTCCTCGCATAAAAGGGAGCAGCAGATATCGTCCTAATCCAGGAGCCCTGGATAGTAGGGCTTAAAATATGCGGGCTGAAGGTAGCAAGGTTTTCGCTGGTAAGTGGGGCCACTGGGGGTAAACCTGGAGGTTGCATTTTACTTAAATCTAATATACATACTTTATTTCTCCCTCAATTTAGTGATGAGGATACCACAACCATACAAGTAAAGGTCAATGGAGCCGTATGTACATTGGCCTCTACGTATATGGCGCACGATGTACCATCTCCCGTAACGGCTGTGCGGAGTACTTTCGAGAGAATAGTAGGACACATTACTGAGGTGGCGATGTTAACCCACATCGCCCGGCTTGGTGCAGTAGCGATACTAATGATAGGGGTGAGTCACTATTTGATTTTATCCTAGTTCACAATATCTTTATATGTAATAGGGGCAGCGAGCCCACTTTCGTCACGAAAAATAGAAGGGAGGTGCCGGACGTTACGCTCTGCTCAAGAAGTGCGGAAGGTATGGTCAGAAACTGGATGGTTTGCGATGAGCACTCATTTTCCGACCACCGCTACATCCGCTTTGAATTGGCAGGCGCGCCGTCCATCTCCCCCCCCCCCCCCCCCCCCCTGTGCTATAGAAACCTGAGGAGTGCCGACTGGCAACTGTATAATAAGGAACTGGATAAGTACCTTTCAGCTTGTAGCCCCAAAACGCCTGGGGATACTAAGGAAATTGTGGAGCTGGTGGTAAAGTTCATTACACGCCTGTCAATTGGCTTTAGATAAAGCATGTCCTATTAAACAAAAATCAGCCTGGTGGAACCCCGAATTAGATAGATACAGAAATGAAATCGGAAGCTTACAAGGAACAGTTTAGAGAGTGCAAAAGGGGACTCAGGAAATCAAAACGAACCTCCTGGAGAGATTTCTGCAGCAGCATGGAATCAGTCTCAGAGGGTTCGAGGTTACGGAAGATTCTATCCAAATCACCCCATAGCCCGCCGGGGTGTCTGAAAAGCCCAGATGGGTCATGGACAGATACGGGGAGGAAACTCTGCAACTTCTCCTTAATACCCACTTTCCAGAAGCGGAAAGCGACCATAGGTACCAACCTTATAGGGGTCATGTTGAGGGCAGTACCTCAATCATCAAAGAATCGAATAGGCCATTGGGCCTTTCAAGCCATCTAAAGCAGCGTTTATAGATGGGATATCGCCCGTACAACTTCAGCAATCAATTGAACTGAGCAATCCTTGGTTGCTAGCGATTTATAAAGGGGTGCTTACTTTCAATTATATCCCCAACCCTTGGAGAAACTCCAGGGTACTTGTTATACCTAAGGCAGGTAGAACATCTCATGTTGGCCTAAAGGACTTCAGACCTATCAGTCCGGCGTCCTTCCAACTTAAGGTACTGGAGAGGTTAATTGAGCGTCACGTTAGAGATGAGCTATAGAGCAAATTCGTACCATGCAGCATGCATACATGAAAGGTAGATCCACAGAAACAGCGTTGCATGACATCGTCACGCATATAGAAAAATCCCTATCGAGTAAGGAATTTACACTGATAGACTTTCTGGATATTGAGGGGGATTTCAAAAACGTCACGCCGGAAGTGATCATGACAGTCCTGACGGATTTGGGTATCGAGCCTTGGCTTGTGTCATTCGTGCACCAACTGCTGACGAGTAGGAGGGTGCACGCTGACCTAGCCGGGGTGTCGGTGAACAAAGTCGTCAACAGAGGCACGCCACAAGGTGGGATCCTCTCCCCTTTTCTATGGGTAGCTACAGTCAATGGATTGCTGGAAACTTTGGGGGTGGAGGGGGGTCTAAAGTCATAGCTTATGCAGACGACCTGGCGGTGGTTGTGGGTGGTAAATATCCTCAAACGCTATGTGATATCATGCAAAGAAACCTAAGGCTAGTCGAAGAGTAGACTGGGAATAAAGGTCTAGGTGTTAACTTTCGTCGCTACGGCTACCGACATTAGGCAATACCACCCTTAAATTGGGTGATTCCGCAAAATACCTGGGGGTTATTATCGACAAAAAGCTCACATGGAAAGAGAACATCCACTAAAAAGGCTTTTGTGGCCCTATACTCTTGTAGGGGTGCCATAGGACAAAGATGGGGGTTGTCCCCCAAAGTTACACTTTGGCCCTGTACTGCCGTGGTAAGACCAATTCATCTGTATGGGGTCCTGGTCTGGTGGACGGGCCTGGAGAAGAGCTCGAACATTATCGTAATCCAAAGAGTACAGAGAAGTGCGCTCATATGCGTTAGTAGGACGCTACGCACAACAGCGGCAGAGGCACTGAATGCAGTCCTTAACATTCTACCGGTTGACATAGGCGGTAAATTATATGCGGCGTACTCCGCACTGCGAATTAGGAATTTACCAGGATGGAGGGCCCTTGGTGAAGGTCACTCGTCCATCCTTAAAAATCTCCGGACTATTGTATAGCGAAGTACTCTTTCTAGAAGAAATTTGATATCAGAATACCTGGAAGGGAATTCTGGGAGAAAGGTCCTCCTCAGGACAACAGGTCAATCCATTTGTACACAGATGGTTCGAAACTTGATGAGAAGGCAGGCGGTGGGGTTTACGCCGCTCAGCTGGGGCTAAACTTTCGCTTCCGAATACCTGATCATTGTAGTGTTTTCCAGGCAGAAGTGACCGCTATAAAGGAAGCTGTAGTATTACTGAAGACAGTGAACATCAATAGCGGTGACGTGTACATCTTCTCTGACATCCAAGCAGCCCTCAAAGCGCTGGGGGCCTTCACGTGCAATTCCAGGGCTGTGGAGAGCTGTCGCAGATCTCTCAACGAGATGGCTGAGCAGCTCCCAATTCACCTGGTATGGGCGCCTGGACACTGTGGCATACCAGGAAATGAGATGGCAGCTCTAGTACATCCACTCCGCTTTCACAGTCCTGGAAGGGTTTAGGCATGCCGCTCGCGACCAGCAAGCTCTTAACGAGAAATATATTCCTCAAACAGGCAAGGGATAGATGGGAAAACCTAGTACCTGCAATCATACAAAACTGGTGTTGGCAGAGATTATCGCGAGTAGGTCCGAAGACTTACTCAAGCTCAGAAGGGAGGAACTCTCATTACTTATGGGACTTCTCACAGGGCATATAGGCTTAGGCAGGCATGCGGAAAGGTTGGGCATTCCCTATAATGATTTCTGCAGAAGCTGTAGAGACGAGGACGCGCCTGAAACAGTGAATCAGGAATTAAGCCAAAGGATATTCTGCGCTTCGCGGAATCCACAAAATGGTTTGAGTAGGGGATCAGTCAGATCCATGTGGTATCACAACGGGACCTACGGGGCCTAAGTGTGCTAGTCCGTTCACTAGTAGACACTGTAACCTAACCTAACCTAACCATATCTGCTGCTTCAATTTTTGCAAAAAATGGGCTAACTGAATGAATCATATTCTAAAGCTTTTCGCCACATATTTTGAGACTTCGTATACGACATCCTTTTTTAAAGTTTGTAGTGCAACCTTTGCTAACATGAGAATCACCTAAGCTTGGCCTTTCCCCTGAGCATGTCATATGTGATTGGCAAGTTCTTGTATCGTTGCTTTGCAAACCATTTCATCAATGCTATTTCTATTTTGGGAAGTTTTAAAGGTTTAGACGTTTTTCTCCTCCCAGGATCAGATTCAGAACGCGGCACTTACTTTATTACGGTGTTTTCCCTTTTCCAATGCGCACTTCATAAAACGTCAATTAAACCTGATTCAAATGTCCCATTGTGCCAATCACAACAACTCATCACTGAAATAAAACGGAACTTCTCACAAATTTATTTAATCTAAGGGGCCGTTGACAAAAACAATAAGGCCATGTCGCAAGTATCGAGTGCAAAAATTTATTGAATGTCGAAAGCGATGGAAAATATTTCTTTGTTACAAGAATCGAAGTGTGCAAGTACAGAGTATGTGCAAGAATCGAGGTAATACTGTATTCCATATCAATACCATAGTTACGGAAAAATTAAGTTATAGCAAAAGAGGGCGTGGCACCTCTAATACAAACTTACCTTTTCAGGCTTAAAATCTCTAAAAGGGTTCACGGTAGGGACATAAAAATTGGTACAGAGACATAGGATATCATGAACATACTCACAGGAAAAAATTGGAGTTATCGGAAAAGGGGGCGTGGCAATTCCCATACAAACTTAACTTTTCAGACTGAATATCTCTAAAATGGTTCATCGTGGGTACATAAAAATTGGTACAGAGGTATACAATATCAATACCACACTTACAGGAAAAAAGTGTATGTTATCGGAAATGGGCGTGTGGCAGCTCGCATTCAATTTTAATTTTTCAAGCTAAATATCTCTAAAAGGGTTCAAGATAGTCATCTGAAAAGTGATATGGAGATATTTCAATTTTATATGCAATTTTTATTTTCACTTTACTAAGTTTATGATTGTATAAATCTTGCATACCAAGCCACATCTTAAACCTGGGCAAACTCCAAATAAATACATTTAAACATAATACGAAGAAAGTTTAAAACCAAAACATGATCTCGGAATGGCAAAGTCCAGATCAAGACTACAAACTTTTTTATTAAGATCTGCGAGGGCCCCGTGAAAGGGGCATAATTATTGTAATTAGGACGGATTACCATGACATGAAACGTATATTGCTCAAGGAGAGTTCTGAATTAAACATTAAAGCTTATTTGGGGTAAAAGTTCCGGACAGTCTACCAAACCAAAATTTAAATCATACATAAACACCAAGGTTTGAATAGAGTGCCTGGACGCAAGGGAATTCATGCTTATGAGGGCACAACGGGCATTGGAAGGTGGTAATAGATCAGTAAAACGAATCGGCTGAAGAGCAAATCGATTGCAACTTTTCTGTACTCTTTCAATTCCATGCGAATGAACAGAATAAATCGGATTCCAAATAATAGATGCATATTCTAGTTCCGAACGCACCACACTATTCCATACATTTTTCTAGTGTAGGGGTCTTTAAAATCTCTGGTATATCTCCACAAAAAAGCCAAATTATAGCAGGCCTTGGGTAAAGTGAAGCTTACTTGACTTGCAAAAGTAAAACCTGAGTCAAACATTACTCCAAAATTAACAAACTCAGTAATTGTAGAAAGGTTGTCATCAAAAAGTTTATAAGTAGACATGCGCATATTAAGATTTTTCGAAACCTTCATGTAAAATCATTTCTTATTATTAAGGTTTAAATTATTCAAAACACTCCAATTAGTTAAATTATGATGATCATCTTGCGGCAGGGCTACATATGACACGCTCGCGATGGTTTTGAAAACTTTCAAGTCATCGGCATAAAGCAGATACTTCGAGTTCTTAAAACGACTACCTATATCGTTAGTGAAATGAAGAAATAGAATGGGTCAAAGAATGCTTCCCCGATTTTGGCGGGACATATAGTTTTTTGCGGACTCCGAACGGCATCTACAAAGGAGATGCATTTTTTCTTCTGCCTTCCATGGCAGAAATACGTTCGGAGAGTTTGACAAACCACTGCCGAGGGGCGACACCGTTTTAAAAACATTTTTTAAACCACTCTTGATGTTACCTGTCCCAGAACTCGAAGCTTGCTTGAATAAAAATGAAAATTCTAGCTATAATGAATATACTTATCCTTATGGAAGATTAATACCGTTTATAATGTTTATTCCTAGCATTCTTCAGTTTCTTCAAACGTTTGTATACCCAGGAAACTTACGATTTGGCGCGGGAAGTAAAGAAATATTGTTAGAAAAAATTTCACAAATATTAAACAGAAGAGCCCTACACTTTTCGAGTCGAAAATTAAAAACCCATCCACTTCTTTTATTTTAGCATTTAGCACGAAAATTAAAACTGGTATTAGAGTTTAAGGGGGTCCTTTACTCTCCAGGCCTGAAATTGAAGGGTTTTACTTGGAAATAAATTCCGAAGAATCTACTGAATGGATTAAACAACTTTTTTTTACTGTTACATGTTTCGACTTAAAAATTCTGGTATCTAATATCAAAAAAAAAATTTATTTGGACCTTAAAACTTCATTACCTAAATTGATGTTGAAACTGCATCAGTCCCGCTCGAGTAAAATTCTGGCCAGCTGGTTAATCTGTAATCAAAAATTAAATATTCTTAATAATCACAGTTACGTTCGCTATGTTTCCCCGAAATAGAATTAATTTCTTTTGTAAATTGTAAAATTTATGCAACACTTTGTTAAAATGTTTAATTTTCAAATCGGAACAATACTTTTATGAAAAGTGATATGTATTTATATGGCAACCCTAACACCTACGATATTATAATACCTAGCATAAGTATATAAAGTAGATTTAAGGTTCACGATTGTTTTGTTCTCTTTAATAAAGTCAGTAGATCATTAGCATTCCCCGGTGTCCTATTTATTCATTTACATATTACTGACGACGAGAAATAAGGAGAATACCACGTGTGAAATAAATCAAGGGCATAAATTCCAGTAAGTTAATGTTGCTTTAATATAAAATATATATCTGTGGACATTTGACAAAATAACCTCTTTTAAAAATGCTAATTTTTCAGGAGAACGAAAAAAACATGTTTAAGGCTTTCTACAAAAGAAGTTTCTTAAAAACAAAGAAAAAACTCCATATAAACTGGGCACTGATCCTTAAAGACACGTTTTGCAGTCAATTGCTTTCAAAAAAACATTTAACTTTAGTAAATAAATTGAAAACAAATAAATAATATATTTTGTCAAATGCATTTTCTAACAGAAAATCAACTTGTCCCATACAGGCTGTTTTGTCAAATTTGGGTTGAGTAAATTGGTACATGTTTTTTTTATCTTAAGTTGATTCAAGTTTATTTAATATATGGCAATTTTAAAAGAAAGCCGAAACAGGCAGTTTTTATTTTAACATTTATCATTAATTTAATCTTATAAATGAATGTACATTAAAATAAAGAAAAAATCTCGTGTGTTTTAAAGAAAGAATTCAAAAAATCGCATAAAAACTTAAAATCTAGCTTCATAAGCATCGAAAAGAATACTGAATTTTGTTATCTTCTTCTTCGAGGTTCGAGTCAATTTCGACTTGGCGTTCACCGCCTGCTGCTATGCATTTATAAAAGTTGTGATCAAAGGAAGCATATCCAGTAAGTCCTGCTTTTTGTTCTTTGATACAGTCAATGAACACGCATAGCTGGATATCAATACTGAATTGGACTTTCCTGAACGACGTGGGTTATATTTAACTCACTAAATTCCACTTCTGGTTTGAAAGACGTCTTATATTGCGAAACTCCGGGCTTTTGTTTCTCATAACGCATCCAGCGAACGTTTTTCCACTCAAATTTGTCTCCTGAAATTAAGGACGTTAAACAAAATTATTAGAAAACATATAATGTATGTTAACGATAAAAAGTTGGGTATTTATAAGTTAAAATGTAAAGCTTACCCTTTGAATTTGTCGTTCTCCAAGTAAAATTCAGCTTAAGGTGGGAGCTGAAGTCCAGAAACTCTTCGTGTTTCATTTCATGCACGATGAATTTGTTACTTGTAGCAGCTATAAGGTTTGCCGAGTCATTTTTCTTTGTCCTTTCGATCTGTGCATGTACAGTATCACATTTAAGATGTGGCCTACAACGAGGAGCTTATGGTCTATAACTGCTATACTGGAATGTTTTTCCATCACTTGTTCAAACATGGCAGAAATATATGAGTTGCGATTTTGTCCTGGACAGGAGCCGCTGTACAATATGACATGTGTCATACTTTCGGGCAAATTCATCAAACATTTAAAAATGCAGGAGCCAATATTATTCGCTCCACGTATAGAAATTAATTCATGCCATATGTAACAGTTTGCCTTTTTGTTTTCCCGTCGTGTACTGTTAAATTAAAAGTCCATAATGGACGTTTGTAGAAAAACATGGAAGCGTGTAAGTAAGGAGTTGGTAAACAGTGCTGCAAGTCAAAAGAAAACATTTTAATATTTAAATGGTTAATGGCTAGCTGTTTATCAATTTTTTTGCAACTATAAGCAAAATCTGCATTATCGTTGATGTTCTTTTGTTAAAAGCTGGTCCTTTTCGCTTTCGTCTGACGTCGTTTCTATTCGGGACTTAAGGATTTCGCATTCTTAAATTTTATGTTCAGCTGACGAAATATTTGCTAATATTTGGATTCTGAAACCGGTTCAGGATATTTTTCCCTATACAATCTATATAAGAGAGCAAGATTGAGGTCACGTTGAAAATATAGTTGGCTTGTGTGACGGCGACTGTTATGGCTTTGATACTTGGATATACTGTGTATATGTTCAAGTACTTCCTTCAATTTTTCGGTTGACAACTTATGATGCGAAGGGTGCTTGCCTCGTCTATCATTTTCAATACTGCAACCAAACTGCCCTTGGACTTTCAGGCGATATACAGTCTTAATACTCTGATCCGTTTCACCAAATATTTTTAAAAAACACTTTTTACACACACGGGTTTTTTGTCCGTCTATTTCAAAGTGATAAGAATAGACAAATTTCCTATTTCTTGCATTTCTTTTCTGAGAGTTTCACTCTTTTTGTTCTCAACGTGTATCATACGAGAAATATATTGACGTCGCTGTTATAATCTCCTAGCGCCCAGTAAGCTTCGAATATCTTTTTCTGTTGCTCCAGAGTAATTTTTGTATTACACATTTTGAAACAATCTGGCAGTTCTTCAGTTTTCTTTGCAGGGATTGTTGTATTCTTCCATGTTACATATTCTTTTTCCATATTTTTGTTTAGTTTATTCGCTTTCTTGGCTTTCAATGGCTTCGGGTTATTCAGAAGTAATTCTTCATTAAATTGAGGTGAAACTGTATCGCTAAGGTTTGATTCAATTACCCATGTCATAGCTCGGATACTTTCAGATGTAGTATTAAAACCAGAATTGTCTGACGGGACATAATCTGAATCGTTATAGTCAGTTTCGTGAAACATTTCTTCTTCGGAATGGTCACTCTCAATGTGGCTGAATTGGTAAGAATTTGTGTGTTGTCGCAGTCTACAAATTATATCAGCATCAAAATTCACATCACAGGACGACAAAGTTTCATTTGGAAGTGCACTTAAAACCTCACCATCCACAAATCTAAATTGCTCTACACTTCTTTTATTTGGAGCACTTGCAATAGGACGTGTATTAGAGCGCACATTCACTTTTTTAGCTAAAGCCGCTAGTTTTTTACCTCTTCCCATTCTATTCAATCTAATCACTTTTATTGTTGTGAATTATTGATTATTTTTATTTACGAAAAGCAACTTAAACTTGATAAATTTACTTTAAATAGTTCAACTAAAGCACTTATCTTGAAATATGATTTCACTTGTTTCACTTTTTGTTTCCAATAAATAGCCTGAATGACAGACAAATTAGCTTCTTCAATTTAAGAAAGCCGTTTTTTTAAATATGCTTTTGGCAAAAGAACTTCAAAGGAAAGAAGTTGTTTGCATAAATTGCTCACAAGATAAATAAAGATAAGTTTTTTTGTCAAATTTATGTTAGGAGTTTTCTGTTTAAATTTTTTTTGAAATCCAACTAATTTCAAATAAGCTCTTTTGTAAAATGTAATTTTGAAAAAAGTAAGAAAAATGTTGTTTTGACGACTATATAACTTCTGATTTAACGATCGTAGAAACACGGGGATAAGACAGAAA
Organism: Merzomyia westermanni; assembly: GCA_949987695.1. Lineage (NCBI taxonomy): Eukaryota > Metazoa > Arthropoda > Insecta > Diptera > Tephritidae > Merzomyia > Merzomyia westermanni. The sequence goes on along the minus strand of OX465292.1, from coordinate 129,868,166 downwards.
TATGCGCTTTGGAAAGTTATATATATGATAGAAATCTTGGAAAATGTCTTATTTCAAGAGAAGTTGTTTTGTCAAATGCCCACAGATGTAATAAAAGTGAACCAAGACATGGCAAACAAAGTGTTTATAGGGAGTATTGAATTTTACGTTTTGGAAGATTTTTCGCTATACGCTTTTGTCGCTAAACAACTTTTTGGAGAATAGTGCACAAATTTCATTTCTGGTAGTTTATGAGGGCCAGATCTCTATAAAGTATTGGTTAACTTAATAGCTCCTAAAACAGAAACGGATCCAACAATAAGATTCGATGATGTAATTCAAAACTTATCAAAGCATTTCATGCCGAAAACAAACGTGATTGCTGAGTGCTTTAAATTTTTTAAAAGGTCACAGAGGACAGGGGAGCCATTGCAAGAGTACGTTGTGGAATTGAAGTAGATTGCTCATCATTGTCAGTTTGGAACGTTCCAAGATAAATCTCTACTAATCCAGTTTGTGTGTGGAATTTCTGAGGAGAAAATCCAAAATCGGCTTTTAAACGAACGAACGAACGGAACTGAAAACATTTGACAAGGCGATAGCAACTGCCACAACGATGGAGATGACAAACAAAAGCTTGGTGGCCATGAAACAAGGAGACGGTCAAGTAAATGCAATGAAACTCTATAGGAAAAGTTCAAAAGACCCGAAGAAGTCAGTATCACAAAGCAGCCGAAGTATTAGCGATAGCAAAAGAGAGAAAAGAAATAGTAGCAGCGAAAGACAAGACGACCGGCGGGGAAGGCGAGGCGTGACGTGGACATATACAACGGTACGGCAGACAAAAAAAGAAGAGTAATGTAAATAATTTCAAGCTGACTATGGAAGCGAAAGCAGTCATGAGTAAGAGAGCACTGAGTACGATTGTAGGTATTTGAATAATTGCAAAACAGAAGAGAATGCAAGACCGCATAAAGTGAAATTAAATGTGAGCGGGAAACTAATTGAATTTGAAGTGGAGACAGGTGCCAGCGAAACTGTTATAAGTAGCCTTCATTACAACTTATATTTTAAGAAATTAAAGCTGATGTCGGAAAGAAAAAGTATGAAATTAATATCCGGGGATTGTATATGTACAGTAGGTAAAATCGAAGTAAGCGTGTTTGTGCAAAAGTACTCGTTCAATTTGCATATAAATATTTTAGACCCTTACGAGGACTTCACACCCCTATTAGGAAGAACATGGCTAGAAACGTTGTTTCCAAAGTGGCGTAAAATGTTAGCATTAAAAAAAGAGGAAAATGATTGCCACTCAATAAAAGATTTAGTCCCAAGTATAATTACAAAATTTAAGAAAGTATTTACTAAGTCAAATGATGCGGTAATAACAGATTTTAAGCCGAGATCGTAGTTTAAGAGGACTCATGTCCAATTTTTTGTAAAGCTTCAACGGTTCCCTTTGGTTTACGGGTTAGTGTTAAAAATTAAATAAAAAGGTTATGCGATGAGGGAGTGTTGCTTCCAGTGACGAGAAGCAAATGGGCAAGTCCAGTAGTTATTGTAAACAAAGTAGATGGACAGTTCCGGCTTTGTGTTAATTGTAAGCGTACGACTAACAAATAAGTGGAAACGGAGCATATTCCGATTCCCAGAATTGATGATATTTTGGCAGGAATGGCAGGAATGGCAGGGTGGAAGGTGTTTTGTAAAATTGATCTAATGGGTGCTTATTTGCAAGTAGAAGTGTCTGAGCGGTCACGAGAATTACTTACTATTAATACGCATATGGGTATTTTCCAAGATACCAGACTAGTTTTGGGCTGAAGACCGCGCCACAAATCTTCAATGGTATAATGTCGGAAATTTTGAAAGGGTTGAATAAAGTTTACGGATATTTTGATGATATTTTAGTTGGGGGATCTACGCAGGAGGAATGCGAGAAGAATTTAAGAAGTGTACTAGAAAAATTAAATACGCATAACGTAAGAGTCAACGAAAATAAATGATTAGCTATTTAGGATATAAGATAAACAAAGAGGGTATTAGGCCAAGTCAGGGCAAAATCGAGGCGGTTTTGAAAGCTCCTGAGCCGAAAAACAAAGCACAGTTCGCCTCGTATTTAGGGATGAACAACTTTTATCATAAATGCGTAGCAAATTTGTCGGAGAACTGTCGTGCTTGTATGAGCTGAATTCAAAACATATAGACTTTAAATGGACAGTGGCACATAGTGCGTGCTTGAGAAAAGTAAGCAACTTATTCTCAATATTAATATTCTTACACACTATGATTCATCAAAGCAATTGTTGTTTCCTGCGACGCTAGTTCATACGGTGTGCGTGCTGTATTAACACACCTGATTGAAGGCGAGGAAAAACCGGTTATGTTTGCGTCCAGGACACTATCTAACGTTGAAAAAAACTACTCTGGCTTTATAGAGAGGCGTTACCTATTGGTTTTGCTGTGAAAAAGTTTCACAAATATATTTATGGTATGAAATTTATCATACAAACGGACCATCAACCGTTACGGGCGATTTTTGGAAGTAAAAGGGACATGTCAGTTATAGCTGCGAATCGGTTCAAAGGTGGGCTATTTTCTTATCAATGTACGATTTCCAAATTCGCTATCGAAAAGGCTCAGATATGCAGCATGCTGATGGATATTCAAGGCTTCCACTTGACAAACCGGTAGGCGAAGAAGTAGTTAGCATAAATAACTTGTCCATTAATAAATTCCCACTTAAAATTTACGATGTTAGGCAAGAAATGGGAAAGGACAAAACCTTGCAACGTTTATACAAAATAATTAAATCGAGAGGCTCGCCGGACACCGTCAAAACAGAATTTAAAGCATATTTTTCTAAACGGGATTCACTGGCAACAGAAGATGGGTGTATTTTCGTTGGGGATCGATTGCTGATTCCGAAATCGTTATTTAGCGCAGTATTAGAATTATTGCATGAGAGTCACGTGGGGGTAGTTAGAATAAAGGCATTAGCTCGCTCTTATGTATGGTGGCCGAACATAGATAGAGACATAGAAAACTGGGCTGCTCAATGTAAGTCATGCAGTGTTGTTCAAAACATGCCAGCCCCTATTTTGACTAAATGGGAGCTAGCGAGTCGTCCGTTTCAGAGGGCGCATATTGACTTTTGTAAAATTTCTAATATAACGATTTTGGTGGTATTTGATGTGTTCTCTAAATGGATAGAGGCAGTAGAAATTAAACGTACAGATGGCAAAAGTCTGTGCGAAAGTTTGCGATTTTTGGGTTGCCCCACAAAATAGTGAGCGATAATAGTCCCCTTTTCAATTCGAATACATTTTGAAATTTTTGTGAGGCCAATTGTATAGAAGTATTAAAGTCGCCCTCTTACCACCCCCAGTCGAACGGAAGTGCAGAAAGGGCAGTGCAGACGGTAAAGCAGGCATTAGAGAAAAGCCTGATTGACCCTAAAACAGTAAGTTTGTCTTGGGAGTTGAAATTACAAAATTTCTTGCTTAAATATCGCAACACACCCTCTACGGTTACTAATGAAAGTCCAGCAAGTCGAATGTTTACATATAAGCCGCGAACTTTGTTAGATATGTTAGCGAGTAATAAGAGTAAGGAAAGAGAGAGTACCAGAAAAGAAAATATTACAAGTAGAAAAAAAGTAAATGAAAAGAGTAAAAGCAATAGAAGGTTTGTGGTAAATGGAAACATATTGTATCGAAATATATTTGGAAACTTAGTAAAATGGATACCAGGTCGTATATTAAAGAAACTAAGTAATATTAGATTTGTTATTGTAGTAAACGGGTATCAAAAACATGTTCACATCAATCACATAAAGAAAACAACCACGACCTATGTAAAAGATAGTCCCAAACGTCAAGCTGTGTAGTTCTGTTTATATTTTTCTCTGTTATTATATTTAATAAATTAATAATATCTTTGATATTTTAAAGTTATAATTAAAGTGGATAGAGTTAAATACTTAATGTGCTTCACTACTTGGTGTGAAAAGTGTTAAAAAGTTTCAATAGTTATTCATTATTATAAATTCATTTTGTTGAGTTTGTGTGTGCCGAGTTTTTTGCATATTTTATTTGTTGCTATTGATAGGCTTTATTTCATATTGCAATTGTTGTTGTGCTCTGACTTGCTTTTCTTATTTCTTTTTCGTTACAGCTGTTTTGCGTGGTTTGTTAAACGTCAGATATAGTGTGTTTAAAACTGTTCGCTCAGTACTGTGTCACTTAAACTGTCAGGGTTGTTTTTTCTTTAATCCGCTAAATTTTTTCTAACTTATAATTTTTCTTATAAACTTATGTTAGTATATATACGAAAATGTCGTGCATGATAGCAAACTGCCAGGTAAAAAGCGAGTCCGACCGCTTTGTGGCATGCTGGTTGTGTGATGGACTTGTCCACGCCAAGTGCACTGGGTTAACCGGTAGAATAGCTGACCTGCTTAACGAAGGAAAAGGCCTGCGCTGGTCTTGTTCCAAATGCCGGTCGACGGAAGTTGATCTCTGCAAAATCTTTAGGCATATCAGAAACGGGTTTTCTGAAATAAGCAACGATTTTTCATTGCTGACCGAAAAATTCCAAAAATATGAAAATATTTTCAAAACTTTGGAGAATTCGCCTCATTTGGAATGCCCTGATAATCGCGAAAACAAGCGCAGGCGTACGGATGATCGGCCTACTACCTCAACAGTGCCGAACTTGCCTCAACCCCTTGAACTTATCGATTTGGCTTCTCCAATTCCTAGTACGGTTGTCCGAGCAACGTCGAAGAACGCCCCTTCAAAAACGTCCACTAGGAAAAACCCGAAACTTCCAACTATTGCAATGGAGTCTGAACCAATCGTTGGTAAGCTGGTTGTGGTTCCTCGCAAAAAATCTATTTTTGTGTCTAGGTTCCATCCAGACACTACCGAGGATGATTTGATGTACCATATTTCTTCTAAAGTTAAAGATCAAAGCGTAACTGTTAGAAAATTTAATTTCACATATCAAAGAAGTATGTCTTCGTTTAAGATTGATGTATCTGGGAAAGATTTCGATACTCTTTTGGACAGCTCTTTTTGGCCTCCCGGGGCTCTTGTGCGGGAGTTTGAATACAGACCGAATAGGAATGTTCAAAATGTAGCTAAAATTTCTCGTAATAACGTTGAGTCAAAAAACTGAGCACTAAATCCGTGAATATCATTTATCAAAATGTCAGAGGTTTAAATACCAAATTAACTGATCTCTTTTTGAAATCTTTTCATTGTAAATATAACGTAATTGCTTTTGCCGAAACTTGGCTAAAACCTCATGTTTTCAATTCAGAGTTTTTTTGTAATGAATATCAAGTATATAGAAATGATCGCTTGAACAGAGTCGGGGGTGGTTCTACTTGCCGTTCATTCCTCCATCCCTTCAGAAGAGGTTAATATTCCTAACATCGATTTCATTGAGTTCAAATGCATCCGCTTTCAACTAGACAACGTCTCTATGTACTTATATGTTTGCTACATCCCTCCAGCATCAGATTTTTCAGTCTACATGCAACATGTCTCTCTGCTCAAAACTGTTAACTTTATGACTAAAGCTTCAGATTCAATTATTGTTTTGGGTGATTTTAACTTACCTCATATATCGTGGAACATATGTGATGGTAACATTATTCCAAATCCGTCCAAACTGGGGTACAATGACTTTTTAGATGGAATTTCCGATCTTTGCCTTAATCAAATAAATGTTACCGCTAACAAGTTTGGGAAAGTCTTAGATTTAGTGTATGTTAATGATATAAACCAATTTTCTGTAAATCTGAATTTGGTTGTGATATCGATCTAAACGTCTCACATTTCAATCAAACTATTTACTGCCTATTTGAGAAGTTTATTCCCAAACGTAAATTAACTTATGATCATCCTACGCAAGCTTGGTTTACTAAAGAGCTTAAGGCTCTTAAAAATAGGAAAACGCGATCATTTAATTTATATAAGAAATCTGGATTAAATAAACATTACTTACTGTATTCCAGTCTACGTCAGAAGTACATAGATTTAAATAAAAAGTGCTATAAAGCTTATATCTCTAAAACCAAAAGAGACATTATTCTCAATCCAAAGTCATTTTATGGTTTCGTAAATTCTAAACGTAAAGTATCAGGGTTTCCCTCAGCCATGAAATATCAAGACATTATATCTAGCGATGATCAATATATCGCAAATTTTTTTGCTCAATTTTTCACTTCTAACTATTCTGCTGTCACCAATTCAAACTTTCAAAACTATCCTTATAAGCTACACGGGACAAATTCAATTAATTCACCAATTATATTCGCCAAAGATGTTCTAATTTACCTTAAAACCTTAAAAGAATCTGTTAAATACGGTCCTGATAGGATTCCTACATGTTTCTTGAAAAAGTGTGCGAACCATATCAATTTGTTCAATCTATCACTAAAGTGTGGTGTTTTTCCAACTGCGTGGAAAGAATCCTTTCTTTTACCGCTGCATAAAAGCGGGAGTAGGTCTTCTATAGAGAACTATCGTGGCATCGCAAAGCTTTCTGCCATCCCAAAATTGTTTGAAGCTACTGTTACAAATCAACTTACGGGTCCGATCTCTACTTTGATAGCTGACTGCCAACACGGGTTCAGTAAGGGAAAGTCCCCAGTTACGAATTGACTTGAGTTTACCACTCATGTCTCAAATGCCTTTAGAAAAAATCTGCACACCGACGTTATTTATACGGATTTCAGCAAAGCTTTTGACAAAGTGTGTCACTCATTACTTATTCATAAACTCGATCAGTTGGGCTTCCAGCCGGGTCTCAATCGCTGGATCTCTTCTTACCTTAGTGACAGGACACAAAGAGTAATGTTTAAAAATTTAGTATAAGATGTCATTTATGTCTCTTCGGGGGTTCCTCAAGGAAGCCATCTTGGCCCAATTCTGTTCTTGTTGTTTATAAATGATATTTCTACAATAATATCTCTCTATCTCTATGGCGCGATATACAACAGGTATATCATCGTAAACCTCCTAAGAGATTTTTGCGCCAAGCTTCTCTTCCAATTTGTGGTGTGCCGATTTGAATTTTCCTTACAAATTGGTGGGACCTACAGTTTTTTGCCGACTCCGAACGGCATCTACAAAGGAGACGAATTTTTGCTGAGAAGCCTGTCATGGCAGAAATACACTCGGAGAGTTTGCCAAACCACTGCCGAGGGGCGACCCCGTTTTTGAAAAACTTTTTTCAAATCACTTTTGATGTTACCTGTACCAGGGCTCGAACCATGGACCTTCGGTGTGGTAGGCCGGCAACACTACCTTCACACCACGGCGGCCGCCGTACGAGTATGCCGACGACGTAGAGCTTTTCATGTCATTCGCGTCATTTGAAGATAGAAATAAGCTACAATCAGATGTAGATGCACTAGTTACTTGGTGCGATTTAAATTATATCCCACTTAACCTTAAAAAATTTAAACACATGGGGTTTTCGAGTGGAATTTCTCAGCCGGCTTCCTATACAATTAAAAATTATAGTCTTGAGCAAGTGTATGATTTTGTTGACCGGGGGGTTACTATGGACTATAAACTCAGTTTCAACCGCCATATTAACACAACAGTCAATAAGGCTAGAGGTGTCCTAGCATTCGTTAAACGATGGTCTAAAGAATTTAGCGACCCTTATGTAAATAAAGCCCTCTTCACTACATTAGTCAGACCGATACTTGAATATGGTTCTATAATTTGAAACCCGCGTTACCAGGTCCATGTAGATCGCCTTGAATCAGTTCAAAAACAATTTTTACTATTTGCCGTAAGAGATTTTCATTGGGATCCCTTGTACAATCTTCCACCCTATACGAATCGTTTAAAACTCATTAATCTACACACACTTACTAGTCGGAGGGAAATGCTTGGAATTATTTTTATGATTAAATTGTTAAATGGTTCACTATCCAGCCCATTTCTTCTAAGTGAAGTGAACTTCAATGTACCGTCTCGTCCTTCAAGGCATTTTAAACCTCTAGTCCTAAAACAGTGCCGAACCAATTTTCAGTTAAATGAGCCTTTTCGCTGTTTGTGTCAAGATTATAACTCTCTTTCTGGTAGATTTGATATTTCAGACTAGCTTTTGGGCATAAAAAAATCAATTCTTTCTATCCTAAATTCATAGCTACTAATTGTTTTTTATTCTTTGACTTCTATTTTAACTTTTAACAATAATTTTATTCTGTTAACTAGTTATTTCTTAATGTATAATCTGCCCTATATCTACTTTACTTAGCTGATGAGGTTTTCTCTGTAGCTAAGCAGTTTTAGATCTCGACGATTAACAAACCAAAGCCTTTCAACGACTCGGCACGAACGAATAATCCGCGCGTTATGCGGATGCGCCCCTCGCTCCGGTCGGGCGGGATATGGTGGGTAATCCGTTGGGAATTATTATTATTATTATTACATTTCAATGTCAATATAGACGGAAAAGATCGAGATCGCCAGAATCCAGTAAAATAGTAACACGAAGTCAAAGCAAGAAGAGTGGAGAAGAATCAGGCTAGAAAAATTTAAAAAAAAAAATATATATATGTAAATACTTAAGAAAAGGGTAGGAAGATGATATGAATTTATATGGCAACCCTAACACGTACGATATTATAATACCTAGCATAAGTAAATTAAGTAGATTTAAGGTTCACGATTGTTTTGTTCTCTTTAATAAAGTCAGTAGATCATTAGCATTCCCCGGTGTCCTATTTATTCATATACATATTAAAAACGCGTTTAAAGATAAATTTTGGTGATTGCAGTAACTCAATAAAAGAATTTTAAAGTCAAAACACGTGCCTTTAAAATAAAATTTTTTAATCCATTAGATCCTTCAGAATTTATTTCCAAAAAACCCGCTCAATTTCAGGCGTTAATAAAAATTAAAATTAACAAATTCGATGGAGACAGGAAATGGAACATTGTGCATATCGGAAATTTGGATTTCGACACTTGATAGATTAAATTTTCATCAACAAAAACCAGATCTAAGATATTATGTAACTTATTGAAAAACGAGTAAATTTTAGTGAGATTTATACTAAAGAGGCTGTCAATGAAATTTACTTCGTGCTAACTATTCACATTTGCAGGTGTTAAGATGACATTATTAAGAAAATTTTACCAATAAATTTTACTCAGGTTAAAGTTTCCCAAAACACAAAAGTGCCAGTCTTCATTGCTTTCATACAGATTCATAATATTGCTTATATGACCTGCTTATAAAGAATCAGGGATAGTAGGTGCTATGTAAGAAACACAAAAATATAATTTATTTATAGAATAGTCTACAAATTGAATAATTCCTTAAGACTAAATTTAAAAGTGTACATAAAGACAGCATGAGCGTACTGTACAGAAGAATATAAGGTAAAGTACGATTAGTTACAGCTTATGAATTAAAATGAAAAAATAAATATTACAAGTATATAAAGTAACAAGTAAGGAAGTCCAAGTTGGGGTGGAACCGGACATTATATACCTAGTAGGATCTATTATGGCATACCAATTTACGCAGGTCTATTTTAATACATTTCAGTTCGTATTATACAGCCAGCTGATTGTTTTCAATACAAACACTTCTGTTATGAGTTTTGAGGGGTAAATTAATTAAAAACAAGTAAGGACTTCGCTGTCTTCGGCTGTGCCGAAGGCTTTATACCTTTCATGAATACGTGCAAACTTAAATACGCATTGTTTAAAGTTCTCTAAAAAAAATTATCTCACCAAGTTTCAAGTTTTAATCTTTTAAAATGAGGGAGAAATGTCCATAATCCTCTTATCTGAACGATCGGTTGTATGGGATATATACTATATATAGCTCCGATCTTAGCGATTTTTTACAAAATTTTTTATTATATGTAAGCAAATATCTCACCAAGTTTCAAGTTTTAATCTTCCAAAATGAGGGATAAATGGCCGTAATCCTCTTATCTGAACGATCGGTTGCATGGGATATATACTATATATAGCTCCGATCTTGGTGATTTTTTTACGAACACTTTTGCTATCCATAAGAAAATATCTCACCAAGTTTCAAGTTTTAATCTTTAAAAATGATGGAGAAATGGTCATAATCCTCTTATTTGAACGATCGGTTGTATAGGAGATATATGCTATAGTGACCCGATTATACCGGATCCGACAAATGTCTAATATAATACAAAACTACATCAAATTTGCCAAATTTCATCGAGATATCTCAAAAATTGACGGACTAGTTTGCGTTCAAACAGACGGACGGACGGACGGACGGACGGACAGACGGACATGGCTGTATCAACTCAGTTCATCGTCCTAATCAATTTGGTATACTTAATGGTGGGTCTATCTCTTATATTTCTAAACGTTACAAACATCGGACCAAAGTTAATATACCATTTCATGTTTATGAAAGGTATAAAAATATATAAATGTATGGCCTGATATACGACAGGTATATCATCATAAACTTCCTAAGAGATTTTTGCGCCGAGCTTCCCTTCCAATTTGCGGTGTGCCGTTTTGAATTTTTTCCTACAAATTGGCGGGACCTACAGCTTTTTGCCGACTTCGAACGGCATCTGCAAAGGATATGAATTTTTGCAGAAAGACACTCGGAGAGTTTGCCAAACCACTGCCGAGGGGCGACCCCGTTTTGAAAAACTTTTTCAAACCACTTTTGATATTACCTGCCTCAGGACTCGAATCTTAGAGCTTCGGTATGGCAATACTACCGCCACAATACGGCGGCCGACATTAATTTTTTTGTATATAAATAGCTTCCCTACCAACAACTGCTAACCACATTTTTTCATACCAATACATGCACATTTAATGTAATGAATTCAAAATATATATAATAATATATAACTTCCCTATTGCAGTTGGGTATTAACAACCTGCCGGATATTTTACTTGTGTGTTAACCGATTTGCTTAATTGCCAGGAGTATACTACATACTATTGAGTAGCAGCTGACGAATTTTGATTGAAATATCTACTTCAAACTACAAGCCATCCCCTTTGAAAGTAAAAGAATTTTTCTGCTGAAAAGTGGGCAGCACCACGCCTACTTCTCCAAGATCCACAAATTTTTTGTGCCGTCGAATGTTGCTTAAAAAGCTTATTATGTGTGCAAGATCTTATTGATATATTGCATGGTTATAATATATGTTAAAAAACTGGGGGTGGCCGTTGAGCGATTTCGGCCATTTTTACAACGAACATTTACCTTTATATGTACAACATTTTCGACAAATATCGCTTCGATAAATCATTTTTGGCCGGAGTTATGACATACAAATTTTTGTGGAATAATCCACTAAAAAAGTTGCTAGGCTACGCCCATTTTAAAAAATTTTTATTTTTAGACTTTCTTCGTTCATGGACACTTTGAAAGTGAAATAGAAAAGAAATAAAGTTTGTGTATGCAAAGTTATTGCCTATTAAATATATCTATGATCCTTTTCAAAATCTTTCGTATAAAAATGAAGGTGGACCTTAACCGATTTCGGTTTTTGAATTATTATTATTACACTGTGCTTCACTGAAAATACACTCATCAAGCGACCTAGCTAAGATTGTTTATCTAGTCAAGTGTAACACGAAACGGTATTTGAAAAATGCCCTATACCTTCAAATTTTTTTTATTGTTGAAAACCGTTATTTCATAATGGTATTCTTAATATATAAACAACAGTTCTTTTTTCCTAAAATTTTTTCGTTTTTGCGAGTTTGACGCCATTTTTTTGGTACAATTCGAAAAACATGCTTTAATTACAATAAATATTATTGTTCTACTATTAATTCTGAGTAAAACTAGACCTTACTTATTGAAAAATGTTAAAAAGTGCCGAAGTTACTACACTTTTTCGAAAACCAGAATTTCAAGCCAGCGGTAAAACTGCATGATATCACCTCATAATAGCGATCTTTTCAGCACAACAACAGCAACAAGTGATTCCATTGATGCCAAAGGTATCATTGCCCTAAACGGAACTTTAAAGGTTACTTCTTTTTCGGATGTTAAGCAGATACAAAGTCAATTCTTAAGTTTAAAGTTTAAATAAATTAAGTTTTTAAGTAAAATAAAGAGTTAAGTGTTTCACTTAAGTAACTTGTGTAATGGTAAGGATCAAGCGACCTAGCAGACATGGTTTATCTAGTAAAGTGTAATACGTTCAAGGTTTGAATATAAGTCATTACATAATAAGGTAAGATGTGTGATAAACGCAACAACTTTTGTTATGCTTGCGGTTTATTTGTCGATAGACAACATCGCGTAGAGCTGAGAAAAAATAAGGCAGTGATTGAAGCGTTCAACCTTTTTTCCAAATGCTCCTACGTGGTAAGTGCTTGGTTTCAACCCGAGGTTGTATGTTTGACGTGCTCTATGCACCTCAAAAAATGGAAATCCGGTAAACATAATGACCTGGGTTTACCATGTGTGGCTCCTATGGCTTGGCATTATTAAACATATCACAAGCCCAATGATTGCTACTTCTGCCAAACAAATATCGATGGTTACCGCTATAAATCTCGTCACTGCATAAAATATGCTGATGTACTGTCTGTTTCAAAACCAATCCTGAGAGAAAAAGCGGACGAGGCGACTGTGGACAGAAAACCAGAAAGTGTTTCTGAATCCATCCCTCAATTTTCCAACGAGCGAATTGACCAACCGTATATTCCAACTGGGGCAAGAGGAACGGAACGTCATTTTGTGACCTATCAGGACTATTGTGATCTTGTGCGGGATTTGGAATTGTCTACAAGGCAAACAGAGAAGTTGGCCTATCGATTGAAGTAGTGGAATTTGGTAGAAAATGACTTGAAAGTTACACTTGGCCGGGATAAAGGCCTAACATCGTTGGAACGAGTTTTCGATACTGATGATACCGCCAATAATCTGGTGTATTGCGTTGATGTGGATAAATTGTTCGCCGCACTCGATCACGAGCATTGCCCGCAAGATTGGCGATTGTTTATTGACGGTTCTTGCAAAAGTGAGTATCTATTATTTTGTGTATGTGAGAGAACAAAAATCAAGTAAGTATCATTCGAAAATTAATTCCCAATTCACTAATATCATAGGCTTGAAAGCAGTATTGTTGCACAACAACAATCAGCTACCATCTGTTCCCGTAGCATACGCCACTGATATGAAAGAAAGATACCAAACAATGGAAAAACGTTCTCAACGTTCCATTAGTAAAAGCTGACGACATCATTTTACCGCCACTGCATTTGAAACTGGGCTACCTGAAACAATTTGTCAAAAGACTTCACAAAGACAGTGAGACCTTCCTACATCTGAAATTAGTTTTCCCTAAATTGAGCGATGCCAAGATTAAAGAAGGTACTTATAAAGATTCTCCTCCCTTTACTATTTAAAAAAAAATTTATTATCCAAATGTATTTATTACGATAATGAATTGCAGGCATTTTCGTTGGACCACAAATTCGTAAGCTTATGGTAGATGAAGTTTTCGTTGAAAAATTGAACCAAGTGGAGAAAAGAGCATGGCGTAGTTTTATTTCTTTATGTAAAAACTTTCTTGGAAACGTAAGAAGTGCTAACGATGTTGAGGTGGTCCATGAATTTTCGGAAGCGTATGGAGAAATGGGATGCAACATGTCTATAAAAATTCATTTTTTGCACTACCATTTGGAATTTTTCACAGACAATCTCGGTCAATTTAGCGACGAACAAGGAGAACGTTTTCATCAAGAGATATTGACGATTGAAAAACGGTTTGCAGGAAAGAACCAAGTGAGGATGTTAGCTAAAAACTGCTGGTCACTTATACGTGAAACTGATGATTCGTCATTTAAACGAAAAAGATCAAGCAACCATTTCGAATCTATTTTGAAAAAGTAAAATTTTTCTGTATACTAAGAACAATGGAATCAATAAAAATAATATAATGAGGTGATATCATGCAGTTTTACTGCTGGCCGGTCGACCGGTCGACCAAGCATGTCAACCATACGTTGCTATGCAGTGGGTGGTAAAAAGGTTGAAATTCTTGTTTTCGAAAAAGCGTTGTAACTTCGTCAATTTTTAACATTTTTCAATAAATAAGGGCTAGTTTTACTCAGAATTAATAATAGAACAATAATATTTGTTGTAATTAAAGCATGTTTTTCGAATTGTACCAAAAAAATGGCGTCAAACTCGAAAAAACGAAAAAATTTTACGAAAACTTCAGATGTAAGTGTAAAAATTTCTTCTTATACCTTATAAACTAACAAACTGCTGTTCAAAAATATCCGCTCTAGGAATTTTTATGTGGCGACAAGCATGGAATAACGTTTTTAACAATGTAGCGTTTATAAATAAATTATTTCATTAAATCCGTTTGGTTATTTTAGTATAATATTTATTGCGTATTTATTAATTTATTACTATGACATTTCACTGCACCCGTCGCGAGATAATATCATACTGCTTAAAATGGTATGTACCTAAAGAAGAGTTAGCTTATTGTTATTTCTATTATGTTCTTCGTTCTCGCAAACCACTATGTGCAATAACAAAATGCATCATGGGTTGAGAGTTAATTATAAATATGTATTTACATTTACTTCACTAAATATAAGGTGAATATGGGAATTAGTGGGAATGTAATTGCCACATTACTTCCCTTCTTAAAAAAAAAATTATGTATTATGAACTTTTGTTATTATGTTAAAGCTTTTACTAAATACAGAGAAAAAAATTACATATTAGCGGTTAACTAGCTTACAATTTAATTTTATATTGCATTTTTATATATTATTTCTTTTCTTATGAAATTTTTAGTTCAATTAAAAGGCAAGTAAAATAAATAAATAAAAATTATGTAACAGTGTTAGCTTAGGTGTCCTCAGTGGCGAAATATACGGGCTTAAGCCGATCGATGGAAACCGCGGTATTGTGATTTTTATAGTTAACTATGAAATATTTATCGTGCCGTGTGATGACTTCGAACGGACCTTCGTACGGTGATGAAAAAGATGGCCCAATTTGGTCATTGCGAATAAATACATGAGAACATGAATTGAGATCTTTGCAACGAAAAGTCGTACGGGTCCCGTGACGCGATGTCTCGGTTGGAGCTAACATGTTGAAATGGTTTTTTAAATCGATGAGCACAGTTTGGACGTTGGAATGCTTGTTTGATGGAGCTAGTAATTCGCCGGGCAGACGAATCGGTTCGCCGTATACGAGTTCAGCTGGAGTGGTTTTTATATCTTCTTTCCATGCTGCACACAAACCAAGTAGTACAGCTGGTAGGGCATCAAACCATGTCTCATTGTGGCATAGTAAAGCGGATTTGAGTTGGCGATGCAGCCGCTCTACTAGGCCGTTGGATTGGGGGTGATACGGTGTTGTGCGCAACTGCTTAATGCCAAATAGCCTCATCAATGATTGAAAAAATGTTGATGTGAATTGACCTCCTCTGTCAGACGTTATTCTGACAGGCACACCATATCTTGAAATCCATTTAGTGATCAATGCGAATGCAACTGTGTCTGTATCTCCATTCTTTAATGGAACGGCTTCTGGAAAACGAGTGAATCTATCTATGATCGTCAAACATTTATTGTATCCTCGAGACGTTGGCAGAGTGACTAAGTCAATGTGTATATGTTCGAACCTTTTTGTTGGTAGTTCGAAGCGGGCGATAGGTGACGTCACGTGCCGATGAATTTTATTTTGCTGACATTGCAGGCACGATTTTGCCCATTCACGACAATCTTTTTGGATTGACGGCCAAACGTAGCGTTTACTTACTAGCTTCTGCGAAGCCTTGGTGCCGGGGTGTGCAAGCGAATGCAACGCATCGAATACTTTCTTTCTCAGCGCTTTTGGGACGTATGGACGATGCAGCCGCTCTACTAGGCCGTTGGATTGGGGGTGATACGGTGTTGTGCGCAAGTGCTTAATGCCAAATAGCCTCATCAATGATTGAAACAATGTTGATGTGAATTGACCTCCTCTGTCAGACGTTATTCTGACAGGCACACCATATCTTGAAATCCAATTAGTGATCAATGCGAATGCAACTGTGTCTGTATCTCCATTCTTTAATGGAACGGCTTCTGGGAAATGAGTGAATCTATCTATGATCGTCAAACATTTGCTGTATCCTCGAGACGTTGGCAGAGTGACTAAGTCAATGTGTATATGTTCGAACCTTTTTGTTGGTAGTTCGAAGCGGGCGATAGGTGACGTCACGTGCCGATGAATTTTATTTTGCTGACATTGCAGGCACGATTTTGCCCATTCACGACAATCTTTTTGGATTGACGGCCAAACGTAGCGTTTACTTACTAGCTTCTGCGAAGCCTTGGTGCCGGGGTGTGCAAGCGAATGCAACGCATCGAATACTTTCTTTCTCAGCGCTTTTGGGACGTATGGACGTGGTTTGCCTGCTGAAACATCACAATAAACTGCTGTCGGATAATCGTCGAACATAATCTTTTGCCAATGTAGTGACGACGAAGTGTTTGCGACGAGCTCACGTAGCTCGAGCTCATTTTCCTGAGCTTTGACTAACTCACGCGTAGTTACTGGTGGTGAAATTGTTTCAACTCGGGACAGAGTGTCTGCTACGATGTTCTCACGGCCAGATATATGTCTGAAATCACTCGTGAACTGCCCAATGAAGTCTAATCGACGAAATTGCCACGGCGATGCTCTATCGATACGCTGTTGAAAAGCATGGAGCAGAGGCTTGTGGTCAGTATAAATTGCAACATGCTTACCTTCGAAAATATGACGGAAGTGGCGTACAGCTTCGTAAATCGCGTGAAGCTCGCGATCGTACGTCGACAATTTTTGCATCGAAGGCTGTAATTTTCTGCTAAAGAAAGCTAGTGGCTGCCATTCTCCGTTGACCAGTTGTTGGAGTACCGCGCCAATGGCTGTGCTTGATGCGTCGCAGAATATGGCCCAGAGTGCATCAGAATTCGGGTGTGCCAGTAATGTTGCATTTGCTAACGCTTCTTTTGCGTTATCGTATGCTAGTTGCAGCTCCGTTGTTATTGTTATCGGCGTCGAACCTTTTACTTTTGGACCTTCCAGTAATTTGTTCAAAGGAGCAAGAATTTCTGCCGCGTTTCGAATGAATTTTCGATAAAAATTTATGGTTCCCAGGAAACCACGCAAAACAGCTATTGTAGTTGGGAATTTCAAATTAGTTATGGCCTCAACTCTGTCTGGTAACGGCCTGATACCTCTGGCGCTAATATTATGGCCTAAAAATTTCACTTCATGTTGGCCGAAAATGGACTTCGCCACGTTTATTACAAGACCATAGTCTTGCAGACGTTGAAATAGTATTTTAAGGTGCTCAAGGTGTGCTTCTTCATTTTCTGATGCGACCAGCAGATCGTCCACGTAGGGAAAAACGAATAGTAGTTCCCGTGTCGCCTCGTCAATAAAACGCTGGAACGTCTGTGCGGCATTTCGAAGACCAAACGTCATGTATGGAAATTGGAATAAGCCGAATGGGGTGATGATAGCGGTTTTCTCTACATCGTCATCGGCGACCGGTATCTGGTTAAATGCACGGACCAGATCTAATACGGAAAATACTGTTTTCCCATGTAGTGTGGCTGTAAAATCATCTAGTAGCCTGACTGGGTAGTTATCGGGTATTGTACGTGCATTAAGCGGGCGATAATCGCCGCAGGGTCGCCAGTCACCAGTTTTCTTGGGGACTAAATGCAATGGTGACGCCCATGGACTACTTGAAGGTCGAGCTATACCGAGTTGCACCATTTTTCGAAATTCGTCTTGCGCTATTTTTAATTTGTTTGGTGCTAAACGTCTCGGCTTACAAATCACGGGAGGACCGGGTGTTGTTTTTATGTGGTGCACCGTAGAATGCTTCTTTGATGAAGAGACACCTTCTGGCCGTACGATATTTGGATATCTTTGAAGCAGCTTATGGTATTCCGTGTTGCCTTCGGCAAGGATTTTAATGCATTCAACACTTGTGCGTATAGAGTTAACGCTCGCGTGCAGGCCAGTGGCTCCGTCGCATAGTTTTTTATTTTTGAGGTCGATTAACAAATTAAAATAACTTAAAAAATCGGCACCAATGATGGGTCGCGTGACGTCAGCAATAACGAACCTCCAAGTGAATTCGCGACGCAAGCCTAAGTTTAGAGAGATTGTAATACATCCATAAGTCTTTATTAGTGAACCATTCGCTGCATATAGTTGGTATCCTATTGATTCAGGTTTGCATTTCAACTGCTTATATGGGAAAACTGATAGATCTGAACCGGAATCCACGAGATATGGTGTATTTGTGGTCAAATCTGTGACGAACAGGCGGTTAGAAGATGCTAAGGAGTCGCAATCCGCCATTAGTGACTCCCACTCTCTTTTCCCACGAACTTGCAGCCTTTTGAACACTTGTACGCATCTTTGCCAAATTTTCGGTGAAAATAGCAAATACCATCCTTTATTGAACCACGAGATTTGGACCTATTGTATGATTTGTTGCTTCGGCCGCGCGATTTAGATCGGCCTCGCTTACGCAGTTCACCGCTGAGTTGATCGAAACTTTTGGTAAGAGCACTTATTTGCTTCTCAAGCTCTTGCGTCGGCATCGCATTTGTGGATGACGTAATGGCCTCCGTATGTGTTACCTGAAACATTTCGTGCAACTTGTCAGCGGTTTTGGCTAATGATTCTAGTTGTGTCCCTTGGGGAGAAATGGCAAGAAACTCTTGAGTTTTCTTAGGCAAATTTGCCAGCCATCTTGTTTTCAGAACAGCTTCGTCAACTTTAGGTGCAAGGGCTTTAAGATGGCGTAGAAATTGCGATGGCGATCTGTCGCCGATAGCCTCTCCGTCTGGTAATTGGCGCAATTTTGCTTCCTCAGATTTTGAGAAGCACTGAATTAGCGTAGTTTTAAGTTCGGTATATGGGTTCGTTTGTGGTGGGCTGATGATGAGAGTTTCAACTTCTTGGGCGTACTCGGTGTCGATAAACGAGACAGCATGATGGAACTTATCTTTCTCTTTCACAATTGCGTGTATTGCGAATTGAGCCTCAAGTTGCGCAAACCACAAACTCACTCGCTTCGGGTTAAATGTTGGTGCTTTAAGAGCATTGATAATCAACGGCTTGACGTCGTCGTCTTCTTTAGTCATAATGAAGTTATATTACTAACAGCAAAAAAAATTGTGTGTATGGTGTGACTTCAACTTATAATGTTGTTAGTGTATGCAGACCGATTTACCGCTGGAGAATTCGACCACTCCGCTTTCTAATGCAGAAAAATGTCAGGCGATATTTTACCTAACGGTGGTCACACAAGAATAAAAAAAACAATTTTCTTTTGTACAGTTCTATGCACTTTATAAAAAACTTGGTGATTTTGGTAAATCTTTATCCGGCACTTAAAATAAGTGCTTATGTTGCTATTATTCAATTTCGATGAACGGAATGAATGTTTGTGCAAACAATAATTTAATGCACTTCCCATTTGTTTAAAACAGTTTTATGTATTTTTTGTTAGTCGCACTTTCAACGACTAAAAAAATCTAAATTTACTTTACTTAAGCGTGTTAGTCGCGGGTCACCAATGTAGCGTTTATAAATAAATTATTTTATGTTTTAATGTAAATAGCAATAGTGGCACGCATTTAAATTTTGCTAGTTCACAAAAGCTAGTGTCAAAGAGAATGATGCTTGGGTTAGAAGATATTTCATTCCCAAAAGGTGAAAATTGTATGGCATGAGCAAGCCAAGGACTTGCTCGAAATTGTTCATTCGGATGTTTGCGGTCCCTTTATAACTGCTTCGTTGGGTGGTGTCAAGTACTTCGTAACCTTCAACACACGACAAATTTCTCAGAGTATTATATTCCATTAAAGGCAAAGACGAGGTATATAATAGATTCGTTGAATTTAAAACTGTAGTTGGAAGAGAAACTGGGAAAAAGATAAAGATAGTGAGAACCGACAAGGGTTTGGAGTACGTTAATAAGAATTTTGACAACTTGGTTAAGCACTATGGTTACATACTCCCCGCAGCATAACGGGGTAGCGGAGCGGATTAACAGAACTATTGTTGAAACGGCGAGAACAATGAATGCTTCTGAAATGTTATGGGCAGAAGCGATGGCAACAGCAGAATCGTTCGCTAACGAAAGCGTTAGACGATAAGACTCCCCATGACGTGTGGACACGTCGAAAGCCATCGGTAAGTCACTTACGAGTATTTGGTTCGACAGTGAAAAAGTTAGTTGCAAAACATAAAGAATATAAAATGGTAGGCTACTCACTTACGGCAAAGGCTTATCGTTTGTATGACCAACAGGGTCGAAGAATATTTGAGGCGTGTAATGTAAGGTTCGCCGAAGTGGTAGATAGTATCGAGAGTTCCACAATAGATTTGCCGATAAACACACAGCCATATGTGTTTGATAATGTTTTTGATAACCATGATGATGTTGAGGACAGTCGCGAAGATAGTGATGAAGTCAATGCAAACGAAAAGTGTGGTCGCGAAAACGATGAGGAATGTGATGGTGATGAAGCTGCATTTGAGGAGGGGCACCATACACGTAGTATTCGTAGTTGGTAGTGGTAGGCCAAAGTTGGCGCGTTTTAGTTAGCGCGGTAGACCCATGAAAATGCGAAGCTGTTTAAATGTATTACAAATTTCGAGTAATATTGATAATCCGCAGCCTGTTGAAGAGGCGCTTACTTGTAGGTCCGCTTCGGAGTAGGCAGAAGCGATCCAAAAAGAGTACTCGTCATTATTAAAAAATAAAACTTGGAAGCTGGAAAGATTGCCAAAAGGCCATCGAGCAATTGATAGCAGGTGGGTTTTCAGTGTGAAACGTCGAGATGATGGTAGCGTGGAATAATTTAAATGTAGAATGGTCGCGAAAGCCTGTAGCCAACAGTTAGGTGTCCACTACAAAGAGCCTTGTCTCTACAAAAGGACAAATAATGAAAATAATATATTTCTAATTGCTGTATATGTTGACTTTTTGATAATTGCTTGTAAAACAAAATCAGAGTTAAATGATGTAAAATCACATATCGCCAATAGTTGGAATGTGTTGACAAAGGTCAACTATGAAATTTTTATGCCATTAAGGTCGAGCGGGAAGGCGAACTTGGGACAATCCATATTAGCCAGGCCCAATACATAAAAGATTTGCTTGAGCGACACAGTATGGTACAGTGCAGACCAGCTTCAACACTACTCGACAGTGGTTTTGCGACCGGGTTTACAAGCGGCACATGTAAACGCATAGACTCAGAATTTGTATTTTGCGTCGGGGTATTAATGTACTTGGCCATATGTACACGACCAGATATAATGCATTCAGTGTGTAAGTTAGCGCAGCATAATGTAGACCCACACAAGTAGTACGATCCTGGAACTAAACATATATTAAGATGTTTGTCGTCGACCGTTCATCTTAAGTTATCGAAACGATTTGATGGATCGTAAATTTTTCTCAGGCTTTGCATTTATACTAGGTGGGAGCAGTACGGAGCCCAATTACGTTGCACTGCCAGAAATCATAAAAGAGGCGTTGTTTCTACGTAACCTACTAAAGGAGATTGGTTGTAAACAAGATGCTGGCGCAACTATTTTCAGCGATAATCTAGGTGCACAACAATTGTCTAAAAATCAAAACCTTCATAGTAGAAGCAAGCACGTCGACATGAAGCACCACTTCATTAGCGATGTAATAAACCACGGTGATTTTGAGGTCAAATATACCTCTACTAATCACATGGTTGCTGACGTCTTAACTTAAAAATTGAGTAAAGAAAACCACACAGCGTTTTCAAAGCATCTGAGTTTAAATTAAAATCTGGAATTCAAGCAACACATTCGGGTTGAGGAGTGTTAAAAATATACATTCATATGAAAACGCTAAAGTTTTGCTCTTTAGTTTGTAAGATCGTTTCGTTTGTACTATATTCATTCCTTTACTTTGTTATACTTTTCTTATTTCCTTCAGTCGCATTATATTCATTAAACGTGTTACATTATTAAAATCCGTTGTCTTTATTTTCCTCTTGGTGTGCCTCCAACAATTTGTATATCCAGACTATATCGAAAACCGCTGAACCGATCTGGATAAAATTTGATATGTACATAGTGTACCATATTCCACATTCTAAGAATTTTTATTTGGGTGTTGCCACGGGATATCTTTACGGGGTTGCCACCTATATGAATTTTAAATAAAATAAGCTAATATGGTATTTTCCTGCGTAATAAAAAAACAACATTTCTAAGTGGGGTTTCCACTTATGGTTGAAATCTGAGCTTATTTTATCTTTTAACGAGCTGTTCTTGTGTATTTGCATATTCAGAATTTCTCGAAAATTTTGATGAAATTTGGCATACACATAGGGTACCACATTCTAAGAATTTTTATCTTCTTTCTTTCTTTAAATGCTCATCTAACCGCCAGCGCGATTTGGACCGTCCAACATAGCTCGCCAGTCGTTTCTTCGTTGCGCCAACTGGCGCCAATTGGAAACACCGATGAATCCCAAATCGGCCTCCACTTGGTCCTTCCATTCGAGTGGTGGTCTCCCTCTTCCTCTGCTTCCACCGGCGGGTGCCGATAAGAATACCTTCTGGGCTGGAGCATCTTTGCTCATTCGCACTACGTGGCCTAGCCAGCGAAGTCACTGTGTTTTAATTCGCTGAACTATGTCGGCGTCTACGTAAATTTCATACAGCTTATCATTAAGTGTTCTTCGGTACTCGCCGTCGCCAACGTGTAGAGGTCCACAAATTTTTCGAAAAACCTTTCTTTCGAATACTCCCAGAGCCGCCTCATCAGATGTTGTTAGGGTCCATGCTTCTGCACCATATACCAGGACGGGTGGGATGAGTGATTTGTAGAATGTTATTTTCGTTCGTCGAGAAAGGACTTTACTTTTCAATTGCATACTCAGTCCGAAGTAGCATTTATTTGCAAGAGTAATTCTTCGTCGGATTTCTAGGCTAACATTATTGTTGGTGCTAATGCTGGTTCGGAAAAAGAGTACATATACCGAGAATCACATTCATCGACAGCGTCAATTTCCAATAAGGCCAACATTTGCAATGACTGCGCATAAAGCTCAGGGACAAACTTTTGAGTTTGTCGGAGTGGAGCTAAATGCATCAATGTTCGTTTTTAAGAATGCAGCGACCAAATACGTTAAAAATAATGCTTCCCAAGGAAAATCATATGTATTAAATATAAAAAGTTATGTTGACCGAAATATAGAGCACTAACCGACAAATATACCCATGTGACCCTAACCATACAACTCAGCAAAAATATTTTGTAAAGACTTGTCGAAAATATGAAAAAGTGTATGCAAACTTCGTTACCATTAAAAAATATTAAACATTTTTCTATTATCAAGATATGTTTTTAAAATCTCTTTTTGAATGGCTTCACTGCTGCCTAGCATGTGCGGTGAAAACTGTTGGGAGGAGAAACTTTTGACTTGCATTGACACAAGTTGTTTTGGCTAAATGATAGCTCATTATAAAATTGTAAGAATAAAATAAATTCTTATCAGTTAAAAGGTTTAAATTTGTAAAAAATCCGATGTTAGAATGATTTTGAATTCGGCTTAAATTTTTATTGGCGTTAACTTTTTTCACTTCATTTTAAATAGAAAATTTTAAGTAAAACGAGAATCGAAAATCGTGGTTAATTGACGCATTTACTTTTCACTTCGGTGGTTAATTGACGCATTTACTTTTCACTTCGCGATAACCCCAAACTATAATTGACCCCCAGGTGCTGTTATGTGTTTAATATGTTACAAGTAGAAAGAATGAACTGGATTATAAATGTCTAATTAACTAAGTGAGGATAGTATTGATTTTTAAAAGGCGAGCCATAAATATCAAGTATACTGGAATGAAAGAGGACCTGTTAAATTCCCATTATAATTGAGTAATTAATTGATTGGATAGCTTTTTATATACGAGGTGTGTTCAAAAAGTATCGCGAATTTTGTGTTTTTTCAAAAATTATTTATTTATTCATGAATATCTATTTTGTCCCCTTCAAAGAAATCCCCATGAGATATTATACACTTATGCCAACGGTTTTTCCAATCTTCGAAGCACTTCAAAAAATCATTTTTTTGTATCTTGTTCAGCTCCTCCTTCGATGCCGTCATTATCTCGTCAAGAGAAGCGGAACGTCGTCCTTTCATGGGCCTCTTCAGTTTAGGGAACAAGAAAAAGGCACAGGGGGCCAGATCTGGGGAATACGGTGGCTGCGGCATCATAAGTGTGTTGTTTTTGGCCAAAAAGTCGCGCACAAGCAACGATGCGTGAGCAGGGGCGTGATCGTGGTGCAA
This sequence comes from Merzomyia westermanni, assembly GCA_949987695.1. NCBI lineage: Eukaryota > Metazoa > Arthropoda > Insecta > Diptera > Tephritidae > Merzomyia > Merzomyia westermanni. Next base: position 129,843,798 of record OX465292.1, on the reverse strand, counting down.
AAGCCAATTTTTGCTCTTCTTTGCACATCTTCTCGGCCTTCTGAGAACATTTTGTACCACCGATAAACGTTGCTTCGGTCCAAGGTAGCTTCTCCGTATGCCACAGTCAACATTCGGAATGCATCCGCGCACTTAATTTCGTTTTTCACACAAAATTTGATACAGTTTCTTTGATCCATTTTTTTGAATAGGTAAAAATCGAAGACGATCCAAAACACGTGCAAGCAAAGCAGCTGTCAACAATTAACTGAACATTCAAAATGGCCGAGCTTGTCGGCATAAGTGAGAGACATGAGTACCAACATAACGCCACAAAAACTTCGAAATTCGAATATACATAACCAGCGAAAATTCAAAATTCGCGATACGTTTTGAACACACCTCGTATTTTTATATTAAGAAATCCGCAATCAAGAATTGTTTAGAATAGGCAAAAAATAAAAAATTCATTATTTTTGATCAAACAAATTTTTTTTGATTAGTTATTTATTACTTCTAATATTGTTGTATATTTTTTAATTATTATTTTTGTTTTTTGCCGTATTGTTGTAAGAAACATCGAATTTTATTGAACGCACATGCTAATATGTATAACGGTATATTTGGAAGTATTTTTAAGAAGTAGTCGTGAACCGCGGAAGCTTCCGTGATGTTCAAATACCGGGACAGGGAACATCAAAAAGTTTTAAAACAGGGTTGTCCTCAGCAGTGTTCGACAACAATTCGATTAATTTATTCCATGATAAAGCTTCGCAGAAAAAATTAAAAGCAGCACACTACAAAATTAGAAGAGAACCTCGGTCTTAATCTCCTCCGAGGTATACTGCGTCAAATTATTATTATTTTAATTATTATTGACTTTACAAAAGCCATTGGATCATGTGTTATTTTTTTGTTATATTGGAGTACCTCAGCTTACTACAACCCAATCATTTGGAATGCTGTTGGGCTGTTTTGTCAAGAAATATAAATATAATGAAATCGCCCAAGTGGTTCTCAATATAATACAGAGCGGGTTCGATAATACTTTCTTGTAGATACTCCATGAAGTAACAACTTCAGAGTTACTCTAACGCACATAGAAAAGTAAATAAAAAGAAAATGAACGCTATCTGAAACGGTAGGAATGTTTTTTGTAGAGGGAGAATAAGGTAAAGGCAAACAGTTTTTGTTGCTCAACAAGGGTATCTCGAGTTCTATACCTGTAGGGAGGCATTAATATTAAATTCGCTTTTAAGTCTTTGGATTTAGGACCGCTTACCAAATATATATAAAATGCATGGTTTTTTAATAAAAGGTTAAATATAAAAGACGTTATGGATGAAAGAGTGGAATTGCAGGTATTTTCTTGCTCAATTAATTTTCAATACCTTTTGGTATAATATTAAAATCGTCCTTAAGTCTTTGGATTTCAGGATCACCTACCGAATACGAGGTGTGTTCAAAACGTATCGCGAATTTTGAATTTTCGCTGGTTACGTATATTCGAATTTCGAATTTTTTGTGGCGTTATGTTGGTACTCATGTCTCTCACTTATGCCGACAAGCTCGGCCATTTTGAATGTTCAGTTAATTGTTGACAGCTGCTTTGCTTGCACGTGTTTTGGATCGTCTCCGATTTTTACCTATTCAAAAAAATGGATCAAAGAACCTGTATCAAATTTTGTGTGAAAAACGAAATTAAGTGCGCGGATGCATTCCGAATGTTGACTGTGGCATACGGAGAAGCTACCTTGGACCAAAGCAACGTTTATCGGTGGTACAAAATGTTCTCAGAAGGCCGAGAAGATGTGCAAAGAAGAACAAAAATTGGCTTTTGCACCACAATAACGCCCCTGCTCACGCATCGTTGCTTGTGCGCGACTTTTTGGCCAAAAACAACACACTAATGATGCCGCAGCTACCGTATTCCCCAGATCTGGCCCCCTGTGACTTTTTCTTGTTCCCTAAACTGAAGAGGCCCGTGAAAGGACGACGTTACGCTTCTCTTGACGAGATAAAGACGGCATCGAAGGAGGAGCTGAACAAGATACAAAAAAAATGATTTTTTGAAGTGCTTCGAAGATTGGAAAAACCGTTGGCACAAGTGTATAATATCTCATGGGGATTACTTTAAAGGGGACAAAATAGATATTCATGAATAAATAAATAATTTTTGAAAAAACACAAAATTCGCGATACTTTTTGAACACACCTCGTATATGTAAAATGCGTTGCTTATAAATAAAAAGTTAAATGAAAAAGACTGGATACGCTATATTTTGAATGGCAAATTAAAAATCAACACGACTTGAAATGGAGGGTCTGGTACGAGAAACGGATACTAATTGGCTGCTTTCAGAAAGAAGAAATTTAACCTAATATACTGTGACGAATTCGATGATTCCTTAATTATCAATCCCAGGTTCGATCACTATAAAGTCAAATAAACACACGCACAGATATTGTAACTAATAGCTAGTTTTATTTACTAGTAATAACGCAATTCAAATTTAAGAGTTTGGTAAGTTCACAGTAGTTCACTGTTAAACGCTTGAAAATAAACTGATCCACCTGCCTTGCTTGGTCACCGCCTTATATAGTCCAACAGGGTGCTTGCCTACCCACCGAGAACTTTCTTGGTTGTTCGCCTTTCTTGTTCTGGAAGGGTCGGTGTTATTTATTGGCATCTCCTCTTTGCATCGTATTCGCAAACACTCGCGCCATCTCTCTTCCTCTTCCTAGTTACACGCTTGCATGCATAAGCTTATCCATCGTTATCTCAGTTGTGCTTAACTAGTGGTGGGAGTGTTATTGAGTTAGGGATGGTACATGCTTGAGAATAATCGCCACACTGCCCTCCACCTAAGTCTGATCATCCCGATCAAACACATTGCCGGAACGAAACGCAGCTAGCCTTTCCAAATGGACCACCTTCATCTTATTCCTTGTCCTTTCCATAGTTTGTATGCGATATACCACATCGTTGATCCTTTTTATGACTTTGTATGGGCCTTCCCAGTTACATTGTAGTTTTGGGGACAAACCTTTCTTACGCTGTGGGTTGTATAGCAGCACTAAATCTCCTTCTATAAAACCTTCCGAATTTATTGCTTTGTCGTACCTGGCTTTCATCTTATCGGGTATGATCTTAGTCCGTTGTCTCACAAGGTCGTGAATTTCTCTCATTTCTTATTCCAATACGCTAGTAGATTTCCGACCATTTACTCCTGCATCAGCGTTTATCCCAAACTTCAAGTCAGCTGGCAATCGAAGATCATTCCCGAAAATTACTTTTGCAGGAGTCTGACCAGTTGTTTCATGTATTGCAGAGCGATATGCCATTAGGAATAAGGAGATGTGAGTATCCCAATCCTTCTGGAACTTATCCAATTCTTTCCTCAGGTGCTCTTTCAAGGTTCTATTGAATCGTTCCACCATGCCATCTGACGGAGGATGCAGTGTAGTTGTTCGAGTTTTCCGAATGCCAAATGTCTTTCACATTTTCTGGAACACAGCTGATTCGAAATTTCTGCCTTGGTCAGAATGTAGCTTCATCGGTTCACCAAACCGTGCTACCCAATTATTAGTGAGTACTTCTGCAATAGTTTCTACCTCTTGATTTGGAATAGGGTACACTTGTGGCCATTTGCTGAAATAGTCCATAACCACCAGTACATATTCGTTTCCGAGTTTGCTAGTAGGAAATGGACCAGCTGCATCCATGGCTATCCTCTCAAATGGCGCACCTGAGTTATACTGTTTCATTTGGCCGTGGCTCCTTGATTTCGGTCCTTTAGCTTTGATGCATACTTCACAGTTGGCAATCCACTCCGCGACCGATTGACGGCAACCAAGCCAATAGAATCTTTGCTTGACTTTCTTCAAGGTCTTGGTGACTCCAACATGACTTCCGCTTGGACCATTATGTAATTCATTGAGTACATCAGGGATTTTATTCCTTGGGACGACTATCAACTTTCGAACACATTGACCATCCTCACTCTCCCATATTCGATGCAAACAACCGGATTCTAATTGCAAACTATTCCACTGTGCCCAGTATGACTTTCTGCTGACATCTCCTCTCTTGGTGGTCGCTCGTTCCGTTCGATTCCTTGCATTACACGTGTAAGATCTGGATCTTCGTGCTGAAACCTCCTTAATTGATCCATGTCCCATTCGTCCGTAGATGTTATAGTCATGAGCCGCACATCTATAATGTCTTCCTTGGCCTCAGCTTTGGAACAATGCTTGCATTCCAAATCCATGGTCTTCGTGACATTGCATCAGCATTTCCGTGGGTGCTACCTTTGCGATGCACTATGGAAAAGTCATAACTTTGCAGTCGCTCTATCCACCGTGCCAATTGACCTTCCGGATTACGGAACTGTAAGAGCCATTTCAACGCTGCATGGTCTGTCCTGACGTGGAATCGTTACCCATAGAGGTACTTGTGGAAATGCTTAACGCACTCTACGAATGCCAACAGTTCTCTCCGGGTTACACAATAGTTCCTTTCAGGTGTCCCAATTGTTCGGCTATAGTATGCAACTACCTTCTCCTGTCCATCAACAATTTGGGACAAAACACCTCCTATAGCATAACCACTCGCATCTGTATCCAAAATAAACTTTGAACCTGGAATTGGATATGCTAACATCGAGGCAGTGCATAGTCGTTCCTTCAATGTTTGAAAAGCCACCTCCTGTTCCTTCTTCCATTCAAAACTCATATTCTTCCTTGTAAGGTCATGGAGACTACTAGCTACGCTGGCAAAATTTGGTACAAATCGGCGATAGTACGTGCACAGCCCAAGGAAGCTCCGTAACTCATGCAAATTTCTCGGTCTTGGCCAATCCTTTACGCCTTCCATCTTTTCCTTAGCAGTGCAGATTCCCTCCGTAGTTACTTTGTGACCCAAATAACTTACTTCCTTTTTAAACAAGGGACACTTCTGTGGACTTAGCATCAGACCAGCACCGTCTATCCTTTGGAAATCTTCCTCCAAGTTCTTTAGGTGTTCCTCAAAGGTTTTTCCCAGCACGATGATGTCGTTGAGGTACACCAAACATGTTTGCCAGTGCAATCCTTTTAGTATCTGGTCCATGAGTCTCTCAAAAGTAGCTGGAGCATTGCATAGCCCGAAGGGCATTACCGTAAATTGACAAAGCCCTTCTCGAACACTGAAGGCCGTCTTCTCTTTGTCTTCATCCTTTACTTCCACTTGCCAGTAGCCGCTTCTCAAGTCCAGTGTGGAAAACCATTTCGTGCCAGACAACGAGTCCAGATTATCGTCGATTCTTGGCAATGGATAACTGTCCTTCTTCGTTACGTCGTTCAATTTTCTGTAATCCACACAGAACCTCATTTTTCCATCTTTCTTTTTCACTAGTACTACCGGTGAGCTCAATGGACTGGCTGATGGTTCGATCACGCCGCTGTCACTCATTTCCTGTATAATTTCTACTTGGCGTTTGGCCAATGGAATTCTACGAGGAGCTTGGCCGATGGGTCTTGCATCACCAGTATCAATTTGATGCTTCACAACTTTGGTCCGACCTGGTTTAGAACCAACCTTGTCAAATATCCTGTTGGATCATATCTCAGGAGCACTCCGTACCGCAGCCGAAGAAGTAATTGGATTCTCGCGAATGCGAAGAAACAACTGGTATGATGATGAAGAGTGCCATTGCAGCGAAAAGAAAGGACGAAGCCTACAAGGCAACGTTGACATCGAGTGCAACGAAGAGTGTGTATGAACACTACCGCGAGTTGAAGAGGGAAGCGAGGCGGCTTTTCCGGGCGAAAAAAAGAGAGGCAGAAAAGTGTGAAATAAAGGAGCTTGAGATGCTGGCCAACGGGAATAATGCCCGAAAATTCTATCAAAAAATTCGGCGAATGACAGAAGGTTTCAAACCCGGGGTAAACTCCTGTAAGAATGAGAACGGCGACCTGGTGACCGATGTTCAGAGAACACTCAGAATATGGAGGGATCACTTCTCTGCCCTTTTAAATGGAGAAACTGAGCAAGAAACCAGAGAAGTTGCCGAACCCGAGCCCACAATCGAAGATGATGGAATTGACGTTCCACAACCCGACTATAATGAGGTGCGAATAGCAATATCCCGATTGAAAAACAATAAAGCAGCTGGCGCTGATGGTTTGCCTGCTGAACTATTCAAACACGGAGGCGAGGAGCTGGTAAGGCGCATGCATCAGCTTCTATGCAGAATATGGTTGGATGAATGCATGCCTGAAGATTGGAATCTAAGTGTTCTCTGCCCAATCCACAAGAAGGGCGATCCTGCAAACTGCGCCAACTATCGCGGAATCAGCCTTTTGAATATCGCATATAAGGTCCTATCAAGCGTATTGTGCGAGAGACTGAAGCCTGATGTGAACAGACTGATTGGACCTTATCAGTGTGGCTTCAGACCTGGTAAATCTAAAATCGACCAGATTTTTACAATACGCCAAATCTTGGAAAAAACCCGTGAAAAAATACTCGACGCACATCATCTCTTTGTTGATTTTAAAGCCGCTTTCGATAGCACGAAAAGGAGCTTCCTATATGCCGCTATGTCTGAATTTGGTTTCCCCGCGAAACTTATACGGCTATGGAAAATTACCCTGAGCAACACCGGCAGCTCGGTCAGAATTGGGAAGCACCTCCCTGAGCCGTTCGAAACTAAACGAGGTTTCAGACAGGGTGACCCCCTATCGTGCGATTTCTTTAATTTAATGCTGGAGAAAATAATACAAGCTGCAAAACTTAACCGCGCTGGAACAATATTTTATAAAAGCGTGCAACTGTTGGCATATGCTGACGATATTGATATCATTGGCCTTAACAACCGCGCCGTAACTTCTGCTTACTCCAAATTAGAAAAAGAAGCGGAGAAAATGGGATTGGTGGCGAACGAGGGCAAAACGAAGTACCTTCTGTCATCATGCAAAGAGTCACGGCATTCGCGCCTTGGCAACCAAGCCACTGTTGGCAGCAATAATTTCGAAATAGTAAAGGACCTCGTTTACCTGGGAACCAGCATTAACACCAACAATAATGTTAGCCTAGAAATCCGACGAAGAATTACTCTTGCAAACAAATGCTACTTCGGACTGAGTAGGCAATTGAAAAGTAAAGTCCTCTCTCGACGAACGAAAATAACACTACGGAATCCAACCATCATACCAGAGTCCAACTTTGCGAATCACATGGCGGAGAATAAATGCCTCCCCGGAAACATCAAAAAAACAGTCAAGGTCCTACATGTACAAGCAAAAGGCCGACGTCTGAACGTGCTCGAAAACATGGAAATCTACAAACAAAAAACATTCGACGGTAGAATAATAAACGAACAGACAAACACTGTTTCCGACACAATATTAGAATCTTTAAAATTGGTTTACAAAAAACAAAGCAACCACTCAGGTTCAACAAGCACACACGCACCGACAAATAAACACAAAACAGCAAAAGATCACATACAACAAACAAGCAAAAACGGTCAAACAACAAAAATCACCAACTTTTACCTGCCTCAGTCAACCACACAAAAACCGATCGATGCAAACCACCCCCATTTCTGACTGTGCACACACGTACAAAAACAGACACCCATGCTGACGTTACCTACTACCTACTATAAATACAAGATAAACGACAACAACAGATCAGAACGAAAATCGACACTGATGATGGCACAACGCCGAAACCGGTTTGTCTCAAAACCAAATTTGACAAGGGATGACGAAAAATCGTTCCAATATACATCAATTATTCACCCTGTCGGAAAAACAACAAAACAAAATAAAACAGAAAATAACACTCTACAAGTCACTGATCACACCCGTCCGGCTATATGCTGCAGAAGCATGGACACTAACAACATCTGATGAGGCGGCTCTGGGAGCATTCGAGAGAAAGGTTCTTCGAAAGATTTGTGGACCTCTACGCGTTGGCGACGGCGAGTACCGAAGACGACTTAATGATGAGCTGTATGAACTTTACGTAGACGCCGACATAGTTCAGCGAATTAAAACACAGCGGCTTCGCTGGCTAGGCCGCGTAGTGCGAATGAGCGAAGATGCGCCAGCCCAGAAGGTATTCTTATCGGCACCCGCCGGTGGAAGCAGAGGAAGAGGGAGACCACCACTCCGATGGAAGGACCAAGTGGAGATCGACTTGCGATCCCGCGGTGTTTCCAATTGGCGCCAGTTGGCGCAACGAAGAAACGACTGGCGAGCTATGTTGGACGGTCAAAATCGCCCAGGCGGTTAGATGATTATTTAAAGAAGAAGAAGATTGTTTTCAATAAAACCACTTCTGTTCTGAGTTTTGAAGGGTAAAGTAATTTATTTGTATATACCTACCAATCACTGCCAACCATACTTTTCAAAATACCAAACCATCCACATTTTATGTTTGAAAAATTTGCGTTCGAATAGCAGACGGAAGGGGTGACGGACATTGCTAAATCGGCTCAGCTCATCGTCCTTATTAGTTCAGTTTACTTATTAATGGGCCCATTTCTTCTTCTTCTCATAATTACAAACATTTCATGGTCATTAAGGGTATGAAAATCAAAAAATATATATAACTTATCTGTTGCAGTGGGATACTAATTATTTGTCCGGATATTTTGCTTGTGTGTTATCCGATTATCCTATTGGGCAGCAGCTAACGAAATTGAAATATCTACTTGGCTCTACAAGCAATCGCCTTTGAAAATAGCACCACCCAAAGTCCACAAAATTTTTTCTCGGTTAGTTTTGCTTAAAAAGCTTACTATGTGTGCAAGATGTTTTTGATATAGCTTGCCTAGTTATAGAAATATCTCGTTTTACATGTTACAAAAAAATTTTCAGAACCATGTTAAAAAACTGGGCGTGGCCGTTTACCTATATCGCCCACTTTTAGAACAAAAGTTTCCTTTCTATATTCAGCATTTTCGCCAAATATTGTTTCGAAAAATCTGTTTTTACCAAAGTTATGATATAAAAAGTTTTGTGGAATAATGCATTATAAAAGTGGTGGGGCCAGGCCCATTTGGAAAAATTTATATTTTTCGACTTTCTTCGTTCACAGACACTTTGAAAGTGAAATGCAAATGATATAAAGCTTTTGTACGCAAAGCTATTGCCGAGTAAACTCTTTTCCATTCCTTCCATTAATATAAATATGTGTTCTAAATTTCGTTTCGATATCTTGAACGGTTTTTGATTTATGATTATTATTATTTATAAATTTGACTTAATCAAAAGTGGGCGGTACCATGCCCATTTTAAAAAATTATTTGAAAATTTTATTTTCTGCCTTAACGTTAATGTACACGCTAAATTCTATCCTTATAGCTATATTATGTACTGAATAATCATGGTTTTGTATTGTAAAATATTCTATATATAAAAAGTGGGCGTGGCTACCATCCGATTTCGCCCATTTTAAATAGGGCTCGGAGATGAGTATCAAGGAATCTGTATAGCAAATTTCATTAAGATATCTCAAAATTTACTCAAGTTATCGTGTTAACAGACGGACGGACGGACATGGCTTAATCAATGTCTTTTTGCTTCCTGAACATTTTGATATCTATAAGTCAATATCTATCTCGATCCGTTTATGCCGTTACATACCACCCTTAGGCAACTAAAGATAATATACCTTGTGTGCGTAGCACACCTAGATAACAATATGGGTGGACAAACATCCAAAACTTAAAAGACAGACGCTAACTTTATTACTACCATTAAGGTACTTGACCATATTGCAGTACTAGACTTTATTAAAGTAATGCTTCTGATTCTGACAATTTGCACTTTTCTGAATAATTTTTTTTTTTAAATACTATATTCAGCACATAATCGATATTTGAAAAAAATTTAAATATAGATTTTTTCGTACCTTGAGAAGAGATCCAAATATCATTAATAGATGGAAAATTGATAGCAAATAAATCTTATAAACGCATTAATAAGAGCATTTATATCAGTAAAGCATTTAGACAATATTACAGAATCGTTGAATGAGATTAGTAAATTAATAAAAAAAGTAAACAATAAGCCTACTAGCGATCACCAAAAGCAAGCGTATGAAATATACTCGAATGTTAGGGACAAATTAGAGTCATCACTAGCAAGATGCTGTGCTGTAAGAGTTTGCATTCATCTATATGCTGACGATGCACAGATATATCTATCTGCGCCCCTAGGACTTAGTGAGGATTCGGTGTTCAGAATCAATGAAGATCTCGAATCGATTTTTTTGTGGTCGAAATACAATATGCTTAATCTTAATGTATCCAAAACGCAAGCGATAGTCCTATCACATGGTTCATTTGGCATGGAAGATGTTTCTCCTCTTGTATTGAAGGGTACTATTATTAAATACGAGACTTCTTTTAAAACACTTGGTTTTAAGTTGAATACCTCCCTAACATGCGTTGATCATGTAAATTCAACAATTTGTAAGTCATACGGTGTATTGAGACAGCTTTGGAAGACTGCAGCTTATATTCCTCAGGATGTTAAGCTTAAACTAGTTAAAACATTATTAGTGCCTATAATTTCGTATCAAGAACTGGTTTATGGTTGCCCTGATAAGAGTTCTTTGAGTAAGTTACAATTACTAATTAATAAAGCAGCTAGATATGTACACTCAAAACGGAAATTTGATCATACGAGGTGTGCTCAAAAAGTATCGTGAATTTTGAATTTTCGCTGGTTACGTACGAGTATATCGGAATTGTCCATGCAGATTCTTGGTTGCAGTTTATCTAAGTATTTTGATCAGCGTTTATTGCTATTCATACACAAGCTAATCCATACCCGTGGTCCGAATTATTTCTTTTCAAAGCTAACTTTTGCACACTCAACTCGAACATGCAATCTTGTTGTACCATATTTTAAATACTCAGTTACTTCAAGAATGTTTTTCGGTAGAGCCGTGCAGTTGTGGAACTCGTTACCTAACAAACTTAAAATGGTAACAAACCCAAAGCAATTCGAATTGGCTATTCAAACTTTTTCTCTCTCTATATGTGTCTCTTTCTCCCTTTACATTTACTTACTTATTAATTTATTTTGAAACTGATTGTAAAATTAAATAATTAGTTGAAATTAGTTGTTTATCTTTATACTCGTACTTAAGAAATTTACTGTACCAAATCAAATATGGCACGTTAAAAGACTCAGTCTTATTTGTGTCTTAATAAATAATAATAATAACAATAATATAACATTGAACAACAAATACCTATTTCATTCGAACAAGAAAGCAGCATAGATATCGATTTCTTATTATCAGACTTTCAGACTAAGGCTGAAGAAAAAATGTATTCAAACGAAACCAATAACTCCACAATACCTCAAACAGCAGTAGGATTCATTAAGATGCCACCGTCAATTCTGCCTGTATTCCATGGTAAGCCAGAAAATTTACATGGATTCTTGGATGCACTTGACATTCTTGGGCAAACCAAGAACAGCCACGAGGCCTTAGCAGTTTCAATGATAAAGACTAAACTGAAAGGCACAGCTAGAAACTTCATAAATTGTGAAAGTTAAAAGAAAAATTGAAGAACTCGATCAAGGGTGAATCAGTAGAAGTTTTAGCAGTAAAACCACAAATCAATATACTGCTCAAATAGTAATCTTACAAAATCGTTAGAAGGAGCATACATATCTGATGGTTTAACCTCAGATTTAGCAACTAAATATGCCACACAAGCAGCTATGTGTAAAAATTGCTCCAATGAAAAGATAAAAACGATAATGCAAGCTAGAACGTTCACTTTAATGAACGAAGCTGTTTCTAAATTCAAAAACAGCTGTACCGACATAACTGGTAACCCTAATTCTCTATTGCATATACGCCAGCAAAATTATTTCCGTCTTAATTTCCAAAGAGGCTATCACAATAACAGGTATAGAAATAATCAAAGGCGCGTATTTCCCACGCGCTTCAATAATAATAATATACCAAATAATCAAAGACAAAGTAGAAATTTCGGAAATCAATCGCTATGAACTAATCGCAATAATATTCGCAATTTAGGTAATTATAACCAGCAGGAAAACCAGAAAAGTCCACCTTAACAGTAAATAATGAAAAGAAAAAGTATGTATGTTTAACTTATATCTAAGCAGCTACATATCCTCCAGAACAACTCTGAATAACTCAACTTCAGAAGATAGATACAGGAGCGGACATCTCAATTACTATCACTATTTCATAGTAGCAGATAAAGTTCTGCGTTTAGCATTCCATACAACTATTAAGCGCAAACGAATATGCGTGTAAAAAAAACCATGTCTAATGTCACAATTAATACTTCACAAATAATAGATTTAAAACGCATTGGTCCAGGTGTAACAAGCACAGTTCTTCTTCTTTAAATGGTCATCTAACCGCCTGGGCGATTTTGACCGTCCAACATAGCTCGCCAGTCGTTTCTTCGTTGCGCCAACTGGCGCCAATTGGAAACACCGCGGGATCGCAAATCGGTCTCCACTTGGTCCTTCCATCGGAGTGGTGGTCTCCCTCTTCCTCTGCTTCCACCGGCGGGTGCCGATAAGAATACCTTCTGGGCTGGAGCATCTTCGCTCATTCGCACTACGTGGCCTAGCCAGCGAAGCCGCTGTGTTTTAATTCGCTGAACTATGTCGGCGTCTGCGTAAAGTTCAAGCACAGTAGGAACAGCAAAAACAGATCTAACAGACGCACAGTGGCACCTCTGCCGTTAAAGCATGGCAAAAATCAAAAAAATCATGAAAGCGCTCGGTAAATCTAATACATGTTTCTAATAGAGAATTTTCCAGGGATCAAGAATATACAACTGTTTTTTTCACAGAAAATTATAGTTTACCAGCTAGAGCCGCTCAATTTTAAACATTGGGAAAAATTTTTAATTTTTCTTCTTTTTCGTTGTATTTAAAATGGGTTTGTGAGTAAATAAAGCGACCAGTTGTCGTTTTCTTGTAATTTAATTTAATTTAGGATTGAAACAAAAAAAAAAAACAATTGGCGGGAAAAAAAGTTGGCGGATATACCTGTTTTTCGAAATGCCTATTTTTAGGCCCTTTTTAAAATTTTGTTGGAAAAAAAAAAATGTTTAAATATGTGCTCCGTCAAGTTAACAGTAGTTATTTTTGAAATATTCAGTTACCTAAATTCATAAAGTCTACCTGCGTCCAGCTGCAACTTCACTTTTTACTTTAAATAAAGTTAAACAACCTTGGGCATAAATACGCGCCTATTAGAACTTGTTAACAGCATACATTTTTTTAGTTACGAATTGTATACCTGAAATTCATTTTAATAATTTGAGTAGGTTTATAAAGCTATCCATCATACAATGCACATTATCATTCGTCTTTTGGAGATTCAGGAACTAAGTATTCTGTTTACCTAAATAAAGTGGATAGTATTTCTAAATATAGTTCACAGTTTAATATTTAGTCAGGTACACTCGAAGCCAATTCTAATATGTATCTAGAAAACTCGAAACTATTTGCGGTGTTTAAATCTACAAAGTCCAGACGGGACTACGTTGAGGCTATTATGAGAGAATTAGCGAGTGAAACAAGCTTTAAAGATAAGGAAATATTGGTTTACAATACATTATGATAGAAAGAAAATGGAAGGACGTCTATCGTAACAATTCAAAATTTCTAGGTAAGCATGAAAAGTGGCTAGCTGACAAAACTTTTTTGGACAAAGAAACGCCTAGCACGTCAACCAATCCAACTAGAGGGAGACCAACAAAACCCATAGCAGAGTGTTCTACTTACACAAGGAAAAGGAAGCTGTCTGATACCACAAAAGCTATGGCCACGACTCATCTTTCAGAAGCACTGGCTATTAAATATAAAATAGACGAAGAAAACGTGAAGTCTCATAGAACAGAAGCAGTTGCGGTAGCAAGTCCAGTGCGACTTATGAGGGTTAAAAACAGCATTCCCACACCACCTAATGCGCTACCTAGAAAATACACTCCCGAAGAAGCTTTGGCGCTGTTTATAGATCTCGGTTTAACGAAGAAAAAATATATTATATTGCGTAAGTCATTATTGCAACGTAATGCCGATATTTTACCTGGATACAAAAAAATTACTCAAGCCAAGAAAGAAGCAGTTCCTCTAAGTCCCAAAATAACCGAAGTATCAGGTGAAATTGAGCTACAAAACCTAATGGATCATACGTCTACACGACTCCTTCAAAGTTTTACTGAAGAAAAGTTGAAATCACTGCCAAAGGAGCTAGCATTGATAACTAAGTGGGGCGGTGATGGATCATCAGGACAAAGCGCATATAAACAAAAAATAAATGTAGACGATGAAACAATTACAGATGGTAATATGTTTATGGCTTCTATTGTTCCATTACGACTAAAAGATGAAGCTTCAGAATATTGGAAAAATCCACGTCCGTCATCAACTATATTCTGCCGCCCGATATTGTTCAAATACGAGAAGGAGTCTCCGGAACTCATAAAAGCTACAGTGAGTGATATAAAAAATCAAATTGCCAAATTAGGGCCAACAATAATTGCAATTAAAGAGAGGAATGTCATTACAATAAAGCATGATTTTCTTCTTACAATGGTCGATGGAAAAGTTTTGAACTAAATAACAAATACGACACCTACAATGAAATGCCCAATTTGTAAGAAGAGCCAAAAGGACTTTGAAAATCTTGATGATTCAATAACTGACGAGCTAATTTCTGAGTATGGAATATCTCCTTTGCATGCTAGAATAAAATGTATGGAATTTGTTTTGAAGCTGGCTTATACACTACCACAACAAGGAGAAGATTTCGACGACAATACAACATGTAAGGAGAAACAAAGCAGGAGAAAAAAAATAATTCATGATGCATTTTATAAAGAGATTGGCCTTAGAGTTGACTCTCCAAAGTATGGATACGGAAATACAATTGATGGTAACTCCTCAAGAAGATTTTTTGAAAACGATGAAATGACTCCTCGCATAACAGGAGTTGATAGAGATATTGTGAAAAGATTGGGAGTAATTTTAAATATTTTAAACTGCCATGAACCAGTTAATGGACCCAAATTTGGAGAATATGCATATAAAACTACAGAGTTGCTGCATCAAAAGTATCCTGAGAAGAAACTTACACCCACGGTACATCAAATTTTAGCGCATGGAAAATATTTAATAGAGTACCAGTGCTTACCATTAGGAGAATTGTCTGAAGAAGCTCAAGAATCTAAAAACAAGGACTACAAAAGATATAGATGTATGAACACCTGCAAAGTATCACGAGTTAGACAAAACGAAGACCTTTTCAACATGTTAGCTATCTCTTCTGATCCAGTCATATCATCTACGAGGTATGTAAGAACACAAAAAGATCTTACAGATGCGTATAGCTCAGAAATGGTGGCTTTGTTAGATATATGTTCCAGTGACGATGACTATTTAAGATAAAATAAGTTTCTCACTTCTTATCACAACAATGAAAAAGAGATTTACTAATCAATTTTGTTACTTTATTGAAAAATAAGATATCTATGTACAAGTTAATTTTTTATTTCAAATAAAAGAATTAATTAATTTAGTAATTTATAAATACATACTTTTCGTTATTGCATTTCTCTAAAGTTTATCACATTTATTTTAAAGCTCGGGCATTTCGCTTTCAAACGAGTATTAAATTTTTATAGAAATCAATACGTCTATCGAGTTTGGTACAAATTGGTAAAGCGGTTACTAAGATCAAACTTTTTAGCATAAATGGGCAGTGCCACTCCCCTTTTCCAAAATTCGTTGGCTGTTTAATCTTTAGCTCAAATAAAATTTCATTGAACCACTTTCAATAACTTTTAGTTATTAATAAAATACATATTTAGCTTGTAAATTAAAAAAAAAAACATGTAAAATTTTACGATGAATTTTGAAGCACCTTGTTATTGTGGCACCAAAAACGGACATTTGACTTTTATAAGAGTATTGCCATTTAAAAGAAACAATACGTCTATCGATTTTGGTAGTTATTGATTACGTGACTACTTAGATACAACTTTTTGTCATGGGTGGGCAGTGCCACGCTATATTACCAAAATCATTAGTTTATCTTATTTAATGCTTAAATACGTCATTATAAGAAAAAACTCCTTTTATTTTTTTTATTTTTTACTAAAAACATTTTGTTTTTGCATTTTTCTAAAAATCTTCGACTTTGACGAATTTTTTAGAAGCACCGTGTATCTGTGACATTCTGAGCTTTCACACAATAAACCCTCAAATAATTAGCTTTCATTTGCATTGTTTAAAACATCTTCATTGGTTCAAAAGTTATGATTTTTGCAAAGAAAAAACTCAAAAGGCGCCACTGTGAGACGGTAGTCTCTTAATACGACATAGATTTTATATAGTTGATGAAAATTTCCCAATCCCGTGGGACGGAATTTTAGGACTTGATTTCAATTAAAAATACAATTGCATTTTGGATTATTAAAAAGACGAAGTAGTCTAATTCAACGGCCTAATGTTTGTTATACCTACACAAGGTATATTAACTTTAGTCGCCTAACGGCAGTACGTAACGGCATAAACAGATCGAGATAGATATTGACTTATATATATCAAAATGTTCAGGACGAAAAGAGAAATTGATTAAGCCATGTCCGTCCGTCCGTCTGTGAACAATATAACTTGAGTAAATTTTGAGATATCTTAATGAAATTTGGTATGCGGGTTCCTTGGCACTCATCTCCGAGCGCTATTTAAAATGGGCGAAATCGGATGATAGCCGCGCCCACTTTTTATATATAGAATATTTTCGAAAACACAAAAAAAGTGATTACTTAGTACATAATACACCTCTCTCTCTCTATGGCGCGATATACAACAGGCATATCATCATAAACCTCCTAAGAGATTTTTTGCGCCAAGCTTCTCTTGCAATTTGTGGTGTGCCGATTTGAATTTTCCCTACAAATTGGTGGGACCTACAGTTTTTTGCCGACTCCGAACGGCATCTACAAAGGAGACGAATTTTTGCTGAGAAGCCTGTCATGGCAGAAATACACTCGGAGAGTTTGCCAAACCACTGCCGAGGGGCGACCCCGTTTTTGAAAAACTTTTTTCAAATCACTTTTGATGTTACTTGTACCAGGGCTCGAACCATGGACCTTCGGTGTGGTAGGCCGGCAACACTACCTTCACACCACGGCGGCCGCCAAGAGACCAAGAAGAGAAAAGTTCACTAAAATGATCAGCACGATGAGCGGAGTCGATGTAGCCATGCCCGTCTCTCGATACGTATATCTGTCTGTGAGTCTGTCTATTTGAACGCAAATACGAAATGAAAGTTTTAAAATAGCCCTGCGTAAATTGGGATGACATAATAGATGATGAGCTGTATGAACTTTACGCAGACGCCGACAAAGTTCAGCGAATTAAAACACAGCGGCTTCGCTGGCTAGGCCACGTAGTGCGAATGAGCGAAGATGCTCCATCCCAGAACGTATTCTTATCGGCACCCGCCGATAGGGAAGCAGAGGAAGAGGGAGACCACCACTCCGATGGAAGGACCAAGTGGAGACCGATTTGCGATCCCGCGGTGTTTCCAATTGGCGCCCAGGCGGTTAGATGACCATTTAAAGAAGAAGAAGAAGCCACACTGATAAGGTCCAATCAGTCTGTTCACATCAGGCTTCAGTCTTTCGCACAATACGCTTGATAGGACCTTATATGCGATATTCAAAAGGCTGATTCCGCGATAGTTGGCGCAGTTTGCAGGATCTCCCTTCTTGTGGATTGGGCAGAGAACACTTAGATTCCAATCTTCAGGCATGCATTCATCCGACCAAATTCTGCATAGAAGCTGATGCATGCGCCTTACCAGCTCCTCGCCTCCGTGTTTGAATAGCTCAGCAGGCAAACCATCAGCGCCAGCTGCTTTATTGTTTTTCAATCGGGATATTTCTATTCGCACCTCATTATAGTCGGGTTGTGGAACGTCAATTCCA
Source organism: Merzomyia westermanni (assembly GCA_949987695.1). Taxonomy (NCBI): domain Eukaryota; kingdom Metazoa; phylum Arthropoda; class Insecta; order Diptera; family Tephritidae; genus Merzomyia; species Merzomyia westermanni. The sequence continues at coordinate 129,825,814 of OX465292.1, read as the reverse complement.
TCATCTTCGATTGTGGGCTCGGGTTCGGCATCTTCTCTGGTTTCTTGCTCAGTTTCTCCATTTAAAAGGGCAGAGAAGTGATCCCTCCATATTCTGAGTGTTAGACTTCCTTACTTGTTTTTATTTTGTCAACGTTTCGGCTCATACCGCGAAGTCATTTTGAGGACTGTGAAAATACTTAATTATGAAATTATATTACTTCCTTTTCTAACATCCACACATTCTATTGCATTAATACACTATCGTACCTTTGTTGAACGAACATTAATCATGTTTGAACCCTAACATTTTGTCTTTTTCATGAAGGCATAGTTAATTTCGAGCTACAACTATTACTACAAGGTGGCGCAAAAGTAATCCTCCTACCAGAAAATGCTATAAATTTTGCGATTGGCCCCTAAAGTCAGTTCTGTTTTGACATTTGTGTAGTAAACACATGTGAAATACACGTTAATAAACAATGTTACGCTACACTGCTCCAGAACGCGGAAGATTACTGACTATTTATTTGACCAATAATCGGTCGGGGCCAAACGGTTACTGTGAATGGTGAGCGCTACAGAGCAATGATCAACGAGTTCTTTTTGCCGCAACTTGATGAATTGGGATTGGAAAACATGTGGTTCCAACAAGACGGTGCACACTGCACGTGCCTCAACCGATATGCTGAACATCGGAAGCTTACTTTTGCGCCACCTTGTATATCATATTCCATTGTTTTATAAGAAAACATATTTACGACTTAAAGAGTATTCACTCAAAAGATACTATATACATGAAATCAGTCATGTTGTCATAAAAATTACGAAATGTTACGGTTCAGACGATTAATGTTTGCTCAACAAAGGTACGACAGTGTATCGATTTAATATAATTTTGTGTTGGAAAGGCTCACAGCACAACATTTTGGGCTACCTAAAGCTATTTCTGGAACACAAACTAACAACGTTCGTAAGTAAACTATGAAATGGCCGAAATTGTTTTCACTATTTTTTTCACATACATGAATATTAGGGTGGTCCAAAAACCCAAGGTTTATTTTAGAGACCAAGGGACCCTCCAATTTTGTTACATCTACCGAAAGAATAATCTATGCAAAATTTTAGCTCTGTAGAGCATATAGAAAGCAGTGCTAAACACGGTTTAATTTTCATAAATTCTGTAAATTTTTATTTGTTTGTTTTTAAGGATTCAGAAGTTAAAGAATGTGTGGTCTTCAATAAATTTGATATGAAAAGAAGTTTTGTTAAGATTTAATTTTTTCTTAAGTGGAATAAAATCTGTCAGGAACGATCAGACCAAACACCATTAATTTTTTCTCCTGGAGAAGCTGAGTTAAGAAATAGTGCCATCGAGTCTTTGCTTCATCATCTAAGTAAGAAAGATCATCCTCGAGATGACTACCTCGAACTTATTGAACTGACGCTGTTGTTGTTGGGGCAACCAATAGAAAAAATGCACTGGAGATACTGGCCAATACATCACGCTCGATGGATGGATAAGCTTATTTATGCATATAAATTGCATCTTTTCCAAAATCAAGGAGTTTATCATCTCACAAACAAGGAGAAAGAAAATTTGGACATATTGATCCGTTTTGGAGCACTTCTGTACGTGAAAAACCGGGTAGAGACTCCAATCAGCACCAATGCAGCGTTTAATGACTTAACGTTTTGGAAAGAGGCTGGGAAATACTGCGCAATTGATGAAGAGATAGCTAAAACCATCAAAAAAACTTGCAGTCACATTTGTGGTACCTATGCGACGAACTGGTCGGATTATCACTTTTTCCTCAAAAGTGAGCCCTGAAAACAAAGTAAGCGTTGTGAATAAGATGTCTCTCCCTGCGCCGGAGAGGATGATTAGAGGAAAGGCCAATTTACTAAGTGATGAATGTGAATTGGCCGCCGTGGTGTGAAGGTAGTGTTGCCGGCCTACCACACCGAAGGTCCATGGTTCGAGCCCTGGTACAGGTAACATCAAAAGTGATTTGAAAAAAGTTTTTCAAAAACGGGGTCGCCCCTCGGCAGTGGTTTGGCAAACTCTCCGAGTGTATTTCTGCCATGACAGGCTTCTCAGCAAAAATTCGTCTCCTTTGTAGATGCCGTTCGGAGTCGGCAAAAAACTGTAGGTCCCACCAATTTGTAGGGAAAATTCAAATCGGCACACCACAAATTGGAAGAGAAGCTTAGCGCAAAAATCTCTTAGGAGGTTTATGATGATATACCTGTTGTATATCGCGCCATAGAGAGAGAGAGAATGTGAATTGGCAGGTTTTGCTAATAGTAGAACAATGTTGTTGTTTACCAAGCTAAACATTAAACAAAGCTTTTGGGACAAGCACCCAAGTGAATGGGAACAGATGCCAGAGTTTAAAGAGGCAAGAATTACAATTAATAAGATCAAAGTGGTCAATGACATCGCCGAAAGAGGTGCTAAACTAATTCAAGATTTTAACAAACTCATAACAAATGATGAGGAGGAAAAACAGCTGTTGCTGCAGATTGTAGAGGCTAACCGAAAACAAGTTCCGACTGAACCAACAAAAAAGGTCGTTTTAGAAGGCCTACAGAAACCGCCCACTTCCAAAGGAAAAATATAAAGACTTCATATTGATTATTTATATTCACAATAAAATGTACTTATTTCAAAGATGGCTCCTAATTTAAAATATGCATATAAATTAAAATTCTTGTATCCTAACATGTCTAATCATTTTTTCAGAAATTTTAGAAAAATTCCCGTTTTCAGATTTTAACCCTTTCAATACTGAGGGGATATATAAGTCCCAGAGAATGTTCAAAAATTACTGGAGCGAAAAATATTCGCTTTAAAAGCGCTGGGATGGGATTAAACCGTAGGTAGTAGACAGTACTTCACAACACGTGCTTCGGTCAACATAACCTAACTAATTTGTACTTGGTATACGGTCATAAGTGTAAGAGTGTTCTTGGTGCATACAATATTTTAAGTTTTTCTACCTGTTTTAGTGAAAAATTGTAAATTGCATGTCACATTTACATATAAGAATAAATTGATCTGTATGCATATTGTTTTGTTTTGTATCTTGTTTTGTTGCATTGGGACATATACATCCCTACAGTGCGGTAGTGTGGGATGTAATTGTCCCAGCAGTTTTCTATCAAACGAATTTTGTTTTTGTTATTGAAATAATTTTAGGTTGAATCGACCACTGACTAACGAAGAAATTGAGGACGAGCTTGATAATTCATCTAATATGGAGGTGGATCCTTTCCACGACAGTGACGATAGCCGTGACACAGATTATAAAGTTTCTGATGCCTCCATATCTTCTGAAGTAGATAGCACGGATTCCTCAGATGATGAAGATATCCAGATGCCTGAAAATTTACAAACGGTAAATGAAGATAGTGATAACAACTCTGAAGATGGAAATTTCACTGATACAGCTCCTGTACAATCAACAAGCAATAGTAAGTTTATTATTTAAGTTTCCCCAAAAATGTCACTGCCTCAAGAGGACAAGCCAATTATAATGGTTAACCTGACCAGAGCTTCCACCAATCTTGATTGTTTTTATAAACTTTTTCTAAAGAGTTTCATAATGGAGATAAGTCATTATACAAATATGCGCCTGCAGAAGCTCAATAATGCAAAAATGACATCACCAGGAGAAATAAAAATTATTCTGGGCTGTTCATTGATAATGTCATATAATCGTGTACCACGAATACATCAGTATTGGTCTCGCAACAAATCCCTCCGGAACGCAGCAATATCAGAATGCATTTCCCGAAATCGTTTTATGCTACTGATATCAAAATTGTATTTCTGTGACCCCGAAAAACCTCCAGATGCATCAAAAACGTATTGCATTGACGAAGTTTTATCCTGCTTGAAATATACATTTTTGAAAGCGAGAACTGACAGCACATTTTAATCATTGATGAGTCAATGACGAAATTCAGAGGGAGGTCCAGTCTGAAACAGTATCTCCCTCTGAAACCTGTCAAAAGAGGAATCAAACTTTGGACAAGATGCGATGCAGAAACCGGGTATGTTTATGACACAAACATATATCTTCTTCTTCTTTAAATGGTCATCTAACCGCCTGGGCGATTTTGACCGTCCAACATAGCTCGCCAAAAGGCTTTGTTGTTGAATTTCATTGGAACGTTCTTTTATGTGGTGGGTCCCAAACCCAACGCACAACCCGTTTTACGGGAGGTTGAATTCTATTACACGTTTGTATAGCGAGCCGCTTGATCCAAGACAGACGCCCGCTTGCAGCCGCACCACATGGTGATCAGACGCTGCTGTTTGAACCCCCTAGTAAGCCCTTAAGCCGATTATGTCGGAGTGGCCTTACCAGGTTGTCGCCTTCTCACGTTTAGCTCACCACCAAACGGGTGTTCGGTGGTTACCCAGAGGATACTTGGGCGCAAAGCCCGGAAGTAGTGAGCTGCTTGAACCGCATGCAAAAGAATCGCTCTGGCCATTCCCAGGTGAATGTCGATCAGAAACTTTCCCCACTTGCGTGGACTTCTGCACACGGCCCCGTCCTCCAACAACATATATAAGTGGACGGGAAACTGAAGTTACTGATAGAACCTTGGGAGAGCGTGTGGTTCTAAAATTGGCAGAAACCATTACGAGTTCAAACGTTGCTTTGTGTTTCGACCGTTTTTTCACTTAAACACGTCTACTTGACACTATTAAATTCCTTCTGTAGGAACGTTTATAAAAAAAACCCTAAAATACACCTAAGTTTCAAACTAAACTAAAAGAAAGAGGTGAATGTGAAATAGTAATATGTGATGAAGGGATATTAGCAGTCAAGCGGAAAGACACAAAAGACGTGCTTCTTATGAGCAACTGCCACAATGCCACTATTGATGCCACAGCTCGAAAAATGAAAGATGGTACTACTAAAAATATTAAATGTCTTGAAGCTATGATTTTCTACAACAAACAAATGATTATTTTATACGATTTAGATAGAAGAAGTGCGACATGGTAGCAGAAAGTATTTTTTAGATTGCTAATGACCAGTGTTTATAATTCGTATATTTTGTATCAAGAAGTCACTCGCAAAAAAATTCCATTTATCGATTTTATAGTAAATTTAGCTGAACAGTTGATTAGTCAATGACGATCAGAATCTTTGTACAAACGAACCAGAAGACAGGGTAGGATTTCAAAGAATGTCAAAGTTTTCGAAAATGTTCGAGATCATCTTCCAGTTGAAAAAGGCGGCCGAAACAGATGCGTGAGATATCACTCTAGGAAAATTGAAAAGCGGACTAAAATCATTTGCCGACAATGTCAAGTAGCTTTATGTATTGATTGTTTTCCACCATTCCATACATAATGTAACAGTTTCGATAAAAATAAGTGTTTTTTGCTCTTGAATACCTAAATTTGTGTTCTGATTATTTACTGCTGGGATATATTTATCCTATAACTAAACTACTGCTGGGATATATGTGTCCCGAGGCATTTTTTCAAAAACTATATTTTCTAAAAATCTGATATTATGTAAATATGTTCCTTTACTTATTTACAGCCCATTTAGTTCAATTATACAGAAATATCTTCACGGGCCAAAAGTCGTATTGAAAGGGTTAAACAGTATTGATCACTGCCTTCCAAATGACCTATGACCCTGAAATTTTGGCTCCTTACTTCTTTTATCATATATAAAAGAATTGGGGGGTCCCTTGGCATTTACATTCAACTTGGGTTATTACTATAAGATCGTGAACCACCCTAATGAATATTTGTTAATCATACATTGCTAGGTATTCCACTCGCAATATGGTACCTGGCAGTCTGCCGACAGAATTTATGCTGCCCAAACTCCATAGTCTCAATTGGCACTATTAAATTGTTTGAATTATACACTAAATACTACACTACCCCGAAAATTAAATACATTTATGGATATATTTTTTTAATGCAATTACTTAAAATGCAAAAATAAATTGTACGATTTCTAAACGAATTTCAGGGTTTAATGCACGGTTGCTTTTGAGATTTTAGGAATGCAACTTTGTGATGAAAAACTACTTGCGCACAAAAGTAGCCATGTCTTGATTAATATTTTACTTTGCCTCACTGTTTTGGCCCGATGCCTAAATCTTTAGAAACTTCGGACCACCCTAATGTAAGGGCCGTTGCCTTCCAGTAGCCAATATCATTGCACCCAGACGTACCTGCACGCGTGCATATGTGTGCAGGTTGTAAGTGCTTTGCACGTACACGTCGGGGACAATGTGTGGGTGCGTTTTCCGAAGGTTTTCTCCCTGGTGAACGGTCGCCCATGCCTTCACCGGTTTTTCCTTTCCTCTTGAACCAGCCATCAACCAGCCAACACCAGCCAGCGATTCTCAGTCGTCACAGCGTTATCAAGGTAATTGTACAGGTCCATGTTATTCCCTATTAACATAATAAAACCACCTTTATAACGATTATTTTGTGTCTTTTGGTTCTTTTCTGCCCACACACTACTGTCCGAGATCGACCTCGGTGCATCCACCCACTGCTGGTCACAGACGCACCCCAGCCGAACGCTTACAACTGTTAAAAAACGAAGAAAATTTGAAAGTTACTATTTGGAATAACGTCAACGCTAAAAATTACTAGAGAAGAATGATACACAAGTCAAAAGGCATGCTCAGAGCCGTTTTCATTAAAGCCTATTAACGTTAATTTGGTGTGACCTTGACAAGCAACCGTGCAAAATACGTCAATTAAACCCCGGCTACCGTTAACCGGAGATTGATAAAACGGTTCTCAATGTTGAAAGGTTTGTGTAAAATTATTTTGATTTAATTGCCCTCAGTACATTTGTGCAAATACACTGCATTAACTTTATCATCATCACAAATATTTATTAAGAATCAACGCGCATCACCTAATACAATTATTATTAAATAATTATCAATTATTATAAATTACTATTGTAGCAGACCTGTATTATGTATATTCTTTACGTTACGTTATTGTACTGAATTGCACAACACTGTTTACATACAACTCTGTGCTAATACTTTAAGAATGCAACCATGGGTACATTTTATGTTTTTATCTATAACGCAACACTGACCAGCACTTGTGTGCGCTTGTATCATCTTTTCGCTTAGCTTTAAATATTAATCAGCCCCTGGCCACTGACGAGTGCGGTTCTCGTCCGATATTGCTTCGGACAGTTCCAACTAATAAAAAGCGAAGCTGATTATTTTTGTTGTACTTCGCCTACACATACATTTTTTTATTGTTACTTTTGTTACCGTTCAATAAATGACGTATAATTCACGAACGAAAAACAACAACTCATCATTTAAGAATGATCAAACCTTTTCACTGGCGCCCAACTTATTGGCTACGAACCACTCCAATCGCGACTCACCAACAACAGCAAGCATAGCTACTTTTTCACCAGACCAGTTTAACCAAATTTTAGCTGCGATTTCAAGCAACAAAAATAGCGGTTTTTCGAAAAGATTCCTGACAAAGATGCTTTGCGTGGTATGCGACTACTACTTGAGGACTACGCTGCAAGGCGCGGATTGGTGTGAAGGAAACGGTGAATACTTTTGCCGCTGCAACAGAGCTGATCCGCTCAACATTTTTGCCTCCAACTCCTGATTGGAAAATTTTTTTAAATATGTTTGAACAAAAACAACAAGTGCGTGAACCCAGTGATAGCTTTATCTGCAAAAAGCGACTGCTTTTTTCTCAATTGACGAATCCGGTTAGTGAAACTCTGCAACTCAACATGGTATACGGCTCCTTATCGGTAAAAATAAGAGAGCGCGTTCATCGTAAAGCATTTTTATCTTTCGATGAGTTGATTGCACGTTGTCGAGATGCAGAATTATTTTTAGCAGAAGCAAAGCATGTCACGCCACTGGTTGAAGAAAAAGCCGAACACGCGGAAGTACCGAAACGGTGTTCATTTTGTAGAATACGAGGCCATAATGCAGATGTTTGCTTCAAAAATAAAAATGAGCAACAGTCGCAACAGGCCCAACAACAACAACAACAGGCTACAGCAAGTACTAGTAGAGCTGCGCCGCAAGTCAAACGCGGTGCTTCGTATTCATGCTGTGGTGCGCCTGGATTTTACCGTGAAAACTGTCCAAAATGTAGTGGGCATAGCAATGACAGCCCACAATATCTTTCCTTCAACAGCGTATCCACTACCATTGTTGGAAGAGCAATACCATCGGTCCAGAATGAGATGTTTGGAATGCAAGGTGAAGCGTTATTTGATTCTGGCGCGAAAACCAGTGTAGCTAGCGCTCATTTAAAGAAAATAATGACGAGCATGGGGTGTGTATTTCAGGATGTGATGGCAGATGTCACGTTGGCAGTTGGTACCACCACCACACAAAAGGTACTGTCCACGATATGTGACATTACGATCGGCAACCGGCAACGAAAGATATGAATGATATCGCTACCTAACGCAAAGAGAAATCGTACACTCATAGGGGCATGTTTTTTGGAGCAAGCTGGTATCGTGCTGAATTTGGCACAATGTTTTTGGTACTTCGAAAGTGAACCTAGAGTGAAGTACGATTTTGCTATAGATATTGTTGGTGCGCACGTCGTATCAAGCTCTTTGTAGTCACCGCGTACAACAGCTACAAACAAGTTGTCGAACTTCATAAGCTACGTTGAGAAATATAGCACCACCGACGTTTGGCCGGACCCCCCAGAGATTTGTACAGAGAGTAACTATGGTCCAGCGGTAAAAAATAAACGCACGCACTCAAACGATTATTCGCCACACTCCGTTCAAAATATATTCAGGAACTGTCTACCAGAAGGCGAAACTACACCTGAGAACTCTTCGCGTCTATTCGCACCACCAATCAAAGTTAAAACGCAGATGACTGATTTCGCCAAGTTTTGCGACGGTAATTTTTTCACAATCAATTCCTTGGACGTGGAATTGCCAACTGTCCATGCGTTGACCGCTATAGAGAAGGCTAATCTAATGTCAAAGCACTCCGAAATATTCGAGGTACCGACGTCTACAACACCATTCGCGACACATAGGATCGACACGGGTCAACATCCTCCAATTGCCTTGCCACCGTACCGTCTATCATCACAGCGGAAAGAGCGATTAAAAGTGGAACTCGACAAAATGCTTAATACTGGCATAAAAGTTAATTGTGAATTACCGTGGCATCCCGCCGGTGGAAGCAGAGGAAGAGGGAGACCACCACTCCGATGGAAGGACCAAGTGGAGACCGATTTGCGATCCCGCGGTGTTTCCAATTGGCGCCAGTTGGCGCAACGAAGAAACGACTGGCGAGCTATGTTGGACGGTCAAAATCGCCCAGGCGGTTAGATGACCATTTAAAGAAGAAAGAAGAATTACCGTGGGCAGCTCCAGTCGTAATTGTTCCAAAGAAATTATGCGGTATACGTGTGTGCATTGACTATAGGGAGTTGAACGCTATCACTAAACCAGACAGGTACCCGTTGCTTCAAATTGATGATCTTCTGCATGAAGCTAAAGTTACCAAATATATGTCAACGTTGGATCTACAATCGGGATATTTGCAAGTCGGTATGGAGAAGGAGGACCAAGACAAAACTACTTTTGTTACGCCATTTGGGATGTACAAATTTACTCGAATGCCCAACCTTCCAGTGCTTGATGTCGCTGAGTGAGATTATCCTGGTCGCGTACTTGGATGATATCATTTTATGCTCCAAGAATTTTGAAGAACACTTGGATGAACTAAATGCGCTTTTTGAACAATTCAAAAGCTTTGGTCTCAAGATTAATAGAGAGAAATGTCGATTTGCTTGTCAATCTGTGAAGTATCTGGGACATATCTTAACCCCAGATAGTATCAAGGTCGATCCTGACAAGGTTACAGCAATAACACTCCGTAAGCCTCCGAGAAATGTGAAAGAAATTCTATCGTTTTTACAAACGTGCTCATGGTACAGACGCTTCGTACCTAGCTTGGCAGATGTCTCGAAACCGCCTTCGCAATTGACGAAGAAGAAGTGGGTTTGGTCCGATCAGCAACCGAAAGCAAGCAGACGAGAATTTACCTTTCATCCTCAGAACAGACGCTAGTGGATATGCACTAGGAGCAGTTTTAATCCAGGGGGAGGGACCTGATGAGCATCCCATAGCGTACGCTAGTAGATTGTTGTCAAAAGCCGAACAAAACTATTCCACTATAGAGCGGGAAGCCGTAGCCATTGTGTGGGCCTTACAGAAATTCCGCGGATACATTGAAGGCTCCGATGTGAAGCTTATCACTGACCACCGACCCTTAAAGTGGTTGATTTTTGAAAATAAAACCGACGATGCGATTTATTGGTCCAAAAGAGGATACACCATGAATGATGGTGTATTGTATTGCTACCATGATGAAGCTAGTGAGGAGGCACAGTTGGTCATTCCTACATCCTAGCGGCCAGGAATATTGGACCACGATCATAATAAAGATACAGCGGGTGACTATGGAATCGATCGAACAACAAATAAGATAACGTCTCGTTATTACTGGTCTGGAATTCGCAAAGATATAGAGAACCACGTCAAGAATTTTACAGATTGCTAAAGATACAAAATATCCAATCTGAAGCCAATGGGCTTATATCAAATAACGTCAAGTAAACAACGCTTTGAAACTATAGCTATTGATTTGTTTGGGCCTTTTCCACCAGATCACAATGGGATGCAGTGGGTATACATTGTCGAGGATATAGCAAGTAGTTGGGTGGAGCTGTTTGCACTAAAAGAAGCTTCGGCAGAAAATTGTGCGAGAACGCTGATAGACGAGGTGTTTCTGCGGTATGGAGTTCCAAGGCGAATCATCAGCGATAATGGGGTGCAATTCGTATCTGCGGTCATGGAAAAGGTCACCTTCTGCATCGAAATAAGCCAAGTGTTTACACTTCTGTATCATCCTCAAGCAAATCCCGTTGAAAGAAAGAATCGCGATATGAAGACGCAATTGGCTATACTTGTTAGAAATCAACACCGCACTTGGGCAGAGGAGCTTCCAGCTATTCGTTTTGCCATGAACACAACACGCTGCAAAAGTACTGGGTATTCTGCCGCCTATCTAACATTTTGGCGCGAACTAAGAACAATCGACGATGGTCAACATGATCTTAGGGCTATCATTCAGTCCGAGAATTTTATCGCGGAAATCACTCCGTATCTCGCTACTCTCACCAAGGTATTCCAGAACGCTCGAGAATGTGAGAAAAAGCAGCAAGATCTCAATAAAGATGCATCCAATCCTCGAAGACGTGAGCAAGAAGGGTTAGAAGTTGGCTCCAAGGTTTTAGTCAACACTCATGTTCTCAGTAATGCCGCTAAAGGTGTGACGTCAAAATTTGCACCACGACGAGATGGGCCTTATATCATTATAGCTAGAAAAGGCTCTTCTACCTACACTATCGCGCATGAGGATAATCCACAACTTCCTCTGGGCACATACCACGCGTCGTCATTAACGCCGTATCAAAGTACAAACGATGTTCCTGATAAGCCAGTAAATGTGATACATCGACGAGGACGTCCCCGAAAAGTTACTTAGTAGGATACATCACCGAGGCGATTTCAGCACCCTACGTTACGTTACGTTATTGTACTGAATTGCACAACGCTGTTTACATACAACTCTGTATTAATATTGTAAGAATGCAACCATGGATACATTTTATGTTTTTATGTATAACGCAACACTGACCAGCACTTGTGTGCACTTGTATCATCTTTTCGATTAGCTTAAAATTTTAATCAGCCACTGGCCACTGACGAGTGCGGTTCTCGTCCGATATTGCTTCGGACAGTTCCAACTAATAAAAAGCTAAGCTGATTATTATTGTTGTAATTCGCCTACACATATGTTTTTATTATTGTTAATTTTGTTACCGTTCAATAAATGACGTATAATTTACGAACGAAAAACAACAACTCATCATTTACGAAGGATCAAACCTTTGCACTATCAATTCATTGGTATCAATTGTTTTCATAGTTGATACACAATGTAAAAAGCACTGCGATTCTTGTTATACGTCAAAAACGAGTAAGTCACTACATTTTGAGGATTTACGATTTTTGAACATATGCTTCTAATAAAGGCCACTTCTGAAACCATAACTTTTAGTTTTTTGCACTCCACAATACCAATGGTCTAAAACAGTATTTGTACATAGTCAAATAGATTAAAAAAAAAACAAAAACTGTGAAAAAGTGTAATTTTTGAAAATGAATGAGGTGCTTGATTACATATTTCATTCACAGTTCTACACTTGATGTAATTATAGTGCGGCGGTGCACTAAAGAGCTTCGCGGAGCCTCGGAAAAGTATTCGGCATTCACCTATAGGTCGTGTGAGCGCAGCTACTGAATTTCTGTGCCGCAAGCGAAACACCAGTTTGCATTTGAAATTCAAACTGCTAACATCGCATATTCAAGTTTTGTTGAAAGCAATATATTTCCATATGTATGTATGCATAATCGAATGAATTAATTAATAATGTTTCGACCTGAGTGGGAATTAAAGTATTTTTTTTTATTTTGATTAGCATTACGGCTTCGATGTGTACAAAGACAAAGTGAGCGCCAAAAAATTTAATGCACTGAAAAAAAATATAAAGGACACACTTTGTTTATTTTGTTATTTTTACATGTTAAATCTATTCCTTATACTTGACAAAAAAAGCTCAGTTTTTCTTTTAATGGTTTTCAGTTACACAAAATACGTAGTTTTAAAGATAAATATCACTCACGTCTTCTGGGGGGTTTTGAACTTTTGGATGCTCAGAGAATGTTATGATTTTTGATAACGAATTCTTTTGACATGGTGTATGCAAAACTGACACTAAAGATAGACATTGATTGTAAAAAGCATTCGTTATCAACAAGGCTTTTTTGTGAACGAAATTTATGGCATTTGCCAATAAAAATTAAAGTAGTAACGGGAAGCAAATAATGAAAGACTTTTAATAGTGAAGAATTGCATATCTATTAACTGTTGAGTGAAAAGAAAAATAGCAAAAAATAACATAGTTATAGGCTATCAGTCAACAAACGGACTTTTCGAGGCACAGAAAAAAAGTCATGCAAAACTTCTTGAACATCAATCTTTGAACCCCCAAAACCCCCCGTGGGCACGGGCCTGCTCACGTGGACGAATTAAAAAAAGTATGTACATAAATTCATATGAAAAGTAACTTTTTTCTTATTTCAAAACCCATGAATGGAATGTCATTAATCATTTTAGTGTTTTCTTAAGTTAGAACAGGTATATACTCATGCATACTCGCCTAATTTGCGTATTACATTCAACAAAAATGTTCTTGCAGTGTTCTGCTTGCACACATATACCACTACAAAAATGCTTCGCATGTATGAGTTGCTCTGCTGGCGTTGTGCCCCACTGTTCTAGTGTAACAAGGACGAATTCTGTTTATCGGCAATGAATGAAGAACTCGGCTAACCAACTTCTTTAAATTTTGTGGTATTTTAAGAAATGGCATAGTTTGATAAGCTTGTATTCAAAAAAATATACTTTATTTTTTATGATATCGTAAATAAAATTGTATATGTTACTGAAGCGGCCAAGGGACCCTTCTGCATGGGGGATCCAGTCAGCAAATGTCTCTTTTGCTCACCGTTAAATCTGCCACTGCTGATAGTAAAGAGAAATTAGCAAGATTAAATAAAAATGTCCTACCATTTGCAACAAAATAGCTTAATACTATATTCATTCACAGACTGAACCATGAGCACAGACGAGGTTAAGAAGACCCTTACGGAAACTAATGGCGCCATTAATGCCATACTTTCTGAAATAAAACAGATGGATCAGCGGCTTAAAGCAATGGAATCCAAAAATAATTACGATTCTTTGGCAGGACTAAGCGACAACCTGATAAGGCTGGAGGCCCAAGTGGAGGAAGTAAGGATACAGTCCCCAGACATTAGTCCAGAACCAATCATACAACCACTAGCGAGTGCACAGACGGAGGGCGAGCTAGCCAAACTGCCAGACTGCGTAAACGAACTGGAGGTATGTGATGGATCAAGGGAGCCCTATACCTCCTTTATCCATAGTGCCGAACGGATAATAAAATATTATGAGATAGTGCGGCACAAGCCAATCTATAGGGCAATTTTAAGGCATATTAGGAATAAAATTAGGGGTACGGCAGACTCTGCTTTGCTATCGCACAACATACTAGATTCAGACTGGGGGGAATAAAAGAAATCCTCTCCCTGCACTATGCCAGGGATATAGAGACTCTAGAACAGCAGTTGACCCAGTTATTTCAAGGACGTCAAAAGATGTCCGACTTCTATTTCCAGGTACAAAAGCAACTGTCCCTAATTATTAACACCATAAAACCGAAAAGTATGCTCACGGAGAAACAATAGAGGCATTGGCGGAGGCCGAAGAGCATTAGACGTATTCATAAGAGGGCTTAATGGGGATCTGCCTGCCCTGCTTTTAGTGCAAAACCTCAAAACCCTACCGGAGGCATTCTCGGCATGCCTCAAGATTCTGAATATAGATCGAAGAAATGCTATCTACCGCAAACCCACCTACAGGGATAATCGGTATGTTAACGATACCTATCAACCTTCAGCCCCAAATTTTTTTTCCAGAGACAGAAGAAACTATTCTAACCTAGACAATGCGGGCCAATCTGCTAACAACCGCAGTCTCAGGACCAGGACAAACCAAAATTAGCAATCATTCTACCCAAAGCTGGAGAGCCACCAATACTCTCACTCCGGTCGTAAGAACAGATGCGGAACCATCTTCGGAGACACGGCAAACAGGCAGCGGCAGATTTTCCAGATATGGCAGCACGAAGAGAGGGGCAAGTTCCACAAGCTTCCAGGATATGCAAATAAAACACCAAGCAAACAACAGAAGCACTTCGATTGGAACCAACAAAGAACAACCAACGGGGGACCAGGTAAATTTTACCATGGGAGCCTCGTGTCCGGCGTACCATATTTAGAATATGCTACGCAGAATTTAGGAGTATAAGTGAGCGCGTAGCTCAAAATACTATACCTGTGGAGGAACCGTTCCAGGTAACCTCCGCGGGGGAAAACATTAGAGTAGATAGGAAAATATGCAGAAATTTTTTCAAGTTCGTGGGAAAAGACCTTCCCACCACGTTCTTTGTTCTCCCAGGACTCAAGTCGTTCGACGGGATAATTGGCGACGACGTTCTCTCCGATATTAAGGATGTACTAGATAGGGAGCTCAACATCCTCATCCTAAAACCGGATATAATGCTGCCCCTTAAGCGAAAACAATCACAACAGGTTAACAATACAATCGCAAAAATTCCCCTCGACTATGGCATCACTGATTTTACTAAGAAAAATCTCTATGAAATAGTAGAGAAGTAGGAAATTTTGTTCAGTCCAGTCGACTGCGACATGAAAATACAAAGCAATGTTCAGGCAGAAATAAAAACCGAAACCAGCAACTCTATATATACGAAAAGCTATCCCTATCCCGTTAATATGCGTGAAGAAGTGGAAAAACAAATTCGGGACCTTCTTTCAGAAGGTATGATTCGTCCTTCCAAGAGTCCCTACAATTCACCCATGTGGATTGTACCAAAGAAATCTCAAACCGATGGAGGCAAAAAATACCGAATGGTTATTGACTTCAAGCGGCTAAACGCCGTAACAATCCCTGATACCTACCCTATACCTGATATCAATGGCACTTTTGCGAGCCTTGGTAATGCGAAATACTTTACGACACTCGACCTTATTTCGGGATTCCACCAAATCCCAATGAAGGAATGCGACACTCCAAAAACGGCATTTTCCACCATGAATATAAAATACGCATTTTTGCGGCTTCCTTTCGGCTTAAAAAATGCACGCTCTATCTTCCAACGTATGGGGCGAAGCTACACACTTAAAGGACATCAACACTATCCTTGCCAGGCTTTTGATTTCGGGTCTTAAGGTTAACCTTGAAAAAAGACAATTTCTAAAAAGAAGTGTAGAATTTTTGGGGTACATTGTGACTCCTGAGGGAATACTCCCTGACCCAAAGAAAGTCAAGTCCATCAAAAACATGCTGCCTCCATCGAACTTAAAAGAACTCAAGGACCACGACGGCAAGGACAACCCCATAGCATACCACCATAATAGGGTGTCCGTAACCACACTTTATTTTTTCATTTTCATTTTATTTAAAACATATGAGTGGGAAAAAAATTCACAAACCCCATATTAGAAATGTCAAGCATAGGAGCACATCCTAGCGATTGATACAAAAAAAAATTGGTTTCTTTGTAGAAAAAACAACAAAAAAAATAAATTTCAATGCAAAATCAAATTGCCTTCTTCGCAACATAGCAGAGAAAATAAATTTGATAAATACCCAGAATACAAAAATTCTTTTGATTAAAATCAAAAAGAACCAACACAAACACGAAGGATATGTTCACTACTACAAGAGCGGGCTTGTTAGTGGGACAAATCGTGCCTTAGTAGGTTGTGGCACCATCGAATTGGACAAATGGCTACGCTACTACCAACCCGGATTCCACTTTTCTTTTTTTTCTTTTCTTTTCTTTTCTTTTCTTTTCTTTTCTTTTCTTTTCTTTTCTTTTCTTTTCTTTTCTTTTCTTTTCTTTACTTTTCTTTTCTTTTCTTTTCTTTCCTTTCCTTTTCTTTCTTTTACTTCATATCTTTTCGCTTCCTCTCATTTCCTTTTCTTTCCTTTGGTTTCTTATTATTTTCACAGTTTTCTCTTTTGTTGTTATCTTTTATACTTATCCATTCCTTCTCTTTTCTTTCCTTTCCTTTCCTTTCCTTTCCTTTCATTTCCTTTTATTTTCCTTTCCTTTCCTTTCCTTTCCTTTCCTTTCCTTTCCTTTCCTTTCCTTTCCTTTCCTTTCCTTTCATTTCATATCTTTTCGCTTCCTCTCATTTCCTTTTCTTTTCTTTTCTTTTCTTTTCTTTTCTTTTCTTTTCTTTTCTTTTCTTTTCTTTTCTTTTCTTTTCTTTTCTTTTCTTTTCTTTTCTTTTCTTTTCTTTTCTTTTCTTTTCTTTTCTTTTCTTTTCGTTTCTTTTCTCTTCTTTTCTTTTCTTTTCCTTTCTTTTATTTTCTTTTATTTTATTTTATTTTCTTTTCTTTTCTTTTCTTTTCTTTTCTTTTCTTTTCTTTTCTTTTCTTTTCTTTTCTTTTCTTTTCTTTTCTTTTCTTTTCTTTTCTTTTCTTTTCTTTTCTTTTCTTTTCTTTTCTTTTCTTTTATTTTCTTTTCTTTTCTTTTCTTTTCTTTTCTTTTCTTTTCTTTTCTTTTCTTTTCTTTTCTTTTCTTTTCTTTTCTTTTCTTTTCTTTTCTTTTATTTTATTTTATTTTCTTTTCTATTCTATTCTTTTCTATTCTTTTCTTTTATTTTATTTTACTTTATTTTATTTTATTTTATTTTATTTTATTTTATTTTATTTTATTTCCTTTTCTATTCTTTTCTTTTCTTTTCTTTTCTTTTCTTTTCTTTTCTTTTCTTTTCTTTTCTTTTCTTTTCTTTTCTTTTCTTTTCTTTTCTTTTCTTTTCTTTTCTTTTCTTTTCTTTTCTTTTCTTTTCTTTCCTTTCCTTTCCTTTCTTTTACTTCATATCTTTTCGCTTCCTCTCATTTCCTTTTCTTTCCTTTCCTTTCTTATTATTTTCACAGTTTTCTCTTTTGTTGTTATCTTTTATACTTATCCATTCCTTCTCTTTTCTTTCCTTACCTTTCCTTTCATTTCCTTTTATTTTCCTTTCATTTCCTTTCATTTCATATCTTTTCGCTTCCTCTCATTTCCTTTCCTTTTCTTTTATTTTTTTTATTTACTTTTCTTTTCCTCTCGTTGCTTTTCTTTTTTCTCTCCTTTTATTTTCTTTTCCTTTCTTTATTTTCTTTTCTTTTCTTCTCTTTTCTTTTCTTTTCCTTTCTTTTCTTTTTTTTCTTTTCTTTTCTTTTCTTTTCTTTTCTTTTCTTTTCTTTTCTTTTCTTTTCTTTTCTTTTCTTTTCTTTTCTTTTCTTTTCTTTTCTTTTCTTTTCTTTTCTTTTCTTTTCTTTTCTTTTCTTTTCTTTTCTTTTCTTTCCTTTCCTTTCCTTTCTTTTACTTCATATCTTTTCGCTTCCTC